>OX101817.2:19393042-20728899 GCA_944452925.2 Chrysolina oricalcia | reverse complement strand
AAACGTCGTGATTAAAAATTGCAGAGAATTGAATTTTTCTTTGTTCTTTATTTAGACAATGAAAGTCCAGCATAACCTTACTGATATTGAAACAATGTTTTTGTTTTTAATAAGATAATGTTGAGAATTATATAAACTGGTAAAAAATTAAATGAAAAGACCTCACAAAAAAACATAAAAGCAACTAAACAAGTAGAAAGTTGAACTATTAGTATTATATTACTTTGCTTGCTTCCTAGGGGGTGTGTTTGGCAGGACCGCGGCTGGCTGCAGTCTAGGTATTGTTACCTTGTCAACTGTGGCCACCGGTATTTCCTAAAATATGATTCAACCTCATTCCGGAAAGATGATTTTTCGGAACATCAAATAATCTAACGTGCCTGGCACAGCACGTTGAAAGGTAATGAACCGCACGTTGAAAGGTAATGAACTGCTTGTTAAAAGATAAGGTTCTGCCTTCCTTCGCTCACAACGACTTCTGAGTGTTGATCGTAAAGGGAAAGCCAGACATGTTAAAACAATGTTTTTTTTTTAATATGATGATGTTGAGAATTATATAAACTGGTAGAAAATTAAAAGAGAAGCCATCACTGAAAAATATGAAAGCAACTGAACAAGTAGAAAGTTGAACATGACTATTATATTACTTTGCTTAATTCCTAGGATGCGTGTTTGGCAGGACCGCAGCCGGATGCAGTCTAGGTATTGCTACCTTGCTAACTGAGCCCACCGGTGTTTCCTAAAATATGATTTCGTTCCGGAAAGATGATACTCAGGAACATCAAATAATCGCGGAAAATGTCTTACCTGTTAACGTGCCTGGGGCCGAACGTTAAATGGTAAGAGATCGTATGTAAAAAGGCTGGGAACCGCATATTAAAAGGTAAGGAACTGCTTGTCAAAAGGTAAGGTTTCGCCTTCTTAGCTCACGTCTTCAGACATATTAAAGCAATGTTTTTTTAGTATGATACTATTGAGAATTAATTAAACTGGTAGAAAATTAAAAGTGAAGAACCCAACTGAAATATATAAAAGCAACTGGACAAGTAGAAAGTTGAACTATAAGTATTATATTATTTTGCTTGTTTCCTAGGGGGTGTGTTTGGTGGGACCGTGACTGGCGGCAGTCTAAGTATTGCTACCTTGTTAACTGAACCCATTGGTGTTTCCTAAATTATGATGTAAGGGAAGGATGACTTTCAGAAACATCAAATAATCGCGGAAAATGTCTTACCTGTTAAAGTGCCTGGGGCAGCACATTAAAAAATTAGGGATCGTACGTTAAAAGGTTAGGAACCGCACATTAAAAGGTAAAAAATTACACGTCAAAGGTAAGGAATCGCAAGTAAAAAGGTAAAGAATCGCACGCCAAAAGGTAAGGAATCGCACGATAAAAGGTAAGGACCTGCTTTTTAAAAGGTAAGAACCTGCTTGTTAAAAGGTAAGGTTCCGCGTTCCTTACCTCACAACGTCTATTGAGTATTGCTCGTAAAGAGAACGCCAGATATATTGAAACAATGTATTTTTTTATATGATTATGTCGAGAATTGGGTATTATTATAAACTGGTAGAAAATAAAAAGATAAGACTTCACTGAAAAATATAAAAGAAACTGAACAAGTAGAGAGTTGAGCTGTAAGTATTCTTTTTCGGGTTTGAAGGCCGTCGTTCTTTGGAATTGCTCCTAACGTTTCGCTAGCGCGAGTGGCTAGCTTCTTCAGAGATCCTTCCATCTCCTAGGTTGGTCGAGTTGACCCAAGGCTATATTTAAACACGGTCGGTGGAGTTGGGGGGCGTGCCTATAGGGCCTGTTGAATATCTATCAACCACCAGCAAATAGGTTTCAACAGGTGCCATAGCCACGCGGCCACGTCCACAAATCTACTGGCCGTATATAAATATGGCCTTAGGTCAACTTGAGAGTTGAGAGTGACGGAAGAGTGTAAACTTAGTCAGCGCTGTTAATCAGGTAAGTGGCAATGACTAGACCGCCAACTACCGAGGATGCCCAGTGTTTCCGAAACCAATCTAAGATTGATGATGAGTGATAGTATAAATTACAATACAAATAATAAAAGTAATTCATAATGATAACCTGTGAAAAGCAACTAAACACTGTCCTAGGGTAGGCTTGTTTTTATTCTACTAGAACGGTTTTGCTCGTATGTTTCGTAAAAATTTCGAAATGCGCATGAGCAGAACCGTTTCAGAAGGGTTCATACAAAATGTTGGGGCTGATATATTTGTCCCAAACATATTTTTTTTGTCATTGTTTTTGTATTATCTTTAATGAACGAATACATAAATTTTAGAAATTGAAAATAAATACATGTTTTATGGATTAACGACTGCATATAACACAGAAATGTAGGTATCCTCAAATATGGGGCACAATTCGAGATTTCATTTGAGTTGAAAAAAATTGAAATCGGACTATTACTTCCAGAGATTTGACCGTTTCAATAAAGTCAACATCCGCCATCTTGAATTATGCGCCATTTCTATTAGCAACTACTTTGAGATGATAATTCTTGATATTTGCGATCCTGAGGTTCCCATATAAACTGTCTGAATGAAAATCTGCATCCCCATATTATAACAAAATCATGTCAAAGAAAAAACTATTTGGATTTTGAAGAGGAAAATCTACTAGAATTATTGTTTACTGGAAATATTTATCATCATACGTTGTCCTCTTCAACTTCTGTAGTATTATTTTATGGTAACAGAAGGTATTTTAGGATCCTGGCTTTATTTCATTATCTTTCTATTACTGCTATTTTCCTCATATTCAAGATTTGTGAAATCAGTTAATTGCGATGATAATTTATGCTAATTTAGTAATTTACTACTCAAAAATTATTGTAGATAATTCCCATTAAAAATTAAGGCCAACTCATTAAGCAGTTATTAAAATTAGTAACTGGTGGATTAAACTGAATAACAGAATATCATTCAATAGCAAAAAACTTTTTTTTACATTTTTCGATATTTTGCATTTTGATGTAGTATTTAGTCTAATTGAATGCACCAACTTTTATGAGGAATGACATTTTCTGAGAAACTATTGATAAAACGTTTCCCATATGGTTGTAACATTTTGGCGGACACTGTATAAATTATTTATAAGATTGCATATTTATTTCTTCATTTCTTCTTCAAATTGAATGTTTTTGGGTAAATGCCATTTTCACAAACATATTCTCCAGCTACATTAGTTTGATTGATATTTTTCAATATATTTTTTGTTCTATGTCTGAAATACCTCTACACCGAGTGTATCGTTATCAAATATTATTATTAGAACTGACCTGCCTGCCACTGCCTAGAACCCCTTCCACCGCCGGCTTCTGGAAACTATTGAAGTCAGGTAACGCTGGTACTTGAGTGAAATCTGGTGATTTATCACAGATAGTTTTTCCCTGAGTGGGACTCGTACTGCTACTGCTGCTGGCCGTGCTGCACTCTCCACTGACCAAGCCGCTGCCGCTGTGCATTGTCGGCGAGACGGCCGTCGGGGCGGGGACGCTCTGCGAACGCGTCTTCTTAACACTGGGTCTTTGTTCCGACTTTGGCGACTGCAAGTATCAACATTTCGCATTAGCATTTGTTTTGAGTTAAGAAGCAACAGGAAACATATTAGAGAGTTATTGCAACCTCTATTTTGATGATACTTTAATAAAGTTTTCCTTTATTTGACATACATTCAATATGTCATTTATAATTTTCCTTTATTAAAATACAGGCATCCCGTATTTAATTTAAATAAAGGAATAGAAACTTTTATTTAAGTCGTCTTTATTTTGACATATCTGCCAAATTTTTGTGAATCATAACTCGTAACCTATAAATTTGCAATGAACATCAAAACATATTAGTAGCTTTTGTGCGAGAAAATTGTGAGTTCAAAGTAGGTTATCATGACGAAAAAGAAAAAAAACGTTCAAGATTTACGCACGAGGACAATAGTTTTCCTCAAACCAAAGCGTGACACGGGAGCCGGTGCGGGAACGGAAAATGGGAACTGTGCGAATTGCTAGAAAAACAGTGCACAGAGCAAACCAAATAAATTTCGCTGTTTGCTTGCAATTCGGAATACTGATAATCCCACCGGTATGCATATTCACATATCCTGCTATAGAATTTAGCCTCGCGTTCATCCCGTTCCCACTCCCGTCCCGCGATAAAGCGTTGGTTTGGTGAAACCTTTATTCTTCTCCAAGTTGTGCATCGTAAGCATATTGCAAATGGATCCGCTGTTGGGAAGGAGTACAAAATATATGCTGCAGTTGATTCAAAAATAATTTTCTTTGTGAATTGTTCGGCAGCACATACGAATATTAGACCAATGATGTTATGAGATGGTGATTGGGATGAATAGATGAAAAGATTTGAACTCTGACGTACTTGTCAAAATAAAGTAGGCGTGTTCCGTTTCAAGCATTCATCGCATCACTGTTGCAGACATAATCAAATTCTTATGTATCAAAAACAAATCTGTTAATCTAGTAAATATATTAATATGGGTAGAACGAAAGTGTTATAGCAAGAGTAGGAAGCGAGCTTTGTGAAAATGAGAGTAGCTCAAATTCTGATACAAGTGATAGTTATGAGGATAATATCGTCTGTCCCACGCCAAAACCGCTAATATGCTAATTCCAGGGTTCTGACTTCAATATGTAAAATACTAATTTTCTACCAAAATTTTCAATGCCAAACTCACGAAAGTGCTATCAGGTTGTCTACTGTGAACGAGAGTGAATTCGCGAATGTGAAAACTTACCTAGGTTTTCAAATCAAGAAGCACGAATATTCTTAAAACTCTTCTCATTCGAAATGACAAATTGCACATTCGTGGTTTTGGCATGAGACCGACGAATTATGATGTTGATTGAATTGATGATTTTTGCTTCCATTGTACGGTTAATCAGGTAAATGTGATGCACAATACTTGACACTTCATCAAATATCAAATTTAAACTATTAATTCGGTTTCTGACGTTTCTGTTTGAATGTGAAACGACAGACAAGAAACTCTTTGTTTTGACTTTTGAGTTTGGCAGATCTAACTTGGATCGCATTCATCGCTGCTAGACGAACGGACAGTAGTTCATGCACTTTCGATGTCTCAAGGCCAAAGAGGGGAATATAAATGTGGGCGTGTCAATGCGCTCCCAATGTAGGAAACGGAACGGTCATATGCGTATTATGTCCTCAATGCATGAAACGGAACACGCCTAGTATAAGTAAACGCATCTCGAAAGAAGGTTGTTGCAATAACACATTACGAAACAGAATTATAAATCACAATACAGGATACTTTAATTAAAGTTTCTTGGAATTAAGTATACTTATTTCAGTTTGCAATAACTCTCTATTATATTAGATCATATTTTTATAATGATTTTGATAAAATATAGCAAATGAGTTCAGTATTCAGAAATAAAACAAAGTCTCAAGTAATAAGATTCGGAGGGTCTTAATATCAATCAGCCCCCACAAAGCAACCATATCATATTCACTCAAAGACGCAAACTAGAGGACCAGTGACCTCTAAAACTTCGATCTGAAACTTTTCAGGCAAAGGGGGAGGTCAAATATCCCTGGGCGAGTCTAGACTCGAAAGTGACCTGGAACCAAAAAAATAAGGTGAATTTTCAAATTTCGCGGGCTACGTACATACGATTATCGATTTTTTTATTTTGTTATGTTGGTACACTCGTCTCGTCTCGTTCACAGTTTTAGCTATATAGCATATTTAGTTTGAGAGAGGCATACAAGTTAGAAGTGTTTTGCGTGTTCGGCGATTTTCTGCTGTCGAAAAACATGGATCAAAGAGTTTGCATTAAATTGTGTGTGAAAAATGGAATCAAGTGCTCCAAAAAAATTGATGAATAAATAAATACTTTTTGAGAAAAATGAAAATTCACCTTATTTTTTCAGCAGACCTCGTATGCCTCTTTGGTATGGTGGTCTAAATGCAGAACATAAAAGGACTATCACAAGACTAAGTGAGGTCCAGAGACTTGCCCGTCTTGGGTTCTAGAAGGCTATAAAATCAACCTCCATTGCAGCTATGGAGACACTACTGGGACTGCCTCCCCTCTACTTGGTCATACAGAGAGAGGCAAGGCTTGGTGCCTTCAGAATACAAAACACGCCGGACAACGTTCACATTGGGTCAGGTGATGAGTATCGTTAGTATTATTGTGACCAATGACATGTTCGACATGAGAACAGATCACACTCTGCAACAGTAGGTACTCTTTCGACAACATGGTGCAGGTGCTTGAGTATATTTAAAAAAATCCCAAGGTCTCGCTCAAGCTACTCACTGGGTAAACACACCTCTGTTTTTTAAGCGGAGGTATATGTAATTCTTCAGTGCGTGAAGGAAAACAATCAGAGAGCCGTCGAAGATGAGCAGATCCACATAGAGTCAGGAAGCCTTGCTTATTAATGCAATGAAAAGTCAAGAAGTGACATCCCGACTGGTATGGACAACATCCCGACTGGAATGGGCATGCAAAGAGGGACTGAAAAGTCTGGCAGACCGTAACCGCGTTATGCTTATCTGGGTGCCAGGACATCAAGGCAACGAGAAAGCAAACGAACTTGCTTTATATAAACGATTTGCCAGATATCAAAATCTCAGGAAACTTCACACTTTATGCCGATGATACCACAATAATATGGCACAATCAAGACAGTATTGCTCTGAATTTGTCAATTTGTGAGGACATTGAAAAGGTCAAAAAATGGTGCGACTCAAATCAACTATCTCTCAATGTGTCAAAAACAAACGTCATAGGTTTCAGATGTGTAATCAATAAGCTGCCCCTAGGAAATAATTTCATAGATAATAGACATGCAGCAAAATTTCTCGGATTGCAAATTGACACTAAACTGAAGTTTGATAGTCACATCACTCACCTAAAGAGCAAGTTAGCATCGGGTTGTTACGCCGTCCGCATAATTTCAAACGAATTAGGTATGTCCACGGCCAAGATGGTATATCACTCACTGATAGAGTCACACCGAAGATATGGTATTGCCTTTTGGGGAGTAAATAATAACCATTTGCAGTCTATTCTGATATTACAAAAGCGTGCCATTAGATGTAAGACTAAATCCAAATACCGTGAACCATGTAAACCACTCTTTCGTAAACACAAAATTCTAACTGTAGTCGCTATCTTCATTCTAGAAACAGTATGTATAGTCAAGAAACATATTAATAACTTTGACACAAATCCTTCCCACTATGCCACTCGCCAAATCAACGTCATCAAGCTTCCACGTCAGGCAACAAATCTCATCAAAGATTCTCTGATTTACAATGGTTGCAAAATGTACAACCACCTCCTAATAGAAATTAGGAAAATCAGTTTGCTTGATAACTTCCGAAAGGGCATAGTCTACTATTGGATTGCCCCTATTATAGTGTTACTGAGTTTTTTAATGACGAGCATTAGCAGATTTATATATGTATAGGCTTATTCCTGACTATTTTTAAGAAAATTTTAACTATTTGTTATAATTTGTTGATGGGCACTAGAACTACTTGTTGGTACACCTTTATTTATTAATTTTTAACTGATATTAACGTATATTTTTAAAGTTTTAATGACGAGCATTAGAGGATATGTATGTATAGGCTTATTCCTGATTACCTTTTATATAGATTTTAATAACTTATTGGATTGCATGTTGTTGGATATTTCTCGAGGCTTCCTGTTGGTACTGCTACTATTATTTCTTTTTTAAACTGATGACGTTTCTTGTAGACTTACCTGTTAGTGTTACTAATGTATATTTTTTATCTTTTATAGATAAGGTTATTCTTAAGAAACAAGCTTTGTCAACGAGTACAACTTCTTTGGACAATAAAGTATATATATCTCTCTCTAGAAAAGGGGCAGAAATCCAGATCCAGAACAGAGTACAGGAGTATTAAAATTTACAGCACGAAGATCTATGGATGAGTGAATCCTGGCAAAACACAAAGAATACTGAGAAAAAAGGTCAGGGAACAACCAAGGGAAGGAGTACATCAAAGGACCATGTTATAAAAAACGTAAGACTCTTGATAGGGGAAAAATGAGAGTCATAACAGGGATCATGACTGGCCATGCGCCAGTAAAATGGCACCTAAGATGGGAATGAATAATGGCGACCTTACATGCAGTAACACATATACTGCGCAGATGCGAGGCGAACCAGAACTATACAGTTCTCACCCAATAAAAGAATTGTACAAGGCACAAAAAGTACTGGAGTGGGTACTGTGATAAAGCAACAATGGACCAAAAGGCCTAAGTCTCACCAGAGTCAACACTCAGACGGGCCTAAATGGAGGTGAAGTTTTTACTGATTGAACTCTCAGTAGACCATGATATATTATATAGCTCATAACCACCCCATAAAGGGTTTTACAAAAAGTAAAGGCAGTAACGCTAACTTCTGATAAAAAAATCTTCTGTACGATCAGCATAAGCAAGCAACTTTTTTTGAAGTAGTTTGTACAAAAATAAATTATAAAAGAAAACGTCGAAAAGCCGCCCTGAGAAGTGAAATACTTGAAACAGGCAGTTCAAAGATGGAAAATAATTTTAGGTTGTTAAAGGTTATAGAATTGAAACCAGAATGCAAAATAATTCAGATGAACAGTAGTAAAAGACCGTGATGAGAGTTCTGCCGCTTCTATCAAAAGCGCGTTCGTCCGAAAACCCTAAGGTGACACACCCTTAAGATCATTTCTGTGAAACAAGAAAGAGAGGGGAAGTTGCGCAGAAATTGAAAGTTATATATAACCATGAATAATATTAACAACATACATGATCAAATGAGGCGTGCCGTCATGCAACTAAACTCGTTGCGCGTGATCACTTGTTCACTTGCATCATACTATACTAATTTGTTAGATACGAGGATATATTAAAAATTCTTAGCCTACTATAGAACCAAACAAAATTTCAATGTCAAAATATTTTATTACTCAACATATTCTCCTTTTAATCGGATACATTCATTACAGCGAACCTGCAACGTCTCTAGACCTTTCAAAAAAAATGTTTCTTCTTGCTCTGCAAACCAGACCTCCACAGCTTTTATTACCTCCTCGTTGAAAGAAAATTTACGACCTTTTAAACTTTTTTTCAGTTGAGGAAAGAGATGATAGTCGGACGGAGCCAAATCTGGTGAATAAGGGGGGTGTCTAGTAATTCAAACCCTAAATCACAATTTTTTGCATGGCAACATGAGATTTGTGTGCAGGGGCGTTATCATGCAAAAACAAAACACTTTTGTATAGCTTTCCGCGACTTTTCTCTTTAATTTTTTCCCGTAGAGTGGTCAGTAATGTCGAATAGTAATCTCCAGTTATTGTTCTACCCTTATCCAAAAAATCAATCATGATTACTCCATGGCAATCCAAAAAAACTGAAGAACTTTTCCAGCAGATTTTTGGACACGAAACTTCTTAGGTCTTGGAGAACCGGAGTGTCGCCATTCCATCGATTGTTGCTTTGTTTCTGGATCGTAGAAATGTATCCAAGTCTCATCCATAGTAACAATTTGGTTCAAGAAGTCTACGTCGAATGAACGCGATGCTACTACCCTTGCACGCTTTTGGTCAACATTCAAACATTTGGGGATCCATTTTGCAGCAATTTTTCTCATGTCCAAATTGACGTGAACTATATGATGAACGCGTTCATATGAAATATTCAGTGCTTCAGATATCCGTTTTAGCCCAATTCGACGGTCTGACACAGAAACTGGTCTTCCCCATCGGTCATCATCTTCAATGGAAAATTTACCTCTTTTGAAGCTTGCTGTCCAATTTTTCACGGTCTCATAAGAAGGACATTGATCACCAAGGGTATTAAGCATATCTTCGTAAATTTGCTTACCTCTTAACCCTCTTAAATACAGGTACTTGATGATGGCTCGATACTCCAATTTTTCGATTTTCACAATTTCGGTGGACATATTTTTTCTTTTAATTTATTGCGTAACTCTGGTTAATTTTTTTGACGTTAAACTTTACACTGACACTTCTAATAAGTTATTGTTCGTTGCTATGGTAACGCAATATTTTGTTTATGCAGGGAACTGGTCTAGGCTAACTAGATATCAATACCTCCTCGTAAATTCACGGATGACCAGATGAACTTCTATGATTACACTAGGTCAGTAATGTAACGAACTAGAGCTGAACCTGACCGCTTGCGAAAGATCCACCACCGAGCCATCCGTTGTGACATAGTGCCAAGTGTCTGATGTCATCGCTTTGGTTTGCCAGTTGGCATTTCTAGAACAGGGCGAGAGCCATCTAACTGAGCAGGTGAACAGCTAGCGAACAACTTCAAGGGGTCTATTCTCGAGTTCATGCGAAAACATTTTCAAACGTTTGAAGTGACAGAGCGATACAAATACCGCGCGTTGGAAAGAGATACAACATTGAATTCGTATACGTTTGAACTTCAAAATAGACCCCCAGATCTCCTGAAAGAGACCTACTTGGATACAAATAGACAGCCGACAACAGAGAGGGTAGTTACAGTTACAGTTCAATCATAGACAGTCTGATTTGAAATAAAAAAGTGCAATATGAATTATGATATATGATGATACGAATTAGTAATTATAAATATTATGTGTGCAAATGAATTAGTTAAAAACATTGACTATTCACTATTTGTAATAAGGACTCTCATATAGAAAAAAGTTTTCCCTAATGTGGAAAAGCCGAGGCTTACAAAAGACTGTCCAACTAAGCTAGATAGACATATTTGCGAAAACTTTTATGCGCGAAGCCAGTACCGTGTAACATTCTTTGACACATACACTGGTAAATAGAAGGTGCTGAACGTGTTGAATACATATCAACGAGAATTTATTTTCACAGGATCAACAATAACAAAAAATTAAAAAATTCAGTGAACTGGTAGCGAATAATGAATGAGTAATTAAACAGAAAATCAGAAACAGTTGATCTACCTGCATTTTTCTTTTTCTTTCTCTCCCCTCGTTTTTTTGCTGAATTTTCCTCTGAAGCTGCAGTTGCATTTCCCTATGCTTATTTCCACTTTTGTAATTTTCTTCCTCTCCTAAAACAAAATTAAAATATCCCAAAGGGAATTAAATAATTTAATTCGCCAAACAAACATGGGTTCTGTAATTAAATATTTTATTGAATTGTGAACTGTACCTTTAAGAGAAGATTCACTGGCAGAAGCAATTTTTGAGGCAGCTTCGGACCCTGTGCTGACTGCATGGTTCATTATAAGATGATACGCCAGAGCTTGAATCGAATCGAACTTTTGATTCAGTTGTTGTTCCGACCATTCTTTCACGATCAACCAAGCTGCAGATGTTAAACTTGATTGAGTGAATGGAGCCTCTGTTGACTGAAAAGAAAACAGAAATGTAGCTCCTTTGAATAACTTGATCAACGATTCCGATGTTATTGATTATGGGCGAGATTAGGCTTGGCTCATCTATTCAGTTTTTTCTGAAGATATTGAAAAATAAGATAATCGTAGAAAAAGGCAGTCTGATTAAAAATAAAGCAGTGCGATTTAGTTTTGTGTAATATAAATTAGTGAAACCATTGTTTATATAGAAGTAAGATAGTTAGCCAACATTATGGGATAGGTATATGTTAGATTCAAATGGGAGCGACATGTAGATGGCGACAGTGATCTCGCATCCAAGTCATGTCGTAACTTCAGTGATCTGGCCTCCAAGTCATGTCGTAACTTGATTAAAACAATAGAAAGGCATTAAAATCACGGGTTTTTGAAGAAACCTGCATTAAAATGACGTCAAATATTCATATTCGTAACTAATCACGCTAGATGACACTCGCACGCTAGATGACACTCGCGTTTGTGTCCAATACCTTTTCCACAGACATAGACTATCTTCTATTTAAACAATGGCGTTACTTGTAGAAAATAAATCAATTTATTTTATCAATAAAATAAATGAATAGTGCGTAGTGGACAGTCTCCGTGTTGCGAAAAAATACTGATACACACTTTTCTCATAAAAAAGACTGGTGGTCGGTAAAACAAGTGTTTTCGAAGTGAACAGTTTTTGGTCTTCAGCACAAATAATATTTGGAAATATAAACTTTCAAAACTGACACCTCGTACAAAGACACTATAAACAAAAAAAATTGCGCATGGACTTAAACGTCGCGAAATCGCGGAATTGAACCAGGAATTGGAGGATAGGGAACTCGAAACAACTGGTTAGAAGGTCGCATTGCAGAAAATACTTTCAGAAGGACTGAAACAAGAAGAAGACACCGAAACCGTTTTATTCGAAATTTCTGAAATTGACTCGAGTTCGATAATGAATAACCTCGACGAAAATACCACATCCTTGGAAGATAAAATTCAAATATCTAGAAGAGAAGCTTCTAGAAAATTAGGCGAGTTTCAAAGAACGTCAAAGTTCGTATAGTTTGAAAAAAAAACTTCAACAAAATTCAAGGTGCCTAGAAGGTAAGCTTCTAGAAAATTCGGTTAGTTTGAAAGAAGAACTTTAACAGAATTCCAAAAGTTTGAAAGATAAACTTCTAGCAAGTTCGAATAGTTTGAAAGAGGAACTTCAAGAAAATGCAAATAACCTGGAACAAAAGCTTCACGAAAACACGAACAGCCGTATGCATAGTCAATTCCAGCGAATCGCCAGAGTTTCGCCGCTCGCTACACAAGAACTATAATGCACAGTCGAGCTGCAAAAAAGTGGTACATCGCCAGCGTTTCGCCAAAATGTGACTTATCGCGTAGTTGTCACTTTTTTGGAGCTCGACTGTGCATTATAATCCTTGTGTAGAGAACGGCGAAACTCTGGCGAGTCGCTGGCGATTGACTATGCATACGGCTGGAAGAGTCTGAAGGAAAAACTTCTAGAAAATTCGAGTAACCTGAGAGAAGAGCTTCTAGAAAATTTGAAGAGCTTGAAAGAAGAATTTCAAGAGAAGCTTCGTGCCTTAAAGAGACCTGAATACAGTTATAATTAATTTTCGTAAAAATTGTATATCTCTCATTTCCACAGATAAATCGATTAATATCTTGCAGAATTAAATCTGATTTTACCAAAAACCTAAAATATGACGTCTTTCAAGAAAATCCCACTTACATTAAATCCAAAGTACAAGCGAGGTTGAAAATGAACAGTAATCAGATGAGTGACTTGTATTGATTTCAAAACAGATTGTAATAGATAGACAGATAACAGCAAGATTGACGCAGTTTCTCAGTCATATCCCTCATGCATCTATCTATATAAAATGAGGAGCACTTCTTAACTACCGAAGTGATATAAAAATGGTCGGCATCTAAATGATCCAACAAAAACAATCAATTTTTTCTCACTTCCTACTTGATTGAGTAGTTTTCCCAAAAATAGTGCTGATATTGAATATTCGTAACATCTTCACATCGGTCTTTACTAACCATGAGTGGAAAATCAGGACTATATCAATCAAAACTCACAAATGGAAATATTGTTTGTAAAACATTGCTCCAAGAATTGATAATTTTTTCTGCCTGACAGGGAAACAGTCGAAGAAAATGTTTCAATGGAATTAAGTAAAAGCGTTTTTAGCGGATGCATAAGCATGTCTCAGTTTTTATTATTTAGTAAACGAGATATTACGTTATTTCTCAAATCTAATTTATCAAATCAGGAGTACCACAAGGTTCCATCCTAGGGCCGTTAATGTTTTCTATATACACCTCCCGTCTCATAAACTATCTCAACTGCAAAGCTCATTTATAGAAGTAGAAAAAGACATTGCTTGTGAGCTTATAAATAGAGATGTGAATGCTCTCATAGAAGCTGCTTCTGATCATAAATCCTTTCAAAGTCAAATATTATGCTTTTAGGTCCCAAGAATCAGACAATGTCTGATTCTGTACACATTCCTATAAATAATGAACCGCTCATGCTGGCAAATGGGATGAAAAATCTAGGTGTTCTATTTGATACCGAATTGCCATTCGCAAAAAATGTCAATCAATTTTTACAACGCGCTGCAACGTTCAAAATGATTTATGGAAAAAGACAAATTGTTCCTCCACGTATTAAGACATTGTCATGTGAATCACTGATACTATCAATATTCAATTACACAGATATTCTTTATGGACCTAATCTCACAATGCAATACAAAAATAAAATACAATGAGTGCAAAATTGCTGTCTACGGTTGATTTCTCTCGTGAGACGGTGGCAACGAATATCGCATAAACTCAAAGAAATTGAATGGCTGAATATATGAATAACATGAGACTTTCTCGTTGTTGTGCTCGTTCACAAGATTATTGTTACCAATAAATCTTCATATCTGCATGGAAAATTTTAAGGAAGGAAGTTTTTGTCCGTTTCCGGTTTGACAGATTTAACCGGGAGTGCTACGCCACTGATTAAATTTCAAATTGATTAGTTATGTTGTCTTAAGTCAGAGATTTCATCCAATGGGAACGTTCTAATGAACGAGTTTCGTTATAATCAAAGAACATTTGCATTGACATTGAACAGAATGATCAGTTCCATAAATGTGTTATTATCATTGTTATTTCAAATTAGTATATTTTGTTTCTGTCGATTTAACAATAATTGTTACTTGTTTTTTCTCTTCGTTATTAATTATAACAATGTAATGATGGTCTTTTTGGGAATTTAATATTCCACAGTCTGAAAATGTAGTAGAAGGACAAATTAATCAATTTGCTCCGATAAGTTATAGTCTATACGAACTCAATTGAGACAGCTCAGCACGAGGTTACATCAATATACAAATTGCCGCTGATAATTCACTTAGGCAGAAATAACACGTTTTTCTCTAACCGCTCATCGTCTCAACTCGATTGCAGTCCACGTGGACAAGATATCCTCTGTCACATGAGAAGGGAGAGCGAAATGAAAACCGAACGCCTTTGACTTGCCGCTGTCGAATTTGAATTAGTTGTTTGCGAGAATTATTTACTAGACAGTACGGTGCAGCTAGGCAAAGACGCATATTTACATATATCGTTATTTAATTGTTTTTATCAGATTATCTGTTCAGTATAGCATTCTGGAGACCTTTCGATGTTGATGTAGTTGAAACTTGAAACAGAAGAATGTGATGCTAATTCAGAGCCACTCCAAGTGGAAGTTAATCCCGAACGTCTCCAGGTGGAAGCTGACCTAGAGCCACTACATTATTTAATAAAGCCTTACACATTCAAAATCAAAGGGTTATTTTGAATATGTTTTCGCGGTTGAAGTAAAAGAATAGTAGCGGTTCTTCAGACAATCAAATTGTGAGACGTACAGAAATTCAAGAAACTTGATTCCGCAGATGTGTGTATAAGTTTCATCACGACATTAGAAACGATTCGTAGATTACGTGAATATCCAGATTATGTTTGTAAACAGTTAGATACTTTGCGAAACATTTTACTTGATTGCGGTTTCAAATACAAAAAATTGGATGAACGCATGGTTATAATGGAGTCAGCACGAATCGTTGTCCATCGACAAGACTACTTAAGAAAAATAAAAGAATATCGAAATGACAATAAAGATATAATATATCTTGACGCGATGTGGCTTGATACCGATGATGTCGTCCAATTCGGTTGGATAGATAAAAGCAACAAGTGTACTTTGAAAGCTGCATGTTCTAGAGGAAAAAGAATTATAATTCTTCATGCCGGAAATGAATGAGGGTTTGTTGCTAGTGGTTGTTGTTGTTTGCAATTATTATCAAAATCATCTGCTGATTATCATGAGGACATGGCCGCCGCATTGTTTGAAATATGGAGAGAATATTCGATCTCATTTCGTAATCGTTATGGACAATGCATCTTATTCCCAACAATATGAAAAAATCCCCAACAGCAATACAAAAAAGCCAATATAATCAAGTTCATGGAAAGTAAATAGATGGGAATACCCCAGAAGAATAGGAAGAAAATATTATTGGAATTGATTAAGAAAAAAAATTTCAAGAAGGAATATGCGATTGATGAACTTTTTGAAAAACATGATCATGTTGTCCTAAGTCTGCCGCCATATTACTGCGTTTTCAACCTCGTTGAGATTATTTTCGGCAGCTATTAATGAGAAACTGAGAAAATATAACGAATCGACAGAATTGAGTGGATCTGTATTGAATAATATCAGAACAGTGGTATATAGAATGACTGGAGGTGATACGTAGAAGAAATGTGTATCTCATGTGATAGACAAAGAAAATGAATACAATATCCTACAACCGATCAACATTAACGTTAAGAACGACTCAAATTCATTAATTTGTCACCCTATCTCGCTGTTTGTTCCTCTGAAAATTTTAGTTTATTTAACAAAATATGTTTTTGAAAGTGATAGTAATAGTGATAGGGATAGTGTGAAACATTCTGTTAATTTATCTCTTTTTAGAGTGAAAATTATTTTAATTTATGTTGATACAGTGATTATTTATTTCCATCAGGTTTTTGCTTTGAAATTTCGTTTTCCTCAAAAAAATCGAATGGGTCGCAATTCAGGGACCAGTTCACGTCTGGCAGCCCCGTTTCTACCGCAAGCCTTATAAATATTTTTTTAGAGTTGAACTGTCGTTTTATATACCGAATATATAGAAACTTCTGCTTCACACAAGTTTAAAAAAAAACAGTAATTATAAATATTTATTCTGTCTGCCTTGAAAAAAAAATGTATCCGCCGACTCTGTTTCATAAAAGATATGCCAACCCTAAGCGGAATTTCAGTTTTTCTGCTGTCTCAAATGAGTTCGTATAAACTATACTGACTGTTGATGATAGTGTTTGTTCTTGAGACAATTCTTCACAACTTATGACAAACTTGAATCAATTGGTTAGGGTGATACAAAAGTCTTCTGATACGATATGATACAAAAAAAGAGATAATTGTGAAACTATATCAACACTTTTACAGCAAATATCCTCGAATGTTATTTACACTTTTACTAACGATTTCTTATTTTTATTGAAACATACCCATGATATTAATGTTAAATTATACTTCCAAGTGAACAAAACTATAAAAATATTATTGATATCAGCGATACATTCGCAATTAGATATTAAATTATCGTTAAACTATCGCCGAACGAAAAAGTATTACTTACCAACGGTTTATCAGCTAAATCCGGAAGTTTAGGTGTCTTCAGCGTCACGCATCTTTGCAAACCCGAGTAACAATATCTAGAATTTCCTCTTGTGCCCAATCTTCTAGCACGCACTTTCGGATAGACCTGCTTCATCACTTTTCCAAAATCTGCTTGTGACAGTGGTTTGATCATGTTCGTCACGCAGTAGTTGCTGAAAGAAGAATAGCTTAGCTAAACTCCGCCAAAAGAAACAAAAAGCCATTAATTATTATTAGTTTCCGATCATACCATTTCCCCTCCGACACATTCGGAAGACATCATTAACCCAACAACCATTACTTTGTCTGAAAATGATGTTCCATGTGCCTAGAGCAGACGAAATGAATCAACTTCCAATTTCGATAGTGTCCGACTTATAACGTTGATGCTTCGTTCTGACATTATTTTCATTTTCTTCAAAAACTTATTGTTGTATTGGCCAAGTTTGATACTATGGTGAAGATCAAAAATTCACTAATAATTCAGTGATATTTCCCGCATTAAAGTTCAGTCAATAATGGTATGAAAGTGACATTTTACAACTTCAACACTCTGTATCTCGTAAAATATACATATAATTTTTGTGTGCCCATGGTAATTTTTATTTAGTGTGCCGAGTTCAACAACATACTGAAATTTTGGACAATTTGACAGAAATACTTTTTGCATAAGATGTGTGCGTGGTCCTTTCAAGCACTAATAATCCGTATTCCGGGAGCTCGTGGCGGTTAAAAAATTACAATCTGATCGTCGTTCATATGGTAACGTTTCATTCAATTTGGTTAGGTGTCGTGAAAAGGGGACGCTTACAGCGCACCTCGAGAAACTCGAGACCTTTGGCTGTCAGTGAGGCACAGATTAAGTTCCCTGATGCGACAGAGACACTACCTTTTCCAGGGGTGGGATTATGAACACTCGATACGTAGACTAGAACGATGTATGTTCTCGATTCGAAACGATATCGAAATTTCTTTGAATAGAGAGAGAATGGAATTATATCTACCATAGAGACCATAATTGCTAAAATCAGACATGTCAAACTCACTAAGGATCGCGTGTTCGTAATTGCACCCCAGTAGTATTTCAGAAAGCGTCATTTGAATTTCAGATTAGTTATCTATATTTATTAAGGGGCCAGGTAGCCAACTGGAAAGCCACATTGTTTCAATCACTTTGGCTGCCAGTGGAAGGTTCAAACCGTAGCGACTGCAGACATTTTTCTGATGGCCCGAGAAAGTGCTAGGAATCGCACGTAAAAAGGTAAGACCTCGTTAATAATTAGCTCGCGCAAGTTTCGACTTTAGGGGGCTGCCGTTCGTGAGGAAACGACAGCTGGTTAACGGAAAAGGATCAATTGTATTTCAGATTAGCGAGTTGATTTTCGAAAAGCGTCAATTGTATTTCAGAATAGTAGGTTGTATTTCAGAATAGTAGGTTGGAATTCAGATAGCATAAGTTGAATTTCAGAATAGTCAATTTGATATCAGAATAATCAACTTGATTTCCGAAACCATCATTTGAATTTCAGAATAGTCAACTGTATTTCAGAAAATATCATATGCATTTAAATCTTATTTTAATCTCTTAAGATCAATCATTTTGAGAAATTTTTAATGTAATATTTTGAAGTTTTTTAACGGAAGTTTGTTTGAAACCTAATAATGTGCAGTATCAAATTAATCGCAATCAAATGCTCTTTTTTCCTAATCCAACGAGCCATCCTGTTGCCATTCGAAGAAAATTAGTAATAGAAATTTTAAAATGAAGTTTTACATAGCAGATACATTATGATCAAAAACAGTAAAGTTGTATTATTCTCAAAATTTTAGGACTGAAATTAGTGATTTGAAGATATCCATATGGCACTCTACATAGAATAAAAATTTAATTCGGTTACAAAAAGTGACAAGTAACACATGGTTGTATTCAGTATGTCATATGGAGATCAGTGACTTATATCATGGGACCTCGGATTTGGCGGGAATAAACAAAAACATTGAATGAGGTGCCAAAAATGACTGAAATTGAAAAAAACGAAACATTGTATTAAGAAAATGTATTTGGCATTGTAGGAGGACCACATTCACTAATTTTAAAACAGATAAAATAACCATAGATAACATTTATTCCTCTAATTTTACTACGAAACATACATTCTTGTTTTATCTTGAAACAGTTTTAATAACCTAAGTCGCATAAGTTTGGTTCAAAACTAATCAAATATTTGTGACATGGATATTTTGCGGAAGATAAATTTTAAAAAAACACGATTTGGTCTTGTCACTAGGTGTTGCCATGCCCTGTATAGTGATACACATGAGCTTATTCAATATTCTCCATAGGTAAATGCAACTTAAACGAACTAATAAGGCAGCTTTGAAAAGAGATCTCCTTTTGTTGAAACCATGACAAATGTCACAATAACTTGTTGGCAATTTTGTTATGGTTGTAAAGCAGGATTTATAGATTGAGTCGCAGCCGCTTCCGCTGCCGTAGCAGCATGCAAAATTATGACTAATTTATAGTTTTATTCTGTGTTCATTGAGCGCATGCGTAGTTATCCAACTGAAATGCAAGAATTTGAATAAAAGTTTGGTTTTGTGGAGGAATACGCCTACATCTATATTTTCAGCATATACTGACATTTCTGAATAAAATTAATCCTTACTTTCAAAGTATATAAACAAATATACCTACATAACCTAAATTATATGACCTTTGGTTTATTTTTGACAAGGATATTTTGAGTTTCATGTCATTTTCCGCTGCCGCTGCCGTCCGAGATAAAGGTTGGATAACTACCGGCGGCAGCGACAACAGCAACGGCAGCGGATCTATATAAACGTATACATGAGCAACGGCACATTTATCTTCGTAAGGCATCGTCAATTGTAACGACTGCGACTCAATCTATAAATCCTGCTTTAGTTTTTACCAGTTTTTGTGTTTTTCAATTCATCAATAAAAACTGCGCCAGCACCGAGTATACCAGAAAATAAATAGAAATAGTGTAGGTATGGTTATGTGGCAAAAATTATAGCACAAGTAGCTGAAATTTTTAATGGAAGGCATCCACACATTGGCAAATATATTACAAAAATTTAAGGATCGGTCGAAAACAAGTATAAAATTGCTCACGATGAGACTATTGTAAATAATGAAAATAATATAAACACAGTTTTAATGACTGTTACTGAAACACCAACAGCCGTATGCATAGTAAATCGCCAGCGACTCGCCAGAGTTTCGCCGTTCGCTATACAAGGATTATAATGCACAGTCGAGCTCCAAAAAAGTGACAAATACGCGATAAGTCACATTTTGGCGAAACGCTGGCGATGTACCACTTCTTTGGAGCTCGACTGCGCATTATAGTTCTTGTGTAGCGAGCGGCGAAACTCTGGCAAGTCGCTGGAATTGACTATGCATACGGCTGCAAGACTTTCGAAGAAAATTATTAAAGGCCAATCAATAGAGCATTTTTCCTAACAAAAATACTAGTAGAAAACCGAGTGTACCATCACATGGAAGACAGTCCGTAGTTATATTCTGTTGTTTTCGACTCGCAACTGTCATTTATTAATTTGTTATAAACATTTAAATAACAAAAAACGTGTTTTTTTTATTGTTTTGCTTATAAAATGAAAACTGATAGAGCAATTTGGTTGCTACAATGAAAAGAATTGTAGATAATAGAGTACGAACAAAATGAGATTTTTTATGAACCTGTCGGATCATTAGTAACGGAGGAAAACCGGAAAATTTAACGATTTAAAAAAAAAATTCATAACTCCGACATTTTTCAAGAAATAGGGTTGGCCGTTCTCATGAAAGTATTGAATCATGTGTACTTTGTGTGTGCACAAAACAGGCTCTGACGGATTAGTTTTGGCACAATTCTGCCGTGCTAGGCAAGAAGGCAGTAACTGACATTTTTATCAAAACTGAGTTGTTGCCATTTGTCCTATCTGCCAGCACCCGCGCGACGCCTCATATATTATATATTGATATAACCTGATTTGGCAATATATAAACTCACCCTGAGAATGATTAATTTCCTATTAGAAATGTGGATGACATTGGAATGAATATTAAAACACGTTTATCCCAAAATTATGAAATTTTCAGATACCTACTGCCTTTTTGCTTAGCACGGCAGAATTGCAATTTGATTTTTTTGCACCATCTTGCAGCGTGCCTGGATGCTCTAGTGCAATAGAGCATAAAATGTTATTTAAAAAAAGTACTAGTTGGAAACCAACTTTGCCATCACATGAAAGATACTCGCATTTATTAATTTTCCATTTTCAGTCATGTTTGCAAACATTCTTCACCCATTTCGCAGTATTTCAGCGGAAAATGAGAATTCACGTTTTCTGGTACACTATAATTCTACTTTGAATATCTGTTTGAGAAACTGAAATCGGACTATCCCTAGAGCATCCAGGCACGCTGCAAGATAGTGCAAAACAAAAATTCAAATTGCAATTGGACTAAAACTAATGGTCCGACAGCGCCTGTTTTGTGTTTTGAGAAGGGCCAAGCCTACAACTTGGAAAATGGCGGAGTTTTGAATTTTTTTTAAATTGAAAAAAATTCAGGTTTTTTTCAGTTTTTCTCCGTTGCTAATGACCCGATCGGGTCGTTGTTCTTGTTTCAATTCTCTACACAAAACACAAAAAATCCTCTATTGATTGGCCTAGTAAGATCCCAGTTTCCTTTAAAATTGGGGTCCTGTTCAGATTTCATGTTAATTTATCATCAATCAGTAAGAGTCTCCTAGGAATGGTTTCCATGGCAACTGTAAACAGAACAACGAAAGACAATATAATTTGTACAATTGTCAAATAAAGAAGTGCTGAAGAAGCAAGTTTATAAAAGACCACTGTTAGCAGGTGTAATATATGTTACTTCAATCAATTACATTTACATCTGAAATAAGACAGTGTTTTCTTTGGCACAATAAAGACACAAATTTCTACAGGTCCTGATGGATTTGCATCTTTCATACTTTTCAACAATTATTCCGTCAAAACAGAAAAGTATAGATAAAGAAATGCTTCCAGCTATCATTTCTCGAATAGCAACAAGCTCTTTTCACGTAGTCATGTTGCAAAATAATGAATTAACAGATTTCTCAAGTGAAAAGTATTAGAGAATTTTTAAACGAACCAAATATACAATCAGGTTTCATTAAGAGTGATCTCAAAACTAAATCTTCTTCAACGAATGCGGCTTTGAATACAAAGCTACAAAGCTATACAAAAAAGCATATTTCATCAACAAAGTGACAATTTGTTCTCTCTATTTAAGAAATCAATAAATGTTGTTTTTTGTTTTGCTTTCATGTTCAACGCCGTCTTCATTGAAGAATATTCAATTTTGAGAACAGTCATAATGAAACATCTTGTATCATCGGTTCCATTCGGAATTCTCCAAAACTTTTCACACGAGTTATCTGATCATTTATCAGCTTTCAATATGACGAAGTGAAAAAAGCTTGTTGCCATTTGATAAATAAACTTTTGATAACTGGAAAATATGGGAGCTGCAATTCTATAAGAACCCATATTTCCAACTGTTCCTTCCTCTGACAACTGCTAAAGCCATTTGTCAGTTGTCAGTTTGATTTTCATGGCCAACTTTGTTCGATTGAACAATCAACTGTATCTTTGCCATTTTGCAACCGATTTTCAATTTTCAGAAACAAGGTGTCATTTAAAAAAAAATGGGTTCGCTTCCGGTGTCAATACTCAGTTGTAACGCCAAAATGAGCATATTCAAGTACTATTTACAGCGACAACAAATTTGAAAACTATTTCTTCAAACTATAGAAAAATATCATTGTTCTTCACAAAAAGTTTCACTGACATTCATCGTTGCGTAAGTGAATAAATACAACCTTTTCCATAACCTACATCAACGGTGTGAGACCTGTGCTGCTATAATTTGATTCAACTTAACTGAGGTGCATTCCCAAGAAATTCAAACGAAAACCCTCGATATATAAGTGTTTTTTCGAATTTACGAAACTACATACTTTTATATGTCTGCATGTCGTGAAACACATTTGCGTGTTACAATGCATTTGTTTTCACTGGTTTGACTTGATTTCTTCATTTAGAAAACATCCCGACGACTATCTAGCTCCCGTTGATGGAATTTTTTTCGAAATAACAAATATTTTTCCACTAATTCAGAACGCTACCACATCAACCTAAAAAAATATGCTTAAAAACGAACCAAAATTTTCCATCTGATTCAATAATTAGTAAATAAGTTGTTTATTATAAACATTGATTTTTCAACTCATATCATTTTATTCCCCAATAAGAAAGTATGCATTAACCTATGTACATTGTAGTACCCAATTCTCGCAATTACTAGCTTGAGCAACTCTTAGGCCGGTTCAGTAAAAACAGGATCAACTTTTTGATGGTTAAAATATGAACCATTTCAACATAAGTTGAAAGTCATTCACATTCTAAACCATTGATAAGTCGAACCGCTGGCGCTGTTTCTGGACCTACACAAGAGAATGTAGATCCAGCAAGACCATACCCATAAGGGGAGTATTGTCCCCCTTGCTTTGATGCGTCGAGGTGGATGCATAGAAATATATATTATTTACTTACTCTAGAATGCTAATCCCCATGTCAAAAGTGTTGTAAAAAGTTCAGGCTAGTCCGCAACGCGCATGCGCGTCATTAGTAATTTTTGTAACAGGCCCGGTTTTAATAAAATATTATGGTACTTGTGCAGATTAACAAACGTTAATTCTGAATCTCGGAGAATAAGGTTGGAAACCTCATTGTACCTGTTATTTGTATTTAGCCAATTTCACATATTTATGATCCCAGATATTCAGTAAAGGCCATCACAAAGTAGAGTACGGTTATTATTATTATTTACCGCTCTGAAGCGACTGATTTTTGGTATCACATTCACTTTTCAGCTGTAGTTAACCAACAGAACCTACGGAACCACCTCAAATCGTCGTTGCGAATTTCAAGGAAGCACTGAATTGGAAAATAAATTGAAAGTACAAAAAACTATGAAAATTTATTTCAGCTAATATCATGAATAATTTCAACTCAAATTGGATTTATAAAATTGGATGCTTGGAAGCTCGAGGTTTTTTTTCTAGAACGATTCATGTCAAAATACGCAACTGCATTTAATTTATATCATTTTAAGAGATTAAGGGTGGATTTAGTCAACTTTAGCACAAGCATTATCATAAACATAACGGCAACATCAAAGGTTTTTAGCATAAACGTAACATTGTTGTATAAATGGAGCCATTTGATATAACAGATTCAACTTTCGTTTTTGACATATATTTAAACACAATTTTAAAATGATGTTGACTAAATGCACCTTGAGGTTGGATTTAGTCAACTTTAGCACAAGCATTATCATAAACATAACGGTAACATCAAAGGTTTTTAGTTTAAACTTAACATTGTTGTATAAATGGCGCCATTTGATATAACAGATTCAACTTTTGCTTTTAACATACATTTAAGCACAATTTTAAAATGATGTTGACTAAATGCACCTTAACATGCTATTTCTACGAGTATTTCTGGTTGTATTACCCTAGTGCAATTTCCACAATGGGGGTGCATGAAAAGGTGAGGCCAAAGCATTTTCCTTACCATCAAAGAAAAGCACTTCTATATTGACATTAATTTTCTGAGACGATTCTGTCTATGTTCCGTACTTTTTGTAGGAATCTAGAACTCATAATATATGCGGTGTGGTAGAAAGTTGTATCACTCGCCATGCATGCTTACGCAGACACAGTATTGGTACTGTATTGAAACCTTCAAATTATTCTATTGTCGTTTTCACATGAATCTTCATGAGGGAAATGTCTGCCACAAATTACAATTTTCTCACTTAAATAATGTTCTGCTGGGGTCTCTTCTTAAAAACAATAACTACAAATCATGCCTTTTTTGTCAAGCTAAAATAATATTTAAGCTATTTTGAGCAAAGCATATAGGTACATAAAAAATTTCATTATCTACCAAAAATGAATTATTTCAGGTATTTTTCCTTTACACAACACTAAACAGTTCATTGTTTATTTGTAGCATTGTTTATATAGAAGATAGTCAACCTTATGGGATATTAATTGGATCAAAATGGATGCGACATGTAGATGGCGATAGTGAGCTCGCATCCAAGTCATGTCGTAACTTGATTGAAACAATGGGACAGCATTAAAATCAGGGTTTTTTGAAGGAACCTGCATTAA
Source organism: Chrysolina oricalcia (assembly GCA_944452925.2). Classification (NCBI taxonomy): domain Eukaryota; kingdom Metazoa; phylum Arthropoda; class Insecta; order Coleoptera; family Chrysomelidae; genus Chrysolina; species Chrysolina oricalcia. Next base: position 20,703,451 of record OX101817.2, on the reverse strand, counting down.
AATGACGTCAAATATTCATGTTTGTAACCAATCACGCTAGATGACACTCGCGTTTGCGTCCAACACCAATTACATAGGCATTGACGATGTTTGTAGGAAGAAACGGCTTTATTAGAAATTGTCTTTAAAGGAACAAGATTAATGCACATTCACGAATGATGAAAGAATAACCAACGACAACAAACACCACACAAAACAACAAGAGAAAATCTGAAATTCTAAAAACCGTCTCAGTCTCTGACAAGAGTGACATATCTTAGTGACAAGTCTTCCTGTTGATGAAAAAGCACTGTTGCACGGTCATTATAATTATAGTAGCATAAGGCACATTATTGTTTTAAATAAATTTCTTTGGCGCCTAAAATTCGGAGTAATCTATCTCTAAAAGGTTTTTTTCGGTTTTGAAAAGCCCTAAATGCGCTGTCAAATTTCTCTCTTTCAAATGACATGTGTTTTATTGCCTCATAACAAAAACTCTGAATTGGAACACCAAATTATTTTCAAACTTGGCAACGATCTACCCAAACTACACTGATGACGTTCATGCGCACATCGTAAACGGGTCGCATACGCGGCTTGCTTTTCGCCGTGAAAATTGGCGGGATTAGCATTCTAAAGTATATAATATATATTTCTATGGGTGGATGGCCTCTTGGTGAAAATAAATGACCAGGGTTACTACTCTCAGGCCTACGTGGACGACATTGTTATCCAGGGGTCTGGCCTCGTGAGGGGTAAAATATAAAGTGTCCTTAAAGGAGTGGATTTCATTTGAAAGCTGTGTCATTTTTATTGTTTTATTCAATCATATTATTCCTCGGAATTAAATAGTAGTAACACATGGAGACTTCTAGTTCTAAGAATGAATAAAAAGGATCTAATTATACAAAAGTAGAGAATAATGAATTGGATATTGTAAAAAAGAACGTAGTAAAATTATTTGGATGCATAAGTATAGCAACGGATCCTTCTTTTTACTTTCTCTACAGATACGGAAACATTATGGAATGCAAAAGATCGGACAGTATATATATATATATATATATATATATATATATATATATATATATATATATATATATATATATATATATATTAATAAGAAAAGAGAAATATAGATAAGAATACAAAATATGTATAATAGCTCATCAAACGTACCTCGAGAGTGGAAGCAATTAGAAATTTTATGTGATAATTTGAAAAAGAGAACAAAGGAATCAGTTGTAGATAAAAATGTAAGTAATAACTCATGAGATTGTGGCTAAAATTAGTCTTCATAAGTATCGGTTCCCGGCAATTACCTATTTGTGATCTCTGGAATCTCAATACCTACACTATAAATAACACAAAAAATAGAAAAACTGTATTATTTGTACCTGGGTATCAAATATATTTGTATGATACAATCTTTCAGAAAAAAAAAACGATACCTGGGTAAAATTTTCAATGATGGGTTCACAGAAGAGGACCTAGAGAATATCAAAAGAGAGACAGCAATTGATAAAATTAGCATAACTTCTGATTGTTTGTGTAGTGTATGTGTATCTAGTGAATCTACTGTAGAACTCATCTGTACCAATTTGTTGAAATAAAATTCAAAATTAAATTAAATGATCATTGAATTTTCAGGTAAAGGTAAGTTTGTTTGAAAGTGGTTGACAATGTTGACAATGATTGATTGATTCTAGACGTGAAAGTTCAAAAGAACAATGATGTGCCAAACATCAGTGTACAGAAAGCCGATTCACACTGGACAATACCTGAACTTCGAATCGAACCATCATGGTGCTACAAAGAGAGGGGTTGTTCGATCGCTGGTGGACCGTGTAACACAGATAAAACACAGATAAAAGTCTTACCATCGAATTGGACAATATCAAGAAAGATCTGCGACGAAATGGGTACCCAAAAAAACATATAGAAGAGGTTCTAGCCCGCAGGGGGGATAAGAACAAGAAACCAGACGAGCCGACACAAGCCACCCTGTGCGTTCCGTATGTTAGAGTCTATCGGAAAGAATAAGGCGAATTGGGTCAAAATACAAAATACGGACATGTTTCAAGTCAGGTAACACTATTCGCAGTCATCTCACGAAGACGAGACCACGTAACGCTGACATTGACTCCAAAAACTGCATCTACCGCATCCCTTGCGAATACGGTGAAGCTTATTTTGGAGAAACTAAGACACCGCTTAGCGTTAGACTCGCTGAACACAAGAGAAACACTCAACGAGAAGAAACATCAAAGGATCATATCTGGACGACCCAACACAATATAAAATGAACTGAAGCCGAAGTCATCCATAAAGAAGAGGGCTGGTATAGAAAGAAGTTTAAAGAGAATGCATATATTATGAACAACAAAGCCTTCAGTCAAGCTAGCATAGAAATCCGTAATGTGTGGAAACCCTCAATTGGTGGCATGGATCAATTTAAATTGCGATAAGAATTAACAATGCTGTACCGGAGGGGCCCGGCACTGTAATCAACAAGCTTACCTGAACAACGGCAAATTACCCCTAGGCTAATGACACAAAATTAGCCATAGCATATACAGATCATCCTACAGAACTGCGAACATAGGAGAGGATATGACCAATTAACTATCGTCCAATTCCTTCAGTTTTCGCCGTTTTCGGTGTCGCTGTTCACGATGACAATAACTGTCATCGTGACATCCTAATAATTATCTAGCAAAGACACTAACAGCTATTTGCACTGGTTCTCCTTAATAACAAACTAAGCTAAGTGGAGGATCAGCTCAAGGTACACCTTAAGGTAAAGATGGTTTGCACCGTTGACTCCTGGCCTGAACCTTAGCTGAGTATTAGAAATGTTTGGCATCAGCGCAAAAATAATCATTTAACCAACGACGAGACGGTGAACAAAGTTATCAGTGTCTGATTTGACAGGCTGGTGGGAGGATGGCATGTGATTTGGAAAATTTGTCTCTACCGGAAAACTAGGCACAATATCGCCTAGAGAGCTACGTTTGCATTAGTTAAAATGAGTAGTTTATAGTTTATTAGCCACCCTAACCTGACCTACCTTTGGTAAAAAATAGTATCCATCTAAAATGTTTACGACATGAAGATGTTGGATGAATAATAAAAATTTGAAAGACTCGCCATTCCATTCCTCGAGTACAAAGCAGCAGATTAATTTTACGTACGTAATATAAATTAACAATAAACCAATAGACATTTTGTATTGTGTTGAATCTCATTCAGGTTCAGTATATAGAGAGCTGTAAGTTTGGTCGCACTAAATCGCGGGAATAATGTAAATCCGCCAAACATTCAAATGATGTCCCCTCTCGAAAAAATATGATTCAAATTCTAGGTTGTCGTCATCTAATATTGTACGTGACGTTTTGTTTCAAACCTGATACAATCAAATGCCAACAAAATACAACCACATCAGCAAGATCCAGGAAAAAGTAGTAGCAGGTTTTAGCGTTCGTTGCAGACCAGATTGCACTATTGGAAAATCCACATTTTCTGTAATATACGCAGTGTGTATCAGCCAAATGAAATAAATTCAATAATGAATAAACGGGGGCGTGTTCGAAAAAACGCTTGGACACATCGATTGGGCATTTTTTCAAGAAACTACAGGTTGTGTCATGAAACAGCGACCAATACCAACTTTCTTATTTCTATTTTATTCAATTTATGGATTCTTCGGGCAATTCTAGACATATTTCATGTGCAATGTCCTACACTCATCTTTACCCGTTTCGGAAATATTAAGTGTTTTCAGATTGACTGCAAAAATTAACATTAAAAATAGAAAATCATGACGGCCTTCTGTATTCGTGCTGCTAAGATTTATTTTTTCTTTGGTGTTCTGGCATCGACTGCTATGGTCATTAGCCAAAGATTTTTTATTATTATTATTTTTATTATAAGATTCAGTTATAACACCAAGTTATAGTTATTTATGTACCAAGGGTATAAATAGATGTTTATGCCCTGAGGGCGACGTTTTACGACCCCGAGGGCCTCTGGCCTGAGGATTTGTAAGTCGCCTGAGCGTATACACATCTGTTTATGCCCGCGGTAAATACATAACTTTATGTCATACTAGTTCGTTATTGCAATCCAATCTCAATACAAATCAGTATTTTAAAAAATCCGGTCTGAATTAATAACATTGCCATTTTATCATAGTTGACACTATCGTTGCTAGGTGAATGTTGACAAACGTAAATGTCATAAAATCACAATAATTTTTATGTCATACTAGTTCATTATTGTGTTTTTATTGCTTAGTTACCAACTATCTAATTTCGTACTTTATGCCCGTGCGGGCATAAAGTTCACTTTATGGCCGGCGCGGGCATAAAGAGAAGTAATTTAAACTTCTTTAGACTTTTTTGGCAACAGATTTTCAGTAATTTCGTCAGGAATTCCAACTTTGACACGTATAAAAATTATTGTGATTTTATGACATTTACGTTTGATGACATTTACGTTTGTCAACATTCACCTAGCAACGATAGTGTCTACTATGATAAAATGGCAATATATACTTATTTGTATTGAGATTGGATTGCAATAACGAACTAGTATGACATAAAGTTAAGTATGTACCGCGGGCATAAACAGATGTGTATACCCTCGGGCGACTTACAAACCCCCAGGCCAGAGGCCCTAGGGTTCGTAAAACGTCGCCCTCAGCGTATAAATATCTATTTATACCCTTGGTACATAAATATCTATTATATGTGTCAAAGATAGAAGTCAAAATGAACGAAGATTTTGGAATTCCGGACGAAATTATTGAAAAAGCAAAGAAAGCAACTGAAAATCTGTTGCCAAAAAAGTCTAAAGAAGCTTACGACATGAAATACGAAAAATTATTCCGTTTCTAATTTCATTAATAAAGGTTATTAAATAAGTTAAACAAAAAAGTATTTCTCCTTATGCCCGCGCGGGCCATAAAGTGAACTTTATGCCCGCACGGGCATAAAGTACGACATTAGATAGTTGGTAACTAAGCAATAAAAACACAATAATGATAGATAGATAGATAGATAGATTTTTTATTGAAGCTTTCAATTTGAAACAGTTGAAACTATGAACTATTATGACATAAAATATTTAACATGACATAAAATATTTAACATGACATCAAATATTTTATGGGCTTTTATGCAACCGCGGCCCTATGTTGTCTAGTTAACTTTGGTCTATCTATCATAGAACTCGAGCAATCGGACTCTGAAGTACTATTGCTCCAGCCTGTGTATGACGATATTAGGTGATAGGACGAATCATCCTCACTTGGTGGGACAAACTGATGGGGTGGCCATTGAATTGTTTTGTAGAGTTGTCAAATTCATCGAGTATTTGTGAGTGCGATTTAGGGTCTTGTTGTAAATGATAACACATCTTTATTCAAACAAGATAAAAAACCTGATAAAAAACTTGATACTTCGCAGAAATCTAAGAGAAATACAAACGAAAATCTTACATACTCAAACAGCTAGACTGCTTGTCAGTGCTTCAGATAAATGGAATAATCTACTCTTATCTTGTTTTTCTATAAATAGACAAAAAATCGCATGATTTGGGTGTTTTTCGCATATTATTGATTTATGGGGTGGCTTTGTCACTTGAAATTTCTTCAGCAGAAATGGGGAAAAATAGCAAAACTATGCAAAATTTCATAAAAGTTGTATTTTAATGAAACAATAAAAATCGCAAAATGACGAAAACAAATAAAATATTATTCTTTATCGTTCCCCAATTTTGCGACCATTTCCAAGTTTGGCATCAGAGTAAATACATTGTTAACAACTCGGCCGAACAAAAACTAAAAGAGTGGCAAACGCAAAGAAACTCTCTGTGTCATGAGTTAGTCTAGTCTACAAGAACTGTTTTGGTGAATTTATCTTCAAGGGCACCGAAAATTGTGATCCAGGGCTCATTCGATTCGGAATGACCTCTAGAAACTTTTTGAAAAATTTGGAGGTGCGCTGGCAAAAATTACAAAAGTTATAAACAATTTAGTAAAAAAATGGTGGGGTTTGTTTTTTTTGCAAATATCTCGGAAACTATTGAAGATATCCAAAATTTGAAAAAAGATCCTGAAGGAAGAGGAAATTTCCTAAAAAAAGTTCTACCTCCTGTAACTCTCCCACCAATATTTAGAATTTTAATTCAGAGGCGAAAATAGCGCTAAAAGCGGTTGATGCGAGTCCCGCGTGCTAGTCCAAGCAATAGGGAAAAGTGCGTGCAAAAGTTAATATCCGAAAGCAAAAAATATGAGCGTATAGGAAATTGAAATTCAGCATGAGTATCTATTTCATGCGACTCGATCGTGATTACCGAACATAACCTAAAAAATTGGCAAAGTTGCGAAGTTTTTTGTTGATAACTAAAAAACTACAGCTCCTATCGAAAAAAATCAAATGAGGAAATTGTAGGTAACAGAAATATCTATTAATTCAATCATTTATAATTTTCAGATATAATTGATACTTTTCGAGTTATATCGGAAAAACCGTGAAAAATCGGGTTTTCTATAACTCGTTAACTGTAAGGTATTCAAACTTGTTACTTACCGTTATGTGTAGCCTATGACAAGCCAAAAAAGTCTTTATTTGAAAAATTGATAGATATTGATTATTTTTCAAAATACATGAAGTTTTCTCAAAAAAGATGCTCTCTCAATATGGCTACTCTTGCTCTTACTCTTGCTCCGTAAGAGTTGTTCTTTCATATTATCGAATAAGTATATTGATTTTTTTAAGAGTCAAAAAATGACTTAAAAAAATTGCACTATTTTTTTTATACATTGCTCAATTTTGTTTTTATATAAATCACTTTTATGAAAATGGATTCTTAGCATTATTTCGAGCATTAAAAAAAAATTGAATTCCTATGATTACTAGGAGCCGAGATAATTTTTTTTATTTCAAAAGAATCTGGAAGACGCAATCACCGTACAGCAGTCACCTTCATGGATATTAAGGTTGAATACCTATGTTTTCAATAAAAAAATACTAGGATATGTCTAGTTCATTTGCAGTATTATCAATTGATGAATAAAGTGGGGCGTGCAGGCACAGGTCGCGATGCTGTAGCGGGTGGCGGGAGTGGGGATCTGTAACAAGGTTAGAATGAAAATTCGATGCGAGTGGAAAGTTCCGAGCGCGAGCCGAAGGCGAGCGTGAGGAACCACGAGCATCACGAATTTTCATTCTAACCGAGTAGCAGACTATAATTTCTCCACGATCAAAGATAGGAAACGTGACAGCAATAATTTTGACACTTACTCAAATTTTGCCACTACGATGACAATCAACTGCGTCAAGGCTAATATGTTATTATTGCTAACCAGTGTGAGAATATTATTCTATCACAAGAGATAGAGACATTTAAATTGCATGGGGGCAGAGGTGTTGCAGAATATTTCTTCAATCTCAAGAGATAATTCCAGCATTCTGTAATCAAATTTGATTTCAGAATTGGCAAATTCGGTGATGATCGTGGAGGAAACTTATTTCGTGCATTCAAAGTGGCTTGTGCTCGAAAAATATTGAGTATCTCGGCTTGTTGTTCACGTACGTTTTCTTTTGCAATGTACACTAGTACTTGAAATTGAACCAATAACTTTTCTTTTCTTTTTCAATAACACTGTCAGGACGAAAGTGTCTTTAATGTCAACAGTATTTGTATCGCCCTGCGCCACCCGCTAAAATTGCATCGCTCCGCGCCTGCACGCCTCACTTTGTTCATCAATTAATAATACTGCAAATGAACTAGACATATCCTAGTATTTTTTATCGAAAATATGGGTATTCAACCTCAATATCCATGAAGGTGACTGCTATACGATGATTATTGCGCCTTTTAGATTTTTTTGAAATAAAAAAATTATCTCGGCTCCTAGTGATCGTAGGAATTCAATTTTTTTTAATGCGTGAATTCATGCTAGAAATCTAATTTCATAAAAGTCATTTCTATAAAAACAAAATTAAGAAATTTTTTTAGAAAAAGCTTGTAAAAAAATTGTGCAATTTTTTAAAGTATTTTTTTGACACTTAAAATAAATAAAATCAATATACTTATTCGATAATATGAAAGTACAACTCCTACAGAAAAAAATAAGCCCTGAATAATTACTGTAGCATCATTCCCTCCTCTTTCAGGATCATTTTAAAAATTTGGATATCTTTAATAGATATTTGCAAAAAAATCAACACCCCCCCCATTTTTTTACTAAATTGTTTATAACTTTTGCAATTTTTACCGGCGCACCTTCAAATTTTTCAAAAAGTTTCTAGAGGTCATTCCGAATCGAATGAGCCCTGGATCATAATTTTTGGTGCCCTTGAAGAGAAATTCACCAAAATAGTTCTTGTAGACTAGACTAGAGTATCGCTGAAACTTTGCCACCTCTGCCGATGACGAAAACATAATTTTTTTGTGTATTTGACACTAAACACTTTTGTTTGCAACCTAAATTGATTATAGAAATAATACAAAAGTTTTTCGAGTTGATCGGAAACGAAGGTAGTAGTTTCCTAGAAAACATACAATTTACCACCACCTAAGATTTCGGGAACTCAAATAAAGAAAAAACAATTTTGTATCTTTTTCTTTCTTTTCAAACTTGAAACTTTTGCACTAGCATTTGAGGCCGAACCTAAAAAATTCTATTTTATTGGTTGAATAAGTTTGTAATGATTCCTAAAGGTGCAAATAGACTGGCAAGAAAATTCGCGGAAGAGACTGTCAGACACTGCTCCATAGTCTAAACAGCGTCGACAGTGGACTTGCAGAACGTTACGGAATTGCTCGCGCGAGCGTCTAGCCCAAGGAGAGATAAACGTTATTTGACTAGGAGAGTCTAATCAAAGAATATCTACAATACTGAACTGTAGATATTCTTTGGTCTAATCCCCATAAGACAATGGGGGCACTTATAGAAAGATATGAAAGAACATTTGTGACGAAATGTGACGTAGTTGGACATGTCATGGCCACCATTCTCCATAGACAGTGACGGACTAGCGCACTCCGCACTCTTGGTATATTGATCCCCTAGAAAGTTATTTTGTATCTCTATAATACATTTTTTTCTCATATGTTGCAAACATTGTGGTCTAACTAACGTATAGGTTGAGTCAAAAATTAATACTCATCGGACACTCTCGTTTATCTTCGACCACCGCCGTTGGATTTGACAGTTTGTGTCTTGTTTATTTACGTCAAGTTGGCACGGAAGGAAGAATTCAGCTGAAAAATCCGTTAATGTTAACATTAGAACAGAATGCAGTAATTTCCCTTACTAGGATTTTGGTTATTTCCGAATTCTTGATTTTTCAGCTGAATTCTTCACTTTTCCTTCCGTGCCACCTTGGCGCAAATCATAAATAAACAAGATACAAACTGTCAAACCCAACGGCGGTGGTCGACGAAAAACGAAAGTGTCCGAATAGCATTTATGTTCGACTCAAAGGCGTTTTCCATTTAGGAGTGTTAAGCCCCAGAGCTTCAAGCCCCTGAGATCGAAATTACGTTATCACTGATTTTTTCGCCAAAAAACTGTGTATTCGCGTTTTGACTTTTGTCTACTTGTGCTTCATGCACCAATAAAACGGGTGGTGCTCGAGGGGCAAGAGGAATGTCAATCGGTGCTTGAAGCCCCACTAAATGGAACGCAGGGTCATACGCTCTGGGTAGCTCTGAGGAGCTCCTTACGTTAAACGGAAAGCAGCTAACCTAGGCGCTAGTTTGTGGCACTGAAATGAAATCATAATTATTATAATTTCATTTCAGTGGTTTGTGGTCTACACTGTATAATATACATCTTTGAAACAAGTAATATGTTTCATGTTAACATATAGATAGGTACAAACACAAAGTCGTAAAATATAGTAGGTAAGAAAAGAAGTGGTGAGGTTAGGTATTTAATCAATCGTATTCCTCAAGTGAAAAAATCGTGTTAGTAATTTTTTTTAGGTTTGATTTGAAGATACTGGAGCTTTGCAATGACTTAGGTTTCTAGGCAGTAGGTTAGATAACCACCAGCATAGAGAGGTGATTTTTTAGGCCGCATTCTGTTGTTTTGGTGTGGACAGAAGTAGTTTTGTGTTGTGTACATGGAATACACTATTTTTGTTTAGTTTTTCTGTGTTGTTGTGGATGTATAGTTAATATTTGTGAAGATTATGGAAATAAGTGTTGATATGCCGTTTTGGATAAATGTTTTTCTACAGGTTCTTTGTTTCTCATCAATTACAGGCTAAGCCATTACAGGCGACATTGTGCTTTGTCTAGAGTAGATGATATATGTCCACTATTAAATAGTCACAGCTACATCTCACTGATAAAGCAAGAAGTCCTCCAAAACAAATATTCCAGGTAGAGTAAATGAGCTAAGATATGAAAGAAATATGACTCAATAACTACTACTTCTCTAGGTTATATTCAATGGACAGTGAATTTCATATATGACATGTACATGCAGGTATCTCAACAAAGACCATATTATTACAAGTGCCTTTCGTAATCAATGATATCAATGCAGTCCTTAGACCAAAGGGCACAGTCAATAATGACCAGCGATTTTAAGTCAGTCTCTTACTCCTATATAGCTTAGAATTTTAGGTGTCTTTTGGATATGACTTTTTTTCTAATGTTTTGGAAGGCATAGAATGATGAGATCCAGCCAAATTTGTTATTCAAGTCAATGGCTTGGTCATAGGGAACCTAAAGAGAGTGAAATCTATAATATGGAAAAAATTGAGGAACATCCTTTAGGCTTAGGACGGCAGAATATCCATCCAAATACAGTAAGGGCTTGATGCACAGGAAGAACTTCTCCCCAACAAATACTTCAAGTATAGGCATGGAACATACATAATACCCATAATGAACACTTTTTAGAAATGTACTATAATGATAAACAAAAAGATCTAAAACAACTACTCCTATGGCTATGTGCCTTTACAGGTAATGATCACATTCCAACAAAAATTTGTTGTTAGATGTTGAAACAAAATAATAGGGGAAAACTTTAGTATTGAACAGGCAGAGTCAGCATAAGCTGTTTTTAAACTCAACTAAGTAATATGGATTACTTTCTTTTCATATTGTGTGAAAACAAGCAATACCTAAATAATGTTATCTGTTTGGATTCAAATCTTTTATATTTGGTAGACATACAAATTGAGATTGACTAGGGTGACTTCCCTGTGATCCAATACCTGGCGCAGCACATAGCTAGAGGAGCAGTTATTTTAGATTGATTTTTAAAATATTTTTGTGTTTAAAATAAATGTAATTTTTCAGGAATGTTTAGGTATTAGCACTAATATTTCTTCCTGACTTAAGAAATGAACATCTTGGTTGGAGCCAAAAAGATAGGCTGAAGCAAGAAGGCAATGTGAGAGATTGAAGCCAAAACAGAGAAATTGAATCGCCGAGAGATTGAAGCCAAAAAAGTTCATTAAAATGTTTAAACACGATTTTGAGTCTGGAGTGAACTGACTACTTATATTCATAAAAAATATTAGGACTTACTGATAATCATTATAAACTTCTTGTTTTGGTAGTGAAATGTCTGGATCTTCTTCCAAATGTGTCTTTATCCATGATATTGTCCTATAAATTTCTGTACGGCTGCCAAGAGGATTTAAGGTTTGCCTGAAAGGATCCACAGCATTGGTGACTTCACCTGGCAGTTTTAGAAATAGTAGAAATTTTTCAACTTGAGATAGTGGATTAATCAGTTCCAAAATGGTATGTATTGTCTGCTTCGCAGTCTCACTGAAACAATAAAAATCTTCAGTGAAATTAACATTCATTAGTTCACACAAGTAAACATAAATCATCTGGTTATAAAAGTAACAGTTTGTTTATTTTAGCATATGTGTGCTATAAATAAATTGATCAATTATCACTAACCTAATGGTTAAGCTGATTGGACAAGGATCATGATCGGGCTCAGTTTTGACGAAATTTTCATATTCCTCCTCGCCGGCTTTTTTTAATTCGCCATCCTCTCCTTCGTTTTCTGTGTTGCCATTGTTTAAATGCTCCTCTGTCCTTTCTAAACTTGTCGATACAGATTGTTGATATTTTGGAACCCATATTTCATTTTCCATTGTATTCAGACGGTGTTTGATGAATTTTAGTTGTTTTTAGCGCAAACCGCACGATATTTTACCACTTTTACAGCCAGAAAGGCTCGACCGCACCGGAACATTTTATTGTCAACTCAAATCAGCTGGTCTCCAATGGACGACGATCTTCCTGCGGTAATTTTTTTATTGAAAATCTTGGTCAGATGACGTAAGATTACCTAACTGTCAACGTCACGCAGCTTCGCCAACATTCGCGTTAAAAAACAATTCATTGCCACATATCTCCAAAAATCGTTTAGTGTTTTAAGCCACAATCTCCAAAAATCGTTAAGTGTTTTAAGCCAAAATCTCCAAATATCGTTTAGTGTTTTTACCCTTTCGATACTAACTGGAGATATAAGTACTAAAAAATATAGGTATATTTTGACTTGAATTGCGTAAAACGTTCTATGAACAATAAAATATACTGCAATTAATTTTTATAAAGGTTCAATTTCCTGATTCCTGAATGCGGCCTTATGGTCAGGGATTCCCAGTACGGTTAAGACAGCGCAATATTGATTTAATATAGATTTAGATGCACTTCTTTCGAAAATGTTTGATGGATCCCGTGTTAAAACTTGGAGATTGGAGATACGTGTGTTCGACCACTTACTGAAAATAACATTTTTGTAGAATTCTTTAATTATAACTGTATTGATTCGTTTTTACACTTATTTGTGTGCTCATGCAATATGACCAAGGAAAATGCAAAAATATTTGAAAAAAAAAATCACATTATATAGGAAGCATTTCATTATTTTGTCAGTAAATATATTTGAATATTTTTTTTGGAATTTGCCGTATATCCCATAAACCCATAATCCACCCAAAAATTAGGTATGTTGAATTTGAAAATATGATTTCCTGAACGAGGGGCGAGTGAAGTTATAACCATACTAATATTTTCCTTTGGAAGAATCATTTCAAAAAATATTGTTTTACATTTCATACTCATAAATATGAAATTTTTCATCTAGTGAAATTTGATCTTCGTGGCTTCTTTTTACCTCTTTTTCTTAGTCACCATTTGGTTCACCGACTTTTCGATTTATTGATAATATATGAGCATAGAAAATAATTCATATTGAAAACTTTTTCTAATAAAGAAACTCAGTTTTACTCTAGTAGCGAACGTCTTTCTTCTTGGGTTGAAGAGTTTTTTTTTTCCACAACGTTTTGGTTTTTGTTTGTACTCGTATTCACCTGTAGATGATTACAGATTGCAGAAACAAGCAATCATGCCATAGTACAAAATCCTTCAACCCAGAATTTTTTCTCTTCATAATTTTTTAAACCATAAAAAACAGGTGATGGGAGGGAAAAACTCCATATAGATTTTGGATCTTGCCAAAATGAAGCAACCAACGAACCAACTGAAAAATATATAAATATTCTCATGGTGGATTTATGCATCAATCATAAGTCATAAGTCTTTAGTCATAAGGAAGAATATTCGTCAATGATTGGTTGGTCCGTATATTGCAACCAATCATTGACGAATATTCTTCCTTATGACTAAAGACTTATGACTTATGATTGCTGCATAAATCCACCATCAGTCTCCAACGATCTCGTTGTCAAAACAGTTAAGGCCAAATCTTACCATGCCGACGAAACTGACATACGGATCGACGGACATCACTGAAATATACCTTATTATATTTCAGTGATGGACATACACTAAAAATTATTGTAAAATGAATCACATCAGTTCCTATAGAGCTTCAAAAACAGCATTTTCATAATCAGCTTCACACAAAAAACTAAATCTTGAAAATAAAAATCAACATGTATACCTATTTTTCAAATGGATGACGTAAAACATCAATAACGTTACCTGTGTTTACAGAAAAATACCTATTTCATCTATAAAATGTTATTTTGCTGAATTCATAGAATACCACTAATTTATAGCTGCTCTGCTGGACAGATGCTATTTCCTGATTTCATATTTCCTGCGATCAACAAGCTGCAATCTGCTGAAAGTTAGCAATACGCTGCTAACGCTATCTGGTGGCTGGGTAAGTAATTTACCAGGATTATGGCCACAGACCACCTACTCTCAAGGTGGTCTGTGTGGTTATGGGCGTCACAGAAAACGTGTGTTTTCTGTGATGGGCGTTATGGCACACAGGCACAGTCTTTATTTAGGTATGTGGTACTCACTATGCTGTCGTTGAATAAAGATCACTGAAACGTTCTGACATGAAACATCAAATTAAACAATATGGTAAATAAATATATTTTGTCATAACGATACACCCAGCAAAACATCAAAATATAGAAGCCTTCGGGGCCCCATTCTCAAACGTCTACTACCTTATGTCGCATGCGACAAAATATGTCCATCACTTTTCTCGAATATGCATTTAAAATAGATGGAGATAATTTGTTACATGTGAAATTTAAGAATAGACCATCTGCGGCTGTCACAATCTTCAAGGTCAGTTGCTTGGAGGATTAACATTGATGGCAGTTGTATGTTTTATATGTGTTTTGGTTCTAGTTCGAGTAGTTGAAGCCTTTGATTTCGTTATACGATGCCTTTAATTTCTGTATGATAGTGAAATTATGGCAGTAATGGACTGAAAGATGAATTAGGATTTTAAAGGATTCTAATTTCAAATATATAATTGAAACGTGATTAAGCCACATAATTATAACTTTAATGTGGTTAGGTACAATCTCAGGTACTTTACATGTAGATAATTGGATTACAAATCCCCTTATTAATTTATTTGGTTTAATTTTCAATTAATTTTGATCGTGGACATTCTCCAAGATCTTATAATCCTGATTCACATGAGTTCCTTCAAATTTTTAATGAAAATAGCACATTAAAACTTGGAAAAAGCCTTTGAAACACATTTCACCCACTTAAAATGCACGGAATCAGTTTGGATGGTTATCTTCCAAGCAAAGAAGACACGCCCACTTTGTCACGTGCCACAGATGGTCACTCCTGCTACATGAACATTTTATCATATATTATCTATTAACTACGAATATGGATAGCCTATGTGATGCCAAAAAAATGAGCATCGACTTCGAATTGGACGCTGTTAAATTAATGCGCTTGCGCCAGAAATTACTATTCAAAGACCCGATTTTGTTTTTTCATCTCTTTCTAGCGTGCATGATTCGGCAGCAACAATTATCGAACATATGAGAAGCATATCTTTCCAACATAACCTCATAATATGGATAAGTTCACAGAGAGCAAGTGTAGATTGTGCAAATTATAAGAGGACGGTACTATCATTGTTTATATAGAAGTAAGATAGTTAGTCAATGCCTGTGTAATTGGTGTTGGACGCAAACGCGAGTATCATCTAGCGTGATTAGTTACAAACATGAATATTTGAAGTCATTTTAATGCAGGATCCTTCAAAAAACCTTGATTTTAATGCTGTCCCATTGTTTCAATCAAGTTACGACATGACTTGGAGGCCGGATCACTAAAGTTACGACATGACTTGGATGCGAGCTCACTATCGCCATCTACATGTCGCATCCATTTTGATCCAATTATAATCCCATAAGGTTGACTAACTATATTCTATATAAACAATGGTACTATATATGGGTTTCATTCCTGAGAATATGACACATTTTATAAACTTCTACACTTCTAGATTCATGCCTGAAGGAATTTAAGATCGCCGCGTTTTACTTGTAGTTCGTGTTCAGGAGGCAAAAAATACATCACTACCAGCAAACCATTTTTCTCGGCAGTTATGAGGCCGATGTGGAACGAGATTTAGCTTTTCAAACAACTGTCTGTCACATACCCAATCCATATTTCTTCAAGTTTAGTGAGTTTTTATCCGCTTTTGGCAGAAAATTGATTGATGACACTCTAGTAGCAGGTAACAGACATTGTGTTACAAATGGATCAATGAATCGTTTTTTTAATGACACGAAGTTTAATTGACCGTCTTGCATAATTCTCATTCTTCATTTCTCCACATTATAAAAATGTTAGCACATTTTGTTTCAATATGGGACGGTTGAAAATATCAAAAGAAGCATAACCTTAAAAATGTACGACATTTCTTATGATTCAGAATTCGGCCTTCGAGGCATGCGCAATAGTTTCCCAGCCCCCGTTTGAGAAAAGGTGAGATAGATATTTTTGGCTTCAATTTGATTACATTGCGTCTTATGGCGTGTTATCAATATTTGTAGTTAATAGATATATGCATTTTATAGCTTCTATCCACAAGATTACAGAAACAAGTTCTTCTATCTAGTTTCTATCTTCTGTCGTTCTGTGTCTGTTACTGTCGTTCTGTGTCATTCATGGCCGTGGATCTCTGGCTGTGACTTGTCAATGTGTCATTGTCAGGGCTGTGGTGCTGTGTTGTGCTGTGTGCTAATTTTTTGACATTGACGTAACTTTTATTAGTAGGTGTTTTCAAGTACCTATTTTCTCCTTTTATTTTTTGATTTGGTGCATAAAAAATACAAAAAAACATTGGATGAAAAATGGTGGACAAATTAGGTATATTTTTCAAAGTATTTTACAACATTTTGAGGAAGTTACTCATAGTGTTTGAATACATTTTATTAGAGAAACAAGATTCCAGATATGCTTCAGCTTCCTTTTAAGGCCATTTAATTTGTTGCAAGTTATAGTTCACGCTCTGTTTAATGATTTACGGTCTTACGGAACACTTTTTACTCTTTCATAAGTGCTTGGCGAAGTTTAACACTTTAATATTCTTCCTACTGATTTTGATATGAATCATCACTATCTCGGTATTTGTCTTAGAAGTTGACTTATTATATCCTCTGGGATTAAATTAATGAATATGTCTTTTCTAGTGAACAGTGAAGCCAACACCCGGCGAATAGCCATGGTTGAGAGTTGTTTTGGTAGTTCAGGACAGGTAGGTTTAATATCTCAATCTCTGGAACTCCATAGTCCATACATATATATTATTCTTGTTATTTTAGCCTCTGGGTGTTCCTGGTAGAGTATTAGTTGGTGAAGGAGTTTTAACGAAAATGTGTAGGAAGAAACCTAAGACCAGGCAGTTTTTCTTATTCAATGATATTTTAGTATATGGCAATATTATTATCAATAAAAAGAAATACAATAAACAACATATCATTCCATTGGAAGAAGTTAAACTGGAAAGTTTACAAGATGACAATCGTAAGTTTACACCACTAATGAAATATTAAGATTACCTGCTTTTTAAATCACAAAGACCACATTCAAAAAAATCATACCAGGAAATTGATTAAGCTTGATTTAAGAAAATTTTCTCCCGAGTTGTGAGAGGTAATTGAGAATCTCCAGATATGTAAGCTAAGCACAGTCCTATCACTTTTTACTAAAGCTATCAACTGTGTCTTGTGTAGTAATTTTGTGAAAAGTATTGTATCATTTGAGGAATGTTAACAGCAACAAGAGCTTTTTATTTCAAACATCTTGGGTTCAGAATTCTTTATTGCCTTCAGTACATATAATAATCTCACAATATCAACATGGATTATGGCCAAAGGGTCAACAGTAACAAATTTAACTGAATTTGCTCAATAAGTATCTGAACAAGTTGGTAATTGTTGTCTAGTAGATATTGTCTAAACAGATTTTGCAAAAGTGGTTGACAGAATTGACCACATTTTTCTATTACAGAAACTAGATTATTTTAGATTTCATTTTTTATCTCTTCTCAAATCTTATTTCACTCAACGATCTCAGCTTGTTTCTTATCATGGTTTCAACTCCATTACTTCTTCTGGGGTTCCACAGGATACAAACCTAGATCTCCTATTATTTGCATTATTTATTAATGATTTAAATTATAAAAATGATTGTAAATGTTTATTCTTTGCCAACAACCTGAAATTATATTCTTTAATACAAAATATGGATGATTGGGAGTCCCAGTAATTTGAAATGAATAAGGTTCAGCATTGGTGCGTAGAAAATGAGCTTTATTTGAATGCATCAAAATATAAAAGCATGACCAAAAAATGTCTCCTATTTTATTCTCATACAATGTAAATAATACAATATTTTCTCATCGCGAATTAATGAAGGATAGTAACCTAACATTTGGTCAACATATTTTGATAAAAGTAAACCAAGCTCTTAAATTCCTTGGCTTTATGGTGAGCATTTGTAAATCCTTTTACAACCTCAAAGTTCAATGTTCTTTGTATACAGCACACGTTAGATCTAAATTAAAATATGGCTCTATTATATGGAATCCTATTTATTTATGATTGGACGCGTTTAGAGACACTTCCTGAAATTTTTGTGTTTCAATTTCAAAATCCCAATAGAGGGGTCACAAACCAAATTTCAATAAGCTGGATGGAAGAACAGAAAGTATTTGTAAATTTATACACTCAGCTAGTTAGCTATAATTAACAATTAGGAATTCAGAAGGTGTTTATAAACATCAACCAAAAATTAAGAATTATGTCTAATCTTTTAGTGCTTGACATAATATGTTTTAACGTTCAGAAGAATAGTCATAGAGAATTTGAATTACGATAATTTTCAATGAAGATGAAAACGTGCACGTTTTGGATAAAATATGACAAGAAGTACCACAGTACACACATGAGTCAAAAAGGTTTCAAAATTTACCATTTTGCAGCCAGGAAAAACACTGCTCACGGTACACAACATACCCTATTTTAAATTTTTCGACTGTCATAGAAATATCGTGTGAAGATTTATTTAATAGTTGAAAAGACCTAATTGATAATTCCTAATTAAATTGACAGATGAAAGTTTATAAACCCATGATGGTGTTTTCTTCGAAGGTTTTAAGTTCACTATAAAAGAGGAATGAAAACTTTGATTCAGTTTACCTATCAGTCATATATTCAATGGCCTTAAATTTTGTAAAGATCAAGTTGATCTAAAACTATCCGAAAGACAACATTAGTCGTTTTAAGAGTAGTGTTACTTATGTAGTTTTATCTCCTACTCACGAATACTTTTTGAGTTATGCACTTTTAAATCTTGGAAATTGATCATTTTTGAACACGAATTCTTCAGTCGTCGATTTTTTGTGTAAAACGTTTGGTTTTGGTGCTTGTAATTGTGAAATATTATTTGATTAGCGTCTGAAAATGAAGGAATTATTTTGTGCTATTTTTTACTGAAAAGTTTGTGTTTGAAAATGATCGATTTTCAGTATACAAAAGGGCATAACTTGAAAAGTATTGGTTTTCGGATTCGTGATCAGGAGATAAAACTATTTAATTATTCATTTAATTATTTAGTCCCAATTACAATTTTTCAATCAATGAATAAAATCTTAAAACTAACAATAACTGAATACACAATAAAATGTAATAATATAATAACAGCAAAATAAGTCTGATAGTTCATTGGCAAAAGACATGACTGTTAATGGGAGTGGTGTTCTGGGTTTCTCAACCAGCTGTTCTAGTTCATGCGTGATAGCAAAGGCCTTAGCTTGAGCCAGATAGAGTTATGCACATTGAATCTCCCATTATGATTGCTTCCGTTGTACGATGGGCCGTGGTGGTCGGCTGGTAAAGCGTTCGCTTCGCAATCGTGGGGTCGTGGGTTCGATCCACCAATTCACCGGTCTAGTGCATGGTATCACACGTTAAAAGGTTAGGACTGCATCTTCCCTAGCTCACACAAGTCTCTCGAAGACTTCGGAGGGTTGCGCGTAGGGGTGCAAACGGTTGACGGAAATAACAATTTTTTTTTTTAATTTTTAAGGATGGTTTTGCTGAATGAATAGAATGGTTCATTAGGTGATAAATGACTTAGAACTTGAACACTATTCGCAATGTCAAGCGACGATGGTGAATTTGAAAAGTGTTCATTGGATCAGTCATAAAACAAGAATAGTCTATTTTACAGTGCACATTGACATACTTTTAATCAGGATTGACCTTGATATTATATCCATGGCATAGGTATATTACAATATATATCTGATATTTGAGGCCCTACAAATATCAATTTGATTGATATATTATATCCATTTGTAGTATTTGTACAAATATGTTTATATTGTATTAAAATTATAACAATATGTGGTTTACACATGTTTATTTAAACAGCTGCGGTCTCGGCCGCGGTGATTCCTATAGCCGGTTGACGTTTGGGATCTTCTGTAATTCCTCTGGTAATTCCCCTGTTGGTTTGTGGTACAATATTTTACATTACGGTAGTTTTTATGAGGCGCCATTTGGATAAAAAGTGCTTTCGCAAATATATAGGTAAAGTTTTGTGTCAATTTTATTAGTTGTGGTAATATTTTTTATTTTGCTTTCCGATATATTTATTTTTGATCAAACACAATATATTTACGTTTCAAGCGTTCCTAATATATAAAAACGTGAATTCCCATAAATTTTGAAATTTGATCTATTTTATGTTGTCAAGAGATGGCGCTAACTACACGATATAGTACACTCTAGAGAATATAGCGGCCGAATGATATCGCAGCCGCCAGAATACTTTTTCATTAGATTTTTTGAATAATCATTGGATTATTTAAAGTCGAATACGTTAGAACTGAAAAAATTGAAGCGTGTATTAAATCGCGTCTGCTGCGCCATCTCTTGACGACAAAATAGATCAAATTTATAAATAAATGGGCATTCACGTTTTAATATATTTGCAACGCTTGAAATGTAAATATATTGTGTTTTGTTGAAAATAAATATATCGGAAACCAAAATAAAAAATATTGCTACAACTAATAAATAATATATTGAAACAAAATTTTACGTATTTGCAAAATACTTTTTATCCAAATGGCGCCTCATAGGTTTTTTCGCAAGCTTTTTTTATTTATAGATGATTAACTTTGTTTGAATAGAAGTAATGCGGAAACACTTAAAAGTAATATAATGAACTCGTCTATTTTAAATAAAAGATCCTTCATAACAACTGTATTTCTGAGAATGTTTTCAGACCATCCGCAAATAACATTGAAATGGTCAGGAACCCGATAGTTAAACACAGTTTTATGACCTGAGAGGGCATCTCAACTTTGAGTTTGGTTTCATTTAAATTATTATTTCCGGTCCTGAAATGCCTCGTTTGGTTACAGGAGTGACAGATTATTTGGAAATCCAAACTGTTGTCCTTTCTGAAAAAAAATTGAAAGTCTCGAAAAAAGAATCAGACAAAATCTTTCAGTAGTAGAAGCTGGCATGGTTTCCGAATTTTGTAGAAACCATCAAGATTTTCATTCTGCCGAAGTAAAAAATGTAAAGTCTAGTCGGTTACACTGTTTGTCAGTTGTCGCGGATTTCACGCACCTGGAGGCGCGATTTTAATATTAGACCAATCTATAGAGGTTTTTCCCCCACAAAATAAAAGACGCAAATGGCCCATACTAATTTTTATAAGATAGTTCGTTAATGAAAATCTCAGTTTCGCCCCAGCAAAATCGCTTTGTGGAAATTTTTAAACAAAAAGTAGTGAAAAAAATTATAAATTTTTTGGTTTTTTGGAAATATCTCAAAGATTATTCAAGGAATCGTTTAACAGTCAATGGAACTTTTATAGAAATTTATAAAATCGATGCATTTTTCACTGAGAAAATCCGGGAAAACTTTGAAAAAGAGACCATTTTTCAAAAATTCATAATTTTTATAAATCTGATGGTGGACAAACAATATTGCGGAAACTGATAGATAATAATATTTGGTTCAACTGTGCGCAAGATGGTTTCTGTCCGATTTTAAGGGCACATCTTGCAAGATGTGCCTATTTAGGGAAATCGTCGTATTCAATTTCTGTAAACGGCATCTGGAAGTAGAGATCAATATCTACAATCTGTATATTTTGAATTTTCACCTGAGATGTGGGAAATGTGTTGAAAATGTCACTGAAAGTTGATCAAAGTGCGTCCGAAGTCGAACTGAAGTTAATACTAGCGAATCAGTTTCCGCAATATTGTTTGTCCACCTTCAGATTTTTAAAAATTATGAATTTTTGAAAATTTTGAGGTTTTCCCGGATTTTCTCAGTGAAAAATGCACCGTCACACAACATTTCTCAATGTTGCTAGAAAGAAGCAATTTGACCTTTTCGTCTTTAAATACTTTTTTTAAGATTCAGACAGTAAATACAAAACAAGAACATTGCCAACAATGTATAAAGAACATTTATGCACTAACGGGCGGTTCGCCGGGCGTAAAGTGGCACTTTACCGCCCGTGGGCGCATTATGGCCCGGCGGGCCGTAAAGTAGACAAAATTCTCAAATTGTCTATACTCACACATCATTTCATGCAATTCCTAACTCGAATTAGAATCATTTCAGTTCAATAGAGCAATACTCTTTCTAACATTTGTTCATAATCGTTGGCAATTTTTTCGGTGATGATCTATTTATTTGAAATAGATTCTCCAATATAGCACTCAGCTACTATAGTTTCACATTCCTCATATTATGTTACCCTTAATTATTGTATGCATAACGTATGAAACGTGTAGACCATTGCAATTCAAGTCAGTATTTGTGATTCGCGCTATAAAACCGCCAGTGCATAAAATTTTGTATGTATCACGTGCGTAAAATGCGTTTAAGGCCTTCGGCGTGTGATGGCCCTCGGCTAACGCCATCGGGCCATCATCCACGCCGCAGGCCATAAACGCCTGCTTTACGCCATTGATACATAAATAACTATTAAAATATATTGAATTTCGTATTCTCGACCTTTATTGTTTTACAAATAATGTAATTTTAAAATAATACTACATACTTATTCATTCTCAAAGATAAACATATGAAAGTGAGAAAAATATTTACAATTTCTTTGCTGTTGTTTTCTAGAGTTTAAAAATGGCTGGCTGATTAAAACAGCCTCCAAGTCATTTGCAGTGTATGCTGCGACTGCAATAGAAAAAGGCGAATGGATGGCTCACATCAACAAATGCATAGATGATCTACTCCGAAAAAGTGAGTACTTGGCATTCATTATTTTTTAAATCCAAAAATGCAATAACCAAATTAAAAACGAAACCATTATATTTGTAGGTGGAAAAAAAGCAGTTGCAGAACATGCAGCAGTATGGGTACCCGATGGTGAAGCTCCAGTCTGTATGCATTGCAAAAGGACTCAATTCACTTTGTTAAACAGAAGGGTAAAGCAGTTTTATCAATAATAACTTGAGTTATTTGACTTATGGAAACAAAACTGAGTTAAATGTTTAAACTGGAAGTTCTGTTGACCAGTTGGAACATTCATTTCAAGAAAACAACATATACAGTGCTTTTCTTTAATGCCCCCCCTTTTATTTTTTGATCGGCATAACTCAAAAAATTTAAACTTGGGATAATGAAATTGATGCATGAACACTATATTTTGAAGTAAAATTGACAGATGAAACTTTCAAGATGGCGACTGGGTGCCACCTGGGGGAAAAAATGTATGGAAAAGGGGGTCTTTGGAAGCTCCTGACGAATACTTCACAATCCTAGAATATAAAGTCAATATCTTCACCTACTACAAAATGGCTGAGCATTTAATAATTACCTGAATACATCGACGTTTAACTTCATAATTTGAGGAAATAATCTTAGTTCAGTTCAGAAGATGCTCGAATTGGTTGCATTGAACTGCTTGACATAAGAACAGCCTATCCGATATTTCACGTCGAACATTTTCGAACACAGTAACGTCGATATTTCTACAAATATTTATTATTCTCTGCCGTATATCCAATATTGAATCAGGTTCAGTTTCGTACTCTTTTTGCCCCATTAAAAAAGTTTAAAGGTGTCAAATCTGGTGAGCGGGCTGGTCATTCTATAGGACCTCGACGGCCAATCCAACGACCGGGGAAAGTATTATGCAAATAGTTTCTTACTTGTCTGGAGTAATTTGGTGGTGCTCCATCCTGTTGGAATACAATATCCATATTGAATTCATTAGGATTCTCTTCGACGATTTCGGTGATTAGAGGGTTAACAGTAATTTCCAGCATATTCAAATACAGTTCTACTGTTGAATTTTGTTCCATGAACAGAGGCCCTACAATATGGTTTTCCAATATTCTCGCACAAACGTTATTTTTTTCTGGATATTGAGTATGTATGGTGTACCTCAAGGCTCCATAATTGGACCATTTCTGTTCCTAGTATACATAAACGACTTATGTCAGTCTATTGCACCGATAAAATGCGTCCTATTTGCTGATGGCACCACCCTCATATACTCGGATAAGTCATATGATGCTTTACCTAAAGCTGCCGAACGCGACAAGAACATGGCAAAAAGCTGGTTTACGAGAAACAAATTAAAATTAAATGAAAACAAAACTCAGAATTTGATCGTCTCCTCAAATCCTCTCTATCAAAAAGGACAAAATATTTCACTACTGGGTATTAAAATCGATGATCGATTAAATTGGTCCAGCCACGTAGATTATATGCTCAGCAAGTTATCAAGTGTCTTATTTATATTGAGGCAACTCAAACCTGTCACAAACATGAATGTACTCAAAATCACATACTTCTCTCTATTTCACTCTGTCATATCCTATGGCATTCTTCTTTGGGGTAACTCTAATAATGCAATAAGGGTTTTCAGATCACAGAAAAGGGCAATAAGAATTTTGGCAAATCTTGGCTATAGAGATCATTGTCAACACTATTTCATCAAACTAAGCATAATGCCACTCCCTACCCTTTATATATCACAGTTCTGCTGGAAATACATAAAAACAGGAGCAATTTTTCTAAACACTCTGACATACACAATTATAATACCAGATCTGCTGACTTGTTGAACCCTCAAAGATACAGATTAGCTATAAGCTACCAAAACTCTTTAAATCTCACTTTATACAATACTCTCGATGGATCAGTAAAATTACTAGAATTCAAAAAATTTAAAAAAACTATCAAAAGATTTCTTCTTGAAAATTGTTTCTACAGTGTATCAGAATACCTCCAAAAAGCCAACTCTCTTAGAGTCTAGAACTACAAATACTGCAAAGATCCTGCGTGTCCTGTTCTTTCTTTATTATAGATATGATTTTATATATCCTGTATTATTTTAATGAGTCTTAGTGAATCACCATCAATGTATTTCACGTTACAATTTTATTGCCAATTGATATTTGTTATATTTTTTAATCTTTACCAGTTGACTGGTGTATCATTTTGATTTTGTATGGATGATACTTATTCCTCTTCAAAATTCTCCATATAGTAGCAGGACACAAACAAACATTCGCGATGGAGGAAGTAGACTGTTGAGGATTTACTATCATCTCACTAATTATTTGAACTTGCTGTTCTTCCGGATTGGACGGATGACCTGGGGGCTTTTTGTTTTGTACACTACCGGTAGTTGTAAATTTGGATACAAGTTCCTTTAAATATTACCTACAGATAGGAAGATTCGGGAAACGATCATTAAAAATTCTTTCAGTTACGCGTCGCACCGTAAATAAAAATCGCTTCGATTTTGTCTCCCCATGGACGAGAATTGATCATTTTAGATATAGTTCACGTGGTACCTATCTACTAGTAAAACCGAAAACCAAATGAGAATATTTTAACTGAACAATGATGTTCGTTGTCGTACTGACATTTTTTGTCTTTTTTTTATAAACAAAAATTAACCTGTCAAACAATCCCAACAACCCTATATGTTGGGATTGCCATATGGCAGAGAAAAACTATTCGTTAAGACCCTCCTTTCCATTTAATTTTTCCCCAGATGGTGTCCATTTTGAAAGTTTCATCTGTCAATTTTACTTCAAAATATAGTATTCATGCCTCAATTTCGTTTTGGGGGGGAAAAACACTGTATAATCATTGGTTGGTTAGAGAGTTATCTTTGTGTAAGCCTTCATCATCAAATCTTATTGACATCTTATACGAAATTCTCATTAATCTTAAAGAAATTCAAAAACTCATTGTTTTAAGGCTTCCACAATGGTCCGATTTGGACTTATTTTGATGATTTTCATCATTGTCAATATAGATGATCTCTGACAGTATAGACTTGGCCGAAAATTCTTTATTAAACTCGTCACCTTCAAATAATACGCTGGTTGTAATTGAGAATTTGTTTTACAGCATCACTGCCGTAAATGTGGATCAGTAGTATGTGGACCTTGCTCAAATAAACGCTACCTGCTCCCCAATCAAAGTTCAAAACCACTAAGAGTATGTCTAAATTGTTATGATGTTCTTACAACGGCCACCACGAAGAACCACAATTCAATTGATTCAACTAAAGGTTTGTATATTTACTGTTACAAAAACTGACCAAAAATAATTAAAACGGCAAAAAACATTGAGATTAGTATCCTGGAATTTGGAACTTTTAGTTTTTGGGCTGAAATTCTATACAGCGCTCAACTTAATTTTTGAACCTGAGAGTATCTGGAATATAGTTCAAAATTAAATAATAGTATATTGTACAATGAGCATGAAATGGGTCATTTCATGCTCATTGTACACTATACTTTATCTACGACCATCTGAATCATTAACAAATCTGTAATATTTTTAATAATCCTTTTTATCATAAACTCTCCTGCCGTCATTTTTACATGGTTTAGATAAATTTTCCTTTCTTCACCCGTTGAATGAAACATCTATTTTTTCTTTTTGTACACGTACCTACCTACGTCGTGAAACAAATAACATTAAAAATTTTCAAATTTTGACAACCTGGAAATAAAAAAACTTTATGCAGAAAAAATCAAACACTAATCGATTTCATAAAATGAAAAAAAAATGTGGCTGCGTGGATTTGAACCCTCGCTCCCACCATCCAAAGTCCTTGGGTCATCTGAATCAACACTCGTCGTTACTAGAGCACATAATAATTTGTTCAAATTAACTGCTATATAGAAAGTGTCTGCCAACTATTCAAAAATATAGAATCCGATTGTATAATCAATCTTTTTATTGAAATTATTCTGGTTTTATGAAAAGAAAATCACACCTTTGTCAGAAGATAGGCATTATCAGGAACTTCTGATATAAATTTATTAATTTGATTGTTAAATCATCCTCACTATCGCTAATCATTTTTAATAACTTAATTTTTTCAATCGAATTTTGTAATTATCTACTGATGTGAAA
Organism: Chrysolina oricalcia; assembly: GCA_944452925.2. Lineage (NCBI taxonomy): Eukaryota > Metazoa > Arthropoda > Insecta > Coleoptera > Chrysomelidae > Chrysolina > Chrysolina oricalcia. The sequence continues at coordinate 20,676,227 of OX101817.2, read as the reverse complement.
TGTCAAATTATTAGACAGACGTAAACAAACTTGATTCGATATTATTTATGTTCATAAAATTCGTTAATACCTACCTATAATGACAGTTTAGTAGTTCATGAAAGTCGTAGGAAATGAAATATTTCCATACAGCTAGCCCGTGGGAAATGAAAATCGGTGTTACAACGTGGTAGGTTTCTTAATCGAAGACGCAATTGAAATGTTCATTTTTCTTAATGTAGAAAAAGTGTATTTTCTTGTATTTGCTAATTTTACATTGAAAACATTTGATAATGTGGGAAAAATTAACATGGTCCATTTTATTTCCAAAAGATGCAAGGGAAACAATTTGAATATTTATTAAGATAACAAGTGTGTTGTTTATGCAGAAATATTGAGGTCATACTGCACTTTTGAAAGTTCTTGGCAGCTGACATGTAGTTGGAATGTCAGAAAGTTTTCAACTTACTTTGGATTTGGAATATTTAGGGCCGGTTGCATAAAAGTCAATCAAATATTTGATGTCCCGTTAAACATTTAACATTGCGTTTTATGCGAAATTGGGTGGCATAGAAACACTGATCATTGACTTGATGTCACATTAACTGAACATTACGTAAACCAATGATGATGGCTACTGAACTTTAAATATCGGTTGCATAAAAGCCAATCATGTTCTATGACCGGTTGCATAAAATCAAATATTCGATGTCCCCTTAAATATTTAACATGGCGTTAAATGCGAAATTGGGTTGCATAGAAACACTGATTACTGTCTTGATGCCACATTAACGTTGCGTTAACTAATGATGATGGCTTTGAATAAGAACAAAAAGTATTTTACCCCTTCACTACACAAGTAATTTAATTCCTAGATGCGCATTTCGATAACAAAATTATCTTCATCAGTAGGGATTACTAAACTAACTGTAAATCGGCATACCAGTCACATAATTAATTACCATGAGGATTTCTGTGTACTAGGAAGTGACTCTACCTGATGGACAGGTACTACCCCACCCAATCAACAATACAACAAAGGCACTTAATTATTCCTTTATTGGTATCAAATCAAATAGTTTGGAATTTAATGGACCATTATCATTATTAAGCAAGGGTTTCGAGACCGTTTTTTGAATAGGGATACTTTCATTTCATTGTTTATTGGGTGGGGTTGTACCTGTCCATCATGTAAGGTCACTTCCTAGTACACAGATTATCCCATGGTAATTAATTATGTGATATAAATAAGACTGGTATGCCGATTTACAGTTAGTTTAGTAATCCCTACTGATGAAGAAAACTTGTTATCGAAATGCGCATCTAGGAATTGAATTACTTGTGTGGTGAAGGGGTAAAATACTTTTTGTCCTCACTGAGTGATACCACAGGCGTCCAATATCCCATGTTCGATGGCTTTGAATGTTAAATATCGGTTGCATAAAAGCCAATCAAGTTCTATGACCGGTTGCATAAAATCCAATCAAATATTTGATGTCCCGTTAAATATTTAACATGGCATTACATGCGAAATTGGATTGAATAGAAACACTGATCACTGACTTGATGTCACATTAAATTAACGTTGCTATGATGATGACGACTTTGAACTTTAAATGTTGCATACAAGCCAACCAAGTTCTAATGTTACATCAACTCGAATTTAATCATGCGTTAACCTCATCAGAGCTACACCACTGATTAAAGCATCAATCAGAAACCGACAATTTTTCCAAAATTTTCAGTATTTCTGAGGAACTGACAGATGAGAGTTCCACCAAATAATTTTAATATTTCTGAATTTTTTGCATGCCAACATGAGATTTGTGTGCAGGGGGGTTGTCCTGCAAAAACAAAACACCTTTGGATAGCTTTCCGCGTCTTTTCTCTTTAATTTTTTCCCGTAGAGTGGTCAGTAATGTCGAATAGTAATCTCCAGTTATTGTTCTACCCTTATCCAAAAAATCAATCATGATTACTCCATGGCAATCCCAAAAAACTGAACTTTTCCAGCAGATTTTTGGACACGAAACTTCTTAGGTCTTGGAGAACCGGAGTGTCGCCATTCCATCGATTGTTGCTTTGTTTCTGGATCGTAGAAATGTACCCAAGTCTCATCCATAGTAACAATTCGGTTTAAGAAGTCTACATCGTTTTCAAATCGAGCACAGATCGAACGCGATGCTACTACCCTTGCACGCTTTTGGTCAACATTCAAACATTCGGGGATCCATTTTGCAGCAATTATTCTCATGTCCACATTAACGTGAAGTATATGATGAACGCGTTTGTATGAAATATTCAGTGCTTCAGATATCCGTTTTAGCCCAATTCGACGGTCTGTTAAAATCATGTCATGAACTGCATCGATATTTTCGGGGACTGACACAGAAACTGGCCTTCCCGATCGGTCATCATCTTCAATGGAAAATTTACCTCTTTTGAAGCTTGCAGTCCAATTTTTCACGGTCGCATACGAAGGACATTGATCACCAAGGGTATTAAGCATATCTTCGTAAATCTGCTTACCTCTTAACCCTTTCAAATACAGGTACTTGATGATGGCTCGATACTCCAATTTTTCGATTTTCACAAATTTGGTGGATATATTTTTTCTTTTAATTTATTGCGTAACTCTGGTTCACTTTTTTGACGTCAAACTTTACACTGACACTTCTAATAAGTTATTGTTCGTTGCTATGGTAACGCAATATTTTGTTTATGCAGGGAACTGGTCTAGGCTAACTAGATATCAATACATCCTCATATTTCGATTGTATATGTTAAAAAAAAATATATTGAAATCCGAAAAAAATTAGATGGTTGAAAAGAGAATTGAATTTTATTTTCAACAATGTGTCACTTTGAAATTTTTATCAAGCAATCACAATGTCTTTCATTTCAAAAAGTAGTACCGGTGATACCATTCAAAATGGTTTTTGTTCCATGTTGTACGTCAAACCGTTCGATAGTTAATCTGGTCTGCAATAACCGCTAGAATCTGTGTTGCTGCTTCATATATTTCGGGAGCCTTTCATCCTCCTCCAGTTCCTTTTATTTCTTCTAAAAATTCAACAATTTGTTACATATAAGTTGTATAGTAGGTAAATACTACACAAACAACCTGAAATTATGCTCTCTTTATCAATTGCTGCCTCTCTTTTGGCATTCTCTAGGTCCCTCTTCTATGAAGCCATCAATGGAAATTTTATCCAGGTATCGTTTTCCTTCTGAAAACAAGATTATATTATACAATTTGATTTGATACCCAGTTAGAAATAATGCAGTTATTTTTCGATTTCTTGTGTTATTTCAAGTTTTGAGATTCCGAAACTGAATCACATATAATTGCAGGGAACCGATACCTATCAAAACAAATTTTAGTTAATATCTCGCGAGTTATTACTTACATTTTCATCTACAACTGATTCATTTGTTCTTCCTTTTGAATTATTCCATAATATTCGCAATTACTTCCACTTTCGTGATTCGTTATGAACTTTGTATTTTGATCCATATTTCTCTTTTCTTCTTGATGGATAAGCCCCATCCAATCTTTTGCATTCTATAATGTTTTCATATCCGTAGGGAAAGTAAAAAGAAGGATAGTTCATCAGAGACGATCCATTACATTCAGTGGAGGTTAGATATAACTAGCTAGGTGAACAAACTTTTAGTCTAACTCTACCAAAAATAATCTTTATTGTAGATACCAATTAGTCGGAAGATTTACATCAAGGACATGTTTCGAAGGATTCATCCTTCATCTTCAGCAAAATGGGGGTTGGTTACAAGTTATGGTGGAAAAGTAACATAAAAGACGAAAGAATTTTTTAAATTAAATGGTCCTAATTGCGAACAATGATCCGCACTAGATGCGAATCATGTCTTCGAAACATGCCCTTGATGTAAGTTTTTCAACTACATGGTATCGACAATAAAGATTATTTTTGGTGAAGTTTGACTGAAAGTTTGTTCACCCACCTAATTGGAAGGATAGTTCCCTATACTTATGCATCGAAATAATTTTACTGAAACCTGTTCTCACTTTTTTATTGCTATATTGGATAATAGTTTCCTCTACTTCTGTTTAATTGGCTCTCCTTCTTCATTCTTAGAACTAGAAGTCTCCATGTCTGACTATTATGTATCTCAGATGAATAATATAATTGAATAAAATAATACAAATGACTCAGCTTTCATATGAAAACAATTAAACCTAACCGATAAATGGGCAAATTATCACAAGACATGAAACGAGAAAAAAAGCGCTGTTGCCACATGTTTTCCGTCATTAGTAAATGAGACGTTAAATACTTGGAGCATGTTTTATGCAACGCATCTGATAGTTGACGTGACGTTAGTTAACCATGATTAATTTTTTTGGATGCAACCGGCTCTTAGGATTTCATATGTCTAATGGTTTGAAAATTTCATTGAATAATGTTATTTAGGTTTGAATGCAGACTCCTCTGGAGAAGACGATTCTGATGATGATGAAGAGACCAATAAAGGTCAACCTGAGGCTCATGATCTGGTGAGTAATTTAAATCAATACTGCAAATGTATTTCATCCGGTCTCTGGTGTTCGCCACTCAGGTGAAAAAACAAGATTTAAAGAGAAACATTTATATACCTATATCAGGAACATTTTTAAGTGTTGAAGTTAAATAATTCATTACGTTAGGAAAAATAAACCTTTTTTTAAGTTAAAAAAAGTTCTGTTAATCTAATGTTGCATGCAAGTTACATTGTTTTATCTAGTTAATCATTTCTGAAACAGTTTCGAAGTCACTGTCTTGGCTATACCTGTTGAGGCTGTAAGTTGAACTAAACCAAGGTTGTAAGTTAATCTTTGGTTCCATTGCTACATTTTGAACTAACCAACTAGTTGAAAATGTTGATTGAGGCTTAATAATTTCAATTGCTGTGTGAAGAGTTAGTTTTTGGCTGATATTTTAGTTTTGCGTTTTTGTTTTGTTGGATATTTTGTGAAATGTTTGCAAATAAAGCAACGTAAACAACTTTCCTAATGTGTTCAAGCTTGTTATTTAATAAAGAATAAAAAAATCAGTTTTGGGAAAAGAGTGATATACATATTATTTCTCTTATATTTGAGCAAGCAGAAATTGAAATTTTACAAATCTATACCAAATAATTCAAATCAAGCAACAGTGCTTCAATAAGGATAGAAACCAAAATAAAATGCTAAATAGTGATTGAGATGTAAATAAAGAAAATAAAACAAATACCCTACGTCACAAATCTAAATGTAGAACTATTGAAAAGTTAACTTATTCATGCTAGATAAGCGAAGTGGTCGAGGTGTTAGAGCGTTTGGCTTCCACCCAGACGGTCCGGGTTCGATCCCCGGTCGTGTGTCACTGAGCTGAAGTGGTTCGGATTCCACTTTTATTTAAACTGTAGGTCCCGGATCTTCCTTGCTCGCACAAGCACTGCTTTTGAGGGGTTTTCTCCGAAAACCTGGGAGTTTCGCAAACACAAATTTTACAAATTTTTTTATCATCCTGAAATATTGAACATTTTATATTATTTTTCAGTCTATTTGAAAAGTAGATATATGACACACAATACATTCCTAATACCTTCATAGTTTTGTTTCCTTAACCATGAACTGTTTTTTAGGTCAATGACTTATTAGGCCAATCAATAAAGCACTTTTTCCTAACAAAAATACTAGTAGAAAACCGACTGAATCATCACATGGAAGACAGTCCGTTGTTATATTCTGTTATGTTTTCGACTCGCAACTGTCATTTAATAATTTGTTATAAACATTTAAATAACAAAACTTTTTGCTTATAAAATGAAAACTAATAGAGCAATCTGGTTGAAAAGAATTATAGATAATTGAAATACGAACAAAATGAAATGTTTTACGACCCAATCATATCATTAGTAACGGAGTAAAACCGGAAAATTTAACGATTTTTTGAAAAATTCCTATCTCCGCCATTTTTCAAGAAATAAGGTTGGCCCTTCTCATGAAAGTATTGAATCATATGTACTTTGTGTGTGCACAAAACAGGCTCTGGCGGATCATTAGTTTTGACACAATTCCAATTTGAATTTTTTTTGCACTATCTTGCAGGGTGCCTGGATGCTCTATTTCAATTTTCAAAACAGATTTTCAAAGTAGAAGTATAGTACCACGAAACTTATTTTCTCATTTTGCGCTAAAATGCAGCGAAATGGGTGAAAAATGCTTGCAAACATGACTGAAAACGGCCGATCTGGTGAAAGCGGTCGAGTGGTAGTAGAGAGCGGGAGATGGGGGGAAGCGTATTATCACGTAACCCGTTCATTAAAAGAATTCCCCTCATCTCCCGGACTCTCCTACTACTCGGCAGCATATAACGACTCTATGTGTTCAAGTAATTACTCTCTCTTCCACATTAATATTCAAAGTCTAGCTACTGTCAAGCTACTGTAGAAAATCTGCATCTTATGGAGGTTCTGGTATTCTGGTGAAAAACAAATTTGCTGACTCCTGCAAACTTATTAATTATTTGAATGACGTAGCCGCCGAATCTGTTTTCGAATGTTGTGCCATAGAACTAGATAGACATACTTGCATAATAACAATCTATAGGAGCCCCAGTTCCGCCCTTGAAATATTTTTGGAAAAACTCTGTGTGGTCTTAGACTTAATTGCCGGGAAATATGCCTCAATTGTTGTGTGCGGAGATTTGAATATAAATTATTTAGTCGATAACCATAACAAAAAACAACTCTTTGATATATTCAATATGTTTGGACTTCAACTTGAACTGAAGTCGGATCAACCAACGAGAATAGCAAAATACGGGGACAGAATAACTTAATCTGGTATCGATTATGTGATTTCTAATATCGAAAATACTTCGTGTGACGTAATTAATTTGGGTATATCAGACCATTTCGGACAATTGCTGACTTGGAGAACTACCGTATTCTCAGATTTGAAGGCTGCTAACACCGGCATCAAAATTAGGAAATATGATGCACAGTCGATCGCCAATTTCAAACTGCTTTTCTCAAAAGGCCACGATCAGCACTTAGCCGACGTAGAAGACGATATAAATATAGAGTTCAAAAATTTTATGGTCCACTTCAACTGGTGTTTCAGTCTGGCGTTTCCTGAACGCAGCCTATCAAACAGAACAAGGAACAAAGCTGGTACTAAAATACGCTTTTCAAATGAACTTTACCAAAATATTGCTAAACTGGAAGATCTTAACTGGCTACGGAAAACAATGAACTCCGAAGAACTTGGTGAAAGCTATAGAATAGCAAAAAGAGAAATAAGTAAAAAAATAAGTAACGAAAAAAAAAATATCATTCCCAAAAAATCTCCACTTCAACAAATAAAGCAAAAACCCTCTGGGAAATGGTGAATAAAAAATGTAACAGAAAAAAAACAAAATACTTTAAAACTAATTAAAAACAATGAAACCATTTCTATTCCAACAGAAATCTCAAATATTTTTGGAGACTTTTTTGCAAATTCGGTCACCAACAAAATAAATTCCCTCCATCTGCCACGAAACCTATGTACAAAAGTTGAAGTAAAACATTCACATTCAAAGTTCTTCAGTCCTGTTACCCCGGAACAGGTATCGTCTATAATTCATAATTTGAAAAAAAAAGTATTCAACCGGAATACATGGTATTCCAGCATTACTACTGAAAGAATGTGTAGATGAACTCAGTCAGCCCTTATCTTTCCGATATTATCAACCTCTCGGTAACTTCGGGTCACTTCCCCGAAAATTTAAAAATTTCAAAGGTAGTACCAGTCTTCAAAAAGGGCGACCCACTATTAATGGAAAACTATAGGTCTATTTGTTTCCTTAGCTGCTTCTCTAAAGTTATTGAAATTGCCGTATACAATCAAATGATAAATTACCTGAATGAAAATAACATAATTACACCTTGTCAACACGGATTCCGTCAAAATTTTTCAATTGAAACCGCCTCGATAGATCTAGTACAACACATACACGAAAATATTGATCAAAATAAATATGTAGTAGGTTTATTCTTTGACTTGTCTAGAGCGTTCGATACCATTGACCCTTACTTTCTGGACATAAAACTGGAAGCGATGGGTATACGCGGTCCCATAAAAGAATGGTTGATCTCTTATGTCTCTGGAAGAACACTCAAAGTTAAAGTTGATAACGACTACTCGGATATATTTGCCCTTATGTTAGGTACCCCCCAGGGGGAATCTTAGGTCCTCTATTGTTCCTGCTCTACATTAACGATCTACCCCAATCAATGCACGATGGCAGAGTTTTAATCTATGCCGACGATACAACGGTAATTGTTTCGGCTGTGGATCTGCAAGAACTTGAAGCAAAGGTCCTATCTGTTCTAGAAAATTTTAATTCATGGTGCGAACGTAATCACTTAATAAATAATTTGGAAAAAACAGTATGTGTAGAATTCATAAACAAGAGCAAAACTCCAAATGCTCTTACATTCAAAATTAACAGCACCAAACTAGAGGCAATCAATTCTACCAAGTTTCTAGGAACTGTAGTAGACTGTTATTTGTAGTTTAATGTTCAACTTGAGGCAATCTGCAAAAAATTGGGAAAACTATATTATGCATTTAGAACGCTTAAAGAAAACTTTAATAGAGAACATATAGTCAACATTTACTACGCACTCATTTATTCAACCATAAGTTGTGCCACTGACTTTTGTAGAGTATCAATAATGTAAAAACGATTTATTCGCTTGATATTTGACCTCGGTTACAACGAGTCATGTAGAGAAACTTTCGCCCGGAATAAAATAATGACATGTACCTGTGTTTATTTATACAAATTGTTGATGCATACTTTCCTTAACATTGACAAATTTAAAAAAAATAAAGTTGTCCATGAATATCAAACAAGAAAAAAAATGACATACATTTAGAAAAGGCTAACAGAATGCACTTCAGAAAGTCTCCTGCCTACGCTGGACCTTTATTCTTTAACATTCTGCCACCAAAAATGAAGAGTATCCCATGCGAAAGAAAATTCAAAAGTGAGTTAAAAAAAATATCTCCAGAAAAATCCGTTTTATTCGCTAGAATAATTCACTCAAGCTATTCAATCACTGCGCTGACTCATTATTCTCATCTCTACATTGTTTTTACATGTTTATTTTTAACATAACTTTTTATTTATACTTCTCGTAATTCTTTATATATACGTATTAATAATTTCAAATGTCATGTCTTATTTATTTATATTTATATTGCCCTATTCATATTTATTTTGACTTATTTACATTTATACTGACCTATTTATATTGACCTATCCTATGTCATGCAAATGATTACCAAGGACAAATAAACATTTGAGAAAATGAAATCGGCCTATCACTAGAGCATCCAGGCACTTTGCAAGATAGTGCAAAAAAAAATTTAAATTGCAATTGTGCCAAAAATAACGATTCGACAGCGCCTGTTTTGTGCACACATAAAGTACACATTATTCAATACTTTCATGAGAAAGGCCAATCCTACTTCTTGAAAAATGGCGGAGTTATGAATTTTTCAAAAAATTATCGAATTTTTCCGGCTTTCCCAGTTTTTCTCCGTTAGTAATGATCCGACAGGGTCGAAAAACATTTTGTTCGTATTTCAATTATCTACAATTCTTCCCATTCCCATTACTCCCAATTAAAAAAAACACGTTTTTTGTTATTTAAATGTTTATAACAAATTAATAAATGACAGTTGTGAGTCGAAAACATACCACAATGTAAATACGGACTGTCTTTCATGTGATGGCGCAGTCGGTTTCCTACTAGTATTTTTGTTAAAAACCCACTCATTTCATGCTCTACTGCTTGGTGTATATTGAATTTTTTGAATGTGGTAATATATATTTAAATAAAAAAAAAATGCAATGAAAAAAAATTACCATAAAAAAAATGTTTTTATAGCTTTCTAGTTCCTCATTATTAGAGCGTTCTGATCCATTAGGCTTATTTAAGGAAAGTAAGATTTTTGTAGATTACAGGATTTTCATCCTTATTGTATTCTTTGTGTGACTTTTCTAACTCATCTTGTCTGAATGACTAATCAAAAGTAAATTTTTATTTTCAGCCAAAATTCTATGGAGACAATGAAAAACCTGAATAATCTCTCAATAAACCACACTTCCACTTTTATAATTATTTTCAAGATTTATTGTATCAAGAGATGAATATTTTTAGTATTGAAATATCTATTTTTAATAAAAACCCACTGGATAACTATGTGTATAGATGACTGTTAAAAAATATGTAGATGTTAAGAAAATATTTTTTTGCAATGAAAGGGTCATTGTGTTTATTTACTATATGGGGTGCTAAGTTGAAGCTCGAGAGATTTTTTATTGCATATTTCAGAATTAGAAAAATAAATTAAAACAAAAGTGTTGATAACTTTTGATGTCAGTTTGAACTAGAAAATGTAATGTATATATTGTATTAAAAATGTTCAATATTTATTAAATTTTCATAATTATATGTTTTTGCTTTTGCATTATCCCATTATTTTAAGGCTGTTATTTTCATATTCAAAATTTGTATAGACTGATATCCAAAAAGATTATTTATATGGCGTGGCAAGAATATGAAAAAATCTGACAAGGCTGTACTTGATATCAGTTTTATAGTCTGAATTGCTTCTGGCCAGTTCTTCTTAATATTTACATATTGCTGCAAGTTTCATGTTGAATAATCTAGGAACCTTTAGGCATGTAAGTTATTGAGGTGGAATTAGGTTCTCGTCACAAATAAAATCGAATAATCAATTATCGTAACTGAAAAAATAATATTTAGCTACTGTGATATATAGGCCTACTTGTAATACAATGAATTTTTTCTAATAATTTTATGAAAATGTTACACAACTTATTTTTGACTTCATTTGAGTTTATGTAATCATCACAGTTTTTATTATAATTACATTGTTATGATCAATTATTTTATTACACTATTAAATATATAAAATTACCCTGTATTTTATTCATTGTCATCCACACAAATGTCCCTTGACAAGTATTCACAAATCTAGTGTCCATTAAAATTATGTCTGGAATAACCATAGTTACCAAGAGCAGAAATAAAGTATTATGTAATTAGAATGTGAAGCTATTTATTTTATGAATTTATTTTATGAATTTATTGTGAGAAATATAGAACTTAGTAAAAATTTGATTAAAATTGTTTAATAGAATATAGAAGTGTACGGCTGAGACTGTTATCGTGAATTTTCTCCAAGCGTAATCCATTTCTGTTAATTAAGAATAATAATCAAGAACACAAAACTTCTCATTGACTAATGGAATTCTAAATCCCAGGAACATCTGAAGTACTTCAGAAAATCAGAAACAAACTTTAGACCAAACCCGTCAAACAGAAAAATGATAATACACAAAAGCATGACATTTTAAAATTTGAATTGCTGTAAAAAATGTTTATCACACTGTATACATGGTAAAATACAATTGACACAGGAATTTCTATTCAAAGAAATAAAAATTGTACAATAAGATTAATAATAAAGAGTAGTGATTCTGAATGGTGGGGTTATTTTTAATCAGGGTTCGTAAATATCATGATATTTATATAAATATCAAAATATCGGATATATATTGATATATATCCGATATATATCAAATTTGGATATTAATTATTTTTTTTTATATAGAGAATACCAAAAGTAGAAGCATTCATTTGCTTATTTTTAAACAAAACAACCAAAAGTGAACACCCCCTTCGGCTTTATAACAAGTGAGCAAATGTTTTTCCATGCGGGAAGGAATTCCTTGCATTTATTTCTTACATTTAGCCCATTTCCCAGTATCACTGGCTTCATCTGCCAATTCAAATTTTAGCCACACTGCACTTTTGGTTTTGGGCATATTGTTTATTTCTATTTTGATCAAATGCACTTTGCACCTACTACGGCTACAACGTGAACTGCGTTTGTTAATACCAACAGAAAAGCAGACACACGCGACCGCAGATAGTAAGGGGATTCACACATCAAATAAATGGGATTCTCCGACAATTAACAACATACCGAATGATCATGGAGTTCCACACCGATCTCTCTTGAATTTATGACAAGATTTCAACCTATTCAACAAAGTAATTTATACTGAGTGATATATATCCATGATATCAACGAATAAATATCACGATATATATCAATGATATTTATATGATATATATCGAGTGATATATATCGGCGAACCCTGTTTTTAATTATAATACTACATATTTGTAGATAACATTGTTCTAATTATTAAACTAATTGTTAGAATATTTTTTTAAATTAGTTTAATTAGTTTAAATGGCAGTGATTGGTGAAAGGAACATGATTTCAAATTTGAAATGAGTGACCAAGACAACAAGAAATAAACATGTATAAAGGAAAAACTCAAAATACAATAAAGAGAACCACTTAAGAAGAATACGTGTTATAATATGAGAAAATTATCCCGCATTCCACGTAGCAGAAGGACTTTTGTGCTGTGTACTGACGCTATTTGGAGAAAAACCACCAAGAAGATGAACTATTTACTTTTATCACTTCCAGAGAGAACATGTATTTCACAAAAGAAAACATTTCTTAAGATAAGAACATAACCTGAAAATTACAAATGCAGAAGTGAAAAGACTGCACTCCACCGAAAATGGCATACTGGACGACTGTGGGTCATTCAATGAGAACAAATGTTATTTTCCCCTTTACCTCATAAATGTTTTCACTACTAGATGCGCATTTCTATAACAAAGTTACTCCTACTGTTGAAGATAACTTGGTTGGTTGGTCTTTCACCAGGTTCAGTATTCTATTTACTAGGTGTTTCAGATTCATGCCTGTTTCTAGGTTGATATGTCCAAATGTTCTGTTGCGCCTATGCCGCCTATTGTGCAGCGCATCGCATTTGGAGATGATATTTTAAGAGGCTGTTTCCTCCTCGTTACCACATAGTCTACACTCCACGGTTTCTTTATTTATTCCCATGGTGTTTAGGTGTTTTCTTAGGCAGCAGTGTCCGGTTAGTAAGCCGGCACTTTCCTTTATCGGTTCGGAAAGTCAGTCATTGCTATTGACCAAACTGACTACATACAAAAGATACAGGATTTCCTCAATTCAGGTACATATGTAATTTTACAGAAAGATCCCACTTGTATGTACCAGCAAAAAGTGAAAGTAACACTAAAGTCGATCCAATATCGATCGAGAAAAGTCTAATTTAATTGTTATGAATCCACAAATTCCAAAACTATTCACTTTTGAAATTACATGAAGAAAATAAGCCCATCAGGTTAAAATTTCATAAAAACTTACCTCTTTATTTCAAAGATATCAAATTACGGAATAACAAAAAATTAATTTGTTAATTGTTATTAATTTGTTAAACTTCCTCCAGTACGAAAGGGAATTCTTCTTGGTGTATTTAATGAAATATTTCGGTCTCGAAAATTTCCTACCCGTTGGTTGATGCAATTGTAATACCTGACAGACCACATACAGATTCACAGACCTATCGGCCCATATCCCTAACATGCACTATGTGTAAACTCCTCGAAAAAATACTGAATGCTAGGCTACAGTACTACCCGGAACAAAATATCCTTATTATTCCCCAACAAAGTGGTTTCCGTAAGCATCGTTCGACCACAGACAATCTAGTGAATCTACAATCAGATATCCACGAAGCCTTTGCGAATAAAGAAAAGTTGATCGCAATATTCTTCGATATACACCGAGTTTTTGATACTGTCTGAAGACGCAAAGTTCTTAATCAGTTGAAGCAATGGCGAATCCAAGGAAATACAGGGTCTTTTACGACGAGCGTTCGTTAGGAATGTATGGAGAACGATTCAAAATAAAAACTTGATATTTTGTTGTAGTGGGTTTTACAAAATGGCCTTCTCAACTAAAATATTTTCAACTTCCGGTCTCTTTCCGTTATACCGGAAGTTGAGAGCAACTTCTTTATTTCAAATGCAACACCCTGTATTTTATTACATTTTTGAATTTCTCAGCCCGTTTTAGGCCCACTTTGTATAACAATGCCTATACCCAAATTCGTTTGTTTTCGAGTTTCTGAAAAATTTGACAGTTACAGCACCACTCCGAAAAAATCATAACTCAGACAGTAACAGTTGAAAATGTGAAATTTCACAGAATCACACCTTAAGCATCAAGTCATGAACAGGTCCATCGAATTTTCGAAAATAATTTACAGGGTGGTCGAAATTTCCACCTAAAACATAACATCGAGAAACCATACACTATTCTATTATTTTTGGACACTACAAAAAAAAGATATCAAATTCATGAAGAATGTTCTATACCTATAATACACCCCTGGCAAGATATATCCGATTTTGGGAAATATTTGAAATGTAAATCATTCGTGGCAATACCTACCAAACCAAGAAAGCTTTGAAAACAAATGAACAAATGAAATGAATTAACTCTGTCGTTGGTAAAAGGTAACTCAACACGAAAATGGATGGATTGAAATAAAATACTACCAGAGAGATGAATTATATCTTTGTTTATTGATATCGAATACAGTAATTTTATTTTGTTTATATTTTTTAAGGTTAGATTTTACTTTAATTTTAGAATTTAACTTAATTTCTTTAAATTAAAATAATATTGTGGTTCATTTCAACAGATGTTCAAAGACATTGCCGTTTTGTTCTAAACAAGAATATATTCTTTTTTGCATACCACTATTTGTAGCTTTCTGTATGGAGTCAGGAATCAAATTATTGAAAGCTCTCAGAACCCTACGTTTCATGTTTTCTTTATCACTCACAGGATTCTCATAAACATTTTCTTTGATATATCCCCAGATGAAGAAGTCCAGTGGCGTCAGGTCTGGAGAGCGAGGAGGAACTTTAAATGGCCCATTGTAGCAAAGCCACTGATCTTCGAACATCCCATACAACAACCCAGCAACGGTAGCAGTACTATGTGCAGGGGCTCCATCCATCTGATACCATAATTTGGAACGGTATTGTTCAGAAACATTCCTTATGGATTCACCAACCACATTCCTAATTATATGCGAATATCTATCGCTATTCAAATTCTCATCATAAAGATATAAACATAAAATTCGGTCTTCCTTTATAGCGCAAAAAACATTAAAACTCCATGAATCCTGGAAGTTGCGCTGGCGAACGAGCTTTGGATTTTCTGCTGCCCAAAAATGACTATTATGGTTGTACATACCATTCTTGGCAAATTTGGCTTCATCTGTCCATATAATGTTCTTCATGAACTCAGGGTCCACCTGTATCTTGATAAGAAACCATTCGCAGAATTCCACTCGTGCAGGTAAGTCGTGAGGTTTTAGATTTTGAACCTGGTGATATTTAAAGGGGCGCTTATGTTTGATTAAAATCCGGTTTATTGACGAACATGAAATTCAACAGCCGTATGCATAGTCAATTCCAGCGACTCGCCAGAGTTTCGCCGCTCGCTACACAAGAACTATAATGCACAGTCGAGCTCTAAAAAAGTGGTACATCGCCAGCGTTTCGGCAAAATGTGACTTATCGCCTAGTTGTCACTTTTTTGGAGCTCGACTGTGCATTATAATCCTTGTGTAGCGAACGGCGAAACTCTGGCGAGTCGCTGGCGATTGACTATGCATACCGCTGTAAGTGACTTTTCTGCGTCTTTCAACGAATTTTCTGGATAGGCTGTGAAGTAAGCCAAGACTACAATTTCGATGTCCTCATTGTTTACGAGTGGTTTTTTTTTGTTGATGACGGACTTAAAAGATTCGAAATCACGGCAGTCTTCTCAGAATATTTTTATTGGGTCTGTAGATTTGGAAATTTTTCTGCAAAAACACGACAAGTTCCTGTCCATTATCTTATTGCATAAATGATTATTAAATTCAGGAAATCTTCATTAGAATACCCCAAACGAGACATTTTGCACACAAATAGAAAACTACGAAATACACTTCAATTATATCTCATCATATTTTGACTTCATTTGTTTTCAAAGCTTGCTTGGTTTCGTATTGCTTCGAATGATTTACATTTCAAATATTTCCCAAAATCGGATATATCTTGCCAGGGTGTATTTTAGGTATAGGACATTCTTCATGAACTTGATATATTTTTTTCGTACTATCCAAAAATAATAGACTAGTGTATGGTTTCCATTTGAAAAAATCGTGTTTCATCAGTTTTCTCGATGTTATGTTTTAGGTAGAAATTTCGACCACCAAGTAAATTATTTTCGAAAATTCGATGGACCTGTTCATGACTTGATGCTTAAGGTGTGATTTCATATTTTCAACTGTTACTGTCTATGAGTTATGATTTTTTCGGAGTGGTGCTGTAATTTTCAAATGTTTCAGAAAAAAATCAATATCTCGAAAACTAACAAATTTGGGTATAGGCATTGTTATACAAAGTGGTCCTAAAATGTGCTGAGAAATTCAAAAATGTAATAAAATACAGGGTGTTCCATTTGAAATAAGGAAGTTGCCCTCAACTTCCGGTATAACGGAAAGAGACCGGAAGTTGAAAATATTTTAGTTGAGCCATTTTGTAAAACCCACTAAGTACCACAAAATTTTAAGTTTTTATTTTGAATAGTTCTCCATCTATTCCTAACGAACGCTCGTCGTGAAAGACCCTGTATGCTTGCTTTCATATCCAATTTTTTGAGGAATAGAACTTTTTTGATGAAAGTCAATGGTGAATTTTCGGAAACTAAGTCTCAAGAAAATGGAACTATTCAAGGATCGGCACACTTAGTGTGACGCTTTTTCTGGTTGCCATGAATGACATTTTGGACGACATCAGGAAGCCAATCAGGGGTAATCTCTATGCAGACGACTTAGTTATATACGCATCACAATTCGTACCCATTTCAGTCGTGGTCAGAACGTACAGGACTTAAGTTCTCGTCTACAAAAACAAAATGTGTTCTTTTCTCAAAGAAAACGGTAGATGATGCACCCTTTCTTGAACTGAATAACCAGCAACTGGAATTTGTGGATGAAGTTAAATTTCTTGGTATTACTTTTGATAAGAAATTGAAATTGGACTCGCACAGTAGAAATCTCAAGAAGTCCTGCCAAAATGGTCTGAATCTAATGGTGGTATTAGCCAATCACACATAGAGAGCTGACAGTACCACCTTTTTACGGATTTATCGAGCATTAATCAGATCCAAACTGGATTATGGGTCCATTGTTTACTCTTCAGCGAGGGTATTTCTTTTGAAATCTCTATATGTCATCCAGAATACGGCCATAAGAACTGCTATGGGAGCATTCTGTACCAGTCCTATGGAAAGTTTACTGGTCGAAGCGGGAGAACCACCTCTTGAACTACGTCGAATCAATCTAATTTTGACATATGCAGCAAGAATATCAGCCAATAAAAATAATCCTAGTCATCATAATACATTTTCCAATCGTTTTCCTGAAATATTTGAACAACACCATAATTCACAACTTCCTCTCTACATTCTCCCACTGAATATAAAGATACCAGCCCCATGGACAATTCCTCTTCCCAAATGCAAAACCCATCTAACTCAATATCCCAAAAAAGATACTCCATTAGTACTCATAAGAAGAGTTTTTTCTGAAGTTGCCTCCAAATACGTGAACTACTCCCACATATACACAGATGCTTCCTAAACCAGTTAAACCGTAGCGGCTGCCGTAATCACAGACAGGGCAAACTATAGTTATCAACTACCATCAGATGCAAGTATTTATACGGGGGAACTGTTTGCCATAGATAAAGCTCTTGCGCACTGCAGTGAATATGGATAAGACACTGTCATATTTACCGACTCATTAAGCGCTGTGCAAGGTATTTATTCAACAGCTAGAAACGCCCTTCTCATTATCAAATCCGTATTGAAAACGTATTGAAATTGTTTGGGTTCCATCACATGTAGGAATAGTTGGTAATGAAACTGCTGACACGGTTGCCAGAGAGTCAATTACAAATCCTCTCTGTCAACTGATTCACCGAGTGCCACATGAAGATTTTATCCACATCATTCGGAAACATACAATAAATATATGGAGAGAAAGGTGGCAAGCTCTGTTGAGAATAACAAGCTGAAAACAATCAATCCTAGACAACAGACCATTATAACTCGCCTCAGGATTGGCCACACTAGATACACGCACCAGTATCAATTGAAGAAAGAAAACCCCAAAAGATGTGTTTCCTGTTATGAGAACTCGACGTGAAACATATAATCTCGGAGTGTCCCGACTATAGTGAGGAGAGACTAGCTTCAGGACTACCCGAAAAACTCAGTGATGCATTGAACCCGGATCGAGTTTCTTATAAAGTTTCTTGAATTAATCAATATTGTACAAGAAATATAACTCATACTATACCATCACCGCTAATAACCTTCGTGGTTGATGCGATTTTCTTTGAATAAAAAAAATTATTTCATTCGACGTTCAGAACTTGTTTCCTTGTATCCCTCCTCAGGAAACAACATTATTAGTAGAAATGTTATTAGATATAAATCATGTGAACCCCGTCATTCAACAGGATATCTTGGATTTACTTGATGTTTCTTTAAGTCAAAATTATAAATTCTATTCTTCTAATGAAGGGTTAATTATGCCCTTTATTATCTGAAATTTTCATGGATAATTCAGAAACTCAAATTAAAGGTAATAAAATGTGCACAAACTATAAGGATATTGGTATATTATGTTGATGATATTTTGGTAGGTTTCACAGGTACAATTAGACAATTGAATCAATTATTGGAATTTATTATTCTCTTCACCCTTCAATTAACTTCCACGATAGAATCAGAAAAGGTTCATTCGTTAAAATTTTTTGGAGCTAACAATAACTAAAGTAAATAATAAACATGAATTTTCCATAAACCGCCTCATACAGATATTACAATTCACAAGTGTCATCTCGTCAACCCTACGCGCGCGCAACCCTCAGCTTGGTGAATATATAAAATAAACTCGTATTAATTAAACAATCATATGAGCAATGAGTTCTTTAGCGAGGGTACAAGGGGGTCATTTTCTCCCAAAGTTCCACAAGGAAATTTTGAATGGGGTGGAGCACTACTGTAACATACCGAACCACCACCCCAAGTTATATTAACCCAGTACTTTAAGGGTAAAAGTACATGGCGACATGTTTCGTCGTATCAGTGACAAATGGAGATTTGAATGTATTCCCAATGGCTGATACACACTGTATAATGAATGAACGGAAAGATTTTTGCGATGATAGAGAAATAAATATCAATCATGATCGCTTGACCTTCAATCCCAAAGAATCCAACACTTGATGTAGCTAAATTATACGACACAAGCCTCGATCATCATTTAAATATTTGTCGTGATTACTATTTATGACCTTCTGTCTCTCGTGCATCTTCTTCTACCCTGAGGGTATCATTTGAGAAGAATCTTGAATACCTACACACGTTCTATTTGAATAATATTAATAGTCTAGTCAATACAGACACGATTTTTGACAAAAGTCGGAAAAAATCATGAACAGCTGAAATTCAGGATTTCAGTTGGTGAAGAAACTATTGACCGATTTCACCAACTGATTCCTAAACTTAGGAAATACCTAAATCGGATTTGGGAATACCCAAGAGCAATTTCCGTCTCACCACACGTTAAGTAATGCTTAAGAGTGATAAGAAATACATACGTTAGGTATTTCCTATTACTTTTAAGCATTAATTAACGCTTGGTGAAAAGCTAATTGCACTTGGGCATTCCTAAATTCGACTTAGGTATTTCCTAACTTTAGGAATCAGTTGGTGAAATCGGCCATAAGTTTCAGATGAGTGAAAGTCTTATTCGCCACATAGCCAAAGAGGGGTGATTTTTTAAAATTTTCCTCTTTGGTGCTATTCATTTATACAGTGTGTCCCACTTACCATGCTCACCATGGGTATCTTTTTAATGGTGATACGAGGTCGGTTAAATGACAACAAATGTGGAGTTTATCAAGGCCAACTATAATGTGAAAAAATATTTTGATAAAATCTATTCGTTTTTGTTTTATACGCAAAAAAC
Organism: Chrysolina oricalcia; assembly: GCA_944452925.2. NCBI lineage: Eukaryota > Metazoa > Arthropoda > Insecta > Coleoptera > Chrysomelidae > Chrysolina > Chrysolina oricalcia. The sequence continues at coordinate 20,656,149 of OX101817.2, read as the reverse complement.
AGATTTTGATCATTATCATGTCTCGTCCGTAACTTCTTTATTTATGAAAATATTTGAATAGGAATTTCACATTCTTATGGCAGTTTTTCAATGAGATTTCGAAAAAAATATGAAATTCATACCAACTCTTCTAGAATTTGAGATATCAGCACCAACTTTTATTTTTCAAATGTAGGTCATAGCTCACTATGACTTAGTTATGAATAACTTTGTTTTCTCTCACAGATGATATGTCACAGTAATAGCTTTTTGTTGATAACAACGGAGTTATCGTCATTTATACAAAAACAAGAACTATTTTGAAGTCGCCATCTTGAATTTATAAATTTTAACAGAAAAATCATGATCTCCGACCTCAAAAACCCCCACATACCAATTTTGAATGGAATTGGACCATAATTACAAATCTCGTCCGCCATATTGGAGGAGCCGCCATTTTTTATTTTTTATTTCAATAAAAATTGCATAGTGCATTGTCACCGGAATTATGAACATCTGCCAAATTTCAAGTTATTAGAACCGCCAGAATTGGGTCAAAATTCACGTGCAAGAGACATGAAAATGATCAAAATCTGTTATTTGTGTATAAAACAAAAACGAATAGATTTTATCAAAATATTTTTTCACATTATAGTTGTCCTTGATAAACTCCACATTTGGTGTCATTTAACTGACCTCTTATCTCTTACCATTAAAAAGATACCCATGGTGAGCATGGTAAGTGGGACACACTGTATATTATGAAAATAGAGCAAACAAACGTTGTTGCATTTTATCTCTAAAACAGGCCTCAACGAAACTTCAAATTGATATAACCCTTTCGGAGTTACATAATCAAATTCATCTAAACTTCTTTCTTATTTCGGAAAATTCATGATTCCATTTGAAAAACATTATTCAATGGCTCTGGGAAAAAGAACAGCTTTATTGTACCCATCCCCTAATTTCTTTAAAAATTGTCATTAACTTGGGGTACATCATAAATCTTCCTTTATTAAAATTGTAGAACGGAGCATTTAATATTTTGAGCATAATGTGGGAGGTTGAATGGTCTTTGAGAGTTTTAAAAAATACGTCAAAATTACCTCTTCACTAATTTTTTTCACTCTTTTTGCCCTCTTCTAATTTAATAGAATATCATATTATTTTTATACCGGAATCTTGATTTTTTCCGGTAATGAAGACACATTTAGTCATTTTGCATCTTCCTGTATGTCGTTGGCTTTAACAATTTTTCGTATTCGTTTAATTCGTCTATATTTATATACAGGGTGTTACATAATTCAATACAAATATTTTAGTGACATGTTCCTGGGGTCAAAATAAGACTTTTTTCCTATAAACATGTCTCCTAAATCCACCCCCTCCAAGCTACAGACATCGCAAGATGCGCAAAAAAATCTTAAATTTTGAATTGTGGCTACAATTATGCATCAAATATTTTGAAAATTCACAGGCACTTTTATTTTTAGACGATCTTTTCATTTCTTGATTAAAAAATAAGGTAACTCGAATCGAAAGGGGTCAATGAGGGTTGCCTACAGATTTGATCGCAAACATTTTCTATTTCCTTCAAAAAAAATGAATTCAAACATCATCGTTGAGTTGGTCACTAAAAAAACATACATTTCAGTCTCTCGCATTTTTTTGAATTAGCTAACCGTTTTAGAGAAAATCGCTGGTAAATGAAAGGGGTGTATTAAAATAACAAACAAAAATACCTAAAGGGCTATGACTTTTCACTTTGTTTCACCTATTGACGCTTTTGACGTTCAATTTCGCACTTTGATTCACTTGTAAGTTTGACGTTTATTAAACAGTTTATTTTTTTGTGTTTTTTGGTTTAGTATAAATTGTGTTTTGTGTCTTGTAGTAAACGTTGAAATGGCAAATTATTCAAGCGAACATCTCGCTGATATACATTTTGTTTATGGTCTGGCTAATGGTAATTCAGTTGGAGCTCGAAGGTTGTACGCAATTATCGTAATCTTCGTGAGTACGGAAAATTCCAGAAACCCAGAAATGATGCGGGGAAACCGCGTGAAGTCCGTAACCCAGTGACAGAGGAGCAAATTGTAAACCTCATTGACGAAAATCCTGGATTGAGCACTAGACAAATTGCCCGGGATTTAGATATTTGTCATGTAACTATCTGGCGGGTGTTGCACGAAAATAGTTTATACCCATACCATATTCAACGAGTAGGTACAAGGATTGCTTCCTCAGGATTTCCCGCGACGCTTGCGGTTCTCTAGGTGGGTACTTGAAAAGTGCGAAAGAAATCAAAATTTTTTATCCCTCGTCCTTTTCACTGACGAGACTAACTTTGGCCGAGATGGGGAGGTAAATTTCCACAATTCTCATGTCTGGGCTGTAGAAAATCCGCACGAGATTAGACAAAATCATTAGGTGCAGTTTAATTGGACCTTTTCTTTTTCCAAGAATTTTAAACGGCGAAACAAATTTACAAGGATTTTTAGATTCCGTTCCTTTACTAATTCGTCAGCGCTTATGGTTTATGCACGATGGTGCTCCACCGCATTTTCGAATAACAGTGCGCAATTATTTAAACTTACGGTTTCCGAATCGATGGATTGGCAGAGCAGGTCCAGTACCTTGGCCTCCCCGCTCACCAGATTGTAACCCGCTGGACTTCTTTTTCTGGGGGTATTTAGAGAGCGTAGTTTATGATGCAGGACCAGTGCCTTCGATTGAAGTACTTCGTCAACGAATCATAGCTTTTACCACATAAGAAATACTCCTGGAATTTTAGAACGCGTACGTCAGTCTATGCGAAGGAGAATGGAGGCCTGTATTGTAGCAAGAGGAGGGCATTTCCAGCACTTGATTTAACAGAATTATGGTTAGAGTAGATTTCATTTTGTGTTTTTTACCGTTAAATAAATCATTTTCAGTATAAAAAGTTAATTATTATTTATTTTTCTACAAACATTTGTAGTAATTGAACCGTTTTCTAAGCTTGTAATGGTAAGTTGAGGAAAGTGAATCGATTGTGACATGACGGTTATGACATACCACAATGTCACTTTGGCATAAAAGATATTAATTAAGCATTAGTTACCAGAGACAATAATAATTATAGCTCACTAAGTTTTTTTAGTATAATAATTTGAAAATACACCCCTTTCATTTACTATCGATTTTCTCTAAAACGGTTAGCTAATTCAAAAAAATGCAAGAGACTTAAATGTATGTTTCTTTAGTGGCCAACTCAACGATGATGTTTGAATTCAAATTTTTTTGAAGGAAATAGAAAATGTTTGCCATCAAATCTGTATGCAACCCTCATTCATCCTTGTCGATTCGACTTACCTTATTTTTGAACCAAAAAATGAATAGAACGTCTAAAAATACAAGTGCCTGTGAATTTTCAAAATATTTGTTGCATAATTGTAGCCACAATTCAAAATATAAGATTTTTTTTGCGCATCTTGCGATGTCTGTAGCTTGGAGGGGGTGGATTTTATAACACTTGTTTATAGGAATAAAAAGTCTTACTTTGACCCCAGGAATATGCCCTTAAAATATTTGTATTGAATTATGTAACACCCTGTATAAATTTATCAAAGTGATTATAAAATTATAGTCAAAATGTATGATGTTTATTATACGTAATTACGAATTGAACGCCTTAAAACAACTAGATTAACTGGGTTAATGTCAATGACTATTTTAGCTTTGTTAGTGGGTGTTTCAAAAAAGGGCTCATTTATTGTATTCATTGAAAAATATAAGATCGCTCAATATATTTGTTGCCGACAAGAAGGAATTTTTTATGACAAAGTATATTTATTATTATTTGAAACAGTATATTCTTTGTTTTTAATTGGTGGTTTTATGCTGGAGTTCTTAGAAAAACATAATATGTTTTACACTGGAGTAAAGTATTTTTCCTCCTTTCAAAGTGTACTTTTGCGATACTACACATGCACTTTTACACTACACCTTTTTCAATTGTAATTCAGAAAGTGTAACTTGAAATTCAGATTAGTAATATGTAAATCAGAAACTGTAACTTGTTATTCAGAATTGTTAACTGTAATTCAGAAACCGTAACATGTAATTCAGATCAATTAATTGTATTTCAGAAACGGTAACATGTAATTCAGATTAGTAAATTGTATTTCAGAAAGCGTCAATTGTAATTCTGAAACCATCACTTATAATTCAGAAACCACCAAGGACTTGATTAGTAAGAGAAGGGAATATGAGAACAACGAATTATTTATTAGTGAACATTATTATGAATAATAATATTTATCGCCCAACGGGCATGTCTTGAAATGCTAAAGCTGTAGCATGGTGAATGGTGGTGTGCTGTGCCTACCACAATCCCCTCCAACTATAGTATTTTTTGCCTGGTCAATGATGTGCTCAAGATACACAAGCCGCTGTTCACCAACACCCGGACCTTGAACTTGGGGAACTCGAAGATTCTCTTTTACATAGGACTTAATTTTCGACCATATTGTTTCGACTGGGTTCATCATTGGGTAGTATATGGACTCAAACGAAGAAGACTTGCCTCAGTTCCTTCCAGAAAATATGTACATACGGGTTGTTCTTGGTTTCTGAATTACAGTTGATACTTTCTCAATAACAACTAACGCTTTCTGAATTACATTTTACACCTTCTGAAATACAATTAACTAATCTGAATTACACATGTTACGATTTCTGAAATACAATTTACTAATCTGAATTACACGTTACGGTTTCTGAATTACAATTTATTATTCTGAATTACAAATTATACTTTCTGAAATACATCTTATACTTTCTGAATTACAATTGAAAAAGGTGTAGTCACATTCAAAAGCCTTTGGTGCCTGTCATCCTTACTCTCAACACTTGTGGCTTTCAACGATTCTATCCCTCGTGAAATAACAACTGTCTGCTCTTCATCAGTCTCTTAATCCTTTTCACATAGAAAACGTTTTATTTAATATTTTTATTCACAGCAATGGGGCGTGGTGGGAGAGCGTTCGTTTCTCAAGCATGGGTGCGTGGGTTCGAATCCCAGCACGGTCACCGTTTGATGTATTCGTTCTCGATGAACCTGTTGGTTTCCCACTAGGGAATGTAATCCCGGATCGGGATCAGTGTATCGGGATTTCGGGATCAACATTTTTGGATCCCGGGATTGATTCCGGGATCCATTATTCACTGGAAAAACTGTTGAAACTTCATATGAAAAATTTGGTTTTAATCAAAATATGAATAAAATTGAATAACAATCCGTATGTAAATGAAAAATAAAACTTGAAACTTAATAAAATGAAATGGAAATTTCTGGTTTGCTAAAAAAGAAGTGTAAACAAAGAATCTAGAAATTCTCTTGGTGAAATTTATATTTAGTCCTGGTTCTGGAAGTAACTCCTCTGGAATAGAAGCGTATCCAGAGAATCATCACTCAATCTGCTCCTTACTTTAGTGCACAATGTGCCAGCAACAGAAAATGCTCTTTCTGATTTGACACTAGTTGGTCGAAATTTTGATAGGAGATTGAATATTGTCTTTCCTCCATTCTCATAAAGAACCCTTTCTTTTTTAATCATATTGACTGAACCGATGCCGCCGGGACCATCTTTTTCATTTCGCAGCTGGTTGTTCTTCTCCAATTCCTCCTCTAATCTTTGTTTCAATGAGTTAGAAACCTCATTATTCTTTAATTCTGATAGAGGTATGTTGTCATCTCGATCCTCGGTTTCATTTTCGACATTTTGTTTTTTGAACTGCCTAAGGACTTCGACGATGAATTGTTTAATAGTTGCCTTTTCACGTAGTTCAAAGATGTCTTCATCAGGAATATTACGATTATTTAAATACGAAAAGACACCAGATGTGATTGATCGACGTTCTTTTATTCTCCTGATTAAGGATTCTTCTGCAGCTCCACTGAATGGTGTTCTCACCTTTGAAAAATAGCCTTTTATTAGTTCCCGAAAATCCCGGGATTGACTTCACACAATCCCGAGAATTTTTCATTCCGGGATCCCGAGATCCCGGGATTACATTCCCTATTTCCCACAAACAAACAAGAGTTATCTCAATTTGAGGAAATTATGTTATTGAAAATACTTTCTCATTTTAAAAACGTGTGCTCTCAAACGAAAATTTATTCTTTATTTCACAATAAAACTCTAAGAATGGCACAAGATATATTTAAACCCATGTACTCAATTTGAAAACATACTCTTGACTGAAGAGATTTATATAAAGATGCCACAAAAAATAATAGGTAGGTACTGGATTGTAGAAAACGGAAAATCGGAAATTCACGATAAAATGACTAACAAATATATCAAATCACCGTATTTTTCATTCTGTTACGTAATACAAAATAACGCTAGTCTTGAAAAAATATATTCTAGAACCAACTGCCAAGATCATCCACTTGGTGAGGATAGCTGTAATTGTTAACATCTTATAGCATTGTAAACAAATCACATATTCTTTGATGTAACACACAGTCTTCTCTATAATAATAATAATAGGTCTTTATTTCCATCTGGGTAAACATAACAATTTTGGAGTATAAAAATTATATAATGTAAAAAGGCGAGGTGTCAGCTGGTTGCGATGTGTAGGTAGGTACACACCGCTTCCTCTGTTTTTCAACCTAACCTTAAAAAAATATATATATAAAAAACTAATACAGTAATATATAGTATATATCTAACATTCAACAAAACCATACTAATTAACCTATACATTTCTAAATAGTTCCTCCTTCAACAAAATTAATTATATAATTGTTTCAAACGAAGGAGAGGAAAAAAAAACATTGCCTATTAATGCATATAAGGACAGATGTTTTAAGGAGTCCGTCAATGAGTTATAGAGATGAGCCACTTGGTAGCTGAAAGATCGTTTGAACATTTCTTTTCTGTGTTTTGGTATATTCAGTCTGAACCGTTGTCTTGTATTGAGGTTATGAATGTTATGACGGAACAGAATTTTGTTGTATAGGTAAGATGGGTTCTGAGTAGTAATTATTTTGTGGAATAAATTGAGGGAATGCATTTTTCTACGATTGGCCATATTAATCCATGATATTTCTTTAAGTTTATGGGATATATTTTGACGCCGACGAATTCCACATATGAGCCTCAAACAAGAGTTTTGGAGCACCTGTATTCTACGCTGATCAATCGTATCAATGCAAGGTCCGTAGACAGAATCACAATAATTTAGTTTCGAAAGAACTAGTGAGTCACAGAGAATGGTCTTTATTTTTTTGTTCAGTACCTGACGATTTCCAAAAATAACTTTAAGATTAGCGTAACCTGCTCTGATACAATTAGTTATGTATTTTTTGAAGCGGAGAGAACTGTCCAAGACAATTCCTAGATTTTTCGCGCAATCTGTTGATTTAATTCCATAGCCATCCACAGTAACTTCAATGTCGCTTATTGTCTTGGAAAGGTTCTGTCTGCTTCCAAAACACATAACTGTTGTTTTATTTCCGTTGATTGTCAATGAATGTTTTTTAGACTGCTCTACAATACGAGATATATCATAATTAATTTCATCAATTGCAGTCCCCAAATCGCTCACTTTGAAAGAGTGGTAGAGCTGAGTATCGTCAGCATAAAAGTGAATTTTGCAACTTTTCACAACATTGGCAAAATCTGAGGTATATATTGTGTATAGCAGTGGTCCTAGAATTGAACCCTGTGCTATCCCACATGACAAAGAAAGAGGTTCCGACATACTATCTCCAATTCGAACACGCTGACGTCGATTTGAAATATAGTTTTTGAAAAAACTCATTGCATTCTCACCCAAGCCAATATAATGAAGAATACACAATAACATTTGATGATTCAGCGTGTCAAATGCCTTCGAGTAATCTAATAGGGTGAGTATCGTTATCTCATTAGCATCAGAAGGTCTTAGCATATCATCTGTGACAGAAAGAAGTGCAGTTTCACAGCTATACATTGGCCTAAACCCTGATTGTTGCTCAGGAAGAATATTATTCAGTTGCAAAAATTCACGAACTTGCTTCTCTACCGCTCTTTCGAGTACCTTAGACATTGTGGGCAATATACTAACCGGTCTCATATCTTTCATCTCTGAGGGATTGCTAATTTTTGGGACAGGTAAAACTATGGGTTCCTTCCAGAGTTTCGGAAAAACTCCGCGATCCAGACATGTATTTATTATGTTCGTGATAAATGGAATTATTCGAGGACAACACATCAAAATTACTTTCAAATTCAGTCCGTCATGACCTAATGCATTTGTTTTGATGGAGTTAATAATACTTGAAATTTCAGTTTCCGAGACAGGTTTAAAATGGAACCTATCCTGAGTTTTCATATTATTTTGATAAAAATTCATAGTTTCAACGTCAGGATTGTTCTTTGGGATAGAATTAATGTAGTAATCATTTAATTTACTCACGTCCCGTAAATGTATAGGTATTTTATTGGACCTCTCTTGCACAATATTCATTTTTCTCAACCAGTCCATACTGTTTTCGTACCTTCGTATTTTAATTTATGTTCTAGAAAAGCTTTTTTTCGTTTTTGCATGCCAAATTTGTATAGTTTCGAAGCATTTTATAATAGTCCAATTTAGATGGATTTCTAGTCTTTTTCCATTTTTTATAAGCTTTATCCCTCAAAGTCATTAATAATTTCAAGTTATCTGTCATCCATGGGTTATACTTCCTAGTTATTTTAATTTTTTTCAAAGGGACATGATGATCGAGTAAGTTCAGTACAAGCTCATTAAAATATGCAATTTTTTCATCAACATCAAGAATATCTAATATAGATTCAAGTGGAAGGTTTTCCAAGTTCCTTGAGAATTCATCGTAATCAAAGTTTTTGAAATTTCTAATTGTTTTAAAAATAGGAGTATTGGATTTTATTTCGAAATTTAACTCACATCTTATCAATTCATGATCTGATATATGATTCACAGAGATGACTTCATTCATGGATAATAAGCCATCTACGTCAGGAATTATTATGTAATCAATGAGAGTCGAGCTTCTAGGGGTGATTCGTGTTGGTCCGTTTATAATTTGTCTGAGGCTATATGTTTCTAAAAGCGAGTTCATTTGTGATGCACATGAGGAATCCTTGAGGAGGTCTACATTGAAATCTCCTAAGATTATGATATCATCATACGCTGGAATGAGTTCAGTAATCGTTTCTTCCAATGTGTGTAGAAAATTGTTTACATTATTTTTTGGTGGATTATAGACAACACCAACTATGGTAATAATAATACTGTTGCGTTAAAATAACCAGTGCTGCTCCTCTGAGGTGGCGTACGGAGTTAGTAACAAGGCCTATCCAGAACACATGGCTAATATGACCATAGCAGTCGATGGCAATACACCAAAGGAAAAATAATAACGACTTCACAATTCACGGACCAGGATGTAACGAAGTAAAACCCTATCTCCATCTCTTTTCTCTGTATACTATACGAATGAAATGAGAAACCATTATACACATTTCACATTTTGTCAACACGATTACAGACTTGAATTGATTTCAAAATTAGTGGTCGAGTAGTAATACCGCATTTGAATCGTCTTTCAATTCTCCATATGACAACAAAATTTTAAACAAAAATATTAATCGAAATCAAAATTGCGGGAAATAATGTTGGAGGTCTGCTATCCTAACGAGTTCTAGTAAAATCATCAAATCTTTTAAGGTACCCTTCTACAAAAGTTCTCTGTACCTGTAAGACACATAACAAAGCAAATTGAATAAAAAAAAAATCAACCCAGGTAATCGGGGCAATCAATTAGTTCTTACAATTGATCATCAGTTAATAATAACTACATCCCCTAATTATAAGGAATTCATTGAATCGTAATAATCTATTAGAATATGGTACCTGTGTAAATGAATAAATAAGAAATTTTAATCCTATCTCATAGTTATTATTTGTATCTTGCTCTTCACCAATTCTTGACATTGAGTGAGATACTACCAGTATCAGGCTAATTATATGGATCCAGACAATCCCATTGACTGAAAATATTTAAGAGAACTCATTGGGAAATTTGAAAGAACTGGGAATCTGAGTAATATGAATAAAAGTGGTCGACCATCTGTCTCTCCAAACAAGCAGATTGATATCTTGGTGTATCTTCAAGAAAACCCTCAACAATCCACAACTGAACTAGCGGAACAAAATGATATGACACGCTCGCCAGTATATAAAATACTGAAAAGAAATAAATCACATCTTGAGTTAGTGTAGATACCTATGTCCTTCGACAGATAGTAATTCGCCTTCGTTTGATATACAAGGTAGATGTATGTTTATACTATAAAAACACTGTATAAGACTTTTTACGAAACTCATCAAACACTCTGTAGATATCAATTCATTTTAACAGTCTGTAATAAAAAAAAGTGAAGCTTACTTTTGTTTATTCTTGTGTTGCGAAACCCAAGAGATTTCCAAATACATTCTTTTGGAAAACTTGAGTTCCTCCAAATGAAGTAAGGCCAGTTGTTACTCTAAACCAGGGTTCCTAAGAACTCTGCATTAAAGCATGTTTTGTTTTCAGGTAAAGGGACCTTATATTATGCTTATTCTGCATATTATTAACATTTACATTCATTTCTATATGCTCAGCATCACCTAGGTACTAAAACTGGAGATGAAGTGATAATTCATTATTTTAATCTATCATGAAATTTGTGAATTTTTATTTTTTGACAACATGCCATAAATATGGCAGTCGCTTTACGTTTGAGGCAGCTTAAACGAATTTTGCGAAGTTTGAGATTGAAGAGAAAAAACATTCAGGAATCTCCACAAGAACAAATTTTGTATGCCATATTGAGTAATCGAAAATGGGATATTGTGGTGTCACTCATTGTGAACAAAAAGTATTTTACCCCTTCAATTCGACAACAAAGTTATCTTCATCAGTAGGGATTACTAAATTTGTTATCGAAATGCGCATCTAGGAATTAAATTACTTGTGTGGTGAAGGGGTAAAATACTTTTTGTTCTCCTATTGAGTAAACTCAATAAACCATAAGAAATAAAATGTACAATTCAATATTTCATATAAAATCAGAACACTCTGTGATAAAAGCTGAAAGGCCGTGGCTAGAAGCACACTAACGTGAATCTTGCATTTCGGCGAAATGGGTCATATATAAAATAAAAATACAACACGATCTTTATGTAGACGATCCTGATCGTAGAATTCAGTTCTGTGACCCTATGAATGAAAAACTTTATCAAAATAAGATTAATGTGAGCAACATTTGTTTCAGTGATGAAATCACGTATTTTTTTTTTAATGGATCGATCAATAGACGTAATCATCCGTTATTGGAGCACTGAAATTACTTATGAGTTCAGAACAACACACACTCAGTATATTCAAAAAGTAAATATTCGTGCTTGCATAATGGGCATCCGTTTCATTGATCCATATTTCTTGAGAGAAAATTTGAAATAAGTTCGATATTTGAAGAAGTTAAGAAGACATTTTCCCGGAAATAATTCAGGTGAATGGAAATAACATAGAAAATTTTCAAACAAGACAAAATTATTTCAGGCCAGTAACTGACTTTTTGAATGAACATTTTCCGGAAAGATGAATCGTTAGGAGAGGTCCTACTGAATGGCCAGCTCGCTCGCCTGATTTGACCCCTTTAGATTTTTTCTTATGGGGATATCTCAAGTCTACAGAACTGCCCCAGGAACGATCATTGCAAATGTAAGAAGGTAATTTCAGAATCGTCTCTTCATGTGCCAGGAAGTCAATGGCGAACATTTCATTTGATTTTTTTTCTCAACTTTTCAAATACTTATGTAAAATGGACATTGTTCTTCATTCTGGATTATTTTTAAAATTTTGCTGAGATTCAATAAAACGAGGTATCACCAGCCTAGCTTGTCATTTGAATTTCATTAAAAATGGCACTCTTCCGCCGTTTTGAGAGACAAAAAACTTTCATTCAATGATACCAAAAAAGATTTGATGATTTTACTAGAGCTCATTTTTAGCCGTATAATTCGAAAGGATCCTCAAAGCAGAGCTCCAACATTATGTACCGCCATTTTGTTTTGTATAGTTATTTTTGTTTGAAATTTTGTTGTCGTAAAGAGAATTGAAAGACGCTTCGAATGAGGTAACACTCGACCCCCATATGTCATTTACAAAAATCTTCCAAAATGGCAGTCTGACGACATTTTCAAAGATTGACATTTTTTTCTCCAAGAGTAGTTTATGGACTACCATTTGAAAAATAAAATCCAATCTGTTCAAAAGTTAACAGACGTAATTTGATCTCTTGCTTTTGATTTTAGCTGAAAACCATTTTGATAAGCACATCCGATTCTAGCACGTCTACTCTGTACGAATATAATTCGCTGAATGAATGTCTTTATTGGCTGGGCTATAATCAGAAAAATCACTTTCAGGAATACCACAATACCACACAGTAAACAAGATTGCAGCAGAATATCACACTGCTATTCAACAATGCATTGTTTAATATTCTTGAGTGAACGGTCTTGGTTCCTGTTCTATTCACGATATACATCAATAGCTTGTTAACACTACAATCTGCAGGCAAAATTTTGAGTTTCGCTGATGATACAGCTATATTATATAAATCAAACACGTGGGAACAACTCAAAATAGAAACCGAAGTGGATTTTAACAAAATTGTCAGGTGGTTCGAATATAATACATTAACTTTGAATGAAGACAAAACCAAATACTTGTCATTCACCTCCTACTCTAATAACCTACCAAACATGGGTCCGTTGATAATCAATGAGGATACATCAATACTGGAGGCTAGTATAATAAAATACTTGGGTGTGATTTTAGATCGACATATGAAATGGGATCTACATATGTCACATTTAACTAGAAAATTGAGCGGATTCCTATCACGTTTAAAATTATTAAAAGAATTCCTCGAAATCCCACAGCTAAAAACAATTTACTATGGATTAGTACAATCACAACTAAATTGCGGAATTATAGCATGGGGCGGTGTCGACAATAAACACTTGAACAGTCTGAACGTAATACAAAAACATATCCTGAAAATTATTTATGGTAAAAAAGGACTTATTCGAGTAGAAAGTTGTTTGAGGAAAGCGGGGTTTTCCATATTAAACAGTTATTTTACTTGAAAATCTTTTCTAAAATTCATGAAGGCAAGATATTACTGAAAACTCTTCAACACCCATATAGTACTAGGAACAAAGAACATACCGCCTTGGTACCAAGATGTAAGAAACTAGTCGGTCAGAGGCATTGCTGCTATCTGGGCGCGAAAATTTGGGATTTAGTACCAGATAGGATAAAAAACATAAAAAATAAAATACGGTTCAAAAAAACAGATTGAAAACTGTCTGAAAAACTTTGATGATGACATATTTCATGAAACCATCAACCAGTGTAATTGAAACTGCATTATCCTTGTCCGATAACTTGTCAATCATTCTCAACATTGGCACTTTGAACCTGATTTGATATTTTCTTGTTATTCAACCCTGACTAATGTTACTAGATTATTTATTTATTTTTTAATTGTATTGCTTATACCTGACTTGTTATATGTTTTACTGTCCACCACCAAAATGAATTAAATTAGTTTTGTATAGGAAGAGTTCCATTCTCAGTAGGTTGGCTATACCACGCACAAGAAACTCCTTGAAGTTTCTTCTGTGGTGCCCTGTTTATTTTTTTCCAGGGGTGTATTAGTCCTCGTCACACTTGATTAACGAGATGATTGTCTTTTTTTAAAATTAAGTATTGCAGAAACTGGTTTTCTGATCTCAACAATGTGTTACTTTCTAGTCTGGATACCAGGCCACACTGGCCTAGAAGGAAACGAAATAGCGGACGTTTGGACAAAAGGGGGCGCCTAAACAACGTTTACTGGGCCAAACCCAGTAATCGGTTGAGCATACAGCTCTACCAAGAATGTATTAACAGCCTGGGTTGTCGATAAAAGACTCGAGTATTGGCACAGTCTACCGAACCTAGTTCATTCCAAAGCATTCATCGCATGCACAAGGGACTACTACAGCAGGGAATTGAAGATCTAGAACCGGAACTATACAGACTTTACAGGATGAGCCTAGCACTTGGCTGGATACCACAAACCTGGAAATCTGTGAACATGGTCTTCATTCCGAAACCTGGCCGAAACTCAAGCTACCAGGCCAAGGATTACATACGAATAAGCTTATCATATTTTCTCCTAAAAGGACTAGAAAAACTTATAGACCGGTCTTTACATGCCAATCTGACAGGAAAATCGTGCGAGACGGCATTGCATCAATTGGTGTCAGTTTGAAGGACACTGGCGAAAAAAGAAATAGCACCATGCACTTTTCTAGATATGGAAGGAGCTTTTGACAATACATCCTTCGAAAGTATGGTCTCAGCGGCCAGGAGGAGAAGCGTTGACGAAACCACCTACTGGTGGATACCGTCAATGCTCCAAGATCGACAGGCCCATACGAACATGTTTGAAGACTCCGCGAAGCTGAAAATTGCCAGAGGAACCCCACATGGAGATATACTATCCCCCTATTGTGGGACATCGTAGTAGATGGAACTTCTGGAATCTTTGAATAATCAGGTATTCTTCTCCCAAGGTTATGCGGATGACATAGTAGTCACTCATTCTCTTCACACGAAAAATAATTCTGGGGGCATGAAGTCACCTAAGTTCTTTGGCGTAACACTACAAGTTGCTGATCATGTCTAATATTTAGGGCTGTTCTTGGATGAGAAACTAACCTGGAACATACATCTACAACGTGTAGTCAACAGAACAAAGCATCGTTCATGATGTGCAGAAGAGCTTCTGAAAAAACATGGGGACTGAAATCGAAAGTCATGCACTGGCTATACACGGCGATCATAAGACCCAGAATCACATGGCTCTTTTTTGTGGTGGCCCAAAACGAAATAGAGACAGTCGAAAACCAACCTTGGTAAAACACAGAGGCTTGCCTGTCTGTGTACCACGAGGTCTATGAACAGCACTCCAACTGCTGCTATGGAAATTATCCTAAACTTGCCACGGATGACACCCTCAACCTCAACAGATCTAAGATACGCACAACTACCGGCTTACTAATCGGACACTGCGGCCTTCCCAGATAGCACAGGACGCCCCGAGGATGTCCATTTGATGTCCTAACTATAGCCGAATGGCCTGGTATCTATTTTGGACGTTCTGAGGATGTACGACGCCAACCGTTGTAGGGACGTACGACGAGAACGTTCTCAGGACGTACAAATTAAGTCCAAATCTATACTATATAATTATATTGAATTGAATATCAATTATGTCACAGATTCTGTGAATTTCAATTATTGTTGATTTAGATTTTGTCATTTGAAAAACAAATATATGAAATTTGGAATGATCTGCGTTATCGAAGCGTGATCATATTCAGTAGTTCAGTCTGTGACCTGTCTACGTCCGAGCATATTTTGTGTGTTCCCTTTTGCAAATTGTGAGCTGTGTCACTCCTTTGTGCTCCAATGCTATTTTCATACTAGGCGAAACGAATATCGCGAAAATGTTGAGTTTTTATTTAATTGAAACCAGTCGAGCCAGGCATTAATTTAAATTCTAACGTTTCGATTACCCTAAAATTTAAATTTGACATTGTCTCTCTCCGTGTTTCTCCTAGTCTGAAACAAGCCTTCAATGTTTGTGCTTTCGGCTCCTCTCGGCTCAGCTCGGCTATCTACGCACGTCATGTTATTTTATATTTTACCCCATT
This sequence comes from Chrysolina oricalcia, assembly GCA_944452925.2. Classification (NCBI taxonomy): domain Eukaryota; kingdom Metazoa; phylum Arthropoda; class Insecta; order Coleoptera; family Chrysomelidae; genus Chrysolina; species Chrysolina oricalcia. The sequence goes on along the minus strand of OX101817.2, from coordinate 20,640,354 downwards.
TTCATTTTTACGAACGTTGTGAGCTTTGCCCTTTGCCACTATTTTACTAAAACAAAACGTGGATATAAAAAGTTTGCAAGTTGTTATTTTTGCATAGCTAGTGCTGTTATCGATATTGTAAGTACAGTTAGTCCGGGAGCCAGTGACAGATTTCCATGACTAAGTTCCTCTCAATCGAAAATTAGTGGAATGCATCAGAGAGTTATATTATAAAGCTTCGTGAACGTCAGCTGCGGTTCCGTGGGGGGGGGGGGATGAGCAGTGGTAGCCTCCCACCCACAAAGAAAAAGAAATGTATTCAATTTTGTTTTCCTACCTGAAAACATGTTAAATTATCAATAAAGCAATATCTTGAAGAAAGAAAAAATCAGTTGACTATAGCATGGTGTATTATACGACAGCTAGTTGGTCGAACACAAAAAAAATTGTACCTTCTACGATATCCTCTCAAATCAAATTTTACCTTATATTCGGATTGCGTCAATTTAACATGTGTCCGGGAAGGAGGACATAATTGAATATTTTTTTTTCTTCGTGCGTAGGAAGCTACTGTGCTGATCATCCCCCCCCCCCCACCAACGGTATCGCAGCTGACGTTCACGAATCTTTATAATACGACTCTCTGATGCATTCCACTAAATATCGCTTGAGAGGAAATGACTGACCAAATTTTTACCGGGCTCCTGGACTAAGTGTATGGTGGGTAGTTTATTTCATCAGACTATACACGTGAATAAAAGTGTTCTTTTTTAGGTTAGGTAAAGGTAACCTAATTTCACTGTGGATTCTTGGCCGACTTGAGAGTTCTTTGCATGCTTTGGAGATTGTGGACTTGGTTGCTAAGGAATAAATCGGTTTGAACAGTAATTTGGGGTAAGTTGAAATCGATTGTGAAATGGCAGGTAATAATAGAATCATGCTTTTTAGGATCTGCAGAAAAAGCTAAAGTTTCTGAAGACTTCAGAAAACTTGTGTATATTTATAAATACAGTGGAATCTCTGTATTAGCTACAGAATACATATTATTTTGAAGAATCTTCAGTTTTTGTTTTGTTTTCCAAGTATATTGGAATATATGATGAAGTGTTAGTTCAGGAAAATGCATTTCATTAACACAATGTCACGTTTATTCGCAATTAGAGACGTTTTGAGTAAATATTCATGGATTTTATCATTTTACCTTTCCGTGTTAAAACCTTGACAAAATAGTAACCCTGTGAAAAACGAAAAAGGCGGTCTACGAACCAATAAATGGACGTCCCCAAGACATCCCGAAAATGTCCATGAAATCCTTAACATGGGCTTATAATGGACGTACTCGGGACGTCCTCAGAACGTCCTCCTCGGAACGTCCTCGACCTACAATGGACATCTTTGGGACGTCCTGAATGTTCCAGATTGACGTCCTGAGGACGTTCTTAGGACGTCTTGGTGTTATCTGGGTTAGGAAAAACCTCTCACATCATCTTCAAATATGACGCGCTGCTCAACACGCGCTACAGAATATTCAGACAGATCAACCTAGAAACAGGCATGAATCCGAAACACTTAGTTAATAGACTACCAAATCTAGTGAAAAACACAGGCCTAACTAGAAACCACTGACGACAGAACAATATAATATACCCCATTTGGTATAAGTGTTAAGGGAAACCTCAAAGGTAAACCCGGTATCTCGCTCGTCAGTCTTTAACCAACGACCAACCATGCACAAGGTAACAACAGGACTGTACTGGACAGTACTGGAACTCAGTAGAGCACATCGCTCACTGGCTACTCCAAATTCAAACAACACATGCAAAATCGGCCTAGCCGAAGAAGCAGAGTGTCGACTATGTATGGAGGATTATTATTGTTATTACATGGCGGGGCTAGCCAGTGGCTGAGATGCAGGTAGTTCTGTATAGAAAAAATCAATTTATCTATACCATGGTACTTGACAGTAAACAAACTTTGTATTAGAATATCTTGAATATTGGAAATTCTTGAATATTATTACAAAGTCCTCATCACACTTGCATAACGAGATGATTACCTTTTTTCTTTTAACATATCTCACCTACCGTCTTGAGGTCATATTTTAGAAACTGGTTTTCTGGGGGGGTGGGGGGGAAACTAAGCATCAATTTATTACAAACATCACGGAAAAATGCATAAGTATGCAGTATTCTGAATAAATATGTATAGTTGGTATCAACAATCAAATTAGAATGACTTCAATGGCAGACCTAGTGACCGAATCGGTTGCGGACTTGACGGAAAAAGATGAAAAATCCTTCAGTGAGATGGACTTCAAAGAAAAAATGTCTTACATTCAAGAAGTCATAACAGTTGAGCCTATGATAGGCGCTTACGTGATGGCCGCAACGTTATGTGGACCCACTTTTATTGATATGGAATATGAAAAATCTTGCAGGGTGAACTTGCAGATGAACGACACTGTATGTGAAGCCATTCTCAGTGGACAACATGAAAATTACTCCAACCAAGAAAAAGAAGTTCAGTATGCCATAAGCAATATGCACTCTTGGCAATTCCTGGTGCAAAGTGTCATGCCGCTTATCCTGGTTCTTTTTTTGGGATCTTATAGCGATCGACACCAAATGAGGAAACCGTTTCTTCTCATCCCGATTATTGGCGAACTTATTGCCGTGGTGGGGTGTATTTTGTGCGTGTTATTTATGCGATCCTGGTCGTTGGAAGTCCTGGGGGTGTTTCAAGTTGTGGTACCTTCGTTCCTCGGAGGGCAACCCATGATTGTGATGGCAGTTTTTGCCTACATCGCTGACGTTAGCACCACCAAAATGCGTACCTTGAGAGTTGGAGTAGTTCAAATAGTCCTGAATACCATCTTACCCATCACACAAGTCTACAGTGCACATTATTTCCAACTGGTGGGATACTACGGAGTTTTACTCACGGCAGGTGGATTGTACGCTTTTGCACTACTGTACGGTGTTTTTTGTCTGAAAGAACCTAGAACACCTGTTAAGGCCGACAGTAAAGGATTATTGAGCGATATCTTCGATCCGCAGCATGCAATTGATACCTATAATTTAATGCTGAAAAAAAGTCTTGGGAATGATAGACTTTACATTTCGTTGATTCTTTTGACGATTTTCGTTTATATTGCTGTTGTGATTGGAGAAGGAGGGGTGTTCTATTTCTACAGTCATAGTCGATTCGCTTGGACAACAGTGGAATTTACCCATTTCTCTTCTGTTAATACATTAATACATTTGTTTGGTAAGTAGGCCAATCTTAGACTACTATAGAAGAAAACAAAATTTAAAAGTCAAATTATTTTATTATTCAACATACTCTCCTCTTTATTTTAAACATTCATTACAACGAACCTACAAAGCGTCTAGGCCGTTATATCTTGCTCTGCAAACCAGCCCCCCACAGTTTTTATAACCTGTTCGTTGGAAGAAAATTTACGCCTTTGTAAGCTTTTTTCAGTTGGGGAAAGAGATGACAGTTGGACGGAGCCAGATCTGGTGAACAAGGGTCTTCGAGTAATTCGAACCCCTAATTGCGTGCAGAGACATTGTCCTGCAAAAACAAAACACCATTGGACAACTTTCCACGTCTTACTTCCTTAATTTTTCTCGTAGAGTGGTCAGTAACGTCGAATAGTAATTCCCAGTTACTGATGTTCTACCCTTCTCCAGATGATCTATCATGACCACTCCATGGCAATCCCAAAAAATCGAAAAAAGAACTTTTTCAACTGATTTTTGTACACGAAACTCTTTATGCCTTGGAGAATCAGAGTGTCCCCATTCCATCGATTACTGATTTGTTTCTGGGCCGTAGAAATGTACCCAAGTTTCACCCATAGTAGCAACGCGGCTTAAAAAGTATGCATTATTTTTTCAAACCGAGCACAGATCGAACGCGATGCTTCTACCCTTGCAGGCTTTTGGTCTGATTAAATCATTCCATAAACTACATCGATATTTTCGGAGACGAACACAGAAATTGGCATTCCTGATCGCTTTTCATCTTCAATGGAAAATTTCCCTTTTTTGAAGATTGCACTCCAATTTTTCATTGTCGCATACGAAGGACATTGATCGCCAAGGGTACTAAGCGTATCTTCGCAAATCTGCTTACCTCTTAATCCCATCAAATACAGTTACCTACTTGATGGCTCAATACTCTAATTTTTCTCAAATTTTATTGCGCAAAACTGATTTGACTTTATCTCATGAAATTTTACATTGACACTTTTTATAAGTTATTGATCGTTGCTATGATGGTAACACAATATTTTTTATCCATGGAACCAGTCTAGGCCAACTAGATTACAGTACATCCTCGTACCATCATTACCAATCATTATAAAACGGGTCTACCGACCGACAAAAACCCTGGTAATTCGGTATTAAGTCAGCATTTTCCATAATTTTCCTAAAAAGGGCAAAGCTTCGGTCGTTAACAAATATCATTATTTATACCCGTTGTTATTGAACGAATTGAATCTAAATGACATGACTGAAATCGACAATGTTGAAGTACCCCTCACCCCTGGTGGATGACTTGATGGTTACACTCTCGCTTTGGGAGGTCGATCTTCACCCATACGCTGACGATCTGGTCCTACTAATAAATAACAAATTCGAAGTTACGATTTCCTACTTCCTTTAGGATTTAGTGAATTCCATATTAAAATGGGGTGAGATGGAGGAAGTAACCATTAACCCCCATAAAATAGTCGCAGAGTACCGCGTTCACCAGGAAAAGGAAGCTAAAACTTCAAGGACCAAGCGAGTTATAAACTTATAAACAGTTTATAACTCGCTCAGAAGATGACACAATGTGTCGAAACAATTGTAAGCAATGAATGTTAGTGTTGTGTAAATTGTGAAGTATTATTTTCACTCGACCCATTCATTTAAAATGAAGTTACATATATTAAAAGCCGAAACTGTAGATCAATATCTGAAGACATTGCTGAAAACAAGATCTAAATATTTATCAAATATACTTAGGATGTTTCTAAATTCAATACAAATATATCAAGGACGTATTCCTGGGATCAAAATAAGATTTTTTTCCCATAAACATGTGTCCTAAAATTCACCCCCTCCCAGCTACACACCTCGCAAGTTACCAGAACAAAAAATTGTGCATCAAATGTATCAAATGTTCGGACAATTTACAGGCCCTTGGTTTTTTGCACGCTCTATTTATTTCTTGCTCCAAAAATAATCTAACTCTGATTTAAGGGGGTGAATGAGGGTTGCCTACAGTTTTTATGGCCAAAATTTTCTATTTTCACACAAAAAATTCATGAAGTAACCTAAAGTTGTGGCGTCTTGCATTTTTTTGAATCAGCTAATAGTTTTCGAGAAAATCGCTCATAAATGAAAGGGGAATATTAAAGTAACAAACTAAAATACTCAGTGGGTTATGACTTTTTACTTTGTTTCCCATTTTGACGCTTTTGACGATTAAAATGCAACATAGCACTTTGATTTTCTGGCTAGTTTGCCGTTTGTTGAACGGTTGAATTACGATTTTTTTCAGGCCACTTGCGATGTCTGTAGCTTAGAGGGGATGAATTTTAGGTCACATGTTTATGGGGAAAAACGGCTTATTTTGAATACGCCCTTGAAATATTTGTATTGAATTTAGAAACACCCTATATATTAGGAACATTATTCAGCTGGTACAAGTTGCATAATGATACACATTTGATAAGGATTTCAGATTTAGAACCTGAGTCAGTTGCAGTTACACCATCATTTTCATTAGACCACAAAATATCAGGAAAATTATAATCTTCTGTACAATGAAAAATGTTATGTCACCGTTGCTCGCAAATGAAATCCATGGCAATGCGATTCATGATTCATATACATCTAAAGATGAGTCTGGAGGTAAATAGACAACACCTAAACAACATTAATCTTGTATGGATAACCATAACTGTTCATAGCAACCAATACCTGAGGAAATGAATATAATGGACGATCTTATATTACTTCTGATGCCAATAAGAATGCCGCCACAACTGGTTTTACCTGTAGCATCAGGATCTCTGACGAACCTGTACAAATTATAACTAACAAGTCCAAGTTCTGCACCCCCTATGATCGGCGTGAGCCATGATTCGACAAACACTATTACACCATATAAATTAAATTGTCGTCACTTTGGACTTTCTGATAATAAACCTGCAACTGTTCACTCTTCAGAAAAAAATTCAAATAAATTCCCTGACAGTCGCTTTGGATGGCCATGATGCAGCATTCATCATATATCGAACGCCCATCTTGAACGAGCAGTAATTTCCATTAGAAGTTAGTGCTTTTACGGACAGGTCAGCGTTCTTCCGACCATGTTTCTTCGACAGATCGGATACTTGACTATCTTCAACTCCATGGAGTAGTGAACTCACATCTGGAAAAGACCATCCGAAAGAGTGGCCTATTATTATGGACAAGTAACCAAACAAGTAATAAAATATAGGAATAAGCAGGAGTATTACAAAATTGAAAGTTTTATATATTTGAAACGCTCATATAAAAATAAAAAAACTTGAATGAATAAGGACTCAACGACTCAAGTTTCGAATTGAAAGACTCTCATACTTTGACTAGATTATTTCCAGAATTGAAATCTTCAAATCTTGATGCAAAAAAAAGAACACGCAAAATTATTATTGGAAACAAAAAAACATTATCAAACAAAACTTATTCAATTCAAATAATATAAATAAGGCGTGCTGGTCTGTAGTGTCTGAACTTTCTAACAAAAACAACAAAAATCAAAGAATACTATTGAAAGCTGAAAACAACATAATAGAGGATCCATTAAGAGGCCATGAGCGCGGTCATATTTGGGACGGTGTTTTTGGTAAAAGAGTCGATAAGTCAAAAACGGTTTGTCGTATCGATTTTAAACAAGGACAGGCTTCTAGAGGACGTTCGATTCTATGTACCTTCATCTGTGGCAGCACCTCACAATGCTTTTCACAGATAATCGAGGTAGCTGCAATGTTATTTCTCTTATAATGCCGTCAAAAATACAACTTATGTTCATGGCGTATCCGCCGATGTCAATACAGAGAACTTCACTCTTTTGGTCTTTTACCATGGTATTTTTGTAGGATTGTAAAAAAGTTATTTACTTTTCATACTCACAGCGCTTTGTCGTACTTTGTTTTTTACTCTGTTACAACAATAATTAAATATTCATGAAATCTTTGTCTTTTACTGATTTTATCCATTGATTTCTCTACAGTAGACCTATCTTACAAAACGATATGAATGCATTCTCACGTATGGGCGTATATGCAAACTTTGTTTGTTAAAAAAAACTAAAATTTGTACATTTCTCATATTACATCAGCGTGAAGAACATGTTGTTCTTTTTTTAATGCTAGAATACTATGTTGAAATATAACATATTAAGATCTAGAGGGTGATTAAATTGTCATCAATTTTCTATTTTCCTCTCTCATGTACAATATTCAGAAATCAGATACGCCCCTACGTGATAAGGTGAACGACATGGACTACATCATACCAAGAATTCAAAATAATCCACCGGGACCCAAATTCCATAAGGAGTTTGCGGGGTCCTTTCAAAAACTAATTGTAATGATGAACATATAATAGCGAGTGCAACAGTCATATAAATTGGTGACACATCTTCAAAATTAGAAGCAATCTTTATCCACTCGAAATGAATTTGGTAAAACTTTGATCTATGTACGTGCTATGTTTTTTGAAATTATTTGTTCATCTACCCAAAAAACTGCATATATGGGACATTTATGAGATTTTTTTTTGTTAAAAAGTGGATTGAAATTTCAATTTCCATTACAGCACGTACCTAGAATCGAACGTCCTCTAGAATCCTGTCCTTGTTTGAAATCGATACGACGAACCGTTTTTGACTCCTTTGCCCTAAAATGCGCACCAAATATGATCGCGCTCTTGGCCTCTTAATTATCAGTAGTAAGTAACGAATATTTTCAACAAGCACCTATTAAAATCCTAAGCAAAATAAATAAAACGAACACAGAAGAGAACAGAATTAGACTTGAACCTAAAATCAAAAACAAACAACTTCTACTTTGCCCTTACACAGAAGAAGAATTGTATAATGTTCTTGTTAGGAAACTCAAAAATTCCTCCTCTTCTGACGCGGTACTCGCCAAATTTTCTTTTGTGTATAAAGCCTGTCACCTATTGAGCTACTTTGTCGTTTTATTATAGGACTTTTCCAAATAATCTAAAACTGAGAAAAAGCATTCCGATACATAAAAAGGGGAATACACAGTATAGACTATAGACTGTAAACCAGTAACAATTCCTATGACTTAAAAAAAATGTAATACGCATATCTAGAGCGCCTACTTGAATATTTAAATATATACCTAATAATTTCTCAAAACTAACATGGATTTCAAGAAAATAAAAGTACCATCACTGCCATTCACTCATACTACGACGAAATAGTGTGACTGATAGATACAGGCGAGTGTCCTGTTCGGATCTGCGATCTAAGGAAAGCCCTTTGACTGTGTTGATCACAACATACTCATGAATAAATTAAGAGATATTGGCGTGGGAAGTTCAGCGCTCAATTGCATTTTTGAGTAACAGGAAGCAATTCGTGAGTATCAAGAATACGAATGAGGTGAATCACAACACAAAATCTTCTGTACTTGATACAGCCATAGGAGTACGACAGGGATCAATATTGGGACCATTATTATTCGTTTTAATACATTTGCTCATACGTGCATACATTCAGTACAGTTTGTTTTCCTATTCACCAATTCTTTTAGCAAGTGATGATGAAACTAACTCTGATAATTGTCAGGGAGCGATCCCAGGAATGTATCGTCTTTGAAACACTCACATATAATTAATTTGATGTCTTGTTTTTGATCTTTGCTGAAAATCACTTTGATAGAAACAGCCTGATATACACTGAATACCGACTATAACTTTGGTTGAGAACGCCAAAACGCCGATTCTAGCACGTCTACTCTGCACGAATGTACATCGCTGAATGAATAATAATAATATAATAATAATAATTTTTTCACCAAAGCAAAGATACAGAGTTGACATCAACGCATACATTATGGTTATGGATAAAGAATATACCACGAAGCAGTTAATACTGCTTGTTTGTGGACGTATTCAACAGAGGTTCATATGAAACTATGTGTAAAATATGTGATGAACCAATATAAGGATATAAAAATATAATAAATACAGGATGTGATAATATCACAATCAAGTAGAACAAAGAAAAATAATCTAAATACTATACTATACCTAGTTATGTACAAATTTAGGGTCTACTGATATTGGATATGAAATAAAATATACCTATTTAAAGATTTAAAAATGTTTAAATGTTAAAATCTTAAAAATTTCAGTTGTTTGTTGAAGTGTTTATATTTAAAAATGTAGATGTAGATGTGATTCATAAAATAAGAGTTATAATTTTAAAATATGCTCAATACAGATAAAATTTGAAAAAAAAACATGAGTATACGTAAAATATAGACATATAAAGATGAAAGATTTAAAAAGTATAGAAGTTTGGAAATATGATATTTCTGTTATTTTATGTTTCTATCATTTCATGAATTTTTTGTCTAGGGTTTTCGAGGATGTATCTTTTTATTTGAGTTTTGAAGTTTTTCAGTTGCTTCTCGTCTCTCAGATTTTCTGTCTCCATTGACTGGGCTATAATGAAAAATTCACTTTCATCAATACCACAGTACTCGACAGTCAACAAACTTTGTATCAGAATATCCTACTTCTACCTTTAACAATGAATTATTTAATATTCTTGCATGGTCCTCATCACACCTGAATAACGAGATGATTATCTTTTTTTTATCAAATCTCACCTACTGTCTTGAGGCCATATTTTAGAAACTGGTTTTCCGTTAGTGATTAAGCATCAATATGTTACAAACATCACGAAAAGATGCAGTAGTATGAAGTGCTTTGAATGAATATGTATAGTTGGTAACAACAAACAAATTAGAATGACTTCAACGGCAGAGCTAGTGACCGAGTCGGTTGCGGACTTGACCAAAAAAGATGAAAAATCCTTCAGTGAGATGGACTTCAAAGAAAAAATGTCTTACATCCAAGAAGTCATAACAGTAGAGCCTCTCATAGGCGCATATGTGATGGCCGCAACGTTATGTGGACCCACTTTATTCAATATGGAATTCGAAAAATCTTGCAGGGTGAACTTGCAGATGAACGACACTGTATGCGAAGCCATTCTCAGTGGACAACATGAAAATTACTCCAGCCAAGAAAAAGAAGTTGAGTACGTCATAAGCAACATGCACTCTTGGCAATTACCGGTGCAAAGTGTCATGCCGCTTATCCTGGTTCTTTTTTTGGGATCTTATAGCGATAGACACCAAATCAGGAAACCGTTTCTTCTCATCCCGATTATTGGCGAACTTATCGCCGTGGTGGGGTGTATTTTGTGCGTGGTATTCATGCGATCCTGGTCCTTGGAGGTCCTAGGGGTGTTTCAAGTTGTGGTGCCTTCGTTCCTCGGAGGGCAACCCATGATCGTGATGGCAGTTTTTGCCTACATCGCTGACGTTAGCACCACCGAAATGCGTACCTTGAGAGTTGGAGTAGTTCAAATAGTCCTGAATACTCTCGTCCCGATCACGCAGTTCTTCAGTGCACATTATTTTGAACTGGTGGGATATTACGGGGTTTTGCTCACGGCGGGTGGATTGTACACTTTTGCACTACTGTACGGTGTTTTTTGGCTAAAGGAATCTAGATCACCCGTGAAGGCCGACAGCAAAGGATTATTGAGCGACATCTTCGATCCGAAGCATGCAATTGATACCTTCAATTTGATGCTGAAAAAAAGTCCTGGAAATAACAGACTTTACATTTCGATGATTCTTCTGACGATTTTCGTTTATAGTGCAGTTGTGGTTGGAGAAGGGGGGATGTTTTTTTTGTACAGTCATGCTCGATTCGCCTGGACAATAGTGGAATACAGCCATTTCATAACTGTTAATACATTAATACATTTGTTTGGTAAGTAGATCAATCAACTTATAACATCATTACTAATCGTTATAAAACGGTTCTATCGAAACTCTCGTGATTCGGTAATCATGTCGGCATTTTCCATAATTTACTTAAAAAGAGTAAAGCTTCCGTATTTAACAAATATCATTACTTACAACCATTGTTATTGAACAAATTGCGCGGCTCCAGATTAGTTACTTGAGCTGGTCTCATGGGACTATCGTGGTAGTCAACGTGATAACGAATATCATTACTTATACCCATTGTTATTGAACAAATCGCAGCATCTAGGAATCTAAATGACATGAATAAAATCGACAATGTTAATTAATTGTTAAATTGTTTTTTCGTTAACCAGCTGTCGTCCCCTTACGACTGACAGCCCTCTAAAGTCGAAACTTGTGCGAGCCAAGGATTAACGAGGTCTTACCTTTTTACGTGCGATTCCTAGCACTTTCTTGGGCCATCAGAAAAATTCCAGTCGCCTTGGTTTGAACCATCGCCGACTGGCAGCCAAAGTGATTGAAACATGTTGCTTTAACCACTCGGCTGCCTGGCTCCATATGGATGACTTGCTAGTCGTACTCTACTATAGGAGGTCGATCTGCAAGCATATGCTGATCTGCTCCTAGTACTGAATAACAGATCCGAAGAGATCATTTTCTACGCCCTTCAGGATATACTGAATACCACATATTAATGACGGGAGAGGGAGGAAATGTCTATTAACCATTACAAAATGGTAATAATACCATTCACATGGAAAAAGAATATGGGAATGTTCAGTGCCTAATTACTTGAATTATATGGGAGAGCGCAATCTGAATTTCATTCTGTAGGAACCCAAGGGATCGTTGCCCTGTGAGATTTCTTTATAAAACATTGGACCTATTATTCTCGTTTCCAATATTCCCACACAGCTGGTTAACGAAAAAAAAAACAATTTTAACAATTTTGTCTAGCCCTGTATCTTGAATTATTTCGGTTGTACATCCCATTGTTTGTAAATATCGAATCATCAGAAAAAATTATATTATAAGTAAAATTATTCACTTGAATATGATTCGCCAACATTAACCGAAGGTTCGATTATTGTATCCAACCTTCGGATGAAGTCATCCTCATAAAAATGTTGATGTAAGGTATGTTTTCAAGCACGATAGGTAATGGTGTTTTTTTTTTCAAATTCTATTAGCGATTTCTCGACTGACATTACTTTGGTATTCCAATTCTGCCTTCTCACTTACGATTAGTGTATTACGATCATCTTGTTGGGTTCTTTTTTGGAATCTTCATTCCACCTTTTTGAAAAAGGTTCTTTGTGGGTGTCTTCTGTGGGGGTTTCATTCAGCGTATATAACTGACAAGCGGTGACACTGTTTTTAAGACATTCTCCGTAAATTAATAACAAATCAACCTGCTCATTTCCTTTGAACATTGAATGTTTTCCATTTCTACTTAATTTTGGAAGTAAACTACTTTCGAGAGTTGACATGAAAGATGATAGAGAAACACAATTAGTTGACAAGATTGATATGTTGTTTCCCACAGCTTACTAAGTTAAAAATTATTCGAACGGTAAGGAAAGTCATGAACTAGTTGTAGATTTTTGAATGTATACAAAAATGATTTGTCATTTTTTTGATGTAACTGAATTGATTTATCAATAAGTGACAGAAAAACAAAATTAAAAAAATCTCTGTTATATGCAACTTATTGTGGATAGCCTTGACTCAATCGCTCTTATCCACAAGGTGAAATTAAAAAAAACTTCTATTGTTTCGAAAAAAATTACATTTGACATGACGTTTGTACTTGTTTTGATCTGTAGAACTTGAAAATGTAAAAATATACAGGGTGTTCCGTTTGAAAAAACAAAGTCCAGAAAAACAGGAAGTCCACCATATTGGCTTGAATCTGAATTGGATGTTTATGCAGGGTCCTGGAACAACCCAGTCAACACAGAATAGTCTCAGAGATGGTACTGGGATTCACATTCATGTAACAGATCACACCAGTGAATCGCAGAGTGACTTCCATTATTATCGCATAAACGTCTATTCGGTGCCCCAATGGTCATGTCGAGACATCAAAATGTGATGCAAAATGTGACATATTTGAGACCCTTTCGATGTAACAATGTGAAATCGAATGGACTGGTACTTATTTACGAATGCGCTTTACTTCCTGATTCTCCTGTGTGTAAAAAATAAAACAAATCTCACCAAGTTTCAACATCAATAGAAATTATACATATTCTTACTAATGAATTACGGTTCATATGGAATGGAATGCTAGAAAACAAATGCGTGAGTTGATTCCGTAGTATTTACTTTTCACAAACAAAAAAATAACCAAACTCTGTCTAAATCATAAAAAAAAAACAATATACAAAAATGTAGCAAAATCTATAATTCAAAATTCAACTCCAATCCTCTGGACAGCATTTTCTTTGCTGCGAAATCAGTAGATTCCTATCCTGAAAATGCCGAAATCTGTAAATCACTGATTTTACCTTCCTAAGTTTCTACTCACCGTTCCGATCCTACAGGGATACAGTTCTTGGTAGAAATAATAATTAGGCAATGTTAATAAACACATTTTATTCAACTATTGATATAAAAAGAATAAAAAAGTACAATACACACTATTAGAAGTACCTATAGAATATTTAAAGAATGGCGTCAACCAAATACAAATTCAACTTGACTTTGGACTCGACAAACAACTCTGGCCATTTTGTGTCGTGATGGTGATCATGCTCAATTTTGTTACCAACTCAATTCCTTCTATACCGACAAAATCGCAATAAAACCAAAATTCATGTTAATGTGCTTTGCAACTTTCTTCACATTATATGCCTCAAAGCGACACTAACGAGAAGAAAATTGTGAACAATTCATAATATTTGGCATCACTAAGTGGTAACAGCGATGTCTGAATGCAACTCATTATGTTACCATAATAATCAAGAAAGCAACATCTCTTAGATGTTCGTGTTAACTGGGAAAAGCGCGGTCTTCCATATCTCCATTATGGTAATAGATAGATGGATGATTTTATTAGCAAAGTGATACTATTTTCTGAGCTCTACAAAATGAAAACGATGTAACTTACACAGGGTGTTCAGTTTTATCTGGGCGGTTCCCAACTTTGTTTGTTTAAATAACAACCTGCATTTTTCATCAGTTTTTCGGTTTCTACATGATAAATATTATATGCCTCGAAGCGACACTAACGAGAAGAAAATTGTGAACAATTCATAACATTTGGCATCACTAAGTGGTAACAGTGATGTCTAAATGCAACTCATTTTGTTACCATAATAATCAAGAAAGCTACATTTCTTAGATGTTCGTGTTAACTGGGAAGGGTGCGGTCTTCCATATCTCCATTATGGTAATAGATAGATGGATGATTTTATTAGCAAAGTGATACTATTTTCTGAGCTCTACAAAATGAAAACGATGTAACTTACACAGGGTGTTCAGTTTTATCTGAGCGGATCCCAACTTTGTTTTTTTAAATAACAACCTGCATTTTTCATCAGTTTTTCGGTTTCTACATGATAAATATTATATGCCTCGAAGCGACACTAACGAGAAGAAAATTGTGAACAATTCATAACATTTGGCATCACTAAGTGGTAACAATGATTTCTAAATGCAACTCATTTTGTTACCATAATAATCAAGAAAGCTACATCTCTTAGATGTTCGTGTTAACTGGGAAGGGCGCGGTCTTCCATATCTCCATTATGGTAATAGATAGATGGATGATTTTATTAGCAAAGTGATACTATTTTCTGAGCTCTACAAAATGAAAACGATGTAACTTACACAGGGTATTCAGTTTTATCTGGGCGGATCCCAACTTTGTTTTTTTAAATAACAACCTGCATTTTTCATCAGTTTTTCGGTTTCTACATGATAAATATTATATGCCTAGAAGCGACACTAACGAGAAGAAAATTGTGAACAATT
This sequence comes from Chrysolina oricalcia, assembly GCA_944452925.2. Lineage (NCBI taxonomy): Eukaryota > Metazoa > Arthropoda > Insecta > Coleoptera > Chrysomelidae > Chrysolina > Chrysolina oricalcia. The sequence goes on along the minus strand of OX101817.2, from coordinate 20,625,308 downwards.
CATAACATTTGGCATCACTAAGTGGTAACAATGATGTCTAAATGCAACTCATTTTGTTACCATAATAATCAAGAAAGCTACATCTCTTAGATGTTCGTGTTAACTGGGAAGGGCGCGGTCTTCCATATCTCCATTATGGTAATAGGTAGATGGATGATTTTATTAGCAAAGTGATACTATTTTCTGAGCTCTACAATATGAAAACGATGTAACTTACACAGGGTGTTCAGTTTTATCTGGGAGGATCCCAACTTTGTTTTTTTAAATGACAACCTGCATTTTTCATCAGTTTTTCGGTTTCTACATGATAAATAAAAGGTACTTAACGGAGGTATTTTTTTCTAAAATTGGTAAATAGAGAAAAGAGATTTTTAGTATGTCAGCTTTTTTTTCAAAATTGGTCACTTATCATAACCCATAACACAGTCAGGACCTTTCGGAATGATCTTTCATCTGGATGCCTTCTATCTGGATACTGTTGCGAATACATTTAAGTTGCCAATTAGGAAGAATTTCCATTTTTTAGAAAAAAAGCTGTTTAAGAAAAACTATTCATTTAAAGGAATTTCGAAGAAATTTGTAGAGCCTTTCTTGGTGCTTCTTACGGATCGATAATATATCGGGTGTTCCATTTAAAATAAAGAAGATTTTGCATATTTTTATTTACAATGTTTGGCAAGCTGTGTTTTGCACCCTGTATATCACAGGTCGATTTTAGCTGTATCTTTTGAGAGATTCACCAACGTACATTACTTGGCCAACATCGAATTTCAATGGGACCTTGCACAACTTCATAATTACAAATATAATGAGTGACAAATTTTAGAAAAAAAAAGCTGTCATGCTAAATATCTCGAAAACCGTCAATATCTTCGAAAGAAAGACTTCCGTAATCATCTTTTATTTCCCATGTAGAAATCGAAAAACTTATAAAAAATATAGGGTGCCATTTAAAAAAACAAAGTTGTGACCCGCCCAAAAAAAACTGAACACCCTGTGTGAGTTTCATTATTTTCATTTTGTAGAGCTCAGAAAATAGTATCACTTTGCTCATAAAATCATCCATCTATCCTTCACCATAATGGAGATATGGATGACCGCGCCCTTGTTGCAGGACCCTGTATAACTGTACCAACTGTACAAAATTCGTTCAACCGGTATAAAAGTTATCAAAAGAACAACGTCGCGTAATCTCTTGTCTCTTTTGGACTGCGAATACTTACTGAAATAATGTCGTGAATGCCAGGAAAGCCCTTTGTACGGATTTAGTGCATTGAACCAATCATTCTTGTTATTTATTAATTTGATCATGATGACAGTTCATTGTCATATGGCTGGCATTTAAACTGGCGAAGTCGCATGGTGTGCTAAAATCGTTGACCGGATGAAAGTATAAACATTTCTATCATTATATAAATACAAGATGATTGGAATGATGAGGAAGTTAGTAACTGAGCCCAGGTGGTCTATTCTCGAATTCATGCCAAACCATTTTCAAGTGTTTGGAGTAACATAGAGCGATACCAACACCGCGCGTTGGAAAGCGATACAACTTTGAATTCGTATACGTTAAAACTCTAGAGTCCTAGCTAAGGTTTAGTAAGGGTTTTAGGTGCGAGAGTTTCATTCATCCCATATTATATTACTGAGTGTCCCTTAATATCCCAGTTGTTATATAATAAATGTTTATATTCTTTTGTTACTATTGACTTCTAATATACCATCTGTAGCTACACCCCAAGTCGTATAAGGATAGCAACCCCGTATACGACATAGGGTGCAACCTTGGCAGCCTTATTCGCGAAAATAACATTAATGATTGACTTTTCTGAAAACTACCTTTTTTTATTTCAGGTACTGCCCTTGCTGTTCCCCTCTTCACAAAGTTGCTCAAACTAACAGATATGACCATTTTGCTCCTCACATTCATAGACAAAATTGTGAGCAATTTTGTATTTGTTTTTGCCAATTCAAGTACACTCCTATATACAGGTAAAACTATGAATTTTCGTTCATACAATTCATGATACAAAGGATATGCATTTGATAGGAAAATTTGAGCGGTTTTTGAATTTTTTAAAAATTATTTCATTAGAAATGAATAATGTAGTAGTACATTTAAATTTTATTCAATCTAGAATACTTTATCCTTATCATTGTACTTCATCGATTACATCGTATCAAATCGAATCCCAGGATACGAACATAAGCCGTCTATTTTATAATTTTTTTCCTTCACAAACTCTACTGTAAAAGAAATTATTAGAAGATGTTACGGAATGGTATGAAAGTTAAAATTTTGTGGACCCAGTAAAGCATCCCCTCCTTTCGATTGATTTTTTTTTCACTACAATGAAATACAATTATACCTTTTGCATTGTTGTCAAGGTACATAGTTTCGCGGTTTTACTCATTTATCGCGATCTCATCATGAACAAAGGATGATCCTCTAGTTTCTGTATCATTAAGAATGAAATGTGTACATGGTCCTTTATAACAAGTCGAGTCATAGCCTTCTTAAAACTCCAAGCCGAACGACTGCCTGTCAACTGATTCATTCGGTAATGTTAATTTTTCAGCTTATTTGTCAAATTAGGAAAAACACTTGAAAGAATGAAGTTGTAGAGAAAAGAACGAGGATAATGTGTTTTTTTCATTTTCGTCATCACAAAATGGAACCGCAATTTATTACATATCAGCCATAAGACTACTTTTAGGCTTTATTAGAAAAATTATACACATCGTCCTTTTTCATCGTCTCACCGATTTATTGAATCAATGTTGGAAAATGTTGATTTAATAAATTAAAAAATAAATGCACATCTTGTTGTTTCACAGTTGTCAAAATATAATACAATTGCGAATTTTGGTGACAGTGCCCTCTGGCAAAGATCAAAACGTAGAAAATAAACGAAATGAAAACTTCAATTCGAGTAAGGATTATAACAGTTTTGCGGCCATATACATTGAAATTTGTAGTTTTCGGCCAGATTTTACAAAAAAAAATACATTCTATTTTCAGCTGCCGCTGTGAGCATACTGACTGGAGTAACACCAATTGGAATAAGATCCCTAGCCACAAAAGTGGTATCGGAAGACGACTTGGGGAAAGCGCAATCCTTATTCGGCATCTGTGAAGCTCTGGCTCCAGCCATCTCAACCCCTATTTACAATAAAGGCATTTACAACAACACGCTGGAAAGCTTTCCTGCAGCATTTTTCATCCTCGGAATTCTGCTGTATACACTTTGTAGCGTATTTATAATGTAAGTATAATTTATTCTCAAGTCAGAACTTCTCAGTACAATTTGTAAGTTCAGTGTAGAGAGAATGAGTGAGAGATATAATTTACTGTCCAAGAAATCAAACTCTTATTGAAAAAGCGTGTTAAAAAGGTTCAATGATGTTTTTTCAAATATACAAAAGGATTTACAAAAAAAAAGAAATACAATCATTTACAAATCCGTTAAATAAGTGTGTATAAAGTGTAAATCTATGATGGAATAAAATTGGTTGGGGAAAATGGTTATATAACTTCAAAATCTTGACGCTGCTGATAGATCTAAGTATGATCTCCAACATGCTTCTTATAACTTTCCAATGCAGCACATCAATCCCACAGGACCATTTCGGGATTGCCAGATCCACTAGATTCTGGTCCACCTTCGTATCTCTCAGTTTGGTGAGGCTCTTCCAGACATCTTCATAGATCGGTTTTACTCGAGAATCCTCCTTGGTAACTAGGTAGTAGATGGTTCTCTGACCCTTCTCCAACTGTGGCACCTCTTCAAATTCTGGGATATGTTTCCAAAGTGTTCAGAGTTGACCCATTTTCTTGGAGAACACCACAGCGATGCCCCTGGACATTCCAAGATCCTCCGGCACACAGAGATCTAACGCATAATCAGCAGGCACCTTGAAAAGGTCTCGTGGCTCTTTTCGAGTTACCCCGTATAGCACTTTCTGTCCTTCCGAATACAAGGACATGAACTTCTGGAACATGTCATCTCCTACCTTCCTACGAGTTCCGCAACTTAGGTCATAGGCCATCTACGCTTAGGGTTGTACAGCAAAACTAGGTCATCAGTTCGAAATCCTCCAGCATCTGCCTTGACATCATAAGTCTCCTTCGTTCTAGCGCTAGCACTTTGAATATTCAAACGGACTCGTTCGTGGATGTCGTCCATTCTCTCCTGAAGTTTGCTAACGTAGTCCTCTTCCGCAGTGGCTCGCCTTGGTGGTGTTCCAAACTTCAGCTCACAGGGAAGTCGCAGCTCCCCGCCCATTAAAATACTTTTGCGGGGGTTTGGCTGGTTGCATTGCTGGACGATGGACCATCAGGAACAAATGGAGGTACTGATCCCTTTCTCTTTAGTGAAGAGGCTGCCTTGGAGTGGCGGTTTTTCGCCCTATTCATCAGCTCCACCATTCCATCGGACTGTGGATGTATGGCTGCTGTTCTCGTGATTCAAATGTTCAGTAATAGGTTGGACAAGTTGGAAATGGATCTACAAATTGTTGCTTCCTTGACTTCTGCTCGTCGGCAATGTGAGCAGTCATCTAGCCATGATCTCCACGACAGAGCATCTGCATTCTTGTGGCTAGTCCCCGCTAGATGTTCGGAAATCAAATTCTTGGAGTATCTCGATCCAGCGCGATACCTGCCCATCTGGCCAGGTGGCACAGTAATTCCGCTCCGATTCGCTAAGGGTCTTGCTGAAGTAACCAATAACTTTATCTTGTCTCTCCTGGATCTGTGACAGGATAGCTCCAAGTCTCACGTCCAAAATCAATATTTTTACGTAGGCGATAACTCAACGCGGGTGCTTGAATCAAAGCTCCTTTCAGCTTCCTGAACTAATCCTAGCATTCCTCGAACCACTGGAACTGTGTTTGTCCTTTAGCGATGTTAGCAAACCCCAGCACGTAGTGGCGATAGTAGGTGCACAAAACAAGGAAACTCCGAAGCTGGTGTATATATTTTGGAACGGCCACTCTTTTACAGCAAGAAACAACGTGGTCGAGATATCAAACGTCTTACTGGAACAGATGGCATTTCTTGGGGCTTAGTTCCAATCCAGAGTTTCTCAGTCGCATTAATACGTCTTCCAGTATTTTACGTGAACCTCGAACGATCTGCCAACTACAATGATGTCATCGAAATACACCATACACGTCTTTCATGAGAGTGCATTCAGAACCGTCTTTATCAATTTCTGAAACGTGGCTGGATCATTGCAGAGCCCGAATGGCATAGCTGTGAATTGCCAAAATCCTGAACCAAAGATGAAAACAGTCTTTTCTCGATCTTCTTGATCCAGTCCTAACTGCCAATATCCACTCTTCAAGTCTAGAGGCGAACATCATAGAACCGGCTAGTGTGTCTAGGGCGTTGTCTTTTCTCGGGAAAGGGTAACTGTTCTTCTTCGTCACGTTGTTCAGTTGACGATAGTCTACGCAAAAGCGACTCGATCCGCCTTTTTTCTTCACCATTACAACGGGTGAAGACCAGGGTCTGTCGGATTGCCCTTTCTTCCCCTTTTCGGAATTTTGTCAGCCTCTTCTTCCCTGGAATCGAATGGAAGAGTTACTTATCAAACCGCATTATGTCCCACAAAACCATTTTTTCAGGGGAAACAAAAACTGTTTATAGCTGAACACAATAGCACAAGCCCAAAATTTTGTATTTAAGAATGAAAGGTGTACATACGTGGATCTGAATAGTAACCATACATAGTTAAACTATCCTTATTTTTCAGGTGGATGTATTTCAAAGAAAAAGGAAACCGGAATCTTGCCATTGCTGAAAATATGGAAGAAAGAAACGGCAATGATGGAAAAGATATCCCAATGGGAAGCTATGTTGATACGACACATATCTGAGCAGGACTGATTCAGTTGGTAGCTCGAAAAGACTGAAATATACAATAAAAAATAAATAACAGGACTGGGTATTATAAGTTTTGGAAGTGGTTCCCCGTTCTTATCTTCTTCTGATATAGAGGGTGTTGATGATCAGCCTAAAAATGCACAATTCGATTTTCTCAGGATAACAATAATAGTTTGGGGAGATTGAATATTGTGAATATGTCTGGTCGGTTTCAGAGAAGTGAATTAGTTCGTGAGCGTGGTACCACAGATGCGACTAACTGATTTTTTCTGTATGAAATCCACAAGCAAGATCGGTGTTTGTTTTGGTGCTAAACTCTAGAGATTGGAAGAGTATATTAGAGCAAAAATAATACCTAATACTGAAATATTTAATACATAAAATAATATTGTAAAGTCATGAGAAATAGTGTAAAAATATTGTAAATTGATGTCAAAATATTGTAAAAACATAGAAAATAAGTGTAACACTGAGCATAAGAAGAATTGAATTTTGATAAGGTTGGTTTTATTCTTTATACGGCCTGAAATATTCCTGCGTGGAATAAAAGCAATGTGCCTGAAGTAAGTTTTTCATTATTTTTATTGAATATGTGCCTACTTGATGATTTCAGTTCGATCGGTGATAAATACAGCGTCCTTCAATGAGTTAGCATCATAATGGTGTTAGGTTCGGTGACCGAGCTGACTATTCTATCGAACCTCGTCGTCCAATCCATCTACCATGATATTCCTCATCTAGGTGACGTCTTATTGCACCATTATAGTGTGCATGAGCACCATCTTGTTGGAACGTTGTTTCTAATTTGCCGAATTCGTCAGGATTATGTTCCAGAATTTCAAGAATAAACGGGTCGCGTTTTGTAAAATCTCCAGGTACAATTCACCGGTTAGCATTTAGAAAAAGAGGCCCAGCTATGTGGTTCGCAAAATATCTGCGAATTATCAACTTTTTTTGGAAATTCAGTATGTTTTTCACGAAACATATGAGGACTTGTGTCACTCCAATACCTCACATTTTGTGTGTTCTTTCCATTGAGGAAGACAGTACTTTCCTCACTGAAACAAATTGTTTTTGTGTAGTCTAGTTGTTTGTTAATTTGATTGTTCATAATTTCACAGAATTCTAGTCTTCGGTCGGGGCCATCATCTGAAAGTTGGTGCTCCATTTTTAATTTGTAATAACCGATACTAGTAATCCAGTCAAGATATACATCCGTGCTTGCAAAAGGTCGTTCTGATTTTTTTATGTTGTTAGGACTTAAATCAGTATTATAAAGCCAGATTTGCAATTTCCAAAGTGCTGTGCGAGCCGCGGTGTACCCAAAAAAAACCTAAATTTTAGAATTTTTTTCAGTTTTTGCTCAATATCTCAGTGAAGGAAGGGTCTGACCGGTATAGTCATTCTAGATACTTCTAAAGTAGACCACAATTTGAGACCGGGGCGAGCTCTATGCAGCCATTGGTTTCCATGATACAGTTCTTCAAAAGAGGCAATTTTTTTCAAAATGGTCACCTATTTTGTGGAATCTTCGCATCCCTCGTCAAATACTATTCGAAATGAAGTTGTAGTTTTAATTAGCTTTCATTTGATAGAAGACTGGTACTAGTAGGACCTGCGGTTCTCTCAAAAACGGCAGATAACTAAAAAACAGTCATAAGTGGGTTTTGGGGAGAAATAAAATGAACGGTTCTCACGTCTTTTTATTGTTTCATTTATCAAACATTTAAAAGTCATTCATTTTCTGTCATTATTCTTAACTAACGTCAGAAAATTAGGTCCCAGGAAACTGATAAACTTCATACGAAGATTTGGAGTCCCGGACTTCGAATAGTTTGAGGGCCATGCACAAATGATTTAATAGGTTGAAGTGCTTGTGAGGCCACACAGCCTGTGAAAACCCCCTGCAATCTATTGGCGTCCAGTTTTGTGCCATACGTTCACTTTTAGTGGAAAAGAATATTACCTATCATATTTCAGAACCACTTCCTTCATAGACCACCCTGTAGTAATACTCCCTCGCATGGAAGTAATTACTTTTTATCAAATAACAGACGAGTAAGGGCGGGGATTAGCGCAGTGGTTAAGCGCTCGCCTGGTAATCGAGAGATGCAGGTTCGATTCCCAGACGGTGCGATCTTTTTTCATTTTCAGATGTGAAAGTCTGAATGACTGAGGCTCGTGTCGGCTGGGAATAATCCTCCACGATTCACTGTTGCGTTAAAAATTAACAGTGCTGCTCCTAAAGTGGCGTATGGAGGTAGTAACAAGGCCTATCCAGAACACATGGCTAATGACCATAGCAGTCGATGCCAAAACACCAAGGAAAAAAAAACAAACGAGTAATCACCTCATTATTCCAATTAATAAGCCTGAGTCATTAAGTTTTTTGGTGCGAAACTGAAATGTTGTGAAAAGTCGAGCAAATGAATGCCTTCCTCACAAAAAATTGTACAACGTGAGGATTCTGGAATTACCTATGCTTGAAATGTATCAGAATCAACTAAGCACACTATTTACAAATCATTTCAGAGATCGTCGGATGAAAATTGAGTGCCAAAGGGAAAGATGAGTGCATCGCCAGAAAATTTGCAAAATATCAGGATGCAAATGAATAATTGCAGGCCTATCTTTCTTCTACATTAAGTTTTTTCAGAATGGTAAAAATACTAAATGAATTGCACTGAATGAGTTTGTACACCCTGAAGTAAGATAACCGACTGTGAATTAATTGCAGATCTGGAACTAAACGTAATAAACATATAATAGTAAAAATCCACTACAGACTACAAATGAATTGCAGATCAGGGGTTTGTACCATAGAAATATATATTTTGAGGGTGTAATCGATTGAATCAATAGGTATTGTGATGTAATATATGAATGAACATTATTTTGGATTTGAATTTGCTTCAATGCAAGCTTGTTTTTAAAAAGGTTCTTTTATTCATTTTATCTCTCTTGGGTACGGGCCTGATCAGAGCAAGATACGCTAACTTCGCAAGAATTTAATTATAAAGTCGTTTTCTGAAGAATCATGACAGTCAAAACCGGAACTCATCATAATAATATGATAATGATGATTTTATACGAATTGAATTTCAGCGAATTCTTATTTGATTTGATCGAAGGAAAAAGTGAATGTTGTTGAATCCAAGTGAGTATTCTATTCTTATCTTCTAAATGTGCGAATTATGATAATTAGTGGAATTAGGCAAAGAAAAAGGCTATGAAGTTTATGATAATGGTAATCAATATTGAACGGATTACTCAAAGAACAGTATGCCCACTCATCTTTAACCTAAAATAATAGGTTAAATATGAGTGGGCAACACACTGATTCTCCACTTCGGCCGCATAGCGGTTCTTAACCTATGGTTATAGTCTATAGTTTTGTTACTAAATTGGGGTTCGTGGATTATTTTCCTTGTACAATCCTTCAACAAAAAAATACCGAAACGGTCGAGTTAACTATTACTGTAGACAATATACTCTAGACGCCCCTCTGAAACTAACACGTGGAAATTTGAAAAAATTAGCGGTAACCTTAAAAAGATGAAATTAAAAAAAAGGAGTTATGTGCTTTTTTTTTCAGAAAGGAAGTTTCAATTTTTCGATTGAAAAGAAAAAAATAAAAAACATTGAAATGGTAGAAAAAAGAGAGATCATTCTCTCTTCTGGTCAAAGGTGCCAAAAAACGGTAAAAGTATAAAAATTTCCGGCACCTTACACAAAAACTAGATATACATAAAAAATATTCCGTGGAACATCACAATGAATAACCTCCAAGCTGTAGATAAAAATAAGAGGCTCTTTTCACACAAAATAAAAGACGCAAACGGCCTATACTACTATTTATAGGATAGTTCGTTAATGAAAACCCCGGTTTTCGCGCCAGCAAAATCGCTTTGTGGAATTTTTTAAACAAGAAATAGTGAAAAAAATTACAACTTTTTTGTTTTTTTGAGAATATCTCAAAAAGTATTGGATGAATTGTTTTACAGTCAATAGCACTTTTGTAGAAAATTATAAAACCTACAAAATGGTTTTTTATACGACCGGATCAGTGCCTTTTTTACTTAGAAAATCCGGGAAAACCTCGAAAAAGAGACCATTTTTCAAAAATTCATAATTTTTATAAATCTGAAGCTGGACAAACGATATTGCAGAAACTGATAGATGATAACATGTGGTTCAACTGTGCGCAAGATGTTTTCTGTCCGATGTGTAGTTTTTGCACAATCGCGTTATAAACAATTTAAGGGCACATCTTGCAAGATGCACCGATTTAAGGGAAATCGTCGTATTCAAATTCTGTAAACGGCATCTGGGAGTAGAGATAAATATCTACAATTTGTATATTTTGGATTTTCACCTGAGAGATGGGAAATATGTTGAAAATATCACAGAAAATTGATCAAAAAGCTTCGAAGTCACCCGAAGTCACCCGAAGTCGAACTGAAGTTAATAAGAGTTGAGTTCGGGCGACTTCGGGTGCACTTTGATGCATTTACAGTAAATTTCAGTGACATTTTCAACGCATTTCCCACCTTGCAGGTGAAAATCCGAAATACACAAATTGTACATATTGATTTAAACTTCCATATGACGTTTACAGAATTTGAATAAGATGATTTCCCTTAAATCGGCGCATTTGGAAAGATTCGCCCTCAAATTGTTTATAACGCGATTGTGTAAAAACTACATAACGGACAGAAACCATCCTGCGCACAGTTGAACCACAAGTTTTTATCTATCAGTTTCTGCAATATTGTTTATCCATCTTCAGATTTATAAAAATTATGAGTTTTTGAAAAATGGTCTCTTTTTCGAGGATTTTCCGGATTTTCTCAGTGAAAAATATACCGATCTGGGCGTATGAAAAACCATTTTGTAGGTTTTATAAAACTCTACAAAAGTTCCATTGACTGTAAAACGATTCCTTGAATAATCTTTGAGATATTTCCAAAAAACCAAAAAAGGTTAAATTTTTTTCACTATTTCTTGTTTAAAAAATTCCACAAAGCGATTTTGCTGGGGCGAAAACTGGGGTTTTCATTAACGAACTATCTTATAAAAATTAGTATAGGCCATTTGCGTCTATTATTTTGTGTGGGAAAAAAACTCTATAGCTTGGTCTAAAAGAGCGAAGACACTTGAAAAGATAATCGCTTTTTTGAAGAAATAATTGATAATTTCAATTTTACGAAATATTTTTTGGTAATTTTTTTAAACACTTTAAATTTAAATAGTCACAACAGACTAATTTTTTCGACGGCCTTCTAGTTTTATGGAAAAAAAAGGAAAACAATATGTATTCCGCAGTTCGTGGAAACTTTAACTAAGTACTTCATTTTTATAATTTCCTCAAAAAAGATTCTCCTTTTTGTTTCCGCTACATGAATTATACTCGTATTTGAAAAATAGAGTAAAAAATGAAAACAAAAAATTTCATTTTAGGAACCAGAAGTAGGAACGAATATTATTAGTAAAATTAATAAGAAACCAGATAATTATTAGAATATGTCGGGGCGTGGCGCAGTGGTTAGAGCGTCAGACTTTGGATCGAAAGGTCCGGAGTTCGAGCCCCAGTTGCGGCTGGGATTTTTTAATTTAATTTGACCGATTAAATTATTCAAATCTCGTGGCTGAACTGGAGTGAGTCCTGCACGATTCACTGTTGCGTTCCAATTAACAGTGCTGCTCCTGAGGTGGCGCATGGAGTTAGTAACAAGGCCTATCCAGAACACGTGGCTAATGACCATAGCAGTCGATGCCAAAACACCAAAGAAAAAAAAAATTATTAGAATACTGAGGGTTGGGTTACTACAGTAATTAGCAAATCAAAATCTTTCTTTAGTAACTTAATTTCATTTGTAATCATTACAACAATATCACTTAAAAGTCCTGTCGCAGGATGGGTTTTCCTGTCCGATACAATGCGACGGGATCACCCAAGTTTTTCTCATGTATTTTGACCTGCTGAATCCGAATTTCGAGGGTAATAAGCCGGGAAAGCATCCGGAAAATTGTTATGGACGATTTTCCGAGAAAAATCGAAAAATCCATATTTCCAAAACAAATGACGCCTTGGTATTCTGAATAGAATTTTCTACAAAAAAGTTTTAACAAGTTTTTCTCCAAAATGTACCGTTTTTGAGTAAAACGTGCTCGAAATTCGAAAAAATGCGATTTTCTCAATTTTCAGTGCCCTCTCATTCAGTCAAATAATATTTTCAGGATCACCTTGTCCCAAATTATTGATATATGTTTCGAATATGAATAACGAACCAGGCATTCCTGAAGAAATCATTCGTGTGGATTTCTCGGCACTGAATTTCCCTATACTTTTACTTTGCATGAAAGCGGCTTTTTTTTATTCGCGAAGCTCACGTCGTGAACGAATTTCTTATAGTGTCAATTAAAATGGGTTCAGCACATATTTTGTCATGATTGCAAAGCATTTCAGTAGCCGAAAAACGGAAAATTTTACTTAAAACTACAACAATTTTCACTTATAATATCACAGAGCTTAAATTATTTCAGGAAATTTTTTTGAGGGCACGAATATTTTGAAAATTATCCCGAGTCGCGAAGCGACGAGGGATAATTTTCTTAAAATATTCGTGCCCGAAAGAAAATTTCCAGGAATAATTTAAGCTAGCGTGGTATTCGGTAGGAAAATTTCACACCATAATTTGGAAAAAAATTATTAATCCAATCTGACATTTTAAATTAATTAAATAATAATAATATCTTTATTTTCCTTGTTTGACAAAGCTATAAAATTTGTATAGGAATCGTCTAAGAAAAATAAAAAGCAGATAAAAATAATCCCTGAAAAATGGAATAAAACTACCTACTTGTACACATAAATTCTTCAAAACTATAACAACACTTTTCAATAAGAAAATTTTTAAGTTTTCGTTTGAAGATATAAACGGTTTTGGATTTTTTTATTACATCTGGTATCAAATTATAAACACGTGGGGCCATCTGATCAGGAGAATTAAAAGCTAATTTAGTTTTAACAAATGGTACAAAAACATATAGTTTTTTGTCTTGTGTCAATATTATGATTACATTTATTCAGTACAAACAATTTATTTGTATTTTCAAAAACAGATAAGCACAAGTCAAAAATTAAAAGACTAGGAACAGTTAAAATTCTGAAATTTTTAAAAGCATTTCTGCAAGAGTCACGGGGACTCATGCCATTAATGATTCGTATGAGTTTTTTTTGTGCTATAAAGACATCAGAGCAGTTGGAGGAAAAACCCCAAAAACACACTCCATATCTCAGTCTAGAATCCACCTGCGCATAGTACAGCTTCAGCAGCTGATCAACATTCAAAACCTGCCTTATATTCTGCCAATTCAAATGTTCATCAATGTAGAGACCCAAAAATTTCAAGCTCTCACATTCTGTTGTTATATTGTCAGAATTATAATTGGCTCTGAAACTAATAATAGCACACTTCCGGTGACGATGATGAAATCTCATTGAATCTGTTTTTTTGCATTCAAAAACAAATTGTTCGCAGAAAACCATTTATTGATATTTTCAAAAACTGTGTTAAATTTTTCTTTCAAAACTAACTCTGATCTGTCAGAGATTATAATTGACGTGTCATCTGCGTACATTGTAATGAATATTCCTGGTGCCGAGTATTCCAAATCATTAATATATAAAACAAACAATATGGGTCCCAATATCGACCCTTGAGGAACTCCTAATTCAGAGAAGGCCATGCTGGAAGTTGCATAGTTAATAGCGACATATTGTTTTCTATAAGAGAGATAGTCTGTTATCCATGCCAACGGTATGCCCCTTATGCCATAACGGAATAGTTTATTTAAGAGAATGTTATGATCAACACAGTCGAATGCCCTGCTTAGATCGCAGAATATCCCAACAGGGCACTCGCCTGCTTCAATATAGTTCACAATCTCTCTATGATATGATTGTATAGCTGTACTAGTTGATTTTTTGGTCAGAAATCCATGTTGATTTTTTGTAAAGATATTATGATCATCAGAAAATGATAAAAGTCTTTTCAAAAAAGCATATTCGAATATTTTCGACATACTTGAAGAAATTGTTACTGGCCAATAATTTTTCAATAAGTATGGATTATTCTTTTTATACACTGGTATGATTTTACCTATTTTCATCTTATTTGGGAATAAACCTTCGCTGAATGACAGATTCACCAAATGAAGTAGAGGTTTAATCAAAACATGAAGACTCTTTTTCAAAAGAAACATTGGGATTTCGTCATGACCTGAAGAAATTTTATTTTTAAGTTTGCTATTCAGTAATTCATACAGTTCGGATTCAGTATAAGGGTGTAAAAAAAACGAATTACTAGGAGATGGAATGTTTCTCGCGTAAGATTGATAATCCAGATTTGTCTTATCAATTTGACTAGATAATACTAAAGATAATAATTTCACTGCTTGTCAAGTCCACCATGTTTCGTTAAATAAAAAATATTACCAACTTTAGTTACACCAAATGCCAAAACTCAGATGGGTATTAGATCAGTCTATCGCCCTTTCATAATTATAGGTTACTTGGTTTGTTGCAGTAGGTGATCGTGATATAGGCGGCCATGGTTTTGACAGATGAGGTTTATATTGGTAAATTAAATTGAGTTACTGTATAGTAAACCAGCAAACAAAGATAACATTTCTTGTAAGCATTTGCGTTAAACAATTTGAGAAAAATGAAATGCTTTGAAAAGTACAATTTATGTAAATACTGCAAAGAGTTGAGTCAAGTGCAAATATGTCATCCATAATTAATATATTTAACGAATTTAATGGAAGATTGCGACCAGGAAGCGTTAGAGTCGAATGGTTTGTTTACGAAAATCCAAGAAAGTCTGCTGCAGATGTCAAGTAAATATGGCCTTTTGCGTAAAAGAGATTTGAACAAAATTGTTCCAAAATATTACATATAAGTATGTCTTAAAACACAGACATCTAATTAATTCGTCACCTTCCTATTCACTATTAAAAAGAGAGGATGGGTTAGAATTCAAGCAACATTTAAATCTTACTATGTTTGTAGATCCTAAGTTTTTTTAAATATAAATTGTTAATGCATAATAATTAAACAAATTTGTGTTTTCTGTTTAATGAAACTTTATAGCGAATAATAAATAATAATGTTAATTCTTATAGAAATTTTGCATTATTCACAGGTATATCTACAATATTTAGTGGTTGTAGATCATATGTTTACCTTTTCAACTGTCAAAAAATGTCCACTTAAATATCGTGGCGCCACGAAAAAATTTCCGGAATTTTTTTTAGTTGCCATGGTAACTAGTCAAAATTAAGGCATCTTTTTGGTTAAAAAGTAGAGGTGTGAAATTTTCCATAAAATTCACTTTAATGTTGAAAAAAAAAATATCGTACTTACTTTTTGTCAGACACAATTTCTGTCTAATGAAAAAATTGAGTTATATTCAAATTTTATTTTGGCATGCGTATTACCGCGGTGAGAAAAACAAAATGAGCAGCATGAACGCATGTATTTCGAGTGCAACTTTTGCAAGTACAAATCGGTACCAATTCTGTACTTGTGGGGATCAAAATTTCAACCCTTTGCGGTTTAAGCACAGAGTCTTCCTCAATAAACCCGAAATCCAATGGCTTCAAAACAAAAATATCCTCATCCAATCAATGAGTTTGATTGTAAACTATGTAAAAAGCTCAGAGAATATGTAATTTACTAGATGCACTGAAAATATCATTATTTGACTGAATGAGAGGGCACTGAAAATTGAGAAAATAGCATTTTTTCGAATTTCGAGCACGTTTTACTTGAAAACGGTGCATTTTAGAGAAAAACTTGCGAAGATCTTTTTTGTGAACAATTTTATTGAAAATATTATAGCATCATTCGTTTTTGCAAAAAATGGATTTTTCGATTTTCTTCGGATAATTATTATAATTTTCATTTTTTTTTTCGCAACTGAAATGCTTTGTCATCATGACAAAATATGTGCTGAACCCGTTTTAAATGTCACAATAAGAAATTCGTCCACGACGTGAACTTTGCGAATATAAAAATGCCGCTTTCATGCAAGGTAAAAGTATCAGGAAATTCAGTGCCGAGAAATCAACAGGAATGATTTTTACAGAAATGTTTCTTTCGTTATTCACAGTCGAGACATATATTAATAATTTGGGACAAGGTGATCCTGAGAATATCATTATTTGACTGAATGAGAGGACACTGAAAATTGAGAAAATGGATTTTTTTTCGAATTTCGAGCAAGTTATAAAAACTTGTGTAGACATTTTATGCAGAATATTATGACGTCATTTGTTTTTGGAAAAAATTGTATTTTTTTATTTCCCTCATAAATCGTCCATAACAATTTTCCAGCTGCTTTCCCGGCCTATCACCCTCGAAATTCAGCGGGTCAACATACATGAGAAAAACTTGAGTAATCCCGTCGCACTTCATCGGCCACGAAAACCCTCCCTGCAACGGGACTATAAATTTTACCAGTCCGCCTTTCGCGCTTCACACATAACATTGTCCAGTTAGAAACTTTTTTGAAAATAAGGTCAAATTAGCATCAAAATAAACAGTATTTTGTTTACGCTTAATAGTTATTTAAGTAACAAGGAATGTAAAGACGTGTTATAGTTTATCCAATCTCAGTTGAATATGACTTCATTCAGATCAATATATAGGGTTAGTTCAAAATAGCACATGGTGTAATAACGAATGAAGGATGAAAACGGAAAATTAAATAAATGTTATGCCCTATATAAAGAAAACAGTGGACCAGATTGAGTATATTTTATGTGTAACCGTTCGAAGCGTGGAAAGCAATCAGTAATGCGCTGATCGCCTGTTGCATAAATAACCGTAAATCACCTCTTAACATTGTTATTGCTGTCCGGCAGCCTGGTGATATTTATGAAAAGAAGAACAGTAGCGTACTCAATGAACGATCAAACAGAACTCAATATTTTCTCTCTACTTAATTTGTTTTGCCGTTAGACTAGATATAAATGTAATTAATTATTGACAACCAACTATTTGTTATCATAGATTTATCCGAAAACAGGTATAAAACTGTTCCCAAATTAATTAACATTTTGGGAATATAAAGGACAGGTTGTAATAGTATAACTCAATATACTTCTGCTTGAAGAATCCATTGTATGTATTTGCAAAATTTATGTCGCGGTTTTTTAAACTAAAATCAACATTAAAGTTGTAGTATAAACGTCTGTGTATTTAGTGTTGCAACATGGCATTTTGGCGACCATTCGAAGAACGTGAGGAACAAGACTCACGACCGGATGAACAATGGGAATTTAAAAACAAAGATCTTCATGTTCAGACCCAAAGACTTGTTCTAAATATATATAAAAATCTTGAATTGGAAATGATCGACAAATGTGACAATGAAATTTTCGAAAGGATATCTCATCTCACCAGTTTGGGGCATTTAACTATTTACAGAGTTGTTAAACAAGGGGATGTTGTAGATCATTATCGTAAAAGAAAACGAGAAGATCAGAAATTAAACAAAGTTGATGAGGCCACAAAAGATTTTCTTCGAAGTCAAGTTTATGATTTCTATAAACGAAACGAAGTACCTACCTTGGAATCAATCAAAAACAAATTATCTGATTATCCTGAGTATACTTATAAGTCGCAGGAAATACTACGCCAAATTATTTTAGACTGTGATTTCAAACACAAAAAACTAAATCAGCGAATGGCAATAATAGAATCACCCCGGCTGGTTCTGCAAAAGCAAGAATACTTGCGACAAATAAAAGAACACCGGGAATCGAAGAGACATATAGTATATCTTGACGAGACTTGGTTCGATAGTCATGATGTGATTCGGTATGGATGGGTAGATAACTCCCAAAACTGTTGTCTCCAAGCACCATGTTCCAGAGGAAAACGTATAATTGAGGGGCTGAGAATACAAAGGGTACAAGTAAATTTTTCTGTCAAAATGAGATGAGTGTAACTGAGAAAAGTAGACATAAATATTTGTCAGAATACAAAGAATCTAAGTGAGTTTTGTGACTTTGAGACCCATCTCATAGCTACTAGAAAAAGTATGTGAATTGTAATGTAGTTTTCTTCAGCATACAATGGGTGTAAGTACACTTGTACCCCATATATTCTTACTACTTACTAGTCACTGTGGATAATTTTCAGGTGGTCTTTTATTATTGCAAACGTTGTACAGATATCCTAGTTGATGTTTTGATCTCCAACAAACATTACTCCACTATTAACAACATCCAAAGTGTTTTATTTACGACAACTATGGACGTACAATTTTTGCATTTACGATTTAGTACAAAACCACGCTCATATGTTTGTGCGGTCTGAGTATATGGCTTCGAGGGGATCACAGTCAATAGGATCGTGTTAGTTGCAGTTCATTAAGTCTCTGCCATCAACAGTAACCAAACTTATTGCCTATAGTGATTCGTGTGGAGGGCAAAATAAAAATAAAAACCTATGTAAGTATAAGTATAAGTATAAGTATAAGTATAAGTATAAGTATAAGTATAAGTATAAGTATAAGTATAAGTATAAGTATAAGTATAAGTATAAGTATAAGTATAAGTATAAGTATAAGTATAAGTATAAGTATAAGTATAAGTATAAGTATAAGTATAAGTATAAGTATAAGTATAAGTATAAGTATAAGTATAAGTATAAGTATAAGTATAAGTATAAGTATAAGTATAAGTATAAGTTTTTGGAACCTGGACACACTTATTGAAAAGAAAACATCCACAAGTTTTCATCCCAGGACATTGGACTTCCATCATAAAAGCATCTGCTAAAAGTTTTATTGTGCATCAAATGACACAGAAAATGTTTGTTTTTTTGAAAAATTAGATCCCTTAATAAACAATCCGAAATTGGACGTGAATAAAACACCCCTACGTTTTAAAGAAATAAACCACTTCAAATATGTCAAAGTTGCTCAAACTTTTCATTTAAATTTAAACACACTCTTCAGGAAGACTTTCCTTTTTCGAGATGGGTATCTGTTGTACCGAGAGGTCGACCTTCTCTTAAATTGGACAATATATTGCCAACAAATACTGGTGCGATATCGGTTACCATAGCTAAGTGGAAGGACCTTCAATCATTATTAGACTACATACCACATATCTTTCATCAGTTTTCTAATAATCTGGCGCATGGAGAACGAAAAACGAAAGAAACGAAGGCAAACAAAACAAAAAAATCAGGAGAGCAATACAGCTTCAACTTCTAGGGTTGAACATGAATCCGATTCGGACAACGATATGGATGATAGTGCCATAATTGATTCTGATTACGAAAATATAAATTGAATTGTTTGTCACTGGGTCAATAAAGCATATAACACAAGAAAGTGATTTTTTTTCAAATTTCTTGTTTTATAAATGCGTCGGGATACAAAGGGGACGAGTGAATTTTTTCTGCATTTTTTGTGAAAAACTTAACAATTTTCATCTTACTCACTATATTCACAGGTCGTCTTCCTTATGCAAACTTTCTAAATGATTTTTTTTTTATTTTGGCCAGTTAAGTTTAAACTAAATTTACTCGAAATTGTTAAATGAGTACTTATACCCTTTGTATTCTAAGCCCTTCAATTATTGTACACGCGGGTAGTGAAGATGGTTTTGTACCGAACGCTTCGCTGTTGTCAGCAAAACAAATAGAAAAACATGTTCAGCAGATTATCATGAGGATATGACTGCAACTTTATTCGAAAAATGGTTCAGTGAATAATTATTACCAAATATACCACCAACTTCTGTTGTAATCTAATGTAATGTAATGTAATTTAATGTAATGTAATGTTATGTAATGTAATGGATAATGCGTCATACCACTCGCGTCAAAAAATAAAAATACCGACGAAAGCAACAAAAAAGAAGACATTTTGGAATTTATAGC
The DNA here is from genome assembly GCA_944452925.2 of Chrysolina oricalcia. Classification (NCBI taxonomy): domain Eukaryota; kingdom Metazoa; phylum Arthropoda; class Insecta; order Coleoptera; family Chrysomelidae; genus Chrysolina; species Chrysolina oricalcia. The sequence continues at coordinate 20,605,452 of OX101817.2, read as the reverse complement.
TTATAAAAAATTGTATATTCCCCAAAAAGCCACGAAGGAGGTATTACTACGTATAATTCAAAATGAAAATTTTGAAAAAGAATATATTATTGATGAACTTTGTAAACATTCTGGTCATACGCTTCTGAGGTTACCTCCGTATTATTGTGTTTTCAGCCCCATTGAATTGGTTTGGGCATTTATAAAAAACAAATTGAGAAAATCCAATCAATGTCCAAATTTAAGCGGAGAAGTAGTAGAAAATGTTAGGAGAATCTTAGGAGAGGAATATAAAGATCTGTGGACAGAATGCATTTTACATGTGATTTCAAAAGAACGTGAATATTTTATTTTGCCATCCATTCAACCAGTAATCATAAACATGGGTTATTCGTCTGATTCGGAGGATTATGATGATTGAGTCTGGCCACACACGCGCAATCCTTCAGTTCTATTAATTATAAGAACAAGACACATTATATTTAAAAATTTCTATACAGCAAGCAATACGCAAAGTTATTCCCAAGTAAGAGAAAATATCTACGCCTATGGTCGGCAAGTACGTTCAAAGAGGCGAAGTCATTGACGTGTTAATTCGGTTTTACAGCTCATTCAACTGAGATTGGATAAACTATACTTATTACGTTTTTCCCGCTGCATGTTGACATTTCTCAAAATTTGCCTGGATTGAAGTCTGTTTTCTTACCCTTTCTTCATGATTATTCGTTCCGCTATTTCATTCTAAGTTGCTTGAATAAAATAAAAGAGACTCAAAATTCCTTCAGATTCGTGATCAGGACCTTACTACAGATAAACTTTTTCTCTGAAAAAATGTCAGTCCTGAAAAGTCCGAATTTGTCTCACTTCTCATGGAAACACCCCCGTATCTTCCGTAATAATTGAGGTAGAATGATGAAAGTCTCAGGACTGATGGAAATGCTCAAAATGCACCAACTACCTGAATGGCGATGGCCTAAGTGATATACACTGCCGCCACTCGCGATGGAACAACCCATTATCGCGGAAAGTTATATTAGGTGGCAAAATTGGGTCAAAATTCCTTCGAATACGTGTTCAGGATCCCCAAATTACTAATAATACACCTGTTTCCTGAACAATTTTCTGTTCTGAAATAGTAATTTACGTAACAAGTCCGGAAAATACTGTTTTTTTGGACGAGCAGATCAAATTCTAGGACGAGCGTTAGCGAGTCCTCGAAGTCTTCGAGTCCACAAAAACTGTTTTCGGACGTGTTGCGTACACTATTTTTTCGGCAATCATGTAAAATAACAAATCAATTTGACGCATTTAGTCTAAGAGACGAAGAGAGGTCGACTTTCACCCATCTGTTAACCGGATGAAACGATTCCAAATTTGAATATTTCGAACATTTCAGTTCTTATTTGTATTATATATTGAAATTCGAACAGAAGATAGGTACCAACAGAAACATTCTAATTCTTATTTATATTAATATTTGTATTAAAATTAGAGCACTTCCCGGCCTAGGCCGGGAAGTGCTACTTTCCCAATGAAAAAGTGTCCGGGAAGTGAACACTTCCCGGATGGTTGCCGAAAAACGTATTTTGACCCAGACTTCTGTGACAAACAATTGTATTTGCAGCACTCGCACAGTGAAAACAACAAGCACTGGAGTAGAGTGTAAATGAATATTTAATTGATAGCAAAAGATAATTTTCAAATAAACTTTTGACAAGAACAGTGTCAGCTAAGATATCTTGTTATTATTAATTAATTCCATCACTAGGTGACCTTTGACAGCTTCATCCATATATACAGAGGTACATGGTGACTCGTTACAGCCTCCCCCTTTGGATCACTGCTACGTCCAGGGAAGTGAGACAAAATAAACTATTTGTGAGTTTTTGTGCTTCCTCTTGTAGCACGCCTGGAAGTTGGTTGCTGCTCAGGATGCAAGATGACATACTCGTTGTCATCTCTAAAACGACTTGGGATTCGTTTCTGGCGCCCAGACCGTGTGGCTGGCTTAGGGCTCGAATGTGGTTGTTGATCAGCTGGTGGTATCGGCGAAGTGTTCCGTAGGCTGTTTGGTGGGTGACCTCTTCCTTGAAGGGGTCGTACTGGAGTTGGATTCACAGAATTCTCGTCACTTAAGAAACGTCGCAGAGCTGATAAGTGGAACTTACCCACAGATACGGAAGGGTTGTATATGGCGGCAATTTCATACGAGGTAGGGGTAACTTGCTTCATGACAATATACGGTCCATCGCGACGCGGTGCGAATTTGAAGGTATAACCGACACTGGATTTACTGAGAGTATGAGTCTCTACTAGCACTTTATCACCTTCTTTGAAACAGTTTTGCACGCGTAACCGATTGTCCGCATACCGTTTAGCAGAGTCTTGTTTGAGTTCGTTTGTCTCTTTAGCACTGAGTAAAGTGTTGATATGGCGGCGAAGATAGGGCGTTATCTCCGGAATAACGTTTTCACTAGTAACTACAGCAAGTCTTTATGCACGTCCATAGGAGTAATCAGGCGACTGGCATATTCGAGCGGCTTCTCTTCTGTTCCCTCCCCCTGAAGGAGACATGTGCTTTCATACGAGCTGGCGTCGGATTTCAAGAACGGTTTTGTGAAATTCTCTTCAACGAAGTTTGGAACAAATTCTGGATTCCAAATCTCTAACTTTGGCGGCAACATTCGGTAAGGAGGTACCGCAATAATCGTTTCGTTGTTGAGATTGATACAATGCTCAGCATAAGGAGTAGGCAGCTTACCTACTGTCTTCAAAAACAGCTCTGTGTTTTTCTTTAACACCTTGAAGTTGTGAACTTTCAATTACATTCAGTTGTACGGCTTCGTCTTGTCTCAAAGTCAAATCAAGGAGACTGACAGAAACGTTATTTTCAGAATTGGACTCTGAATAGAACTTTTACTGGAGACTTTGGATATTGATGATCAGATTAGCATTGGCCAGAAAATCTATGCCAAGAAGGGTTTTTGATGATGTATGTTCAGGGAATGCGACAAACGTTGTTTGTATTACCCTTCCCAAAAGAGTAACTGGGCAGCAAAAAACACGTGCTGACGTCACTCGTGCTTCACCATCTGCTAAGACTAAAGTCATGTCTTTTTCATAGAAATCAACATTTTTATCCAAAAAATGATTCGACTACCTGCGATACTACACTTAGCACCAGTATCGACATACGCACAGACATGAAGATCCAAAACAGTTAATGGTAATAAAGGTCTCTCATTGAAACTTTCAGTCGAGGTCATGAGAATCTCAACGGAAGACAAACTCTCTGAAGTAGACCTTTGTTGACGTTTCGTTGTGCAGTTCGGACAGTTAGTCCTTAAATATCCTGCAGTGTTACATCCATAACAAACAATATTGGAATTGAGAACCGTGCGATTGCTAGTACTAGGTCCAGAAATTGATGATTTATCTCTTTCTGAGTTGTAATCTGACGTTTGCTTGCATGGTCGCGTGGTTGAAGCGATGAGTTTCCGACAGTCTGATTGAACGTGCCCAAAATGTTTACAAAACGTACACTTAGGTCTGAGCCTATTAGGACCAGCATAGTTGTCCATATTCTAGTTTGACGTTTTTGAGTCCTGCTCTGAAATTGAGTCTTCAATTGCCCTAGCTTTGTCTATGAGAGCACCAAACGTGGTTAAATCTGCACGTGGTAAACGCTCTCTTATTTTAGAAGTTAATAAACTGTATATCATATCTATTTTATGGATTTCATGCAATACAGGAGTATCTGGCAAGTGAGATAACAATGCTCTACATTTATTGACGAATACATCGGTAGGCTCATTTTCTCCTTATTCCTTGGAAAAAAGTTCGCGGAAAATCTTTGGAGCGGATTTCTTTTTACCATACGCGTGCCTTAACGCTTTAAGAGAATCTGACCAAGTGGTGATGGATGATTTAGTTCCTTGCCACCAAACTGCTGCATGACTATCTAACATCATAGGAAGCCCCTTTACTGCATTAGCATCAGTTATATTGAGACATTCCTTATATACTGTGATTGCGCTAATGAAAGCTTCTACGTCCTCATCATTCCGCCCTGCAAATCTACTACTGCATTTGGAAAAGTTGCATGAGTTCGGAGCCGAGTTTTGTTGGGTAGTTCCTACAACCATCTGCCTTATTCCGTCAAGAAGTTGCTGTAATTGTTCGGGAGTCATCACAACATTCGCCATCATATCTTCAATATTTTCGGTAATCGGAACGTAACTGCGGAGTTTTTCCCGATATGTCATTCGTATACACGATTATACGAACGTAAATTAATCGATTTTTGTGATTACTAGCAAAAAATCGAGTAAAATGTTCAAAGTAGCAAAATTACGATATACTACACAATCTGGCAACTATTGAAATGAAAATTCCTCAAAAGTTCTTGAATTTTTGACAACCGGCCACACTGTAAATGAAACGCGCGGCACAGCTGACAACTTGTCAACTAAATGTCAACCGTCCCGGATTGAAGATAGATGTTCAAATACACTTGAATAATGAGAAATATTGTCTAAAAGTACTCACAGACACTTCAAAACACGATTCTTTCAGCTACGGCCCCACGTTTCTATACGTAGGCTGATCGGAAAACGTATTTTATTGGGATCATGAGTAACCCAGACTTCTGTGACTGTGACATAAACAATTGTATTTGCAGCACTCGCACAGTGAAAACAACAAGCACTGGAGTAGAGTGTAATTGAATATTTAACTAATAGCAAAAGATAATTTTCAATAAACTTTTGGCAAGAACAGTGTCAGCTAAAAGTATCTTGTTATTATTCCTTGATCATCGCTAGGTGACCTCTGACAGCTTCACCCATACATACAGAGGTATATGGTGACTCGTCACAAAGTGAAATAAATTCGATTTTTTCAGGACTTAAAATTGTTCAGGAATCAGGTGTATCATTAGTAATTTTGAAATCCTGAATACGAACCAGAAGAAATTTTGGGCCAATTTTGCCCCCTAATATAACTTTCCTGGATAATGGGTTGTTCCATCAGGAGTGACGGGTAGTGTATATCACTTAGGCCAAACCCATTCAGGTGGTAGGTGCATTTTGAGCATTGAATTACTACGGAAGATACGGGAGTGTTTCCTTGAGAAGTGAGACACACTGTATGAGAAATGAGATTTGTGCCACAGCATAAGTAACAATCAGCACTGACACTCGGCCATGCCGCCTTTGATGTTGAAAAGTATCTAGACGCCATGTTGGGAAGTGCTGTTGTGAGGGCAGGACTCGCGCTCGGAATTTTCCAGATCCGATTTCAACAAAAAAATCGACAAATCTCACTAAATATATGAATGGATCCAAAATCAATAAAAGTAATTCCTATGTCGATCATTTTCCTGGGCCAATAATGTTTTGTATTTAAAAACAGGTTGTTTTATTTTGTAATGGTATTCAGGGACAAGTTCATAATCAGCTTGAAGTATTCTTTGAATTGAATGTACGTGTGATTGTGACTTCACTTTGAGTTGCAGTTCACCAAAGTCTTTTGACATATACAGTGTGTTTCACTTCTCATGAAAACAACCTCGTATGTTCCGTAATTATTGACGAAGAATCATGAAATTTTCAGGATCGATAGATTCACTAGAAATGAACTCACTGTACAAAAGGGGTCATCCTACGTGATATACACTGCACGTCAGCAGCGATGGAACCACCTATTTTTTTGGAAATTTATATTAGGCGGCAAAAACAATAAAAGTGCATCGATATGACTGATGAAATGTATTCATTTCTAATCATGGAATATTAGAAGGAATTTCGTTTGATGTAATAATTCGTGTGATGTATTTGTATATAAGGTTTTTTTCATTTAATAGGTTCCCATTATTATTTCAGAAACATAAATAATTATCGAAACAAAAATGAACTGTGATGAATCTAAGTAGCTTTTACACATTCTTTGTGGGGTGCTTTTTTAATATTCATAGAATCTGATCGACCCCCGAATGAAATATTTCAGTAGTAGGGATGCTTTCAGGTTTTCGAAGGTAGCCAGCTGATAGCAACTATCAAAGGAAAATAAAATATAAATACCAATAGTCCGTTTTCAGACATTTATTCATATCTCCATATTATAATTTTGTTCTTTCTTCTTTTTTTCTCATTATTTTTCTGACATTTGAAATTCCTATTAACATACTTCAATGTATAAAATAATCTTACTCTAACGTATAACCTCAAGAGGTGTGACATTGGGAAGTTTTCACATTGGTGGGTATACATAAATGTTCAAATACAGATACAAATCCTGCAATTACAGTTTTTCCTACAATAAATTTTTCAAAATTGCTTTGAAAGCATACTTATTCCAAGGAGGTAATTAAATGAACAAAATCATTCTTGGGCATCCGTAAGTTCCCAAAGGTGTCAAGACTAAAATAACAATACAAAGATTCATCATCTAAATCACAATGTGTTTTCGAATAGCTTAAAAAAATTTTGCAACTATGAATTTTCAATGATTTTTAATCCGCAAATATATTTCATAATATTTTGCTGGAGCACATCATTAGTTTGAAAATCAGTGTCCATTACAGCAAATTTATGATTATCAACAACTTCTTTGGGTTCTGAGACACTTCATTGTTCTTGGGAAAATCTGAAATTTTCAGCAATACATTACCTGTATCTCCCTCACAATATTCACATACTGAATTCAACAAATTCAAACACAGTATTCCGGGCCGACACCTCGCAAAATGGCGGACTCATCGACGCAAAGGGTGTGCGCGAACTTTTCCCGCCAGTCAGAGTGTCAGTGCTGATTGTTACTTATGCTGTGTTTGTGCGGACGGAGTTTGAATGGAGAGAGGTTAGGTTTGTGAAGTACAAGTTGAAGTAGTCAAATTAGAAGCATAAAGTAGTATTTACAGCTGTGAAATTGAATTATTGGAATTGTTAAGCTGTTAATAAACGGAGTCATAACTATGAAGCACCGTTTGGGTAAAAAGTGTTTTTGTCTCATTACACTGCTCAAGTCACGATACTTTTATTTGGCTTTTCGATATATTTATTTTTGATCAAACACAGTATATTTACATTTCAAAGGTTACAAATTTATAAAAACATGAATTCAAATTAGATCTATTTATGTCGTCAACAGATAGCGCAACCGACGCGATTTAGTACGAGGATGTTATAAATAAGTTTTTATGGAGAAAGACGATTCCGTATTCTGAGAAGTATTTTTCAAACACAGTAAATTATTTCATTCGAAAATTGTTTTTCTGTCCGTCAGAAATCCCTGAAAAAATCCTTGGTACGGCTCTGGGTTACCTAATTTTATTGTAGCTCATCCGCATTTGTAAATAGTGTTCATCTTCAACTTTTATATATAATTATAGCGCATCATTATTTTGAAAATAAAATGATAGTAATATTCTTTTGTAATTGATACTTGCCGCAATGTTGGTTGAGTGGCTCTACGCAGAAGGTCAAACCACAGAAGTTCATAGATATCCTGTTTATAATCTATGTTTAGTTTCGTATCAATCTTATCAGCCAACTCGATTAGCTATGTTTGCTGACCTCAAATGCGTTTATAAGTTGCCTTAGTTGCCTGTCCCCAAGCTTTCTGAAGGGTCCAAAAATATTTAAGCTTTTTAAAACACCTTGACTGCCGATAAATTCATACTGACTTTCCCATGGTGCCACAGAGAACGGGTACTGTGTATAGTTGTCGTCAAACATATAAGATAAACAAAAAAAGGTGCAAAAAATGGTCGATTAGCATGAAATTGACTCCCATGCCGCCAACCAGGGTCGGACTTGTACATATGCCGCTAAATATTGTGATGCGAGCAGATTATTCAAATTAATTTAACAAAAGCACTGTAACTTTTGTATTCAGAATCATCCATTTTTATAATTATTAGTATCCTTAGATTGGGTAAACAACTGCCCCGTCGAAATCTAATTTGCTAATAGCTGGGCGTACCGCAAACAGCTGTGATTTCTATTATAACTACGCCCGACCCTGCATGGAAAAAACATTCCTAATTGCTGTGCGGGCCTTTACATCTTCCGCGCTAAGTGTTACGTGGGGGCGATAGGTGGAATAATTTGAATAAAGGTAGAGATGTCAATAATTTTATTTATTGATTTAGTGCGATTTTAGTCTGAAAAACTGTTTGGTTATTGACAAAATAGGAATAAATTTCCTGGTAGTTTCCTGAAGTTATGTAAGTATTGATATTGACTCACCAATATTCAATAGCCAATATTCTCATGTGATTACCATATAAGGTGTGTATGGCGTGGTACTATGCATTTTTGGCAGAAATATATATTTTGTGATTGGTTTTTTTGGAGGAAATGTGAGGACTATCACAATATTTGCTCATACAGGATGATTCCTAAGGTGGAAAATAATGGCTATAGGTGAACATGTAAAAGACAACAATTCGTTTTTGAGATGCAGGGCGTTAAAGTTGAAAATTAATATTGAATTTACTTTAATTACTGAAGGATCACCAATCACATACTATTCAAGATATCCAACGAAGGCGATCCATTACATCCAGTGGAAATGAGATATAACCGGATGGTGGGAGTTAGACTGTATGTTTTTCACCCACCCAGCTATTCAGAATATTTTAGGGAGTCACAAAATACCCAAGAGCAGATGAATAAATATATAATTGTACGAAACAGAATGCCAGTGTCCAATATTGATTATATTCCCATTTGATTTTAGGATATGAAAGTACATTAAATTTTATGTAAGAAATAAATATATGATTGCACTAAAACTTGATAGAAATCACCGATAAAAATCGAGAAAACTATATTTGGCACCAAAATTTAATGTAATTGTGTCGGATGAAAAGTCCGTTCAAGACACCCATATGATAAATATAATTTTGGAATTTTAACACAATTGATCATTGACATACCACACTGAGAGCTTCAATCAGAAAAAAATCACACATTGTGCATATCATCTATTAGAAAATCTTCAAACACGAAAGTATTATTCCAGTTCAAAGTGAAGTGATTTATCGCAATAAAATCTGTATAAATAATGATAGCATGGCAACGCACTATTCAATCTGAACACATAGAATTACAGAGAGTTCATATAAATGAAACACAGAGCGATCAATTGGAAAGTTGAAATTAAGTGGGCCCTTCACGTGCAGTTTTTCGTGACTTCCAAAGTGACACTCCATCGCTCCACTCCAAATTCGAACGTGAAGTGTCAACATGCGCCTGGCGCTTCTCGCATCTGACGCGGCGCGAGACGTTCCAACCTTCCTAAACTTCTAGCGCGATTCGAACAGAGGAGTCATCCAAAACTGAAAGTGATGGGACAATTCCCGCGCCGCTCCGACTGTAGAGAAGAACAGTCGAATTGAATTGTAACGAGAAGACAGGTATAGTTGCTTCGAGTAGTCTTAATGTGATTTCGGCGCAAGTACCATTTTTGGACCAATACTTTGTGTCTTTCTTCTGGAATCTTCATTTTCTAATTTTGTACATGCAATTTTTCTCTTTGAATGTAAAGAACACATCGCGAAAAAAGGCCCACTAGCTATCGAGAAGCTTCGAGGAATGAAGTTGGAGTACTATATTTGAATGTGCGTGTATTTTGGCATGCAACTTCGCTCCGAGAGTGACGCGAAGGGAGTGCGAGTCGGGAATCGAAAAATAACTGCACGTGAAGCTGGCCCTTTTTATTTTCATGGAAGACCATGTTGGTATATGCACTTATTTGAGAATTCCCTTCTCTAGATCACTTTTAAATTATCTGAACAAAAATATCTGAATTCCTGACAATCCAGATGTTGAGTCGTGAAGAATGCAGTACTGAATGAACACCCTGTATATACAAGAATGTCTTTTATTTGTAATTTTTTTGTTGAATAACTTTTACATTAATGATAAATTGAATCATTATACTGCATATATTTTTTGAATTACTCGTATCTATGTACTTAGTATCAATCTCTAGTATACTCATTAATCTAAATAAAATTGGATTAATTAATCCTCTGTCAATAATGAATTTGATGCAATTGAAAAATTCTTTACCCATGGCGAAGTTACCTATAATGCACTAGCTATTTCAAACTCTTGCACCACTTGCCCCCACATTATGTGGCACGTTCCAGGGAAAGATAAGACCATTTTTGCGGCTTTTTTTATTTATCTTATATGTTTGACGACAACTATAACAGTGATTTATGAGATAAGCCTACCATTCAGTTATCGCTTCACATAGACATTTCAAATTTGAAGTAGAGGTATAAGATTGAAATATACTAAATTTTATTGAAACGTTCCTGACATAATCCTACAGGGCGAGTCAGAAGTGCTAACAACTTTTTTATAGAAAATTGCATCTTGTCCATTTTTATCAGCTCAACAATTTTCTCAGAATGCTCATTACAAAAATGTATGGTTTGTTGATATTCGCCCACTAGATGGAGCTGAAATCGAAAAAGTTTAATATTCGAATCGAACAATTCGAATGTAGTGGGTAGGGTGTAGGGATGTATTCATACACATATTTCTGTCTATTTATTCCAAAATGATAATAATAATAAAAATAATCACAAAATAATATGTATTTATTGCCAAATAAAAAAAATAAATAGTTCACAGAAAGAATAAAATTCGAAACGTAAATGAATTATTACCGATAGGTAATTATTCAGAACTGACTTCTAACATTGTTTAAATAGAAGATAGTCAATACCTGTGGAAAAGGTATTGGACCCATACGCGAGTATCACCATTGTCTAATTCTTTAGGCAATGGTATCACCTAGCGTGATTAGTTACAAACATGGATATTTGACGTCATTTTAATGCAGGTTTCTTCAAGAAACCCTGATTTTAATGCTGTCCCATTATTTCAATCAAGTTACGACATGACTTGGATGCGAGATCACTGTCACCATCTACATGTCGCATCCATTTGAATCCAATATAAATCCCATAAGGTTGGCTAACTATCTTACTTCTATATAAACAATGCTTCTAATGATAAAATGATGAATTCTGGTGAATTTGATGGACGAATAGACCAAGCCACATGAACACCTTCAACATATTGATTAGAAGTTTGATTTTATGGAGGACATTCCGCTCCTGAAATGAATGTTGTAGGTTTGTAACCTTCCAAAGTCTAAAAATGAATTAATGTGAGTTCAAGATAATCTATAAAAGTGTAGAAGTACAAATGAGTAAATTATATATTGTGCAACAGGAAGATATCCTACTCTGAAGTAACCTTTACAAACTGAGAGTTTATGAAATATAATATCCAAATTGGCTTTTCACAGTGGCTCTTCATGTAGCGGTAGTGATCAAGTAAGCGCTTACCAATTGATTTTAAGTAGAATGTTGCTATTATCCCAGTAAGTAAATTCACTGATTTGCAGCTTATTCATAACATTGTTAAAACATGTAAGTGTCATTCATATCACGAAGAAGTAGTGATTTTACATAATATGAATATTTCTGGGTAGACTTAGTTTATTTATCAACTGAAAGGAAGAAGTTCTGATATTCCCAATAAATATCTAAAAAAATTCAATGAAGGTTAAAAAATTCTGAAAAAATTCGTGGGCTTCGACATCTGAATAATACAAAAGAGATACAAAATGATGATGAATGATGAACCAGAAAATTAAGAAGATATGTTCAATTTTTAAAATGAAATAACAGACGAATCTGAAGCCATGCTGATAATGAAAATAATGAAATTTTGCAGTCTAAAACCGAAAGATCTGAATAGTTGAATTCTGTTTGGTTAGTGTAAAGAAACACCCTTATGATTTTATCTCTGTTTCAATCAAATTTGGTTGAATACCAATAGTACTTCTACTCAGTCAAGACTTCATGAATGGACCTCAACGTATAGGAATGAAATCCTGGGATTTATCTGGCTCACAGGGTATATGAAGGGTTAAGATCATAAGCTACATGTTGCCAATTATTGGCCAACCGATATGTCCTTTCGAAACCTGTTCGCTCCACAAATCATGACAAATAAAGGATTTCAATTCTTTTTGAGAGTGTGTAATTTTCCATTTTACTGGCACTTTCCATAAAATGAGGTTCATAACTGGAGAAACATTATATAATTAAGTGGATATGAAAATATCACCACTTCCATTCAGAGGACGGTTGATTATAAAGCAATATTTCCCAGAAAAGCCTATCAGGTATGGAATAAAACTGTTCAAACTGTGCTGTGGAAATTAACATACATGAAATTTGAAAATAGATTTTGTGAAAGAACGTGTTTCTAATACATCAGTCGCAACAAACATTGTGTTGTTTTTGTCTGATAAACTTTCATATTCCAGAAGAAGACCCATTGCTGATAATTTCGATAGTAGTGTACCGCTGGATACCAAACTTGTTGGCAAAAGAACTCACTATGTCATAATTTTTCAGGCACTTAGAAAGAGTACTCATAACTGACGAATTCAAAAACAAAAGTTTGCGAAAAGATGATATTTGTTTAATACAGAATGATCTCGTAATTTGTGTCATTTAGTGGAAGGTTGAATAGGATATATTCGGGCTCAATACCAAACACCGTCAAACACGGTATCAATGAGTCAGAAATTCCCCACTTGATGAAAGCGAATGAAAATCAAATAGATTAAAAAATTTAAATGTGCAATTGATGAACCAGGAGCAGTATAATGAAAGAAACGCTTCTGTACATGTTTCTTATTCAATGAATTCAATGAATTTGTGAAAAAAAATAGCAGTAGAACTACTCATTTTCTATATAACGCTAGTTCACCACAATAGATTTATCCTAAAATAAAAGAGCCCATCAAAAAATCACAACTCCTACGTGTAACCCAAGAACAAGATACACCTTAATCAGTTATGTAAGAGTCAAAAAACATTATGGTCCAATTTTTCAGTAGGTAGTAAAATGGATTATATATTTTTCTGAAAAATTCATTTAATTTTGAACATAATCCATAGTAATAAACTGTAGGCCTACCTCACAATCCTTACATTTACAGTCTTGTCCTAGTCTGCTTACGGTGTAGTAAATTTTTTTTACATGTTTTGAGGTGAATCACCTCTTCATCTCTATATACTATTAATTGTGTCGTGAAGTTCACAATCACTTATACAGTGTTCGACAGAATCCTCCCCCTTATGTAATATTTGAACCAGAAAGAGAATTGAATCAAAATGGAGTGGAAATGGGAATGTATTTTCACAATAACTTGAAATTTTAAAAGTGGACAAATATTCCTGCAACGTAACCAACTTCCAATTTAAGCTTTCTAAGTCGATAATGTTCCATTCGGTGCATATAAAAGATCTCTTTTCAACCATTTTCACAAACAATTCATGTGTTGATTCATCACTTACAAAAAAATTACGAGTTCAATATGACCTATATCCTGTATCACCCAGTACAATGACAGAGTTTTAAGAAATGCCAATTTGAGATTAAATGTTTTCACATCGATTACCACGAACCCTTTGTAGAAAAAGTGTTTGAAGCAGCCGTAGTAGAGGTGCAAAATCGGCGGTCATTATGACCGCTATGGCACCACGGGAAAGTATCATAGCGGTCATAATGAGCGCCATGGCATTCAAGGTGTTAAGTAGGAGCTGTGCAAGAGTGAAATTAGTTTACGAGTCTTGCTTGATAATATAGGAATACCTGATTATACGGATCACCCGGTATACCTCTTCGATGTTTAGTTTTTGTAGTGAATATAAACAGAAGACTCGATAATTTGAAGGGCGAGCGATCTAATTATGGCACTTTAATCTAGATTTCAACCTTTTTTTTTTCAACATATTAGATTTTTTTAATTTACTCGAGTTATTTCAACAGTCCAAGGGTAGATTTTATTTATACTTCTCTGTTGAGAAAAGAACCGGTGGCAAAATTGATAACAATCTTGTGAGCCATAATTTGAAAATTTCACATTACAAAATTTTGAAAGACTCAAACTTTTTAAATGGAATACCTACCCGATATACCGGATAAATCAATAGTAACTATTGCCTTGCACAATTTCTTCATTGTTGATCACCATTATTTCAATTCCTCATTTGTTTTGCAATACGAACCACCCAGGACCATCTTCCGAAATTGTTCTTGCGTAACTAGAGTTCAATTTTTTCAAATGAAACACCCAGTATGTTTGAGTATGGATTATTAATACAAATCCAGCAATAACAGGTTTGAATAAGGGTGTACGTCAAGCCGGTTCGAAAATATAGTCAAATAACTGATCACAGTGCGGCTTTTTATGGCCTCCCCCCTGTCAACTTTTGAACGGATGGACGTAGGTACAAACATGGGACAAAAACCATTTTAAATGGTATATTTATTTTGGTGGTACTATTACGATGACGGTTTTGAAAAGACAAATATTGAGTTTTGCATGGGTTTATGAATAAAGAATGGCTAGTTAACCAGTTATAAAGACTCTGGATAGTGGAGTGAATTGTATCCTGTAGAATACACTCATCCCTTTCACGAAACAAAAGCGTTGTGTCGTCAGCATACAAACAAGAGAAGGCTTTTGGTGAAATTACATGCAGATCCTTAAAATAAAGCACAAACAAAATCGGACCCAGAACCGAGCCCTGGGGTACTCCAATTTAATTGGACATAAGTGTCGATACGAAATGATTTTGAATATTTTCTATTCAATGATTTATTTTGACACTTTGAGTACGATTTCGAAGATACGATTCGAACCAATCGATTACGTAATGAAAACTTGTCTTTTTTACCTTATTTTATTTCAATTTTTTTAGTTCTCAAGCAAAATGTATGGGAACCGTTATCTTGAGTATTTAAATGTTGACAATGTAATCATAATATCCGACCTCAAAAACCCTAACATAACAATTTTCAATAGACTCGGACCATAATCACAAAACTCGTCCGTCATATTGGACCCGCCATATTGAATTTACGAATTTTGACGAAAAAATTCATAATCTCCAACCTCGAAATACTAATTTTGGAATGGAATCAGACAATGATCACAAAACTTGTCCGCCATATTGGAGCCGCCTTTTTTTTCTCTAACAAAAATGTCTGCCAAAGTCAGATGTTCATAATTCCGGTGACAGTGCATTATGGTCCGATTCGATTCTATATTAGTATGTAGGGGTTTTCGGGGTCGAAGATTATGATTTTTTTTATCAAATTCCATAAATTCATTATGGTGGATCCAGGATGGCGGACGAGTTTTGTGACGAATTTTTTCGTCAAAATAATATGGCGGTTCTAAGATGGCGGACGAGTTTCGTGATTATGGCCCGAGTCTATTGAAAATTGGTATGTGAGAGTTTTGGGCGCAAGCCCTTGTGCTAGGGTTATTTTATTTGTAACAGTAATAATTTTAAAACATTTTAAAAATATAGTTTTTCTCCTTAATATATCTAGTCTCTTTTTATCTCCACTTTTGTTTGAGTAATGATACTCCAATTTCTGGATCCAGAGGCGTTTTATCCACAAGGCTGATTAGGCTAAAGCCTCAGGCACCGCAGATTTTAGGGGCGCCAGCAGATCCTAGGAAAAAGCCAAAAGTTGGCAGAGCTGGAAACGAAATCGGAGGATTCAACCAGTCGTGTTCGTTTACTGAGCAATCACACAGATTCATGAGAGAACAAAAAATCACTTTTCCAAATATTGATGTGGCTTTGAGAACGTTTTTTTATGTATTCCTGCAACAAACTGTTTAGGCAAAAGGTCGTTTTCAACTAAAATAAATTAACTTAAAAAAACTTTTTAGAGAAAAGATTCTATTTGAAAGCACTAAAAATAAGAAAATAAATTTTAAAGTGAATTGAACCCATCATTTTGTTACATTATAAAATTTTAAATGATATAAAAGCTTGTCGCCAAAATTACCTGAAGATTTATTCCCGCGACAAGCTTTTATATCATTTAACATTTTATAATATAAAAAAATGATGGGTTCAATGCACATCAAAATTTATTTTCTTCTTTTTAGTGCATTTAAATAAAAGCTTTTCTCTAAAAAGTTTTTCAAAACTCTATTATTCGATGGTTAGTTATTTTTCACTATTTTTACGGATTTTTCCGATTTTGTTTTCACAAGTTCCCACAACTTTTTTGAAAAAAGGAAAGGGAGCGAGCTCACCGGCAGACATATTTATTGTCTTAATTTTCCATGTATGAAACCGTTGGAATTTTTTTCGAATTTCTACGCCTTCTCTATATAGCTTTCGAGGGGGGGGATAGGGGTAAATTATTTTGACACCGTATCATTCAATGGTCAGATAATGTTTACTATTTTTATGGACTTTTTTGATTTCTATTTCGCGAGTTTTCCTAATTTTTCAGAAAAGGGGGGCGAGTCCTCCGATCGATTTTTTTTCATCATTATTTTCCATGTCCGAAACTGTTGAAACATTTTCCGAATTACTTTGAGTTCTCTATCTAGCTTTTGAGCTGGCAAAATTTGTACCCATCCAACACACACACACACAGAGCAAGCTTTTAACTTTTAATTAAAAAAGGTAAAAAATTCCTCAGGCGCCTGTAACCCTTGAAACGCCCATGCGATCTTTTTCTCAAAGTACTGTTTCTAAAGCTCAGCAGACTTAAAAAAAGTCAAAAACGAGTAAGGCGAGAATGGGATTCACAGTCTAGAATTTCACAGAATAGCTTTCACTTTCTGATTCAAATACGCTCTGAATATACGCTTCAAATTCATGTCGGCTATAATGACTGGTCGACCTTCACCTCAACACCCGAAATTAATAATATTGGATGTTTACGCGCGTCATCCCACGTCTATTTTCAAAAATGGTTAATAACAGGCTGAATCTTCCTGAGTAGCTTCATTTTGCCGAGATGCCCAACATTTTCCTCTATGAAAATTCTCGATAGTAATAGCTAATAAAATGCGCAGGCGTCAATCATGTCGATTTGGCGAGTGGAAAAAGTCATTAATAACAGTTAGTTTTTCAGTTGAACCCCGAGATAATTCGATAAAGTATTCGAAAAAACTTTTGTCCTACAAAATGGATGGTAGGACTGAAGAGTCCCCCACTCCCAACATGTACCAATGACGTGGTCATGAAAAATAATTATTAACCAGCGAATTTTTTTACCGTTGCTTGGTTAATATTTGTACAATTGAATGGTCATATTGTCCTACAAATTGAATGGTAGGTGTTCCCAGTCCTACGCTCCGAAATTGTCAATTCCATGGTAACAAAAAATTATTAGTAACTGTAGGACAATGATAACACATGAAAGGTTAATGTATTCTTCACCTAAATAATACACTGTCCTACAAAAAACGGGTATGTATCGCTAGTCCTACAATTTTTTTTCAAAATAACGAATTATTTTGAAATTGTGGTTTAGCTAATTTAATATACTTTTATTCGTAAAGTAATGTTACTTTCAATTTATAATTGTTTGTTCAATTTAAAAATATCTTAATTTGTGTGAAAAGTTTATGAAAAAAGTGGGAAATTTTGTTTAGCGTTCATAATTTTTTTAAACATATTGAAAACAACAATAACAAAGTAAAAACATTGAAATAATTAATCTGCCCTCCGGGGCGGCCTAAATATGGAGCATTCGCTTCCACAGATGTAGGGAAACCCGGAAAAACCTGCAACACCACATCGTCTGAAGAGCTGTAATTTATAATTGAAAACTTTCAAAAATGTCAGACGAATCGTGAAAATCTGCTCTACTGTAAAATAGGATGTATGGTGTCTCCAGAGGTTTTCAAAAAGTCCAGTTCGAAAGAAGATATTATATTTTACGGGGGTCAAGTGGCCAAGTAGTTAAAGTATCGATCTTTTATCCACTCTGGTCGCCAGTCGTGGGTTCGAAGCCCAGCGACTGCAGATATTTCTCTGATTGCCCGAGAAAGTGGAATAGCACGTAAAAAGTAAGAATTCGTTAATCCTTGGCTCGCACAAGTTTCGTGTTTTGAGGGCTGTCGTTCGTAAGGGAACGACATCTGGTTAACGGAAGTTTTAAACAACAATTTATGCAACTATCATCAAAAGACTCCGCACACATTTAATGAAAAAAAGTCTTACTGTGAAAATTGCTGAATTTTTGGTATGTTGTATCTGAAGCTATTCCGAGTAAAAGTCTCCATTGGCCCTACTCGATCGTATGACCAGATTCGGCGCTAGAGTGCAACCCATCATGAATTTTGAGATTTTTGGAAAAATTTGACTGTATAAAAAAATATCAATGTACCTTTCATATCCAATATTAAACTAGTGAGCGACTGGGCATTACTGACATTAGTGAGAAATATGTTTCATAATACAGAAAAAACGAAACTGTTTTTCTACAAGGTAGTCAATAATATGATCAATTCTCCTGTGTATGAATTCGTCTACGAATGTATAAGTTGATTGAGTTTATCGTTGACGATCAATCAAAATGGAAGCTGATCGATCAAAATATAATACAGCTAAGCACACGAGGTGTTTGAAGTAATAAGGGGTTCAACATTATATATCTCTCAATTCTGATTACCACAACTACCCAACTCGATCATCGAAACTTATTAGGCCTCCCAAACGTGGAACCAGTCTGTACGAAAAAAGCCGATGTTTAGAGGAATTCAATTTCTGAATCAATTGCCCGCCTGTATAAGAATGGAAGACAACTTCAATGTATTCAAGCGAAAACTGAAGAACTTTTTATGTAATGAATGTTACTACGACATAAATGAATTTTTGAACAAAAAGCAAATGTGAACTATCAATGGTAGTAGATTATAGACATGTTTTGATGTATTTAGATAAGAAGGTTGCTCTAGGCACGTCTGCCCTTTGATTTATCCTATATTAGTAGAGCATTTTTTCCTAACAAAAATACTAGTAGAAAACCGACTATACCATCACATGGAAGATAGTCCGTAGTTATATTGTGTTATGTTTTCGACTCGCAACTGTCATTTATTAATTTTTTATGAACATTTAAATAACAAAAAAAGTCTTTTTTAAATTATTTTGCTTATAAAATGAAAACAAATAGAGCAACCTGGTTGCTCCAATGGAACGAATTGTAGATAATTGAAAAACAAACAAAATGAAATGTTTTATGACCCGATCGGATCATTAGTAACAGAGGAAAACCGGAAAAACCGGAAAATTTTACGATTTTTTTTTTAAATTCATAACACCGCTATTTTTCAAGAAATACGGTTGGCCCTTCTCGTGAAAGTATTGAATAATGTGTAGTTTATGTGTGCACAAAACAGGCGCAGTCGGATCGTTAGTTTTGGCACAATTGCATATTAAATTTTCTTGCTGCGTGCCTGGGTGCTCTAGTGATAGTCCGATTTCAATTCCTTAAACCGATTTTGAAAGTAGAAGTACAGTACCAAAAAACGTATATTCTCATTTTGCGCTAAAATGCTGCGAAACGGGTGAAAAATGCTTGCAAACATGACTGAAAATGGCTGAGCTATTAGAAGCGGCCGAGTGGAAGGAGAGAGCAGGAGATGAGGGGAAACGTATTATCACGTAACCCGTTCATTAGAAGAATTCCCCTCATCTCCTGTACTCTCCTTCCACTCGTCAGCTAACGCGGGCTCGGGCGTTTTCAGTCATGTTTGCATGCATTTTTCACACATTTTTCACCATTGCAGTGCAAATTGAGAATATACGTTTTGTAGTACTATACTTCTACTTTGATAATCTGTTTGGGAAATCAAAATCAGGCTATCACTAGAGCATCCAGGCACGCTGCAAGATAGTGCAGAAAAAAAATTAAATTGCAATTGTGCCAAAACTAACTATCCGATAGCGCCTGTTTTGTGCACACATAATTCAATACTTTCATGTGAAAGCCCAATCATCCTTCTTGAAAAATGGCGGAGTTCCAGACCGGGTCGTTAAATATCCCATTTTGTCATCAGTAACAGAGGTAACTATGGAAACCTACCTACACAGATGTCTACTTGATTTGTCAGATTTAAAAATAAAAAAATTATATATCATTTATTTTCAAAGGCTTTCAGATATTCGCACGTAAAAAGGTAAGACCTCATTAATCCTTGGCTCGCACAAGTTTCGACTGCAAAATTTTCCGGTTTTTGCAGTTTTTCTCCGATGCTATCGATCCGACCTGTTCGTATAACATCTCATTTTATTCGTATTTCATTTATCTACAATTCTTTCCATTGGAGCAACCAGATTGCTCTAGTAGTTTTCATTTTATAAGTAAAACAATTTTAAAAAACACAATTTTTGTTATTTAGATGTTTATAACAAATTAATAAATGACAGTTGCGAGTCGAAAACATAATAGAATTTAACTACGGACTGTCTTCCATGTGATGGCACAGTCGGTTTTCTACTAGTATTTTTGTTAAAACTCACTCATTTTATGCTCTACAAGGTCGGTTAAATCGGACCAAAGTTTTCTATTTTGGGAAGCAATAATAAGATTTTTTCATATCTAAATATCAATATTTGTTTTTGAGATATTCGCCAAAAACTAAAATTGTCAAATATCGTTTTATGGCTCTACCGCCTCCATTTCGAATGATATAAGAATAAGTTAGGGGAATTTTCAATAATGTTTCATATCTGTTATAATATGATATAAAACAATGTTCAATGCACGTAGGACTGTGAAAACCAACCTACCTAGGACAATGTAACCATTTAATTTTACAATTATAAAGCAAGCAACGGTAGAAAAATCCACTGGGAACAAATGATTTCTTATGACCACGTCATTGGTACATGTTGGGACTGTTGGGAGTGGGGGACTCTTCAGTCCTACCATCCATTTTGACCTTAAGATGAAAAACAGAGGTTGTGTTGCAAGACGAAGGATCTCGGTATATAAGTACAGTTTTCGATTTTTCAACTCCTGCAAGGTTTTCAATCTGTTTATTAGGTCAACCATGATGAGGCCGGCCCCTACTAAAAAAGCCTTCCACTCAGATGTTCCCGATGTAGAAACCAAAACAAAGCAAAGAAACACAAAATTAAGCATATAGGAGAAGTCGAATTTTTGCGATGATCGATATTGGAGCCCAAAATGTTCAAAAATATGTTTCGAGTAGGGCGAGGGCGCCTCAATCAAATCCTCTTCCGCTTTGTCAGACGATTACTAGTCACTTTCTAAACGAAATTACCATAAATCGACGAAAGAGTCGATAGATAATTTCCCTTCCTGTCCTATTCTAAAATATTTGGGATTTGGGGTTTTCGAGGGATGGGCTTTCACCTCACCAAACGGAAAACGTTTTCTGCTTGTATTTCTATTGTGAATTATATGTTAGGAAGAATAGTGTTGATATATTCATAAAAGGTGTCCAATTGTCTGCTTGTACCCTTAAAACATACTATAACCTCATCTACCAATACAAAAACTGTTTTGAGAGTGGATGTTAGTGAATAATTTTTTCTATTGTGAATTATATGTTTGGAAGAATAGTGTTGATATATTCATAAAAGGTGTCCAATTGTCTGCTTGTACCCTTAAAACATACTCATACCTCTACCAATACAAAAACTGTTTTGAGAGTGGATGTTAGTGAATTATTTTTTCAAGGTTGTCCATGAAAAGGTAGACTTACGATACGCTAGGTACATTGGAAAATAGTAAGAAATACAGATAGGGGTGGATATGATATGGTAAGTCAAATGAATCGTTTATGGTTTATGCAACCTCAACTTTTTGGTTTTTATTAAGATTGTTTATTTGCCTTTTGAGTAAAAAAAATTGAGTGGAACATGCGAACGGCAGCTGTTCATCGGAGAGCATTGGGGAAGACCATTAGTTTCATTAGGCTTTGTTAAAAAAAATAAGAATAGCTGGGCGCCATGCAACTTAATTAGGCTTAAGAGAAATTAGTTTTATGTAAGTTACAAAATTCAAAAACAAGCACTTATATTTAGGTATATGTAATGAGAGAAAAAAATCATGAACGAAAATATCATGATACATTTAATGAAGGAAGAAAATAATGAACATTGGAAACATTGTTGATATTTGACAAAAAAATTATGTATGACCACAATTGCAAAAATTAAATTCATATAAATTGAATGACGGTAATTATATTAATTTAAATACCATTTGATTAATTTAAACGCATAACCATAGTATACCATGTTTTTGCTTTACAGTGTTTTAAAAAGTCATTAGTATATTCAATTTTAGATGTTTATAAGAATGGTGAGGTAAATAGTAACTACACATCTGTCATTCATAAAATGCAGAAAAATAAATAAAAAATAAAAAGATCTGGCCTGTTCAACTCCAGATTCCAAGCTTTCTTTATGCAAACTTCGGTGTGACCAGGAACTGGTGGTGGAATTGGCGAGCAGTGTATACGGTATAATCATAAAAACCAGAATCGATACCATTTATCGAAATCTTCACATTCCATGTAACCAATAGTATAGAAATTTTGTGGGTTTTTCTATACACAGCTTCAACCATACGTAACTCTAGCATAGATGAGCTCACGTGTGCGATAACCCCAACTTAGAACCCTGGAATAAATTCCAATTGAATGAAGTAATCTAAATGCCCATTTGAATACAAATTTAAATTTGTTGTAATAACATAACAAAAAAACTAACCTTTTGAGTAAGGGTGAATACCATAAAACAAATAGGAAATTGATGTCGGTAAAAACGCAGCAACGGTTCAAACGAAGAACAGTTTCAAGTCTCTTAAAAAAAAAACTGCCTTTTCGTCGGAATTCAGAAAAGCTGGCGTAGGAATTTGTGTGAGATAATCGTAAGCTAGAAACAGACAGATCCCGTGGACGGAAAATTGCTTTTTTTGATTTCACTACACTTCCTTATCACCGTTCAATCGCTTCTCCCATCCGTCTCCTGCCGAACATCTCGTTTCTCACAGCTCCCCACCTCTCTCAATTTTCTCGAGTATATCGGGATGCCTGACTCGAAGGTACCTTCGCTAGGTATTTCGAATGCCATACCCAATAAAATGTAGCATTTTTGAGAATGCTACAATGGTTGGCAGTGTTTCTTGTGCTTTTTTGCAATAACAACCATTTTATTACAAATTGTGAAAAATTCTTGAGATTCAACCTACATTTGAGGATTGAACCGTATTGAAAACTGAGGATAAGTTTGAATTGTTTAAAGAACGTTGCGTGTATTAGTAGAGAATATGAAGCTATAAACACTAGGTACTCCTTATTACATTGCGAGGAAAAAAACAATAAATAATAATTATGGTTTGTTTGAATATTTTAGACGATGTAGTAACTTGATTACTTATATTTCACACATCCATCATCTTAATGGTTTAAAGATTTCTATCTCTTTCAAATTTTTCACAACGTTTCAATTGCTTGAATCCGCAATCGTCTTCTGGTGAATAATGACAAAATCAGATGCTACGCGACCTTTTATAGGTCTATAATTAAAGTGTAATTACGGTGTAATTACGCGCGGTCTTGTGGCGCGCGTGGTTTCTCGCTTTTTCTCCCTCCAAAACGGTCCATGAGCGGTTTCCATACGTTTTTAATTTCCACGCTTGGTTGACTGAAGGCACCATTGGCTTCTATGTAGGTGGTTTCCATAAATTTCCGTTTGAACCAATGTTCCTCTATATGAAGAACACTAGCTTCGTCCCAGAGAATTCGGTGGTGTTTTGTCCAGGCGTGGTCAGCAATTCCCGTTTTTGATGTTTCCCCTCGTTGAGTCCACTTTTTGTGTTTGGCTATTCTTACTGATAATGGCCTCTTGGTCTCTCCGATATAGGAATCTCCACATTCACATGGAACTTTGTAAATACAGTTTTTGCTGGATTCTGTTGTGTTCTCTGGTTTCGTCTTGGTGAGGAAGCTTCG
Source organism: Chrysolina oricalcia (assembly GCA_944452925.2). Taxonomy (NCBI): domain Eukaryota; kingdom Metazoa; phylum Arthropoda; class Insecta; order Coleoptera; family Chrysomelidae; genus Chrysolina; species Chrysolina oricalcia. The sequence continues at coordinate 20,581,605 of OX101817.2, read as the reverse complement.
TAAGGTACTGTATTTATTTCCGATCCTTCTGATCTTCTCGGAGATACCCCTGATATAGGGAAGAATGAGAACGGGGTTTTGTGATCTTTCTTGGAGGCGGAAATTAACCACATCAAAAAGGACCTACGCCGAAACGGATACTCCGAGAAACTCATAGGAGAAGTTCGGAAACAACTCGAAAAGACCAAGACAACCGAAGAAAGACCACAAAACCCCGTTCTCATTCTTCCCTATATCAGGGGTATCTCCGAGAAGATTAGAAGGATCGGAAATAAATACAACATCAAGAGTTGCTTTCAATCCGGCAGTACCTTACGAAGCTTCCTCACCAAGACGAAACCAGAGAACACAACAGAAGCCAGCAAAAACTGTATTTACAAAGTCCCATGTGAATGTGGAGATTCCTATATCGGAGAGACCAAGAGGCCATTATCAGTAAGAATAGCCGAACACAAAAAGTGGACTCAACGAGGGGAAACATCAAAATCGGGAATTGCTGACCACGCCTGGACAAAACACCACCGAATTCTTTGGAACGAAACTAGTGTTCTTCATAGAGAGGAACATTGGTTCAAACGGAAATTTATGGAAACCACCTATATAGAAGCCAATAGTGCCTTCAGTCAACCAAGCGTGGAAATTAAAAACGTATGGAAACCGCTCATGGACCGTTTTGGAGGGAGAAAAAGCGCGAAACCACGCGCGCCACAAGACCGCGCGTAATTACACCGTAATTACACTTTAATTATAGACCTATAAAAGGTCGCGTAGCATCTGATTTTGTCATTATTCACCAGAAGACGATTGCGGATTCAAGCAATTGAAACGTTGTGAAAAATTTGAAAGAGATAGAAATCTTTCAACCATTAAGATGATGGACGTCCGAAATATAAGTAATCAATAATTATGGTAGTCCTATAGAGGCATCTGTTACTCAAAGTACCTACAGGTAGTCATATACCAGCACAACCCTTACAACAATCAGGAGAAAATTAATTGGTTTTGGATAAATTATCATTGAAAATAATTTCGTAGAATAAGTTGAAGGTATTGTTATCGACCGCAAAGATTGAACTATTGGATTCAGATGGTTTTGCATATTAATTTGTCTGGCACTTCTCGATAATGGACCACAATCTAATCTCGTGACGGTTCGATTGTGTGAAAGGTTGAATATTCAATTGGAAAGTTTCGATGTATCAATAATGGGAATAAAGTTGTGACTAATAAAAAAAAGGTGTTAAGTGAAAATACAGTCTCTCCGCAATTCATTTGAAAAGAATATTTCACGTTTGGTCGTGACGGAGATAAGTGATTAAGACTTTAATTAATTTCATTTGGGAATACCAGGTTATTTGGTTCTTGCAGATCCTGGTTTCTATGAGCAAGGTAAAACCAATTTGTTGCTTGGGGCTGATAATTTTTATAATATACTTTGCATTGTGGTCAAATGAATTTGGGTAAAAATCAGCCAGCATTTCAGAAAATTCGTTTGGGATGGATTGATTGTGTCAGGGTCACTTCTGTCAGTCAGGTGAAATTTATTCAATGTGATTTGAATTTGCTTACTGATATACAAGATCAATTGTCCAAATTTTGAGCTTTGGAGGAACCTCTATCGCTGAATTTTAATATGTCTGAAGATGACAGAATATGTGAAAGGATATTTGTGGAACAACACGATGTGAAAATGATAGTTTTATGGTACTCCTTTGTTAGATTTTTGGCATTGGAGGAAAGTTTAAGAGAAAATACAATTCGGAGGAACTATACAGAGTGTCCGGTAAAACTTGTACAATATTGAAACTGGTGATAGACCAGGTCACGACTGTTTAGAATATCGGAATTTCACCTTAGTAAAAATCTCACCGTTTTCGAGATAATGAGCATTTTTTAATTTCTGGAAAATCGCTACCTCAGCTTGGATTTTTGAGTGCCATGTCTTCAAATTGAGACCAATTCAAATATCTTTGCTGCTGAAGATTACTGATGAGTGATGCTTTCAGACGTACAAAACAGTTTTTCAGAAAACTACACAATTTTTCAAGAAATGAGGATAAGATGCCAGATTTGAGTTCCACCAATTTTTTCGAAGACAGTTTGACATTATTGTTTGAAAAAAACATAACTAAGTGGAAGTAGATATTCATTACAAAAGAATGCCCATTTTGTCCAGACTCTATCATGGTAAAAAACATACGATAATTATTATTGGTAGAAGTAGAATTTCGATTATATTAGAGTGTGATGTTATTCTGAGCTAAAATCAACTCCAGTAGACTTTGTCAGTAATGTCTTTTATTTTTATCGTATCAAGATGAAATGATTAAATAATTATGTTATTACGTTATTATTATTATGTTATTATCGTTATTACGAATCAACTGCTAGGAAGCATTCAATGAGATGTAAAGAAGTAAATATTAATTCAACGTTTTTTTGAATCAACACACACTGTAAACCACAATAACGATTATTCAATATCGCACTGAATAATATTACAAAAATGTTATTTCCCATCCACTCGTACGCAGAGACGACATCTTCTCAAGAAGAACCTTTTCAAATGCGTTATAGGTTATAGCCCCCATATCAGCGATTCTCTGAGCGGCATTGTGCAATCGTATATCGTTCTGCATAAAGCGCTGCTGCAGCAGTAGCACTACCTCCACATTCACCATAAATGTAGTGCATATGCGCATATTCTCGGGGAGTATAACGTGTGAACGGCATGAGAACGGAATAAATACCACTGAATGAAACAAGCGGAATAATAAAACAAAAGTCAAAAGTTGTTCAAACAAAATGTGACAGCCACCTACTAGATATTTCCAATTCTTTTACAGAAGATTCGTTCATGCACAATGCTGTATTTTATTTTTTCATCAGGAAACTATTGCTTCTACGGACACAACACAGGAGTTAGAAGTTTTCAATTTTCGACAAGGATTCACCACTTATTTGGTTACACCCTGTATATCTGTCGGTCTCTGAATCTTCGTTGGAATCTGGATGTTGAACAATTGTGACATTTTTCACAAGAATTCGTTTTAATCGGTGCCATGTCGGATAATCGACATTTCATTTCGATAATTAAAAAAGTTAATTTTATTGACATACTATTTAATGCTACCAAGCAGTCCATTCTTTATTATTTATAATCATTTCCACATTTTATCTTGATAAAATTGAAATAAAATAATTTTTGGGCGTAAGTATAAAAATTGAAGGAAGCCTAGAATAAAACCACTACCAATTGGTTATGTTTCTTTCAGACAATAATGTCAAACGTCTTTTTAAAAAATGGATGAAACTCAAATCTGTAATTTTACCCTCATTTCTTGAATTTTTTTTCCACTTTCTGAAAAACTGTTCTGTACGTCTAAAATCATCACTCATCAGTAATCTTCAGCAGCAAAGATATTTGAATTTGTCTCAATTTGTATACATGGCACTCAAAAATCTAAGGTAAGGTAGCGATTTTCCAGAAATTCTTAAAATGCTCATTATCTCGAAAACGGTGATATTTTTACTGAAGTGAAATTCCGATATTCTGAACAGTCATGACCTGGTCTATCACCAGTTTCAATATTGTACAAGGTTTACCGGACACCCTGTATAAATATTTGATGGAGAAGTATAAAGACTTGGCGAAATGTCATATTATTCTCCTTATCATGGGGTATTGACTGAAGTAAAGTAGTTTTCAATGGATCTGCACCTTATAAGGACCTTATAATTCAATGACATCCAGTAGCATCAGATGTTATATTACACGACTTCTAATGTAGATGACATGTTATCTGATGCAGATAATACTCAAGATGCTGCATCTTTATGTATAGGTGTCATCAATTCTGTCAAATGTTTGTTTTGAATTGAGGATATGAATTTCAAATGATTCAGAAGTATTTGAACCAATGCGTTCAGTCAAATCTTGTGGAGATAAATTTAATTTCAGTGAGAAAGACACTAAAACAAAATATTTGGTTTGTATTGGCCATTCATAGTTGAGGTTTTCTAACTTTAATAAACAGCGACTGATGAAGAAATGAATTCCTCAGATTGATTCACTTAAGTGACCTTGAAGCAGGGGCACCCTTAGAATATTTTTACTTTCGAAATCCAAAATACATTTAATAGACATATGCATTTATCCTCAAATTTTTTAAATAGCACTATAGTCACTTTCATATATGAAAAAGGTGAGTTTACCATTACAGACAGTTACAGGCCTATTTCTATAATACCCATTTATCTCAAAAATACTTGAAATTGTCCTAAAAACAGATTATTAGAATATTTTGAAGAAAATAATATATCAAGTAATGCTCAATTGTGCTGTACCAAATTTTACGACATGTCCAAAGCGTTTGACACGGTTACAAAAGTTAGAACATTATGGGATCAGAGGAACAGCCTTAAATCTATTTATTTTTCACTTGTCCATTACTGCTTCATAATACCTTGGCAACGGTTCCTATTAACAGACCCATAACGCCCGGGGCGTTATGGAGGGCATTACGAATCATAACGCCCGCTAAATGTTTTTTTCTGTAGTTCAATAAATTAGTTACTCAGAAAAGTTTTATTTATAACTGTACATAAAAAGGGACTAATTATTTTCTCTCAAATAGAAATTACAATTTTCAAATGTTCCTGAAAAATTAGTACCAAGTTTGAAGTTCTGTGAGTTGACCGATGATGAACTCCTCAATGTGCATTCGATTTCGTTCGGAACGTTAACATTTTTTTTTTCGGAAACGGAATGGGCTATCATTGTAGCCATTTTGTTCTTCGAGGAGATACTTTCATCAAAATAGCTCTCCGCTGCTGTACTACTCTTCCATTTTCAATGTAATTTTAGTGTTTCAAAGGAAGCACCTCCTTGAACAAGAAGCGTTGACGACGTTCGGCGTAGACAATGTCCGGTGTAACCTTTCGGGTTTTTCCAAATTAAGGTATTTCGCTATGATAGAAGGAACACTTCCTATAGTATTTTTACCTACAGGTAAATTAATGCATTTATTATTTCTATTGGTTAAAAAAAACCTACGTTGTATACATCCTTTTGCTCGTAGTGCAATGTACTTTTTAACTAAGTTCAAGGCTCCTATTTCGCTTTCTTCAACAATGGTGAAATTTTTTGAGGTGCAGGTCTAGGTTTCTGGTACCTTTATCAGTAAAACGGTTCCTGTCTTCAATGTCATCAATTGTCATCTTGACCATTTCATCACGTCTTAAGCCTCCAAATACGCCCATTACCAGAACAACTTTATGTAGCAGAAAAGTATCATCTGGAGCTTTTCATATGAAAAGTAATACTTGTCCACCTTCCAACACCTTTGATTTTTTAGGAATGTATCCTTTTGATTTAACTTTCAGAAAGGCCATCAGTTGACTGAATGCTGATATTTATTTATTTATTTATTTATTTATTTATTTATTTATTTATTTATTTATTTATTTATTTATTTATTTATTTATTTATTTATTTATTTATTTATTTATTTATTTATTTATTTATTTATTTATTTATTTATTTATTTATTCATTCATTCATTCATTCATTCATTCATTCATTCATTCATTCATTCATTCATTCATTCATTCATTCATTCATTCATTCATTCATTCATTCATTCATTCATTCATTCATTCATTCATTCATTCATTCATTCATTCATTCATTCATTCATTCATTCATTCATTCATTCATTCATTCATTCATTCATTCATTCATTCATTCATTCATTCATTCATTCATTCATTCATTCATTCATTCATTCATTCATTCATTCATTCATTCATTCATTCATTCATTCATTCATTCATTCATTCATTCATTCATTCATTCATTCATTCATTCATTCATTCATTCATTCATTCATTCATTCATTCATTCATTCATTCATTCATTCATTCATTCATTCATTCATTCATTCATTCATTCATTCATTCATTCATTCATTCATTCATTCATTCATTCATTCATTCATTCATTCATTCATTCATTCATTCATTCATTCATTCATTCATTCATTCATTCATTCATTCATTCATTCATTCATTCATTCATTCATTCATTCATTCATTCATTCATTCATTCATTCATTCATTCATTCATTCATTCATTCATTCATTCATTCATTCATTCATTCATTCATTCATTCATTGATTTATTTATTTATTTATTTATTTATTTATTTATTTATTTATTTATTTATTTATTTATTTATTTATTTATTTATTTATTTATTTATTTATTTATTTATTTATTTATTTATTTATTTATTTATTTATTTATTTATTTATTTATTTATTTATTTATTTATTTATTTATTTATTTATTTATTTATTTATTTATTTATTTATTTATTTATTTATTTATTTATTTATTTATTTATTTATTTATTTATTTATTTATTTATTTATTTATTTATTTATTTATTTATCTATTTATTTACAAATGGGAATACAAAAGGGACTAACCCAAAACAGTATTCACTGATAGGTGATTTCTCAATATACAGAATCAACATATAATTCTAAAGTAAAATTACCGGAAATTACAAAATTGGTGATAAAGAAAATGACAGAAAAAAAAACAATAAGAGTAATGAATTTAGTGCATATAGTAATGAGTGAATGAAAACGAACATGGCGTACTTATTCAATTGAAGTCTGTGAAGCAAGAAAGTGTTTTTTCAAAATATAGGAAAATTTTGACAATGAGTAAAAGAAAATATCAATATTCATGGAATTCGATAACGCATTATATATGTTGCATCTATGCATGGGAGAGTTCAAAAAATAATTTGTTTGCGATTGTTCGTAACGGAAGAGATGTTGATGCCTAGTAGTATATGTAGGAGCATTAAGATAAATGTTACTAAGGATGGCAGGCGAATCAACTAAATTATTAATGATTTTGAAGAGGAACTTCACGTCCGAAATTTTCCTTCTATTCTCCAGTGTTAATATATTCAGCTCATTTCGAACATAGATACGGTTGTTGGGTTTGGATGAAAAACATTTTTTGTTGACATATTCTAAGAATATATTCTGAACCCTTTCAAGTTTTTTTTTATGTAAATGACGTATCCAGGATTCCATATTACGGAACCATAACTCAAAACACTATTGACGTATGACATATAGAGTGTACGGAGAGTCTGTGTGTTTTTAAATTCACGACAAGTTCTCATAATGAAACCTAACATTCTGTGGGCCTTTTTAGAAATGTAAAATATATGCTTATCAAAAAGCATTTTAGAGTCAAATATTATTCCTAGGTCCTTTATTTCTGTAACGGTTTTCAAGGGTAGAGAAGATATTTGATAGGAGTGATTTAGAATACTTTTTCGGCGTCCAAATGAAATATGGTAACACTTATCAAAGTTCAGGTATAGACTACTTGCATCGCAGTAGACATAGAAGTTATTGATATCCTGTTGCATGAGTAAGATGTCATCAGCATCAGAAATTGAGTGGTATATTTTTAGATCGTCCGCATACATTAAAAAGTTGGCGAATCGGAAACATTGAGAGATATCATTAATGTAAATATTAAATAGGAGAGGCCCCAAATGAGATCCTTGAGGAACCCCAGAGGTGATTTGGTGATATTCAGACTTGTTGTTACCGATTGTTACCGCTTGACAACGATCGGTTACATAAGATTCAAGCCAATTTAGTAGATTGCCATTTACCCCGACTCCAGCAAGCTTCCATAGCAAAACTGAGTGATCGATTTTGTCAAATGCTTTGCTGAAGTCGGTGTAAATAGCATCAACTTGGTACTTGTCATTGAGGCTATGCAGGATATACTCAGTATATGTGAATAAATTGGAGTCTACTGATCGTTTCTTCATGAAGCCATGTTATTCAATATTAATTATGTTTTTAACGTCGAAGAATAGGTTATCGAAAATAATAGACTCGAAAGTTTTTGCTATGATGGACAATTTTGAAATCGGTCTATAGTTTTTGACGAGTTGTTTATTACCAGATTTTAAAATTGGGATTATGTGAGCTTTCTTCCAAACTGACGGAAATATACCCTCTTCAAGGGATTTATTGAAGATTATATGAAGTGGTATTGCAATATATTCAGCACAGTACTTGAGGAGTGTTGTAGGTAGTTCGTCTGGTCCCACACCTTTGTTTGAAAGATTTTGAAGTTTTAGAAGAATAGATTGTACAGAAATGTTATAAGAAGAAATGTTGTTATGTGATTCTTGCTGTGTTACATTATGAACTGGAATATTTCTTTTTGGATTAAAAACCGAGAGAAAATATTCAGAAAACATTTTGCAGATTTCATTAGAGTTTGTAATTATCCTATCGTTATCTCTCAACGTGTTAATTGAAGCTGTACTGTTTTTCTTTGATTTATTTTACAAATTGCCATAGATGTTTTGGGTTTGAGTTGATGTTGGTTTCACAATAATTGATATAGTTTTTGTAATCCTCTTCGATTAAAAATTTTGAACGACCACGCAGTAATTTGAATGTTAAATAGTCAATTTGATTATTATGCTTTTTCCATAATCCATGATATTTTCTCTTTTCTCTAATGACTTTAATGGTACTGTATGCATACCAAGAAGGATATCTATTGACAAATTTTGGTTTTCTCGGAACCACAGACTCAATTATTGAATATATAGTATTATAAAACTTGTCGGTACATTCTTCAGTATTCAAGTTGTGAAACATGTTATTCCAATTAATTTCAGATTATCTAGATTTCAATAACTCATAATCAGCTTTAAAAAAATCAAAAGAGTTGTTTGCTGTTATTAACAGTGAAAAACGATTTATGTAAGATAACAGAAAATTTCAAAGTATTATGGTATTTATCTTCTGGAACTAACGGTGAAGTGCTCAAATGTACATTTTGGATACTGAATGTGTTATTGAAGACTAGATCAATGGTATTACCAGACGAATTAGTGTTGTAATTGTATTGCGATAGCGCGTTGAAAGAAACAGTGTCTATCAAAAGGTTTGAAAATTGATCATAAAAGTTGTCAGGTTTGCAGGTATTATTGATGTGGTCTTGCAACCATTTCATATTAGGGGAGTTAAAGTCCCCACATATCACAAATGTATCATCGGGATTAGATAGGATTATGTCACTCAGTTTCGTGCAAAAACAGTCAAGATATAAGTATTCACCTGGAGGAATGTAAACACATCCAATATGTGTTTTGTTGTTGTTGTTTGAGGTGATAGTCACCCATAGATCTTCAGCGTCTGAGTTCCAGGAATCTTGAGTGTAGCTGTTGAAGATTGTATTAACGGCTATTAGGACCCCACCCCCGTCAGATTTAGAAGATGGTGTAGTTTCGCGATCCCTCCGGTAAACGTTGTAGGAACCACAAATTATTTCCGAACTAGATATAGAGTTATTCAACCATGTTTCGGTCAAACATATCACACTTTGATCACAAGTAAGCGAGTTGTTATAGATGAGGTTTGTTTGATATATTAATATTTTATTTAACAATCTTGATTTCAGCTGTATTTGGTCCATAGACTATTTGCACTATACTGAAATATTGTAAAATAAATAAAAAATATTAATATTTTTCATGAGATAAACTCATTTAATTTCAGAACACGTTACTTAATCAGAAAGACCATCAAATAGACTATAATAATGCACATATTTTAGATTCTGAGAAAAATAAAACAAAAATAGGTTTCTTCGAAATGGTTCGTATTGATTCAAATAGGCAATCCATGAATGAAAGAACTGATCTTAATAATCTTGGTAAAATTTTAACATATTTACTGAAATTAGACAAAAATAATTGTATATCACACAGATTATTCAAAATTTTGTATGTATAATTTTATTTAATCTCATGTTAGTAAGTACCTACCTGATTTCTAAACAATTTTCAGATTTTTATACATTATATAGTGCTCCCTGGAAACTAGAGATGGCGCTGGATTCATACTTCAGTGTTTATCTTAGGAATTCCAAACAAATACTGAAGTCATTTTTCGGCTTAATTTGGAGAACTAGCCTTCACTGAATTTAATTGAAATATAATTTCAGCTGTGGAATTTAGAAAACTTTGCCAAGAATCTAACAGATATAATGCAATGGTCGTAGGGGTCAGTAGTTGTTTTCTGTTGGAGACTTGCCGACGAATACACCTATTGTATAGGATAATGCGGCAGACTGGATTATGTAATCCATTTATATTAGTCTTCCTGAAGAAGGCAAGAAACAAAGCAAAATGCTTGACAAATTTCAAAGAGTTTACTTGAAAAGCCTTATTGCATCACCTTAAGAAATCAACAACTATTAATATATACAGTGTCCGCCAAAATGGTGGAACCAAATGGGAAACTTTTTTATTAATATTTTCTCAGGAAATTTCAATCTTCATAAAAGTTAGTGCATTCAATTAGACAAAATACGCGCTTATCGGATATTTTCAGTGGCGTGCGGCTAAGCGGGAATCAGTTATCCAGTTTAGTCTACCAATTACTAATTTTAATAACTCCTTGAAGAGTTGGCCTAAAATTTCAATGGGAATTATCCACATTAATTTTAAAGTCGTAAATTACTAAATTAGCATACATTATCTGTCAGCAATTATAACTGATCTAACAAAATCTTGAATATGAGTCAAAAAAACAGTATTGAAAAAACTTTTATAGAGAATGAAATTTTCTGAGAAACGATTAATAAAAAAGTTTTCCATATGGTTCCAATATTTTGGCGGACACTACATACCTATATATACAGGGTGGCCCACGAAGTTTAGGACAGGGAATATCTCGGAACTCGAAAGTAGTGGAGAATTGTAATTTTGGGGTTCTGAATAAAAGCAATTGGTGCAGCTTTTTTTGATATAATGTTACCCAATGAGCTTTTTGTTTTCGGTCACGTGACATCAGATTCAAAATTATTAATGGGACACCCTGTATATTTTGACATTTTTATGTTCCTCCCGATGAAACAATTTCAACAAACTATCACACTTGTGGTCTAAAACGATCAATTAAAAAAATATAGGTACTTCAATATCCTCTGTCCCACGACGTCTGAAACGAGCAATTGCCAAATTATTTAGGTTTAGGGTCACCCTGTGTATTTGGGCAGTCCTATATTTTATTTGATGATTAAAACAAGGCAAAATTAAATTAATAATCCATATTTTATTAAAAATCGTCGTGGGACAAAGGATATTGAAGTACCTGTATTTCTTGAATTAATCGTTTTAGGGCCGGTCTTTTCACCTTTAGATAAGTCCCAGATAAGTCTGTCTATCAGATAAGGATATGTAAACCTATGAAGTTTATCTGATAGATAGTTATCAGAGACTTTATTGTGAGGTGAAAAGACCGGCCCTTAGACCACAAGTCTGATAGTTCGTTAAAATTGTTTCGTCGGGAGGAACATAAAAATGCCAAAATATACAGGGTGTCCCATTAAAGATTTTGAATCAGATGTCACGTGACCGAAAACAAAATGCTCATTGGGTAACATAGTATCAAAAATATCTGCAACAATTGCTTCAATTCAGAACCCCAAAATTACAATTCTCCACTACTTTCGAGTTCCGAGATATCTGTTCAAAACTTCGTGGGACACCCTGTATATACAGGGTGTCCCAGAATAAAAGGGGACAAACTCCGATGGTAGAATTTTCACTTCATTTTAAAGCTATAAGTTTCGAGAAACATATACCCTAAGATGAATAATAACCGAGTTACAGGGTGTAGAAAATGACGAAAAAAATTATGTTTTCCAGAATAACTCCATAGCGGCTCATCTTTTCTTAATGAAATTTGGTATGTCACATGACAGCATTTAGTTCCAAATTTCAATGTAAATCATGAGTTTGTAACTTCGAACAGAGGCGTACGGGAGGTGGGTGCCCCTAATCGCCCCTCCCCAATTTTCACGCCACTGGATTAATGTCCATTTTATCTTCTTTTTCTTAATCCCCAACATTTCCCATACAAAAAAGTGATAGGTTTCATTATTAAAAATATCAACGGTTTTCAAGATTTTTTATTACTGTTGATTATTTTGTTAAACGTTGCTATGTCTTTTGTATTGAAAATCATGGCATTATAGTGGAATTTCAAATATATTGTGCCCATAGTGGTATTTCTCGATGAATTTCAGAAGATGGCGGAAAACATTTAAAGCAATACCTACTTACTAAGGATTAGCAACCCATAAAACTGTAGTACCGAAAAACTTTTAAAATTTAACAAAAATGTCCTCATTTCTGAAAGGAATGTATAACTATTTATAACAATATAACCAACAAAGAGATTTCACACCATGCAATGAGTACAAATTCAAATATTTCGAAAATTGTTGGCATTTATGAGAAATCTTTTCAGTAGTATTATCCCGACAAAATGCTGAATTTTCAAAAAATACTTTCACCTTGCTTTCATGAAAACTGTGTTGCTTAGAAACACCACGAGAGCTTGCTCGAGTGGTGTTTTGTACAGCAACACAGTTTGAGCGACTGGCAAGGTGATAGTATTTTAAAAATTCTGCATTTTGAAGGGATATTCGATCAGACAATTTCACGAATACATTAAATTATTATGGACTAAATGCGTATTGCAGGAACGGTTCATCATGTGTCATTAATGTCAGTTGAAGAGTTGAACCGTCAAACTGACGTTTCTCTATTCACAGAAATTGTTGTAACTATGGAAACATATAAATAAGGAAGAAGCGAAACACCGATTTGAAAAGTCCTTTTCTCATTGGTTTGAATTCAAAAAATGATGGCATTTGGTTGGTTTATATGAGGAAAATTGTCACAAAAATTTTCCGATATTTGAAACAAATTAAATTACATAGCATCTTCTAACAAAACAATCAACAATGAGTTTTCGAATCACATACGCACGCACTTATTCAACTTCGAATATCTTGAAAACCGTTGACAATTTTTATAACGAAACCTAACCCTTTTTTGTAGAGAAAATATCGAGAATTGAGAAAAAGAAGACGAAATGGATATTAATCCAGTGACGTGAAACTTGGGGAGGGGCGATTAGGGGTACCCGTCTGCCGTACGCCCCTGTTTAAAGTTACAAACATGTGATTTGCATTGAAATATGGAATGCTGTCATGTGACACACCAAATTTCATTAGGAAAAGTTGAGCTATTATGGAGTCATTCTTGAAAACATCTTTTATTTGTCACTTTCAACACCCTGTATCTCAGTTAATATTCACTTTAGAGTATATGTTTATTGGAACTTTTAGCCTTGAAATGAAGTGAGGATTTCACCGCCGCAGTTTGTCTCCTTTAGTCTGGGACACCCTGTATACAGTGTGTCCCACTTACCATGCTCACCATAGGTATCTTTTTAATGGTAACAGATGCGAGGTCGGTTAAATGACACCAAATGTGGAGTTTATCAAGGCCAACTAAAATGTGAAAAAATATTTTGATAAAATCTATTCGTTTTTGTTTTATACGCAAATAACAAATTTTGATCATTTTCATGTCTCTTGCAAGTGAATTTTGACCCACTTCTGGCGGTTCTAATAACTTGAAATTTGGCACATGTTCATAATTCCGGTGACAATGTACTATGAAATTTTTATTGAAATAAAAAATGGCGGCTCCTCCAATATGGCGGACGAGATTTGTGATTATGGTCCGATTCCATTCAAAATTGGTATGTGGGGGTTTTTGAGGTCGGAGAACATGATTTTTTTGTTATAATTTATAAATTCAAGATGGCGACTTCAAAATAGTTCTTGTTTTTGTTTAAATGACGATAACTACGTTGTTATCACCAAAAAACTATTACTGTGACATTTCATCTGTAAGAGAAAAAAAATGTATTCATAACTAAGTTATAGTGAGCTATGACCTACATTCGAAAAATGAAAGTTGGTACTGATATCTCAAATTCTAGAAGAGTTGGTAAGTATTTCACATTTTTTTCGAAATCTCATTGAAAAACTGCCATAAGAATGTGAAATTCCTATTCGAATATTTTCATAAATAAAGAAGTTGCGGAGGAGACATGAAAATGATCAAAATCTGTTTTTTGCGTATAAAACAAAAACGAATAGATTTTATCAAAATATTTTTTCACATTATAGTTGGCCTTGATAAACTCCACATTTGGTGTCATTTAACCGACCTCGTATCTCTCACCATTAAAAAGATACCCATGGTGAGCATGGTAAGTGGGACACACTGTATATAATTTTTTATTTTATTTTAAAGTCCGTGACCCCCCTGACGTGAGGGCTGGATCAGCCTTTGTACATACCTATACAATTCCACATTAGAAGATTGTAATAAAATAATAATTAAAAAGTACTAACTATCTTTGTCGCTGAAAATGATTGAATATTTTATGTTGAATTGTTTGTTATTTTTTTTAGTCTCCGATGACATTCATTGGTACCTAATATTATTTATTACATTTCGTGGGATTCGAGATTGACCACATAATAACACGGCAATTACATTAAAATTTGTAATAATAATAAAAAAAATCCACCAAGTGTACAAAAATCATAAAAACCTTCTAGCCAACCCGCAGGAGCGGTAAAAATATTGTAATCAACTCTTATATTGAAATGCGATTAAATAAAAGTTGTAAAATAAAAAAAATCCACCAAGAAGCCAGAACCCATCAAAACGAGCCCGTAGACTTCTCAGCCTGCCCAAAGGCCCCATCCGACCCTGATGAGTGTGATTGTGCGAACATAATTTTCTTTTACTGTTAAAAAGTGAAACGTTGTCCCATGAATCACTCTCCAGCACGCGGTCCACGATTTTATTCCACTAATCTAGTAATTCTTTTGTTTTATATGACGAATAACAACCAATAATTTATCGGCTTCTAATCGGCAATAACAGCATTGTCCGAGTTCTCATCGTGGATGCAGCATCAGTTCAGTTGTTAGTGTCAAATTAATATGAACGGTTGTTGAAACTGGAAGACTTTACTAGTGGAGGTTTTGCTGTTAGAGAATGTGAAAGGTAATAAATGTTTATAAATATCAGATGAAGGATGAATTCGAAACCTTGAATATGTCATTAACTTTTCCGAAAATTGCATGAGGTAGCTCGGAAAATAGTGTTGAGGTAGGTATTCTATATCAATTTCTCGAAAAAATAAACAGAATTTTGTCGATTGATTAAAATATATGTTACATACCTGTGTGGAATATAAAACCTTTGAAAAACTTGAGGTATCCAATGAAAAAGCAATAATGGAATTTCCCAGAATTATTGCCTTCGATCAGTATCACCTTTATTTAATTCACCTCCTGACTAAGTTTTATAAGGATGTTATTTTTCTATGTTCAAAACGCTTCCAGTACTGTATCTGAAAATCCTTTACATGTCGAGTTTCATGATTTTTATCTCTACTGTGATACGTGTTGACCAGGGTACTAACCTACTGTAATAAAAATAGCCTTAACTCTGTCTGTGTAATTTATTTCAACGGTAAATAACTAGTTAATTTATTTTAACGAAGTCACATTTTTTATATAGACTAATACCGCTATGCCAACTCTGTATGTTTCACTCTTGTGATCATACCTGTAATCAAATATGATTGATGTGGTCAGGTATGATTTCGCCCACCCATACCCGGTGTGATCGTTTTATTTGTAATTTCTACAACGATGAAACATTCCCGACCTTCAATATCATGGATAATTAGATTGTATAATTCTTCCCGTCTACATGCTCCTGCCACTTCAATATCGAATAATATCTTGAAAATAGCTTGGAACAAATAAGTTGTACCTGGCGACAATTGAATCGAGTGTTCGTAATCGCCATAGGCAGACAGGTCCGGTTTCAGCTCGTTACACTGCCCCCTTCTTGAAGTCATTTTGTACCAGAAATGTCATCCTAGGAGTGTGTCGATATCTGCAAGATTTGCCGTTCGATGGAAGTGACACTCCACGGTCTTCATGTTCAGTCACGAAATGTTGTTACATCCACACCTCAAAATATTGACGCCGCTGCATCGAAATATTTTTTTTCTACGATCATTAAGAAAAATGAACATTTCAATTGCGTCTTCGATTAAGAAACCTACCACGTTGTAACACCGATTTTCATTTCCCACGGGCTAGCTGTATGGAAATATTTCATTTCCTACGACTTTCATGAACTACTAGACTGTTATTATAGGTAGGTATTGACGAATTTTATGAACATATATAATATCGAGTCAAGTTTGTTTACGTCTGTCTAATAATTTGACATTTTACATCAGTAGATAATTACAAAATTCGATTGAAAAAATTAAGTTATTAAAAATGATTAGCGATAGTGAGGATGATTTAACAATCAAATTATAGTTATTCATTATACAAGGGAAAAAAGCATTAGATTTTAGCTCGAGGTTGTGTTGTCTCCCGACGCGAAGCGGAGGAGCTAAAATCTAATGTTTCCCATGTATAATACACTATTTTTTTCTGTGGCGGGAAAAACGACGATTAAATAGTGAGAAAAACATATTATCACAATATATTGAAGTCAGAATATTATCGATATGAAATTTGAAGTTTTAAACTAGTAAGCTGTTGTACGTATAGCGACAATTAGACCAGCGTTGCTAAGGAAAACTTCAAAGTAATCAAACATCTGTCAGTTTAATTCTGTGATTTGATTTGAAAATTGCGAACTCAGTAATTGTTTAATAGTTATTTTGAATAATATAAAGTTGAAAAATGTCTGATTCCGAATTTTCTCTGACTCCACCAGAGTTGGTAGAAGCAGCGAAAGTAACGTCACGAAAATTATTGCCAGCTAAATCGCGGAAAATTTACGAAACCGCGCATTCAAGATTTATGGAATGGAAGATGAGAAAGACATGCAGTTCTTTCTCGGAGACGGTGTTATTGGCTTATTTTTCGGAACTGGCACAACAACAAAAGCCATCGACAGTGTGGTCGAATTATTCAATGATTAAAAGCATGTTACGATCCAATAATAATGTAGACATTTCAAAATATTTCAAGCTGATTACATTTCTGAAACAAAATGGGAAAGGTTACAAGCCCAAGAAAGCTGCGATTTTTACGAGTACACAAATTATTGATTTTTTAAATAATGCACCCGATGAAGTTTATTTAATGGCCAAGGTTGTTGTTGTATTTGGGATTGCAGGAGCTTGTAGAATTTGTGAAATCAGCCAGGTAACATTAGATGATATCGAAGATTCGGGAAAGTTATTAGTTGTGAAACTGAAGCAAACAAAGAACGATGTAAACAGAAGATTTGTAATAACTGAAGAATATATTAAATTTTACCGAATGTACATATCCCTTCGTCCAGCAGCAGCAAAGGATCGCCGCCTGTTTTTATGCATATCGCAATGGAAAGTGTATCAATCAGGTTGTGGGTAAAAATCAGTTTTATACGGTACCTGAAACAGTAGCTAATTTTCTTCAACTTGAAAATGCTAGCTCATATACAGGTCATTCATTTCGAAGATCGTCTGCTACACTTTTAGTTGAATCTGGAGGAGATTTGATAACACTAAAGAAACATGGCGGTTGGAAGTCATCAACGGTCGCTGTGGGCTATGTTGATGAATCGGTGGCACACAGGACAGAAATTGCTAATAAAGTGTTCAGAACGTGTGGCAGTGCTGAAATAACACCCGATTTGCGACCAGGTACATCAACGGCAGTTGTGTCCATGTCAGAAAAAACTATTATTTCAACACAAGAAAATCCGACTGTTGTACCGAATAGTTCAAGGAACATGTCATTCATGCAATACACATTCAATAATTGTACTTTTAATATAAAGGAAATGTAACTTATGTTCAATAATAGTTATTTATGTACCAAGGACGAAAAACTGTCTATTATAGTCGAGCCTGCAAATTGATAGCCGAGGCGCAGCCGAGGATAGCAAGCAGGCGAGACAGTAGACAGTTTTTCGCCGAGGTGCATATTACATTTTTTCGTCGACCTCTACATACCTTTATGAAAGTAAGTACTCGCATGTTTGCTGGCCTCAGCTACGTCCAACTCTTCGAACTGCACTTGATTATTATGAACACTAATATTCACACCACGGTCTAAATTCACACGAAAAATCTAGCGGATTTCGTAAATAATTAATTTGACAACAGCAAATGACAGTTATTGTCACAGGCGCCTATGTATTAATTAAAACGTGGATTTACGAAAATGACTCAATGGCCGCTCTCGTACCGTGCCGTATCATAGTGACCACAGCGGACGAAAAGAGTTTGCGGACGAAAAGTGTTTGCGGACGAAAAGTACTTGCCTTCAAAAATAGTCGATTTTTCGTCCGGAAATTAGTACGTAAAATGTCATTTTTTGCAGAGGTCGACGAAAAGATATTTTAAACTTAAGTATCTTCCTTTATCTATGTGTGAATATGTCCGAGAAAAAAGTACTCACTTTTTTCCTGGGGAAAATAGTAATTTTCCTAACAAGTGCGGAAAGTGATACTTTCCCGCACGCGACTGCCGTTGACCCGAACGACGCGAAGCGGAGTTCGGGCAAGCAGTCAAGGGTGGGAAAGACACTTTACGCATGAATTAGGAACATTATTTTTTCTACGATCGCGTAAAGATTCAAAAAGCACATTAAAAATATATATTTTATTTCAACATACAAAACATTCCATGAAAATCCACTAATTATTATTAATGAAAAATACGCCAAAAAAACCTCTTCTCTGAAGCTACTCACTCCTTTTTCCTTACACTAGTTTAAACATTGGTTGTATTGCTGTTCGTATCTTTCTCGTGATTTACTTGGTAACAGGTCTGAATTTACCTCATCTGCGGCCTTTAATATTGCTTCTGGGAGCTCTTCGTCTGACGAATCCATTAAAATATTGCTTTTATTGAAAATAATTTGAAAAATGCCAGAATCGGACACTTTGACAACGCTTCGACTTGAAACTTTGACATCTTGATGACAACTTGGTTGTCATAACAAATCTTTGGTTACCACAGCAAACCTCTTGACTCAGCTTAGTTTGATTGTTATGTGCATTGATTTTGAGAAATGTATAGGGTAGATATATGAAAGTATCGCAATTTCTTCATTCCAATGAATGAAAAATAGTCTGGGTTAGATTGAATATTAAAACCTATATTAGTTTGAATAGTGATATACAGGTAAAATCAATGAAATGTACATTTAATAACGATAAATTGACATATTTTACTTTCCCGCACTAGTGCGGGAAAGTGACACTTTCTAAACTAAAATGAGTGCGGTAAAGTGGGTAAAAACGCACGGTCGTAGAAAAAAGTAATTTCATGAAAAGTTATATTTTGTTACCTGGCAACAGAGATAAAATGTCAAAAAAATTTCCCGTCACAGAAAAAATAAATTTACATCAGGAGCTCCTGATAATGCCTATCTTCTGATAAAGGTATGATTTTCTTTTCATAAAACCAGAATAATTTCAATAAAAAGATTGATTACAATCGGATTCTATATTTTTGAATAGTTGACAGATACTTTCTATATATAAGTTAATTTGAACAAATTATTATGTGCTCTAGTAACGAGTGTTGATTCAGATGACACATGGACTTTGGATGGTGGGAGTGAGGGTTCAAATCCACGCAGCCACATTTTTATTTTCATTTTATGAAATCGATTAGTGTTTGATTTTTTCTGCATAAAGTTTTTTTTATTTCCAAGTTGTCAAAATTTGAAAATTTTTAATGTTATTTGTTTCACGACGTAGGTAGGTACGTATACAAAAAGAAAAAATAGATGTTTCATTCAACGGGTGAAGAAAGAAAAAATTATCTAAACCATGTAAAAATGACGACAGGAGAGTTTATGATAAAAAGGATTATTAAAAATATTACAGATTTGTTAATGATTCAGATGGTCGTAGAAAAAGTATAGTGTACAATGAGCATGAAATGACCTATTTCCCACTCGTAGGTATATGAAATTTTGTAGTACGAGAGTACTCGTGGGAAATATATGTCATTTCATGCTCATTGTACAATATACTATTCCAAGATATTTCTCATAATTCTCCAATATCCCATCAATCCCTTAGCCATTGGCATGGTTTCTCTTAGTGGTTTCATACATTTTTCTTTTATGGAAGAATAACACAAATTCGTCTCCACAATTTCAGACATCTTCATAAGATCGAATCCTATAAGGAATTTAAGCATATGGATCACCAGTTGAGTTCTGGTAATGGAAAACATTATGTCATTCTTTCACCATTCCAGATCGTACAATTTTTTACATGAGCCGGTACTGATGGCTTTTTCCGTGTTACTGGAGTTGCTCAAATCACTGGAATTGTGGCTCATGTTTATGAATATCAGTCGTAGGATCAATTCGAAACCTTGAATATGTCATTAACTTTTCGGAAAATTGCATGAGGTAGCTCGGAAAATAGTGTTGAGGTAGGTATTCTATATCAATTTCTCGATAAAATAACCAGAATTATGTCAAATGATTAAAATGTGTAATAGTTTATCCAATCTCAGTTGAATATGACTTCATTCAGCTCAATATATAGGGTTAGTTCAAAATAGCACATGGTGTAATAACGAATGAAGGATGAAAACGGAAAATTAAATAAATATTATTCCCTATATAAAGAAAGCAGTAGACCAGATTGGGTATATTTTACGTATAACCGTTCGAAGCGTGGAAAACAATCAGTAATGCGCTGACCGCCTGTTGCTTAAATAACCGTAAATCACCTCTTAATATTTTTATTGCTGGCCGGCAGCCTGGTGATATTTATCAAACGAAGAACAGTAGCGTACTTAATGAACGATCAAACAGAACTCAATATTTTCTCTCTACTTAATTTGTTTTGCCGTTAGACTAGGTATAAATGTAATTAATTATTGACAAACACAACTTGTTATAGAGTTATTAGAAAACAGGTATAAAACTGTTCCCAAATTAATTAACATTTTGGGAATATAAAAGAAGGACATTGTAACAGTGTAACTCAGTATACTTCTGCTTGAAGAATCCATTGTATTTGCAAAACATTTGTCGTGGTTTTTTAAACTAATAGTGTGAAAATCAACATTAAAGTTTTAGCATAAGAGTTTGTGTATTTAGTGTTGCGACATGGCATTTTAGCGACCATTAGAAGAACGTGAGGAACAAGACTCACAATCTGATGAACAAGACTCACAACCGGATGAACAATGGGAATTTAAAAACAATAAAGATCTTCATGTTCAGACTCAAGGACTTGTTCTAAACATATATAAAAATCTTAAAAAGGAAATGAACGACAAATGTGACAATGAAATTTTCGGAAGGATATCTCATCTCAGCAGTTTGGGGCATTCAACTATTTACAGAGTGGTTAAACAAGGGGATGTTGTAGATCATTATCGTAAAAGAAAACGAGAAGATCAGAAATTAAACAAAGTTGATGAGGCCACAAAAGATTTTCTTCGACGGCAAGTTTATGATTTCTATAAACGACTCGAAGTACCTACCTTGGAATCAATCAAAAACAAATTATCTGATTATCCTGAGTATACATATAAGTCGCAGGAAACACTACGCCAAATTCTTTTAGAATGTGCTTTCAAACACAAAAAACTAAATCAGCGAATGGCAATAATGGAATCACCCCGGCTCGTTCTGCAAAGGCAAGATTACTTGCGATAAATAAAAGAACATCGGGAATCGAAGAGACATATAGTATATCTTGACGAGACTTGGTTCGATAGTCATGATGTGATTCGGTAAGGATGGGTAGATAACTCCCAAGTTGTCTCCAAGCACCATGTTCCAGAGGAAAACGTATAATTATTGTACACGCGGGTAGTGTAGATGGTTTTGTACCGAACGCGTTGCTGTTGTCAGCAAAACAAATAAAAAAAATTTCAACAGATTATCATGAGGATATGACTGCAACTTTATTCGAAAAATAGTTCGGTGAACAAGTATTACCAAATATACCAGCAACTTCTGTTATTGTAATGGATAATGCGTCATACCACTCGCGTCAAAAGATAAAAATACCGACGAAAGCAAAAAAAAAGAAGACATTTTGGAATTTATGGCTTATAAGAAATTGAATGTTCCCCAAAAAGCCACGAAGGAGGTATTACTACGTATAATTATTAAAAATGAAAATTTTGAGAAATAATATATTATTGATGAACTTTGTAAACATTCTGGTCATCCACTTCGTTACCTCCGTATTATTGTGTTCTCAACCCCATTGAAATGGTTTGGGCATTTATAAAAAACAAATTGAGAAAATCCAATCAATGTCCAAATTTAAGCGGAGAAGTAGTAGAAAATGTTAGGAGAATCTTAGGAGAGGAATATAAAGATCTTTGGACAGAATGCATTTTACATGCGATTTCGAAAGAACGTGAATATTTTCTTTTGCCATCCATTCAACCAGTAATCATAAACATGGGTGATTCGTCTGATTCGGAGGATTATGGTGATTGAGTCTTGCCACGACTTTGATGTGTATATAAGATAGCCGTACCAGCAAATAAATTATCAATGTTTCCTGATGTTTTCTTATTCTATTTTCTGAACAATTTGTTTTCGGTGTGTCAGATAACTTGTCAATAAGTTACGAGCAACGTCCCGTACCCATATACACGCGCAATCCTTCAATTCTATTCATTATAAGAACAAGACACATTATATTCGCAAATTTCTATACAGCAAGCAATACGAAAAGTTATACCCAAGTAAGAGAAATTATCTCCGCCTATGGTCGGCAAGTACGTTCAAAGAGGCGAAGTCATTGACGTGTTAATCCGGTTTTACAGCTCATTCAACTGAGATTGGATAAACTATACATACCTACCTATCTGGAAAATCAAACCTTTGAAAAACTTGAGGTGTCCAATGAAAAAGCAGTAATGGAATGTCCCAGAGTGATTGCCTTCGATCAGTGTCACCTTCATTTAATTTACCTCCTGAACCTATCAAGATTTATAAGGGTGTTATTTTTCTATGTTCAAAACGCTTCCAGTACTATAAGTAAAATTAATAGTCGGAAGCTCAAAAATTATTTTTTCGTCGACCTCTGCAAAAAATGACATTTTACGTACTAATTTCCGGACGAAAAATCGACTATTTTTGAAGGCAAGTACTTTTCGTCCGCAAACACTTTTCGTCCGCAAACACTTTTCGTCCGCAAACTCTTTTCGTCCGCTGTGGTCACTATGATACGGCACGGTACGAGAGCGGCGATTGAGTCATTTTCGTAAATCCACGTTTTAATTAATACATAGGCGCCTGTGACAATAACTGTCATTTGCTGTTGTCAAATTAATTATTTACGAAATCCGCTAGATTTCAGGTAAAGCACTTCAAGAGAGAAGTTTTGGAAATGGTGCTGTTGGAGCACCTGCATCTGAAGTTGCATCAACAAGTATCCAAAATCAAAACTTGTCTCTTGCATCTTCTTCGACAGCAGGAATTAATATCAATAATTGCACAAACTGTACGTTCAATATTCATCTTCGAGATTGATTTAATTTTGTAGTATAATTGAAATAGAGAGTTGTTACACTTCAAATACATTTTGTTTATATTCATTAAAATTATGATCGAGTCTGCAGTTCGAAGAGTTGGACGTAGCTGAGGCCAGCAAACATGCGAGTACTTACTTTCATAAAGGTATGTAGAGGTCGACGAAAAAATGTAATATGCACCTCGGCGAAAAACTGTCTACTGTCTCGACTGCTTGCTATCCTCGGCTGCGCCTCGGCTATCAATTTGCAGGATCGACTATAATAGACAGTTTTTCGTCCTTGGTACATAAATAACTATTATAGCATTTCCTATTATTGGGTGTAAAACCTGTTGGAAATAAAAGCTCTTTTTATCTGAAAATCCTTTACATGTCGAGTTTCATGATTTTTATCTCTACTGTGATACGTGCTGACCAAGGTACTGACCTATTGTAATAAAAATAGCATTAACTGTGTCTATTTAATTTATTTCAACGAACATTTTTTATATAGACTAATACCGCTATGCCAACTCTATGTTTCACTCTTGTGATCATACCCGGTGTGATTTTTTGTATTTGTAATTTCTACAACGATGAAAAATTTCCGAATATCATGGATAATTAAATTGTATGATTCTTCCCGTCTACATGCTCCTGCCACTTCAATATCGAATAATATCTTGAAAAAAGTAAGTTGTACCTGACGACAATTGAATCGAGTGTTCGTAATCGCCAGAGGCAGACAGGTCCGGTTTCAGCTCGTTACACTGTCCCCTTCTTAAAGTCATTTTGTACCACAAATGTCACCCTTGGAGTGTGTCGATATCTGCAAGATACTCCATATCTTTGCCGTTCGATGAAAGTGACACTCCAATGGTCTTCATGTTCGGTCGCGAAGTATTGTTACTCCACACCACAAAATATTGACGCCGCTGGATCGAAATATTTTAGAGGTCAAATTGTTTCCGGAAATTTTTTCGAGCTCATGAATATTTTGAAAATTTCCCGAATCGCAGACGAGGGAAATTTTCTAAAAATGTTCGTGAGCGAGAAAAAATTTCCGGATATAATTTGACTTCGCGTGGTATTCGGTAAGAAAATTCCACACCGAATTGTGGTGGAAAATCAAATATTTTTAAAATTTAATTTTCGATTCTCAACAATGCAAATTATTTTCTTCATCAAGTCATCAGCGAAACAAAATGTGTGGTCCACTTAATTGTTGAGTTGCCATCGTAACTAAGTGAGACCCTAACCTCGAAATTATTATTTCACTTTTGAAGCTGTCAAGTGGCACGACGTAAAAAAATGTTTTGCTTCGGTCAAGAAAGTAAAGAAAATATTCGCGAGGAGATTGAGCAGTTGACACCCGCGAATACCAGGAAATCGTATAATTTCGATAGAGCGGATATATCTGTGGAAGAACTGGCGCTTATTCTTGAAGACTATGGGTTCGACATCCGAAAAAAGAACTCCGAAGACTGCAAGGAGAATGTTATCAGTTTTATGGTCTTCCAAAGCCAGGCAGTTGCTGGAATATTTTTTTGAAATGTATAATCGCAAATTTAATCCATTCTCTGACATACAATTTTTGAACGCAAAAGCTGCAAAAAATGTTAAGCGCCAGAAGCTACAAATGGATCCAACCAAGAGAAAGGAAAGTTCATCTGCACCATCAGCAGACGAGCTGAGAAAAATTATTCAGCTTTGGGACGAAAACACTCCGGAAGGACTGCAGAAAAAAAATTTACACGTTGCTGGCCATGAATTGGCCTGGAGAGGAAATGAAGGAGCGGCAGCACGAATCGAATATTTTGTGGAGGAAATTGACAATAGAGGGGAACCAACAGGCCGCATTTAGTATAACCCATTTTTTTCCAAGACCACCCAAGGCGGTTCACAGAAAATGGCTGACAGTAAGTGGCTAGTACCGAATACACTCAACGAAGAAATATGCCCAGTGAGACTGTTCAAAAAACTAACAAGCAAGCGAGGCCCCATCAAAACGAAGCGTTTATTTTTGACGCCAAATCCAAACTGGAAGAATCCCAGTTCCAAAGGCTGGTACAAGAACAGTCCAGTTGGAGATAATACAATATCTTCCTGGATCAAATTCGCTGCATCATTGATTGGAATTGATGTCAAAAAGATCAAAATAAAAAATCATTCTGCAAGGGTACTGGTTTCAACTTTAGACAAAACGGGAATTGGAGAACAGCAATTGATTAAAATAACCGGTCATGGTAACAGCCATCATCAGGAAATAATTGACGCAATGAGGTCTGTTTCAACTTCAGCAAAGACGATTCGAGAATATCTGAATCAAGAACAAGCAACTACTTCCAATCAACCAGCCAGTTTATAATACTTGCGTTTTCCATATAAACAATAATTACAATAGTCAAAATAATATAAATAATTAGATTTATTATCACTTGTAATCATTCATATAAAATAAAGAAGTAAAATCTCATCTATTTTTTATGTTATTTTTCAACTGCTGGAAACCTAGCTAGGCAAATATAACAAATTTACATTGTTTCGATACCGTCCTCTAGGAATGGGTTACAAGCCTGCGATAATTCTGAAATTTTTACTCATTGTGGTTGCATGAAAATGGCAACCTAAAGCGTAACATAATATATTCTTCTATTTTAAATAAATTTTGGACTACTACAAGTGGTAGAAAGTTATAATTTTATCAAATTTAATGTGCTTTGCAGTTTCGGTAATGGCCATGTAATGGCTTCTCAGTCTGCCCTTTAAGATATTGTTTTCTACTCATTGTAGTTACGCGGTAATACAGTTTGAAATATATCACATTCTTTGATTTTTTTATTTACTTCGGGCTACTACAAGTGATAGAAAATGAAAAAAATATTAGTTTTATACCTACAGGAACAGATTACATAATAATATTCAGTTTGTCTTCACACCAATGGACTCTTAGCCTATAAACTGTTGATTACTACTGATTGTACTAGCTCAAAAGTGCCAATAAGGGACAAAAAATATAATATTCTTTTATTTTATAGGTACTTGAGCTTACTACAATTGGTAGAAAATTATAATTTTAGAGGTTTTTCGGGAAGCTGCGTGAACAGATTCATGGCGCGTCATAGCTTTGCAATTATTTAGGCCTTCAAATTGGTAATTTCTACTAATTGTAGTTGCATGAGAATCCCATTTCAAGATATAAAATAGTAGGTATATTCTTCAATTTTACATAAGTTTTGAGTAACTACAAGTGCGTTATGCGCGCTTTAATGGCATGGAATTCATAACAAGCGTCAGCAAGCATCAATCATAGGAGGCTGTGATCATTGTATTTTGACACTTCAAAACATAAAAAACTCGCGTTTTGTTGCACTAATAAATATTGCACAGCCAGTAAAACCAATAAAATTCTTTGTTTAAAAATTGAATCGGTTTGAAAATCATACAATATGCAAAATATGCGTGAAATTATCTGATGTAATGATCAATTATCGTACCATGACTTATTTATTCGCATTAATAGAGGATTGTGGCTCCAATTTGAAGAAAGAAAATTTGTTCCGATTTGTCCACGAATATTTGCATCTAAACTACGCAAAATTGAAAGTACTGAATGGGAAAAGGGTAAATAATTTAGTGTCTAAATATTATATATATTTTATTAGACATAGACACTCAATTGAAAACATTCAAAGTCCTGTATTTTCGCCATTAAGAAGAGAGGAGGTGTACGAAGAATATAGAAAACATCTTAGCTTTTTAATTAAAATGTATCAAAACTAAATATTATGTGAACAAATAAAAACCAGTCTGTCAAAAATGGTCCGTTATTGTAAACGTCAAAAAATTTCCAGTATAATTCGCTGTTGGGTATCCCACGAGAAAAAAATTCTACTAAAATACCTCCGTTGCCATGATGATCTGTCAAAATAACGTATTTTGATTGGTTCAAAATTCCAGGTGTGGAATTTTCACTTATAATATCACAAGAGCTTAAATTATTTCCGATTTTTTTTTTGAATTTTGAAAAATTATCCCGAGTCGCGATAATTTAAGCTTGCGTGGTAGGTATTCGATAAGAAAATTTCACACCATAATTTGGAAAAAAAATTATTAATCCAATCTGACCTTTTAAATTAATTTCACTGCTTGTCAAGTCCACCATGTTTCATTAAATAAAAAATATTACCAGCTTTAGTTACACCAAATGCTAAAACTCAGGTGGGTATTAGATCAGTCTATCGCCCTTTCATAATTTTAGGTTACTAAAGGTGGTAGAAATGTATTTTTTGTTAAAGTAATCCGTAACACTTCTAATGTAAAAAATATAATATTAACATGGTTTGTTGCAGTAGGTGGCCGTGATATAGGCAGCCATGCTTTTGACAGATGAGGTTTATATTGGTAAATTACATTGAGTTACTGTATAGTAAACCAGCAAACAAAGATATTCATATGTAAAACATTTCTTGTAAGCATTTGCGTTAAACAATTTGAGAAAAATGAAATGCTTTGAAAATTACAATTTATGTAAATACTGCAGAGTTGAGTCAAGTGCAAATATGTCATCCAAAATTAATATATTTAACGAATTTAATGGAAGATTGCGACCAGCAGGAAGCGTTAGAGTCGAATGGTTTGTTTAAGAAAATCCAAGAAAGTCTGCTGCAGATGTCAAGTAAATATGGCCTTTTGCGTAAAAGAGATTTGAACAAAATTGTTTCAAAATATTACAAGGATGGGTTAGAATTCAAGCAACATTATCTTACTATGTTTGTAGATCCTACGTTTTTTGAAACATAAATTGTTAATGCATAATTAAATAAATTTGTGTTTTCTGTTTAATGAAACTTTATAGCGAATAATAAATAATAATTTTAATTCTCATAGAAATTTTGCATTATTCACAGGTATATCTACAATATTTAATGGTTGTAGATCATATGTTTTCAAATGCCAAAAAAATTCCACTTAAATATCGTGGCGCCACGAAAAAATTTCGGGAAATTTTTTTAGTTGCCATGGTAACTAGTCAAAATTTTCAAAGATATTTCTCATAACTCTCCAATATCCCATCAATCTCATAGGACAATTGGCATGGTTTCTATTAGTTTGGTGAGGCTCTTCAGGCATTTTCCTTTTTTGGAAGAATAACACAAATTCGTCTCCACAAATAGTTTCAGACATCTTCATAAGATCGAATCCTATAAGTAATTTAAGCATTTAGATCACTAGTTGACTTCTGGTAATGGAAACCATTGTCATTCGTTCACATATCGTACAATTTTTCACATGAGCTCGGTATTGATAGCTTTTTCCGTGTTACTGGAGATGCTCAACAGGATTGATTAGGTGTGACCGCCACAATTTCAAAAGAGGACTCCTAGAACTCGAATAAAGAAATTTTGAACGTGTGTCCTGAATCCAACAGTTTTTGAGAAAAAAATTAGAATTTGAATATTTGTAGAACAGAAATTCAAAGAAATACAGCACGGTTGTATGCATTCTAATAACCTGGGTTTATGACGAATACTTTGGTTTGTTCATTAATCTCAAGCTGAACAATCCATAACCCCTAGGAAGGACGGAAGCATGATAATTTGCTGTCACCAAGTAAAAATATAGTTTGTATTCCTACCCGACCATACGAATTTAAATACAGTGGAGGGCTTCCCCAAAAACCATAATAATCAACCCTGGGCTTCATAAAGATACCGGCTCTCCTATTTGGATCTTGAAGGGTTAGGTTTGAACGTGAGTGGGCCCGTATCAGACCCTCCACTAAGGCCAATGAAGGGTAGTTTGTATAGTTTTGGATAAGGCTTCTCGAATGAGTAGATTTATATAAGGGTTTCCACAAGTGGGTGGATTAACCAATAAAACGTTGAGAATTACATTATAAAAATATATTCTTATGAGGGTATGAAATGACAACAAACGAAAAACCCAAATGAAAAAAAAACTAAATATAATTCGATTTTTTTTTCGGAAGTTGTAACAGCATAGAAACGCTAATTTATTTACATGACTATGCAACACACTTCACATTAACGGTGAATTGTATAATTTCTCCACTAAGGGCGGGTTGTACAAAATAAGTTCACCAACAGTTTAAGTAAACTCGCTTCAGTTGCTAGGGATTAGCCAATCAAATTTCTAGTACCTTAGCAACTGAACTCAGTTTAGTTGAACTGTTGGAGAACTTGTTTTGTACAACCCGCTCTAAGACTGTCGCAAATTATCACTGTTACGCATCCCAACAATGCATCTGCTGCGAATTTTGCATGTAAACATTTCAAATTTTGACGTATTTTCGTTGCCTCATGTAGAAATATTTGTCTATAAATCCTATCGAAAATGGAGTTTTCACTGATGAAAATCAATATTATGTCATTCAAACAATTAAGAAATTATTGTTTTTTTATAAACTGTTGGCAAGAATTGTAAGAATCCCTGAAAAACAACAAAACGAAAACCAATATGGAGGACGAAAATTTAATCTCGATTAAACAGCTCTTGTGAAATAATTACTTATTTAAACGAAATATATTCGAAAAATGGTGGTGTCTGATTGGTCTATTTCATCATGAATGAAATAATCGCTGGATTAACTTCTAGACTAAACGGTCGACTAAACGCAAAGCTCCAGAGGAGAGCGCAGAACAATTTAGGTGCCTTCGCCGCGTTTCTAGACGGGACGACTCGTGTATTCCATTTTGTTGTCGTCACAGCTGAGAACAATGTCGCGATCAGATGTTCAGGACCGGCTCCAACTCGTTACAATACCAAAATAAAATGAAGTTTTCTAGAAAATTGTCACCCTCTCATACAAATGAAAGCTCGCTCCAATGTTAATAACTTCTTTAAACGCTAGAAACTCACCACTATGAGATTCCAAATCCCTTTATCATTTATATGAACCAGATCTCTTTCAAAATTCATTATTTTCGAAATACAACTATTCCCTGTTCATAACAACCTAGTGCTTATTCTTCGGAGACTGACTGTGTTCAATGTGTATTCTGTTCTTGAGGTCTTCGATTATAGCGAGAGCTTTAACGTAAACACGTTCTTTTAACCCACGTACTACTCGAAGTGATTATGATAAAAATGTATACTGCTTAATCAGACAGACAGCCTCTATCATAATTCACAACAAAATATTGACAAATCATTTGAAATTAGTCATCCAGTAGCTTTCAATAAACCATTCAAAAACTGTATAAGGTACAATATGGTTTTTGGTTCAAATAAGACAGTTACAGTGCCGCGAACACCTGGTTGAATCACCCGGTATACGTTCATTATCACCATGTTTTTTTTAAACCCAAAGCAGATCGAGTAAGCGATAAAAAAAAATCATGTAAATTGAATTTCAACATGGGTTTTCTGTCCTCCACATATTATTCAATAATATAATTGCATTGTAAGATAGCATTGTTTTGCAGTTGATATGCTTGGAATCTACAAATTATGCACTTTGTCCCGTCCATGTTTACTTTTTTTTAAATAATTCTCATAGTAGTGCATGTGGGGGTGATTTATATAGTCGTACGGATATTAAGGTGTGTAGGAATTCGACCGGATATGAGTATACAGAGTGTCAAATTTTAGATGCCAGAAGGAATATCTCGGAAATGATAATAAAACGGTGGATGACGGAGAAGATGTCTAGGTCGTAGACGGGAGCATCCTACGTTACCTGGATGTCGGAGAAACGTATACCTACTTGGGAGTGGAACAAAACCACTCTTAAGAAGTTATAACTGTCAAAAACTCTCTCCGCGGGAAGTATCAGCACAAACTCCAAAATATCTGGTCATCAGAACTGTCGGGGTAGAACAAAGCTGCTACAGTTCCGATCTTACTCTATTCCTCTGTAGAGATGAAGTGGACTCCTCCGCGACAACTCGAAGTAAAGACGCGCAAGATTATGCACCTTTACTGCAGTTTGTATCCTCAATTATTCATTCCTTGGTGTCTTCCCAGACAAGAGTTAAATCAAGTCCTATTGGCACTGCAATTCGGTTTCAAAAGAAAATGATTTCCTGAAAACTGTTTCTGATCTGTTGGATAATCAAGAAAGGCAAATAATAAAATAGAAAAAATTGGTACCCATTATTTCAACAATTTTATTTTGTGGAAAGCGTGACTAAAAAACCAGATCGAAATTTTGAAGAGCTCTAGAAAGGACCCCGCATTTCCTATAGGTAAAATGGGTCTCGGTGAAATTGTCTGCAGAAATGGTGCAGATTAAATCATTAGGTACAGAGTGAAAAATAAAAACATTTCAGTAATGTCTGAAATTTCGATGTAATAATGTAATCTTGATAACATTATTTTGGCATGCAATATACTATTCTTATTCCATCATTAATCACAATTCATAAATTTCGTACAGGGTGATTTGAAAAATTGGTGAAATATATGGCCAGTTCTGTCGTACATATCCTGTATATTCAAGTGAATTATCATCCTCCGGAGATAGCTGATACCGTATAAACATGATTTCGTTGGAATATATAGGGTGATCATTAAAATTTTCGATGATAAAGATGACAAAATATCAACGTTTCAGAAATCACCCTATAATTCACGATTAATTCGGTGAAATTCCTTTATTATTATTTAATATATTCATCATTCTCTCCTTAACGCTGTCCCAACATTCAGTTTCCTACTATGACTAGTTTCATAGTTATCAATTGAGTTGTCGAGTTGAAGGAACTTGTTCACTCGTACATTCTACTAGTGGCCAAGATTTTTCACTAATTTTTCACTAATAGTGAAACGCGAGAAGTGGAGATGAAAATAAATGTTAAAGAGGGTGAAGATTAGAGATAACAATCACATCAGATATATGAATTTAATAATGTAAGGTACAAAAAGATATATATACAGGGTGTTAATTAAGTACGTTGATAAACTCCGGGAGGTGATTCTTTGAAGGTTTTCAGGACGAAATGTTCATATAAACATATGTCCCAAACGGCTTGGTTTTCGAGATACAGGGTGATAAAAATACATTTTTTTCGAGATTTTTTAGAGTTAACTTCGACATTTTCTACAATAATCAGTTCAAATTAGGCAAGTACAATCCATTCAATAGTACGCACGATACAAAATAATGCATTTCTCAAATAATTCACAGGGTCCTCCTTTTTTTCAGAGTCAAGCTTTGTTCAACCCTTCAGAATTTTTTTTTTCCGCCGCCACTGACATATTTTGAGAAAGGAATAATGAATGTTGTTTCATTTAACATCTTTTTGCTCTCTTGATGTTTTTCATTTACTTGTACGGTTCAGGAGTTACAATGAAAATATTAACGCAAACATTTTCCAGTAACGCATAACATAAAGAAATTTGAGAAGCAATTAGTCTAACAAACTTGAAGGGTGATTCTTTGAAAGGTTTCAAGATGAAAAGTTCATATAAACATGTCCCAAGCGGCTTGGTTTTCGAAGTACAGGGTGATCAAAATACATTTTTTAGGAGTTTTTAGAGTTTACTTCGAAATTTTCGACAATAATCGATCCAAATTAGTTCAAATTGGACAAGTACAATCCATTCATTAGTGCGCATGATATAAAATAATTCATTTCTCGAAGTGTCATTGCCACTCTCCAAAGATTAGCGCGTGACGCAATACGTCATTTTGTTCTCATTACACAAATAGCTATTTTCTGCTCGTGTAGAGAAAATGTAATGTTATGGAGCTCCCATACATTTTTTACCATAACTCAGGTTGAATATGTATTGCACAAAGTTAATTATGGCAAAATAATGTTGGACATTTTCAATAGTGAATAACTTTATTATCAAATACTAGAGCAAAGTAACATAAATTCCCTAGGAATAAAATTAAGTTCAGAAAAGGACCATTATTGAAATTGATATGTCAGAGCAGCTGCTGGAAATGGCCACCGCCAACTTCAATGCATGCGTTTATGCGCCTAACCATAGACTGGCGGACACGCTCAAAAATACCAGGAGTGTTTCTTATAATTCCGCATGACTCCTGTATGCGATTCCTCAGGTCTTCTTCACTTTGAACTGGAGTTCGGTACACTAATGATTTAAGGTGCCCCCAGAGGAAAAAATCAAGTGGATTCATATCGGGTGACCTTGGTGGCCAAAGTTGTGGCCCACCACGCCCAATCCAGCGATCAGAATAATTCTCTTCTAAATATTGGCGTGCAACCAATCTGAAGTGTACTGGAGCACCATCATGCATGAACCAAATTCCAATTCTTTCCCTCAGTGGGATCTCTTCTAGGAGTCCAGGTAAGATGAATTCAAGAAAATGTCGATAATGGTCACCATTGAGTCTATGAGGCAGAAAATGTGGCCCGATAAGGAAATTCCCTACAATTCCAACCCAAACATTCACAGAAAACGTCTCTTGAAAATGGTTTTCAATCACGGCGTGTGGGTTTTCATCAGCCCACATATGATTGTTGTGAAAATTATTAATGGCTTTACGGGAAAAGCATGCCTCATCGGTGAATAACACTCGAGATAAAAACCATGGATTTTCCAACAATTTATTTCGAATCCAAGTGCAAAAAGTTAATCTCTTTGGAAAATCCCTTGGCAGAAGAGCTTGAACACGATGTATGTGATAGGGATAAAGTTGTTGCTCTTTTAAAATTTGCCATACCAATACATGGGTTACGTTAAACTGTGCCGCAATTTGTCTTGTACTGGTGTCTGGATGCTGCTCAATTTCGTTAAGTACAGCTTCTTCTATCTGAACTGTTCTAACTCTCCTGGGTCTTCCTATGAGAACAGCAGACCTCTTGAAAGTACCCGTTTCACGAAGACGGGAGTGAATATTGATGAACATTTGTGTGCTGGGAATATGACGTTGTGGAAATCTTTCTAGATACATTCGTCTGGCGGCACGAGCGTTACCATCAGCCATTCCATACATTAAGTGCATGTCTGCCATTTCTGAATTTGTATATTCAACCATTTTATCCAAAGGAATATTGAATGAATCTGCTTTATAGCTTGCACTAATGAAGAATTAACAATGAGACAGTTTCTCAACTTTCGATAACTGCCAAGTTGTTGATATTTAAATAAATGAATTAATATCAAAGCCCACTTTGCTATTTTTATGAATTCAAATTGATTACAAAATTTCTGCGTTACTGCAGAAGAAAAAACAAACCGAAATTTCTGATAAAATAATGTACTCCGTACGGAAACAAAAATTTGTTTGATTTAGTTTTTCGGAGTTATGACCAGAGATTCATAAATGAAAATCAAATGTGTAATGATCTGCGACTATTAGATAAACCCTATTAACTATCTTCGATTACAGGATTACCTTTCGGAAGTTTTTTATGTTGAAAAGGAAACGTTCAATTGAAAACTAAAAAATATCTTTTTTTAAAATAACAAAAAATTTGTATAAGACTGATGGGTAAAAACATTTTTAATCAAATATCTCAATGAAAATGCACATTTTTACCATCAGAATCTTCAGGTTGAAAGTTAAGGTTTTCCCAATATCTGTCAGATCTAGTTTAATATCCAGCGTACCGCAGTGACGGGGAGATAGTAGTTTTCTGTTAGATATCACAAAAAGAAATCACATCTTTACAATAACAAGCTTTTATTTAGCTTCACTTGTAACTAACTAACAAACAATTTAATAAAAGTTGAATTTGACCCACTTCTAATACTCCGATTAATTTGAAATTTGGCAGGTTTCCGTAATTCCGGTGACAATGCATTAAAAAAATGTTTGCTAAAAAACAAAATGGCGGCTCCAATATGGCGGACGAGTTTTGTGATTATGATCCGATTCTGTTCAAAATTGGTATGTGATGGTTTTTGGGTTGGAGATTTTCAGTTTCACATAAAAAATAAACTAAAATGTTAAAAATGAAAATTATAAAAAGAAAACATTTTAAAGTTTTTATACAATACACTGAAAAGGAAAAAATAATTCATTTCATTGTTTGATCTAGGTAATCTTGTACAGAAAGATTTTGATACTCACAGAATAACCTACAAAAAATGAAACAAATTATTTTTTCATTTTCAGTGCATTTGTATAAAAGCTTGTCTTTATATTTTTTATTGTATAATTTTTATTCGTCGTAGATTTTTCTAATTCTGAAAAAATATTTCCATCAATTTACAATAATTGAAAATGTTTAATTTTCAAATTTTCTAATGTTATGCCACACTGGAAAATGTTTAAATTAATATTTTCATTATAGCCCCTGAACCGTACAAGTAAATGAAAAAATGCAGGATATCAAAAAGATGTTAAATGAAACAACATTATTCCTTTCTCATAATATGTCAGTGGCGGCGGAAAAAAAAATTCTGAAGGGTTGAACAAAGCTTGACTCTGAAAAAAGGAGGACCCTGTGAATTATTTAAGAAATGCATTATTTTGTATCGTGCGCCCTATTGAATGGATTGTACTTGCCTAATTTGAACTGATTATTGTCGAAAATGTCGAAGTTAACTCTAAAAAATCTTGAAAAAAATGTATTTTTATCGCCCTGTATCTCGAAAACCAAGCCGTTTGGGACATATGTTTATATGAACTTTTCGTCCTGAAAACCTTCAAAGAATCACCTCCCGAAGTTTTTCAACGTACTTAATTAACACCCTGTATATATAATATACTAAAAATTCAGACAATTTCACCGAGAACCATTTTACCTATAAAAACTGCGGGGTCCTTCTGAGTTGAAAGTGTTGACTAGCTACTAGAAAATCATTTAACGACGGGTTCCAAGCCACCAAAGTATACTTCTCACCAAATTCAAAACCAACTTATTGAATTGTGTAGAAAGAAAACGTCTAGCTAACGAAAGTGTTGGGATTTTTGTGCTGGCTTATGAAACCGCTGACATAGCAGGCAAGGAGCAACTCACCTTTGGTATCAGGTACTTGGATAAAAGTAATTATGTAAAGAAGCATTTTATTGGTTTCACGAAATTAAAAGCAATGGATGGCCACATCGTTTCAAATAAAATTTCAAATACACTGAGAGCTTTGAAGCAGAATTTTAATTTGGGATTTGATAGATGTTCCACGATGGCTGGTGAATAGTGGAATGCAACAATTAATTAGAAATGAATATCTCAATGCAACCGTTTTTCATTGTTCCTCCCATAAATTTAAACTAAATTTAGTCATCAATGACCTAAATTCCATTCAAGTCATCCAACATACTTATAGGCGTCATTAGGGAAATAATAATTTTTTTAGAGATAGTCCTAAATGGCGGGCAATAGTTTCTAGCTTGCCCTTGTTGTGCAAGACCAGGTGGTCAGCAAAATATTAATCGATTAGGCTTTTCTATGAAAAATTTATTTCTATTACAACTGCGTTACAAAATATGTCAACATACGAACATTTTAATGCCAGAACAAAGCCAAAAGCTCAACAACTGTTATGCTTAGAATCCTTATCCCAGTTTATTATTGTTAAGATTTGGGTTAGTTTGGTCACGTTATGAAAAGGAAAAGAAGAGCTGTGGAGCCAAGTCAAGAAAATGAAAGAGATGTTGTCAAGACGATAGATAACGAGATTATCAATTGTTGAAAATATGACATATATACTTTGTAAAATAAAAAACGTTTAAAGTAGCAAACTATCGAGTATCCCCTCAAGAGGTGGTCCTTTACAAACACGAA
Source organism: Chrysolina oricalcia (assembly GCA_944452925.2). Lineage (NCBI taxonomy): Eukaryota > Metazoa > Arthropoda > Insecta > Coleoptera > Chrysomelidae > Chrysolina > Chrysolina oricalcia. The sequence continues at coordinate 20,544,443 of OX101817.2, read as the reverse complement.
TCGTTTAAACGTAACAACAATTATCTCTCTTAATATTATTGCAAAATATTCACCATTGTTGAAACCAGTGGTAAATGAACTGCAGTGGTGTTCTATTGATTTGCTGTCTATAAAATATCATGTAGATACATTAATCACCATGTTTGTTGTTTACATGCAAGTGTTTGCATTTAGTAAATAATTAATTTTTTTAAATTTGTTGTTATACTTATCAACTAATAATTAACGTACTTTACCTTCCTTCATATCGTTTTGTAATGTATTTCAAACTACACTTTAGGTGGGTATCAAAAATATCTTTATTTCAATTTAACGCTACACAAAAATCTGAAATTTTTACTAGCGGCGCCCATGACTGTGCTAAATTATTGTCCGATAAGAAAAGATCTAGAACTTCTGTAGTATAATCGATTTTATTCAAATTTGTGAAGATGTCAATGCAAGTTGCTGAGTGAGCAGTTATTCTAGTGTGATCCCAAATTTTGATTTCGATCCCAAATAAATATAACAAATACGCGAGGTCAGTGAGGGCAGAGGTTTTACCACAGACGTTCAAATTCAAGTCACCAGCCATATTTATGCTTCTTTTAAATGCAAGGTGATGCAAAATCTTTTTTCCAGCGAATCCAGAAAACTGTTTATGTCCCCGTTAGGAGATCTGTAAAGTAGAAGTAGAAGAAACAACAATAAACAGTACGAGGATATATTTAAAAATTCTCCTCTTAATTGGATACATTTATTACAGCGAACCTGCAACGTCTCTAGATCTTTCAAAAAAATGTTTCTTCTTGCTCTGCAAACCAGACCTCCACAGCTTTTATTACCTCCTCGTTTGAAGAAAATTTACGACCTTTTAAACTTTTTTCAGTTGAGGACAGAGATGATAGTCGGACGGAGCCAAATCTGGTGAATAAGGAGGGTGTTCTAGTGATTCATCACGAATTTTTCACATGGCAACATGAGATTTGTGTGCAGGGGCGTGTCCTGCAAAAACAAAACACCTTTGGATAGCTTTCCGCGTCTTTTCTCTTTAATTTTTTCCCTTAGAGTGGTCAGTAATGTCGAATAGTAATCTCCAGTTATTGTTCTACCCTTATCCAAAAAATCAATCATGATTACTCCATGGCAATCCCAAAAAACTGAAGCAAGAACTTTTCCAGCAGATTTTTGGACACGAAACTTCTTAGGTCTTGGAGAACCGGAGTGTCGCCATTACATCGATTGTTGCTTTGTTTCTGGATCGTAGAAATGTACCCATAGTAACAATTCGGTTTAAGAAGTCTACTACCCTTGCACGCTTTTGGTCAACATTCAAACATTTGGGGATCCATTTTGCAGCAATTTTTCTCATGTCCAAATTGACGTGAACTATATGATGAACGCGTTCGTATGAAATATTCAGTGCTTCAAATATCCGTTTTAGCCCAATTCGACGGTCTGTTAAAATCATGTCATGAACTGAATCGATATTTTCGGGGACTGACACAGAAACTGGCCTTCCCGATCGGTCATCATCTTCAATGGAAAATTTACCTCTTTTGAAGCTTGCAGTCCAATCAATCTTTCACGGTCGCATACGAAGGACATTGATCACCAAGGGTATTAAGCATATCTTCGTAAATCTGCTTACCTCTTAACCCTTTTAAATACAGGTACTTGATGATGGCTCGATACTCCAATTTTTCGATTTTCCCAATTTCGGTGGACATACTTTTTCTTTTAATTTATTGCGTAACTCTGGTTTACCTTTTATACGTCAAACTTTACACTGACACTTCTAATAAGTTATTGTTCGTTGCTATGGTAACGCAATATTTTGTTTATGCAGAAAACTGGTCTAGGCTAACTAGATATCAATACATCCTCGTACACCTATCTTACAACGCGAAGTTACTAATAGCATTTGTCTGTTTCCAGTTTCCAGTTTTTTTCCATCGATTGTCATATATTTAGTTTTCAATTGTGCTTATAGTATAGTGTATGTGCCGGTGACCTGTTATATCTAATCTTAAGTCGAGTTGGTGGTCTTTATTGTCTACTAGTATACTATCATGTAGCGGGCAAAAGGTAGCAATGTAAATGTGCAATTTTTTTTCAAAATATTTCTGAGTTAAAAAAATAAAAATGATTGTCCAAAAATTTAAATTTTTTTCATAATACCTCTAGACATACTCCGAATTATAAAACAACAACAACAAACAAGTTTTCCCGAATTTAATCATTTTCGAATCTAATGAGATATCTGAATTTGAAACACTTTGTATAGTATTCTTTCTGAATATCATGGAAAAAGGTTGTGTTGCTTGGTATTATTTGGTTACACTCTTGTGGGTATTCATAAAGAAATAGGCCAGTTGTTATCAGTTATAGATCCAACACTTTTGTTCAAGATGTTTCTGTAGTTGATTTACTTTTCACGTCTTTTATACAAATTTTGTTAATAATCTGTTTCAGATATCGCAGTAGAGGAGTATGGAACAAAATGGATGTAGTAAAAACGAAACAACTGATAAACAAATACAAACAGACCAAAAAGAAAATGACTCACCTCACACGTGTTCACTGAGGCAAAAGATACTTAGAATAAAACAAGTAGTAACAGTTGAACCCCTGATCGGTTTCTACTACATGGCAATATACCTCTGCAAACCAGCCTTGGACAACTTAGAATTCGAAAAATCGTGCAGGGTGAATTTGCACTACAATGACTCCATCTGTGATGACATTGTCGAAGGACGACACAAAAACTATTCTCTCTACAATGACAACATTCAAGTGATGATAAGTAAAATGCATTCGTGGCAACAACCAGTTCAAAGCTTCATGCCGCTCATGTTGATACTTTTCCTTGGGTCTTACAGCGATCGCCAGAAATGGAGGAAACCGTTCGTGATTCTTCCAATCGTGGGAGAACTTTTCGGTACAGTGGGGTGTATACTTTGTGTGGTGAACATGAAGTCGTGGCCTTTGGAAGTGCAAGGTGTTCTACAAAAAGTGGTTCCATCGTTGTTTGGAGGACAGACTATGTTGACTATGGCTACGACAGCCTACATCGCCGATATAAGCTCTGTAGAGATGCGAACTCTTAGGTTAGGAATAATACAAATAGTTATTAGCCTTGCCGGGCCACTTGTTAACTCATTTAGTGGTATTTTATATATGACAATTGGGTATATTCCTATGTTAGGAATATCGACCTTCTTATTGCTAGTAGCATTCATCTTCGGCTTATTTTGGATTGAAGAAGAAACACCTCTGAAGAAACGAGAAGTCTGTTCATTAACCGACATATTCGATCTAAAGCATGCCACAGACACGTTTAAAGTATTATTCAAAAAAGCCCCGGAAGTTAATCAATCTCATTTGCGGCTGATGATCCTCATGATTTTTTTACAACGATGTGCTTACGACGGTAAGGTATTGTTATATATTTTTGTTTGTTCCCTAGTATAAAAATGAGTGTTTCCAAATTCTACAGAATCCAATCAAAATTTGAAAAAAGTCAAAACCTCGTGACTTAAAACCTTCATGTTTTTTTTTTCGGAAAATTAGGTAATATATGAAATATTGTGATATTACCTCAAGCTACTCCAGTATGAACATTTTCACTCTAAGAAAAGAAATCATAAAATTATATACCGAGTGACAACATTTTTGTATGGTTTCGAAGTTACAGGTTTCAGGTATGTCGCTATAGTACTTAAATAAGCCTATTTTGATGCTGCATCTCAGAATTTACCACTTCCGCGTTCACAGGAAGTTTTTTTTTTTGTAAATAACACTATATTTTTTCTGATATCGGAAAGTGCTTCGAATTTGTGACAAAATAATTTTTCAAAATTGAATTTTTTTTTTGAAAAATTGAAAAGTTGGCCATGGAAATTAAAAATGCTCACAACTCACAAACGACGTTGGCAGGTACGAGAGGAAGCTTCAAAGTAAATTCCAATTGGAAATTAGGGTCCTCATAAAGTTGCGCTTCCCGTATGTTTCAAGAATTATTAAGAAAAAACTCAAAATCGAAAGATACCCTTGAATATTCATTATTCAATACTCATTCAATACTACACAATTGTGACTTGTTTAAAAACATGACGGCGCAAAAGTTTACTCGAAATGATAAAGTAGATTTACTAATTTATGGTGAGTGTAGAAAAAATTAAACTGCTGCTTGTATTCCATACAGAGAATGATTCTCAGACAACGCCAATCAAGTAGAACTATTTCGAACGTTTAGAAAGGCAATTCCGGATGGAACCAGATGTCAATGCTCTTGAACACACGGGTTTATTATTGATGAACAGACGGAAACTGTTTTGGCTGTTGTGTATGCTGTTCCCATCATCTTTCTTCGACAAATCGAACGAACAAGAATTACCACGTATGTTTGAAAGTGGTTGACAATGTTTCACTTTGAGTAAGGTTATTTATTCTGGACTTTCATTGTCTAAAAAAGAACAAAGAAAAATTCAATTCTCTGCAATTTTTAATCACGACGTTTCAACTGTTAAAATCTACAGTCGTTATCAAGTGTATAATGCGACAATCTCAAGGATACTTCTTATATATGCTGTGGATAATTTTGTGTCATTAGTCTAGGGGTAATTTGGCGGTATTTAGGCAAGCTTGTACAGCCGGTACAGCATTGTTAATTCTTATCGCAATTTCAATTGATCCATGCCACTAATTAAGGGTTTCCACACATTACGGATTTCTATGCTAGCTTGACTAAGACTTTTGTTCATAATATATGCACTCTCTTTAAACTTCCTTCTATTACCAGCCCTCTTCTTTATGGATGACTTCGGCTTCAGTCCATTTTATGTTGTGTTGGGTCGTCCAGACATGATCCGCTATTCCTGACTTTGATGTTTCTCCTCGTTGAGTATTTCTCTTGTGTTCAGCGAGTCTAACGCTAAGTGGTCTCTTAGTTTCTCCAAGATAAGCTTCGCCGCATTCACAAGGGATGCGGTAGATGCAGTTTTTGGAATCAATGTCAGCGTTACGTGGTCTGGTCTTTGTGAGATGGCTGCGAATAGTGTTACCTGACTTGAAACATGTCCGTATTTTGTATTTCGACCCAATTCGCTTTATTCTTTCCGATAGACCTCTAACATACGGAACGCACAGGGTGGCTTGTGTCGGCTCATCTGGTTTCTTGTTCTTATCCCCCCTGCGGGCTAGAACCTCTTCTATATGTTTTTTGGGGTACCCATTTCGTCGCAGATCTTTCTTGATATTGTCCAATTCTATGGTAAGAGTTTTATCTGTGTTACATAGGTTGTAGGCACGGTCCACCAGCGATCGAACAACCCCTCTCTTTGTAGCACCATGATGGTTCGATTCGAAGTTCAGGTATTGTCCGGTATGAGTCGGCTTTCTGTATACTGATGTTTGGCACTTATCATTGTTCTTTTGAACTTTCACGTCTAGAAAAGGTAAACCGTCTTGCGTCTCCTTTCCCATCGTGAAGTTTATGGACTTTCTGATGTTATTCAGATGTTCCAAAAAGACGTCAAGGTCCTCGTCTCCGTGGTTCCATATGACAAACGTGTCGTCAACATATCTCAACCACATCTGAGGTTTCTTATGGGCTGTCTCTGTAGCAAAAGTTTCAAACCATTCCATATAGATGTTTGCTACCAAGGGCGATAATGGGGATCCCATTGGTAGTCCGTCTTCCTGGGAGAAAAAGCGGTCTTTTTCTTGAAAGTAACAATTTCGCAGGCAACATTCTAGCAGGTCCATAATGCCACGTACTGGTAGGTTCGTCCTGTTCTTCAGCTCTGTGTCTTCTTGCAGATTTTTCCGAATAATTTGCAAGGCCTCTTCTACCGGGACGTTGGTGTAGAGACTTTCCACGTCAAAACTGACGAATTGGTCTCCTGGTGCTACTCTGACCCTTCCAGGATATCTACAAAGTGCCTGGAGTTCTTCACGAACGTCGAGGTATTGCCTCCAACCACTGCAAGGCAATACTGCTGTACCGGAGGGACCTGGCACTGTAATTAACAAGCTTACCTGAATACCGCCAAATTACCCCTAGACTAATGACACAAAATTATCCACAGCATATATAAGAAGCATCCTTGAGATTGTCGCATTATACACTTGATAACGACTGTAGATTTTAACAGTTGAAACGTCGTGATTAAAAATTGCAGAGAATTGAATTTTTCTTTGTTCTTTTTTAGACAATGAAAGTCCATAATAACCTTACTCAAGAATTACCAGTTGGACGAGAATCACCTCGAAAAATCCTACATCAGCGCCTTTACAAAAATGATCAAGACCAATATTGCAATTGGCTACTTGAACCCTATAATAACGAGAAACATTCTATTTTCCGATAAATCAAGATTGATAAATCTTGGAATGTTCAATAGAAATAACACCAGATACTACGCAACTGAGAGACAAGGGAATTTTCAGCATCGCTTTGGGCTCAACGTATGAATGGGTATTATTGGATCTCGAATTATTGTGCCAATAATATTCGTAGGTACTAATATCCCAAGACTATGACAAATAGCCGACGATTATTTTCTCCATAATTCTATCGAGAGTACCTTGTATTTTGACAATTTGATGAGACCGTATGAACAAGTTTACTCGAGATGAATTAAAGAAAATAATAGTCTCTATTTGTCATGGTCGAGTGATAAGGTAAAGCCACCAATAGATAACACCCCATGCCCCATGCTAATGCATGACACACTTTCAAAAAATACCTATATTAAAACATACCAACATTTTCTATTGAAGTCCGACAGTTGGCAACATTGTTTAGATCACACTTGATTATCTGTAACCAATTTCTCATTCCGTAATGAGACCTACTCCCGTCAACACGTTTTCGATTCAAGAGTGTCAAATTGTGGTCTGGTTTTTGTACACGCCTAATGAGAATATTAGGGTAGTAAGTTTACATTTTTTCATTTGTTTTCCTTATGGTTTGAAATATACTGAATCTTTGAAGCTATAAAATGAGTATTACTGCTAAGGTTATGTTTTCCCTTCATTAGATTAAGATTTAATAAATAACAGATTTTTTTAGTGTAGTGTCAGCTTTTGGTCTAACTGAACCTCTTGAGGCTAATAGTTGACATCCGATGTCAGGCACTTGATTTCGCACTTTAGCTGGTTAGACGAAATTAACGTTTTGCTTCTTCACGATCGCACAAATAAATTTGGATATAAAGAGATGTTGGGAACCAAAAGATGACAGTGGTGTCAACAATTGGTCGTATAGGTGTCAGCTATTGGGTTTTATATCATTGTATCAGTGTCACTGGCCTGATATAAAGCCACAAACGTCTAAAAGGATGAAAAAGGAAAAAATTCCTTGAATACTCACATCGCCCTAAACGATTATGTATTACCGGAAGAAGATAAGCAACAGAAAGCTGAAAATTAAGCTAGTAGCAAGGAAGAAAGAGAACAAAAACGAAAAGAGTAAGAAGAAAAGAATCTGCTGAAGAACAGAAGAAAAAAAAACAAAGGCAAAAAAAGAAACGGCCCACTTAAAGGACAGGTTGATAGTGATTCAACGACTTCAGAATCATTATCGATTGAAAGTGCCTACTCTTCTCCATGGGATGAAGATTTCGAAGATGTCAATGAAGATGATTTATCATATGAACCAGTTAATTTCGAACTTCTCAAGGAAGGGGATTTTGTCTTGTGTGAATTCTTAGGTTATGGGAATAAAATCCACAGAAAGAATGAAAAAAGAGTTTGTTCCACATGAAGAGGACATCTCTTTTATATCCATGGACCAAGTAATTGGTAAAGTATCTCAACCGGAAATCTTGACAAGAGGGGAAAGAATCAATTATGCTTTTCCAAGATCATTGCCGATTAAAGTTTAAAAATTAATCAAGTCATCTATTGGTCAGAAACATGTCATCTATTGGACTATTTCAATTCAGAGGTGTCATCTTCAGGTAGTAATGCTGGGTGCAAGTAAAATATTTTTTCTCGTTCAGTTTTTGATAAAATATTCACATGATAATGATGAGCATTTCTAGAAAACCTTAGTAGACCAAGCTATAATAGAGGTTTTTTCCCACACAAAATAAAAGACGCAAATGGCCTATACTAATTTTTATAAGATAGTTCGTTAATGAAAACCCAAGTTTTCGCCCCAGCAAAATCGCTTTGTGGAATTTTTTAAACAAAAAATATTGAAAAAAATTACAACTTTTTTGTTTTTTTGCGAATATCTCAAAAAGTATTGGAGGAATCGTTTTACAGTCAATAGCACTTTTGTACAGACTTATAAAAGCTACAAAATGGATTTTTATACGACCGGATCGGTGCATTTTCCACTGAGAAAATCCGGGAAAACCTCGAAAAAGAGACCATTTTTCAAAAATTTATAATTTTTATAAATCTGAAGCTGGACAAACAATATTGCGGAAACTGATAGATATTAATATGTGGTTCAAATGTGCGCAAGACTTTTTCTGTCCGATGTGTAGTTTTTGCACAATCGCGTTATAAACAATTTAAGGGAAATTTAAGGGAAATCGTCCTATTCAAATTCTGTAAACGGCATCTGGAAGTAGAGATCAATAACTACAATTTGTATATTTTGGATTTTCACCTGAGCGGTGGAAAAAGTGTTGAAAATGTAACTGAAAGTTGATAAAAACGCTTCAAAGTGTGTCCGAAGTCACCCGAACTGAACTCGTATTAACTTCAGTTCAACTTCGCAAAAAAACAAAAAAGTTGTAATTTTTTTCACTATTTCTTGTTTAAAAAATTCCACAAAGCGATTTTGCTGGCGCGAAAACCGGGGTTTTCATTAACGAACTATCCTATAAAAAGTAGTATAGGCCGTTTGCGTCTTTTATTTTGTGTGAAAAGAGCCTCTTATTTATATCTACAGCTTGGCCTATAGGGTATCTCATGATGTATTCACTTTTTGAATTTTATTAAAAATATTGAAAATTTCAGTTATTCTTCATTTTATTTTCTTAATAGTGTCATCTATTGGTAGGTTTACCTTATTTAGGAAGATTATTTCATGAACAGCATCAAATCATTTATATACCCGATCATATACGTTTCAACTTTTAACTTTACTTCCTTTTTTGAGGACAAGAATGCAGGTTTCGTCTTTTTGTACTACGCGTATTCCTAGCACTTTGGAATGTGAAATGTTCAAATGGATTTATCTTACGTTTATGTTTATTGAAGTAAAATTCATGGAGATTTTTTGCAGTTGAATTCCAGATCACTTTAAACGTGTACTCTTTATATTCCTCGCCACTTTCTTTACGCATATTCCATGCCCAATCATTGAGGATTTCTGCGATCATGAGAGTTGGGGTAGTCACACACAATTCATATTTCTTCTGCTGACAAAAAGACATTAATTGTCTCCAGATAGACTCTTTACTCTTCACGGTATTTTCTGGGATGGATTCGCTTATATATGCATTAATTTCTATCATAGAAGATAACCCAAAACGAGACATTTCAATCCTGAGCGACTAAGTTATGTCAAACTTTGAAACTTATACAAACAAAAGAGAGCTTTGTTTACATGAATAGCCGTGTTAACCTAAATATCCGCTTGTTTACCTAAATAGCCGCTCATACCACACATCATGTGACTTCAATCATGAAATTTCATTGGTGTAGCAATGTGTGAATGAAATAATCGATAGTATAGTGAATGAGCAACGCTATTTCGATTGTTACAGAACGACATAGCAGGTTTAATAGAGAATTTACTTCTCAATATCTGCCAAAACACGTATTTCCAGCAGGATAGTGAACCTTCTCATAATTCAAAAGTAGTAACCAGTCATCTTGATGAACAATTCCCAAATCCATGGATTGACACGAATGGTCCTACAGATGGCCTCCAGAGGTCACCCGACCTCACACTACTTGATTTTTTCATACGGGGTAACCTTCTAGACCCAAGGAGACTAAAAACAAGGAGGGTTTAATAAGCTCTAGCCAATCAGAAACTTGTAGCATCAACGCGTCATAGTGACGTACTTGGGTATGAGTACAGAGTCGAACTCGAACCAAGCAACAAAACTGTCAGCAGTAACTCTCTATACCAAGAGCTAGTCCGTCACTGTCTATAGAGAACGGCGGCCATGTCATGTATAACTACGTCACATTTCGTCACAAATGTTCTTTCATCTCTTTCTACTAGTGTCCCCATTGTCTTATGGGAATCAAACACTCCTTGTTTTTAATTTAGTCTCCTTGTTCTAGACCTACATCAAAGGAGGATTTGGAACAACGCCTTAGAACAGCAATTGCTAATATTACCCATGCTCAGTTAAATGGGGATATGGAAGCTATAGTGAGACGTGCCATATTGTGCAGAGAACACATGGAGAACATTTTGAACAGTATTTGTACCGAACTTTGTTCGATTGAACAATCAACTGTATGTTCGTCCTTTTTCAATAGGACCCCGCAAATTCCTTATGGAATTTGGGTCCCGGTGGATTTTTTGAATTTTTGGTATGATGTAGTCCATGTAATTCTCAACCAATGTTACCATTGAGCCAACCCAAAAAATGAACAGTTTTGCTGCTAGGGGGCATTGAAATCACCCCTTGTGCAGATTGAACTATTTATTTTTTAATCCGGTAACAATATTTTCACTTGTTTCATTGTTATGTGTTGCACAATGTTGTGCTGTTTTATAAAATCATTCTTACCCTCCCCCCCTTCTTTCGCCTAACTCCTATTACGAAACGCAAAAAAATTCTCGAATGCCGTTACATGTATCGTCGAATGTTTAAATATGCCTGAATAATGGAAATAGCAGTTTTTTATGATTATCCCCCCTCCCCCCAAACGGCACAAGACGAAAAAAATTCGGTGGATTTTTCTGAATTTTTAATATGATGCAGTTCAAGTTAGTTTGAATAGAAATTAATTGGGTGACAAACCCCAAAAATGAATAGTTTTGATCCTAGAGGGCGTTGAAATCATACCTTGCTCAGAATAGACTATTCATTATTATTTGCCGAAACAATATCTCTGCGTATTTTAGTGTAGATTATGCTGAACAATTGCGTAATTTTTTGTAAAAAAAATTAAAAATCTCTACCCCCAAGCCCTATTTTAATACACGAAAAAAAGGTTATTCAGGCACTCAAATTCAGATTATTGATGTCTAATTTTTATTTATTTTCAAGATTTTCGCCCAATTAATTGATATTCAAATAACATGAACTGTTCCCTACTAAGAAGTCAGCGAAATCCACCAATATTTTTTTGAAGGGAGGGAAAGGTGAAATTAAACAACTATACGATTCCTTAATTTGAGCTGATTAAAACATTTATTTTGATAAAGCATTCACAAGTAGTCGAGAATTATTTTTTTTCGTGTATTAAAAAAGGGTTGGAGGGTAAGGGAGAGGTTTCATCTTTTTTTTAATAAAAAATTTCACAATTGTTCAGCATAATCTAAACTAAAATACGTTGAGATATTGTTGCCGCCTATAATAATGAATAGTCTATTCTGAGCAACGGATGATTTCAACGCCCTCTAGGATCAAAACTATTCATTTTTGGGGTTTGTCACCCAATTAATTTCTATTCAAAATAACTTGAGTTGCATCATATTAAAAATTCAGAAAAATCCACCGAAATTTTTTCGTTTTGTGCCGTTTGGGGGGAGGGGGGTAATCATAAAAAACTGCTATTTCCATTATTCAGGCATATTTAAACATTCGACGATACATCTAAAGGCACTCGAGAAATATTTGTTTTGCATTTCGTAATAGGAGTTTGGGGAAAGAAGGGGGGGTTAGAATTTTTTTTTATTAAACTGCCCAATATTGTGCAACATTAGCAACAATGAAACAAAAAAAAACATTGTTACCGGATTAAAAAATAAATAGTCCAATCTGCGCAAGGGGTGATTTCAACGCCCCTTAGCCCCTAGCCTAGCAGCAAATCTGTTCATTTTTTAGGTTGGCGCAATGATGACATTGGCTGAGAATTACATGGACTACATCATACCAAAAATTCAAAAAAATCCATAAGGAGTTTGCGGGGTCCTCAACTTTGAAAAATAATTTTGTCACAAATTCGAAGCTTTTTCGGATAATCAGATAAAATATACAGAGTGTCATTTGAAAAACAAAAGTTTTGGGTAGGTGAAACCAGAAGTGGTAAATTCTCAGATGTGGAGTCAAACTAGGCGTATTCAAGTACTATAGCGACATACCAATTTGAAACCTGTATCTTCAAAACCATAGAAAAATTGGGGGGCGTACCTCACCTCGTGGTCACCCGGTATATATGTATACGAGGTTTTGACTTTGCCAAATATATAGATCATGGGTTCTAAACAAATATAACTGTTCCGATAATAAATTTTAAATTCCACAATTCGCACAACTGGAATCCACAGAAATTCAAAATGAAAAGATAGTCATCGATAAGTCACATCACGAAACGTTCTATATCCACCGATAGGTCTCTATATGCCCGACCAGATTTGAGAACAAATTATTTAAGAATGTCAAAAATTAATGTCCATTCGTGTCGGTGAAGTCCGATAAAGCTAGGCGTTTTCTCCAGAGGCCTAATTGACGAATATTAGTAGAAGTTCATCAACAGCTTCTGGACAAGTTCCAGTAAATATCTAGGGCTGTTCCAAAACTTGCCGTGGAGTAAGATTAAAAGTAATGTCAAGGTATTAGCTTGACAGAGAGTATGCTGGGTTTTGGAACAGTGTTCGATCTTATGACATACGACAGTAGGTGAACCTTTAATCGTTTATACATAAACATATAGGGCATCTTATAGCTGCATCATTCCAGAACAGTATTTCTGGTTCTTTTTTAGCTACCTACAACCGAGTTCTCTCCAACACTAGATTTCTGGAGACTTTCCACCTCATTGGATTCAGAATTATATCACTGATTCACCTAAAAGGATACTCTGAAAATAATGTAACTGCGTCAATACAAACTCAACAGAATTATATCACTAATCTTGTAAAACTTATAGAAATCCACTTTATTAGACAAAAGCAGACAGAACAATCATTTTGGAATTTGTTATAATGTTCTTTCGTATTGAAGAATTGAAGTTTTAATAGTATATTCTTCAACGAGCGTATTATTCTCGAGGATAAAAATTCCGAAACGAGCCGAAGGCGAATTTCGGAATTATCCGAGAAAATAATAGCTATTATACGCGAGCAAAAGACAATACTTTCTCTACGACTATACGATACTCAGAGTTTTAATGAAATCTAAATATTATTTATGAAAATAGGTATATATTATAAAGTAATATAAGGTAGAATAACAATTATACATGAATAATCGGTATATGCATTAATTGAAAATAATTTTTAAAAAAACTTCCAAGAGTGGGATTCGAACTCACGCTTATATAACTACCTTCGTTATACAATTACTTCATGTACACGCTTCTACCAACTGAGCTATAACAGGCACTGAAAATTTGTGAATGAAATACCTACTAGAGAAACTCTGACCAAGAACTGAGAGAGTGTGGAACGTTCAAGTAAAAATTGTTTGACATACCTTTGTTGCAAGATAGATTTCATCTTCCTCACTATCACTGCTTTGCCAATCCGCTCTATTGATTTTTACATTAGGTACTTGTCACACAGATCAAAGTTAATACTAAGAAAATAGTCAATCTGACATTCGCGGATGCCAAGCTGTGACAAAAGTTCAATCAAGCAAAGCCTTCTTAAGAAATTTGTTTATTAAACCTCTCAGTTCCCGTGGATTCTGAAAATTCTGAAGCTGTGATTGGCCGAGTGCCGTTGAATAATGAGTTAGGATCCACGGTGTCTTGGAATCATCTTTATTCTTCAATTAAAAATCAATATGTAATGAACGTTGAATACAATAGTTGTAGAGAAACGATTTTACTTAACGTTAACAGTTTAACACAGAAATAGAAAATGTGTCAGAATAACAGTCAGAATACTCTTCTACCCTCCTTTTTGGTAGGGTACAGTTGAGTAAGCTCTGGAGTAAACTCAACAGGTTTTGGAACGTTTGACAAGCGTAAAATAATTCGTCAGATTAAGTTTCGGAACGGTGAGGGTAGACTCCGGGTAAGAGAGTAAGGTTTTGTAGGAACAAACATTAGGTATATTATGAAAACCCCAGTCACAATACTGTTTGTCACGGAAGTCAATGGTGAAATATTGAGAAAACGACAGTTATATCCGTAGCATCTACAAAGGGTTCAGGCAATCTCACTTGAAAAGGGTAGAAACGCGTAAAAATATACTTGCTGCCAATATGAGGTAAATGCGTTAACAGGGTGTGAGTTCGGGTATGTGACTTTGACTATTTGGATCAGTTAGCATACTTATCAACTCCCTGATGATCAAGCTTCCGGTCACCGTATTGAAGACGCTCCCAAAGGCGGATCTAGCCCTCTCGTAAGGGGGGGTCACGGGCTTTAAAATCAACAAAGAGTAACTTATGATACCATATATTTTTTATATCATATATAGAGAGAAAATATCACAGTATTTTTCGATTTTTATTTATGCTGAAACGTGGAACTTTTCAAGATGTGATTGTTGGGACACAATATGGAAAATTATAACCCTCGGCGGAGGGCACCCATTGCTTTTCAAGCAACATTGCTTTTGTTGAATCGCCAATAAGTCTTTTTCCTATATACAGTCCAATATCTGCGGAAAATTTTGAATGAGGAAGCGAGTAAGCAGAAGAAGCGGTAGTAGACACATCTTCCTCGTTAGTGGCTAGTGGAAATACATTATCCTCAGGTTTGTCACCAACGGTAGAACACACTCCTTCCTTGTTAGTGGTTGGTAAAGAGACATTTTCAATTTTTCTACATGAACTACCACCTACATAATGTTTCGATCCACCACCATTTTTTCCTCTGGAATCCCCCTGTAATAAAAAACAACACTTATCAAAATTAAAGACCAAGCAATCAAAAACGAGAAACCAGAACCAATGAATACTTATGGATTTTACTCATCGTCCATCGGAACTCAATAGCCAATAGTCATACTATAGTAATATAACTTGGTTGCTGCGTACGAAAAGAAGTTTAAAAAAATCACAAAGACACACAACAGTCACAACACACAATATTACAAATTCGTACTTACCATCCTTCAGCAACCTGCAATTTTGGAGTAAGTAACCAACAACAAACTTTGGAAAAACTCCAATGTTTTTACACCACTTTATATTTGAAACACTTGCGTTACTGCAGTTTCGTCCTTTATGGTTATTATCAAACTATATTTCAAACTGATACCTGAATATACCAAAACACATGCCCATAATAAAAATATCTTCCTGTAAGTAATTACCTGAATGTGTTGTGATATACCTGTGATACCTGAATGTGATATGTTCATGATCGACAATGTGGAAAGGCTACATTAAAAACGGGTGAATATACTGAGTAGTCTACCTGATCAATAAGTAAATAACATTTGCAATGTTTATGAATTTCTAAGTATCCTAAATAATTCAGTTTCCAACCTTTGCTCGCTAACTTTAGATTAGATGAATGACGAATTTATCTAGAATTTAATCTAGAATCGTATCCACAAAAACACAACTGCCAAGTGAAATGAAACGAATGAGTGGTGGCGCGAGTTTGTATAAGTTAATTAATTTTTGCTACATTTGTTCCGCGCTTGGTATATAAAATGTGGCCGGCACACACAATTTGTTTCGCCGTTCCCTCGCAATTTGTTTTGCCGTTCCTTGCGACTTCCATCACTGCCTTCATCGGATCAATGGTTGAATGGCCTCTCCATAAACCATATTGGTTCACGAACAGACCGCCACTATGGTGTGTCTCAGCCTTTCCCTGATACCTGTTTGCTACTGGTGCTCAATAACCCTAGGGATATGTATGCTAACATATTTTTTTTTGTATATAGACATAATTTCATAACAGGTTACTGTCTTTCTTAATATTATTATCCAAATTTTCAATGTAAAGCTCACGTGATATTTTGATATCTATCTTTGATTCAGATCGTAGTTTTGTAAGTAATATTCGGAAATATTTTTGTTTCTTTCGATATTCCTTATCTCATTTTTCTTTGAATGTTTGAATCAAACTACGGAGGGTATGTGTTGTGTTTACGGTACACAAGTAACCAGTAGGTTCTCGGAAGAAATACTTTATTAATATCAACGTACAACAAATACCACTTTCAAATTACTTTTTAAGTAGACATTACCATTTGACAACTGTCAAGTACTGGTTGTAATTGTTCCTACCAAGTGTTCTACCTATTAGCCTGTTCAGGATATAACACTCCTTTCCCCACTTCTGTAGAACTGTTCATGACTGTGGATGAAATGTAGTCTCCTAAATAACTCGGACTTCGTTTGCTCCTTTGAGGTCTGGCTGAACTCGTACTTAGATCTCTCGGAGGTCTTGTTTGTTCATCAGGCTCATCAGGAAGTTCAGAACTAGCTGACGGTTTCTTTTGAACATCTGGTCTCAATCCACGATCATCTGAATCAATAAGTCTGCTGCGAATTTGATCTGTATGTCTGTGTAGATCGACTCCATCTAACGTTTTCAGGCGATACGATACCGGACCCAGTGATGTGTCCACAATGGCTGGACACCATTTATCACTTCACTAAAACTTCATGAAGTCGCTGCTTCATGAGCTAATGCAATTTTCTCTGCATTATCAAATGTTAAAGAGGATTCATATAGTAATCTTCGTTGCAAGGACTCATCTCTCACGCCGCAAACAAGTCTATCTCTGAGCATTTCTAAGAGTAGTGTAGCATTGAAATTACAATCTTCTGCCAATTTACGTAGCTCGCCAATGTAGGATGAAATGGTCTCGTCAGGTCCTTGTTCTCTTCTGTGGAAACGAAAACGACCAACCATTTCAGACTTCTCTGGAGAGAAGTGCGCATTGAGTTTTTTAATGATATCCTTGAAGGTTACCTTTTCAATTTCTGTGGGTGCTGTCAATGCATGTGCTACTTCAAATGTTGCAGACCCACAAATGCTTAAGAAAACTGCTTTTTTCTTTGTGTCTTCTTCAACACCGTTGGCTTGTAAGTAGAAATTGAGACGTTGTACGTACATTTTCCATTTTTAAGGTTCATTCGGATTGAATGGTTCAATGTTTCCGATGGTTGCCATTTCTTAGTATTTCCTTCTTACTTTTCGACTGCGCCAATTTGTTGTGTTTACGGTACACAAGTAACCAGTAGGTTCTCGGAAGAAATACTTTATTAATATCAACGTACAACAAATACCACTTTCAAATTACTTTTTAAGTAGACAACTGTCAAGTACTGGTTGTAATTGTTCCTACCAAGTGTTCTACCTATTAGCCTGTTCAGGATATAACAGTATGATAATCTGTTTCATGTATAATGGGCAATAACCTGTTCATGCCTGCATTTTGCTGCTTCTCCCTTTGGCTCATAACAGATTAAAGCATGGTCATTCAGTTAAGGGGCTCCTTCTTCAGGATTTTCCAATTAATTTTGAAATTTAGAAACATAACAAATTCATGATTTTACTTTGACGATAATCAATATCTTCTGTATTTCTGTGGATTGCAATATTGCAAATGGAGAGATTACATAATATTTTTCTCTAAAACATTTGTATTAGTTCCCATGTTCTTTTCTTATTATTTTTTTTTTGACAAAATTACGTATTGAAATGACAGCAGCCATGTCCCTAACAGCATGCTTGTGTAAAAGTAATCAATGCATTTATTTTTAGGCGAGACTAATGTTTTATATTTATATGTTCAGAACGTATTTCAGTGGACTCCAGTGGAATACAGTTTCTTTCTCACAGTCAATGGTTTGGTCCTCTTAATAGGTAAGTTTGTTCACCTGCAACAGATAATTCTGTAAAATATGTTTTACCGTAGGCAACTCCTTGGGACTGCCCTTATTTACAAAAATTCTTCATATGAGTGATCACATGATACTGCTGGCATGTCTTTCGACAAAAATATTGGCGAATTCAGCTTTCGGATTGGCAACCACTTCACTGACTTTCTACATAGGTAATATTTCATCATCATGAGGGTAAATAATTCAGATGTGCAAACTTATATTTTTCAGGATGTCTTCTTAGTGCTATCACTAGGATGTACAGAGTAGCGAAAAAATCCCTTTCAACAAAAGTAGTTTCAGAAAGTGACATAGGAAAATTCCAGTCACTTATAGGTATATGGGAAGCCTTGGCACCTGCAGTTGCTGTACCAGTTTATAACCTCATTTATGTACAAACTTTGGATATCCTTCCACCAGCAATTTTTTTCTTCAGTGTTGTTCTTTATGCGATCTGTTGTCTGCTCGTATTGTAAGAAACACTTCAATCTAAATTCACAGTGTGATTATTTTCTTCATAGTCCAGTATGATTTATTCGGAATCCTAATTTTGTAAATTTTTATTGCGTCACTCTGCATTTTATAAACTTAATTGACCCCAATTTCTTTTGTCAAGTTTTACATGCATTCAAATAAAAAACAATCAGTTACAATTTATGAATCAAACTAAAGGGCTACATAAACCAAAATAATCACACTGCCTCAATAAGATATTGATATAACTCTTTTACAGATTAATGAACCACTCCGTTAAAAAGGACTGTGAGGAAAAAGGAGCGGAAGCTGCAGTGAAGAGTGAATATGATAACAAGATCATTGAAACTGTAAATTTGTGATATTTATTTTAATAAATTAAGTTTTTACCTACCTCAAAGTCATATGCATATTTCTAAAAACTATCCAACTAAAACTTGAAATGTGTTGCAACTCTTGTTACTTTTGTTCCGGTACTATTCTTCAAATCGGAATCTGGTGCAGAGGCTAGCAGGAGGCTGAGGAAGTTTTCGTGCTGAACTGCTGGTAACTGCACGTCATTCTGTAGAGACCACTGGACGATTTCCAAACATCTTCTAATGTTTCCCTGCCGTACTGAAAAAGAAAAAACCTTCAGTGGTGTCTTCACAACTCTGCTATTCTAGATTTGATCAGTCTGGCGAAGATAGGAACCTATTATATACATGATGTTGATGTGACTGTCAAACCTAACAGATAACTTTCAAGAAAAAGTTTCTTAGAAATTGTGTCCCAAAGTTTACTTCGACTTTTTTCCCGAAATTCTACATTTTTATCGAAAATTCTACATAAAAATCGAAATAATAAAAAAAAAACTTGGGCCTCCTGAGCTATTGAAGCAATTACTCTTTCTTTCCCTTTGAACAATGCATTGATAAATAAACGCATGCAGTGTTTAAAGAGTTCTCAATCAATGTTAGCAAATTCATTGTGATTCCGCAAATAGTTATTTATGTATTTAGAGCGCAAAGTTATAGATTGCCGCTCGACAAAGAGAGTTTCGAGAGCGGCATTGGCACTTTGTGTTCGAAATACACACAAGATTTTTTCAACAAACGCAGTTCTTAGACAAAAAAACGCTTGATACTTCATTCAACATAGGCACATAATATTATCTATGTGAAAATTAACCCACAATGGCTATCCTAAATGTTTAAACTATACAAATATCCAATAATTCACATCTCTAACCAAAAAAAGGGAAAATAACTCATGACGAAGGAAAAAAATTACCCGCCGGCCGAGATAGAACCTCTTCAAATCAGTTTGATATAATGTGCCTCAAACCTATACACCATTATGGTTACTTAGAATGCTTTCACTGTCATTATTTTCCATCATGCGAGAATGGGTTCATTTCCAATAAAAGCGGTGAAGATTGAGTTTTTTTTCGATATTGCCGCTCTAGAGCGGAAATGCAGTCACAAAATAACATTTCTTGGAAAACTTCAACTTTGCGATGAGAACTGAAAGCGCCAAAGGCCACTTTGGTAAGCATTGTAGAAAAAATACATTTTCATTAAATTTCGGAGAGGAACTGGCATGAAAATCAGCGTGAAAATTAGATGCTAACCTACTTTTCTTCAACATCAACAAAACTATCTTTATAGCATACCATTGTGTCCTATTGATATCCTTTTAGGAAATAAATCGATAGTCATTGCAAGTATGAACAACTTTCTCGGAGTCTACATTGACAACCAATGAAAGTGGAGAAATTAAAGATGAAAGTCTGAAAGTCGAAATTGGCGAAATTTCGAAATAAAGGTCGAAATTTCAAGATAGAAGTCGAAATTTCGAGATAAAAGTTGAAATATTGAGATAAAAGTTGAAATATTGAGATAAAAGTTGAAATATTGAGATAAAAGTTGAAATATCGAGATAAAAGTCGAAATATCGAGATGAAAGTAAAAAAAATATCAAGATTAAAAGTCGAAATTTTGAGATAAAAGTCGAAATTTCGAGATAAAAGTCGAAATTTCACAAACACTTCATATTTCTGTCCAAACAAACAACTCATTACATAATACCATTGTATGAATTTATACAATGATAATATTAATCAGAACAAAATGTATGCATAACAAAAATTGAAAATATAAAAATTAAAGAGTAGTGATTATATAATAATGTATACTCACTCTGATAATCTAATAAAGCTAGAAGCACTCTTTCATATTGGGTCTTCACGTCAAAATGGAGTAGAACTTCAAGTAATCTGTGAACGACTTCAGTTTTATGATTTTGTAATGACACAGCAACCACATACGGGATTCTACTTATCACAGCAGTACAGAGTCCATCATGTTGATTCAGCAAATCGAAAGCTATGCACTGATCTGAGAACCATTCGCTTAAAAAACATGTTTGCCACACATACATCAAGGGAAAGAAATCAGCATAGTTATCTTTCAAATATTCTGAAAATTTTATCATACTTGTTAATGCCACTTCGCTCCTGGTTGAAACAGTATTTACTATCAAGAATTTCAACATTAGTCTTAATCTACGTCTCAAATAGGCATTATTTTTATATACATGTTTGAAAAGTTTCAAAGACTCGTTTATGTTCCCTTTCATCCACACTGCTTCAGCTACATAATGCTGAAAATGTGAATTTGTTTCCAAAACTTCGGGGCAGAGCTTTTCACATAGTTGTCTAATTTCTTCTATAGTTGTTTTATCTCCATTTTGGGAGCAAATATTCAATATATACAAAATATGGGATAAAGATGGACAACGTTCCACTTCAATACATTGTTTAATCAACTCAAGTAGTTTTTCATTATTACTACTGTCCGTAGCAGTTTGAAATAGAAGATTTAATTTGCTTTCACTCAAGTGAGCTATGTCTTCACTATCATTTTCGTAGGAACAGTGCTCTACGCAAATCACTTTTTCAGTAAACTTCTGATTGGATTTTTTGTTACTCCATTTGTTCAGTTTTCTTTGTAGCAAGTGGGACGTGAATTCATCTATAGAATCACATTCCGCACTGAGATGACTGTTAGATACATTCTTCTGAATATTACTGATAGAGGAAGTGCAAAGTCTCATACATCGATAGAAATTTCGATTCAAAACTAAGGAAGTAGCCATTCTTGATGCATTTTAGATAAATGAGTTATCCATAGACCTGTCATTATGAATCAATTCTGAAAATAGTGCAAATACTAATTGATATCATAATTTATCGATAAAAAGTTCGAGAATTTTGAGATGAAAACAAAGTTTGAGCCGTTTGAGGTTATAAAATAGTAATCTTTTTTTTATTCCAATAAAAACAGGGCTGCCATAATGAAAATCAAAGATTGTACTATTTTTTACCCAAAAAGTACCAAATCTAAACAGATTGTACTAAAGTTTTTGACATTTAACTTGTACTGGATTTAACTAAAATGTACCAACAGAACCAACCAAAACCATAAATACTTCAAAATTGGCAGGAAGTTCGAGAACCATATTGAAATACTTCTGCTTTTCATTCTTTCTAGTACCTATTCAGAATAATTACGATTTAGTACATGTATCATTATAACAAACATTTTGGAAACAATTCATTTGACAAAATAAAATATGTCTCAACAACAAAGTGATACAAGAACAACTCTCAATAGAAAAAGATAAAACGCATTGAAATAACCAATAGGGCAGATGCAGTTGTCAAACGAGTACATGGGCCATGGGGGGACCACTGAAATGTTCTTTTATGAGGTCTGTGGATGATCATATTATAATTTCATTTCAGTGGGGGGGACGAATAAAGTAATTTCCCATAATGGTGGATTTATGCAGCAGTCATAAGTCATAAGTTTTAAGTCTGTGTATCTTTTTACTTATTGCCATGTGACAGCTTGTCAGTTTTATTCTTGATTGGATAGTTCAAAACCATGGAACTAAAGACGACACTAGACGAGTTATGCGCTCGCAACATGGAAGAAGAACTAACCAAAATATACTAAAACTCATTCTTCTCGACACTAGCGTACTAAAAACGAGTTGAAAGTACTAGTCCTGACCACATACTTAAAAAGAGGTATGTGGTCCTGAAAGGGGTCCATACATATCAGCAGAATGTAAAATATCCGACAGGTAATTCGTTAGAATGTAAAAACTCAAATTCGTAAACAGATTCGTCTTATGTAAGGACCGTACTTTGGCGACCGGACAATTGTCAACTGTAATATGGCGATTGTATGCTGTCAGAAATTACATTTCTATAATGATAAAATGGAGACTGCATTCTGTAGGAACGACAAAAATGTAAACCAGTAAAAATCTGAACTAGTACTGCAAAGAAATGGGAAATTATCAGAATATGATTCCATCGAAACAGTATTACGACAGAAAATGAATAGAGCAGGAGTGCATTTGAACAGATTCGAATTTTATCAAATTCGTACTTTGTCAGACCGGATTGTGTAGACCGTGAATCCTTCAGATTGCGCGATCCAAAACCATGCGCCATCAGACAGAATGACAAGCAACACATAATACATACCCTGGGCGTAGCGGTGTTGCCAAGCTGCACAGCAATGATTCCTCGAATCAAAGGAAAATGATTTTGTAATTGTACTACGTTAACTGACTGAATTTCAGAGTCAGTTTTTAGTAGAAGTAATGGCATAATTTGATGTACTGTTATCGAAGGGATTCGATCATGAATTGGTTAATTGTTTTGATATGATTCAAGACGTGTGAGGGACTGGCATACAATTTGTGATTGATTGAATTGATTTGATAATTAAGTTTTGAAATCACTTTGACCAACAGGTTCTCAGCTCAGTGGGAATTTTCAAGAAATAATCCAGTCAACTGCGGTTATTAAGATGTATATGATAATTAACTTTGGTCAGTACAACCAGTGTTCAATAGTGAGTTATTTTAGAAGAGAAGTATCAAATTGTTTCTATGGATCTATTTGAAAGTAGAAAATTTCAACTTAAATCGAAAAAAACTCGTAGAATTTTATATGAAAATAAAATAAATTTTGATAAATTCAGTTGTTTCAGTTAAGTGTATGTTAAATTAAATATATGAATGAGCAAATAAAAAGTATTAAAAACAATCTATGTAAAAACGTATATTTAGTGCATATTTTTCATGACTATCCTGAACATTTCATGAAAACTAAATAGTTTTGAATGAAATCAATATACATGTAGGTACAGTTTTTTTTAAATAATTTTTATCATGATTGGAATTGAGGGCAATTTTGAGTAGCGATTTTCCTAGTAAATAGAACGAACTTGTGTTGATACATATTTTCCTTTATTCATTAACCCACTCCAGTTTTTTTTTTTATTTTAATTACTGACTGTGAGAATGAAAATAATTATTTGAAAATGAAATACACTACAATATGTGACCCAAACATTCTTACAAGAAGCTACTTCACATGTTTTTTCAGACATGATCTGGTGTAAATACTATTTACTAAATAGACATAAAGTAACACAATGGTAAAACTGACCAAGGAAGTATGTCATCACTTATTATAGTCCAGTTGGTGGAGGTCACGAGAACAAGTAATTAGCAATCTCGCTGAACTTTTTTTTTATTAGTAGTATATATTATATATAAAAAAAGTTCACTGGTCAATCAATTTCAAAGTCAAAAAAAATTCGAAAAATATTTTTATTTTCAAAATCTTAGAATATTTTGTGCTGGGATGAATATAATGAAAAATAAAAAATACTGTCTAGTAGGGAAAGTTTTTTTCTACCAAAAAGATTTATTGCACTTTTTTTATCAGACTTATACTTTGTCCGCAAAAAAATCATTTAGGAACTTATGCATACTACACACGGGATGCATAGTCAGCCGCGTGATGACCTATTTTTTAGAACCGGGCATATTACATTATAATCTGATACGTACTTCTAGATCTCAAATTGTAGTTTCAAATACTCTATTTTCAAGTAGGAAATCTGAACTTTCTAATGGTATAGTTTATTTTTCGTTTTTAACAAAACATTGTATAGAAAAAAACGAGTATATATCTATATTAGAATCGAAAATTGACTGTTCAGATTATAAATTTTCTCAAAAATAATTATAATTCGGAAAAATAATTTCATTTCGGAAAATTGTTATTTAGGTGACCTCATTAACGAATAAAATTTTCCAGTCATTCATTTT
Source organism: Chrysolina oricalcia (assembly GCA_944452925.2). Taxonomy (NCBI): domain Eukaryota; kingdom Metazoa; phylum Arthropoda; class Insecta; order Coleoptera; family Chrysomelidae; genus Chrysolina; species Chrysolina oricalcia. The sequence goes on along the minus strand of OX101817.2, from coordinate 20,519,913 downwards.
GTCTCGTTATGAAATATGGCTCTTGTGATGATTTTGAAAATTTTCGGAAATTAAATTTCAAAGCGATATAAATATATAGGCCTCTGCAAAAGTATTAAAAATAAACTTGTTTGGCTGAAACTATTATTTTTAAAATGTAGTTTAAAAAATACATGTCAAGAATCTTTAAGCATAAATTCATTCAGTGCGGAATTTTTTTCAATTATAATAATTTTTTGTGTATATCAAGAAAATGGCATTTTTTTGTTCTAAATGTTATCTCTTCGTACGAGTATTGTTGAAAATAAATTTCGATACTGTTGAACACAGATGAATACTGAACCAATAGAATGTATATAGTGGACAGGTAAGAAAAAACTCAGGTAAGAAATGCAATAGAAATGGATGCAGGTATAAAATACGTTTGGCTGCTGATGGTTTTCGGGAGTTTCAGTGTGTGCTCGGTCGGCTGGTCAGTAGCTCGTCTGCTCTAAGCTTTGTATTATAACGTTCATAACATCATATGATGTTATAGCAGAGACGAGTTCTGATGCTGAAAACAATGACGATGAAAACGATAAAAATACAAAATGTAGATGATTCCGTGTAATTTTTTTCTAATTTTAATGAAATAACAAACAAATGAAGACTTTTTAATTTAAATTAATCATTTTAATAAAAAATCTAAAAAAAAAATTTTCTTAATTTTTTTGAAAACTTTGAAAAGATTTTTTAAACTTTTTACTTACTAATCCTCAGAATATAGTCCTTCCACATTAATAATGTACTAGATATTCGGGTGGAATGTAATAATTTTGAATTTAATTCGTGAATTTTTTCTCTTGTTTCTAGTACAAGATGGCTAATGGCGTATCGATTTTTTTGCGGACAAATTTAACTCTGACAAAAAAGAGCAGAATTTCTTCTTGGTAGAAAACTTCCCCTTCTAGATGGTGTTTTTATTTTCCATTATATTTATCCCAGCCCAAAATATTGTAGGATTTTGAAAATAAAAAATTTTTTTGAAAATTTTTTGACCTTGGAAATTGACTGACCAGTGAACTTTTTTATATCAATCAGTATCTCTAAACTAGTTATAAAAAGAAACAGCGAGATTGCTAATTACTTGTGCCCTAAAACAAATTAGGATTTACCACGCACTATAAACAGTCGATTCAATTTTCACTTTTTCACGACAAACTAAAGATGTTTTTGGCAATAAAAAAATATTGACTGGAAAGTTAAATGATTCACCAAACACAAACACTGAAGAAAACGACGAAAAAATGATACTAACTGGAAGAAAAACCGCTATCAAAAAGTATAAAAATACACGAGCTCTTATGGTAGACGAACAGTTCTGGAGGCCAGGTGACGTCAAATGACGATGCACCCTCGCTGAAATTTGACCAATGTACGGAGATAGGAATTGAGACATAATTTGTAGTGCATAATCGTTGAGTCATTTTCACAGAGAATTGATTGTGGTGACACTGAATAGGAGTACCTACTGGAATCGTCCACTAACCTTATTCAACGATTATACACTACACAGGATGGCCCATTTCCTATGTCCGTTCATTGGTCAAATTTCAAAGCAGGTGCATCGTCATTTGACGTCACCTGGCCTCCAGAACTGTTCGTCTGCCATAAGAGCCCATGTATTTTTAATAAAACTGAAGAAGCAACATACTGGCAAAGACTTCCAGGGCTAAGGCAGGCCAAAGATCTCCTCGGCAATTTCAACCGAGCAAGATCGAAAACACTGATTAACCTCAACAAAATAACTTTTTGCTGGTGGCAAGCGGGTGGGTTGACGTTGGAAAACATTTGGCTGGTGGATTCTGCTTACAGTGGCCAATCTAGAAAAACGAAGGAAATGACGATTTTGACAGTTCAATTTGACAATATGACAATTGAGGGAGTTATAAAGGTTTTATTTGTTTACAGTCAGTCTGCTTACTTTTGTACAAATCTTGCAAGAGGAGTGGAAAGAGATGCCCAGGTAGATTCAAGAGCTTTATCGGTAGATATTTGCGCATGCGTATTATTCCATTGGAATTCCGTATGACGCTCCCTCTGGCAGCAGTTGGTGAAACCATACTTCAAAACATCATTCAGAGGGAGAGACAAAATGCTATTCGACCAATGAGATTGAGTTAAATCAATTGTCACTGTTATGCGTTAATTGCGTCATAAATGTCAGAAGTCATAACAGACAGAACTTTAAATCATGTCAAGGATCTTAAAACACTCACCTGGGGTGCGATTCTCAAATGTCTACTAGCCTTTGTCGCATGCGACAAAGTATCTCCATTTCTTTTCAATGCATACTCGAGGAAGAAGATGGACATATTTTGTCGCATGCGATATATTATAGTCGACATTTGAAAATAGGGCCCCTGCTGTTCTATATTCAAATGGTGCCACTATTTCATGGAACGTTTATAACAGAAAAGATCAAAAACTGGTTGATATTTCATTCAATAAAATGTACCCTGATTGTTTCCAAAAATCGGTAGAAATTGATTGCAAATCTGTAGATCTGTGGACGCCACCGACTTAACCTAAAGGTTAAGTCGGTGGTGGACGCAGGTGAAAATCGGTAGAAATACCGATAAATCGGTAGCAACGGCAACGCTGTATCTGCAACCACAGATTGTGCTGTCACGATCTTCGGCATTTTTCGTTCAACCTGGAGTGCTGTGCTCGTACTCAAAAATGTATTTTATGTTTATCTGGTTGATGAAAATAAAGACCTTTATTATTATTAAATAACTTACACTGAATTTTCAGACATGCACACTGAACATGTGAATGAAATAGATTTTTAAGTTCAGTTTTTTTGCTCTTGATGGTATGATGATAAGTAAGTATTATTCAATACAAATGAATTCAAGTCCAATAAAAGAGGATATTTATGGCGCTCTAAAATTAAAGTTTGCTGTTCAATGTCTGAGTTTCTCATTTAAATCGATTGAACTAACAATTTTGAATAATAATAATAATAACTTTATTATTCCCAAGAAAAATATGTTGCATATATTAGGGGAAAAAATGCCTAATAATATTATAGAAGTGAATCCAAGGTCTATATTTAATTTCTGTCTGTTCTAGATGAGGTAATTTTGAAATTTGTCGTTTTACTTTAATGAAGAAGTTGTGGCAGATCCTGATATAGGTAGAAACTGAAGTATTGCAATGTAGAATATATGAAACTGAAAAAATATTCATCCAAATTTTCCTTTGTGATTCTATGATAACATAATTTTGTGAATTTTCATTATAACACATTTATTGTGAATAGAAAATAAATAGTTTATTGATTCTTGAACCCATTTAGTTTTTTATTCTACGAAGTAGGTTGGTATGATGAATTTGTAGAACGATAAGGTAGGTATGATGGTACGAATTATGGACAAATTGGACCACTATTAGATGCAAGTTGTGAAATTTGAATTCACAACCTTGTTTATTCAACATAGTGACTGGAGGCATTGCAACCAAGTAGAGGCTTTTGTTCCACACAACTCCTACAAAATATGACAATCATTATATAAATAAGTACCTATATTCATTTACGATAACAAAATTGAATAACATAATTTATGGTGAATGCAAGATGCATATAACTCCTGGTGGAATTACTTATAGCTGTGAAATTGTCATCCAAAACTGTTGATGTACGGCCTGCTTGATTCATGACATTTTTATTGCGTCAAGAGAGTTTACTCAATTTTAACATAGATGGCAGGCAAATCATTACCGATCATGATGACTTGACATGTCGTTTTGACAAACGCATGCTGCGTCATCGACATAACCTCAAATTGAACCATGTCATGATTGTCATGTCGAAGTCGAGACTCACAAAAAAATGCTATACACTACCCTAACTTTTACGAATGACAGAAAAACACAAGAACAAATAAATAACAATAACCCAACAACTAAAAACGTCGCAAAACTACCGAACTGAGCGAAAAGTATTAAAAGAACAGAAAAATCACACGATAAATACCAATTAGGCTATCCAGAACACGTGACCACGGCTCTTTAAAAATGGCCGGCTGTAGGCACACATGAATGGTGTTTGTGTTTGGCACTAGCTTCTACTGCTAATAGTTTTGTTTAGTTGTGATTTGAAATGTATTATGGCTGTTTTAACTAAAAGTGATTTATTTATTATCATTAGAACGAGTAAACAAAGACACTGCATCGATCTATAGAGACAAAAGGAGAGTGATAAAGTGCATGGATCCTTTTACTTTCACTCCTTGTGAAATGGACATATCTCTAGATCTTTCACAACAGTAACGGCATTCGACATTATTACATATCTGCTGTTGACTCATAAACAAGAAAGCCAATGAAGGCCTACAAAAGTTTAACAGGCTATAAATATCTTGAAGCTGGATTTGACCATGATTGTGAAGCAAGAAAAATGGATGGAAGGTAGTTACTGATTTTTCGTAATTTATGAAAGTGCATGGATCCTTTTACTTTCACTCCTTGTGAAATGGACATATCTCTAGATCTTTCACAACAGTAACGGCATTCGACATTATTACATATCTGCTGTTGACTCATAAACAAGAAAGCCAATGAAGGCCTACAAAAGTTTAACAGGCTATAAATATCTTGAAGCTGGATTTGACCATGATTGTGAAGCAAGAAAAATGGATGGAAGGTAGTTACTGATTTTTCGTAATTTATGAACTGTTCATTAATGTTTCCAATTAATTTTCAGATGAGGCATTCACAGCGAATGGATATTCCTTTGTTAAAAGTATAGATTATTTAATAAATTGATGGTTCTACTGATGCGACGATGTCTTGTGGCTGCTATGGAAGTGAAGTGTCCATATTCATTAAGGAATATTGATATGGGGCAGTATTCAAATTTAAAAACCTCAACTATAATAAGCGGTGGAATTGCAATTACCCTAAAACGTGACCATGCTTATTATTACCAAACTCATTTACAAATGAAACTAACTGAATGAAAATACTGCGATTTTGTGATTTGGTCACCCAAAGGATATATGTTCATGAGTAAATTTTCCCAGATGAATAATTCTGGATAGTTGATTTCCCAAAAGCGTACAATTTTCGTAAAGTAGTTGTGCTACCTAAGTTTCATAAAAGGAAGACATTTTTTAGAGTAAAGATGGTGTCTTTGTGAAAAGGTGAGGATGGCCGAGTTGTGCTGCAGTGTGAAAATGATATCTGTGAAATTCTATTGGACCCTATAGGACTGTCCGATGTACCAAAAAACCCCTGGATTGGTTCTCAGTGCATGAAGTTATGACTGTTTCCTCAACACTATTATTTGTAATATATAATTGCCTACACATTTATCTATTTTTATTTTCAAATCTTCATTGGATTGGTCGTTTTTTTACACACCGAGTATCAGATATCGCAAAGTAATTTATTTTCACTTGTTACATATTTTTACCTACTAATTTGTTATTTTGTAACATGGAACTATGTATATTAGGGTATCCTACTTAATAAATATCTATATATCTTGTCTTTGATTTAATATACCACATTATCAAAATGTAGCTAGCTAGGAATTTTTAAAAACTTCACTAAGTCGCGATCTCCACGGCTTCCACAATTTACAACATAACACTTTGTAGGCATGTTTTTTATTCGGCAAAGTTTCATACAAAAATTTCACTCCAATAGATGAAAATTAACAATAATCAGTCTCGTTCAAACAATAACAAATACAATGTGTGCCTTCAGGCGGCCATCTTGATTTTAGTTTGACAGCATCTTGGATAGCCTAATATGCAATGCAAGATGCATATAACTCCTGGTGGAATTACTTATAGCTGTGAAATTGTCATCCAAAACTGTTGATGTACGGCCTGCTTGATTCATGACATTTTTATTGCGTCAAGAGAGTTTACTCAATTTTAACATAGATGGCAGGCAAATCATTACCGATCATGATGACTTGACATGTCGTTTTGACAAACGCATGCTGCGTCATCGACATAACCTCAAATTGAACCATGTCATGATTGTCATGTCGAAGTCGAGACTCACAAAAAAATGCTATACACTACCCTAACTTTTACGAATGACAGAAAAACACAAGAACAAATAAATAACAATAACCCAACAACTAAAAACGTCGCAAAACTACCGAACTGAGCGAAAAGTATTAAAAGAACAGAAAAATCACACGATAAATACCAATTAGGCTATCCAGAACACGTGACCACGGCTCTTTAAAAATGGCCGGCTGTAGACACACATGAATGGTGTTTGTGTTTGGCACTAGCTTCTACTGCTAATAGTTTTGTTTAGTTGTGATTTGAAATGTTATTATGGCTGTTTTAACTAAAAGTGATTTATTTATTATCATTAGAACGAGTAAACAAAGACACTGCATCGATCTATAGAGACAAAAGGAGAGTGATAAAGTGCATGGATCCTTTTACTTTCACTCCTTGTGAAATGGACATATCTCTAGATCTTTTCACAACAGTAACGGCATTCGACATTATTACATATCTGCTGTTGACTCATAAACAAGAAAGCCAATGAGGGCCTACAAAAGTTTAACAGGCTATAAATATCTTGAAGCTGGATTTGCCCATGATTGTGAAGCAAGAAAAATGGATGAACATACTGTTGTTGCCAAGGTAGGTACTGATTTTTCGTAATTTATGAACTGTTCATTAATGTTTCCAATTAATTTTCAGATGAGGCATTCACAGCGAATGGATATTCCTTTGTTGAAAGTATAGATTATTTAATAAATTGATGGTTCTCCTGATGCGACGATGTCTTGTGGCTGCTATGGAAGTGAAGTGTCCATATTCATTAAGGAATATTGATATGGGGCAGTATTCAAATTTAAAAACCTCAACTATAATAAGCGGTGGAATTGCAATTACCCTAAAACGTGACCATGCTTATTATTACCAAACTCATTTACAAATGAAACTAACTGAATGAAAATACTGCGATTTTGTGATTTGGTCACCCAAAGGATATATGTTCATGAGTAAATTTTCCCAGATGAATAATTCTGGATAGTTGATTTCCCAAAAGCGTACAATTTTCGTAAAGTAGTTGTGCTACCTAAGTTTCATAAAAGGAAGACATTTTTTAGAGTAAAGATGGTGTCTTTGTGAAAAGGTGAGGATGGCCGAGTTGTGCTGCAGTGTGAAAATGATATCTGTGAAATTCTATTGGACCCTATAGGACTGTCCGATGTACCAAAAAACCCCTGGATTGGTTCTCAGTGCATGAAGTTATGACTGTTTCCTCAACACTATTATTTGTAATATATGATTGCCTACACATTTATCTATTTTTATTTTCAAATCTTCATTGGATTGGTCGTTTTTTTACACACCGAGTATCAGATATCGCAAAGTAATTTATTTTCACTTGTTACATATTTTTACCTACTAATTTGTTATTTTGTAACATGGAACTATGTATATTAGGGTATCCTACTTAATAAATATCTATATATCTTGTCTTTGATTTAATATACCACATTATCAAAATGTAGCTAGCTAGGAATTTTTAAAAACTTCACTAAGTCGCGATCTCCACGGCTTCCACAATTTACAACATAACACTTTGTAGGCATGTTTTTTATTCGGCAAAGTTTCATAAAAAAATTTCACTCCAATAGATGAAAATTAACAATAATCAGTCTCGTTCAAACAATAACAAATACAATGTGTGCCTTCAGGCGGCCATCTTGATTTTAGTTTGACAGCATCTTGGATAGCCTAATATGCAATGTAATTGACATATAACCTCAAAATAATGTTAACGTTCAAAAACTCAAAAAATGTATCTAGTAGGCACTTTGGATTGTTGGAAACTCCACTATATTCGACTTAAGCGTCATCCATTGACGAATGGAACAAACTCTATTGACGCAATTACAGGATCAAGAACTTTAGTTGAAACAAAAGCGAATCAGTAAACGCACCAGGAGTTATATGCATCTTGATGCAATGTAATTGACATATAACCTCAAAATAATGTTAACGTTCAAAAACTCAAAAAATGTATCTAGTAGGCACTTTGGATTGTTGGAAACTCCACTATATTCGACTTAAGCGTCATCCATTGACGAATGGAACAAACTCTATTGACGCAATTACAGGATCAAGAACTTTAGTTGAAACAAAAGCTAATCAGTAAACGCACCAGGAGTTATATGCATCTTGGGTGAATGAAATAGATTTCTAAGTTCAGTTTTTTTGCTCTTGATGGTGTGATGATTGATACGTATCATTCAATACAAAAATAGAATACAAATGAATTCAAAGCCAATAAAAGAGGATATATAAAGCCCGTGTCTCAAGGTTAAATAGGTTGATCAAACCATCTTGGTTTGTTTCATAAAACTTCATACAAGGCAGTTTGAACAAATCATTTGACCCAATGGCTTTTACAATGAGGATTATCAAAAACATTTTGATGTTTTTGATGACGAATATGGAAAATATCTATGCAGTCTAAGAGTTTCTTTGGTTCTAATAAGATAACCTGTAAAAATATTCCATTAACTACTAAGTGAAAGTGAAAGGCATATTGGTATTTATATGTAATTACTCGGATAAGCGGTATTTCTCCTTAGGGTTAAATAATAAATGAACATGTACATTTGCGAAGTTTACTTGCGGCTAATTTAGTTCTTCAATACTATTGTGTATTTATTGAGAAATTACTTATCAGCTTTTATTATTGTCATCCATCAGCTTGAGCTAATTTTATGATCTCCAAACTGAGATCTCTAAAAGAACAACGATTCATGAATACCTATTAAATGTTAATTTCGACATATATATTTTAATGACGAATGGAAAACTCTAGACATCTCTATGTAGATGAGTTGATAAACTACTTTATTGCATATACCAATAGCAGAACAAAATAAAAATGTCCATTTGGTTACGAATTTGAAAATTTTATATTTTCATTAGGATACAGATACTAAACATTTTCATTTGCAAGGTTAATGCCTTTTTGTAAAACAAAATTTTACTTAAGAACAGCGAACAAACACCACCATATTTCAAAATATTCAAGCTAATTCAAATATTCATCAATCATGAACACTATTATTGTTGCAGATCCATTGTATGTATTGTTCGGAAATTAACTTATTTTCATGACTTTAAAAGAGTTCGTATTTATAGTGAAGTTTTATTGACTACGCCACTGGAACTATTTGCTTTAATTCACATTATATCAAGGTGGCAGATGTTATGATGACATGTAACGTCAAAAATACATGTAGTACAGAAGTCAAAAAATATAGTTCAAATTTATCAATTCAACGAACGTATTTACTTCTAAAACCAAAATACTGAACAATAATCCAACATGTATGAGCGCTCAAAACAATTGACGCTCCAATTATTCTTGAATTAAAATAAATAAACAATTCCCCAATTTGCTTTCCATTTATAAGTTAATAATTAATAATGGTCCAATCACCTCATAGTAAATGTGTCAATTGACAGATAAAATGTGTCAATTGACAGATTATAAAGTGTCAATTGACAGATTATACAGTGTCAATTGACAGATTAAATGTGTCAATTGACAGATTAAATGTGTCAATTGACAGATTAAATGTGTCAATTGACAGATTAAATGTGTCAATTGACAGATTAAATGTGTCAATTGACAGATTTTTTCATTTTTGCCGTGGTACCAGAACGCCGTCGTGCGATTCTGCTGTTTTCACTTTCTGATAAAATACGAATCTGATCGAATTCTATCGGGTCATGTATTGGTCGGAGCAAGTCCAGTCGGTGTTAGTACAGTATAGATAATTGTTGGTCTGCTGAGTTGCTGGTTTTGTGAAATACGAATCGGAGGATGACGAATTTGAAGATTTACTTTTCTGTTAAAATTCCCTACTGATACAATAAGTTTCTGTGAAAAGCTCATTCTGATCATTTACATATTTGTCGAAATAACAATCCGAAAGCATTGTCTAAAGAAGTATTAAGGATCGTACATACCCTCGCGAATATTCGCAATTTTTCTGCGATTCGCAAATCGCAAAAAATCGCCGCATGGACGTTCATACTCATACGGCGAAAAAATTGCGGTAAATGATGAATCATAACATCCCATTTTTTTGGTATTTGAGGTTAGACATTGTTGTTTGTTTTTATTCTCCTTTTTCTGAAATATGAGTTGCAAATGAAGGAAATTGGCCCTAAAGGAGAATTGCTCACAGGCTCACTCACTGTTTCCCAAATGACATTACCTACTTGTTTCAATTATAATTTGTAATAAGGAGGATTTTTCAATTTGGCATGTTGTCTCCAGAAGATAAGTACCTTGAACAACAAATTTAATAAGAAACACATTTTACAAGTATAACCAGTATCAAGAATCTAAACAGTGTCCTTAAAAAGTCAGATCCAAAGTTCTGCAACCCGCTTTATTTGAGAGGCCCTGCAAGATGCTCAGGAGTTCATTGGCCACCTGCTAGGTACATGGTCTGCATATAGATGTTAACAGATCATTGCAGAAGAGAGATTTGATATCAATAACAATTTTTGTGGACAACAGTTCGTCGAACTGAAGCAGGTCACCGAAAATCTATTGGGATGATAGGTCCGTATCTCCCGACAATAATAATGATTTCCCTGAACATTTTCATCATGGAATATTTTACAAAAACTACATGTAAATCATTTTATATAATTTGAAAAGATCTTCCATAATTAATTTACAAAATCTTATAAATGCAATTAAAATTGTTTTGTGATAAAAACTAAACATAAACAGCTTTGTCTAAAGATATATTTCAAGGTAGTTGAATGAAAATGGCGAAGATAGTGAAGGTACAGAACAGAATAATCTGATATAAAATTTTGCTCCGTGATTTGTGCGAATTCGCAAAAAGATAAAAAATTTGAACTTTATTGCGGCATGTCTGGCAGCCATTTTGTTCGCTGAAAAATTGCGAAATTCGCACGACTATGTTTTCGCCTTTAGACAATGACGAAAGTACAGTCGATATTTTTCATTCTGCCGGCGTCCTGTCTGACGAAGTACAGTTTGATGTTGTTGTATTTTACATTGTGCAGTTGGGATAAGTGTGGATCTGTTCATTTCATTTTCTGATCAAGTAGCTATCTGATGTAGTAAAGTTTGTCAGTTTCTTTATTTGATATAGTTCGTTCTGACAATATGGGTGTCCCCTCCTGATAGCACTGGATGAAAGATGAAATGAAAACGAGCAGTGCGACTTTAGCTGCCTGAGTTGGCTTTTTTAAGACTTGTTCCTACTCTAGCGATTATTCGCATTTTTTGTGCAACTCCACTCATACGGCGTAATAATTTTGTAGTGGATGATGAATCATCATGTCATTTTTCGGTAATGTAGTAATATTAACCCCAAATACAGAAAAATTACATTTCATGATTCATCATTCACAGCAATGAAGTTGAATTACAAAAAAATTGCGAAAATTTGCAAGGGTATGAACAAGCCTTTAGACAGTGAACTGCTGTTGGATGCCTGATACGGTTTTAATCTCCTCTGCATTCGTTAATTGCCGAGGGAGCGAGCAGAGGTTGGAAAGCAGGGTGAACGGATTTGATTTGTTGTCAGTTGTTACTTCCTGACTGTTTCAATTGTGGTCAGTATAGAATGTATAGTTTTTCTGGTTTTCAATTACATGCAATCAATTCTTCAATGAGATTGAGTTCCATAATATTTCAACATTCAACCTACTGCAATGAAGATAATTGGATGTGACGGGTGACAGATCTCATATTTCTCGTAAAATATCGTTCACTAACTACTTTTTGCTCGATTAGCTCTGTGAACACATAATCGAGATCTGCATACGGGCTCGGTTTTTCAATAACGAACGCACCCATTACTTGTTTTTGTGCAAGGAGAGGAGAAAAATGTTTTTTCGGGTTTTTGTGGGCACAGATTACAGAAGTGTTTTCTGTTCTGTGGGCTTGTGGGTGCTCTGTGCGAGTAACTGGCGTTAGGTTTGAGGTAACCTCAATTTTCAAATGCGAAAAGGTTTATTATAAAGAATAAAAATATGTGAGTCCACATTGCATTCGGATTAGCATGAACATGTTATGGCATTTCCTCATTTTATATATAGTTTCAACTAATAATGTTAGGAGTGAAAGTTATGAAGTCGACTGCGACACATTAAGGATGGGACAGTATTTGTGTCCCGATCCTGTATATGTTAACGACTCTGTTGATCCAGAAACACAACAACTTCGTGGTTGTACTAAAGATAATAAAGCCAAAGGTATTCTATCACTCCAAGTCAAAATTTCTAATAATTTCTCTACTTTTAGTAAGGTGTATCGCAGCTGAAGGTTTAATATGTTTCGAAACTGGTAATTCAACATTCTTCAAAGAAATGCCCTGCAAGTGGACGTGCGTGAACAATAAAAATAGTTAGTTCATAACTTGTAACATATTTTTTTTTTATTTTAGGAATGGGTATTCTTTTGAAATGGCACTTCTGCTATCAATATTTTTAGGAATGTTCGGTATTGATAGATTTTACCTAGGATATCCGGCAATTGGACTGGCAAAGTTTTGTACATTGGGATTTATGTTTATAGGTCAATTAATTGATATTATATTGATTGCAACACAAACTCTCACTCCTGCAGATGAATCAGCTTATGTCATTCCTTATTATGGACCTCAAGTAGAAGTGATAAAAAGTGATAATAATACTTATAGATTTGAACAAGACTTTTAATAAACAAAAGAAAAATCTCTTACTAGAGAATGCAATTATATTCATATTTCCACACAATTTCCAAATGAATTTCAGTGCATCTGAAAATCAACCATTTCTTAAATCACAGGATGAAATATTTAGATTGCAAGAACCGAGAGTCCTTTGTCATTTGTTTTATGTTGAATCAGATGATCATTCCAGGTCAATACATAGTCCTCATCATCATTGCATGGATCACTATCATCAGTATCATCGAGCTTTGAGATTTTTTAATCGTGCTATTGGTTGCTCAGATTGGATTTTGAAAAAATTCAATCAGTGTTGTTATAAAAGAACCATTGGGTTATTCTGTGGCTTTTGAAGCAGACAACTTTTTTATCTCTAATTGCTTTGTACAAATTTTTATGTAATCTATCCTTCATTTTTGTTAAAGCTATATTATAGAAGGAATTGATTTACCGAATGTTATTTTAAATCATGTGCAATTATTGGATAATTCGAAAAAAGAAACCAGTTTTCATTGTTTTTCCACAAAAAACGTAATAACGTTGATGAGAAATGCATGTGTCCTAAGTTTGTATTTTGAAAATTTCGGTTTCTTCAAAAGTTTGAGGAATCTCAATTCTTCAGAGCCGGTTTAAGGAGCTCACGGGCCATAAGCGCTATACTTTTTCGGACCCTCTGAATAAAAAAAGTGTAAATAAAGAATGTATTTCGACGAATAAAACAAAGGACATCGGAACATGACATATCAAGCGTTAAAAAAAATGAAAAAAAAAATTAAGAGAAATAAAATAAGTCGTAAAATAAAAAGCATTCTGTGAAGTACTTAATTTATTAATTTATTTATTTAATGGGCCGTGGTGGTCGGCTGGTAAAGGCGTACGCTTCGCAAGCATGGGTTCGATTCACCGGTCTCGTGCATGGCATCACACGTTAAAAGGTAAGGGCTGCGTCTTCCCTAGCTCACACAAGTCTCTCGAAGACTTCCGAGTGTTGCGCGTAGGGGTACAATCGGTTGACGGAAATAACAATTTTAACAACAACAACAAACAATTTCATACTGATTACAAACTGCATAATCTAATTACATGTAGCAGACCGAAACATATAAGTGACTACAGCTAATAAAAGTAAAAGTAAAATTTTGTCAAATGTATAAAAAAAAATATAATATAAAATAAAATAGAATTATATTTTGTTGAGTAAAATAAGCAACTGATATTGAAACATTTTTGATTATATTATAGTAGACTAGTTTTAGATCTCAAATAGTTTTTAATCCTTTTCAAGACCGAAAAAGATCTTAGATAGATAGAACAAGGTATGTGGGCGGACGAAGCCATAAGCATGTAAGCCTCTCAATCGGGCCCGTTATGCACCCACTACTGCTGGGAGATGGTTCAGTTTTGAAGGTAGCCTATCTCGCGAGCGAAAGAGGCCAGCCTTCTGACCGATACCACCCTCACACTCTCCGGGTTCAGTACGATGCTCCCGAGGTGTGCTTCCCGTATTGCTGCCACTGCCGGGCATTCCGTGAGGATGTGAGTGGCTGACTCCTCATCCTCTAAGCACCACCTGCATTCGGTATCATCCGTGAAACCTAAAATGTTGAGGTGGCAGTGTCCCGTCAGGAGCCCTGTCACTAATCTGATTTCCTTTCTGCTCAGTGTAAGCAGAGTCTTGGTCCTCCTGGTAGAAGGGCCTCCGATGTGGAGTTTCGATTGCCTCATGCCTGGTGTATCATGGAATTTTACTTCCAGAATTTCCTTCATGGTTGAGACGCACCATGATCTTGAAACTCCTATGATAGGTTCTGGTCCCATCGCTGGGCTTTTTGCACCTTGTCTGGCCAAATAATCAGCCCGTTCGTTTCCAGGTACTCCGGTATGACCAGGGACCCAAAGTAGCTTTACTTTATTGGCGGAAGATAGCCTTTGCAGATCATCGATGCATTCAGACACCAGCAATGAAGTGACTCTATATGATGTGAGAGCCTTGATCGCCGCTTGGCTGTCGGTGCATATCGTGATTTGCTGGCCGCGGTAGCCTCTGTTGAGATTTTCTCTTACACAGGCGAGTATGGCAAACATTTCTGCCTGAAATACAGTAGCTAAAGTTCCTAGAGCGTAACAAAGTTCCGCTTTCGGAGACTGCCCGTATACCCCGGCGCCGGCTGACTTACCCATTCTGGAGCCATCTGTGTACCAAATGATCCCCTTGGTGGGAAGCAGGCGGTGCCCGATCTGCTCCCAGTCTTCCCTTTTGGGAATTACTGTCAGCGGCCTTTTACTGAATCGTATGGCAGGTAACGAACTGTCACCCGGCATTTCAAGAAGGGGACAATCCCTTACCGTCTGATTCCATAATCGAGAATGTCCATACATTCCCCCGCTCTTTCACCAGATGCATTTGAAATTGAAATTGTAGAATTTTTTTCCAAAATTGTCAAGATATTTGGAAACGTAGGTTTCCATCCTTGGATAATTTCAAATTTATCTGAAATTGTTCTTTCTTCATGTTACCAAATAAAGTGGTTATTTCCTCACTTGAGATACTTGTTAGCTTTGCGCATATCACAATTTATAAAATTTGTTTTTGTAAAATTTGTTTTTACGATTCTCCCAGGTTTTCGGGGAAAACCCCTCACAAGCAGACCTTGTGCGAGCAAGGGAGATCATCGCACACTGCAGGTAGGGATGAAAAAGAAAATAAATTGAAACTTTACAGCTTGCGTTGTGATCACATATCATTATAATATAACCGTATAACCTGGGAAATTTAAATCTCTTTTGTATAAAGGTCAATCCTAATTCAAACAAAGAAGAACGGAAAACTTGGTTGTAAGTTTCTAGTACACTACTCTCTTAAACGAAGCGTGCCAAAACCGGGCCCTCCTTTTATTGGGTCCCGTGCCCTGCGCGGTCGTTTACTCCGCTCATAGGCTAAGCCGGCACTGGCGGTAGTAAAGTGTTTTGATGATAAAACTTTCATGTCTCCATAAAATATATGAAAATTTTCGATCTTCCAACAAAAACGATCTCTATGAATAATCTCTTCATAGGAAAATTCACCTCTTGCATGGCTTATTTTAGATGAACAAATCATCATTTTAAGTGAGCTAGCTATGTAAAGGCTCCTTTACACCATTGCGAATATTCACAAGGGAGCTACGGCGATAAAATTGCAGTAAATGATGAATGAACACATGTAATTATTGGTTGCTCAGATTGGATTTTGAAAAAATTCAATCAGTGTTGTTATAAAAGAACCATTGGGTTATTCTGTGGCTTTTGAAGCAGACAACTTTTTTATCTCTAATTGCTTTGTTCAAATTTTTATGTAATCTATCCTTCATTTTTGTTAAAGCTATATTATAGAAGGAATTGGTTTTTTTTTCTAAAATGTTCAATAATCTTAACATGAAGGAAGGAAAAGCAGATATATTGCTCACTAAGTGTTTCCCAAATAACATTAGGTACATTATTCAAACCTAATTTTTTATACGGAGGATTTTTCAATAGAGGATTTCGGATAAGGATGCAGTCATGCTACCGCACAACATTTGGCTTTAAAACTACTGACACGTTTTTCAGCAACTTTTCTACATGTCGGGGTTCCTGATGTCAGCCTCAGGAACCCCGTAATATGATTGAAATTGTTCATAACTACAGAAATATTGAGATTTTCCATAAAATACAAAACACTAGGGACTTTAATTTTTTTTAGGGATTCTTCTTTCAAAATGGCGCTACAAACTTTTTTTGAAAACATTTTTTGATATTTTGCATTTGTCACTTTTACTCTTTAGTGAATTTAGAATATTGGCCGATTCTCTCTTAGTCGCACGCCACTGATAATAACGGCTGTGCGCAAGGAGACTGAACATTATTTAACAGGAGAGTCTAATCCCCATAAAGGTTTCCTCAAACCGACGCGGGAACGCGGGAGCGGGAACGAGGTGAATCCGATACTAAAATCCATAGTAGGACATACCGGTGTGATTATTCGTATTCCGAAATGCATACAAGCAACGAAATATGTATATTTTGCTACGTGTACTGTTTTTCTAGCAATTTGCACGGTTCCAAAGTTCCGTTCCCGCTCCCGCTCAGAGAAAGCCTGAATAAGGAAAAAGCGGGAGCTATGGCTACAGACGGAACACGAAATCTCACAAAAAATCAGGAAAGTAACCCCCCATTTCTTCTGCTCCAGAACATATGCAAATAGACATCCCGGTTCCTGAAGAAAGCCCGAAAGCACTGTTCAAACTCTGCGCCAATATCAGGCAACAGCAGATATTGGACAAAGAGAAGCGAACAGAAAGGCAGAAAGAGAAGGAGATGAAGGAACAAGACAGGAAGAGACTCTTGGAGAGGAGAAAATCCATCTCGCCTTCAAAAACGCCCCCGAGTTCACCAGAAATATCTTCCACTCCTGAAATAGCGAGCACACCCCCGGTAATGATCGGCGATAAGGAACCACAGAATAGGGATGAATACATCAGGTATACCCAACTCACCGATCAAATGGTAGCTTTAGAAGACCAAGTACCAGTGAGAGTCAACGAAAAGGTCGCCCTATTCTGTAGGACAGGAAGAACTATTCCTGAGGAGCTAAAGGACTACCCTTGGGCAAAAATCCAGGATAGAGAATTAAGAGAAATTACCGAGCACTATCGGGAAAAATACAGCAAGGAAATCCGCCCTCAAAAGGAACGTCTAGAGGGGATGTTAAGGTTTATGAAGAACCACAATACCCCAACCATTCCGGTTGGACCGGGGGATGGGTTTGAAGTACCGAAGAAAACCAACAATATAAAATGGGTCTCAGTGAACGTGCAAGAAGCCCCTCTATAGACAAGCCACCCCTATGAAGCGATCTCAGAAGAAGAGAGCGAGAAAGAAGAAAAGAAGGATGACCAACCCTCTAACAAGGAAAGCGGACCAGCAAAGCGCAAGGAGAAGAAAAAGGCACCACTGCCACCCCCATCAACTGTAAGTAGGGACAAAAAGTGTCCACCCATTATCATCGAGGGCTCGATAAAGCTCGACACTGGAGGCCAAAACAACGTTACACAAAAATATAAAAGGAAAATTGATGTACAAATTTACCAACAAATCCTCACTAATATACACGAATACTACAGAAGATCATGCAATCCTCAAGAACACGTTGCCGGGGGAGAAAAGGCACGCATTCATGCTGAAGGGGCTGGACCAGGCCCCCACGTCGGAAGAAATAGAAGAGGACCTGGAGTCCCAAGGGCTGAAAATATATGGCATTATGGCATTGACCAATACGGAAAGACGACTTTACATCGTCAACACCAATAAAAGTGTTACTGAAAGCTTCCTTAACAGGAACGTTAAGGTTGTTGGCGGTGTAATTGTCAGATGGGAAATCAATAAGAGCAGAAGATCAGCAACACAATGCTATAGATGACAGGCTTGGGCGGAGACCACACCTCGTGCTCGGAGAACTGTGAGATATATATCAAACATATTAACAATCAGGAAGAGAGGCGGCAAAAGTAGCAGCCAGCACCCAAGTATAAACCGGCCTCACCAGTGAAGAAGACTTTCTGGGAGCAGAGAAAAGCTGAACGAGATCAGCGAGAACAAGAAGACCAAGAAAGCCAAAGAGGGGTAAGTCACAGAGTAATCTCTTCCCAATCCCAACCCCAATTATCAGATATACCGCAAAGGTCAACTCATCCAGTATCTATAGATGCAGTTGGGGGCTTTATGGGAAGACATCAGACTATCCAAAGTATGATAAATACAGAAGGCCTATTGCGGGCCATGGACGACATCATCGAGGGCTTGATGGGAGCCCGGGATGGTAGCGAGAAATTCCTGGCTTTCTGGAGGGTCATGGAGAATATCCAGAACTACGGCCTATAAATGCCTATTAAGGTATGTATGCTCAATGTGGATGGAATCGGAAACAAGTACCATCTCGTTGCCGAGTTCATCCACAGACATAAGATTGACCTGATGCTTCTATCCGAAACGAAGCTCCGGCAGGAACATAAGCTTAGAATCAGAGGATTCACCACCTTCAGGACCGACCGCCCTAACGCCGTGAGAGCGGGGGGAGTGGCTATTCTGGTAAGAACGAGTATACCGCATGTACTTTTGCCGCAGAGACATAGCACTATAGAACATGTCGGCATCCAGCTCGAATGCGGTACAAAGGTTTATGCGATATACAACCCCCCTCAGAACAAGATGAGAATGGTAGATATAGATAATCTCTGCAGCAGCGGGCACAAAGTGTTGCTGGCGGGAGATTTCAATGCGAGGCGAGCTGAGTGGAATTGCCCTGGTGTAATGACCCGAATGGAACTAGTGGAGTAAAAACGCGCTTGAAAGACGCTTCTATCACGAAAAAAAAAAAAAAAATTGAGGTAGAACAAAACAAGTGGTGTGTAGTTTTATTAGGAATGTTATTGGCTATTACAAATCGATATTTACTGACCCTTTTTATAGCGAAAAATGTGTGAAAATATGGAAAATACAAAAATCGTATTTTTTAAGATATAACTCGTGATAACTCAAAAACTATTAGAGATATCAAAGTAACCTTTTTTATATTCGAAAGTAGAAATCTTAGCGCTGGTGTCAGTGCAGCCGAACTTTCGAAAACTTACTTCTTCTCAAAAAAAAAATTGTAAATACTCGTATTTATTTTTTGTGCATTGATTTCTTGAGCAATCGAAAAACTTTTTTATTTTTAGGAATTTTGACATACTTCCTGAGAGTAAATTGAAGCAAAAACATCACAGAAGTTTTGTAAAAACATTGTCATAAGTTGAAATCAATCACGTATTAACACCGCATGCACTTTGTCCGGAACACCTGCGCGCGACACGAAATGTAAAACGTCGTTCATCATAATATGATGTGATGTTATTGTTAGTGAGCAGAATCAACGCGAGTTAAAAGAGGTTTTGAAGCAGTATTTTAAAATTTTCTACTAGTTATAAAATGGAGTGCATTATATGTGGAGAATCTGTTGGAAATCAGGACAAATCGGTTGTGCAAAACCCTACAAAACAGGGTCTACAAACTATAGTTGGTACCGCAGATAAAAGAAGAGATATTGTTGGCCTAAACATTTTAGAAAGAAAACAGGCCATTTTAATGGGAAGTGAAAAAGTGAAATATCATCAGAGTTGTAGAAAAACATATACTAGTGTCCAAAATATTGGTTCTGCCAGTGGAACGCAAAATCCACAGCAAGAAATTTCTTCTAAAACAACTAGAAGTAACATCGGCTTATTCAACATAAGAAGTATGTGTCTAATCTGCAATAGAAGTGGACCTAAAAAGATAAATCAAAAAAAAGAAAAACTAACTTTTGTACAAACAGGTATGTAAGAATTTTTTTGTACTATGTGTATCTATTTATAGGGTCTGTTTTCGGGTTTGTTAGGACACAAAAAATATTCAATATCATTCAGTGTCGCAGATCTTCGTATTTTCTAATAAAAATATTGGCGTGGAATCCCAAAATATTTGTTTGCAGTCATTTTCATATTTCAATAGTGGCAACTGTATAGTAAGTAACCTTTAATTCAAAAAAGACTACGCAATCCTAGCCCTATTTATGTTTGGCCCCCCTCTCAACATTAATTTTGGCTGCTCATTACAAACACAAATGAACATTTTGCCGTGTATTATTTTATAACATAGAGTATATTCACAAACATATTATTCTTAATATATTTATTTATTTTTTATAAGTTAAAATGTGATTGTTAGGGCCATTGTTCCGGTGTGTGGTTACCAAAAGGTCTTGGTAGGTTGCTATGGTTTCGTTTGAAAAATCACCTGCCAAACAATAGAAAACATAACATCTCACCAAGGCTCTTTGGTGGCCATAAAAAGTGACACTTCTACATTGTCCATCGAAACAATGTCATGATTTAGTGATGTTTGAAGAAAATTATATTATTTCTTGTAGGGACTGGTAAAAAGACATACCAGAAAATTATTGAAGCGGCTAGAAAAAAAGAAGACATAATTATGGTTTCAAAACTGCCTGGTTACGAAGATTTATTTGCTTACGACGCCAAATATCACAGAAGTTGCTATAGTCACTACATATCTGAAAGAATGTAAAAGCTATGGAAAATAAACTAAAAAGACCTTCGAAGAAAATCCCACAAACTGTATCTCAACAGGAGGAAAGTAATTCATCAGATCAGTCCAATGATGCGGTAGATGAAAGCAGCAAAAATCTTAAAAAAGCAAATGCGTGAATTTCAGTCTCAGCAAAGAGATTTTCCTGTACCCGAGAACATAAACATGACTGAGTTTGAAAAACAAGTACCTAAATTACTACTAACATTTGTGTCTTGGCTGATAGACGACAGGGTTCCGCAAGCAGTTATACCTTGCAATATTATATGGCACTGAACTTAAAATCATATAAGAAAAACTACTTTCAATTTGGATTGGGACTATTTGTTCATCATTTAGTTCGTAGTAAACAACTTTTAGAAATGTTATCTGAGATTGGCTTGAGCTGTACTTACAATGACTTTCGGCAACTCACAACAGCTCTTGCAAAACAAAAGATTAATGACGAAGAAGTGTACATACCACCAGGCATAGATATGGTTGACCATTCAAAAAAAAATTTCATACATGCTAGTACGGATAACACAAAACATGTGTTTCTTATAACTAAAAATGATGATCCGAAAAACATATATCCATTGAATAGCAATCAAGAAGAAGCATATACGCGAATTATCCTTCACGTTTTAGCAGAAGTAGAGTATGGCAATTCTATTCTTGTAAAATCGGTAGATACAAATGTTCTTCTTTTACTTCTACATTATTATAGCACTGCTCAAGAATTATCGAGTTGCCAATTATTTATTCAATTAGGACATAGTAAAAATAAACGTTATATTGCCATACATGATATAGTGGAAAAACTGGGACTCTCTATTTGTAAAAATCTTCTAGCAATTCATTGTCTGACAGGATGTGATACCACAAGTCTTCAGATAATGCTTTCAAGCAACACCTCAAAAGGTTGGTATTTATTTTTTTTTATTTATTTAAATACGCGAAGGTCTATCTCATTTAATAATTTTGATTAAACTCAATACAAAGCTAAATATTGTGGATTTCTGTATTTCCAGGTGTATACATCAATTGAAAATTTGGTACTCCAGTCATCAGACAGAAATCGATTTTGAAGATCCCAGTAAAAATGGATGGATGTTAGAGGAAAACTCCTGGATACCCGTTTTGACTACACTGGAGCCTGTACCAGAAAATTTAAGAAGAATTTTGTCAATTCGTTGCTCCGATCAAAAATGAAATAATGGTAGATGTATTTGTGTGACTCAGGGCCTCAAATGTTGTAATGATTGTAAATGCAAATCGTGCTGTAATAAAATAACTATTATTGAAAACTCAGATTCAGAATCTGAGGATTATTAGATAATTACAAGAATAAACGGAACTCTGTTAATGTCTAACCGCGTCTCAACATATTATACTTACTTTTTAATATACACGTAGCACATTTTATCATTTTATTTATATTTATGCTGCACGAAGCAAGAAACGCGACATTTCGGTCGGCCGGCCGTCCCCTCCGCGTTATATGACTGACTTTAACTACGAATATTTCCTAAAGTACAAAAGATAATAAATTGCGGGTATTTTCAAAAACTTTTTAGTTATGTTTTTCAGGTTTCACTCGCATATTATGCATGAAAATTTCTAAATATAAAAAAGTTTTTCGATTACTGAAAAAAACATTACACTTGCATGACAACTCTACTTTTATATTTTTTTTTCTTTCGATTTTTATAGTTCTGTTAGTTTTGCTTAAGTGTCTACTTTTCAACAAAAAAATATTCGATTCGATAGACCTAACATGCGAGATATCATATGTTATGTAACAAATTGTACGATATTTTGAAATTACCCGATTTGTAATTTTTTTGTAAATAATTAGAGCACGCCCCAGTCTAGGATGTCGTAAATAGTCATATGGGATGTCAAAAACCTTATATAATGATAATACATAGGTCACTAATTGTTCTACGCCTATACATTTTTTCGAAGGCTTTCTCGGGCTTTTTTACTTCGCTAAACAGTGCTCTGGAACTACTCTATGGACAATGACGTAGTCATTGACTTTCCAGACGCCCCAACTTTCTTTCCCTGGAACGGTCTGAGGCCTGCTACCCTCGACCTGGTGATCAATAAAAATGTAACAAGTATCTCAGAGCTTCGAACAGCCTCTGAGTTAATTTCGGATCATGAGCCGGTACTCTTTTCAATCGGAGGAGGGCAGACCTCCAAGAGGAATAGGTTTTCCTATGATTACTCAACCACTGATTGGAAGGAGTACAGGAGAATCATGAAAAAACAACGATCACCCCACAAATTGAAGAAAACTACATCAATCGGGAGACTCAGAGGTTGATAGAACATATGCGAAAAGCGAGAGACATCACCACCAGGAAGAGGGGAGTAAGAGAGGACCGGGAACCGCTTCCAGGTCACATCCTACGTCTAGTTAACCTAAACCATAAAGAACGGAAGAAATGGCAGGCCACCCGGAACCTGGTGCATCGTGAGCATATGAGGAACCTGGGCCGGGAAATAGAGGCACTAATCCAGAGCCATAAGGATGAGACCTGGAAGAGAAAAATGGAAAACCTGAATGTCGGGGACAATTCCCTGTGGCGAATGACAAAGGGGCTCCGAAGGAGCCACAAAGTTTTACCAACCATGGGGAATGGTAGAAGACAGGCATGGACTGATCCAGAGAAAGCAGAAATGTTTGGCGAGTATTACAGGAGCACCTTCCAGGCGGGGATAGACACTATGCCAGAGCACGCGGAGGTCACTAGGGAGGCCAGGGAGTTCAGGACAACACCCAAACCCATCATGGATGCCAGAACCTACTCGAAGCTGATAGTCAGTTTCGAGGAAGTTCAAGAAACAATTAAGAGGCTTCCCAGGAACAAAGCGCCTGGTGTAGACAAGGTAGACGCAACGCTACTCAGAAACCTCCCAAGGAAATCTCTCGTCCAGCTACTCCATATCATCAACGGTATTATAAGATGGCAACATTACCCGGAGTGCCTCAAGCAGGCGGAGATTATCCCTATCCTGAAGTCGGGGAAACCAGACACGAGAATCGAGAGCTACACCGCCCGATCTCGCTGCTCAGTGCAGTGGCCAAGTTGGTGGACAGAATCCTGCTTAAGAGATTCAGAGATCTTGAAGAGGGGCTCGAACTCATCCCGGCGGAGCAGTTTGGCTTCCGGAGGGGTCACTCAACTACCTCTCAGGTAGCACGAATTGTCCACGAGGTGAGGGAGGGCTTCATTCACGATCTCAATACAGTTATGGTCCTGCTAGATGTACAAAAGGCTTTCGACACCGTATGGATAGAGGGTCTGGTCATGAAAATGTTAAGAGTAGGCATGCCTGAACACATGGTACGAATAATGGACTCATACCTAGTCGGAAGAACTTTCAGGGTTAAAGTGAATGACATATACTCCACGATGAAGGAAGCCGAAGCAGGAGTGCCGCAGGGGTCGAGCTTGTCTCCACTCTTGTACCTGTTACATACGCATGATCTGCCTATGTCAGTCAACATGAGCACGGCTGTATATGCTGACGACACGGCCATATATGCCCAAGCGTCTGACAGCAATACAACTGCGCTACGGGTGGAAACACACGTACAGGAGCAGATCGTGCCGTATCTAGCGAGAAACAAAGTAGTAGTGAATCCAGATAAGACAGAGCTTATGAATTTCAGAAAGAAGAGGAAGCATTCCAATGTGACCATCTTTGGGGGATTCAGAGCTCTGGGAAATCGGATAGACGAGTCCGAGTCTGTGCGGTACCTGGGAGTACAGCTGGACAGGGGTTTAACACTTGGGAAACATGTCAGCTTGGCAATTCAACGAGCTGCGGGCACTATGAGAGGGACATACCCGTTGATAAGCGAGGAATTCCAAGCTGGCCATGGAAACCAAAGTGTTGATCTACAAGCAGGTCATCAGGCCATCGATGACATATGCATGCCCAGAGTATTCTGCATCCTACCCAAGCTTCATACCCTGAAACTGGAGAGGATGCAGAATAAAGTACTCCGTGTAGTCACCAACAGTGACAGATACATTCGGCTAACTGCACTAAGGGAGCTAGCCGATATTCCAACCATCGATGAATTTATCAAACAACAGTCTGATAAATTCTTCAGGCACTTCATCCTTGGATGACTAGGAATATGACAGCAGTTCGTGCCCACCATAACAGGCCAACAAAGCATGGTGGGCTTATATACCGCGCGCTCGATATTTTCCAGGAGATCCCAGAAGACGAGTAAGAACAACTCTTGAAACCAACCAAGCCTAAACCCGGCTTTTTCGCTGTTTTTCCGGGCTCGTATGGAAAACTCGATGATGTAATGTTCCTAATAGTCTGATGTCTTACATATAAGTGAACAACACCCCTTGCATAACTTGGAGGAGGCAGGGTGTACATATAAAGCTGCGACTTAATAACGTCAACATATACTGCCTGCACAACATCGCAGGGCCTGTCCTCGGACAGGTGTGTAGCGGTTTTGCCCCGTCCGCTGCCTTGTCAGAAGGGCAGGCATAAACCCATCACCCCCCATAGAACAGTCTTACTCCCTCCTATACCATGCTCTGTGGCTTAGTGATAGTTTTACTGATTTTATATATTTATATGTTGTACTGTATGTTATACTCTTTTACGGCCTATTCAATTAATAAACCTTTTTTGTTTTTGTTTTTTTTTGTCCCGCTCCCGCGTTCCCGCGTCGGTTTGACGGAACCTTAAGACAAAGGGGACATTGATAGAAAGAGATGAAAAAACATTTGTGACGAAATGTGACGTAGTGGACGTGTCATGGCCGCCGTTCTCTATAGACAGTGACGGACTCTAGCTCTTGGTATATGAGAGTACTGCTGACAGTTTTGTTGCTTGGTTAGAGTTCGACTTTGTACTCATATCCAAGTACATCACTATGACGCGTTGATGCTACAAGAGTCTGATTGGCTAAAGCTTATTAAACCCTCCTCGTTAGTTTAGTCTCTTTGGGCTGTGCGCACATAGTATATAATATATACCAACTTTTATGAGGAATGATATTTTCTGAGAAACCATTGATAAAAAAGTTTCCCATATGCTTCCAAGTTTTTGGCAGACACTATATATACTATATATATTATGATTACGTTGAATTTTACAGGTGATCATTACAGAAAAACCGAACGCAATCACATACTGCAACAATATAGACCATCTGCGGCACATGACAGGGTGGGTATGTCTTCTTTGCATGGAGGATAACCATCCTGATTCCATGCATTTTAAATGGGTGAAAAGTGTTTCAAAGGCTTTTTCCAAGTTTATATGTGCTATTTTCATTAAAAACTCAAAGGAACCTGCATCAAAATGACGTGAAATATTCATGTTTGTAACTAATCACGCTAGATGACACTCGCGTTTGGGTCCAATACCTTTTCCACAGGCATTGACTAACTATCTTCTATTTAAACAATGCTAGAACCAAAACACATGTAAAACTGCCATCAATATTTATCCTCCAAGCAACTGACCTTGAAGATTGTGACGTCAGCCGCAGATGATCTATGAGTTCTGTGTCACTGTGAGGGCAACTCATAGAAATCATATAATATATATCTATGGGGCAACTCCTGCCCAAAGAGACTAAACTAACAAGGAGGGTTTAATAAGCTCTAGCCAATCAGAATCTTGTAGCATCAACGCGTCATAGTGACGTACTTGGATATGGGTACAGAGTCGAACTCGAACCAAGCAACAAAACTGTCAGCAGTAAGAGTAACTCTCATATACCAAGAGCTAGTCCGACAGTCCGTCTGTCTATAGAGAACGGCGGCCATACACGTCCAACTACGTCACATTTCGTCACAAATGTTCTTTCATCTCTTTCTACTAGTGTCCCCATTGTCTTATGGGGATTAAACTCTCATTGTTAAATAACGTTAGTCTCCTTGACTCCACAGAACTCATACTTATATCTTAAGTACGAGTTCTGTGCTTGACTCCTGCCAGCATTACATTCCATGCCTTGAATCGACTTTTCTTTTCACTTGTCACTCTTGTCAGTGACGTGTGCACTGTGCTTCTGTGTGATGTGTTATTTTTGTCATTTTCTATTTACATTTTGTGAAATTTTGTCAGTAGACAGTCAAAGCTGTGACAGGAGATAATTTACCGAAATCAAGAAAATTTTACCAATACACTGAATACAGTTAGTTCGTGAGAAGTTTTGTAAGAACGTGTCCGTCCCCGTTGGTTGATGTTGATATCTATCGTAATGCTGTAATAACTGCATTTTAAATTCATTTACAGGTATGTATCATCTGAAATTTTGAGAGATTTGAAAATATTCATGAACCTGTTTTTCTCCTTCAATAGCTCTTGAACGAACGAACTTTATTTCTAACGATTCAATTACGTTTTTTGCTCATTAAAAATTAAAACTCGTCATGAATAATTTATTATTGATTATAAATTATTTCCATAAAAAACTAACTTTCCTTTCGCTTTTCTGTGACTAGGAAAAAAAATAGCAAAAAAAAAACCAGGAGCTATGAAGACTATCCAAATCATCCTACCTACTGCAAACATTTGCTTATACCAAGCCACAATCAATCGTATTTTTTCTGTCTTATTCATTAAAATTCAAATATTAATCTGTAGCTGGTAGCATTATCAACTCTAATCCATAAATAATGCTTGTAAAATTTCCAAAATGTCTTTTCTTGTCACAGAATTCCCAAAAATATTTAATTAATACTTTGAAAAATAGCCAAATATCACTTTTCCAAGGCTAACTCTGATCAGAATGAATGATACCCTGTATATTCAAATGATTCAAGCATTGAAATTTGGGGGTTTTAAGATGTTTTGAAACAGAATCTGGTGTTATTTTTGCGATAAAAAAATGCCTAGTATGTTTTTCCCAATTTTTCACTTTTCATTTGGTCGTAGTTAGCCGTGGAAAATGGATATACAAAGGTTACGTAAACATAAAGGTAGGTATTTCCGAGTACTACAACTTGAGTCAAAGAAAATTTCGAATTATTTCATGCTCAACGAAATATGAGGGTGTGGCTGCTCAAAGTGGGACACACTGTACATATATCTGATATTAACCAAAAGTAACTTGTGACATCTATTATAGTCACTCATTGAAACTCAATTTGAAACGAACCAAGGAATCCTAAGTCAGGTGATTATCTACTCATTGACAGGCAGCCAACAATTTTGTTGTTCTGACCAACCCAATCAAATCGAAAAATACTCTATTTTCACTTATCTGATATTACTTATATATCATTAATTTTGATTTTGTTCCTAGGCTAAAATAAAAAAAAAAACATCTTGAAGAAAAGCAATTCATTACCTTGTAATTATTGTTCATATACTCATCAAAAATGTTTAGGAACGTTGTTATTGATAACGTGTCAATGTTCAGTGATCGAAGCTGTAAACATTTCTCTTGAAAATGCCAACCACTCGTGTTGGCGAAACGTCGAGATTTTCTCTAAATAAACGTCGGCCTAAAAACCCGAAAATCATTAGTGTCTTTTTATCCCAAAGGAGGAGATATTTTTCAATCATTTCAATAAGAGTACCCTCTTCCTGGCTCGTTTTTTTCACGAAACACAATAAACAATAACAAGGATAACAAGTCAAAACAAATAATTATTTATGTCATTTGTGAAATAAGTATCGACGCGCATGCGCGTTGTGCATGTCGTACTAATCATAATCATAAAAATTGGAAATTGCCAACTTTGAAGGTCAAATTCTTATGATTGAGACTAAAACTAAAGAAATTGCATAAATGCCCCTACTGAAATGTAGTTTTAATATGATTAAGACAGTGACTGTGATTAGGACTATGATAAAGACAATGATGTATAAATTGGCTGTAAATGACTGAAGTTTTCAAATTTATGTCTGAAGATGATTACACCTGGAAACAATTTGTTTAAGTAGTGAAAACGTAAATTCCCTGAATATTAAGAATCTAATCCCAAATGTGCAATACTCATATGGTACACATACTACAGTGATAAAAGCGGTATCTGATTAATGATAAGAATTGAAATATATATTTTGGCATTTTTGAGTATAAACTTCATAAATAAATAGAATTATGAGAATGAGAAATAAATCTTTGTAGGTTGTTTTTCCAGTTATAAGTGTGAGATACGTCACTGATTGGAGACCATAAAAAATTGTTCATTTTATATGTTAATTTTAAATTTATTGTTCAGAAATGACGTGTGGTGGGAGGGGACTTTAGTCGCTCATTGCATGTTTATTATTCTCCGCTATGATCCTACGTGATTATTTCGAATATTATTCATGTACTGATTCATACACACTAGCCAACAAAATTACAAATATGAAAGAATTTTCTGTACAGTCCTGCATTCATTTATGTTTACCAGTACAGATCGTCATTAATTTGTCAATTTAAAATGCTTTATATTCTATAGTAAATAGAAAAAAATATTATCTTGATTTCCGACTCTGAAAGTAACACAAATATTGTGTTGCACGGGAATGAAAACACATGTTGGGTTTTGTTCGCATTGAATTCTACTACTATGCTAAACATTTCTAAGGTAGGTTTCAGAATGTTCTTTCAAAATTCGACAAGTATAAAGTGTCCCTTAGACGGCCTGTAAATCAACCATCATTCTTAGGCTTTTCAGTAGTCTATTTACAGAAAATGAACTTGGCCAAACATTTGGCATAAAAATAAGCGAGTGTAAACTTGCCATTAGACGGCTTGCAAATCAACCAACCAAACCAAAAAGGGTCTGATGGCTTGTCCAAAAATCAATAGTTTTCAACTCACGATATTTTGAAAATAGTTTGAAAACTTGATTTCACGACAATAATATATGAAACATTTTTTAACCAGAGTTGATCACCGAATGAAAAAAAATGTTTGAGGTAAAACAATTACCTGTTTTATATCTTTGGCCAAACGGCCCCAGACCTATGATGACCGATTTATGCGGTATGCTTATAATTTAAAAGTACCTACCCAAACTTTTGTGTTGATGTAACTTTTCTGTCCAAGTCAATAAACTATTAAATGTTTTATTTTTCACTTGTCCATTACTGCTTTATAATAACTTGGCAATGGTTGCTATTAACAGACCCATAACGCCCGGGGCGTTATGGAGGGCATTATGAATCATAACGCCCGCTAAATGTTTTTTCTGTAATTCAATTAATTAATTACTCAGAAAAGTTTTATTTATAACTGTTCATAAAAAATGGACTAATTATTTTCTCTCAAATAGAAATTACAATTTTCAAATGTTCCTGAAAAATTAGTACCAAGTTTGAAGTTCTGTGAGTTGACCGATGATGAAGTCCTCAATGTGCATTCGGTTTCGTTCGGAACGTTAACATTTCCTTTTTCGGAAACGGAATGGGCTATCATTGTAGCAATTTTGTTCTTCAAGGAAATACTTTCTTCAATATTTTCCATGTAATTTTAGTGTTTCGAAGGAAGCACCACCTTGAACAAGAAGCGTTGACGACGTTCGGCGTAGACAATGTCCGGTGTAACCTTTCGGGTTTTCCAAATTAAGGTATTTCGCTATGATAGAAGGAACACTTTCTATAGTATTTTTACCTATAGGTAATTCAATGCATTTATTATTTCTGTAGGTTAAAAAAAACTACGTTTTTTACATCCTTTTGGTCGTAGTGCAATGTACTTTTTAACTAAGTTCAAGGCTCCTATTTCGCTTTCTTCAACATTGGTGAAACTTTTTGAGGTGCAGGTCTTGGTTTCTGATACCTTGATCAGTAAAACGGCTCCTCTGTCTTCAATGTCATCAATTGTCATCTTGACCATTTTATCACGTCTTAAGCCTCCAAAATACGCACATTACCAGAAAAGCTTCATGTAGCAGAAAAGTATCATCTGGAGCTTTTCTTATTAAAAGTAATACTTGCCCACCTTCCAACACCTTTGATTTTTTTGGAATGTATCCTTTTGATTTAACTTTCAGAAAGGCCATCAGTTGACTGAATGCTGATATATTAATGTTTTTTTAACAATCAATGTTGATTTCAGCTGTGAGTATTTGGTCCATAGTCTATTTGCATTATATTTTTCAGACTGAAATAATGTAAAATAAATGAAAATTATTAATATTTTTCATGAGATAAACTCACCAGTTCCTGGAAGTATGCCATTAAGACAATTTCATTTACGGTATACACTCTGCTTTCATCTTTCCATTTCAAAAAATGGTCATACTCTTTCTCGTAAAGTATTTGGATTTCACAGGCAGTAAATTTCCTAACTCCTTTTCAGCTCTGAGCGTCACATTCTGTGGGATCTCCATAATTATTATGAACACCACCGTTTTTAGATTCCTCCACTAACAATCTTGTCAATTCTTACAAAAATGCAGCGTCATTGCAATTGCA
Source organism: Chrysolina oricalcia (assembly GCA_944452925.2). NCBI lineage: Eukaryota > Metazoa > Arthropoda > Insecta > Coleoptera > Chrysomelidae > Chrysolina > Chrysolina oricalcia. The sequence goes on along the minus strand of OX101817.2, from coordinate 20,488,628 downwards.
TAGAAGCTCACTTGTGCTCAGTTGCCGACCAGAACGCAGTAAATACGATGAGAAGAAATTTATGAAGTAATCAACGTCGTTTAGATAATTTTTTCGTGAAAAATAAAATCTTGTATGCACCACGAGCGTTACTAGATCCTAGTGCCGCTCCGGGCGTTAGGATCTATATAACGCACTTGGTACATAAATATTGTTTATTATTAAGTTGCCTATTCCGTTTTTTACAAATACTCTACTTATTGTTTTTTATTGATGTGCTTACATTTAAAACTGTCAATTGATTTTTAATAAATAAATATATCCATTGAAATACACTTTTTGATATATTTGTACTGCGATACAATCCATTTCGTTTAATTATTGAAAAATTGTAAATGTTACAGTTCCTCAATTTTATTTTAATTTATTGTTTTACCCGAAAAGTTATTACAAAAAAGTAATTAGTAATTCCTATTTTTATGACATCTACTTTGTAACTGTAATTAGTTCCTTTTTCGAAAAAGTACTTTATAAGTAATTGTAATTAGTTACTTTTTTGAAAAAGTACTTTGTAATTGTAATAACTTTCAAAGGACCTGTAATTACCGTGCTCTGGTTCTGAGAGAGGTTTTAGAATGATTTGGCTAAAATAGGCAAGTGTAAACTCGCCCTTAAATGGCTTGCAAATCAACCATCTCTTGATATATCATTCTCAGGCTTTTTAGAAGTCTATTTACAGAAAATTAACTTGCTAAACATTTCTGGGGATGTTTCAGAATAATTTTTCAAAAATCGACAAGTATAAACTGCCTCTTAGACGGCCTGCAAATTAACCATCTCTCGGTGTATCATTCTTTAGCTTTACAGTAGTCTATATACGCAAAATGAACTTGGCTAAACATTTATGAGAGAGGTTTCAGAATGATTTTCCAAAATCGGCAAGTGTAAAATGCCACTTAGATGACCTGCAAATGAACCACCTCTTGTTATATCATTCTTGGGTTTTTCTGTAGTATATAAACAGAAAATTAACCTGACTAAACATTTCTTAGCCAGCAAATCTACCATCTTTTGGGATATCATTCTTAGGCATTTCAGTAGTCTAGGTACAGAAAATGAACTTGTCTAAACATTTCTAAGGAAGGTTTCAGAATGTTTCTTCAAAAATCGATAAGTATAAACTGCCCCTTATACGACCTTCAAATCAACCATCTCTCGAGTCTCGGCATATCCTTCTAGGGCTTGTCGGTAGTCTATATACAGAAAATGAACTTGGCTAAACATTTCTGAGGGAGGTTTCAGAATGATTTTCCAAAAATCGGCAAGTGTAAACTACCCCTTAGACGGCTTGCAAATCAACCATTTCTCGTTAAATCATTTTGTGTTTTATAGTAGTCTATATAATAATAAAGCCGAATTTAATTTCACTCCCGACGCCACTGGCAAATTGGCTGCTGAATAAAAACGGCTGCTATAAATTGACCGCTAACTTCACATCGGTCTATCACTACTTGTTAGAGCCAATATGTTTTATCATTGAGATGGTGCATCTATTTACTTGACTCAGGAGGTGAGAGCGTGAGTGGAAATGGCGATTCCCAAACAATCCGGGACCTAGCTGCTGTATCTCCAAACCTAACTCCTATAGATTTTTTGTGAGGTGACCTCAAGGAGTAAGTCTATATAGATATAGATACATTGAACCCTTGGAAAATACAAAAAACAATAGTTATTCAAGAATCACCTTGCAAATGCTCAGAAAGGTACATGTCGAAATGCACAGCGTTCGATTGTGTAAATCACGAAATACTGCTCCGAAATCTGATTCACTGTGGCGTCAATGGTGTGGCTCACAAATGATTTAAATCATACTTAACAAGTAGAAGTCAGATTGCGAAAACCACAACACCTTCTGGGAAGGCCAATATAAACATCGGTGTTCCACAGAGATCAATACTGGGACCAACACTTTTTCTACTTTACATAAATGATTTGGCAACTATAGATATCGTAGGAAAATTTACCTTCTTTGCGGACGACACAACTATATTATGGCATGAAAAAAGCCGGAAGATCTTCATAAAATCATCAGTTCAGATGTTAAAAAACGCAAAGATTGGTGTGACTCAAATCTGTTATCGTTCAACATCTCAAAAACTAACATAATATCCTTCCGATGCAGTTGCGTGATAGAAAACAAAACTAACATTAAATTTCTAGGGTTATCTATAGATAACAAGCTCAGTTTTGATGACCACAATACTTCGCTCATTAAAAAGCTTTCTTCAGGGTGTTACGCTGTAGGAGTAACCTCAGCTGAACTTGGATCCTCTGCAGCAAAATCTGTCTATTTCTCGTTGATAGAATCGCACTTACGATATGGAATCCCATTTTGGGGAGTCTGTGCAAAAACAAATTTACAGTCAGATTTTGTTCTTCAAAAAAGAGCAACAAGATATGTTTACAAGGTTAAACGACGGGAGTCTTGCAGGTCCCTGTTTCTGGAAAATAAAAGTCTAACAGTACATGCCATTTTTATCATGGAAACGGTTTGCTTGATAAATAAACATAAAACAAAATATTCTTCGGTATCATCTAACTATGCCACCCGACAGACCGCTGATCTCAAACTCCCTATACCTACTTCAACTCTTATTAAAGATTCTATTGTTTACAACGGTGTTAAGATATTTAATCATCTGAGGAATATAAATGATGCCACTCATTTCAGGAAGGCTACTAGAGACCTTTTAAATGATAGACCCTATATAGTTTGCAAGAGTTTTATGAAGACGTCTTTTAAAAATAAATTCTAGTCACAAATTTTGATGGATTGATTGAGATGGATTTTAATATATAAATGTGATTTTTATAATTTTTTTTATGTGTTTGTGCTCTGTTCATCAATGACTTCATGACTTCATGTTTTTCGTGTTCTTTATACATTTATTTAGATTTAGACTTATCTCACTTTGTCAACAAGATTAACTCTTTGAACAATAAAGTATATTTATTATTATTATTAATCCGAATGACGGACTACACGACATTATGTTTCATATGGAGTTGGCTCTCTAGATATTTCTTTATTAAAAGTAAATTAAGAATAAAATTCTCTTGAGTTGTTTTTCTATCATCTCTGCTCATTATACGGCTACATGTTTATTCACTTTGGTTTCAATGTGGTTCAATGACCGTGAACTTCAGAGGTCATTTGTTTTACCTGTTATGATAATATCTGTTTTTATCAATACAATTTTCTAGTTGCTAGTTTGGTAAATCTCAGCTTCATCTATTCTAAACGATCTAGTGATATCTAATAATAATGATAAGTCAACTTTGACTTCACAATATCTCATGATACATGGAAATAAAAAACGTAAAAAAACCAATTGTTTCCAGGCACATGCATGGTCACATAATCAAGTAAAGGACCCCGCACGAAAACATTGGGGAAATTGGCTTCTTCCAGAAATAATGGACCAATAATGGCATTTCCAAAAATACCAGCTCAAACATTAACTTTTTGTGGGTGTTGTGTATGCCCTTCCCGAAAAATATGTGGGTTTTCGTCACTCCAATAGCGTCAATTTTGTCTATTAACACTGCCATTCAGAAAAAAAAATAATACTCATCGCTGAAGCAGATGTTTAATAGGAGATTAGGGATGGTATTGACACGATGAGACATGATTTCACAAAACTCTATTCTTCTATCATATTCATCCTCATGGAGCTCTTGATGAATCTGCATTTTATATGGATGAAATTAATGCATTTCAATGCTTTTTTTACAGTCTCGCGTGAAATTTCCGTCTGTTCTGATACTGATCTAAGGAGCTCGTGGACCTCGGTCATGTTAGCTCGTTTGCTCTACAGCAAATGTTCCCAAAACTTCAATTTGAGCTTCTTCGTTTAGTACTCTGGGGTTATTTATTTTTTATTTGTCATTGAACCAGTTTCGTAAAACGTATTCACCAAATCAAGCACATACGTGACTTACATTACAATTTGGATGTCTTTCGTTAAAAAGACATGCCACCCTTCGTGCGCACTTTCCAACTTCTCCTTAAATTACAATTATTTCAATTATGTCTTGAAGAATGTAAACCATTTTTACACTTATTAAAGTAATCCCTAAACAGCCCAACAGGTAAAACTGTATTCACAATACTACCACATCGTTTAAATCTGCTAACCAATTTTTTGCCTGAAAACAGAAACTTTTTACAGCAGAAGTAGCAAAAAAAGGAAGGCTATCTTGTACAATGTCTGTGATGAGAATTAAAAATTCAGCATTTAATAATCACAAGTTTACTTCCTAATGTTACCCCTAATAAAGGGTTGGAACGATACCTCTTAATACCCTAACCAGTTCGGTCAAACCATGCATCTTAGTATAGGCGTTCTAATAATTACTTCTGTCAGTTTCGAACGCTATTCGAATGCTCATCAAAAAATAAGAGTCAGGGTTCCATTGGAAACAGAATTGAACGCCAATCAAAATGATGTGCCACTTGACCCCCCCCTTCTCATTTAAAATTCTAAGGGTAACATCTACCCCTCCAAGTGGGTTGAACCACGAGGGATACAAATAGTCCTTGAAAATGTCCTCCTTGCAAATAAAACTGACCTGTTTTTTCGATTCCTCATATTGTTTACTGGAAGGAACATATTAAGAATGGGAAGTTTTCAAATTCACACCCTGTATTTCACTCAATTTAAATTACTATGTTAAATAGGTTGCAACCTCTTCATAAATTCAAAAGAGAATGGTGTGGGAACTCCCTAAGAATCATTCAGTTTGCTGTTAATTGTCGGGGAATCCGATTTATTTGATGTGTGAATCCCCTTACTGTGTGCGGTCGCGTATATCTGCATCTGCTATTCTGTTCATATTAACATTAACATCAAACGCAGTTCACGTTGTAGCCGTTGTAGCTGGTAAGTGCATTTGAATTTTGAACAAAATAAAAATCAACAAAATGCTCAAAACTAAACGTGCAGTGTTGCTAAAATTTGAATTGGTAGATAAAGCCAGTAATACTGGGAAATGGGCTGAATGCAAAAAATGTAAGAAAGAGATGCGGTGAATTCCTTCCCGCATGGAAATCAATTTGCTCACTTGCGATAAAACTGAAGAGGGTGTTCATTTGTGGTTGTTTTGTTTAAAAATGAATAAATATAGGTATAGTTGTCGTCAAACATATAAGATAAATGAAAAAAGCCGCAAAAATGGTCTTATCTTTTCCATCTCTGCCTGGAAAGTGCCACATAATGTTGGGGACAAGTGGTGCAAGAGTTTGAAATAGCTAGTGCATTATAGGTAACTTCGCCATGGGTAAAGAATTTTTCAATTGCATCAAATTCATTATTGACAGAGGATTAATTAATTCAATTTTTTTTAGATAAATGAGTATACTAGAGATCGATACTAAGTAATTCATGAAAAATATGCAGTATACTGATTCAATTTATCATTCATTAAAAAGTTATTCAACAAAAAAATAACAAATAAAAAACATTCTTGTATATACAGGGTGTTCATTCAGTACAGCATTTTTCACGACTCAACATCTGGATTGTCAGGAATTCAGATATTTTTGTTCGGATAATTTAAAAATAATCTAGGGAAGAGAATTCTCAAATAAGTGCATATACCAACATGGCCTTCCATGAAAATAATTTCAACTTTCCAATTGATCGCTCTGTGTTTCATTTATATGAACTCTCTGTAATTCTATGTTTTCAGATCGAATAGTGCGTTGCCACGCTATCATTATTTATACAGATTTTATTGCGAAAAATCACTCCACTTTGAACTGGAATAATACTTTCGTGGTTGAAAATTTTTTAATAGATGATTTGCACCCTGTGTGATATTTTTCTGATGGAAGCTCTCAGTGTGGTATGTCAATGATCAATTGTGCTAAAATTCCAAAATTATATTTATCATATGGGTGTCTTGAACGGACTTTTCATCCGACACAATTACATTAAATTTTGGTGCCAAATATAGTTTTCTCGATTTTTATCGGTGATTTCTATCAAGTTTTAGTGCAATCATATTTATTTCTTACATAAAATTTAATGTACTTTCATGTCCTAAAATCAAATTCGGGAATATAATCAATATTGGACACTGGCATTCTGTTTCGTATAATTATATTTTTATTCATCTGCTCTTGGGTATTTTGTGACTCCCTAAAATATTCTGAATAGCTGGGTGGGTAAAAAACTTACAGTCTAACTCCCACCCATCCGGTTATATCTCACTTCCACTGGATGTAATGGATCGCCTTCGTTGGATATCTTGAATAGTATGTGATTGGTGATCCTTCAGTAATTAAAGTAAATTCAATATTAATGTTCAACTTTAACGCCCTGCATCTCAAAAACGAATTGTTGTCTTTTACATGTTCACCTATAGCCATTATTTTCCTTGCAATGTGAGAAATTAATGAACGGACCGGTCCACCTTAGGAATAATCCTGTATGAGCAAAGATTGTGCTAGTCCTCACATTTCCTCCGAAAAAAATCAATCACAAAATATATATTTCTGCCAAAAATGCATAGTACCACGCCATACACACCTTATATGGTAATCACATGAGAAAATTGGCTAAATTCAGTGTGAGTCAATATCAATACTTACATAACTTCAGGAAATTACCAGGAAATTAATTCCTATTTTGTCAATAACCAAACAGTTTTTCAGACTAAAATCGCACTGAATCAATAAATAAAATTATTGACATCACTACCTTTATTCAAATTATTCCACCTATCGCCCCCACGTAACACTCGGCGCGGAAGATGTACTGATCGACAAGCGTAAGGATGCCTCCGAGAATTGGTTGCGCAGTAGACAAAACCCTGGAGTGGGGCAGGAGCTCAATCGCTCTGCCTAACTAAACAGTAGTCGATCTTTGTCGCACATCTACTCACGCTTTCTATCGTTTGCGCATCTCAGAGGCATCCTTACGCTTGTCGATCTGTAAAGGCCCGCACAGCAATTAAGGCCGATTCAGATACATGGGTGCCCATGCAGGGTTTTTGACCCTGCATGAGAAATGCATGCCTGTCGACGTTCACATCTGTGCCTGCCGGCTTGCGTCAAAAACACGGGGTGAGCATGCACATGATCTAGTGATTTCTCAACATAGATGCGTTTTTGAGGAAATATCCCTAGCTTTCCGTTGTTGGCAATAATGAACTTGGAAAATTAATAAAGATTAAAGAGGATTCGGCGGATTCGCCTTCCGGCAGTGGTTGAGGTCAGACGGCGGCCTTGTGCGGGAAGTCAGGTTAACGTGTGTAATGTCCGCCGTCTAAGGACGTGCATCGACCCAGATCATAGTGTTTGTTAAAAAATAACAAGTGTAATAAATATGGGATGCAGTATTGCCTAGAGCAAGACAACTGCGTTCCTCCGGTAACGCCTTGCTGTCTACGCCGGTTAGAGGCCGGATGAGAACGGATTTCTCGCAGCAAGGGCAAACTGGCAAAATAGCCTAGTTGCTAAATGCCATAATACTAAATAGAATAGAATAGAAAGATTAAAGAGGTTAATAAATAATAAAAAAAGTATTAATTTTACAAATGTATCCTGAACTTAAAATAATCATTTATTTATAAATTCTCCTTCTATTGTTCAGAATTCCAAAGGCATTTGGAATTCACAACTACCCTTCAAGCCCTACTGAAGCTGCAGGTGAAAATAGTTTTACCAACTTGTTTCGATAAGGAAATGGTTTCATGACATTTTGTATCAAGGGCTGCATCTCGATGGTCACATATTATGGAAGTGGATTAATTTTGCCTGCTTGTAATATTGGCTCAGAAACTTGAACTATGGGGTTTTACAGAACATACACCATCTGAAATTCTCCCATTTGTGCCCTCATCAAAATACAAAACTATGTAGTTTAGTTTGAGAAAGTTGAGCCACCACTACTACTACTAGCTGGTGCTTGAAACATGATGTTTTCTAACAATTGCTCCTAGTTCTTCAGGAAATTGCCAATTCTGCATATGGCTTTCTACCAGTAATCCACTCTTGTTTCAATCGGAAACTGACAATGGAAAAAAGATGAATAATCACGTGCGTGTTGGGCGATATATTACTAATGTGGTTGAGAAATGTATTGAATACTAATATACTATTAAACATAATACTTGATTACGTTGCAGTTTGGTTGATACAATGATACTTTTAAGTTGTAATCCATTTCTGTAATATTTTCAGGATGTATTCCATCTTTTCATATTTGTATAGGAAAAGATGGAATTTCCAGAGAAACTGTATGAAAATGCAAAAAGAAAAATTATACAAATCTTTCAAAAACCATTCTTTCAAGTATTTATTACACATTGCATCGAATACCTCTGGAATTATTACAGAGATTGTGAAGTGACCGACTCTGAAAGAATAGTTCAAACTCTAGGTAATGGTGGGTTACCTATAAGCCTATTCACAAGCTGAAACAGTGCCTCTGAATGAGAGATTTCTTTTCTATCAGCAACTGTTCTCGTTAAAGTACCTAACTTTTGAAAGGTTTCATTCATTCTGATAGAATTTTTGAAACTTTCAGGATCATCTCCCACATCATCCATCAAGTTTAAAATTTCTTATATCCTTTCAATCATGGTCTAACCCACTTTCTTCTTTCACTTCTCATTAATAAAGATACAGCTCCATAAATGAAATAATTACAGACTTCCAAATTATATATACAATTTTTTTTTTGTAGGAGCTGAGGTATCCATGAAATATGTTATAGGATAAAGTAAATGAATAAACCAAGGATAAAAGATTCACATTCAGTGAAATATAGTGCGGAATAATATGAAAAACTCAAAATTCATTCTTCCAGTATTGACAACATTATTACATTATTCTGAATACAAAAGTTACAGTGCTTTTGTTAAATTAACATGAATAATCTGCATGCGTCACAATATTTAGTGGCATATGTACTAGTCCGACCCTGGTTGGTGGCACGGGAGTCAATTTCATGCTAATCGACCATTTTTTTTATTTATCTTATATGTTTGACGACAACTAAGTATATGCTTCTACTTTTGGTATTCTAAAAAATGTAAACAAATGTACAAATTATATATATATATATATATATATATATATATATATATATATATATATATATCGGATACATATCAATAAATATCCGATATTTTGATAGTTATATCAGTCAAAAAAAAACTTTTTTTTTCCCACAAAATAATTCACAAAATAATCATGAAATATTACTTTTTGAAGTATTTATTTTTAACAGAGTCAATTATTAATTATTCATCATAAAACAATTTCATTTATTGGAATAATAATTGATAGTATAGTTTTAACAATTACTTCTAACCTATTCGACTCTAGAATGCTTTTTGACAAGAATATATTTTATATTTCTAAAAAGGATCACAAAATGTTAGGTTTCATTATGAGAACTTGTCGTGAATTTAAAATACACAGACTCTCCGTACTCTATATGTCATACGTCAATAGTGTTTTGAGGTATGGTTCCGTAATATGGAACCCATGATACGACATTTACATAAAAAAACATGAACGTGTTCAGAATATATTCTTAGATTATGTTAACAAAAGATGTTTTCCATCCGACCCCAACAACCGGCGTATCTATGTTCGGAATGAGCTGAACATAATATTAACACTGGCGAACAGAAGGAAAATTTCGCACGTGAAGTTCCTCTTCAAAATCAATAACAATTTAGTTGATTCGCCTGCCATCCTTAGTAACATTTATTTTAATGCTCCTGCATATACTACTAGGCATCAACATCTTTTTCGTTACGAACTATCGCAAACAAATTATTTCTTGAACTCTTCCATGCATAGTTGCAACATATCTTATAATGCGTTATCAAATTCCATTAATATTGATATTTTCTCTTACTCATTGTCAAAATTTTCCTTTATTTTGAAAAAACACTTTCTTGCTTCACTCATTACTATAAGCACTTTTTTTTTATTTTCTATATTCTATTTCCGGTAATTTTACTTTAGAATTATATGTGGATTCTGTATATTGAGAAATTACTTACCTGTGAATAATGTTTTGGGTTATTTTGTATTCCAATTTGTAAATAAATAAATGTACAAATAAACATAAATTCCCGAAGATGTTCCATGCTGCTAATTTGTTTGGAAGAAGATGGACAATTCAATATTTTGTTAATAATCTCAATTTTGTGTTTCAAACTATCTTCTATATATGCTTCTTCTACGGAGGCAGATTTCCAGCCACCGTGGCGTTTTATACCTATATAAAGTTAGCGAGACAACTTCGAAAAAGTTGATAACGGATTATTCTATAATTTGCCGCCTTTTTGTCGCTAATTAGTTGCGGAGAAAAAATAATTGTCGATCTTTTTTTTTTAAATATGCGATTTTTCGCTAACCGAAAACTTCGTCGAACTAAGGAAAATGACTCATGATTTTCGCCTCACTTGTAGTAATGTTGAGACTTTATTTTATTGAAAAATGATCCATTGATCACATTTCTGGGGAAATTTGATTTTGTAGCATCCATTCAACCCCATTACATCCCGTGGAAATAACAAAATAAATGTTTCTGGATAATATTATTATTTTGCTGGGTTTTTTTCGAAGAATATTGAAAAATAAAGTGTGGAATACGTTGATTGTGGAAGTTGATTTTGTAGCATTGATTTGTATGAGGCGCCGTTTGGGTAAAAAGTGTTTTTGCTAATATGTAAAATATTGTGTCAATATATTTATTAGTTGCAGCAATATTTTTTATTTTGCTTTCCGATATATTTATTTTCTACCAAACAATATATTTACATTTCAAGCGTTGCAAATATATTAAAACGTGAATGCCCATATATTTATAAATTCGATCTATTTTATGTCGTCAAGAGATGGCGTAGCCGACACGATTCAATAAACGCTTTAATTTGTTCAGTTCTGAGGTAATTCACTTTGAATAATGCAATGATTATTCAAAAAACTAATGAAAAAGTATTCTGAGGATATATTCTGGCTTCTGCGATATCATTCGGCCGCTATATTCTCGAGAATGTAATGAATTGCGCGGGTAGCGCCATCTCTTGACAACATGAAATAGATCGAACTAATAAATATATGGGAATTCACGTTTTTATATTTGGAACGCTTGAAACGTAAATATATTGTGTTTGTACAAAAATAAATATATCGGAAAGCAAAATAAAAAAATATTGCCACAACTAATAAATATATTGACACAAAATTTTAATTATTTGCAAAAACACTTTTTACCCAAACGGCGCCTCATAGATTTGACCCTCTTATTTGTAGAGGGTCGGAGGGGGGTCTAGTGGATGCTACAAAATAATTTTTCACGTTCAAATAATTCCACACGTAATTTTTCAATATTCTTCGAGATAAAAAATAGCAAAATAATAATTATATTATCCAGAAACATTTATTTCGTTATTTCCACGGGATGGAATGGGTTTGAATGGATTTTCAATGAAATAATTGATTCATTTTCATTAGTTCGATGAAGGGTACATGCTTTCTCCTGTAGCTACTGTGTTTTGATGAAAAATAGGTTTTCATCTTTCCAGCATATTTATATTAAAGTATCTCACTAACACGAACGAAAATAAACGTGATAAAATGAATACTAATACGCTGTCGCGACACCGAGCACGATTTTATCGGAGCGTAGCGCTGCCTCTTGATGGCGATGCCTCTTGCTGGCGATGCCGTCTTGCTATTTTCACTCCGGTATACTTTTGAATAAAAGTTAATTTCAAGTATTATTGAGGTTTCAACATTCTGTTTTTATTCTTAGTATGAAAGATCATAAATAAATATTTTTCATAGTATTGTTGGTTATTTTGAGGAAAATGGTATAAAATACGAGGACGAATAGGGAGTGGAGAGAGTTCTTGTTTTCGTACCCAGAAACCCATGAATATCACTTTTGTTTTGTAGCCACGAAAATTACACTTTTGCAACGTAAAAGCGGATATTAATGAATATTTTGAATTTGATGGAAGACAAACATTACAACAGTTGTTTCTCAACATCCATGTGTATTTATTAAACATCGCATATTTTTTTTCTCCACAAATGATAAATTATTAAAAACTACGAATTATGGATACATCGAAAACTTTAACTTAATTTTCATTTGATACCCATATTGAGGGGATTGAAAAACAAAGTAAGTAATCCGCCATTTTGTGGTGAGGGCCATTTTTTCTAGTTCAGCTCTTTCATTTGATACCCATATTGAGAAAGAAGCTACTCACGAAGATTCAGCCTGTTTTTAATAATTTGTTTTACCATGGAATTGACAATTTCGGAGCGTAGGACTGGGAACACCTTCCATTCAATTTGTAGGACAATATGATCATTCAATTATACAAATATTAACCAAGCAACGGTAAAAAATCCGCTGGTTATTGATGATTTTTTATGACCACGTCATTGGTACATGTTGGGAGTGGGGGACTCTTCAGTCCTATCATTAATTTTGTAGGACAAAAAGTTTTTTCGAGTACTTCATCGAATTATCTTGAGGTTCAACTGAAAAACTAACTGTTATTGATGACTTTCTTGCACTCACCAAATCGACATGATTGACGCTTGCGCATTTTATTAGCTACCACTATCAAGAATTTTGGTAGAGGAAAATGTTTGGCGTCTCGGCAAAATGAAGCTACTTAGGAAGATTCAACCTGTTATTAATCTTTTTTGAAAATAGGCGTGGGATCCCGGTCTATTATAAAATGAAAACTAATACAGCAATCTGGTTGCTCCAATAGGAAAAATTGTAGAGAATTGAAATACGAACAAAATAAGATTTTTTACGACCCGATCGGATCATTAGTAACGTAGAAAAACAGGAAAAACCGAAAAAAATTGCGATTTTTTTAAAATATTGATAACTGTCATTTTTCAAGTTCATGGAAATATTAAATCATGCGTACTTTATGTGTGCACAAAACAGGCGCTGTCGGACCATTGGTTTTGACACAATTGCAATTTACAGCGTGCCAGGATGCTCTAGTGATAGTCCGATTTCAATTTCTCAAACAGATTTTGAAAGTAGAGCTATAGTTCTACAAAATGTATTTTCTCATTCTGCGCTGCAATGCTGCGAAATGGGTGAAAAATGCTTGAATACGTGCTAAAAACGGCCGAGTCCGCGTAAGCGCTAAAGTAGTAGGAGAGACCGGGAGATGAGGGGAAGCGAATTATTACGTAAGCTGTTCATTGGAAGAATTCCCCTCATCTTCCGGTCTCTCCTACTACTCGCCCGCTTACGCGGGCTCGGCCGTTTTCAGTCATGTTTTCAATCATTTTTCGCAGCATTATTGTAGCGCAAAATGAGAATATACGTTTCGTAGACTATGCTTCCACTTTCGAAATCTGTTTGACAAATTGAAATCGAACTATCACTAGAGCATCCAGACACGCAAGATAGTGCAAAAAATTTCAAGTTGTAATTGTGCCAGAACTAATGGTCCGACAGCGCCTGTTTTGTGCAAAACATAAAGTACACATCATTCAATACTTTCACGAGAAGGGCCAACCCTACACCTTGAAAAATGGCGGAGTTATTAATATCTGAAAAAATCGCAAAATTTTCCAGTCTTTCTCCGTTATTTATGATCCGATCACGTCGCAAAAATCTCTTTCTGTTTGTATTTCTATTATCTACATTTTTCCCATTGGAGCAACCAGATTGCTGTATTAGTTTTCATTTTATAAGCAAAACACTTGATTTTTTTTTTATCTAAATGTTTATAGCAAATTAATAAATGACAAAATAAAGGACTGCCTTTCTTGTGATGACACAGTCGGTTTCCTACTCATTTTTTGTTAAAAAATATCACTCATTTAATGCACATTAGTACGAAAGCGTAGAAGGGCCACAAAGAATAAAAAAATTGAATTCGTCTAATTCCGACTAAGCAACTTGAAATAAGTATAATTCCGACTTTACAACTTGGAATTAGTATAATTCCGACATCACAATTCGGAATTAGTGTAATCATTACGATTCCACGAGTTGGCATTGGAGTTATGTGAAAATGTTAACTTGGACCATCCAGCGAGAACTTTGAAGATTTAATACAGCTGATGGTTAGCCCTAAGATCTATAAAAAAATACACCAATTTTGGAAATGCTATGTGGTTGAAAGCTTGGTACCACAATATTTTTGGAAAATGTAGATTTTAATCATAGCTTGATGTACTAGTTCACCAGACATACTGCATATTTATTTTCTGACATCATTCACCACCTAGGAGTCCGCAAAGACATACTGGAGGGGTTTCTGTTCTTCTTTGTTTTTCAATTAAGTTCACACAGCACCGAAAATGTTGCCCGCAATGACAACAAAACAGAAACCCTTTGATGTTTAACGCCTTCCAACAGGACCGCGAAAAGTTGTTTCAACACAACACGTTTTGATGATGAAAAGTTTCAGATTTGTTGTTGAATTGATGAAAAACATTGGGTTGACTTTTTATTTCTGTATTGTTGGTTTGATGTGGACCCGGCATAAGAGTTGAACACGTGTTTTTTTAATGGAAACGCATCAATTAATAAAAGAAAAATCTCTCAGATTGGCAAGATGAAATAATGCAATGATCAATAATAAACGTGTTGCTAAGTAGAAAAGTTGCTAAGGATAAAACTAGTACTTTTCTTACGATTTTCTCTAAAGTGTGCTTTTTTCCAATAAAAATACTTAACATGTGCGAAAGTTAAACTTTTCCACAAGCTACTGTCGATGTGGCGAGCGGGAAAGATACATTCTAATAATATTAAGTAATACCTATATAGGGTCCGCCAAAATGTTGGAACCGTATGGGAAACTTTTTTATTAATAGTTTCTCAGAAAATTTTATTCTTCATAAAAGTTGGTGCATTCAATTATATTAAGTACGCGCATATCGGTTATTGCCAGTGGCGTACGGTTAAGCGGGAAACGGCCGATATTCTAAATGCACTATAGAGTAAAGTGACATTAACATGCAAAATGTCGAAAAATGTTATTGAAAAAAGTTGTTTGCAATTGAATGATATTTTCAGTTATCGATTTTAGACTACCAATTACCAATTTTAATTTTTTCAACAGATCCTGGCTTTATTTCATTATCTTTCCATTACTGTATTTTTGACTCATATTCAATATTTCGTTGGATCAGGTAATTGCTTCGATAATTTATGCTAATTTAGTAACTTACAGATCAAAAATTATTGTGGATAATTCCCATAAAAAACGGAGGCCAACTCTTTAAGCAGTTATTAAAATCAATAATTGGTAAAATAGACTGGATATATGGAAATATAATTCAATTGCAAACAACTTCTTTCAATAACATTTTTCGATATTTTGCATATTAATGTCACTTCATTCTATAGTAAATTTAGAATATCGGCCGTTTTCCGCTTAACCGGAAGCCACTGGCAATAATATGAGCGTACGTAGTCTAATTGAATGCACCAACTTTTATGAGGAATGAAATTTTCTGAGAAATAATAAAAAAGTTTCCCATTTGGTTTCAACATTTTGGTGGACACTGTATACACAAATGCACATGAAATGACTAGTTTGGACGTTAGGGATCAATGTTTAAACTTTCACTATAGTTTCAATAGAATCGCAATGATTACACTAAGTCCGAGTTGTAAAGTCGGAATTATACTAATTTCGAGTTGTGAAGTCGGAATCATAATAATTCCGAGTTGTAAAGTCGGAATTAGGCTAATTCCGAGTTGTGAAGTCGGAATTTTACTAATTCCGAGTTATAAAGTCGGAAATATACTATTCCGCGTTGTTAAGTCGGAATTAGGCTAATTCCGAGTTGTGAAGTCGGAATTATAATAATTCCGAGTTGTAAAGTCGGAATTAGGTTAATTCCGAGTTGTGAAGTCGGAATTATACTAATTCCGAGTTGTGGAGTCGGAATTATAATAATTCCGAGTTGTAAAGTCGGAATTAGGCTAATTCCAAGTTGTGAAATCGGAATTATACTAATTCCGAGTTGTGAAGTCGGAATTATAATAATTCCGAATTGTAAAGTCGGAATTAGGCTAATTCCGAGTTGTGAAGTCGGAATTATACTAATTCTGAGTTGTAAAGTCGGTAATATACTAATTCCGAGTTGTTAAGTCGGAATTAGGCTAATTCCGAGTTGTGAAGTCGGAATTATATATTTTTTATTTTACGTGGCCCTTCTACGCTTTCGTACATTAGTGTATTATTGAAAAATAACATGAAAAATACTATGCACTCATAGGTACTAAGAACTGAAATGCTTTGTTTTCCCAAAATATCCACAAACAATGCTCTGATTATCATACCTATTAATTTACAGATAGTTAAACATGGGTGTTAAGGGAATATTCAGGTTCATTCTTCGCAGATTACTTGAGGCTACTATTGTAATTGGGTTGATAACATTCTTGCCCAATTTACCACCATATGCCAAATTTTCGGATTCAATTAGGTAAGTAGTCAGTTTCCGTGTCGCTAGGAGAGTATTCATTCTTCATTTTCAGGTTACCTCCTTCAAAACCCCTGGAAGGAAAATTAGCTTTGAATGAGAAACTGAAAAATGTGGAGATTTGGCATAAAGGAGACCTTTTGGGTCCGGAAGCATTTGCAGACTTCAATGGTGAATTGTACACTTCGGTATATGGGGGAGACATTGTGAAGTTGACTGGAAGCGATATCAAACTGGTTGCTAAAACTGGTAAACCTTGCAAAGGTTTCCATGAAGAACGGATATGTGGCAGACCCTTGGGTATGCAATTCAATAAGAACGGAGATCTGTTCGTTGCAGATGCTTACTATGGTATCATGAAAGTTGATGTTAAGAGCGGTGAGTTAATTTTGAAAGTCTTGAGCCTAGTATTACACATTCTATTATCTTCTAGGTCAGAAACAAGTGATAATAAGCCCCGACCAAGAGATTGGTGGTAGGAAATCAAAGTTGTTCAACAGTATAGCTTTAGCCGCAAATGGAGATATTTACTGGACGGATTCTTCTGAAATAAACCTTGAAAATGGTGTTTTTGGGATGCTCGCAGATCCATCGGGCAGGTACGTTTATTTGTTGGCGTTCATTGCTCCAATCATACTATTAAGAATCTTCTATGAATTAGGGTATTTAAAATCGGCAATGCCCTGGTCTATTTGGCATTATTCGAAATAAAGAAATCCAAAAAAAATCAAATTTTATAGGTGTAGCCGATGTATAGATAATTATTATTCTCAAAGCACCAATTACTCATGGTATAGGAGCTGAAAAGAGGTCGACCATATGTTAACTGAATGAAACATATTTTTTTATATAATCAGACGAATAGGCCTTACCTATCGAAATGTTGTCATGGCCATCTTCAATTTAATTAATTTAATTTGTTTTTCTGTGCTTCACTCATTTGGTAACCAAACGATTTTTTTTAAACTGATAGTTTATAATATAAAGAATATGCCTAGGGCAATACTACCTAGGCATACCTACTCAGTCTAGAATTTACAAATTGTTGTTGTAACAATTCTTTAGTGGTGAATGTGGAGAAAACTTTTCTGCTGACTACCTGGCAAGCAGATATGAACAGGTAAGTAAATATAGGTGTAACTTCACTGATCTGTTAACGAAACGAAATATATTATATCAGAAGATAGATAATTTAAGATGGTATGGTATAGTATTGCCTGCAATAAACCGTTCATGAAATAGTATTGCCAGGGTTTAAGAGCAAACACTATACCTTGGTGAAACGGGAATCCATTTTACGTTTTTGTTTAAGATTTTTTTTCTTTCGCAAATGGCTCAATGTTTTTGTGTTAATTCTGGAGCTTCAGTGATTTTTGGTTATGACAGTTTTTAAGAAAAAAAATTGAAATGACATGAATTAAAAAGAATTGGGAGATTCTGGAATTCTTAACGAATGTTCAACGAGTTCATTATCTTCACTCCCACTCTTGATAGGTATGCCTACAAAACGTAACTGGGAGGGGTGAAGAAGAAATTCGACTGTTCGGTGTGACGCGTTGATGGTGGCTCTTAAAGTCTGAAAATCGAAACAAGCAAAGATGCGCGAGGGAGAAAGTAGAGCGTCTGAATCCTGTGAATAGAGGAGAACATAACAGCAGCTACGCGTCAGATAAATGTCAGAGAGTGTGTTATGTATTATTAATTAAGATATATAAAAAATAATAAATTAAAAAAAAAGTGTTTTTTGTGTAATTCAACAACATCTGTTATTGATTTTGACGATAAAATATTAAAAAATTGTACATTAAAGCACAAAAAATTATAATTATAACTGAATTATAACTGAAATTAATACGGAATATGCATAATTTTTTTATTTGTTGAATTAATTTTTTACTTCGTTACACCATAGTGAAAAATATAAATACTGTTGAAAGTCTTGGAATTAATTTTTAAAATAATATATAAAATTCCGATTGAATTTGACCTGTTTGAACGCCTCCATTTTCCGCGCGCTGTGGATGACGTCACATGGCGCGATCAGTATTGTTCTTCTTCTTCTATAGTTACAACCTTTTACAGTGTAGTTTACAATACGCATTGACACTATTGACAGTTATCAATTAGGTTAGGGATTTGCAGTTTTAATCGCTCTTACGATAGTGGAAAATGCTAAAAAACTATTTTATAGGTATTGTCTAGTACCGGAATGCCAAAACACAATTGTAAGTACACCAAATACAGTATTTTTTCAGTTCCAAGAGATGCGAAAATACGAAACAATGGTGTAAGGTTATGAGAAGAGACGAAGGACCTCCAATATCACATTTAAGGCTTGTTCATTGAAGACTGCTCTAGTTGATCGAGATCACTTTCACATGTGTTCATCTCTCTCTAACACTTGTACTTCATTTGTCTTTCTCTTTTGAAAAATCAACTTCAAGCAAGTAGAGCGATCAGAGTACTTCTTAATGAACGACACTTTAATTGTTGTGAAGATCACTTTAATGTGAGTATATAATACAACATTTGAGGTTATGTTTGGCATGGAAACTTATTTAGTAAATTACAAAATATCATGTATTACAACAATTACCTTGCAGCTTTCACTCCTTTGACCTCAGCAGACGTGAAATCTGGATTGGATACAAAATATGCTCCCATCATAAAAGCATCTATTTTGGGTAAATTGTCGGATTGTGCTTTGACAAAACCACTCTGTCATTGTTATTGATAATTTACAATTGTCACCAGACCAAAATCGCACTATGTAATGGAAAACACTACAGATATATAAATAGAAACAAATTTTCTATGAAAGATGACTGCCCAGTATGAATATCAACACAGATAAATGTCATAACCTGCCATGTGACGTCATTCTTCGTTTCGACCAATGGTTATGCGGTTCGCAAATTTGAATTCCGCGCGCTTATTTTGCACTTAAATACAAAGTAAATGATAAACTAATGGTTTAGATGTTATGTCAAGACAACAAAGTAAAGGTAAAAAAATCAAGTAAATTTAAATCACTTGCATATTCCCTATTGTTAATCGCTTCAAAATGATTGTTGACTGTAAACAAATGCTGTCTTTGTCAGTTGCATGTAAAAAGAGAATGCGCTCTCTCTTGCATTTAACGGGCATGTCACGCGCAACTGCTAAAGTTATGCCCTCCTTTATTACACAGACTTCGGACGCTCTACTTTCTCTTTCGAGCATCTTTGCTTGCTCCGATTTTCAAACTTAAAGCCTGGCAATACTATTTCATGAACGGTTTATTGCAGGCAATACTATACCATTGCGATATATATATATATATATATATATATATATATATATATATATATATATATATATATATATTACTTATGACATCTACAGTCACTAGTTGAAACTTAATTTGACACGAACCATGGAATCCAAAGTTAGATGTTTATCTACTCATTGACAGGCAGCCAACAATTCGTTGTTCTGACCAACCCAAGGTTCAATCAAGTTTCTCGTACGTTAAGAGAAACGCAAGCAGAATCTAAGTGAAAATAGAGTATTTTTCGTTTTAATTCCGAGAGTTCTAACCTTTGACAGCTGTTTCGTGCTAACGCACTCATCAGAAAGGATTTATGGAGCTCTCGAAATCAAAACGAATCCACTCAAGAATTAATACCGTGAAGGCAAGACAGATATAACAGAAAGTTACTTATGACATCTACAGTCACTAGTTGAAACTTAATTTGACACGAACCATGGAATCCAAAGTTAGATGTTTATCTACTCATTGACAGGCAGCCAACAATTCGTTGTTCTGACCAACCCAAGGTTCAATCAAGTTTCTCGTACGTTAAGAGGAACGCAAGCAGAATCTAAGTGAAAATAGAGTATTTTTCGTTTTAATTCCGAAAGTTCTAACCTTTGACAGCTGTTTCGTGCTAACGCACTCATCAGAAAGGATTTATGGAGCTCTCGAAATCAAAACGAATCCACTCAAGAATTAATACCGTGAAGGCAAGACAGATATAACAGAAAGTTACTTATGACATCTACAGTCACTAGTTGAAACTTAATTTGACACGAACCATGGAATCCAAAGTTAGATGTTTATCTACTCATTGACAGGCAGCCAACAATTCGTTGTTCTGACCAACCCAAGGTTCAATCAAGTTTCTCGTACGTTAAGAGGAACGCAAGCAGAATCTAAGTGAAAATAGAGTATTTTTCGTTTTAATTCCGAGAGTTCTAACCTTTGACAGCTGTTTCGTGCTAACGCACTCATCAGAAAGGATTTATGGAGCTCTCGAAATCAAAACGAATCCACTCAAGAATTAATACCGTGAAGGCAAGACAGATATAACAGAAAGTTACTTATGACATCTACAGTCACTAGTTGAAACTTAATTTGACACGAACCATGGAATCCAAAGTTAGATGTTTATCTACTCATTGACAGGCAGCCAACAATTCGTTGTTCTGACCAACCCAAGGTTCAATCAAGTTTCTCGTACGTTAAGAGGAACGCAAGCAGAATCTAAGTGAAAATAGAGTATTTTTCGTTTTAATTCCGAGAGTTCTAACCTTTGACAGCTGTTTCGTGCTAACGCACTCATCAGAAAGGATTTATGGAGCTCTCGAAATCAAAACGAATCCACTCAAGAATTAATACCGTGAAGGCAAGACAGATATAACAGAAAGTTACTTATGACATCTACAGTCACTAGTTGAAACTTAATTTGACACGAACCATGGAATCCAAAGTTAGATGTTTATCTACTCATTGACAGGCAGCCAACAATTCGTTGTTCTGACCAACCCAAGGTTCAATCAAGTTTCTCGTACGTTAAGAGGAACGCAAGCAGAATCTAAGTGAAAATAGAGTATTTTTCGTTTTAATTCCGAGAGTTCTAACCTTTGACAGCTGTTTCGTGCTAACGCACTCATCAGAAAGGATTTTGATTTCGAGAGCTCCATAAATCCTTTCTGATGAGTGCGTTAGCACGAAACAGCTGTCAAAGGTTAGAACTCTCGGAATTAAAACGAAAAATACTCTATTTTCACTTAGATTCTGCTTGCGTTCCTCTTAACGTACGAGAAACTTGATTGAACCTTGGGTTGGTCAGAACAACGAATTGTTGGCTGCCTGTCAATGAGTAGATAAACATCTAACTTTGGATTCCATGGTTCGTGTCAAATTAAGTTTCAACTAGTGACTGTAAATGTCATAAGTAACTTTCTGTTATATCTGTCTTGCCTTCACGGTATTAATTCTTGAGTGGATTCGTTTTGATTTCGAGAGCTCCATAAATCCTTTCTGATGAGTGCGTTAGCACGAAACAGCTGTCAAAGGTTAGAACTCTCGGAATTAAAACGAAAAATACTCTA
Organism: Chrysolina oricalcia; assembly: GCA_944452925.2. Taxonomy (NCBI): domain Eukaryota; kingdom Metazoa; phylum Arthropoda; class Insecta; order Coleoptera; family Chrysomelidae; genus Chrysolina; species Chrysolina oricalcia. The sequence goes on along the minus strand of OX101817.2, from coordinate 20,466,751 downwards.
TTTTCACTTAGATTCTGCTTGCGTTCCTCTTAACGTACGAGAAACTTGATTGAACCTTGGGTTGGTCAGAACAACGAATTGTTGGCTGCCTGTCAATGAGTAGATAAACATCTAACTTTGGATTCCATGGTTCGTGTCAAATTAAGTTTCAACTAGTGACTGTAGATGTCATAAGTAACTTTCTGTTATATCTGTCTTGCCTTCACGGTATTAATTCTTGAGTGGATTCGTTTTGATTTCGAGAGCTCCATAAATCCTTTCTGATGAGTGCGTTAGCACGAAACAGCTGTCAAAGGTTAGAACTTTCGGAATTAAAACGAAAAATACTCTATTTTCACTTATATATATATATATATATATATATATATATATATATATATTTCGATTGGTTAACAGGTCAGTGAAGTTACCTATATTTACTTACCTGTCCATACCTGTTTGCCATGTAGTCATGATCAGAAATGAGTAAGCAATACTACCTAGGCATATTCTTCATATTATAAACTATTGGTTAAAACAAAATTCGTTTTGTTAACAAATGGGTGCAGAAAAACAAATGATTAAAATTAATTAAATTAAAGATATCCATGACCACATTTCGATAGGCAGCCATTTTAGGCGTATTCGTCTATTTATAAAACTTCATAAAAAATATGTTCCATGCAGTTAGCAGATGAGTGAAGGTCTCCAGCTCTTAGACTATCATGAATTCTGAATAATAAATTAATTTAACGGTGACACCTTGTACATATTCTACGATCGATTATTCTTATTGATATCTGACCTCTGCACAATTCACAAACAATACAAATGTTTGTTTCATTTCCCCCAATTTGATATTCATATATTTTTATTGGTGGTGGTGGGTTAAGTCGGAATAATTCATTTGAATATTCGAAATCAAGTTTTAAATTCACTTTGAATACTGTGGGTATCTAACAAAGTATGCCAACAAATACTTGATAACATTATCATGCCAATCTTGAAGCCGCAGACTTTACCACAGTGAGGCCGGTGAGGACGGTGAGGACAAATCCATGCAAGCTGCAAGTTATTTGGGGTTGTTTATCCAGTGGTTATCTCGTTCTTTCCTGCGTTTACGCTTATCTGAATCATGTATCCGCCATTGTTGTTCAAAATGCTGTGAGCCACCAAAGAATTCCGGACGCCATGTTGGGCGATCGATGGCAGCAGTTTCCCAGTAGTTTTCCTCTGGCTATCAATTTGGCATTTTTTAAAAGTTGGTTTTGAAAACATCCTTGTATCGTTTTTGTTGTCCTCCTTGTGTTCGTTGGCCATTTTTCAGTTGGGAATCGTCATTTGTTTGACAAACGATAATACAGCTGTGATTATAGTGTACTCTAAATTTTACTAAAAATTAATAGAAACGTGACATTTTGTCGAACTACTACTCGTTGGAGTTTCTCATTATATAGTTGAGTCCTTCGGTAATAACTGTGGGAGTAATTTATTTTTTACAACATCATCCCAATCGTGTCGAAATAGTTGTTTTCTGAAACATTATAATTCTTCACACAACAAAACTTGTTTAATCACCAAAGGCAGTAGATAAAGACTATCGCAGCTCGAACCACACAAACAATAAAGCATTATGGAATGTAGTATCTGAGCTTTCAAATAAAAGAAATGATAATTCAGATATTGCTAACATTAGGAGCGGATTAACCTGACGTTATCGTTAAATTGCTGTAAATTGATGACTATTGTATTACCCTCAAAATATTTTCGACTTCTTTGAGATGTTTTTGGAGCCGCTTAGAGAAATTTATCTCTTTAATCTATTCATGACAAAAATCAAAAACAGAAAATTTTCTGGGATGGATGAAATACTGGTATTTGCAGAACTTATTTCATTATGCATGAAATCTAAATATAACCTATTTCAAGAAGCATAAATACCTAGAATTTAAAAAGATAGAAAAGTTCTACATTTACGAGGATGTATTGATATCTAGTTAGCCTAGACCAGTTCCCCGCATAAACAAAATATTGCGTTACCATAGCAACGAACAATAACTTATTAGAAGTGTCAGTGTAAAGTAAACCAGAGTTACACAATGAATTAAAAGAAAAAAATATGTCCACCGAAATTGTGAAAATCGAAAAATTGGAGTATCGAGCAATCATCAAGTACCTGTATTTAAAAGGGTTAAGAGGTAAGCAGATTTACGAAGATATGCTTGGTGATCAATCCTTCGTATGCGACCGTGAAAAATTGGACTGCAAGCTTCAAAAGAGGTAAATTTTCCATTGAATATGATGACCGATCGGGAAGGCCAGTTTCTGTGTCAGTCCCCGAAAATATCGATGCAGTTCATGACATGATTTTAACAGACCGTCGAATTGGGCTAAAACGGATATCTGAAGAACTGAATATTTCATACGAACGCGTTCATCATATAGTTCACGTCAATTTGGACATGAGAAAAATTGCTGCAAAATGGATCCCCAAATGTTTGAATGTTGACCAAAAGCGTGCAAGGGTAGTAGCATCGCGTTCGATTTGATTTGAAAACGATGTAGACTTCTTAAACCGAATTGTTACTATGGATGAGACTTGGGTACATTTCTACGATCCAGAAACAAAGCAACAATCGATGGAATGGGCAACACTCCGGTTCTCCAAGACCTAAGAAGTTTCGTGTTCAAAAATCTGCTGGAAAAGTTCTTGCTTCAGTTTTTTTGGGATTGCCATGGAGTAATCATGATTGATTTTTTGGATAAGGGTAGAACAAAAACTGGAGATTACAATTCGACATTACTGACCACTCTACGGGAAAAAAAATTAAAGAGAAAAGACGCGGAAAGCTATCCAAAGGTGTTCTGTTTTTGCAGGACAACGCCCCTGCACACAAATCTCATGTTGCCATGCAAAAAATTCGTGATTTAGGGTTTGAATTACTAGAACACCCCCCTTATTCACCAGATTTGGCTCCGTCCGACTATCATCTTTTTCCTCAACTGAAAAAAAGTTTAAAAGGTCGTAAATTTTCTTCCAACGAGGAGGTAATAAAAGCTGTGGAGGTCTGGTTTGCAGAGCAAGAAGAAACATTTTTTTGAATGGACGTTTCAGGTTCTCTGTAATAAATATATGTTGAGTAATAAAATATTTTGACATTGAAATTTTGTTTGGTTCTATATAGTAGGCTAAGAATTTTTCAATATATCCTCGTAATTATCAAATCAGCAACTTATTTGGTAAACATGCCATTTGAATATGTTGTTTTTTCCTCGAAAATGAATTCAGGAAAGGTTTCTCTCTATGTAATGCAATTAACAACAATTATTAATTATTTAATTTATTAATAGTATTCAATACACATTGATGGATGTATCCGTTACTGCGTGGTAGATCATCACGAAAAATGAGAAATGAAACTTTCTATGTTTTTATACCACTTCTATTTGTAACTAAACCTACTGCAGTTTCTTCCTCTATGGACATTATCAAACGAATACTATGAACTATGTTAATGATAAATACCCTTAAATCTATCCGTCGTTAGTGAATAATGGTCATTAAATACTTTTACCTAGACCCTGTTTACGTGTGACAATGTGGGTACGTTGCGTTGAAAACCAGTGAATAGACCAAATTCAGTTTATCATTCAGTGGGTTATACAGTGAGTCCAAGATAAGGTTGTCCTTATAAGTTTTCTTGTAATGATATCTGATTTACTTTCCAACGTTTCGTTATCGAACAACCATCATCAACTTTATTTTTGTAAATATGGCCCTATTTTGAAGAATACCGTGTTTAGAAGTATTTTTTTTATCTGAATTCAATGATGTATCACATATTATAATTTAAGAACGTTTCAGATCTTTCGCAGTCATCATCACGAACTTCTAAAAAAATGTTCGAGTGCGGGCCTTAATTGAAGAAAATTTAATGAAATTGAGTATCGTAGAAAATCAAGAAAATCAAAAGTTTGAGTTGACTTGTTTTAGTTAATGCTAAAACAAAAGAAAAACATGAAATAACAATAAGTACACACTTATACAATTGATTAAATGAAAACTACCTGCTATCATCAGAAATTATAAAAACTGTTCAAACAGAGGTCCATTATTCTCCAAACATAGAGATCATCTTTAACTGTTGAATTTAAAACCTTATTTAACATATCGGGTGTAAGTAATGCTTTCGAAAGCTTGAAGAACTAGTCTTCTTAGTTCCTCTTCCGTTTCGGAAATATGCTGGCAAACGTTATTCTTAATGTACCCCCCAGAGAAAGAAGTCTAGCGGAGTGATGTCCGGCGAACGTAATGGCCAGGAAACTGCTGAATGTGTACCTATCAATTTGTCCGGAAATCTACTCGATAAGTATTCCTCTGCCATCTTGGCATTATGTGCAGGCGCACCATCTTGTTGGAACCAACAGTTACTAATATTGGCAAGTGGCAAGTAAGTTATCTAGGGCTTCTTTCAAATCGCGTTGAAGTAATGTGCGATAACGCTCCTTGGTAAGTGGTTCGTGGTAAAAATAAGGTCCAATCAATCGTGTGCCAAAAATTCCAGTCCACATATTAAAGCCAAAACGGTGCTGATGTCTACCCATTCGGAGAACCCTGGGGTTCTCTCTTGACCAATAATGAGTATTTCGCCGGTTGAAAATACCATTATTGGTTACCATACTCTCATCCAACCAAATAATTTTATGGGTAAACTTTTCATCATTTTGGCATTTCCTCGTATAGCATTCGCAGAAAATTCTTCGCCTATCCTCATCGCCTGGTCTAAGACCTTGGCAAATTTTAAATTTGTATGGATGGAATTTATATTTCCTCAAAATGAAATGAGCAGTCGATTTTGGAATTCCACTGGTACGCTCAATTTCCCGAAGTGATATTGCTGGATTTTCAGTTACAGACATCATTACATTTTCTTCGTTTTCTTCATTACAGCGTTTATTTCTTGCTAATACTGGTTTTATAAACGTCCCATATTGCTTACGGTTCGTAATCAGTCGTCGAAAAATTTTTCTACTCGGTTGTTTTCTCTCTGGATTATTCAGGTATGAACGCTCAGCTTCCACAGCATTACTGTGGCATAAAATAAAATACTTCACCATATCAAACTTTCCTCTGGTGAAAAACTACTATTCATTTCACAACAAGAGGAAAGCCGGCATTCAACAATCAGAAATCGTAATGTGTACTGAATGACATTTGGGAGAACTACAACTTGTTTTTTGTGGAATTCGACTTTCGTCAAAGCCTTTTATTTCGATTCAGACTACACATACCCTACATAAACTGTAAAATGATACTTACGAATACCTCTTTTGCACATTTCAAAATAATTTTGTGACGTGGTAGGTAGAAGTTTTACATTCAATAATAAGAAGATGCCAATTCACAATGAAACATTGAAAACTGATTTTATAATTTCTCAAAATTGTGCATTTGTGTACTTCATTGGAGCTAGTGTAGATCTGTAATTAATTTATGGTTGGTCTAAGTGTGTTTTTTTTGCAATAATTACAAAAAATCAACGTGAACTTTTGATTTTCTTGATCTACGATACCCAATTTTGGTGAATTCTTTTAAAGTCAGGTCCGTACTCAAAAGTTTATTAAAAACTTCGTGATGATGGCCGAAAAGGGCCTGAAACGTAATGTAATCGTCATATGTAATACATCATTGAATTCAGAAAAAGAAATACTTTAAAAAACTGTATTTTTCGAAACAGGGTCGTATTTAAAAAAATGAAGTTGATGGTGGTTGTTCGTTGAAGAAACGTCGGACATTAAATCTGATATCGTCTAAAGAAAGCTTATGAAAAGTTTCTGTGAAGAAGTATTTTCTATTTCGTTCCAACACTGACGATAACACCAGAAAAAAAAATAAGAAATCAAAAAATTCAGTTTTTCCAAAATAACTTGAAAATTAGATGGCACCTCTGTTACGCAACTTTTTTTCGATTTAACCAAAACTGTATCTATTACCGTTTCAGATATCCCCGTTGTGGACAACCTTATCTTGGACTCACTGTATACCCACATTTTATGTTTATAAATTTCTAAGGATTCTAAGTAATTGAGTTTTCAACCTTCGGAAACTTGTCGTTGCATTTCAAGGAATGGTTTGAAAAATTTCGTCCACATTGTCCCACATAATACTGTTACACTCTGGACATTTCATCTTATAAACTCCAGACTTTTCCATTTTGTCTATTCCATCTTTAGCATTGAAAAGGAAATTAGATAACCTGGCATACGGCCTGAGTGCTACCTTTGCTTGGTTTTCCAAAATTATCCCGCATTAACATCTGTTTTTTTCTCTGAGTACGTTAAGGTTACAAATCTCTTAGTTTCTGATTGTTTGACCTGGGGGTATATTAATTTGTAAGAAAATGTACAGCTTGGCAAACATATCTGTAATTGTGAGAATATGCACGCCCACGATGCGCATTAGTCGTACAGCGACAATCCAATGATATTGACGTGATTGTTCGCGCAAGAAGTGGTAATTTCACAATCTCAGCTATGTTTGCCAAGTTTTAAGACGGTGTTTTCTGACTAAATTCTGAATTGTGGCTGAGTTGAAACCATTATTTTGTCCTATTTGTATGATTGTTCCAATTTCACTTTTTACATTAATAGCAGACAAAGGTATCGAGAACGCTCTGTGCAACATTGAATTGTATTCTGCTAATTTTTTATTATCGGGATGGAAATAATCAATTGAGGTTGTAATGTCTTTTTTCAATATATTGAATTCAAATTCATTACAATTATGTTTAATAGTCAGGTCTAAGAAACCAATCTATTTACCTATTTCTGTCTCAATAGAAACATACAGTTGACACTCGAGATAGATATAGAAAAACAGATTAATTTCTTAGACCTGATTATTACGCATAATTGTAATAGATTTGAGTTCAATGTATTCAGAAAAGCTGTGCGCACAGACATTACAATCCCAAGTGATTATTTCCATCCCGACAGTTGAAAATTAGCAGCACACAATTCAATGTTACACAGAGCATTCTCGTTACCTTTGTCTGCTATTAATGTAGAAAGAGAAAAAATGGTTCCAACGGAGGAACAATTAAGAAGTTAGTCCTGCACGATTCACTGTTGCTTTCCAATTAACAGTACTGCTCCTAAGGTGGCGTATGGAGTTGGTAACAAGGCCTACCCATAACACATGGCTAATGACCATAGCAGTCGATGCCATTTCTTGGAATGCAACCACAAGTTGCCGAATCTAAACGATACAGAAATGTTTCACTATGCAGTCGCCAAAGGTGCGCGTATCTATCACAGATTTACGGACAACTTACGTGGCTGCATACTACTACACGTTAGCTGGCGTAAATGAGTTATCCGCAAGATTCATTATTTTTTGGAACCTTTCTACAGTTCTCTGACCTTTGATAATTAATTTGACCTTTAAATCATGACAAATAACGGGCTAGAGGATTTCGTTCACCTTGACTACATACCTGTCAAGTGCATGGCTCCAATTTATGAATAAAAAAGTAGTCGTTTAAAATTAATTTTGGAATCGAATTATCATATCGTGTTGAATATATTGTCTTCGGTTAGATTGGACCATATTCTTTCAGCACAAATCATTCAAATAAAATATATTTTAAATTAAAAACAAGCTGGATAAGCAAAGCGAGTTCCCGCTTAATTACAAAGAGTTACACAAAACGTTATTTCGTAACATGGTACATACAAGATTTTTTCTAATTTTGAATAGCTGAAAAACCTTTGAATATAAATGAAATATGAATATGAAATTTTTATTTAAAAATCTTTAAAATCAAGTAGATATCTTTTTTTTTGTGTAGGTATGTTTCCATAGTTACCTCTGTTACTGATGATCCTATCTTCAATGTCAAAATTGACGTTATTTATTCAATTCCAAAAACGGGTATAATTTATTAATACAGTTAACCTAACAAACTGCATTGTCAACGTTTATAATTAAGACACATAAACTCGTATCGTTTTTTCAATAAAATTCACTCCTCTTTATTTTTGATAATTAATTGGTTTTCCTAATTGATGATGTAATGAACTTTTTCTAAAATCGCTCAAGAATGCATACTTTCTCGGAGGAACTTCAGACCCAAAAATATGCTAATCTGGTATTTTAGTCCGTTACTAAGCAACGAACTTTCCCTGATCGAAAACAGCCCGGGAACATTTTTGCCAGTCCTTATTGTTAGGCATTTATAAAAATTCCTTGATTTATTGCGATTGCGATTTCAGCCAACAATTTACATTCTCATCCAGGAATGTATTGCTTCTACTACTATACAGCGTGTCTCACGGTCGATGGTAGGTTAGACGTTTATGGTCAACGCAAAGCAGGATTTCCCTGAAAATTTCACATCTTACATTTTGTTACCTGATCTATCGATCTAAAATATTTTAAGCCACGTCTATCAAGAAAAACTAGCAACTTTATTTTTTTAAACAGAACACCTCGTATATTAACTCATTTTTTGAATCGCTCTTTCATTATAATACTTTTTTTTTAATAATGTCCTATACCTATCTCTATCTGTTTTCGAAATAAAAAATAATTTGTGTTAAATATGGTCCAAAACATAGCCCTAATTGAACTTTAGTACATCAGTACTCTCAATTCATGAAAAGTTGATATTTTGATTATAGGTTGGACAAATTCGAAGTATTTACTTAACACCAAGAAATCGACTCCATATCATACAGGGCGTGCTAAAATTACTGTTATTTCCATAATGCATAAAAGTGGTCAAAAGTTCATTTTTTCAAATGAAACCCCCTGTATATTACTCGATAAATTGAAAGATGATGAAAAATGCTTCAAGATGATATATCATGTCCCTATACCTAAATCATCAACTTTTCTTAATAACATTGCTTTTTTTTTTTTTTTTTTTTTTTCCTTGGTGTTTTGGCATCAACTGCTATGGTCATTAGCCATAACATTGCTTTTTAAGAATTTGGTTTTAGGTAACAGTGGAGTTGTCAAGCTTATAACAGTTTGGTAACTTTTATAAGTAATTTACGAATAGTTATCGACGGTGTTTCAGATTATCTTCCAAAGTGAATGCAAATATCGATTATTCAAAGTTCTTATGAAATTATTTATTATACACGGACAGTGTGATCAAATCATTTCCAGAACTTGCAGAAATTTCAACTAAATGTATCCTGAATTAACACCAATGAACGAGAGGAAGTATGTAAGATTACAAAATAATTTTCTTAACTATGGCTGAAAGTTTCCAGGGAACAACTGTCCAAAAACCAGGCATTTCTAGGTAGAAAGTACGATTTTCTGGAATATAACATGTGAAAGTACAGAAAAAAACAGAATTAGGAGGATTAAAAATAACAAAATTGTAAACAAAATATCACATTTTTACAATAAATGCTGGAAATGTTGTCCATTACATTCTAAACATTTTAAAATATTCTTTTGTACGCGACTTGTCGTTGCTTTTTCAATTTCATGGGGATCTAGATCTTCAATACACCGCACTATTCGCCGTCGCAGTTCTTCTTTGGTAGGCACTGGAGTACTGTACACCCTTTCTTTTGAAACACCCCATAAAAAAAAGTCAAGTGGCGTGAGATCGGGTGATCTCGGTGGCCAATCCCACGGCCCTAAACGCCTAAACCAACGATCGTCAAACATTTGGTGAAGTTTCCTGGAAACTTCCTGAGTGCAATGAGCTGGCGCTCCGTCCAGTTGAAACCACGAAGTCCTACATTCCTCTAAAGGCAAGTTTTCAAGGAAATCGGTAACAGTCGTCCTTAAAATATGAAGATATCTCTCTGCATTCAGTGTGTCTTCATAAATAAAAAAGCTAATTTTATTTTTCTTCAAAATACAAAACACATTCAGGGAAAATTTTTCTTGAAAACCCATTTCTTTTGTCACATGAGGATTATGATCAGCCCAAAAATGTTTATTCCTTCTACTAAAAATGCCATCCCTCGTAAATTTTGATTCGTCGCTCCAAATTATTTTTGACAAAAATTCCCGATCTTCCTGTATATGTATTAGAAGGGATTCGCAAAAATGCACTCTGCGTTCAAAGTCTTCTACTTTGAGAGCTTGAACTTTTGTAAATTTATACGGATGCATTTCGTGATTTTCCAAAATTCGTTGTACTGAAGCATGTGATACACCCAAATCTTTTTCTGCACTGCGAACGGAAGCTTCTGGATATGCATAAAAATATGCCAAGACGTTAACAGTATTTTCCTCATTTAAAGTAACAGTTTTTGGTAATGTTGAAGGCGCTTTTAACTTTGAGCCATAGTTAAGGAAATTATTTTGTAATCTTACAAACTTCCTCTCGTTCATTGGTGTTAATTCAGGATACATTTGGTTGAATTTTCTGCAAGTTCTGGCAATGATTTGATCACACTGCCCGTGTATAATAAATAATTTCATAAGAACTTCGTTTGAATAGTCAATAGCATTCATTTTTGGCGATTTTTTAAAACACCGTCAATAACCATTAGTTAATTACTTATAAAAGTCACCAAGCTGTCATAAGCTTGATACTTCCACGGCCACCTAAAATCAAATTCTTTAAATATTTTATACAACTGTCCGAGCTGTCATTAAAAATCTCTTTAATAGAAACAATCAGAACATCTACTTAGGAAGAATTATTTAGAAAAGTTCACACATGTATTTGGCAGTTTGTGCAATTGGTAATATTTATTCCCTGTGAAGTAACTGACGAAGTACCTACTATTCAATTCAACTGTAGAAAGTCCTTTATGAATAACCAATAATAACATTTAAATAAACATGTGCGTTGGTGTATGTAGTTGAAGCATCTGCCTTGTAATCCAAAGATCGTGTGTTCGAATCCCATGGACCTCATTCATTTTTTTGTTTTTTTTTATTACTAGCTGTAACTGTACAAAAATGTGTATGATACATGGATTTGCTCCACTCGCTGACGTTCGTTTCGCAATATTCCCCACTCACAAAATAAAATGCCACTTCCATCACTTGTAGCATTGTTTAAATAGAACATAGTTAGTCAATGCCTGTGGAAAAGGTATTGGACACAAACGCGAGTGTCATCTAGCGTGATTAGTTACAGACATGAATATTTGACATCATTTTAATGCAGGTTTCTTCAAAAAACCCTGATTTTAAAGCTTTTCCATTGTTTTAATCAAGTTACGACATGACTTGGAGGCCAGATCACTTAACTTACGACATGACTTGGATGCGAGCTCACTATCGCCATCTACATGTCGCATCCATTTTGATCCAATTATAATCCCATAAGGTTGACTAACTATCTTCTACATAAACAATGCTTGTAGGTATCATAAATAACTATTTTTCCACAAAAACGGCTTTATTAAGATAAGTTGATGATTTAGGTATAGGGACATGATATAACATCTTGAAGCATTTTTCATCATCTTTCAATTTATCGAGTAATATACAGGGGGTTTCATTTGAAAAAATGAACTTTTGACCACTTTTATGCATTATGGAAATAACAGTAATTTTAGCACGCCCTGTATGATATGGAGTCGATTTCTTGGTGTTAAGTAAATACTTCGAATTTGTCCAACCTATAATCAAAATATCAACTTTTCATGAATTGAGAGTACTGATGTACTAAAGTTCAATTAGGGCTATGTTTTGGACCATATTTAACACAAATTATTTTTTATTTCGAAAACAGATAGAGATAGGTATAGGACATTATTAAAAAAAAAGTATTATAATGAAAGAGCGATTCAAAAAATGAGTTAATATAACGGGGTGTTCTATTTAAAAAATAAAGTTGCTAGTTTTTTTTTGATAGATGTGGCAACGCCGCAAAGCTGAAAATATTTTAGATCGATAGATCAGGTAACAAAATGTAAGATGTGAAATTTTTAGGGAAATCCTGCTTTGCGTTTACCATAAACGTCTAACCTACCATCCACCGTGAGACACGCTGTATACACAATGTACTATTTCCCAAGCAGTTAGGAAAAGTAAAACATTTCCTAACTGGTGATGAAAAGTTGGACGTTATAACAATCACGTCAGTTTAGAAAAGTGTCACTTTATATGTCAAAAATAGAAAAATGCATTTTTTGCAACGCAATCTTCATTCACATTGTTGACAGTTCGTACCAATACCATTTTGTTAAGTTTTTTTTGTCAAATGATTCGTGCGAAATAACCGAAGAAGGGTGAATGTCGAAGCATATTATTAATATTTTTTTAGGGCTAAAAGTTCCAATAAACATTATCCTCTAAGATGAGTATTAACTGAACCCAAAATAGGGAATATGCAGTGATTTAAACTTACTTGAATTTTTTACCTCCGATACTTTATTGTCTTGACATTACACCTACACCATTAGTTTATCATTTAGTTTGTATTCAACTCCATAAAACTTTAATCAAAAAGTGCAATAAGCGCGCGGAATTCAAATTTGCGAACCGCATTACCATTGGTCGAAACGAAGAATGATGTCACATGGCACGTTATGACATTTATCTTTTTCATAGAAAATTTGTTTTAAGTTATATATTTGTAGTGTTTTCCATTACATAGTGCGATTTTGGTCTGGTGACAATTGTAAATTATCAAGAGCAATGTCTGAAAGTGGTTTTGTCAAAGCACAAACCGACAAAACCTGAACTGATAAGTAGTAATAGTTTATCAAATGATAGTTTTCCTTTTGTAATTTAGGTGAGGCAGGTATAATCAGTTATTTCCCGCTTGATATACAAAACATTTATGCATACAAAACTTACTTCTGATCAATTCACTTCATGTTAACTATCGAAATACAATGTACTCACATTGAAATGATCTTCACAACAATGTAAATGTGATATTGGAGATACTTCGCCTCTTCTCATAACCTCACACTATTTACGTATTTTCGCATCTCTTGGAACAGAAAAAAATACTTTATTTGATGTACTTATAATTGTGTTTTGGCATTCCGGTACTAGACAATACCTATAAAATGGTTTTTTAGCATTTTCCATTATTGTAATATCGATAAAACTGCAAATCCCTAACCTAATTAATAACTGTCAATAGTGTCAATGGCCATAACTATAGAAAGGCTTGTTCATTGAAGACTGCTCTGGTTGATCGAGATCACTTTCACATATGTTCATCTCTCTCTAACACTTGTACTGCATTTGTCTTACTCTTTTATAAAATATCAACTTCAAGCAAGTAGAGCAATCAGAGTACGTCTCAACGAACGACACTGAAAGAAGAACAACACTGATCGCGCCATGTGACGTCATCCACAGCGAAAATGGAGGCGTTCAAATAGATCAAATTCAATCGGTATTTTATATATTATTTTAAAAATTTATTCCAAGACTTTCAACCGTATTTACATTTTTTACTATGTTGTAACGAAGTAAAAAATTGATTAAACAAATTTAAAAAAATTATGCATATTCCCTATTCCATTTATCGAAAAACCGATAAGAAAAAATTGAGAGTTTCTCTCGAGGGTGATACCAAATTACTTCATAATTTTTTCATTCCTCGAATGCGATTAATGATCATAAAAAATACTTGAACAATTCGATGGATATTGCTATTTAGAAAAACACGCAGGATGGTGATAACGCTTTAATTTGTTCAGATATTTTCTGAAATTAAACGATAAGTATGATTATGGACCCAATCAATTTAAAATATTACCAAATTTCAATGCAAAGTACATATTAATCTCATAAAATAAATAACATTAAGTATCCTTATTACCTACACTCGCTTATTCAACCTGAAATATCTTGAAAATCGTTGATATTTTCTATTAAATCCTATTCTTTTTTATACAAAAAGAAAGACGGAAAATTAAGAAAAATAAGACAGTTGGGTGAAGGTTGGAACGGGCGATTAGGGGTAGGTACCCATCTGCAGAACGCCATGTTTGCAGTTACAAACACTGTATTTGCATTGAAATTTTAAACTGAATGCTGTCAAATGGCATCCCAAATTTTATTAAAAAAAGATGAGCTGTTATGGAATTATATCAGAATTTTTTTTTTCAACTTTCAACGCCCTGTAACTTAGTTAATATTTACTTGACGGATATGTTTGAAGGAACTTTTATCTTCAAAATGAAGCGATGATTCATCCATTGGAGTTTGTCCCGTTCATTCTAGGACACCTCATCTAATTTAAAACCATTTTGAAACCTTAATAATTATTGAATTAATATTTTCCATCCCAGTCCAAATAATACTTTAAATCCATAACAATGCCTTTCCAAGTTATCACATTTGAATGTTGAAACATGAAACCAAACAAACAATTCCTTTGGAAAACAAGATAGCGAAGTCAGTGCATATGAAAGAATTTATGTTCATGAACAAGTGAATGATATTTTTATCGCTAAGAAATTCGTTGAATGCCATTGATTAGGAATGGAAATTACTAAGAATAATCAATACAACAAATGTAAATAAGTTCGTCTTTTCGTGGAGGAAATGTAATGAGGATCTACCTATCAACTGAACTGTGAAAATAGATTGGAATAGACTGGCTGGGAAAAATTGTTGCCTGTTCAGTTCAGGATATCTGATACTACAATAATTGTATAATGGAATAATAATAAATGTAAAGGTTTCAAAGTGTTTACGATTCTCACTTGATTGATTTTACAAAATCAAAATTTATATTTATTTTCAAGATATTGGCTTCTTCCCTTCTTCAAAGTTAAAGCAGGCTAAAGTTCCCTTTTCATGTTAAATATTTATAATATGCTCATAAATAGTAGGGAAGGGGTGATTCTCATTCAATTGAGTTTTAGGATTATGGGAATTTAATCCAAGAGTAAAATATCTAATTGGTCATTTGGTACCAACTCCAGAAAATTAAATATAGTATAATTTGAGTTCCAATCATATTACTTTTTTGCGAAAATATGATGGTTTAAGGTTTCCTCAAACCAACGCGGGAATGCGGAACGGGAGCGGGAACGGGTTGAAGCTGAGACTAAATTCTATAGCAGGATTTATAAACATGCATACCGGTGCGATTATTCGTATTCCGAAATGCAGGCAAACAGCGAAATATGTTTGGTTTGCTACATGCACTGTTTTTCTAGCAATTCACACAGTTCCCATTTTCCATTCCCGCTCTCGTGTTCCCGCTTTGGTTTGAGGAAACCTTTACTGTGAGAGTCTCCTCATCAGGCATACTAACTATAAAATACTCCTCTTTTTGACTTGTCGGACTGTTGCCCCTGCCGGTCCTCTGGTGACACTCTTTTGTCCCATTTTATCTTACCTCTCTGTTGTTTGATCACAGTACCCACTCCAGTACTTTTGTGCCTGGTACAAATACTTTATTGGGTGAAAAGTGTATAGTTCTGGATCGCCAGTTGGCTGTTCAAAGATTAACTGTCTCTTGCTGTCTAATGCCTCGCATCACTCCATATGTATTACTGTTTCTGGATCCTTACCGCACAATCTGCATGTAAGGTCACCATTGTACAGTTCCATCTTATTTAGGTGCCCTTTTACTGGCGCATGGCCAGCCATGAGCCCTTTTACGACTCTTCCCCCCCCCCTCCCCCCAATCAAGTTCTAATAAGTCTGTCGTTTTTTATAACACGGCTCTTTCGTGTACTCTTTCGCATGTTTGTTTACCGGGATTTTTTTCCCAGTATTCTTTGTGTTTTTCCATGGTGCTGTACATTTTGGTACTGTCTGTTCTGGACCTGGAACGTTTTTCGACCCTTTTCTAGTTCGTCAACTTTCCCATTGTCTGCAATTTCCTGATGCCCCAGTACCCAGATCAGCTTAAACGCGGTTCTGGTCTGTCAGTGTTTTCAGTTCCTCTTTGCATACCCTTCTTCGTTTTGTCTTAGATCACCATACCAAAAAAACATATGTTATTGAAGGCTTTACTACCATTTTATACAACTTGTAGAGCTTGTCTGGTCTGAGCCCCCACTTTTTCTAAAAGTGGGGAGAACTCTGAACACTCAGGCCACTATGGTTTTCCCCATTATCGTTGCGTGAATCATCATATTTCTCAGCATTGAGTTTATCCAGGCTACACATGACTCCTCGTCTTCTTTGTGTCTGAGAGACCTGATGATTGAATTTATAGAGGTATTTTCAGAACCTCCTTCTATGTCTAAGAAGGCCACTAGAATCTCTTTCACCAATAGAAACCCTTTCCACAAGTTGGTGGGGTGCTGTTTCTCTTGCTCAGCCAATTTTATAGGCACATTAGTCGCGGAACATCGGTCATTATACCAGTGCCTCATTCCTTCTAGCTTTTCTAGAGTATTTAGTTCTAACGACATTAGACTTATTGGTCTAGGGACTTCGCTGTTTCTGGGTTTCTGTATAAAGTTAACCCTAATATTTCTCCATGGTTTTGGTATTTCCCCGAGATTCAGACTGGTTCTGAGTATTTGAAAAGCCTGATATACAGAAGTTCTGGCTCTTCTGTGCTGGGTAAATCCCGTCTTGGCCTTTGATTTGAACGGTTAAGCACATTAAGACCAGGATTCACAAGAAAACAATTGAACAAGTTCATCATGTTTTATGTCAATAAAATCTCAATAATTCAATCTACTGAATTCTCACCAAAGTTTTAAATTTCAGGCTGATTCATTATGACGCTAAGACGAAACAAAACAGAGTGCTCATCGACAAACTTCACTTTGCCAATGGTGTCTTGTTGTCTGACGATGAAGAATTTGTATTAGCGGCTGAAACAGGTGGAAGTCGAGTGTACCGTTATTACCTGAAAGGGCTTAAAAAAGGAACCCATGATGTTTTCATTGATGGCTTACCAGGTTTGCCGGATAATTTAAAATCGGATGGGCAAGGTGGTGTTTTAGTTACGCTCATCAGACCATCAGGTGGGGATACTCCTAGTCTTAGCCAAGTTCTTTTACCATTTCCTCTCATGCGGAAGTTTGTGGCCCGAGTATTTGGTATCATCGAGCTTGGATTTGAGACTTTGAACAACTTTTATCCTTGCGAATTCGCACAGAAAGCTGTACATACTGTAAGTAACTTTTCGCGTTATTACCAGGATATGAGTTATAGAATGAGTTTTTTTTACAGATTGGACACTTTACTACCTTACCTCACATTTTGGAACCAACTCGCACAGTCGTTATTCGTCTATCCAGAAATGGAGATATACTGGAAAATCTTTCAACAACAAATAAAAACCTGAAAGACTTTTGTGAAGCTCACATTTTCAACAATAACATCTATCTTGGTTCGCCATTCAACGATTTTATCGGAAGAATCCCATTGTCTGAAGTTGGTTGGGAACATCTCGACCAGAGAAGAGTTAAAAGAGATGTTCCAGTAGTTCAGCCAAAAATAGAAACTGCATCAACTACAACTAAACCTACAGTAAAACCTGTTACGAAGCAACAATCACCTCCACCAAAACAGCAGACTCCTCTTCCAAAGCAACAAACTACACCTCCACCTCCTGCTAAGCAACAACAAACTACGCCACAACCAAAACAACCTTCTCCCACACAACAGCAGACAACTCCACCAACGCCCAAACAACAAACTCCTCCAAAGCAACAGACGGCTTCGCCTACAAAACAGCAAACGGCTCCGGCCCCAAAACAACAAACGGCTCCTCCCCCAAAACAACAAACGGCTCCTCCCCCAAAACAACAAACGGCTCCGCCCCCAAAACAACAGACGGCTCCGCCGACAAAACAACAAACGGCTCCGCCTACTAAACAACAAACGGCTCCGCCTACAAAACAACAAACGACTCCTCCTCCTGAACAGCAGACGGCTCCCCCTCCTAAACAGCAAACTGCTCCCCCTCCCAAACAGCAAACGGCCCCTCCCCCAAAACAGCAAACAGCTCCTCCCACAAAACAACAAACAGCTCCTACCACAAAACAACAAACGGCTCCTCCCCCAAAACAGCAAACAGCTCCTCCTCCAAAACAGCAAACGGCTCCTCCTCCAAAACAGCAAACTGCTCCTCCTCTGAAAGTCCCACCCACAAAACAAGCTGACAAAGAGGAACTGAAAGCTGTTCCAGTGAAAGAATCGACAAAATCTACGAATCGTAGGTAAAAGTTTTCGTGGTTGTTTTGCGTTTATTATTTATTTTCCTAATAATCTGGGGCACAAATTTTACCATAGTCATAGGCGGAAATATTTTTTTGGGGCTGTTGTACTAGTCATTCCAGTCCATATCTTCATTAATTGTACCTAGAGCACTAGGCGTTTTTTTTGTACAGTTTCTGTTCATATGTTCATA
Organism: Chrysolina oricalcia; assembly: GCA_944452925.2. NCBI lineage: Eukaryota > Metazoa > Arthropoda > Insecta > Coleoptera > Chrysomelidae > Chrysolina > Chrysolina oricalcia. The sequence continues at coordinate 20,448,485 of OX101817.2, read as the reverse complement.
TTTATGACTATGTAGCTTAGGCAAGTTTAAGTTTAACTTCAGTTACAAGGAAATCAAAACGATTAACAGATTTCGAGTTGAACTAGAGTTGAGTTAATAAAATGTTGAATGCTGCTTTAAAATGTGATCACAAGTTGGTAGTTTCAAATTAGAGATCCAGAAATTGCTGGAGAATTTCTTGATACCAATTCATGGATTAAATCACAAAATGGTGCGATGTGAATTATTATATAGGATGTTCTCAAAGGTGTGGCATATTTCCCACTATGGATGGTCCAAGTATTATTACAGAAGCTGTTCAATGTTTCAGGAGTCAATGAGGGCGGTAAAAATGTTTTTTTTTGTCCACTAACAACTTCACTTCTCCATCGCGATTATTGTCATGTTTTTTAGAAGACACTGACAAAATTCAGCTCTTGTTGGATGATATTCAGATCAGTAACTGCGGTTTATAAGTTTTCAGGCAACTGGCTCCACATAACTAATTAAAATTAAATAAGCGCTCTGTGATTGGTCACTGTAATGGCGGGAAGTTTAAATGGCAAGACAAGAAGGCCAATTGAGTTGAAAATGCGTGAATTATTAGCCAACCCAACCTGACTCACCTTACATAGACGGAATAACCATATAAATTATTTTAACAACTATTCCACCAAAATTGTTAACACCAGTGGTCCGAATTTGCAAAAAGTTTAAATATTTGATTTTCATTACGGCATAATATGGCAGCCATTTTGTTCGCAAAAAAATGAGAAATTTGGACGAGAATGTTTTTTCCTTAGTTATGTGCCGATAAAAACGCAAGGTGGCTTTGCGCTATGTTGACAACTACAGTCTGTCAAAACGAGCGCTGGCGAGTTTTTTGAAAACATTCCATGATTTTCAATTCTTCACCCTTTCATAGAAGTAGTATTTGTGAAGTCACGTATTTGGATGAGATCAATATCCTTTCAAAAAGGCATGCGTCGCCTTCGAGAACTCCCTGTGTATGAAAATAATACTGCCACGGTGAGCAATTTGCTAATGTAGGTAGACCACAACATTCTGTTACTCAAATATTGCCTGATATATGGCAGCTAGAATAGTGTAACCAGATTATTTAGAAGATAATTAGGCTTTAGATCTGTGATCTGTCCTAAAATAGATATTCCATCAAAAGCATTCCAAGTTTTTAATAACGACCAACATAGTTTAGTATTTTATACGGGAATTTGACAGTCAGGGATAGGTAAAATTGTTAGTTCATATCATTCGTTTGAATATTGCTCATGTTTTTTGTACTCTTTTGAAATATATATTTATTATGTTGAACAAATATTTGAGAAATAAAGAACTTCTCCAAAGTATTGTTGAAATTTATTTAAAATAAAATGTGTACATCCCATGTATTATTTTTCGAGATTGTATTCAATTGAAAGGAGGAATACACAATAAGCGGCTCATATTCATAGTTGTGACATACTTCGAAACGTCAAAATAAACAGAATCAATCACAGTTATTTGGGCAGTGTAACCTTGAGTGTAAATTGACCAATAAGGAGTTAACATGTAAAGACGGGTTTCCACTAGGCGGAAAATCAGAAGCGGATTTTCATTGTCAGGATTCTTTTGGATGATTTGAAACTGAAAGATTTTGCCGCCACTTTAATTGCGGATACGCAAATAAGTTGACATCGCTTCAACTTTTGGCGGATCCACTAGATTTATAAATTATAATCTCGAAATATCGAAAAAATATGGACATAGCCCGTACCAAAGATTATTAAAATTACCTACTCCAATATGATCATTGGAAAAAATCGATCAGTTTATGTGTTTTATTAATGAAAAAAAGAAAAAGGCAACACAGATTTTGGATAAGGGAGATTTTTAAGCATAGGAGTGAAAGTGGCCATTTTAATTGTTTGATACGGGAAATGAGATGTGACCCACAGCTACATTTTAATTATATGCGAATGAGCGCAGAGCATTTCGATTTACTCCTAAGCAAAGTTGGACGTTACTAGAAAAACAAAGGACCACTTTTCGAGAACCTATATCTGCATCTGAAAGATTAGCATGCACGTTGAGGTAATAAATTACATAACTTTGGAAATATATTCTCCTAGTGGTTATCAATTATACTTAATAATTTACAGATATCTAGCCTTCTTTCTTTGGTGTCTTATAAAAAATCCCTAGAAATTGTTGCTGACAAAAAGCTGGCAATGGAAACCTTTGCATATTTTTTTGGCCGATATTTAAATCTGCTTCTGATTTTCCGCCTAGTGGAAACCCGTCTTAATAGTGGATTTATAAACTCAACTAAACTAATCATATTCATAGTTGTGACATACTTCGATACGTCAAAATAAACAGAATCAATCACAGTTATTTGGGCAGTATAACCTTGACTGTAAATTGACCAATAAGGAGTTAACATGTAATAGTGGATTTATAAACTCAACTAAACTAAGAATTAAATTAACTACTAAGAATTAAGCAAGATAAATACTTTCATCTGTTAATTAAATTAATAAGTAGCAACTAAAATGACTTTGAAAATAATGAAAAAATAATTAAAAATTGTTTTTTTTGCTTGACAAAAGTTCAGAAATCTGTGGTGGTGGCAAATTTTAATTTTCTACTTCAAACTTTTGCTAATCAAACAGATTAGAAAAAAAGTGTGTTAAATAAACAAAAAAAAATGATGTAGCTGTCATCGGCGGAGGTGGCAAAGTTTCGGCAAGACTTATTACATAGAGAGAAACGTTTCTTTGCGTTTGCCACTCTTTTAGATTTTTTCGACCGATTTATTAACAAAAGGATGAATAAATAATGTATTTACTCGGATGCCAAACTTGGTCGCAAAATTGAGTAATGATAAGATGATTTTTTTTTGTTTTCGTAATTTTGCGAGTCTTTTGTACGAAAGCGTAGAAGGGAAACAAAGAATAAAAAATATTTAATTTCGACTTCACAACTCGGAATTACCATAATTCCGACTTTACAACTCTGAATTAGTATAATTCCGACTTCACAACTCGGAATTAGCCTAATTCCGAGCAACTCGGAATTAATATAATTCCGTCTTTACAACTCGGAATTATCATAATTCCGACTTCACAACTCGGAATTAGTTTAATTCCGACTTCACAACTCGGAATTCGCCTAATTCCGACTTCGCAACTCGGAATTAATATAATTCCGTCTGTACAACTCGGAATTAGTGTAATCATTGCGATTCCATTGGAATTATAGTAAAAGTGTTAACATTGATCCCTAACGTTTATACTCGTCAGGTCATATGTATTTGTGTAATTGTGTATACAGTTATTACTTAATATAATTAGAAAACATCTTTCGCGCACGCCGCTTCTTGCCGAAGTCCGCTTCGCGTCGTTTGGGCATCGGCAGTAGCGTGCGGGAAAGTATAACTTTTCGCACTTGTTAAGTATTTTTAATATAAAAGATGAGCATACTTTATTGAGAGAAAATCGTTAGAAAGGTTCTAGTTTTATGCTTATCAACTTTTCTATTTAGCTAAACTTTCATTATTGATCATTACATTGTTTCATCTTGTCAATCTGACAGATTTTTATTTCATTAATTGATACGTTTCCATCAAAAAAGGAAAAAAATACGTGTTCAACTCTTATGCTGGGTCAACGTCAAACCAACAATACAGAAACAAAACATCAAATCAATGTTTTTCAACAATTTAACAACAAATCTGAAACTATTCACCAACAAAAGGTGTTGTGTTTTTGGTTGCAGCAACTTTTCGCGTTCCCATTTCCATCAGAAAAAAAAGGAAAAATACACGTTTTCAACTCGCCGTTTCCACATCAAACGAAAAACACAGAAAAAATATGAACTCAATGTTTTACAACAATTTAACAATAAATCCATTCCATCCATTAAAAAAAGGGAAAGCACTTTTACATTTCTTATATTGTGTCCACATCAAACCAACAAAACAGAAACAAAACATTTTCTTCGAAAATTCAACAACAAATCTGAAACTTTTCATCAACAAAATGTGTTGTGTTGCAGCACTTCCTGTTGGAAGGCGTTAAACATCAAAGAGTTTCTGTTTTGTTGTCATTGCTGGCAACATTGTCGGTGCTGTGTGTGCCTAATTGAGAAACAAAGAAAAAACAGAAACTCCTCCAGTACCTTGCACTCCTTGCTGTTGTGGATGATGTTAGAAAATAAATATGCATTATGACAGGTGGACTGGTGCATCAAGCTATGAGTAGATTCTATATTTTCCAAAAATCTTTGTGTTACCGCCTAGCGTTCAACCACATTAATAGCATATCTAAAATTGATAGATTTTTTCATAAATCTTAGTGCCAACCATCAGCTGTATTATATCTTCAAAGTTCTCGCTGGAAGGTTCAAGTTTACATTTTCACATAACTCCAATAGACTACAAGCCCATATAACAATATGGGGGGGTTATTTGACCCAGGATGAAACATATTCAGAACGATGCTGCTATATGAAAAAATAACTTTAGGCACTATGCCGTCAATTCTTGGTGGTGCAAATGACTGCAATAATAATAATAATAATCATTTTTCATCCGAAGATGTGCTTTTACGACAAAATATTCTCGTGCGGCATTCCTCACGTTGGTAAATTATGAAATAATAATCTAGAACCTACCCCCGAACAAAAATAATGGGACCGGAAGCCTGAAAAAAATTTCAATTTCCGAAAATAAAAAAAAAATCCTGGATTCCGGTCCCGTTATTTTTGTACGGCAGTAGGTTCTAGGAGATTATTATCTAATAATCTACCAACGTGAGGAATGCCGTACAGGAATATTTTGTCGGAAGAGCACATCTTCAGATGAAAAATTATTATTATTACAGTCAGTTGCACCCCCAAGAATTGACGGCATAGTGCCTAAGGTTATTTTTTTATATAGCAGCATCGTTCTGAATATGTTTCATCCTGGGTCAAATGACCTCCCCAAATTGCTATATGGGCTTGTAGTCTACAATGCCAACTCGTGGAATCGCAATGATTACACTAATTCCGAGTTGTGAAGTCGGAATTATACTAATCCCGAGTTGCAAAGTCGAAATTAGGCTAATTCCGAGTTGTGAAGTCGGAATTATACTAATTCCGAGTTGTAAAGTCAGAATTATACTAATTCCGAGTTGCAAAGTCAGAATTATACTAATTCCGAGTTGCAAAGACATAATTAGGCTAATTCCGAGTTGAAAAGTCGGAATTATAGTAATTCCAAGTTGTCAAGTCGGAATTATACTAATTCCGAGATGTAAAGTCGGAATTATACTAATTTCGAGTTGCGAAGACGGAATTAGGCGAATAAATTTATTTTATTCTTTGTGGCCCTTCTACGCTTTCCTACTTTTGTGCATTTTTTCTCTATAAAATAACCAGGATTTTTTATAATTAAAATGTTTAACAATTTTGCCGACCTTGTACGAGAACATTTGTGAAATTTTGCATTGTTTTGCATTTTTCCACATTTTTTATTATAAATGCTAAAATGATTGCCCAACTATAGTAGATCGTGATACGACTGAGATTATTACAAAAAAGACCCCCTGTTACCAAGAGCCTTCCACAATTGATGCTTTGGTAGATAAAGTCCATCACGTGTAACATTTGAAAAGCTAATTGTGATATTTTTGTTAAATGTGTTGTCACCGTGAGACTTCATATCATTAATTTCTCAGTGAATTTTCTCTCTCATGCATTTTTTAAATCCATTATAAGGCCAATAAATTTTAAATGGATCGTAGATGTTCTAAAAACTTGAGACCTATATGAATGAAATACGATAGTTTTGATTCGGTTCATCTCATTCTATTTTGTTAATCTCTGTTCTGGTGCTGAATCAGTCATATCCAGTGGACCAGTGGCTTTGTTATTTACATTGTAGCCTGGATCATGGCCAAGAAGAGACATGGTCGGTATTTCCGTTTTCACTCGGGATGGGGTTGGATTTCCTTCCTGTTCGGCTTTTTCACTCCCTATCACAGAACTATATCCAGATATCTGGATATAGTTCTGTCATTGTTTATATAGAAGTTAGATAGTTAGTCAATGCCTGTGTAATTGGTGTTGGACGCAAACGCGAGTGTCATCTAGCGTGACTAGTTACAAACATGAATATTTGACGTCATTTTAATGCAGGTTTCCTCAAAAAACCCTGGTTTTAATGCTGTCCCATTGTTTCAATCAAGTTACGACATGACTTGGAGCCCAGTTCACTGAAGTTACGACATGACTTGGATGCGAGCTCACTATCACCATCTACATGTCGCATCCATTTTGATCCAATTATAATCCCATAAGGTTGACTAACTATGTTCTATATAAACAATGGTTCTGTGCTTCCTATTCAAGTTAAGAAAAGATGGCGCTGTATCGCTTTCACAAAACTGAGTTCGTACCCTCGCGAATTTCGCAGTTTTTCTGCGAATTAAATGGCTGCCGACATGGTTCTGGTAATTTTTCGTGGTTTGTGAGATCACTTCAGGAGCTAACCCAAGTTACTCGGTAATCGGAGTTCCTTTAGTGATCTTACAGACCACGAAATATCATGTTCCATGTATTTAGTTCAGTCGAGGTTTAGTTCAGGGGTAATAAACTTTCGCTTCAGATGATGCTGAAAACCCAAAAATTAAAATAATCCTTGTTCCGTGTTCCCATATTCTCAAATCAAAATAATCAAATGACCAACTCTCAGACGCAATGCGCACAGAACACACACACACACACAGTGTTCTGAGGCAATGCGCATAGAACATACACAGTGTTCTGTGGCAATGCGCACAGAACACACACGGTGTTCTATGGAAATGCGCATAGAACACACACACACAGTGTTCTGTGGCAATGCGCCTTCCTGTTCTGTGATCTGTGGAGTTGTGGACTGTGGTATTGTTTATTTATTTAATTGAAATTATAATTCAAATTTCAATCCATCATTGGTTACTTTGTTTTAGTAACAATGGGCATTGGCGTGCATGGATTATTTAAGTTTATATTTCAGAGGCTCTTTGAAATTGGAATTATATCTGCATTTATCTTATTTATACCAAATCTGCCACCTTATACAACTTTTTCAGAATCATTCAGGTAAGAGAAAAATATTCTCTAATTCGTTTCATTTCGGTTCATACCACATAACCATACTTCAAGAATCGATCGTGGAACAATCATATACATTTTGATAAATTAAGAAATAAAAATGAATCAAGTCATTGGTATTCTATTGAAAATTAGAAAATTTGTCAAATACATAAAAAAATATTCACGACTCTCTTATCCACTGGAACCTACAGTATTTGACATCCATCTGGGAATCCCCTAATAATTTTTCAAAACCTGAAAAAAAAAACTACAATAAATTATTAAAATCTATTTAGAACTTACGATTTTCGAAAGTTAACCTAATAGGTGAAATTTTTACTAGATTTGACTTCCTTTGGTGAAGTTAAAATTTGTTCATTCATTCATTCCAAACGAATCAAACAGAAATTTTCAAATTTGATTTTCATTTATAAATTATTTATTAATAAATTGAAAATAACTTACATAATCATAAAACAAAACAAGCAAACTGTTTAAGCCTGAGCAGTTTCAGAAGATACTTTGGAAAAAATCAATACGGCTCACCATGCTAAAGAACTCTCTCCTGAATGAAATATATAATAATTCAAAGACTGACTGAATATATTTTCAATTCTAAAATGATTCAAGTACTTCATTTAACCACAATAACTTTAATTTATTTCATTAAATCAGTACTTTATTTTTACTCTCAGTCCAACTGGGTATTTTGAATTCTATATTATTTTTAGATATTGTGTAATTTTTAGGATGAACCTGGATGCAGATCTATGTATCTGTTTTCCTTTGACCCTGTAAAGGTTTATATTTTTGAAATCTGTATGAAAAGAGGATTTCAGAAACCAATCACACTTACGGTCGAAATTAACTTGTAAAACTTTAGGTTAAAAGCATCAATAAACTTTTCTATTCTAAGACTTGATAAAATTTTCATTAATCTTGTCTTGACCATTTATGGCATTACTACTCTACTTTACCCCATTTTCAGATTACCACCCACCAAACAACTCGAAGGAAAATTAGCTTTAAATAAAAAATTAGATGATGTTGAAATTTGGCACAAGGGACACTTTGTTGGCCCCAATAGTCTAGCTGATTTTGATGGTGAGCTGTACACAGGACTATATGGAGGTGACATTGTCAAATTATCTGGTAAACACTTAACACCTATTGTGAAAACTGGCAAACCATGTAGAGTATACTTTGAAGAACGCATTTGTGGAAGACCATTAGGTTTGCGGTTCGATAGAAAAGGAACACTTTATGTGGTAGATGCTTATTATGGTATCACAAAGGTGAATGTTTACACAGGTTTGTGTTTGTAGGACTTCAATTTGCTGAAATTATTATTATCATCATTAATTTTCAGGTGAAAAACGTTCATTAATTTCCCCGGATCATGAAATCGAGGGTAAAAAACCATTGCTGTTCAATAGTATTGCTATAGCTGAAAATGATGATATATTCTGGACTGATTCGTCATCTAACTTTTCGTTGGATGATATTCTTTATGATTTACTTTCAGATGCTTCTGGAAGGTAGGTGTATTTCATATTGTTTTTGACTAAACTGTATACTTGGGAAAAGAAATGTTGGAGGTGTGCCAAACAAAATCCAACAGGTTGTCATTTTTTTTACTATATCACCTTATTATTATAAGGTCTGTTATTTAGCTGTAATTTGAAAATATACAGCTGATGATACATAACTATAATTTATAAGATCACGAAAAAGTGTCTTAGTGAGGTTAAGTTATAATAACTGAACATATTTTCTGTTTACAGGAAAAACCTTTATATTTTATTGATACACAAATTACAAATAAAATAACAATTGCTTAAAAAAATACGATGTCATCCTGCTTGTAAACGAGTTTGAATTCTTTTCCACTTATCATATCAACTAGTGACTTCAATATGAACTCTAAATACTTGGACAGATTTATTCAGAGAACTGTAAAATTACGTTGAACATGTATACTCACAATTAAATGAATGTACGTCACAGTATTGAAATTTATAAAATATTGAGACAACTAAATACAATATATTAAAAATTTCATTTTTTAACTTGGTATTTTTATACTCTTTTAAATCTTTATTATACCAGATATACTCATTTTACAGTAGAGTTATTGGAACTCTTGGAGTATTCATTTTGTATTAAGATGAATATTTCCCTCATATGTGAAATTTCTCATAAGAGGAACAAACAGTACTGAAAAATGTTAGATAAACTTCAAAAAATGAAAAAGTGTCTCGTGTTTATCACAATTTTATTCATATAGCGAATTCCATTGGTAAAACTAGTGTTGCACTATATATAAATAAATATTTGACTGACAAGTGAAACTAGTCAGTTTTCGTTTTCACAACCATCATAATATAGAGAGGTTACTAATAAATTGCGTTGGAAATAAATAATAATTTATATTCGTACTTTAATCCGGAAAAGGACCGATGAGTGCATGAGACTTATGCCAAACCTTTGAGACACATCTCTTGTAAATGATTTATTTCCTGCGTACCTATACCTATAATAATGAAAAAGTGTTATATGGTGGGTTTGACGCCTAAAGCTTATACAATACGAAGTTCAAATTTGAAAAACCAACAAATATTTTTCACATGCAGTAATTGAATGGAAGTGTTCTTTAGATTGGAATCCCTCATCAATTCTACCTCAAAAAAAAAAGTTCTCGGGAGGTCAACCTGAAGGACAATATTCTGCATTTATTTCACTATTCAATTCGAATAATTCTCTCCTTCTATTACACCAAAATCCACTTTGATGAGTCTCTGCTGGTATATGATTTCAGCCCCATGGCATTTGTGTTTGTTGAATAAAACTGTGATGTTCCAAAGTAATTCATTATTTTATAAGCAGTATCTCTGCGCATCCTAAAGTTTTTAACGGAACGGCAAAATGTGGAGCAAGAAAAACCACACTTAAAAAATGTATTTTTCTTTACCTCTTCATCACTGAAATTACGGAAATTTTCTACAAAATTGTTAATTTTAGAACGTGGTATCCTCTTCTTTATTACTTCATAAATGTCTTCATAACTGCTTGACGACGATGCTAACAAAATTGCTACAAGAAGTAGCCTGTCTTTTTGAATTTTTGAACTTTTCGCCACTTTCACAACTGCACTGACTTCGCTCGACCTCAAAGAGCTCATGCTGAATATATTGCACTGAGTTCAAAACTAGGTGCGCCAGATTCCCAATGGAATACAAAACTCTACACCAGTTTTACCAATGGAATCCAAAAAATTCAATCGGTGCGCACCAGTTTTACCAATGGAATTCTCTATAAGTCTTTGTCAGTACTATGATATTTCTCAGAAAACAAAACATTTCTTCATTTGTGAAATATGCCAATGAATTACACTCGTATGTAAAACTGACCAGATAATTTTACATTCAAGCTTTTTATCTTATAAAAATTGCACTTGGTTAATTTCATATTTTGTTAGAGAGCCCTTTTTAATAAATTGTTATTGTTTTAAGGGTTTTGATTACTTACTTTTATATCATTTCATCCCCTTCATTACTTGTAATTACATAAACATTGCGCATAATCGGTGGATGGCGAACAAAAAAATTATATAAACTTCAGATTTTGCTGAAATTTTACAGCTGTGTTTTTACATGAGACTAGCACACCATTTTATTTTTCCTAATTGATAATAGTTTCTTTGGGTCGTTTAATGTATACCTATTAATCACTAATAAATTAACATCTACTTTTCAGATTGGTGCATTATAATGCTAAGACAAAGAAAAACAATGTACTCGTGGACAAGCTCAAGTTTGCCAACGGTGTTGCCCTATCAGATGACGAAGAGTTCGTGATAGTAGCAGAAACTGTCACCAGTCGAATTTACCGTTACTATCTGAAGGGTCCAAAAAAAGGAACACATGACGTTTTCATCGATGGACTGCCCGGTTTACCGGGTAACTTAAATTCTGATGGTCACGGAGGTTTTTTAGTTCCGCTTGTTTTGTCCGTTGATGAAGATCATCCTGATGTAAATCAGGTATTACTACCATTTCCTCTCATCAGGAAGGTATTAGCCAGACTGATGGGGCTCACACATCTTTTATTCAAAACTTTGGACAGAGTATATCCCTGTGAATTTGCCAAGAAAGCCGTTCATATGGTAAGATTTTTGTGTGTATAATTCATTTTCAGTTGTTATTAATAAAATTTCTCTTGGAAAGTATTCAACTATATTGGAATGATATAAGAACATATCTCGTTTTTCGGCAGTCAGTTAGAAAATTCTTGAAAGTAATTCTATAAAATATATTTCAATCAATCTGGTTTGAATTTATTTGTTGAATTTATTAAGTTGTTGTTTTTGAGGACCCCCAAAACTTTGTTTGTTGTCCATCAGGGGGTCTATTCTCGAGTTTCAATGTATGCGAATTCAATTTTGTATCTCTTTCCAACGCGCGGTGTTTGAATCGCTCTATGTTACTTCAAACGTTTGAAAATGATTTCGCATGAACTCGAGAATAGACCCCCTGGTCAGTTTTCTTACCTAGTGTCAATGTACCTCTTCATGAGTCCCATATCATTGAAAATTATTTATTTTGTGATATTATAAATTAGAAGTAAGACTTTATGTTTAAAAATTAATTGTTTAAAACTGTTTAGACTTTAAATATACTACAATATATTATATCATTTACTTATTTTTAAAGAAATAAATACCGGAGAAAAAAATCCTTGACATTTTGCGTAAAAGAGAAAACGTGACAACGAAAAAGTAAAGTAACTAGTATTTATTTTTAAATGTATAAAAATGTATCAAAATACCAATAAAAAGCCAAAATCTTGGACTGGATCTAGTCCAATGATGATCCTTAAGTTGCCTTAAGTGAAGATGATGATATTGCTCTTTCCCAATTTTGCGTTACTTGAAAATGTATCAAAGTTTTTCATATTATGTATTTTAGGAAAAATGTTGTCTTTTGTCTCGTTTTTTTGTTATTTTGAACTAAAGTTTGATTCCAGTTTTTACCAAAATAAAGTTATTTTACATTTTGTTTTTTTTTGCATAATCGCCTAGGAACAAATTCAAAATTTCTGATATATAACGGCTATGATTATCCCATATTATGATATTTTGATATTAAATGAATATCATGATATTTGCCAACCCTGGATAGACTAATACCTGAGTTTTGTATAATTGATACTTCATCTTTTACATGTACAATATCAATTGGTAACTTTTCCATAATTTGCTTTTTGATTACCAGAATTCATTGACCTACAATGAAAATGTAGGCATACAGTTTTGCTGTCATTTAGTATGAACTCGTTGCCGGAGAACCATGTTTGTGCTTGTTCCGTAATGTTGTCATGGATTATTTTGAGATCTTCATTTCTTTCCATACTCATTGTTAATGTAGCATCATCTGCAAATCGTACAGGTAATCTATTACATGCAAACATAATCTGTGGTAGGTCATTAGTATACACTATTAGATGGTAATAATAATCAGTGACGTATTCTTAGCTTTAGGGTACCCAAAGAAAACAAGGGAAGGAAATTCCAGCCGCTCTTATTGTGTTGTTTCTGAATTAGTGACTGACGGGACTGACTATTATTTTCAACTTATAGTATAGTTAAGAAAAAGAGTAGGCCCCAAAATAGAACGTTGAGGTACCCCCGTTATTAGTTTTTAAGAATTGAATTCACTGCTTACGTCTCTCATCAAAACTATTTTTACAGATTGGAAGATCTTCTCCAGTTGGTAACTTATTGGCATCTCCAAGGACAACTATTCTCCGTCTATCTAAAAATGGGGAAATACTGGATAGCCTCCATACCATGAACAAAACAATTAAACGCATTTCAGAAGCTCATATATTCAGGAGCAGTTTATATCTGGGCTCAGAGTACGAAGATTACATTGCACGAATTCCTTTGTCGAAAATCGGTTGGGAGCATCTTGGACGCGTTGTCTGAGGTAAACACCTACCAAAAAAGGAGAATATTTCTCGAAATGAACTCATTCTTATTCCAACAAAGTTTTGAATAAACTGATTCCAGCTTTTTCTGTAGCAGGAATACATTATTATTAATATGAAAATATGAGATTATTTGCATAAGAATGTTGGAGTAGGTATGTTAATTTGAGTTAGATTTTTACCATTCACGGTTTTTTATGTTTTTACCAAAATTTATTTATTTATTTTTGTAAGCGGGAAACAGATCGCAACCATTTAAGTTTCCTGGTTTTTTAAATTTTTGTATTCAGCAAACGGAAAATATTTTGAACAATTTAATTACTACCTATCATGATTTATAAGTATGTAAAAATGATTTGATTTCCAAAAATAATCAACTGATTAATGTATTAAGTTTTAAGCGATATTTCATTGTTAAGTGGACAATTTCTCGGTAAATGTTATGCAATCTATTACTTCTTATTAGGGTAGAAATTGTGAAAATAGTTAATAATTTTTGTAGACCATCTAGTTAACAAAATCGTATTAAATTGCGAACAATGTGGAGATTCTCGAACATACAAGAACTACTCTACATAACAGCTGCAGAATCTAGTTCTCCTTCTGCTTTATGTTGAATTTTAGCAGCAAAACTCAATTCTTGAATCAGTTTTTTCTTTTTGATATTTCATTATTTTCTGAAAAAAAAAAAAACAGCTGGTGGTTTTCTACTTCCCTACTGCGAACAACAAATTGCGAATGTTTGTTTTATTTCCGCTTATAATTCTGTTCTTCCAGTAGCTTTTCTGATTTCTTCATTCTTGGAAAGTAGTCGATGGACAATTTCTTGGAAATTCAAATAGTTCCTTTCTCATAAATGAAATGTTACTAGACTGTCAGAATCAATTCCAGAACTACAGTGAAATATGACTGCATAGGGCTATTCCTCCAGCTGACACGTTGAAATAGTTTAATACATATCTGAAGTACTGAGTCATAACTGAAGAGCTCAGAGTCAGGATCACATTTGCTGGTGTTTCAAAAATACTCGCTATTTTATGACTGTCGGTTGTTTTGGCGCAGGATTCAGCATAACACTTGACTATCATCTGCTAGATGGTCAGTTCTCAGGTTATGCACGTACTGGATTTCCAAAAGATTGGAAAACACGATCTCTAATTAAATTTTTTTACTGAAGTTCATTCCGCATCTGCTGATAACAAAATGTAGAATTACGCCATTGGCATACCATATTAAAATTATTGAACAGTGCTGTAACAATACTAAGACCGATGTAAAATCTGGTTGATCAGACTTGGGCTTCCACATAGCTATACGACAGAAAATGTCATGCTCTGCATGGAAATTCATAACTTGTCTTCATAGATGATAGCCTTTCAAGTGCTACTGATGTCCAAAAGATAGAAACAGCTTTCTATGGCGGACACCTTTTTGAATTGCGAATGTGGAAATACTGATGGATGAAAGTATTTGATATTTATACATGTAGTCATTTTAATTAAATGTTTCAAAAAACAGCTTTAATGCTGAAAAACAATATAGGAGTCTGAGTATTTTACCTTTAATAGACAATTTAAATTTATAATTTCATTCAGCTATTTAAAAAAAAATTGATAGGATGTATGGGTTGGTAGTTTTAGTTGAATGGGTGTTTTTAATATACTTCCTAAGGCTGTGTCTTCATTAGATGAACTATTGAGTTATTGGTCAGAATTTCATTACAAGTCGCTTATTTTTGTTTTCAAGTCAAAAGTCCGATTATTTGCATAAAAATATTATGACTCTCAGATAAGAATGATATTATTGATTATGTGATATATACTTAATTAGTGTTGCCATATCTGCAAAAATTAAATCGTGTAATTTTATTAGTTTTTTTTATTGTGGTAAGAGGCATTATACATCTCTCTCTGTGAGAGAGGTGGCTATTCTAGTGGATTTTATGTCATTATATTTTTAACTTTTTTTCATGTATATAAAGAAATTCACCAAACCAATTAACAATTTTTTTTTATATCAAAAACAAGATAATGATAAAAATATACATACAATTAAATTAAATGTTGTTTGTATTTTATGTTTACAATATACCTCATGCCTTTATCTATATCTATTTATTGTAGAAATAACTTCAAGTCAGAACAAGTTCTGGTATAAAGAAGTTTGAATGTACATCAATGATGAAATACAGTAAACAAATTCTAATTCATATAGATCATCAAATAATTCATAAAGTTTGGAAATATTTTCATGAACATCATTTCAATAGTAAGATTTCTTTAAAATTTTTGGAAAATGAAATTATAGTTTTTGAACTTTTTATTGTTCTGGTAATTTATTAAATGTTTCTATGGAGCTGAAAATTGGATTTGCGTTTCCTTTGTTGGAATGAATATTGTCCAAGTGAAAGTGGTTCGGAATTTTTCTGAATTGGTGTATTACTATTTTGAAAATTTTTTGTTAATTTTAATGAAAATTTAGCTTTTTCAAATTCAATAAGTTAGTTCAATGTCATATTATTGGCGCTTTTGAACAAATCTGAAGAGGTGTATCCCAAGGTTTGCTTTTATTACTTACTATTATTGCTTTACTCATAAATCTAGAAATAATTTCTTTTTGTTTTTGATTGCATGAGGACCACACTGTGATCATATACCTGATCCGAAAGATAATATGTGCGTTTTGTACAAACAATAGAATATTTTCTCTCAGAAATTGCGTTCTTCCAATAGCCTCTATGAGGAATAGTAGAATTTTTGATTTTTTCTATATAACTCAAAATTTAAATTTTTCTCAATTATCAGACTTGTGTTTCTCAGCAATAGTTCTGTTTTTAATTATAATGTATAATTTGATGTTTTCCATATTCTTTTGTTTAAATATAATATGACAGTTTTTTTTCTGAATTAATAGTTGAATTAAGTTCATTCAACCATATTTCAGTTGTTTTAATATCTTTTTCTCAATTTGTTTTTAAGGTTTGGACATTTTTTAGATGTGTGGTGGAGTACAATATCATCTGCCAAAGAAAAAATGCTAACCAATTAGGTTGATATTCATAATGCTATTATTTTTTTTACTAATTTAATTTGTATTTGAAGATATATTTGAATAAAATCTTTAAGGTTCCTGACATTAAATGCAGATCCTGCCAAGATGTGCTGAGACCCATTTTGCATTTCCTGTCATCAAGTCTAGCATCTAGCTTCAAATATATTTGTCCTAGAAAGACACATTAAAAAAAAATGTTTACTGTGTTTGTCCCAAATAGGTATTTGTGAACCAAGGCTGAAAAGTTAATCATTCGGCCAAGGTATACACAACATTTTTAGGCGAAGTAGGTTTGTGTTCCTGAATAAAGACGAAAATGCAAGAGTAGTTTCAAATCTCTACTAACCAAATGCAAAACTTTAAGTAACAAAGATAGGTACAGAATTACAGTAATATTAAATGTACATTTATTACATTTTGGAATTGTAATACCACTTTTGGATGCTCTGGAATTCTTACGAACGGGCTACATGATAATACGCTACCCCTCATCTCCCGGTCTCTCCTACTACTCAACCGCTTACGCGGGCTCGGCCGTTTTCAGTCATGTTTGCAAACATTTTTCACCCATTTCGCAGTATTGTAGCACAAAATGAGAATATACGTTTTGTGGTACCATACTTCATCTACTTTCAAAATCTGTCCGAAAAATTGAAATCGGACTATCACTTAGAGTATCAAGGCTAGGAAATTATGCCAAAACTAATGATTCGACAGTGCCTGTTTTGTGCACACATAAAGTACACAAGATTCAATACTTTCATGAGAAGGGCCAACCCTACAACTTGAAAAATGACGGAGTTATGAATTAAAAATAAGTCGCAAAATTTTCCAGTTTTTCTCCGTTACTATTGATCCGATCGGGTTGTAAAAAATATTATTTTGTCCGTATTTCAATTCTCTACAATTTTTCTCATTGCAGCAACCAGATTGCTGTATTAGTTTTCATCACTCATCGCTCATTTTATGCTCTGTTGATTGGTGCATAGGGCTGTCGCAAGCATGGCTTGAGATGCGCAAAGTGCTCTAATAGTTTTGGTTCTGAAATCTGTTGAAATGCTGAAAAACCGTCGTACGAAAAAATTATCGATTTGGAGGAGATCGAAGACAGTACACACACACACAAAAATCTCATACTGTTTCCGCCTTGAATAAAGCGTCTTTATTCAAGGCGGAGTTCAGTCAGTGACTGCTCTTACAATCAACCTAAATAAAATAGGTATAATTAGTTATGTTTTGGTACTTATCCGAAGTTTATTGGGAGTTAGGTATACAACCGAACCCTAATCAATATACGAGAGTATTTCAGGGAACACAGCACTTGAGGAAGCTGTTGTTAATTTTATTATAGATATTTTTAATATTTCAAATATATTTCTGACATAAAGCTTGTACATTAACTGCCTAGCCCCGCAACCTCTTCTTTTGTTTTATGGGTAAATAACTCAAACAAGCAAATTAGGTGTATCTAGTAGGGCTACCTTCATAATGAATTTGTCATCAAAAGCCGTGACGTAAAAGTGGACATGAAGTAAATGCTTGCCTAAAAAATATATAGGAAGTCCGAAAATTATTTATTTTTTAGCTTATTTTAACAAGAGTTTGGGTGAGTAAAAATTGCAATTCAATAAATAAATATATTTTTATCCATTGTACAGGTACAAATAAATATATGTTGGCACTCAAATACTGATGTTGAAGTTTATGTTAATTATATGCATATCTGAAGCAAACATTGATACAGGTACTGGTTCTTAATCTAAAAGCAAGTCGTCACAAGTAACATGCATTAACCCATGAAAACCAACGGATATGGGTTCGTTTCTTGCTCAATGTTGGTTGATATGTGTCGAGGCGTCATTGGCCTTGGATCAGGTTCTGAGCTGCGGAGGAGCCAGTAAGTTGTTACGAAACCTTTTCCTTTCAGTTCCACTTCCCCTCTCAACTCAAAGTGGAAAGTTCCGAATTTATCGAAAATTTGCTTGGCTGCTTCACTAACGTGTATCTTGAGAGCTGGAATAATAGTGAATGTTAGTGTTGATTAAAAGGGGATTGCAGGTAAATTATAGGATTAGTTTCAATCAATCAACTTTATCACTCCAAGAAATATTATATGTCTATAAGGGATAAAAAAAATCTTAAAACTAACATGAATAAATATACAGAGAATGTGATCAATAAATATTGAGACGATAATTCTGATAATCAAAATAGAATACATTTGCGCACAAAATATCAAATACTTCAAAATACAATGTGGTACATGTAAAGTTATAATATATATTATGTAAATATTAGAAAAATAAATAATTATCAGTTTTCAACCTATTTTGAAAATATTTGAAAATGCAAGTGGTCAAATTCATTATTAATAAATCACCTCAAAATTTTTTTTTTCAAATTGTTTTTAAATTTCTTTAACGAATGGTGAGTTTTTATTTCATTAGATATCAAATTTTAATTTACTATGCCATTATGATAAACAGATTTTTTTCCAAAATTTGTTCTGAAATTACTAGCAGCTAATAATTTTGTTTGTCTGGTATTATAGTTGTGAATGCTAGTCACTTCAGTAAAAACTAAATTCGAAATTTCCACTTTTTCTCTAATTGAGTAGATGAAACAACAACTTTTCAGGTTATATAGACAGTTCAGACCAAGCAAATCATTTGGTTTGTATAAATTGATTGCTGGTTTCATATACTTCAATTTATAGATATATTTGATTGTTATATTTTGTAGAAAAATATTGTTTTATCATCAATATGGATTTCGTAGATCCAGAGATACAGAAAGAGCAGCACAAGATGTAATATCATTTGCACAAAAATAAGTTGATGGAGGTCAAAAATGCGCCATATTGTCTCTTGATTTATGTAAAACATTTGGCACTGTTGACCATGGGATTTTATTGAGAAAATTGGATAAAATTGTTGTCGTTTATAATTGGTTTGAAAACTTTTTGACCAATCGAAAACAATGTGTGTAATGGAGAAAATAAAACTAATCATAAACATGTGAATTACGGTTTACTACAGGGATCTGTGTTGTTCCTGATTTATATCAATCGTATTTCTTTTTTGAAAATCAAAGGGGCTCTCAAATTATTTTCAGATAATACAATCATTTATTCTGGACCCGATCTAAAATTACTTGAGAGTGAAATCAAGTATGATATTTCCAGAATACTCTCATGGTTACAACGTCATAAATTAACATTAAAATTTTTCTAAATCCTCATACATATTCATATTGACAAAAATAATGAAAAATACTTTTCCACGTATAGAATTTGAAAATAATCATATTATATACAAAAATTGTACAATATTTTTGGGTCTTTATATTGACGAAATCCTCAGTTGGCAAAAACTTAAAGAAATGATCCGAAAAAAAATATCGGCATTCTTTAGAAAATTAGAGACAGAACAATTTCGATGAACATTTATTTCAGTTTCATACATTCCAGATTGCAGTATTTTATTTCTATGTACATGGGGATCTGCTAAAGCATAAATGTATACAGGGTGTATACTAAATGATGTCATTAATTTCAAGTGGTGATTCCTTGTCATATTTTATGAAAAAAAGTTCATATAAACGTGTGTCGTAACTAGCTTTGTTTTCAAGAAGTGACAGATTGTTAAAGTTGTAATAAGAAATCGGCTATTTATTAATTACTCAAAAGTCTTTTCGCCGATTTTCATGAAACTTGGTGTGTTTATTAGCAGTTACAAAGGGGCTTGTTTTCATGAGGTTAGATTTCAAGTTAAAGTAGGGAAGGGTCACCTGATTGATAATTATGGTTAAAATCATTTTACGCCGCTGTTTTTCTCTAAGTTTCATATTTTTATGAGATTAAACATTTAAAAATACAACTCTCATATAATGCCGTGAATTTGAAATAGCAACACTTTATCAATCCGAAGATTTTCTTAATTAATTAATTTCTACCTGAACTCTTTTATCGGTTTCGTCGTTGATGGACTGGTTGTTTGTTGTGCTCTTGTGCCTATTATTGTCAACTGTTTCTATCAAAACTTACATTTGTGCATAAAATTAAATAGAATGTCAAGAAAATATGGAGGATATGAAAAAAAGATCATTCACATAACTTTTTGATGGTGCATATATAACCACCATTCCTACGCCACTGACTTTGATTTGACAAAGTTTAGCTATTTGAAATTCACGGCATTATAAGAAAATTGTATTTTTAATTATTCATTCTGAAAAAATATGAAACTTAGAGAAAAACAGTTGCGTACAATGATTGTTCCCATAAATATCAATCAGGTGTAACAATCTGCCACTTATAAAATGAAATGTAATTTCATGAAAACAAGCCCTTTTATACTGCTAATAAGCACACCAGGTTTCATCAAAATCGCCTAAATGACTTTTGAGTAATTGATGATATGCCGATTTTCAAATGAAACTTTGTCACCCCGTTTCTCAGAAACGAAGCAAGTTAGGACACACGTTTATATGATATTTTCTTCGTAAAATATGACAAGGAATCACCACCTGAAATTCACGACATCATTTAATATACATATAGTATATAAATTACCTCATCTAGAACCTACTGAATATTTATTGAGTTTGGGTTCACTTTATAAATTGGGAGTATGTTATTTTATTTATCTTAACAGAATTAAAAAACCAGTTCAAATCTCCAAGACAACATTGCAAATCATAATCATGGAACAAGAAAAGTTCATGAACTGCAGACTGATAGAATCAGGACTGAAGTTTAAGTGGAAGAACAACTCGGTAGCACTAGTGTCACATGTGTTGAACTTCGCCTTTTATTATTAGCAAAATGTCTTAACCTTTTTTTTCTGTTAATATATTTTTTTGTAGCTGCCAATAATAAAGACAAGTTGTTATTATTTTTTCTTTTTTTTTTTCTGTGGTGCTTTGGCATCGACTGCTATGGTCATTGGCCATGTGTTCTTGTAGGCCTTGTAACTAACTCCATACGCCACCTTAGGATCAGCACTGTTAATCAGAACGCAACAGTGAATCGTGCAGGACTCACCCCAGTCGAGCCACGAGATTTTAATAATTTAATCGGTAAATTAAATTAAAAAATTCCAGCCCAACTAGGGTTCGAACTCCGAACCTTTGGCTCAGAGTCGGGCGCTCTAACCACTGCGCCACGCCCCGACATTATTAATTATTATTATTATAAATTGGAAGAAAAGTTATAATGCATGATGGTGTACTCGTTTATAATAATCTACCAAGCACATTGAAAAATATGAAATGTTCTTGAAAATTCAAGTATAAATTGAAACAATATTTTTAAAAATAAATTTGTTTTGACAATTTGTTATATTATTACTTTTTTTTGTTTATTCATCTATTTTCATTTTTGATATTTCTCTAATATAAGGAGCAAATGTTTTTTGGGAATAATAAAATTATTATTATAAAGAAACTAGGTATTACAGATGTGAATAAATCAGAGAGAAATAGGCATTTTAAAGAAATTTCAGAGGAATGTACTTTCTTATTTGGAAAACAATACCGATAATTAGAGCTATTTTATTCCTGATTTTATCAATATGTTTATTCCATGATAGTTTTCCGTCAATATGTTAGCCTAAAAATGTTATTGTTTGCTGATAATTTATAGTTTTATTATTCAAATTGATGAGTTGGAATAGTGTCACCAATATCAATTTTTATTTTATTTGTTTTGTAAGTAAGTATATTTGAAATAAATCAAGTAGGAGGATGTATTGATATCTAGTTAGCCTAAACCATTTCCCTGCATAAACAAAATATTGCGTTACCATAGCAACAAACAATAACTTATTAGAAGTGTCAGTGTAAAGTTTGACGTCAAAAAAGTAAACCAGAGTTACACAATAAATTAAAAGAAAAAATATATCCACCGAAATTGTGAAAATCGAAAAATTGGAGTATCGAGCCATCATCAAGTACCTGTATTTAAAAGGGTTAAGAGGTAAGCAGATTTACGAAGATATGCTTAATACCCTTGGTGATCAATGTCCTTCGTATGCGACTGTGAAAAATTGGACTGCAAGCTTCAAAAGAGGTAAATTTTCCATTGAAGATGATGACCGATCGGGAAGGCCAGTTTCTGTGTCAGTCCCCGAAATTATCGATGCAGTTCATGACATGATTTTAACAGACCGTCGAATTGGGCTAAAACGGATATCTGAAGCACTGAATATTTCATACGAACGCGTTCATCATATAGTTCACGTCAATTTGGACATGAGAAAAATTGCTGCAAAATGGATCCCCAAATGGATGACCAAAGCGTGCAAGTGTAGTAGCATCGCGTTCGATCTGTGCTCGATTTGAAAACGATGTAGACTTCTAAACCGAATTGTTACTATGGATGAGACTTGGGTACATTTCTACGATCCAGAAACAAAGCAACAATCGATGGAATGGTGACACTCCGGTTCTCCAAGACCTAGGAAGTTTCGTGTCCAAAAATCTGCTGGAAAAGTTCTTGCTTCAGTTTTTGTGATTGCCATGGAGTAATCATGATTGATTTTTTGGATAAGGGTAGAAAATTAACTGGAGATTACTATTCGACATTACTGACCACTCTACGGGAAAAAATTAAAGAGAAAAGACGCGGAAAGCTATCCAAAAGTGTTTTGTTTTTGCAGGACAACGCCCCTGCACACAAATCTCATGTTGCCATACAAAAAATTCGTGATTTAGGGTTTGAATCACTAGAACACCCCCCTTATTCACCAGATTTGGCTCCGTCCAACTATCATCTCTTTCGTCAACTGAAAAAAAGTTTAAAAGGTCCTAAATTTTCTTCCAACGAGGAGGTAATAAAAGCCGTGGAGGTCTGGTTTGCAGAGCAAGAAAAAACATTTTTTTTAAAGGTCTAGAGACTTTGCAGATTCGCTGTAATAAATGTATCCAATTAGGAGAATAATTATGTTGAGTAATAAAATATTTTGACATTGAAATTTTGTTTGGTTCTATAGTAGGCTAAGAATTTTTCAATATATCCTCGTAATTATCAGCAGTTTCGAGGCAACATAAAACGAAATGAAAAAAGTAAACACTAAAATTGTTTCATAATATATGTACTGAGCCTTTGAAGCACGCGTAAAGAGTTCAAGGGCACGACGGGAATCGCAAGTGTTTTAAAGGCAATAAGATGTGGATCATACGTTATTTTTAATTATGACCATCGGGATTTCAAGAACTATGCCAGAAATTAATTTTGTATCAGCATTACGCCACTTAATTTTCAATACATACAGTACTGCTCTTTGTTATATTTGAACGGTTCGACAAACATGGGACAAAGACCGTTTTGAATGGTTTCACCGATACTACTTTTTGAAATCAAAAAGTTATTCAACCATCCAATGTTTTCTCTTACAAAACAATCTCTGTTGTTTTCTTATGCATACTTACGAATTCCCGTACTTTCCATTCTACTCGCCGTATTGACCGTATCGCCGAAAAGGCAGTAATGCGGCATTTTTTGGCCCACGACTCCAGCGCACACCGGCCCCGAATGTATTCCGATTCTCATCTTCAACTGGTAGTCGGGGTTGTGCTGAATCGTGAAAGATTTCAATGCGTCCAAAATCGCCAGTGCCAGTAAACCTATTTCTTTAGCGTGATTGTCCCCATTGCGTTCCGGAAGACCGGAAACCACCATGTATGCGTCGCCTATTGTTTCTACCTGAAATTGAATTACTCATTGAAATAAATAAATAATAGCAAATAGTAAAAGTTTGATTGTTAATTTTTCCCGTAAGTTTTGAAGATATCAAGGGTTTAGGGTTTTCTAAATCCGAATTCCAGCTGCCATATCACGCGCCAAGCTATGCGTCACAGAGCTGGGTAATTGCTAGTTTAAAAGTAATTAATAATTATAATTACTTTTTTTCGTGTAATTTGTAATTGTATTTAAGTACTTTTTCATAAAGTAATGAGGAATTGTAATTGCAACAAAATCGGTGTAGGAATTGTAATTTGTAATTATGTTATTGAAATAATATAATTACAATTACTTCGTATAAGTACAATTACTTTTTCTTATTACAATTACTTTCAAATGCGTGTTTGTTTACGAGATACACGTGTTCCAAAAACAGGAAGTGTATGAACTTTCCTCTTCTAATTTTGAGAAACTGGTTATAATGAAAAGTAAAAAATATTAATAATGTTATAGTAAAAATTTTTTTTTACATAATGTTGTGCACTCTTGTTAAATAGGATCCATACCTTGTACAAAAATCAATAGTTTTCAACCTATGATATTTTGAAAATAGTTGGTTAATTTCTCTGTTTGAAAACTATTGATTTTACAACAATAATGTATGAAACACTTCTTGACCATAGTTGATAACCGAATTAAAAAAAAAGTTTGTAAAACAGTTAACTGTTTTATCTCTTTGACCAAACGGCCCCTATGCCGTAGATATATATTTAATCGTTTGATGTTGTGATTGCTATCCTTTTTTATAACGGCTTGATAAATAAATATTTTTGGATTTTTGGAGACCTATGACACCCGATTTATACGGTATGCTTATAATTTAAAAGTACCAAAACTTTTGTGTTTATGTAACTTTTTTGTCCCGAGTCAATAACCTATTACATGTGCTATAATTATTAAGTTGCCTATTCCGTTTTTTATAAATGACTACTTTGATATTGATATTTATATTGATGTGCTTACATTTAAAAATTTTTACTTAATTTTTAATCAATACCTATTGAAATACATTTTTTGATTTATTTGTATTGGGAAACAATCCATTTTGTAGAACACTTTAAATTATTGAAAAATTGTAAATGTTACGGTTCATCAATTTGATCATAATTCATTGTTTTATCCGAAAGTAATTACGAAAAAGTAATTAGTACTTCCTATTTTGATGACATGTACTTTGTAACTGTGTAATTAGTCCCATTTATGAAAAAGTACTTTGTAATTGTGATTAGTTACTCTTTTGAAAAAGTACTTTGTAATTGTAATAACTTTTAAAGTACCTGTAATTATACCGCCTCTTTGCAAAATGTAAATTTAGTAATTAGAGTGGGTAGGTTGATGAAAATTAAACTGCAAATTGATGCTGATACTTATTCGAAATTACCTATCGAAGCAAATTGCATAATAAACAACATCAGAGAATGAAAAAGTACAAAACGAACAAAAAAAAATACAACAGTAACAAATGGAACATAATAATTCATTCAAAACATTATTTTCTTGTCTTTTATCGTAAATTTTTTAAAATTAATTTCGTCTTGACGAAGGAAAGTCATTTTCTATAGACATAATGGGACATTAATTATTATGTCATACTGGATCTCAATAGTTATTTGTGTAACTAGAGCAACAAATATGCTTTTTGCACGTGTTGTACACAACATTATTACCATATTTGATTTGTTTTAATTTCAAATTTTATTGAAGAGTATTTTACAGTAGGTACCTACAATATTACTAATTCTATATAGTTCTAACAATAATGAACAGTCTAAACTTACGTTATTTTTATAAAATTAGTTATTCAATTTCAACTTTAATATGGCACTTATCAATTTACTATGTTAATTGATGAACAAACTTCATTTTCAGTAATTTTTCAAATTTTGACTTCGTTTTTGCTTGTGGAGGTTTCAGGTTCATCACTTGAAACACTTTTTATGTTATGAACTTTCTGGTACTAGTACTTGGTTCACCTTCGAATTTAAGCCGCTATTTTAGTTTTTTTTTAAATTGACTATTTTCAATGTAGCCCTTCTGTTTCTTGCAAAGCCTGGGAGAAACGACTGCTTCTAAGCCAAAGCATATCGCCCTATCAGAACACTTTTGAAAGATATTTCACACGAAAAACGCAATTCAATGATCTGATACAAGAAGTTCACTGCACATATTAAACGAACACTTTTCCAAACAGATGGATTGGTACTAACGGTTTGATTAATTGGCCTGCTAGGTCTCCAGACCTTAGACTTTTCTTGTGGTGTTATCTTAAAAAAAGTACCAAAACTCGATCTGTGAACTTGGACGACCTGAAGGATATTATTCCTAGGTAAATGATTCAAACTGCATGTACAAGTGAAAAGGGAACTGATTGGATGTGTCAAAGCTTGTTTGGGGTTTGCAGGGGACAATTTCGAACATTTACTAAAATAGAGATAATTTTCTTACCCATGTTACAATGAGTCAATAAAATCACCTAAAATCGTATTTGAGATCTCCATTTTTTATGGCAAAACTGTTATTGAAACGATATGGGTTTTTGATACAGCATCATGTTCAAATTTGAGTGGAGTTTCAATAAAATAAAGTATAGGGTGACATTTGAAATGAAAAAAAATTGTGTTTTTTTTTTGAGGGATTGAATACATGAAACAAAGTTTTACGGGTGCAATCAAAACGACTATTTGATGCCTTTCAAGACTGTTGTTTGTTTATCTTCTCAAATAACGGAGATAATGTTTGTTTATGATATTTTTATATATGAAACGCTGCTGTTCCTAAGGTATCAATCTGTCTGAAACAACTTCGTGTTCAGTACACAGCGTCGCGGAGGATAACAACTATCATCTTCCAATAAAATCTAATAATCACTTTTGCAGTTGCAATTTGTAAACACTAAAACTTGCATTTCAAAATTAGGACTTCGTAAGGCTTGCGCGCCCTCTTTCCCCCAAAGCGTGTAAAACTTAAGGATTAATCGTTTAGACAATGGTAGGAAAACAGACTAGTGGTCTATGCGCAGAACGCTGCGATAAACGAAAACTTTGCTTCCGTGTATATTGTAAACTTATGACCTTCCCTTATAGATGGCGGTATTGTGAATTGGGCAGTATTTCTTATTAGTTGATCAATAACCAAAGTGAACTTGATATAAGTATTTAAATTCTTAGTAACATGTTACAACATTATTAATAAAGAAGACAAACGTAACACTTACGCTACTGGATAATTTAAAACTGTCAATATATTTCTTCATGTTATTCCAGTCAGACTTACAGTAGCTTCATCACATCAGCAATAGGTGGTAGCACTAATGTTGTACATAACATCATAGGACTGTTTTTCATAAGACAAGTTTGTAGAAAATTATCAATTCGTGCCTTAAACTAATGAGTAAGGAAAATAAACGAGCCTTGGTGACGCTTGGCTTACATGTTAGAACTTCTAACCTGTGAATTTTTGGAGGGGCACAGGTCGTCCCGTGGAGCTCTGCATACTTAGCATTGCTCTTGGTGATAGCGATCTACCCCGATTAAAAATATAAAAATTAATAAGCTGGCTACTTATGGCTATTACCATTACCCTAATAATGAAATAATGTGGTTAGCACAGTTTATAGCTCAAATAACTATTTTTTTTCGTGTACCAAATGACATGACTAAAAGGAAGAAGCGGTGCGTGCAAACTAATGAGGCGTGACTTATTTGTACCTAAAAGTACTTCATATTTGTGTGAAGATCATTTCGATGTAAGTACCTGTTAGTACTAGCTGCCTATTTTTGATTAGGTAATGTAAATAAATACTGAGCTCTACCTAAAAGATATTCTAGCCTATTTTTGATTAGGTAATGTAAATAAATACTGAGCTACCTAAAAGATATTTAAATACTTTTATTTAAGTGCTCTGAAAAGAAGAAAATAATCTTTGAACTAGGTGAATCAAACTCATCATTTTACAATTTTATATGATATAAAAGCATGTCGAGAGATTTTTCTGTGTGATTTTTTTTTATAAAAAAATTATAAAGAACCCCGCACCATTCTTATGGAAAATGGGTCCCGGTGAAATTCGATGAATTTTTGATATGATGTAGTTCAATTCAAGCTGATCAAAAGTGTCCATGGGCCCAACTCAATCCTATGGCTAGTTTTCGAGATACAGGGCGTCAAAGTTGGTAAGTGGCCATTTCTTTAAAGTAGTATTGCTTTAAGGAAAACATCTAAAATAAAAATGTATTCCGCGACAGATGTTGCTTACCCATACAGCAATACTTCTAGACTGGTTTTTGATAAAAAATATTGTTGGATACAGGGTGAGTCCAGCATTATTCAAAATGAAATTTTCAATCAACCCTACGAAGTGAAGATGTGACCAAACCAAGTATCACACTGATATGCTCATCATTTGAATATGTCAAAATTGATAAATTCAACATTTTGTACAGGGTGAGTCAAGATGTGACAGTTTTTATGGTGACATTTTGTATATTTTTATTTTATATTTTGAGCTTTAGGGATACTTGACCACCAACCATTCAACATATTTCTTGAACAATATTGATATACAGTATGAGACAAACACTAGGTGATGACTAAAATTGCGAAAGGGAGATTTTTTTATAACTCATCCTGTAATTGATTTGCTGAATTTTTGATATGATGAAGTTCAAGTCAAGCTGATCAATAGTGTTCATGGGCCCAACCTTGAAAAATGAACAGTTTTTTCTCTACAAGATGTTGAAGGGTATCGTTTCAAACACTTTGATCTATATTTGTCGATTCGTTTCATTTATATTAAAATATTTTTACATTTTTCATTTCCAGCTTCTCACAAAAGGAAAATTCCTGTTACGTCCAGGGAACATCGTGTGAAGAAAAAAAAATCTTATTGATTTTTAATTTTTGAACATTTCAATTCTCAGGGAACAAATATCTCGGTAAAGAATTCGAATGCTGGGTTGTTCAGTTCCAAAACAAATAAAATATAAGAGAGAGCGAGAGGAAAAGAGAAGAGAAAGAGAGAGAGAGAGGGTGGGGTGGTACTGTGGGTCTTCAGACTTCCAACAAAGTGGTGAGAAAAGTGTATTTTTCATGTTATCGCAACGAAACTATCGATAGACGATCACATGCCTCGTTGGAAATCAAGCGTATTGTGAGTTGTCTAGATGCCAATTCCGTGTAGTGCTAGCTTGGAGTGCACACGGACCATCCGAGGTGGAGCTGTAGGTTTTCCGGGTTTTCCTTCAGCTGAAAAGTGAATAAGGCACCAAAAACCAGTAAGTCGTCCCGAAGCGCCACGGCTAAAATAATAATAACCGTCCTCTGCCCGATCAGGGTACGCTCTACGAGTGTTCATGAGGGAGTATTATTATTATTAATAATATTAGCAACGTCCGGGGAAATACCCATAGAATAGTAATAATAGAGGAAACCAACAATACGAGAATAACTTCTGACAACTTTTTTTCAATTGGTAATGGTCGAAGGGTCAGTCGCTAAGTATAATTATCACAGAATATTATTTTAGATGGATCAATCAGTTCAATAATGGTGTCTGGTTTTAGTCGTTATTTCAACATTGGTCAATGAAAATGATTCACCCTATACATAATGAACATCCTTTAACAAACTCTTGAAGTGAGAAATGAAAACAAAAAATATGATTATAAGCTCGGTGGAATATGTGGATAACTGAGTTAGTCTTATCCATATACCTTCAACACCTGGTAGAGAAAAAACTGTTTATTTTTCAAGGTTGGGCCCATGAACACTATTGATCAGCTTGACATGAACTTCATCATATCAAAAATTCAGCAAATCAATTACAGGATGAGTTATAAAAAAATCTCCTTTTCGCAATTTTAGTCATCACCTAGTGTTTGACTCATACTGTATATCAATTTTGTTCAAGAAATATGTTGAATGGTTGTGGTCAAGTATCCCTAAAGCTCAAATATAAAATAAGATATGCAAAATGTCACCATAAAAACTGCCACATCTTGACTCACCCTGTATAAAATATTGAATTTATCAATTTTGACATATTCAAATGATGAGCATATCAGTGTGATACTTGGTTTGGTCACATCTTCACTTGGTAGGGTTGATTGAGAATTTCATTTTGAATAATGCTGGACTCACCCTGTATCCAACAATATTTTTTATCAAAAACCAGCCTAGAAGTATTGCTGTATGGGTAAGCAATATCTGTCGCGAAATACATTTTTATTTTACATGTTTTCCTGAAAGCAATACTACTTTAAAGAAATGGCCACTTACCAACTTTGACGCCCTGTATCTCGAAAACTGGCCATAGGATTGAGTTGGGCCCATGGACACTTTTGATCAGCTTAACTTGAACTACATCATATCAAAAATTCATCGAATTTCACCGGGACCCATTTTCCATAAGAATGGTGCGGGGTTCTTTCTACTTAGAATTTTCTCGCGACAAGCCCAAATATCAAATAAAATTGAATGATTTCACAAAACGATGAGTTTGATGTAATTCCAAGTTTATCTTCGTTTTAGAGCACTCAAATAGAAGTCTGTTTTTGAAATTGTTTTTTTACTTATGATTTTTATGGAAATGTATTCGTTATTTAGTCTGTAAGTTTGTATGTACCGTGAAAATCGAATTTATGAATATCTCAAAGATCATTCAAGGAATCGTTTTACAGTCAATGGAACTTTTGTAGAGATCTATAAAACCTACAAAATAGATACTAATGGATCGGTGCATTTTCCACTGAGAAAATCCGGGAAAACATCGAAAAATATACCATTTTTAAAAAATTCACATTTTTTTAAATTTGAAGCTGGAAAAACAATATTGCAGAAACTGATAGATAATAATATGTGGTTCAACTGTACGCAAGATGTTTTCTGTCTGATGTGTAGTTTTTGCACAATCACGTTATAAACAATTTAAGGGCATATCTTACAAGATGCGCGTCGTATTTGAATTCTGTAAACGGCATCTGGAAATAGAGACCAATATCTACAATTTGTAGATTTTGGATTTTCACCTGAGAGGTGGGAAATGTGTTGAAAATATCACTGAAAGTTGATAAAAACGCTTCAAAGTGCGCCCGAAGTCACTCGAAGTTGCACTGAAGTTAACTCGAGTTGAATTCGGGCGACTTCGGGTGCACTTTGAAGCATTTAGATTTTAGAGTACCTTCCAGTGACATTTTCAACACATTTCCCACCTCTCAGGTGAAAATCCAAAATATACAAATTGTAGATATTGATCTACTTAAATGCCGTTTACAGCATTTGAATAAGATGATTTCCCTTAAATCGGCGCATTTAGAAAGATTTGTCCTCAAATTATTTATAACGCGATTGTGCAAAAACTACACATCGGACAGAATCGATCACAGTTGAACCACATGTAATCATCTATCAGTTTCCGCAATATTGTTTGTCCAGCTTCACATTTATAAAAAATATGAATTTTTGAAAAATGGTCTCTATTTCGAGGTTTTCACGGATTTTCTCAGTGAAAAATGTACCGATCTCGTCGTTTGTATGTAGGTTTTATAATTCTCTACAAAAATTCTATTGACTGAGAAACGAATCCTCCAATACTTTTTGATACACTCGCAAAAAAAAACAAAAAAGTTTAATTTTTTTTCACTGTTTACGTTTAAAAATTCCACAAAGCGATTTGCTGTGGCGAAGATGCGTTGATAAGCCACAGTTAACATCGATGTGCTTCATTACAGGGTGAAAATGACACAGGAAATTTAGTTAGATATAGACTGATTGGAGGAACATTGAAGTTAAAAGCCAACATGTCCTCATAAATTTGACTGTCAAAAGGCGGCGAATCCTAAAAAAGAACCAGAGGAGCATATGAAAAAAGACGTCAAATTGAATTTATTGAAAACCTAGGTATTAACAAAAGATCATCTTCGTTTCAATCTTTTGAATTGATTGAGTGTGATAAAATGGAGTTAATAAAACAAAGGATCCGCTACCAAACGACATTACTTTTACAGAATCAGCAACAGAGAATCATGCAAATAAAAAAAGAAACAAAGGAGCTCAAGTGAATATAATAATTTCTCAAAAAAATAAAGCAGTGCAAACTATCATAAAAAGGAACGGTGCTAAAGATACAGTAAACAAATTCACCGAAAACGTTCATAAATCTCCTCACAGGCGTCAAACAAGAATATCGATATCTTCTCAGAGTAGTTCTTCTTCAAACGAGACAATATTTTCCTGAACAGCACAATTTCAGCTGATTCCTTATTAAACACAATCAAGCCTCAATATTGCAACGATACCATAAACAAAATAACTGAAAACGTTATGTTTCGTATGAGGTTGCCAGAAGAATTTTTTTTTCTCTCGAAACTATTATCTGAAAGTGTTGCTGGTCCAGTAAGAGATATATCAATGCCATTGGAGAAAATTCGTTTACACGAATCCTATGTGCATCTGGCTATAGATTTCAATGTATGTAAAGGATCAGTAAAATATTCACTTATAATATCACAAGAGCTTAAATTATTTCCAGGAATAATTTAAGCTTGCGTGGTATTTGGTAAGAAAATTTCACACCATAATTTGGAAAAAAATAATTAATCCAATCTGACATTTTAAATTAATTTCACTGCTTGTCAAGTCCACCATGTTTCGTTAAATAAAAAATATTACCAACTTTAGTTACACCAAATGCTAAAACTCAGATGGGTATTGGATCAGTCTATCGCTCTTTCATAATTTTAGGTTACTAAAGGTGGTAGAAATGTATTTTTTGTTGAAGTAATCCATAACACTTCTAATGTAAAAAATATAATATTAACATGGTTTGTTGCAGTAGGTGGAAGTGATAGGCGGCCATGCTTTTCACAGATGAGGTTTATATTGGTAAATTACATTGAGTTACTGCATAGTAATCCAGCAAACAAAGATATTCTTATGTAAAACAATTTGAGAAAAGTGAAATGCTTTGAAAAGTACAATTTATGTAAATACTGCAAAGAGTTGAGTCAAGTGCAAATATGTCATCCAAAATTAATATATTTAACGAATTTAATGGAAGATTGCGACCAAGAAGCTTTAGAGTTTGTTTACGAAAATCCAAGAAAGTCTGCTGCAGATGTCAAGTAAATATGGCCTTTTGCGTAAAAGAGATTTGAACAAAATTGTTTCAAAATATTACATATAAGTATGTCTTAAAACACATACATCTAATTAATTCGTCACCTTCCTATTCACCATTAAGAAGAGAGGATGGGTTAGAATTCAAGAAACATTTAAATCTTACTATGTTTGTAGATCCTACGTTTTTTGAAATATAAATTGTTAATGCATAATAATTAAACAAATTTGTGTTTTCTGTTTAATGAAACTTTATAGCGAATAATAAATAATAATGTTAATTTTTATAGAAATTTTGCAATATTCACAGGTATATCCACAATATTTAATGGTTGTAGATCATATGTTTACCTTTTCAACTGTCAAAAAATTTGCACTTAAATATCGTGGCGCCACGAAAAAATTTCCGGAAATTTTTTTAGTTGCCATGGTAACTAGTCAAAATTAAGGCATCTTATTGGTTAAAAAGTAGAGGTGTGAAATTTTCAATAAAACTGTCCCGAATGAAACAGTTGATATATTTTCCAACGATCGAAGAAATTCGTGAAAAGTTACCGATATTTTTTATAAGGAGATATTCTGCTACAGTGAGTATTTTTGATTGCTTTTTGAAATAAGAATAGAAGAACCTTCCATTGCAGTACAACAGTCTTTGACGTGGTCCGAGCATCTACATTGTAATACTATGAGAATTTTGATTACCATTACACCATCCTTGTTATATATTGCTTGTGGTATGGTGAATGTTCAACAGACATAAATAAATGTGTAATCAAAACTAATTGGGTTTTATTTATTCGTTGCATGAAAAATATGCTTCCAGAACAATGTACACTCATTAATTATTATTTTACAATAATCTGAATCATAAAAAAATTCATAAACATCAACTTATTTAGATGTCTCAAAGTCTTCATGAGCAATACAAAAAATGCTTTTGATTTATTCGCGAAGTGCATTTGTAGTTGTACTTGAGCTTCTAGACTAAGCTATAGAGGTTTTTTTCTCTACAGAATAAAAGACGCAAATACATATTATACTAAATTGTGAAGGGCTTTCGCGGCCATCGTCACTTACATGGTGGTTCTTCGGGTAGTAAGGCCGACGTATGTTGAGAGAAGATCTCGACGTTTCGCCAACACGAGTGGTTAGCATTTTCAAGAGAAAGTTTCTGGTTTTTTATGTCGCTGTCAAATGCTTGACATTTGTTATACGTTGTCTCAATAAATACCTGTGATTTGACGTTCTTACATCTGATTGGTCCATAGCGAACGATTCTATGATGTCAGCTAACGCTATGGACCAATCAGATGTAAGAACGTCAAATCACAGGTATTTATTGAGACAACGTATTACAAATGTCAAGCATTTGACAGCGACATAAAAAACCAGAAACTTTCTCTTGAAAATGCTAACCACTAGTTTTGGCGAAACGTCGAGATCTTCTCTCAACATACGGCCTTACTACCCGAAGAACCACCATGTAAACATATTATACTAATTTTTATAAGATAGTTTGAGTGAGAAAATTGTAATTTGTAGCAGACATTTTCCTCATGAAGATTCATGTGAAAACGACAATAGAATAATTTGAAACCTAGTGCAGTACCAATACTGTGTCTGCGTAAGCATGCATGGCGAGTGGTACAACTTTCTGCCACACCGCTTATATTATGAGTTATAGATTCCTACAAAAAGTACTAAACATACACAGAATCGCCTCAGAAAATTAATGTCAATCTAGAAGTGCTTTTCTTTGATGGTAAGGAAAATGCTTCTGGCCTCACTTTTTCATGCACCCCCATTGTGGAAATTGCACTAAGGTAATACAACCAGAAATACTCGTAGAAATAGCATGTTAATCACTTCAAATATTTAAATTAAATGCAGTTGCATATTTTGACATGAATCGTTCTAGAAAAAAAACCTGGAGCTTCCAAGCATCCAATTTTATAAACACAATTTGAGTTGAAATTATTCATGATATTAGCTGAAATAAATTTTCGTAGTTTTTTGTACTTTCAATTTATTTTCCAATCCAGTGATTCCTTGAAATTCACACCGACGATTTGGGGTGGTTCCGGAAGGTTTTTGTTGGTTAACTACAGCTGAAAAGTGAATGTGATATCAGTCGCTTCAGAGCGATAAATAATAATAATAACCGTACTCTACTTTCTGATGGCCTTTGCTGAATATTTGGGATCATAAATATGTGAAAATATTTATTCAAATCGGCTAAATACAAATAACAGATATAAGTACAATGAGGTTTCCAACCTTACTCTCCGAGATTCAGAATTAACATTTGTTAATCTTCACAAGTACCATCATATTTTACTAAAACCGGGCCTGTAACAAAAATCACTAATGACGCGCATGCGCATTGCAGACTAGCCTGAACTTTTTACAGCACTTTTGACATGGGAATTAGCATTCTAGAGTAAGTATATAATATATATTTCTATGATTGTGACCAACTTACATAGGGGTTTTTTAGCGTCGCACACAACAGATATATTTTGTCATATTTTTATTTTGATTCGGACATTTAATTTCAATGATTTGTTCTTTCGTTACACCGTCTAGAGAGGCACCTAACATAGGATGTTCCTTTGACAAAAAGAGACCGCACTTTCCTATCTTGATTTTTTTGATGATTTCTTCCTGTTTTCCGACTTGATCTTCAAGAAGTCTACCTCAACCAAATATAAAATAGGCACTTAAATATGCGAATATTTATACGTTAACATTATCAAATTCATAGTTACAGTTACATACCTCTTTGTACAGCAAACGGTTCTATAAATTGATTTGCTCCAAAAAAATTTTCTATAATTACTCCATCCAAAGTATTGCATTTCAATGCTTCATGGGCTATAGAAGCACCCTATTCTCAAACCGTGACATATTTTGTCGCATGCAAGATATGCTCTTTGTCGAACGAAATCTGAATATTCTTATTCTCAAATATCGCATTCGCAAATTTTTGATAGACAAATTGTAGAATGGTCAAAGACAGTCGACAATTTATGGCGAATGCGAGAATTTCATAAGAAGCGAAATTTAAAACATTCTTTGATACTTCAGAGATTTTTGTAGTGAGAGAATGGCATCTTTGAGAATTTAGAAAATCAGGAAATTTATCAGCGGCCTCGAGAGAGACAAGTAATATTTATACAGGAGTGCTTTTACATTCTCATCTAAGAAAAAAATTATTAAAACGTTCAGATTAACCAAAAAATTTTTACTTACATTACATTTTTTAAAGTTCGCTTTTGATTTTGGGTGCAATAATTTTTTCTTGTTTCACTTTCCATGTTTCTACTTTATTTATTCTGATGTAATCTTACTTCCAAAAGCAAATGTCCTTTTATTTGTTATTATTATTAACGTTTTACAAGAGAAGGGGCATAGGACACGATCTTACATCAAAAATTCGGTATTGCCAGCTCATGTTATTTGACAAAATTTATCTCATGCGACATATATGTCGAACCCATTTGAGAATACCACATGCCAATATTGTGCGACAATTTCCATCGACATTATTTGTCGAATGCGACAAATCTCACTCGACATTCGAGAATAGGCCGCCTGATCCTGACGTACCGTAGTTCACACCAAAGAGAAGTGGCAGATTGATCTTTTGTCGCTTTTTCTATCAAAACATTGCTCTTCGGTAATATTGTGATTACAAAATTCTATAAAATCTTTCACGCTTAATTCGCCTTTTTCAATCTTGTATTGGCAGATCAGATAGCGAAGTGAAACTTTCATTTCAGTGTTGTGTCCATAAAATAGGTCATTATTTGCACGTTGTTAGCTTTACGATTTTTACATTCGGTTACAAATTCATTGAAAAAGGTTGTAATATTTGAATCTGAAGACTTTTTGTTTTTGAAATCTTTGGCTTTTATAAAGGACCCCGCACGGTTCTTATGGAAAATGGGTCCCAGTCGAATTGGCTGAAAATTCAGTATAATGTAGTTTATGAAGTCCTGATCAAATGTCTCTATGGGCACAATGAGATCTAATGGACAGTTTTTGAGATACAGGGTGTCAAACATGCAGAGGCAGGGTTGTTACATATCAATAATATGGCGATTATTTCGTTACAAAAAATTGAATCTCAATATTGTCTAATAGGAGTAATAATGAAAAGTTCTTAGACTCCGTATACACGGTTATCGATAATTACATAATGTTTATGTAGTTCTTTGAACAAAATCAGTCAAACGTAAAAGCTTGTAGATAGACTACACCCTGTACACTTACGCTGATTTTGAATTTTGGTAATTATCTAAAACAAACTATAATATATATATATATATATATATATATATATATATATATATATACCGGGTGACCACGGGGTGAGGTACGCCCCCAATTTTTCTATAGTTTTGAAGATACAGGTTTCAAATTTGGCACGTCGATATATTACTCAAATACGCATATTTTGACTCCATAACCGAAAATTCACCACTTCCGGTTTAACCGGAAGTGACCCCAAACTTTTTTTTTTTAATGACACCCTGTACAATTTTTTTCATTATCAGGAAGAACACGCAATTTGTGATAACACTATTCTCCAAAATTGAAAATCGGTTGAAAAATGGCGGAGATACAGTTGATTGTTCAATCGAACAAAGTTGGCCATGAACATCAAACTCAAATCATCACAACTGACGAACGGCGTCAGCATTTACGAGAGGAAGGTTCGAGGTAAGATACAGCTGAAAATTGAGCTTCCCATGTAATTGCAGCAACCATATTTCCCATCAATTATCAAACATTTCCTCAAAACGGATTAGTACCCATAAAGAAAGGCTCACAACTGCCATTTCTCAAATAGCAACATACTCTTTTCACATTGTTATGTTGAAAGATGATGAATTATCAGATTACTCGAATGAAAAGATTTGAAGAATTCCGAAAGGAACCAGAATTACAATATAAGTGTTCCCAAAATTGAATGTTCTTCAACGAAGGCGGCTTTGAACATAAGAAAGCTAAACAAAAAAGCATATTTTGTCAACAAAGTGACAATTTGTTCTACTCATTCAATACAAGAGAATTGTAACTTGTTGAAAAACATTCCGATGGAGCGAAAATTTA
Organism: Chrysolina oricalcia; assembly: GCA_944452925.2. NCBI lineage: Eukaryota > Metazoa > Arthropoda > Insecta > Coleoptera > Chrysomelidae > Chrysolina > Chrysolina oricalcia. The sequence continues at coordinate 20,410,369 of OX101817.2, read as the reverse complement.
CTAGAAATGAAAAAGTAGATTTACTGCTAATTTATGGCGAGTGTAGAAAAAATGCAACTGCGGCTTGCATTCTTTACAGTGAACGATTCCCTCTCAGACAACGCCAACCAAGTAGAAACTATTTCGCACGTTTGGAAAGGCAATTCAGGATAGAACTAGATGACAATGTACATGATCAGGATAGTTTTATTATTGATGAAGAGACGGAAACTAATGTTTTGGCTGTTGTTTATGTAGATCCCACCATATCACTTCGACAAATCGAACATGAATTACCAGTTGGACGAGAATCAGCTCGAAAAATTCTAAAAAAACATGGGTTTAAGCCGTATAAATATCAGATATATCAGCGCCTTTACGAAAATTATCATCAAAGAAGGGTCCAATATTGCAATTGGCTACTTGAGAACCACATAAGGAACCCGAATATGACGAGAAACATTATATTTTCCGACGAATCAAGATTTACGAATCTTGGTATGTTCAATAGAAACAACACCAGATACTGGGCAACTGAAAACCCCAGGCTCATAAGACAAGGGAATTTTCAGGAACGCTTTGGATTCAACGTGTGGATAGGTCTGATAGGAACTCGAATCATTGGGCCCATAATATTTGATGGTATGTTGAATGGGCAACGCTATTTGGGATTTCTACGAAACGAAATAGAAGGATTCATGGAGAATTTACCTCTCGACGTCTACCAAAATATGTATTTCCAGCAGGATGGTGCACCTCCCCATAATTCCCGAATAGTAACCAGTTACCTAGATGAAACATTCCCAAATCGATGGATTGGCACGAATGGTCCTACAAGATGGCCTCCGAGGTCACCGGACCTCACGCCACTGGATTTTTTCATATGGGGTTACCTGAAGAACAAGGTTTACTCTTCTAGTCCTACATCAAGGGAGGATTTGGAACATCGCCTTAGAGAAGCAATTGCAAGTATTACTCAAGCTCAGTTAAATGGAGTTATGGAAGCAATAGTGAGACGTGCAATTTTGTGCAGAGAACATAATGGAGAACATTTTGAACAGTACTTGTAAATCATTTTTTCATTACTTTGATTTCTGTTAGTGTAGTAAGTGACCAGAACCAATAAACAATTTACTTCATACCTTTTTTTTCGTTCAGAAATTAGTTGTATCAAATGTTAGAAATTGGAATAAATATCTAATACATTTTTTTTACTCTGCAGGTATATTCTTATGGTGGATTTATACAGCAGTTCCAATTCATGAGTTTTTAGTCACTAGTAAGAAGTCATAAGAATGTTCGTTAATGGAATATTTATTCCAACAACGATCTTAAAACTGCTGTATGAATCCACCATCAATTACGATTAGCATACGAGTAATGAGAAAAAAGTTCGCTCCATCGCCGTAGAATGTTTTTCGACAACTCACAATGTTCCATTATTCAGAATGTACCGCAAATTTTCACTATTTTTTTTTAAATATGAATTTTTGTTTAGCTTTCGTAGGTTCAAGCCGCCTCTGTTTAAGAATAGTCAATTTTGAGAACACTCATAATGAAACATCCCGTATCTTCGATTCCTTTCGGAATTCTTCAAATCTTTTCATTCGAGTAATCTGATAATTCATCATCTTTCAACATAACAATGTGAAAAGAGTATGTTGCTATTTGAGAAATGGCAGTTGTGAGCCTTTCTTTATGGGTACTAATCCGTTTTGAGGAAATGTTTGATAATTGATGGGAAATATGGTTGCTGCAATTACATGGGAAGCTCAATTTTCAGCTGTATCTTACCTCGAACCTTCCTCTCGTAAATGCTGACGCCGTTCGTCAGTTGTGATGATTTGAGTTTGATGTTCATGGCCAACTTTGTTCGATTGAACAATCAACTGTATCTCCGCCATTTTTCAACCGATTTTCAATTTTGGAGAACAGTGTTATCACAAATTGCGTGTTCTTCCTGATAATGAAAAAAAATGTACAGGGTGTCATTTAAAAAAAAAAGTTTGGGGTCACTTCCGGTTAAACCGGAAGTGGTGAATTTTCGGTTATGGAGTCAAAATATGCGTATTTGAGTAATATATCGACGTGCCAAATTTGAAACCTGTATCTTCAAAACTATAGAAAAATTGGGGGGCGTACCTCACCCCGTGGTCACCCGGTATATATCATATGATATATGATAATATTGAAACTGTTACATTAGCTAAAAGGCTCGGGATAACAGAATTGGGACGACTATTGCTACAAGAGTAAATGCTGTACAAGATGGAGCAAATGACTAATAATTCGTGACTCATACAGTATATACCGGCGATGAATATCTTCATTATCTGTTGAATATGGGGCTAAATTCCCGAAAGGATTAAATCATGTGCACATCATTTAGATAGGCAAGGATATATTTAAGAACCTTCCTTTGGGTAATAATTATTGGATAACATAACATTAACCATCATAAGATGAGAAATCTTGTGATTCTCACAAAGATATAGCAAAAAATCTGACGATAATATACCACAGGAGTAGTGACAATGTTCAAACCTTAAAAACAAATTTGGAAAAAGATATTAAAACAATTGAAATATGGTTAAATGAACTTAATTTAACCTTCATCTGATCAGAAAATTTGCCATTGATAATGTTCCCTTCATTTCATTCTACAGTAAGTATAGGGCAGTTTATAGAAAAACATTGAGAGCCGCCAAACAATCATACTATAGGAACAAAATAGAAAATGCTAGAAATAAACAAAAAGAAAGCTGGGCAATCGTAAATGACTTGAGAGGTAAAAACAATTCCGTTCCTGTAAAAACGCATCTAGAAAGTGGTGAAATAAATGATTATTTTTGCTCAATTGCAGAAAATGTTTCCAAAGACATTCGGTGCTCAATTGACCCAATAAGTTTTTTAAATCATATATCTGTTTCTGAATCATTCTTTTTCACGCCTACGGACATTGTAGAGATGAAACAGACTTTCAATGAAATTAAAAACAAAAATGCGTCGGGTTGTGACGACTTATCTATAAAAATATTTTCATACTTACCTAACGACGCTATTAAGATAATGGTTGAAGCTATCAATTTGTCATTTCTTACAGGAGTGTTTCCATCATGTCTGAAAAATGCAGTACTACATAAAGGAGGTGATACTGATAACCCTGCAAATCTCAGACCTATTTCAATGCTACCCACTCTCTCAAAACTAATTGAGAAACTTGTGAAAAAAAAAAAAAAAAAAAAAAAAAGAATAATGGCTTTTCTAAATAAGCACAGTATTATTAATCCCAATTTGGATTTCTAAGGGAAAAAGGGACAAATGATGCAATTTTCAACTTTCTTCAGAATGTTTATCTGAAACTCAACGATAGAGAAATAGCAGGAGCGGTTTTTTGTGACCTGACAAAAGCCTTTGATTGTGTCAACCACGAAGTTTTGTTGCAAAAATTGGAAATATACGGTTTTAAAATGTTCTAAAATGGTTTAAATCGTACCTAACTGGGAGAACACAAAGCGTGTCTCTTCGAGGTAACTTATCGGACAAGTTGGAAATTAAATGTGGAGTACCTCAGGGATCAGTTCTGGGCCCGACCCTGTTCTAAATCTATATAAATGATCTAGCCTCAATTAATATTACGGGAAAGTTCACCCAATTTGCAGACGACACCACAATACTTTGGCATGGTGAAAACGGCTCGAAACTGCATAAAATGATAAAAAATGATATTGACAAGGTGAAAGGTTGGTGTGACGCTAATATGTTATCCTTTAATATTTCAAAAACAAACATCCTTGCTTTCAAATGTGACCTGCAACAGCTTCATCTAGGAAATCAAGTCATCAGATCCAAGTCAGAAACTAAATTCCTAGGATTGCATATTGATGATAAACTGAAATTTGACAATCATATTGAAAAACTGAGGAAAAAAATAGCATCTGGATGTTATGCAGTAAGGACAACTTCATGGGAACTGGGTGAAAATATGGCAAAAAACGTGTATTATGCTCTAGTCGACTCCCACTTAAGATATGGCATTTGTTTCTGGGGGACGTGTAGTCAGTATTTATTCAATATGGTGTTTGCCTTGCAAAAAAGAGCAATAAGATATATGTGCAAAGCTAAGTGTCGCGATTCTTGTAAACCCCTATTCGTCAGAAATAAAATTTTACCACTTCCTTGCATTTTGATCTTAGAAACAGTTTGTCTAATCCATAGTAAATTCAATAATGAAATTCATAAGGTTGCACAATATAGCACTAGACAGACGTTCAATATGGCCTTACCCATTCCAAAATCGACTCTGATCAAAAACTCCATAATTTATAATGGGAAAAAATTATATAATTATTTGCCCAAGGAAATTAAAATCATAGAAAATAAAACAAAATTCAAAAATTCCGTAAGAAAGCTATTACTGGAAAAGGCTTTTTATTCATTAGAAGAGTTCTATGCTGAAAGCCTTTAATCAAATTCAGATTTCAAACTAAACAAGTTTGTGTAGAACTAGTTTTCACTGTGATAAAGGTGGCGATAAAGGTGGTGTTTATAAGAGCTATATTTTCGTTTTAGCTGCTGACCAGCACAGTAATTGTGTATGTAATTGTGATCCTTCCTTGTATGTATACACCGAATTTTATTTTATTTTATGACTTGTGTGCCTTAAATGTAACATTTTTTATACTTATTTATTTTTGTACCCTTATTTATACATAGAGTTATATATATTTACAAAGACTTTGTCAATAAGATCTAGTATTCTTCAGACAATAAAGCATATTTTGATTGATTGATTGATTGATATTAATTCAGAAAAAACTGTCTATATGATATTTAAACAAAAGAATATGGAAACCATCAAATTGAACATTATAATTAAAAACAGAACTACTGCTGAAGTTGAGAAACACAAGTATTTGGGTCTGATTATTGACAAAAATTTAAATTTTGAGAGTCATATAGAGAAAATAAAAAATTATATTATTCCTCTGATTGGAGCTATCAGAAGAATACAATTTCTAAGAAAAAATATTCAATTTTTAATATATAACGCACATATTATCTCTCGAATCAGATATATGATCACAGTGTGGTCATCATGCAGTCAAAAACAAAAAGAAATTATTTATAGATTGATGAATAAAGCAATAAAAGTAATATTTGATAAACCTTGGGATACACCATCTTCAGATTTGTACAAAAACACCAATAATATGACACTGAATCAAATTATTAAATTTGAAAAAGCTAAATTTGCATTCAAATTAACCAAAAATATTCAAAAAAGTAATACAACAATTCAGAAAAATTCCAAATTACATAGTCATAATACTCGGATTTTGAACCACTTTCACTTGGACAATATCCATTCCAACAAAGGGAAAGCAAATCCAATTTTCAGCTCTATAGAAACATTTAATAAATTACCAGAACAAATAAAAAATACATAAACGATAACTTTATTTTCCAAAAATTTGAAAGAAATGTTACTATTGAAATGATGTTCATAAGAATACTACAAAACTTTATGGATTATTTGTATTATTTGATAATGTATTAGAATTAGATTACTTTATTTTATCATTGATGTACATTCAACCTTCCTTATACCAGAACTTGTTCTGACTGGAAGTTATTTATACAATAAATAAAAATAAATGCTCAATGAAAAACAAAATGCCCTGGATCGATATTACTCCACATGTAAATCTGGTGCTGGGAAGTGTCGATACCTTCCACATAACGCTAATTTTTTATGCTTTTCGTGTATGCAAGCCATCAACTAATAGAATTCGTACATAATCGTAATAACAATCTCTTAACAGACATAATATGAACTATATAGTAAAAAAGATTTTTAATGCCGTTGACCAGGATCCGTTCAACTTGCAAAAATAGACAAGAGCCACCAAATATTGATCATTTTATCTATAATTTTCTACTTTATGATTAATTTGTATACATTTAGTCATTTAAAAGACTACAACTGTAGAAGAAAATTTTGGATGACCCTTTATAATAGTAATCTCAGATCACCAAATATCAAAATCAACTGATATTAATTTAATTATCCCTAACTTGTAACAAAATAATCGCCATATTATTGATTTTTCCAAGGTAAACCCTGACTCTGCGTGTATGACACCCTGTATCTCAAAAACTGTCCTATACATCTCGTTGTGCCTATGGAGACATTTGATCAGGACATCATAAACTTCATTATAATCAATTATCAGCGAATTCGACTGGGACCCATTTTCCATAAGAACCGTGCGGGGCCCTTTAATATGACTACCAACTTTCGACAGTGCCAGTTTCGTCCAGTAACACTTTATTGTTTTAATATTGAAATAATTATCTTATAGAATCAATTCTGAAATAAACCTGAAATTTACCACACTCTGTCATAATCTAATCAAGATGTTCAAAATCGATTGCAAAATTTCACACACACACCTTCATCATAAGCTCTTGTATGCCGAAAACTGAAGTATCTAGAATAACAGGTGTCCTCTACTCTTGCATAAATTAGCAACCCTGTCCCCGCAACCCGATGATCCTTAGTTTCTATATACTCATCAAAATCTATTGCAAAATTTCACACACACACTTTCATCATAAGCTCCCGTATGCTGAAAACTGACGTATCTAGAATAACAGGTGTCCTCTACCCTTGCATAAATTAGCAACCCTGTCCCCGCAACCCGATGATCCTTATTGTCTATAAACTCATCAAAATCTATTGCAAAATTTCACACACACACTTTCATCACAAGCTCCCGTATGCCGAAAACTGACGTATCTAGAATAACAGGTGTCCTCTACCCTTGCATAAATTAGCAACCCTGTCCCCGCAACCCGATGATCCTTAGTTTCTATAAACTCATCAAAATCTATTGCAAAATTTCACACACACACACTTTCATCATATAAGCTCCCGTATGCCGAAAACTGACGTATCTAGAATAACAGGTGTCCTTTACCCTTGCATAAATTAGCAACCCTGTCCCCGCAACCCGATGATCCTTAGTTTATATAAACTCATCAATTCAAAATTAATGAAAAACAACATTGATGAATGATACTTCCAGTTGGAAGTGATGAGGATCACATGTGGGTCCAAAACGCCCCATTTATAATCTACTCCTTACCTTATACACGTCGTAAAATCCTATGATTCTGTCGAAAGTACTATAGAGGTCGTTCAAAAAGTCGACCACCTGAAAACAATTGAAATATTTAATACCAAAGTTCCGAAACAACTACAGCTAAATACCTGCATCGGTGTACTTTTTGCGCAAAGGGCAGTGAACCCAACAATGTCACTGAAATAAATAGTAACACACTCGAATTGCTCCGGCTGTACTAGCTCTCCAAGCATAAGTTGTTGAGCAACAGGCCTGGGTAGTACTTGGTACAGAAGCTCTTCGGACCTCCTCTTTTCCTGGCTCAGTTCTTCTGTTTTTTCACTCACCAGAACTTCTAGGTTGTTAGCGTATTGTTCCATTCTCCTCAGAAGGTCGTCAATGAGATTTTCACAGTATCCCCTGAAATAGACGATATGACCTAGAATCAACCACAAATCGACAGTAATGGAATATATAGAATACCACAGGGTCTCATTACGCGACGCCTATTGATTCACAGATAACCACGCTGCCGTAGAACGTCGAACAAAAAATATTGTTGGCGAAGCAAATCGGGTAGTTCCTCAGAAATACGTCGAGCGTTTACACTTGCAGAGTTATCGATGTGCGAAACTTTTGGGCTTTTATCGATGTTCTAATGAATCTTATGAGGGTATGTAACGGTCGAGCCGAGTACTAGGAGATCTGGCACTAATGATGAAAAAAACCTGCTTTGAAGGTACAATGTTTGGTGTTACCTTTTCTACGGGAAAGGATTGCTCCTATATGTTCTTCCGATTACCCATTCTGTCATTGATCTTTCCTGAAATGTCTGAAATGGATGGAGCTTTGTTATCTCATGGCTGGTAATTTATAACATCCATCAAGATTGATTACCTGATTACGAGCATTAATATTTAGGTATAGAGCTGATTGAAATATCAATTTTTAAGTTGCATTATTATATAGTGTGTCCCACTTACCATGCTCACCATGTGTATCTTTTTAATGGTGAGAGATACGAGGTCGGTTAAATGACACCAAATGTGGAGTTTATCAAGGCCAACTATAATGTGAAAAAATAATTTGATGAAATCTATTCGTTTTTGTTTTATACGCAAAAAACAGATTTTGATCATTTTCATGTCTCCTCCGTAACTTCTTTATTTATGAAAATATTCGAATAGGAATTTCACATTCTTATAGCAGTTTTTCAATGATATTTCGAAAATAATATGAAATTCATACCAACTCTTCTAGAATTTGAGATATCAGTACCAACTTTCATTTTTCAAATGTAGGTCATAGCTCATTATAACTTAGTTATGAATAACTTTTTTTTCTCTTACAGATGATATGTCACAGTAATAGTTTTTTGCTGATAACAACGGAGTTATCGTCATTTATACAAAAACAAGAACTATTTTGAAGTCGCCATCTTGAATTTATAAATTTTAACAAAAAAATCATGATCTCCGACCTCAAAAACCCCCACATACCAATTTTGAATGGAATCGGACCATAATCACAAATCTCGTCCGCCATATTGGAGGAGCCGCCATTTTAAATTTTTTATTTCAATAAAAATGTCATAGTGCATTGTCACCGGATTTATGAACATGTGCCAAATTTCAAGTTATTAGGACCGCCAGAAGTGGGTCAAAATTCACTTGCAAGAGACATGAAAATGATCAAAATTTGTTATTTGCGTATAAAACAAAAACTAATAGATTTTATCAAAATATTTTTTCACATTTTAGTTGGCCTTGATAAACTCCACATTTGGTGTCATTTAACCGACCTCGTACCTCTTACCATTAAAAAGATACCTATGGTGAGCATGGTAAGTGGGACACACTGTATACGTTTGTCCAATATCCTCATAATTTTAAAAGCTCTGATCTCATGCAAATATCTGAGCTTTATTCTTCAACAAACAAAAAAATTAGTTTGTTGCTGTACTGAAAAATAACATTGGCTTTGTACGTTACTTGGATCCAAATTTGAATTACATGAAACGTTCAATAAGACCAAAGAAAGTGCAACGACGAGAGGAGTGACAGCTAGCCGTTTCATACTTTTTTTGGGCCTTATTACAAGTCGAATAATAATTAAATTTTTATATTTTCTCACCCGGACCTTGGAACATTTTGTAAGAATTCAGCAAAATATTTCTTGAAGAAATATCTCTTGAATTGTGGTGGTTCATACCAAATTCACAAACAATTCTTGAAATATACACAAAACAAATTTTAGTCAAAATGACATTATAGTCAATTTTGATGAGGGGAGTTTATTTTCGAATGTAACTGTTATAATATACGTGAAAAAATAGGAAAAAAGGTTTATTCACTCATCGCCAAATCCAAAATGACTGAATCATAACGAAAATGTCTTGTTGGTGGAGATATATTTGGCCACATGGCAGACAATGATTAGCAACCATCTTCAGTTATATTATTGAAATGAAAACGACCATCAATTTCACCAATGGAATAGTAGAAAGCCGCACTTTTTTCTAGGAGTATTAATTTAAAAGTATTATGGTTTTCAGTAAAGAAACGACAATAACACATGAATGTACTTTCAATTCAATTCAGTATAAAAAAGGTGTTATCAAAATTCCAAATGACATGGTTGAATTGATTTCATCAGCTACAAAGATTCTTAGGGATGATATTGTTTTCATAAAAAACATTCTTTAAAAAATACACATCCAAAAAGCTTTTTCCTCAGAACAATCCAATACATTGACAAATGAAAACAACAAGTGACAAGTCCTTCCACAATTAATAGACAACCATCAGTCTCTAGTGATCAGCACTAAGCCATCTCGGGAAGGTACATGCCCAGAGTACATGCGGAATTCGCAAATATACCTGCGATATAGAAATTTCCGAGTTTAAAGTCACAATTTTCGAGTTTGAAGTCGGAAAAACAAAATTCCAACGTTGAAATCGAAATTTCCGAGTTTAAAGTAATAAAAATGAAAAAAAAAAAACTATGTGACCCTTTGTAAGTCGCGCATTCATTCGTAGTTAAAGACAATGAAGTTTTGATCATTATCATTCATTGGATGAGACAAGATGACTCTAATGTTATCAGGCCAATCCTAGCTCTGATGAGAGCCAATGACCTTGAGATATTCAAGGATGCAGGATGCAGGTGGTCATTCCCAACCATTGTTTAGCATTTAGCATTGTTTAGCACTTGCAGTAGTGTCCTCCTTGAGGAACATTGCCCAAATGGATATCAGATGTACTTTAATGTCCGTAAGTGGAAGTAGTTGTTTTCTGTCAAATGTTTCATTGTCAGAATTAACTTTGTTACACTAAAATTGAAATTAGAAAAAGTTGCGAAGCCAAAATATTTTGATGGAAGGTAATGATTAGACCCATCAGTTGCAGTAATATCCACAATGAATTTTTAAGTTTCATATATTTTATTTCCGAACTGCCTCGTTGGTACTCGTGCTTTGAGCGTTCATTGCGTAAACATATCCTTTAGGATTTATCATAAATCATATGCTGTGTGTATGGCAACACCTAATTTTTTTTCTTTCCTTTTTAAACATTTTTTAGTACTAAATAATTTTTGATTAGGAATGCATTTGCAATTACTTAAACTTTATACTTATAGCTTAAATCAGTTCTAATTTGATTTTTATATCAAAATAAAGCACATCTGCGTTTTCGGGTTAAGTGGAGAAGAATATTTTGGGTTGCGTCTAGCACTCAATAAAAAAAAAGCCCTTTATTTTCAATAACATCTATGTTTATTATAACTATTTATGTAGGTCTCTATTTGAAAATATTAAAGACGATTATTATTATATGTCTCAGATTTTCCACTTCGACGGAATGTGAGGAAAGAAGGGTATTTGGACTTTGTAGTTGTAATATTTCCTGAATGAATGAAAATAATATTATTTTTAATTACTAAGTTTTGTACTCACTTCATGATATTTCGAAGATTGAGACGAATCGTATCGAATGAAGGTCTGTCTTCGGGGTTGTCGTTCCACGATTTTTCCATCAGCTCAACCAATTCTTCAGGACAGTCTCGTAAAGTAACTGCTGGACGAAAAGGGGGAGTCTCGCGAGACGCAACTCTGGATATGATCTCTGAAAAATGTGTACTAAATTAAATAACACTGGATTGATGTTACGCAAAAATAATTTAATTGTGATTCAGACACAAAAGACTATAGCCACCTATGATTGCTCATTGGACGATCTCTGGAAATGTCTAATTTTAAAGTATGATGATGAAAAGTTAATTGAAACAACAAATTGAGTTGAAATTATACCATGCTTAAGATATCATGGGTATATTTTAAATGTTCACAGTTTTTGGATGCGCAGTAAATTATATGATTACAATGAGTTCATACTATACTGGCTGTTCGTGGAAAGTGGCTCTCCCCTATATAAACTTTTTGTTTTTGAAGAAAATGGAATGAAGTTTGAATAATCAGTGTACAACATAAAACTGCATTTTCTGACTTGTGGCTCAGCTTCATGCAACTTGCAGTTTCAACGGAAATACCACTTTACCGTTTTAGGACAAAAAGTATCCAGTTTGTGAAGTTTTATTTTAAAATTTGTATTACTAGTTTTTTTCATATTGCACTATGCTGGCTCATCCAGTTTTAATTTGATACCGCACACTATTCTGTTTCACACTTTCAAACTTAAAAATGAAGCATTTTTTGAGATCAAAATAAGATTGGAATGCATCGGACTTGCGGCCAACACAACTTATAAAACAAAACCTTTGAGGCGTCCTGAAAAAAATTCACATGTTATTTTACCTCGTAAATTAGATAAATGTTAGGTTTGATATTATTTAAAACACATGTTAATAATAAAATAATATTTATGCAAGAAGTTATGTTATTAGTTTTTGCATTAATGATTTTGTTTTATCATTTGTGTTGCTCGGAAGTTAAGTTTTTATCCCAATAGTGTGCAGCATCAAATTAATCGCAATAAAATGCTCTTATTTCTTAAACCGACGTGCCTCCATGATGCCATTTGAAAAAGAAATCAGTAATACTTTAACAATTAAATTTTACATACCAGGTACATTTCGACCGAAAACTGTAAAGTTGTAATTTTCCCAAAATTTCTGAGCTGAAATAAATTGGTGATTTGAACGTATCGTTGCATGAAGCTGACACGCTTGTCAAAAAATGCAGTTTTATGCCGTATAGAGATCCTCTAAATTTCATTCCATTTTCCTAAAAAATAAGAGGCAACCCACAACCCCCTTGGGTGGGGTCTATGCACCTCCTCGTTGATCCCTCTGGCTGCGGCCTTGAATTACGCCTTAGTTTAGAAATCACTGTGTGTGACACAACAAACGTTATGTCATACACAGAGTGCTCATTTTTTCTTGACCATTTTTTATTCATGACTAAGACTGGTCAGGTTCATGAGGTCTGTTTGTGTTTAACTACATTATGTGGTTATGTCGATGGAACTTAATAAACTCTGCTATGTATACGCTGCCTAACTTGTTTCATGTCGTAATAATCTTAGCCACATCTTGCGGCATACTTCAGCAGGTGGTGCCTTCTGTAAAATCAAGTCAAATTCGGATTGTTGATCTGAATCTTTGTTCTGATTGAAATGTCGAGAGATCTACTTCATATTTTTTGTTAACTGATTTGTATGTTTTCAATTCTTTAATAGTATTCTACAAAGCATTTATTTATTTATGTATTCGAAATTTGGGATACAAACAGGTTAATACCTATACAAGCATCCACTATATAATACAATCAGTTACAGAGCCAATAAACTTGTCTAATCTAGTACAGAATAATATATATTTTAATCGAATAAACATCCTACCACCCTTGTGGTCTGTATAAAAACAAGGAATACTAAATACAATAAAATAAGTTGATAGAATAAAAAAGAAAAAGGTGAAAACTAAGTAAACTAGCCAATAAACTTAAAATAAATAAATATTTTATATATATATATATATATATATATATATATATACATATATATATATATATATATATGATTTAAAATAAAAACTAAGTAAATTAATCAATAAATTATAAAATAAATAATTATTTGGTATATATATGATTTCTCAATATCTTCACAGAGTCTTTGAGTGCCTCTAATCCAATGAATTTAACTGTTTTCATTGGAATTCCGAAAGTCTTCGCAATTTCGACGAAAAATTTTGAAATGGTACCCCTAGCCCCGATAAATATCCCCGTAACTTGAATTTCACCATTAATTTTAATTTTTTCTTTGAAATATGGAATAGTGGGTTCATAAATCTCCTTTTTTTCATTGTTCACTTCTGTTGGCTGATTTTTATTGGTTTCAAAGCGTATTGTAGGATCGATTATGTAAGCTGTGTCATGTTTACGGTCTATTGCTATTATATCTATCCTTCGATTACTCTCGTTATCAGCAGTACATTTAATTTCTTCATGTACTTCAAATTTTGAAGCCAGCTCCATGGCAATTACATGACGAATTTTATTATGTCTCGTATTTCTGAGAAGTTGTCCAAATTGGCATGATCCCAAGACATGAGGAAGGGTTTCTTTCTCAGTGCAGTGTCTACACTGGGTACCATCATGGGATCTACCTGGAATTCCTCTCAGATTTACGACATGACCAGTCATTTTAATTGCTTCTTTCCATTCCGAAGGAGTGAGGCCTTCACTAGTTTTTACCCATGAATTTGCTGGAGTATATTCTTGGTATAATACAGCACCTGATCCTTTTTGGATGAGTGACTGCCATTTTTCAAATTCTCTACATCTCAAAATATCTCTCAACTTTTTGCCAGAAAATGACCATTTATTATTATCCACAGGAATATTCAATTTTTCCAGGCATTTGTCCACATCATGTTCAAAATTTTTCGTTCTTTCCAAATATGGACTTAGTTGTCTCTTCAATAATTTACAGTTGTTGTAACTTTGTAGAAAGGCTTCCCAAGAGGCTTTGAATAGATCAAGTCCTTTTAGATTTTGTTTGGAATATAACATACTGTCTGGAATATCAGCAGGAAGATCTAAGATTTCTTTCAGAGACGACTTGACAATTTTATCGATATCATTTAAAAATTTCATAGGGATTTTATCTAAAGGAGTGCATTGAAATGAATAAACCAATGATGGCCAAAGCGAATAATTCAAAATTTGAAATTTCTGATGACATTTCAACAGGGGAGATGAAACCAAATTATGGAGGTTCTTTTTCAGGTCATTCATAATTCTTTCTTGATTTAAGGTTATTTCATCATTGAACGTGATTCCAAGATACTTTATTGTCTCTTTATGATCCAGAGAATGAAGTGGACTTGGAAAGAAAATTAATGGTACCAGTTTTCCATTTCTGATATTGATTACTTTTGTTTTTCCTTCATTCAGTTTCAGTCCTATTTCCAAAAATTTTGATCTTGCCATTTCAAGAAGAGATAATGCACTTTTCTCATCATTTCCTATAAAAAAAGTGTCATCAGCAAAACCAAGGATTGAAGCAGGAGGAATATCAGCATCAATTGAATATCCATAGGTTGATGAGATTTCAGGGGTAGATAGATCTTCAATAATCAAATCAGTTGCAAGATTATATAGAGCTGGTGAGAGAGGGGCACCTTGCATTACTCCTCTTCTCATTTCGATAGGTTTGGTTCTTCCTTCCGTTGTTTCTATTTGAGTCGAATTATTTGACTGAAAATCTATCAGAACATTTTGTAATTTCTGAGGTAATGACGATGATTTGATAGTGTTGTTCAGATGGTCATGACCAATATTATCATAAGCTTTACTTATATCTAAGAATACAACTGTGAGATCTTTTTTGTTTTTCTTAGCATCTTTCAGTATACCATTGAGTATCGATGCATTGATATGAGCTCCAGGAAAGGGACTAAAACCACGTTGATTCTCATTAAATTCGATGTAATTTCTCATTTTTCTGTCAAACACCTTCTCGATAACTCTTCTCACAACGGAACAGATGGAAATAGGTCTCCAGTTACTTGCTTCATTTTCGTTTCCATCTTTATAAACTAAGACAGTTCTAGCTTTCTTGAAGATATCTGGAACGTATCCATATTTTGAAATGTTTGTTGTAATATCAGCGAGAATTTTCATTATATGTTTATTTTTCAGTACTCTGACTATAATTTTATCTATTCCAGGAGCAGTGTCGATTTTGATTTTATTTAAAGACTCTTTAATATCATTTACATTTACTTTATGATCATAGCTGAGATCAAGTAAATTTTTTTCTTCGTTTGTAACTTTTGGTGGATATTCATTCCTAACACTTTCATTTTCATGGGAAAAACGATCATGAAAATGCGTGAAGATTTCATCCAATGGTATAATGCAGGATTTATCATTATATTTATCTATAACCATTCGAATGGCTTTTCTTCTTTGGTTATAATATAAGTACTGTGCCAAATCATACTGATATTTTTCCTTTCTTCTGGATCTTTCCTTTTTCGATGTTTTCTGTGGATTTCGAGAGTCTTTATATGAAAATCTTTTTTCCTTCTCCTCAGTTCATAAAATTTCGATGCAGGATGTTTTGGGCCAGGTAGAGTATGGATTCTATTTTTGATAAAATCAATGAACCTTGTTATTTTGTCGTTGAACTCATGACTGTCTTCAACTCCAGAAGAAAACATTTCAATCCAAGGTTTGAATTCATCTTCTACTTCTGGATCTTCTTCAGCATTGCGGTCTTTCACTTCATCATATTTTTCACCAATATTATCCTTATGTATATATTTCGACATAACATTCTCCCTGTATTCACGAGGATGCGATTTACTAATATGAATAGCAACGTTTTTGAAATATTGAGAACATAATTCACACTGTGATTCACATTCATGCTCATTTTGTGAATAACTAATTATATCTTCTATTAGTTCAGTTTTCTTTTGGTTTGATTTTTCATTTCTGTGAATTTTGAAGACGTGTATATTGATACCTTTCTTTGACTTGAAAAATCGATTACATTCTTTACAATGAAATTTTTCTTGATTTTGTATACTTTCAGAGGGATAGAGAGAGTTGAATTTATTTCATGGATGTCGATATTCGGCGATATTCTATTAAAATTTGATGGACCAGCATCATTCAAATCTTGAGTTGGTATGATGAAATGGTCCAATTTGAACTTATGTACATCATCCTGAGGATATTTGGATGGCAAGTAGTCATCATCATCAGACAGCTCAATGATTGTCAAATTTGTTCAAACTGTCACCAAATAACTTCGAATATATATAATACACAAATAACGTTTCAAATCTTCCAAAAACTGCTAATTCAATGAATCAATGATGTACTGTGGTCACTTGGAATAAGTCTGGAAAGTATATATTCAAATCTGCCGCCAAATATAATGGTTTTTTGATGGAGCAATCGGATGAGACTCAAGTATGGAAATGAAATACCTACGGGAATCTTATGGTTGCATCAGTTTCTGATCTGAGATATCTCTAACGGATTCCCAATGGTTATTTATATTTCCGGTTGAAAGTAATGAAATGAGAAATGGACATGAGGTGTAGTTAAATGTATATAAAATCTCACCATGTGGTTCTAGAAACTGTCGAGCTGCTTCGAATGGTCCTCCTCGTACAATAATTTCTTCCAAAATAATCCCGAAGCTGTAAACGTCTCCCTTTTGAGTTGCTGGTGACCCTGGAATTACTGTCAATGGCAACAACTCTGGAGCAACCCATAACATTTCTGAAAAATTATTGGGTAATGATCAAATTATACAAGTAACTTTAATTTTTAAAGTGTATAGAAAGCGACTGAAATACTAAAGCAACGTTTTATCGACAATCACAAGCCCAAATTAGTCGATTTATTGAAATGAGATTGACCTTTAACCATCACACCGAATGTTTCTTCTAAAACTCGGTGATTCTCAGAAAGCTATGACTCGGCGCTCTGGTTGCTGGTTGGTTGTTTTTTCTTTGTTTTGCTCCAAAAGCTGACGAAGTTGTATTGAATTATTCTTCCATTTTGTAACAGTGGAATACAGTTAGGTGTAAAATGCTCCTTTACATAGCTTAAATAGGGATGATAATGGCCGTTTCTGAGTTGATTGTAGATAATAGCATATTATGCAACAATTAAGTTTTACAAGCGTCTTAGCGGAGTAGTGTTTAGAGGAGCTTTTACTAATTTTTTTCTACGAACTCATATTTAAACAAGTAAATCGTACTTTTTTTATTTACAAATTGAAGTTTTGGTTTTCGTGTCGGAAGTATACGCTACTATAGTGCTGTGTTCATGTGTATGCGATTACGATACGATACGATACGAGATGGAAAAGAGCTCGTCGAATTATATGAAATCGCCAATTTTCAAAACTCCCGGAAACTCTCTTTATGAGCACCAAATGATTGGACTATTGCGTAACTGCACTGAACAGCACCTGATTCAAATTGTGGTGTAGTTTACACTTTACCAAGAAACAGTCGAAATGATCTAATGATTTGAAAGTCTTTGAAATTTCTTCGCGCATACTCACTTGTAAAATAATTTTCATCTTTGGTTACTTCTAAGGGCGTAGTTAGAGATATAAGTCCAAAATCAGAAATTTTCAAAACGAATCTTCCATCGATCAAACAGTTATGAGAACGTAGTTTCCCGTGAACAGATACCTCAGAATTGTGCAGGTAGCTCATACCCTGAAAAATAAACAAAATCATATTTATCTATTTATTCAACGAATGATATTGTGACCGTTTGATTTTTTGAATCAAAATGCTCATGTGAACTTTCGTTCTTCCTTATTCTAGGAGTACAGCTACCAGTGTCTAATATGGATGTTTTCAAATATTAACAGATATAGAGCAACTACATCTAGGTCCACAAGATTCACGGAAAGTTCCAATATTCAACTACCAATTTACAGAAAGAGTCATACGCAGAGATTTGTTTTTTCTTTGGTCCTAAACTATATAACATGCTTCCAACAAACTTGAAGAATATCAATAACATCAAAAAATTTAAAACTACTCTCAAACAGCATCTAATCGAGAATCCGGAAATTATTAATATTTTTTTAGAAAAAAAAAACGTCTGTATATGTGAGTGTATATAAATAATGTATATCTGTATTCGAATATATATTTAGTTTGTCAACACCACCTCGAAAAATCCATTGCCATTTCTCCCCGACATCCCGTCCTCATCGTATTAAAATGATAAATAATTAATTTCTATATGTCATTCTTAATTATTGTACATTCAAATTTCTTCCATGAATGAGTAAAAAAGCACAATACAGGCATTTGTATGCCTAGGTGACATTTACCCATTCAGGATGAATTATTTAATAAGAATTCTTTAATGTCGCTGCTGTACTTCATATTGAACTGAATAAATTGAAATTGAAATTGTATGAAAACAGTGACATACCCCACTTTTCAAAATATACAAACATTTTATTTCAAGAAAAAGAGATAATCTAATATAGGCGTCGAATGTAAAGTGACAATTACCAATAATTTGAGTTCATTTATTTATTTAGTAGCCCATACAGACAGTCAGGTGAATGGCTTCAATGCCATAAATAAAAACTAAAATTTCAATTTGATGAGAATTTTTGAAATTCATAGTCATCAAACTAGGCAATATAACTTGTTTGACCTCGATTATGCTACCTCTACAGTTGTCACTCATACTGCTCTAGATGAATTTAACAAAGTAGCTAATAATATAACAAATTGCAGAAATTTTTCCAAATTCAAAGTATCTGCGAAAAAACAGTTTTTCCTTGTGGAATTGATATCCTACTATTGATGTTTCAATCTTTGTTCACTAATATATGATTTCATTATGGAATCATCATAATTGTATATGTTTATTCTGTTCATCGGTGATTTATGATATATTTGTTTCAATTGCAATTGTTAATCATTTTTATTATTAGTATATGTACAACTTCCTCATACCAGAATTTGTTCTGACTGGAAGGTTTTCACTCAATAAATGAATAAATAATATGAGTAAGATTATTCAAATCAGTTCTTTCATTCATGGATTGACTATTAGAAATAATATGAACCATTTCCAAGAAAACTCTTTTAGTTTCATTATTCTCAGAATCTAAAATTTATTTGTTATTATATTCCATTTGATGATCTTTCTGATTAACGTGTTACGAAAGTACGCTTGAATTAACGTTTCATCTACAGTCAACAAGTCTATGGGAAATAATACGACTATTGAGACTTCTGGAGGTTTGGCCAATATGTTCTGGAACAATCCTTACGAAGGATTTTATAAACAACATTGGACTTTTGCTTATTTCAGATGGGACTTTTCACTTTAGTGTTCAACTTTGAGATAGTTTACATTTTTTAGAAATCTTAAAATTTTCTTCGAAACCTTGATTAATATATGAGTGAGTCATCGATGTATGGAAGGGATCTGAAAAGAAGAGGTTCTCTTTCAATTACTATGGAAAGTACTGAGGTGATGAGAATACCAGTGTGTTAGTGTCACTAAAAGTAATTTATTAATAAGGTGTTTGGGATATGAATTTTCTAATTACATTGTTTGTAGTTCAATTGAACATTCGTGTTGTAAACTAGACTGAGTAATTTTTGATGAAGAGTTGAAAATGGTTGATGATATAAAAAAATAAAGTATGAATAATAAAACATACATCACTATATACGAGGGGGCGCCACAGGGTATACTAGGAAATTATTGGAAAGGAACAAAAATATAATTTTTGGAATATTTTTCATTTTATCTAAATTTCTGACAGATGCTGTATCCTTAGAAATTCTTACCTTCACTATATCGTATATCAGAGACATCCTAAAATTCCAGTCAAGATGGATGTCCTCATTTTCAAGAACATCTTTCAGACTTCCTTTTGGGCAATATTCGGTTAGAATCAGTATAGTAGGGGACTCGATGCAAGCTCCTATGAATCTTACTGTATTCTCATGAGTGACGTCTCTGACCTAAAAACACATAATTGTATGAAACAATGCTTCATAGGGGCTTTAGCAATTATAATATACAGGGTGTTTCTTAAGTACGTGTAGAAACTTCAAGAGCATGTTGCTGACGTTGAAATAAGAAAAACAGTTTCCATAAACACATGTCCGCAAGTTATTCGTTTCTAAGATACAGAGTGTCAAAGTTTTATTCCTATATTTGTTTTCTGTTAATAAATTCCAAAACATTTGTGATATTCGGGTGAAGTTTGGTATCTGGGATGATTTTTCAATGACAAAATCAAATTTTGTGTTAATTGTGAAAAAACTAATTACTAATTGAATTTATTTTGTATTAAAAAATCTTGTCATTCAAAATTATTTGCATCGATTATTTCAAATCTCAATAACTCGAAAACAGTTGCTTGCCGTGACCTCTACCAAGAATATATTTTTTACACAAACTAAATAATAAATATTCTCAGATACCAAATTTTACCCAAATATCAAAATTATTTTGAAATTATTCACAAAAAATAAAAAAAGAACTCAACTTTGACACTCTGTATCTCAGAAACGAATAACTTGTGGACATATGTTTAAAGGGACTTTTCTTCTTATTTTGATATCAGCAATACGCTCCTAAATTTTCTACACGTACTTAAGAAACACTCTGTATAATAGCAGTGTAGATTTTGACAATTGCAGCTGTGTCCTGCATATATCGTTATAATAGTAATAATAATACTCCCTCATGAACACTCAATTAATTTCAGAGCGTTATAATAATTTTTTTGAACTCACAAAAATTATCTTAAAAGGCAAGAATCAGTCGAGTATAAAAATGCACATAACAATGATTGGATTAGAGAAACTGAATTGAGAAATATTAAATTTAAATTATATAAACATAATATTAATGATAAACATGTATTCACTGAATATGAAATTCAAAGAAATAAAGTCAATGCTATGATTAAAAGAGGCAAAGCTGAACATATTAATGAAAAAATTCACTCCGCTTATGGTAATAACGAAAAAAATTGGAATAGAATAAACTATTGCCTTAGAAATACTTCAAAATCGAGTGAAATTGTGATATTGAAGTAAGTAATAAATTCAAATGGTAATATTATTACGGATGAATTGGAAATAGTTGAGGTGATGAATATTATCTTTTCAAATATTTGTCAAAATATAAGTATATATTCCAAGATACTGACCATAAACAATGTCAGATTGAGTCTGCCACATATTTGGTCTTAATCGTTAAAGTGCTAACGTGTGAATTTAAAAAACTGCTCAGTTCTCGTGTTCTACGTATTTTGTAAGTGTACCATTGGAGAAGACTTGCCATTTGGAGTAATTCAATAGAATTCAATAAAATGAATTTTGACACTATTTGACATATAATTTTGAAAAGTCACAAAATACTCCTGGAGTTATAGAGGAGGATAATTATTCCAGTGGCGGATTTCAGTGCACCCAAGTAGATTATGTGAACACTGATAATTCTGAGGAGCCGATTTTACCCATAGACTTTTCTATCTCACAATCAACTCAGAACAGTATAGAGACTGATAATGAAAGGATTATCCATTTGAAAAGAGAAAATGAACTTTTATTGGAACTATTGGGAGCAAAAGACCAAATAATTGCAAAAAATGAAAGAATTATAAATACTCTATCAAGTCAAGTAGATTTCTTATCTAGAGAATATAATAAATTAATCAGTGACCGAAATGATAAAAAGGAAATTTTAACGGAGTTAAATTTTTTGAAAGATAAAGTTGATAGTTTCTCCACCAAATGTAATAGAGCTGAATTTACTGAAAAAATGTCGTACGCTGATGTAATAAAAAATGAAAATCCGAAAAAAGCCATAGTTCTGCAGAATACTCCAGCACTAATCATTAAACCCAAAATTCAACAAACTTTCAAAAAAACCAAAGAAGAAATTCAATCCAAAATTAATCCAGTGAGAGCCAAGGCTTGCATAACGAGACTTCAAGAAATCAAACAAGGCGGAATACTTCTGAAAACAAACTCCGAAGAAGAAATTAAAAGACTGCAGGATTTTACTGAAAAAGAAATAGGAAATGATTATATCATCACAACTTCAAAACTCAGACTTCCAAGGCTGGTGTTCATAGGATCGAAGAACTTCAGAAATACAGAAGAATTCAAAGAAGAGCTTCAAATTTTCAGATGCATAGACGATGATGATATACTTCAGATAAAATATTCTAGACAGTCAAAATATTCTAAAAATTTTATTATTTATGTTGAAACAAGTGGTAAAACTTATCGTAAATTGGTAAACAAAGAAGTAATCCTTGGATGGCATAGATTAAAAATCAGAGAAGATTTTAATATCATATCTTGTTCAAATTGTAATGGGTATGGCCATTTTTTCAGAGACTGCAGAAATTCCACTTCTTGCTCATTCTGTGCAGGAAATCACAATATTAACCAATGTGATAAGCAAATTAATCCTTGCTGTGTAAATTGTAAAGTAGCTAGTGAAAAGTTCAATTGGAAAGGTAACTATAACCATACTTCTCATGATAATGATTGTCCAATTTTGCAAAAAAAAATCACTTTAGTTCGGGAGAGAACAAGTTATGAATAGTCTGATTACTGGTAATTTTACGAAACTTGATAATTTAAATATACTTTACTTAAATATACGAAGTATGCTGAATAAAATCAATGAATTAGAAATTATACTGAACAAATATAAACAAACTCACATACTAATTTTGACGGAAACATGGATCAAATCGACTGAAACTGATTATTTCAATTTACCTAACTTTACAAGCATTCACCATTGCCGTGATGATAAACAAGGAGGGGGAGTGGCAATTTATTTTAAAACTGGATTGAAATTTATCAGTATTCACAAAAAAATAAATAAAGAATACAATACAGTAGAAATAGAAATTTCGCAGTTTCGATCAAAATTAAACATAATAGCCCTTTATAGACCTCCTAGTTCAAAAATTAATGATTTCTTTGAATATATTGATAAAATCATGAATCTCAACAAAAAAATTATTTTGATAGGAGATATTAATATAGATATATTAACAGATAGCAATTCTGTTACCAATTATAAAAATATAATAGAAAGTAATGGTTTTCAAATTAAAAACAAAATAAATCCAAACTGTTTTACCAGAAAACAAAATAATGCATCAAGCATTCTTGATCATATCTTAACTAACTGCCACCAGTTAGATTTTAGAATGAAATTAGAAGACACTTCAATAACGGATCATCGCATAATATATAACTCTATTCAAAAAGTCAATGTTGCGCTGAAAAAATTTAAAAAACGTGAAATTGTAAAAGTTGATTACACTAAATTCAGAAAACTTATTGCTGATAATTTAAAGAGAAATCAATGTGAAAATTTTGAAGATTTATTGAAATTACTTAAAGAAGCTAAAGATCAATCTATTATTAAAACATATTATAGAACTCGTGAAAATAATGATTGGATCACCAGCTCTATTATTCATGAAATTGAAATCAGGAATAAAAAATTCGAAATTATGAAACAAAATATTAATGATCAAGAACTTTTCGTAGAATACAAAATTCAAAGAAATAAGGTAAATGCAATGATTAGAAGAGCAAAATCTCAATATGTCAATAAACAGTTTGAAGAATCACAAGGCAGTTCAAAGAAAATGTGGGATGTATTGAATTATTGTATGAGAAAAAATCAAAATTTGATCAAAATAGGGATATTGAATCATTACAATTGAATGGCAATATTATCACCAATAACGTGGAAATAGCAGATTTAATGAATTTACACTTTTCCCACATTGGTGAAAATATAGCAAATGACTTAAAAATGTTCTATAACAACATGCCTACTGAAGATATTTTTCCTCTTCATAACAATTCCTCAATGCTTCTATTTCCAACCGACGAAACTGAAATATTAGAAATAATTAGAACTCTTAAAAGAACATGCCCTGATCCTGATAATTTTATTACTAGGGATATTTTTGAATTGAAAGACATTTTGGTAGGACCACTCACTAAATTAATTAATAAATATTTCACAAAAGGGGTTTTTCCAGACGAACTGAAACATGCATCAGTTAGACCTATTTATAAAAGTGGGGATGCTCAAGATCCTGAAAATTACAGACCCATAGCATTATTGAGTATTTTTTCAAAAAATTTCGAAAAAATTTTGAAAAATAGAATTGTTGATTTTATCAATAAAACATATCAATTTGATCTGAATCAATTTGGTTTTCAAGAAAAAAGTGGATCGCAAGCAGCTGTTTTAGAAGTTATTGATTTGATTCAAGAAAATCTTGATAAAGGTAATTATGTGGTAGCTGTATTCATGGACCTTAAAAAAGCCTTTGATACAGTTGACCACTCAATACTTCTAAAGAACTTAGAGTCGATTGGTATCAGAGGAATTGTAAATGATCTTTTAAAATCCTATTTTGAAAAAAGAACTATAAGGACATACACTAATAACGTGGAAACTGATAGATTGAATATTAACAAAGGTGTTCCCAAAGGGTCGGTTTTAAGTCCAATTTTATACTTATTATATATACAAAATTTATCCCAAATCAACTTATCATGTCATTACACCATATACGCGGACGATACAGTGCTTTTATATGCAAATAAAAACCCTTTAATTCTAGAAAATACGATAAATGAAGACTTACAAAAATTTGAAAAATGGCTTTATTCCAATCTTCTCTCTGTTAATTCAAGAAAAACTGAAAATATGATTTTTCAACAAAGAAATAAACAAAATATTAAATTAAATATAAAAATAAAAAATGAACAATTGAAACAAACTTCTCTGATCTCAAAGCATCGTACCTTATTATCAATAAAATGATTAAATCTAATTTTGTATTAATCAGAAATTCAGAAATTCCCAATTACCATACACGACAACATGACTTGTTCCATCTAGATTCTGCAAATTCTGTAATTGGCCAGAAAAGATTCACGCATGAAGGTCTTTCAAAATTTAATGAAATACCCGAAGACTTAAAAAATTGTAGAAATATCACTGAATTTAAAACCAAAATAAAAAAATATTTTCTCGAAAAAAGAAATGGACTTTATTAGGATTCCTTCTTTGTTTTGGTGTTTTTTGTTTCTTTGTAGTTCTGAATGTTTCATTTAAAAAAAAAATATGTAAATACAAATACAAATACATGATCAGTCTCATACCAGTTTGAAACTGTTTGACTGATCATGCTATTCCATCATAGATTAATAATTGACTAAATACCCGTTCATAATTTTACAGTTGTTTCTTAAAATTAAGAAATGGGTATACCTTTATTTTATACATGTAGCATTGAATTATGAATAAACGTTATTATTATTATTAAGTAGTTACATACCACAAAAATATTCCTCCGATAAATAATAATACTTCAATGCTTCTCTTTAAAATTTTAGATCAAAAGTACTTTGAAAAAAAACTTGTCCTGGTCCAGAAGGTTTGGTCACCAAAGACATTTTGGAGTTGAAAAATACTTTAGCTCAACCCTTATCAAAAATTATTAATGCATATTGCTCGAGAGGAATTTTTCCAGATGAATTGAAACACTGAGAATTTTTTCAAAAATTATTGAAGAACGTATACCTAGTTGATTTCGTCAATGCAAAATGATGTTTTGATGAAAACCAGTGGTACTCAATCAGCAGCATTATAAGTAATTGATAAAAGTCGAGAAGGACTAGACAAAGGAAATTATGTGGTTGCGATATTTATGGACCTCAAAAAAGCTTTCGATACCGTTGATCACTTTTGAAACATTGGGCGTTTTGAATAGTCCCCTTAAATCATATCTATTATACAAAACTATCAGTACCAAATCTTGTAACTTTGAAACTAACAAGCATTCCATTCTCCAGGGTTCTGTCTTAGGTCCTTTTATATTTACTTTACATTCCAACATTTCCAGAATGTGTCTAGAAGGTAAATACACCATTAATGCATACGATGATTTATATGAAAAATCTAATCCTTCAATTTTAGAAACTATGATCAACGAAGATATGAAAAAAATATGAAAAGAGGCTTTGTTTTAATCTTTTATTATTAAATACAAATAAATCTGAGTACTTACCATATTTTTCAAAAAAAAATTACAAAAAATTCACAGATTAGGTATCTGGGAATATGGATTCATAAACATTTGAAATGGGACAAACATATTGCTTAACATATGATGGAGCTTATAAAAAAAATTCTCCCATTATTGGAGTCATGAGAAGACGTCCCAAACTCAATCCAAAAACTGCAGACATGATTCTACATTCTCATATGATAAGTAGAATATTTAGGGAACATGTTTTAAAAATAATTTCAACAAAATTTCCACTTTATATAAAAAAGCCTTAAAAGTTTTGCATCGTCTTCAACAACAAGTAAACTACATGGTTACAGAAGAAAAAGATTGTTTCAAGAACTCTATACAATAGAAACTTTGAAAATGTTTTTCAATATTGGAATTACCAACGGCAGTTCTTTGTTCTGTTTTTTTTTATGTTATGGAACAGGAATGCTGGTGAGAGAAAAGATGCTTTGTTGGATGCTTTGTTTTGAGGGAAAATTTAAGTTCACAACGAACTCTTGTATAAAACTGTTATGTTTACCTGTTTAATCTCCCACAGCAGCTTTTTATTGATGTCAACTTTTTTTCTGATTATTTTTTTGATCGCCACCCGACTTCCCCTGTAAACACCAACTGTAGTGAATATTTTAGTAGCTTGTAGTGAAGTGCATGAAGTAAAAGAAGCTCTGCAACTCGTTAAGCCATATGTCTGTGAAAAACGAAATCATATAGCAATATTTTTAGCATTGAAATCCAAAGAAGGTACACACCTCTGATAGTTTATGTATGGCTAATTTTGATCCAAAGGTTTTTCCTGATTCCAGATGGACCTCTTCGGGTCTTATTCTCCAGGACATATTGTTCAAATCAGCAGCAGCTTTCATGTGCCTCAAGAAGAAAATAAATGTAAATACAGGGTGGGCAATCTATTTTCCTGCGGAGTGTAGCACCACAGTAGTGAATTAATGAACATAGAAGTATCAAAGAAGTTTTGAAGAAGGCGTTTATATTAATAATACCATAACTCTACATTTCAAAGATAATAATTCATTTTATAAAATGGAATACTCTATAAATAGATATTGCATTAGTTCAAGTTTATGTAGGGATTAAATTCATTCAAGGTACTGAAGTGACACTTTAAATTTAAACCCTAAGGGATTAAAAGTTGAAGAATTTCCAAATTTAAGGCAAAAACCACATTTTTCATTTTATTTTATTGAAATTAGCTAAATAACATATAGGCATCTCAAACAGTAGATGTTGTTTTTATTATTGTTTTTATTTAAATTTAGGTTCACTCCACTACGGTTTGCCAGGCTGAAAAAAGGCAGACAATTGAAGGTTAATTTTTTTTCATTAGCGTATTCTGAAATTGAATCTTCTAGGGTTGAAGTGATGGAAACTCCTTCAGAGGTTCTGGCAAAAATCTTGTCTGCCACATTTTTTTTCTGGGTCAATAAATTTTCATTGTAGCCTTCCGCCACTTTTTCACCCACCATGTCTCTTCAATTGATTCAGGCTTGCTCCCGAGTCAGCAAGTAAAGATGCGGAGGTTCTGCGTAGTTGAATACCATCCAGAGATTATTTTATTACTTATATCAAAATGAAATGAATTCATTTAAAAAAAATCTACAAAGCAGTCATGGAACATCCTATATGATCACATATATGAATTTTTAGAACCTATGATGTGAATACAAGTCAGAGAGATAGAAATCTACAAAAACACCAAAATTATGTCAATTTTTGAAGCTTACAGCTCCCGATGATGCTAACTTCGTTGGTGAAACGCCCGTTTGAGAAATTAACGTAATTTTGGGGCTTGGGTAGTTTTCTACATCTCAGAGTACTGAATCATATTAACGTTTTCCAAATGTAGAGTTTTGACAACTTTTCTGTTATACGTTCATCATTGATGGTACTACTCTCTGCGGGAAGATAAATTTCCCACTCTTAATGTAAGATCAAGCAATTAATGTGTCACGCAGCATTTTTCATAACTTACTTGTACATCCGGATACATATAAGAGTAAAAGTAAAAGCCAGAAATACTCCAAATGCGAAAGATCCGTACAGAACCATCATATATTCTTCAAATGCAGCATGGAATATTCAAGTTATAATAATTATTAAATTTGAAACAGGAACCTAATTTCGTTTATTATCACTGGTTCGCTCTGAGTATTTCATTTGAAACAGTGATTATAAAATCAGAGTTCATCTCTGAAGTACATACTACAGTATTTATTTATACTTGCATATAATTGAAATTTGGTACCATTATTTTGACAGTCGGGACTGTTATCTTTGAATCCACATCGGGGTACATCCGGAGGAGGACCTTCTTTTCCCCCCGGCCAGTGTATCTTTTTTCCGGGAACTGGAAAGTAGTTCTTGTCCAAACCGTTGTAATGTCCAACGACTTCGAATTTGCCAGTTATTGGATCTAGGTCTAAAATTGAGTAGTCGGCATCTCTGTCACCATTGTCGTCTATGCGGACATGGCCTGTTATACCTTGAGAAAAATATTTTATAATTTTTAGTAGTTATTGACCATTATCATAATTTTGGTATAAATTCAGTTGTCATTACAATCGCTTTCAGCCATAATCAATTCAGCGATATTGGAAAAGTTGACTGTAGAGTGACAAAATGAAATTTGATTATTGATTTTATTGAAAATATGAATAGGATGTTCATAAAGTCAGATTTGGAATCATCTGCGACTGAAAGACAAATTTTAGTCGATATTTTCCATCGTTCAAGATGACCTCTCTTGGAAGGGATTCCATTTCCAGAGGAGTCATACTCTGAATATGTATGGAGAACCTCTTCAGCTGGTGCATGTTCCTTCAGAACAGCTTTCAGAGTTGTCTTGACAGATTTGATCAATCTCTCTCAAATATCACCCATGTGGAATGCTTCCGATGGATTTCACTTCCAGTTGATTCCTCTAATAGACAAATTCCTGGTGAATTTATCTTGTTCCGAATCCCACTGAACTCTCAATAGTCGATCTTCATGTAGCTGTGAATCATTATTGAAGTCTTTCATTTTTGGAAGTCGTAATTTTTATGGTAACGATTGGATAATTTTCTTCGAATTCGACCGCCAGTTATAGATCTCGAATCCTCTCTTTCTGTGTACAATATTAACTCTTCGATCGATCGCTTTGCTTTATCCTCATTACCACATCTATACAATTAGTCGTCTACTCAATAATTATTAATTATGGCATTGCAGGCTCTGGTTTGGCTGAATTTTTATTTTTGACAAATTGAGCCAAACAGGTCGAGCAGGTGGCATCAAAAATCATGACCTGCATTTCAAAACGTCAGCAAAATGCGTTGGGATGATCTTTCTTCGTGTCTGACTATAACTTGATGGAACTCGTATCTCCACAAAATGCTATTTTTCTCTGTCGAAATGTCCAAAGAACACCCAATAATGAAGACAAAAGGTTTGGCCATGGGTACAGCATGTTTTGCCTCGTTTATCAACATTCGTAACTTCAAAGTGGGGCAAATGCCATGTTTTGTTGTTCTCAGTGCAATCTTCTCCAAAAAGTCGTCTCAGATATCGTTTTGCAAGGTACTCTTGCAAAACGCCTGATATGGGCCCACTCACGTTCAAACCAACCATTTTTCTTTCCTTCCATATTTTCTAGTATTTCGTCATAGAAATTCTTTCCACATAATATATGGAAATCATGTGTTGGCTAGATTCTTCCTCTAATGATTTGTCCTTTTAACACCCATCCCATCTCAGTTTATGTTGCTATGGGACCGTATCTTGAAGGCTCATTGAAATTATTGAAATTTCTCGGCATAGTCAAGTCATAATTATTGTCAGTCCCTATCAATATTTTGGATTGATATTTTCGAAAGATTTTACAGGAACATTTTGAAGATGGGGCCAATTTTTGATAATATTTTCCATATTCAGCGATTGTCTGGGTAAATTCAAATGTTCAGTTGTTCTTATCGGGCTCGAAGGGCCAATGTGGCTGATCTCAAGTCAAGAGTGTCTCTCAAAAGGTCAATATTTGGCTGGTTCGATAAAGAACTTATGAAAATTGACTAATTTTGTGACGTTTTCAACTAGATTTTTTATTTTTTAGCAACTTGACACATCATTTTAATACAAGTGGAAATATTGAGAACTTTGGAAATATCAAGCAAAAGTAAAAAAATATTCGACAGGAACAGTCCACAGCTATCTCTTACATAAAACTAAATGTCCGTCGCAGTGTTTTCCAGGGAAGTAGATGTTTTCTGACAATAATTCAACTCATATATTCTATCTTTTAGGATTATTGGAGAGAAGGACTACTCGACGTCGTCAAAATTAATCCTATTTCATTGGAAAATAGTTAATCGGTTTTCCTTGGGGTAGGTAGCGTTTAAATCTCAATCAATAATAATGTGTTGAAATAAAACATTACGTCAAAGTCATACGATAGATTTGTGCTCGACAAAACCACCAAATTAATTTCTTACCCAAAAAATCTCTGTACCACATTCTAGCAGTGATGCCTCGACCGTCTCTGATGTCTCCTCCTTCAAAGAGTGTTTCGTTCAGTGCCATTCCTAGTAGATAAACTCCATCATAAAAAGCTCCGATGACGAAATTGATCTGTAAACGTTTTTCATTCTATAGACGATGAATATCAAAAAAATCTGGCAAGAAAGAACAAAGTGAAATCAAAAATAATGAATTCATAATTGTAAACCAAATCTATCTATGAGAATAAAACATGAGTATTTCTTTTAAAACATCAATTTTTTTACATATTCCTTGATGTCTATAGAAATCCTATACTTATGTTGAAAAGCATCGTATTCCTGAAATATGTGTTTTAACTGGGAAATTTATTATTTGTTGTCATTTTGTGATACACGGAGACAATCATCATATTTTTTATATTCTGCCTACTGCTCCATGAGCAAATGACAAATTAATTTTTTCTACTTCCTATTTATTTTCGACCCCGAAAGAAGGGAGGAAAATGGTACTTTTCCTCCCGCCGGGAGGAAAATAGTACTTTTCCTCTCGATTTATCAATTTTGCCTCTTCAGCGAGATCTTTTGGCAGGTCGTCTTCGCTAGAACTCATTTTCAAAACTTAGAAGCAACTTAAAAGGGTAAACAACGTGACAGCTTATGACAACTGTTATGTTTGTATTACGAAACAACGCCATAGCAACAAATCGTTGTCAACACGATGACGACGACGCAACGCTTACTTAATATTTTGTCATATAGCCGCATTATATAGTTCCACAACTTTCTGCAGTTGTTCTTATAAGTATGCACGCATTATAATTTTTAGGGCGTTATAAAAATGACGACCTTAAAGGTAGTAGAAAAAACTATGTACATACCTCAGGAGGAAAATGCTTTTCCTCCCGCAGATATTAATGCCCTCCGCTTCGCGTCGGGCATCAAACTATCCGCGGGAGGAAAAGCATGATTTTCCTCCCTTGGTATGTAAATAGCTATTAACATTACATCAGTTTGTTTTTTTTTTTTCAGGTTAGTCTGCGAAATTGAGTTCAATAACCTATTTCCTGCCTGTCAATGGAACTGAAAAGTGGTTAATAAGTTAACTCAAGGCCTGAACTATCATTACTCATATACTTTTCTCGTGTCATCCTGGGTACCTCAAGGGTCTCACTTGTGCCTCCTTCTGTTCAATCTATACACAAACGACATTACGTTCTGTTTCAGAAATAATAAAGCTCTTCTTTTTCAGATTACCTCAAATGTTTCGGAATTATTCGAAACGTAGATGATGCCATTAGTGTACAGTCTGATATTAAGACTATCAATTGCTGTTTACAAAATGGCATGGGCCTGAACCGTGGTAAATTCTATAGTGTGCGCTTTTACCGCATACACCAGTCATCAACAATTAATTATCATGTTAACGCCCAACTATTACTCTTCACGAAACAGACCAAAAACGTATGCATTATCATTGGCTGTACTCTCAGTTTCAATCACCATATCATTTCTGTCATTTAAAAAACCAGGAGAATGCTTGGTGTTACTGCTCATTGGTTAGAAGTGATCTAAATTACTGTTATTCTGTTAGGTACCCACATTATGTCATTTACATTAATAAGCTACATCGAGTACGGCACAATTTTCGCGCTATCAATGAAAGAATGTATCACTATTTATATAGTCATTCCATCTTTCGAATTTAGGAGAGAAAAACGAAATCTTACATTACTGTTCAAGATAATTTATGGTGAATTTATGGTGAATATAACATATAAGAAATAAAGTATGTTCCTTCTTTACCACCCAGTGTTTGTGTAATTAGAGTATTGCAATCTGATCAACATATTTGTATTTGGTTTGCTTTTTGTGCTGATATTATTTATATTTTTACTAATTCTTATTTTTGCACTGTACTCCTAATTTGGAGTGATCGTAAACGAATGTATAAAAATAAATTTTGTTTTTGTTTTGTTTTTGTTTTGATCGCTTACTTCTTCTCCTTCACTTATGGTGTAGTTATAATCATCCGAAGATCTCTGCTTCACCTTATCAGCAAAATCTTGGAATTTGTCACTTGTTGGCTGGAGCAGAGAAACTCTGAGAAGGGCTTCATATGCCTTTCTTGCTGAGGAGTCATCAAGATCTCCAGCTTTCCAATCATGTTCACCCCAATAAGAACCCTGAAAGGAAAGACAATTTGAAATAGGGGAAGTAATTCCTAAAGTGTAATCCGAAACGTCTAGTGTTCTCTGTTGGAATTGTAAGAAAACGTAGTTTTGGAAATTTATTTTGAATAGTTGCCGTAATTCGAGAACGATTACCTCCTTTTCTAAAGTTGTGATTTTTCAAAAAAAAAATTGTCATCAACTTAGGCCCATCATAAAACCTACTTAGCCCCTATGAGATTTCCTGAGTGATTTTCAGTTTCTGGAAAAAATGCATTTTCCAAAATTATAAAAATCTCAAAAGTTTTATTTTTCGGAAAATAAGTAAATTCTTCAAGAAGATCTTTGTCGAAGCTCTTTAAAAATGTGAAGTTGAGAAAAATTTGAATTCTTCGTGAAATTCGACAAAAATCGATTTTTTCAATCTTTTGAATGAATTAATTACAAATTTTATATATCAATGATTCATTTAAAAATTTCATTTGTTTTTTCAGGATGACCTCATCGAAGCCTCAGCGAAAACTGTCAATTTTTCCTTTGAACTCAATTCATTCAGGAGTTAATTTTGTGCTCGAACGTAGGGTTCTTGATGCAAGGCACTTTATTTGGAAAAATACCTTCCATAACTGACTGATTCCCATTCAAATGGCTTGTAAAAACTCTTCTTCTTATTTTCCAAAAAATGTAACTTTTGAGATTTTGCTAATTTTGAAAAATGGGTATTTTTCAAGAAACTGAAAATTATTCAGTATATCTGATAGTGGCTAAGTAGGTTTCAAGATGATGACATTTATTTTTGAAAAATCACAATTTTTTTAAAATTTGTTGCGTACTTTTTGAATATCACTGTATATTGGCGCAACCCTCAAACTTCGGAATTTCAGTCCAGAGCCACCATTTCAGTGATAGATAATTCTATCAGTTATACTTTTCTGATAATCATGTAAATGTGGTTTTCTATTTTGAGTTATATCCACTCAACCGCTTACAGGTAAGGCACGACTTTTTTTTCCTTTCGGATGCTGGTCCTGACACCAGCTGCACGTCAGCCTCTTGGGCTTTTTGTACATTCCAATTGGTTTCACAGCACCCAGTCCATAACTCAAGTCCCTGTACCAGTATGCACAGGTTCTTCATCGGTTGACTGTTGTATGCTTCGGTATGCCTGGGTTTCCCGAATTTTGCCTGTCTCTTGCGGTCTAATGCCTCGCCTTCTGACAGTACGTGTTTACTGCTTCTGTCCCTTTACCACATTGTCTGCAGGAAAGTTCTCCGTTGTACAGGTGTTTTCTCATTGGGCTGTGGCCCGTTATCGTTATAGCTTGATTCCTGCTCAGCTTAAGTAGTTTTTCAGTTTTGTTTTTTGACGGTTCTTCAATGTATGATTTCCCGTGGTTCATGAGAGAGGCTTCGTTCCACCTCTCCCTTTGTTTTCGTTTGATCCAGTCCCGAATGCATCCTCGAATGTCGGATTTAGTAATCCCGAGTGCGGGTTCTGGGCCAATATATGGAGTTGATGAACCCACATCAAAGTTGTTTTGTTGTGTTCTGAGAGGACATTGAGTTCTTCTTGGTATTCCCATATCAGTCTAAATGTCACCTTCGGCTTCGGTGACGCCTGGCTCTCTCAGCATATTTTGTATCTTGCATTACGCATTTCCCTCATGTTGATATCTCTTGCGCATTGCAAGATAGCGTACATCTCTGCATGGAATACGGAGGTGTTTGTTCCTAGTGAGACGCTTATTTGGGAGTTTCTCCCCTCACTGTATATTCCAGCACCAGTTCCTTCCCTGGTTTTGGATCCGTCCGTATACCAGATCCTCTCTCCAGGTTTGCCCCTGATGTTGTCATCTGATCATTCCCTTCGATCTTGTATGATAACCTCGAAGTTAATGTTGAAGTATTTAGGAGTCATGTGGTCCGTTGGTTCCATTTCAAGAATGTTGCCTCCCACAATATCCTTCATCTTGTTGTGATCTATTGCTCGATTTTTGTTGCCTTAGAAGTCCCATTCTTGCCTCTTCCATAATTGTTATATCAATCGATGGGAGGTCCAACAGTGCTTCCATGGCTAATGTTGGTGTTGTTTTCATAGCTCCCGTTATGCTAAGGCATGTAAGTCTTTGTACCTTGCTCAACTCAGCTGCGACTATTTTTTGTGTTGTATATCCAATACATTATTTTGGGATTTAGCCCCCATGTTTTCCTGTGAGCCCGTCTGACTATCATCAACGTCGCCTCGGCTTTCTTCTTTAGGCACGACTTTGATATTGTGTAGAATTATTATTACAATGGGCAAGCAAAAGGTCTTGGGTTCTATTCTCAGCATGGTCATAGGTTTCGTGCATGGCATCACACGTTGAAAGGTAAGGGCTGCGTCTTCCCTAGCTCGCACAATTATCTCGAAGACTTCTGAGGGTTGGGCCTAGGGGTGCAACAGGTTGCAGAAATAATTTTTTTTTAAACAATTATAATTTGTCGACGCTACGGGCGAGTGCGGACCAGTCGCCCCTACTCGTAAACAAGCTTGCAATCCGGAGAATATTTGGGCATCTAGATGCGAATAGAAGCGGCTCCATAACGCTCCGGTAGATTCCCTTCTTGTATATAAGCATCGCAGCAAAGCGGACAGGGCGTTTGTTAGTTAAGTGTGGTAAAAAACAGATCGCAGCATATACAGTCTAGTTTTAAATGAAATAGTGAGATATAAATCTGATAAATTTAGTACTTTTAGTTCGGTGTAAAATAAATTAATTAAAACAATTCAGACTTTAAATTTATTACAATATTGGAAATGTTACCAGTCTTCCGATTTCTCTAACGAGCTTCTTGTGGATCGTCACTTCACCATTTATCTTCCCTTGCTCTTAGAGGTTGTGTGTTTTTATTCTTACCGCTATTTTTCTTCAGTTTTCCTATTAAATGTTTATATATTCTATTTCTTATATCTCCTATCAATTACTGGTCTTCCGAGCATAGTTTTGATCTTTCTTTGAAACTCCTTTGTTCTCGTTTCTATTTCGCGATTCTTTTCAAAACTGGGATTCCTTCATTTATTTCTGTCTCTGTAAGCGTACCATTGAATTCTTCTATAATTTTTAAGATATCTTCTCCTTCGAGTTTGATTTCAACTTCATTCTTTGTCGTGATTAGTCTTCCCTTATTTCCTTAGATCCAAATATTTTTCTAATTTTTTTCTTCCAAATACTTTCAAGTTTTCTTCGTCTTTCATTGTATGATATATCGACTCTGCACCGTATGATGATACAGGTTTTATACCTTTTTTACATGCTTCCATTTTAAGATTGGTCTTTCACTTCATAGACATATCCTTGTAGTATATTCAAAACTGGGATTCTTTTCCTTCTTTCTGTCTCTGTACCATTGAATTCTTACAGATTATTATTACTTCTTCTTCGAGTTTGATTTCAACTTAATTCTTTAACAGTTTTATTTAGTCTTCCCTCATTTTCTTAGATTCAAATATTTTTCTTATTATTTTTCTTCTGAATACTTTCAAGTTTTCTTCGTCTCTCATATAGATTCTGTACCGCATGGTAATATATGTTTTATACCTTTTTTATATGCGTCCATTTTAAGATTGGTCTTTCACTTCATAGACATATCCTTGTGGAATATTCAATGACCGGCATATATTTGTTTGTTCAAAACTGGGATTCTTTTCCTTATTTCTGTCTCTGTAATCGTACCATTAATTTCTTACAGATTTTACAATTTTTATTATATTTTCTTGTCCGAGTTTGATTTCAACCTCATTCTTTGTCATGATTAGTCTTCCCTTCTTTTCTTAGATACAAATATTTTTGTTATATTTTTCTTCTAAATACTTTCGAGTTTTCTTCGTCTTTCATTGTAAGACATATCGACTCTGCACCATATATGATGATACAGAATTTATACCTTTTTATATGCTTCCATTTTAAGATTGGTCTTTCACTTCATATACATATCCTTGTAGTATATTCTATGACTGGCCTATATTTGTTTGTTCAAAACTGGGATTCTTTTTCTTCTTTCTGTCTCTAATCGTACCATCAAATTCTCACAGATTTTATAACTTTTATCAAATATTCTTCGAGTTCAATTTCATCTTCATTCTTTGACAGTCTTGTTTAGTCTTCCCTTATTTTCTTAGTTCCAAATATTTTTCTCAAAATTTTTCTTCCAAATACTTTCAAGTTTTCTTCGTCTTTCAAGTTTTCTTCGTCTTTCATTGTAAGACACATGGATTCTGCACCGTATGCATGGTAACACAGATTTTATGCCTTTTTAATATGCTTTCATTTTGAGATTGGTTTTCACTTCATAGACATATCCTTGGGGTATATTATGTGTCCGGCCTATATTTGTTGGTTTATCTGATCTTATTTTTGATTACTGCATTGAAAATGTCCCCTTTTTCAAATTTGGTGACTTTCTTCGTTATCTCCATTAATTTGGTTTGGTTTTGATTATTTCCACGCCTTTAATTCTTGCCTCTCTATCTATTTTCAATTATGCTTTGTCCATACTATTTTTATCCATTTCTGTTAATGCTATATCGTCGGCAGACACAACTATTTTTTTTAATTACATTTCCTCTGATTAACTTTCTCTCATCATCCCTTTTAGAACAATATTGAATAATGTGGTGGATAGTCCGTTCCCTTGCTTTACACCTGTTTTATATTCACATTTCTCTAATATTAATCCTCCCTGGACTTGCTGCTCTTATGGAATCCAGTAACATAACATACATTGGAGATTTCATATTCAATTCCGCAGAGAGCAATTGTTCGAGTTGATGAGAGAAACATTGTTCACGAACTTGCTTCCTCGGGAATTTAGTCCATTGTTCAACCTTAGCATTGTTATGGAAAACGATCCAACAATTTCATTCTCCCCACTCTTTTGTTGTCAACCTGGACACATGCTATGAGATTGCCTAAAGGGTTTTTTCCGAAGCTTGGTTCTAACAATGTCTTTTGTAATTACATCATTTTGGATTTTAATCACCTTATGGGTATTGTCAAATCGTAAAATGAACCCAATGTTGAAAAATTATGATCAGATAATTCATATCTTCCCCCTCTTTCTCTAATTTCCCAAACAATGTGATAAGGTTATAAATAGTTTCTATTACACTCATAATATGCCCTTTTTGTACACCATAATGATTTATTAAAAAAGATTAACGTTGAGAATCACTGACCTGGAAAATTTCGACATCCAAGAATGTCCAGTCTCCTCTGGTCATTCCCAATTCGTGAGCAACCAACATGAATTTTCTCACTAAGGATCCTCTGACACACAAGATTACTACTGAAATGAATAATAACAACATTATGTTCTGAAAAATATTGAATAAACAAAAACAAGACTACTATAACGTTGTCTGGCCTATCCTGGCAAGAACCAACCAAATGAAGGGTAATATTCGTTGTTTTATTACAATTAGCACTTGAAGTTACACAAATGGACGTCAGATATATCTGAATTCAATGTTCGTATGTAGCTATTTTCTGTCAGATATTTGTCGCATATCTTTCAATGTGTGGAAATGTGTGCTGCCGTCCTAACTTAAAGAGCAGAAAATGCGCATGAAAGTATTAATATCCGTGCCACCTTCTGAATATTCATTAATTCTCAACTGAGTTCAGCATACCATGATATTTCATTGAATATATTTGGATGATTCAGTGATTTTAATGTTTTTTTTTATAATAATAATAAGTGGTGAATTGGCGTTTAATGCTTTTTAGTTTATTAATTTGCCGCCAATTTTCATATTTAACATCACTAAAAAGCAGTGAAGATCATCAATTGGTGATAACTGCTATTTAGTGTAGTAATTTTCTGGGAAATAGGGTGAATAACCAAACAGTTGATGTAGTTTTAACGGTTGAAGATATGAGTCAGATTAAAATAAAAAAGATATGTGTGTCTTGCTGAAAAACTTTAATGAAAATGGAGTGACTACATACCCCTTAAATTGAAAGAAGCTGAGAGAATCAGAAACAAACTAGCGAATATGATTATTAAATGAAATGAAATGAAATGAAATATAGAAATATCGAGACAACACAGGCTTCATCGTAGTCTGTTCTTAAATCGACGGCATCGTCGTTCACTAGAAGATTCACCTAAAATTGCCTTCGATTTTCAGGAATCAACTGAGTTAGATTATTCAAAATCATTTACTTTCTTATAGCTATCACGCTTAGCAGTAACTTCAACTATGTCCTCCAAATACGGTGTGGGATTCGCATTATTAATTTTATAAATTGACGAGTTAGGTATCTGGCCAAACAAAGAAATCATCTTGATTCATCACTTTAACATGAACTTTTTCAGAATTGGATGATTGCACACAATTAACAAAATCAGTGAAGTCATATACCTTCTTCACTCGTTGTAAAGATTGTTCTACCTGATGGTGGAAACTGTCTGCAAACACAAACGTGTGCCCAGGTTCAAAGTATCTGAAAGTTATTTTCTGAGCCGATATTTCCTGTGAATTGATTATATACACCAAGAATGAAAACAATGTCCAGTTTTTATTCTGACCTGCACAATTATCAAGCCAGATGATTGTTTTCCTTGTCACGCACATGTAACATGAAAGCATGAAATGTACTGATGAGATCTTCCTTCTTCCTTCCTGATGCACATTCATGCCACAGGCATGCTAGGCGTCTAATCTTCTGTTTTGTACCTATTGGTACAAAGCTTTCGTTGAAAACTATGATAAAACACAAACCTCTTAAACATGTCAATTCGAGGCAACATTATTACTTCCTCTAGATCTGCATCTGCAGCAAAACAAACTGCACTTAATGGTAAATCATAGTTTGCATCGCTCTTATACTTTTTACGTGACTCCTTTGATTTATGTATAGTTTGGGTACGATTTAGTTCAATATGGATTCCTGATGTTAGACTAAACAGCAGTAAATCCAAAATTAGTGGGACATACTGCTTTTAAATCTTGTACATGGCTCTTGCTATGTACTTACTGCATGGTGCATTTGTTTTTTCTTATGGATCTATATTTTTATTGCTTTTTAGCTTCGTAGGATGATAGATATAGTCAGAATGAACACACCAAGTGGATTAACTGCAAACGGGCTAAAAGTGAAGGTACTGCTCTTTAAGTTAGAACGGCAGTGTGGAGAGGTGGGTATTTTTGACTTTCTAGTCGAAATGATCTGTTTCGTTAAATTGATACTCTCCAATACACAATTCGTTCGTTTTGATTATTATTATTAATACGTTATCATTATCAACATATCCTGTAATTATATTGCATAATGTCATCCAGTTCTGAGCCATGTTCAAAGATGGTTTAAAATCGATTGCAAAGTGTGTACCGAACAAACATACATTATTATTAAGATCCTATATCATACTATTGCATTGTCATCCAGTTTCGAGCTGTTTTAAGTCGGTTTAAAATCGATTGCAAAATTTGTACCGAACAGACCAACATTATTATTATTTATGTTAACATTATTTGGGCAATGATATTGCATTGTCATCCAGTTCAAAGCTTTGTTGAAAGTTGGTTTGAAATCGATTGCAAAATTTGTAGCGAACAGGCAAACATTTTTTTTTCTTTGGTGTTTTGGCTTAGACTGCTATGGTCTTTAGCCATGT
This sequence comes from Chrysolina oricalcia, assembly GCA_944452925.2. Classification (NCBI taxonomy): domain Eukaryota; kingdom Metazoa; phylum Arthropoda; class Insecta; order Coleoptera; family Chrysomelidae; genus Chrysolina; species Chrysolina oricalcia. The sequence continues at coordinate 20,369,816 of OX101817.2, read as the reverse complement.
GTTCTGCATAGGCCTTGTTCTCCATAATTTATGTTAACATTATTTGGGCAATGATATTGCATTGTCATCCAGTTCAAAGCTTTGTTGAAAGTTGGTTTGAAATCGATTGCAAAATTTGTAGCGAACAGGCAAACATTTTTTTTTCTTTGGTGTTTTGGCTTAGACTGCTATGGTCTTTAGCCATGTGTTCTGCATAGGCCTTGTTCTCCATACGCCACCTTAGGAGCAGCACTGTTAATTTTTAACGCAACAGTGAATCGTGGAGGATTATTCCCATCCGACACGAGCCTCAATAATTCAGATTTTCACATCTGGAAATGAAAAAAATCTGCCCCGGCTGGGAATCGAACCTGCAACCTCCCGGTTACCAGGTGGGCGCTTAACCACTGCGCTACTCCCCGCTTTGGCAAACATTATTATTATACTTAATTATAATTATTCTTATATTATTAATAATATTGCATTGTCATCTAGTTCTGAGCTATGCTCAATGTTTAAAAAGTCTCTAGCTCATCGAGAAGTTAGTTAAAAATCAATTTTATTTGTACCGAACTGTCACTGGCGGATCAAAAGGGGGAGGGGCAATTGTCGGGGGTAATACCACGAGTGCTCGCAATACTATCGATATTTATTCTGTCAGAAATCAACGAGATCAAATTGCTTGGTAACACCACGAGTCCTTTAGGACTAGTGGTGTTACCTCTAAGCAATTTGATCCAGTTTAATATTTCTGACAGAATTATCGAAAGTATTCTGAGCACGAGCACGAGTGGTATTTATTGAGATAATTTCACGAATCAACAAAGTGAAAAAAGTTCCATTGTCGTGAATTCTTCAATAGTTATAGATAATGCCTGATAGACATGGAGTCTGTCAGACTGACATTTATATTAGTAGCAAGATGATATTAAGTTCTCCGTTGTTGTTTGGATACGTGGTTGCCATAACAAAGTGGCAGTACCGGCTCGAAAGCTAGGAACTGCGTATTATCGAGGCATACGTCCCTATTGGTCCTAATATTGCAGGAAATGAGGGTTTCATACGGCGAGTGAAATTATCCCCCTAACACTGCAACATTGACACGTCATCCTTCTACGTGATCTAAGCAATCACCTCTTTTTCACAGCTAATTGACCCCCTTTTTCCTACCCCTTAGGAACATTCGTTACCTATTATAATATATTTTTATTCAATGTTTTTATTTGATTTGTTGCAATATTCGATTTTCATCACTCAAGTTATTCAATAGTAGCATAGTAGATTTATACATTATACAGGGTGTTATTTAAGTACGTGGCCAAACTTAAAGGGGTGATTCTTTGAGTGATTCTAAGACGAAAAGTTCATGTAAACATAGGTCCGGTAATGCTTCGTTTTCAAGATACAGGGTGTCAAAATTTTTAAAAGAAATCGTTTTTGTCGTAAATATCTTGATAACCCTTCAACCGATTTTATTGAAATTTGGCAGTGTTATTGTAATTTAACCCTAACTATATTAAAATTATCATGTCCAGTGGCGTCCCGGAAGGCACTGTAACCAATATTTTTGACAGAAAACATGTGTGCCACTGATTTTTTTGCAATTTTTGTATTTGTTTCACATTGAGCAACTGAAATTACAACTTTTTTATATCCAGCATTTTTTTCGTATCTTGCTTTGTTTTTGAGATAAAACATAAAAATTACTTCATTGCACGTCCCTGGCACAACACAATAAAAAATTGTTTTTATAGGGTTTTTAATGATTACAGGTGAATCTGTTATGCTTAAAAATTGTTTGTTTCATTTGGCCAGTGCGTGCATAGTGGTAACGCCGGAAATGCCAAAGCAACATCAAACAAGAAACACCCTTTATTAAAACCACACTGAAACAAAAATGGTACCTAGGCAATTTGTTTCTGTAAGAATACATTCAATAATAACTAACACAAAACTTACAGTAGTTGCTCAAAATGTCCTCCTTCAGCTTCAATGCAAGCATTAACTCTTCTTAACATCGATTCCCGAACACGTTGAAATATTTCCGGCGTATGTCTTATCTGATCACATGAATCCCGTATTCGTTGGATTAATTCTTCTTCAGTGTTGACTGGAGTTTTATAAACGAGGGACTTTAAATGTCCCCAAAGGAAAACATCCAAGGGATTTAAATCCGGTGACCTGGGCGGCCATGACTGGACCTGTGCGACCGATCCAGTTTTCTCCATAAGTTTCATCCAGAAATTGACGTGCTACTATGCTGAAGTGAGGTGGAGCCCCATCGTACATGAACCACATTGATCCTCTTACTGCCAGTGGGACATTTTCTAGTAGTACAGGTAATACAAATTCCAAAAAATGACGATACTCTTGACCATTTAATCTCGGGGGTAAAAAATGATGTCCAATGAGATAATCGCCAACAATACCAACCCAGACATTCACGGAAAACTGTTGTTGATAATTATTTTCTATAACAGCATGGGGATTTTCTTCTGCCCAGATATGGTTGTTATGAAAGTTCATAATTGAATTGTGGGAAAAACACGCTTTATCGGTAAATAATATACTCGATAAAAATGTCGGAGATGCAACCTGTTAATGCAAAAGCCACGTAGTATAAACAACTCGCTTGGGAAAATCCGCAGGAAATAACGCTTGAACACGCTGTATGTGGTAAGGATACAGTTGGTACTCTTTCAAAATCTTCCATACAGTAATGTGAGAAATGTTTAATTGTTGTGCAATTTTGCGTGTGCTTGTATCGGGGCAACGCTCAACTTCATGTAAAACTTCTTCCTCCAGCGCCACTGTTCTTACCGTTGCAGGTCTCCCAATAAGAGCAGCCGACCTTTGAAAGGTGCCTGATTCGCACAGCCTTTCATGTATTCTCACAAATGTTTGCCTATTTGGAACATTTCGATGAGGATATCATTCTTGATAAATGCGTCTAGCCGCTCTGGAATTGCCTTGCAGATATCAGTAACAAATTTTATATCTCAAAACTATTGAAAACACTTCAAATAATTACTATCAAATAATTACGTATGTACCGTTTCAATTTGTGACAGTTATGAAGTTAAATTTGTTTGAACATTTGTTGTTCCTTCCATGGCCCTCTTACTTTAGTTTCAAAACACTGCAGTAATACATAACAACATTATTTGTTTCATCGAAAACAGGTAATATGAGCGAAAAAAATTAAAAGATGACTTCCATGTAATATTAATTGTTTAATCATAAATAAAAATGTCTTTATTGCATGTCCATGGACAACAATGAGCCCATTTTGCAGCACGAGCCGAAGCCAAGAGCCGAAGGCAAGTGCTGCAATTCATGCATACATATTTTTTTTTTCATTGCATTAATTTTGATAGAAAATTCTAAGACTAGAATAGAGTATTGATATGAAAAAATATTAGTAAGACTCCAGTTTTTGATGGTTTAGTAGTTGAAATGTTTTATTGTGTTGTCACAGGTATGTGCAATGAAGTGATTTTTATGTTTTTTCTCAAAAACAAAGCAAGGTACGAAAAAAAATCTATATATAAAAAAGTTGAAATTTCAGTTGCTCACTGTGAAACAAATACAAAAATTGCAAAAAAATCAGTGGCACACATGTTTTCTGTCAAAAATATTGGTTACAGTGCCTTCCGGCACGCCACTGGACATGATAATTTTGATATAGTTAGGGTTAAATTCGCTCTTTACGACCTTCAATAACACTGCCAAATTTCAATAAAATCGGTTGAAGGGTTATTAAGATATTTACGACAAAAACGATTTCTTGTAAAAATTTTGACACCCTGTATCTTGAAAACGAAGCATTACCGGACCTATGTTTATATGAACTTTTCTTCTTAGAATCACTCAAAGAATCACCCCTTTAAGTTTGTCCACGTACTTAAATAACACCCTGTATTTAAAATATTCCACAGTAAATTGTTCAGAATATTTCAGAAAATTTGTGTCGACAAATAAAGTGTTTATGGAAATGCATCAATAAAAATATGAATCTCAAGCCTAAATAATTCAAATAAATCATCAACAAAGGCCACTATTTTTGATAGACAGACCCTGTATATTTTGTGTATATGTAGCGTAAACTTTCAAACTCGATCTTTCAGAGTTTATCACCGAGTTGCATTTGGGTGTATCAAGAAACAGGACGGGAGCGGCTTCATGAGAAATAGAACATTTTGTATGTAGGTAATATGTCAGTCTGATTCAGGAGATGCGCTAACATCATCAATTGGATCTGATCTTTGTATCCTTCGAAATATTTGGAAATGAATGAAATTCCAAAGCTCAATTTTTTTTAAATCACCAAAAAACTTGGTGGCTTTGGACTCATCCTGTATATCATGGGTGTATGCAGGAATAAACATACTCTATTATAGATGTGTATCGGCCATATGGATAATCGAAGCATAGTTGATTTTGTTTATATATTCGAAAAAATGTCTTCATAATGGCCATTTAAAATTTTGGAAAAGATAACTTCAGCACCCTGTTTAATTTAAACCGTTGAATTCAGAGCTTTGGCGCAATGGAGACATTTGATCAGCATAACGAATTCTACTATATACAGGGTGTCATGTAAATAATGGATAACATTTCAACTGCGATTAGGGGACAGTAAGACTGTTGATAGTACATATTTTAACTGTTATAGAAAGTCCTACGATTTTCGAGTTACTTTGACTTTTATGAATAAAAATTCAAAAAATTATAATATTCTTGAACAACTATACTATCAGACTCGTATTGAAATTTCAAAGTAATTACTGTGGTACTATAAGAAAAAAATATTTAATTTCGATTTCGCGTTATGGTAGAGTTTTTTGTCAAAGTTTGAGCTTCTGTGGATTGAAAAGTGTAGGTCGGCCTGAGTGACCAATTTTTCCAAATAACTCAAAAATCGTAAGACTTTCTATAATACTGAATTATATTTTCAGAACAGTCTTACTGTCCCCTATTCCCAGTTGAAATATTATTCATTATTTACGAGACACCCTGTATAAAAAATTCGAGTCAATTTTCCATTGAAAAGGTGCGCGGTCCTTTCCAACACCAATTAACATATTTGCACATCAATGAATAAAATAAAAAAATTCCAAATAGGTATCCCTATAAAATGTACTCTTTCATAATACCTACTTTTAGTAGTTTATGTTAAAAGACTAATCTCATTCACCCCTCTAAAAACCTCTGTGTATAAGTACGCAACTGAATAATATCCTTCTGTTAGAATTTCTACAGCCCAACAAATGCCATTTACTAAAAAATCTCTAAATAAGAATTTTAAAGACTTGAAGAATTCGAACTGGTCTAGGAATCCAAAACTCATTATACTTTCCCTATGGTTTCTTTTTTAACAGTTGTTTTAATATTTCTCTAAAATCACTTTGACTAACAATGATCGTATTTGGATTCATAATCAAGCATCCCTATTTCTAGTTACATTCTTTGTAAATATTGACCAATCAGAATTTGATACGTCAAAATTGAGGCTTCCGTTTTCCTACCCAGCACTGGGAAAAGAACAACCTTTGCTGTCAACTTAAACAACTCCCAACTGACGCCAAGCAGCATGATGTCATATTGTCATGTCTGAATCGCGAATTGTTTGTGAGTGAAGACATTTTCACTTTGTTTTTAAGGTATTTTGATGTTTTAGTTTGATTAAAGTTTCAGACAAATTGTTTAGTGTATTGAAAAAATGGAGTGTGTGTTAGTTATACTGAAATTACTCGAACTTTTTCTCTAGATCATCTCGCGTCGGAAATCTACATCCGGGGCAGACAAATTAGGTGAGTTATTTGTCGATTTTGATTTGATACTTCTGAAAGTTTTACGATTTCTGGTGAAATCTATAGGTGTATTGGGATCTAATGAACTATTTACACGTCTTATCATTTTGTTGTATTTTTATGTTTTATACATAGAGATACGATTACAATATACCTACCACCTACCTACGTACCTACCGTCCTTCTGACGACGACATTCAGTTATTTTTTGCACCTAAGTACTTTGCAGAGCAAAGATGACTCGTTTTTGCATTTTTCATAGATTATTTTGACATTTCTAGAAACAATAAATTGAAACATTTTATTTAAATCATTCATGTAGGTTTTGACCAATGAAATCATTCGTAGGTAAAACTTAGAAAATAGCTGCGGGAATTCTTTGAGAAATTTTTTTATTGTCTGACATCTAATTCTGAGTTGTAAATATCTTACTGACAACGTAGGTATAAATTTGATTTGACGTCTGTCATCAATTAGCGTGCAAAATTATTCATAAACGGGTTAGTACATTGGTATTCGAAGAGATCGGCAAGAAAATGTGTTTGATTGTAACATCAAAAAATGATCTCATACAAGGGTTTGAATAAGTAGAAAATAATTATTCAGAATATTTTTAACACGCGTTGACAACAAGATTTCGAAAATTTGTCGATTTAGTTTAAAATTTTGCACAAATTCATTATTTCCAATTTACCACAAAACATATTGACCTATAACCTCAAAAATTGATTGAACTGCTGGGAAGAGGCATTTATTTCTACGATGCCAATATTTTGGAAAAACCAAATTTAAAGGGTTGGTAGTTCCCGAATTTAATATTGATTTCTGTCTAACCAAAATATGTATCAATTTCCGTGTTTTGAAAAAATTACTTATTACTAAGTGTTACCGAGAAGTGGTATTTTTTTCTAGGATGCCGATATTTTAGAAAAACCTAATTCAGAGGGTTAGTAGGTACCTAGTTTCCGAATAGAGTTGATTTCTGACTTACCAAAATCTGTATCAATTTTTTGATTTGATGCCATTATTTGAAAAAAACTGACTTCAGAGAGTTGGTTGTTTTCGAATACAGTGTTAATCTCTGACTAACCAAAGTATAAACTTCCCTGTTTTGAAAAAAAAATAAAAATATTATTCATTGTTATAGCGAAGGGCTATTTTTCTAGGATGCCAATATTTTGTCGGTTGGTAGTTTTCGAAAAGTGTTCTTTTCTGACTAACCAACATCTGTATCAACTTTCCGGTTTTGAAAAAAATATTATTTATTGTTAGAGACAAGGGATATTTTTTTCTAGTAAACCGCTATTTTGTAAATTTTGGAGGGTTAGTAGTTTTAGACTAACCAAAATTATTATTAATTGTTAGAGAGAAGGGGTGTTTTTTTAGGATGCCGATATTTTGGAAAAACCTAAATCAGAGGGTTGGTAGTTTTTGAATGGAGTGGATTCCTGACTAACAAAAAACTGAAACAACTTTCCGGTTTAAAAAACAATCATTGTTAGAGAGAAGGGGTGTTTTTTCTAGTAAACCGCTATTTTGGAAAAACCTACTTCAGAGGATTGGTAGTTTTCGAGTAGAGTGCCGATTTCTGACCAACCAAAATCTGTACGAGTTTCCCTGTTTTGATGGCTTCTAATGATAGAGATAAGTTTTTTTATGTGATGCTGATATTGTACAGTGTTGATTTCTGATTCATCTAAATCCTCATCAACTTTCCTGTGTTGAAAATATCATTATTAATTGTTAGAAAGAAGGGATATTTTTTCTAGGATGCCGATATTTTCGAAATCCCTAATTCAGAGGGCTAGTAGTTTTTGAATACAGTGTTGATATCTGACTAACCAAAATCTGTATCAACATTCTGGTTTTGAAAAAATATTATTATTACAGAGAAGAGGTACTTTTTTAGATTTTTTTCTTTGATGCCGATACTTTGGGAAAACCAAAGGACCCCGTAAAATCCTTATGGAATTTGTGTCCCAGTGGATTTTTTTGAATTTTTGGGTTGAAGTAGTCCATGTAATTCTCAGCCAATGATATCATTGCGCAAACCCAAAAAAATTAACAGTTTTGCTGCTAGGGGGCGTTGAAATCTCCTCTTGCTCAGATTAGACTATTTATTTTTGAATCCGGTAACAATATTTTCACTTGTTTCATTGTTGCTAATGTTGCACAATATTGTGCTTATAATAAAAATTCTTACCCCCCTTTTTCCACCCAACTCCTATTAAGAAACGCAATAAAAAATATTTCTCGAGTGCATTTAAATGTATCGTCGAATGTTTAAATATGCCTGAGTAAGGGAAATAGCAGTTTTTTATGATTATCCCCCCTCTCTCCGAAGAGCACAAAACGCAAAAACTTCGGTGAATTTTCCTGAAATTTTAATAATATGCAGTTCAAGTTATTTTGAATATGAATTAATTGGGTGACAAACCCCAAAAATGACTAGTTTTATTGCTAGGGGGCGTTGAAATCATACCATGCTCAGAATAGACTATTAATTTTTTTTCTTTGGTGTCTTGGCATCGACTGCTATGGTCATTACCTATGTGTTATGGGTAGGCCTTGTTACTAACTCCATGCGCCACCTTAGGAGCTGCACTGTTAATTGGAACGCAACAGTGAATCGTGCAGGACTCACCCCAGTCCAGCCACGAGATTTGAATAATTTAATTAGTCAAATTAAATTAAAAAATCCCAGCCGCAACTGGGGCTCGAACTCCCGACCTTTCGACTCGAAGTAATAAATAAATAAATAAATAAAAGTTTATTGAATCAAAGTTATTAATTAACATCTCATCATTCTACCCGAAGCAGCTACCCTTTCTTCAGTCCATCTTCGCCCGGCGGGGTGATAGGATGAAAGGAAGGAGAGGACGGCAAGTGTGCTTCACGCCACCCTGCTGTTGCCAGCTCTGGTGACGTGCACGATGCCTTTCAACAGTGCCAAGGGTCCCCATATAGAGAGGGCGCTGGTCACTGCCTCCGCTGATTAACGGAAATGTCGACCTTTGGCAGAAATAATGGTGGTATCTGGAGTGTTCGCGCCTCCTGCAAAGCTTATGCGCGTGTTGTCGTCACATTCAATGTAGAGAGTTGGTAGTTTTTGAGGGCCATAATTTGGATGCTGCCCCGGAAAAGGCTAGAAGCAAAAAACCGGGTTGAAGTGCTTGACGTTTTAGATTTTCAACTTGGATTTCCTACGGCGCCGGTTCTACCCAGCGCTCCTGGAAGATATGCAGCGACTCATATAACACCCCACCATGTTTGCGGGGTAGGTTGTCACTTACTCTTAGCCTGGTGAGACCCGCAGTTAGCGGACTTTTGGGGAGAAAATACTTATAAAACTTATAAGCAAGTTGCTTCATGTATGTCGGGATGGAGTCGACGTCCGCAAGCTCTCGCAACGCATCCAAACGAATGTAACTGTCACTATTGGTGATAATACGAAGAACCTTGTTCTGCATCCTGTCAAGCCTTTGGAATTGAGTTTTGTACAGGTTACAGAACACTGGACACTGGACAGGCGTATAACAATGCCGGCCGCACCATCGTTTTGTACATCAGCATCTTATTGTCCAGAGACAGATGCGATGTTCTGTAGATTAGCGGGTATATCCGCTTTACTGCAGCAGCAGCCCGCATAATCGCCAGAGTTAGGTGGGCATTTATTGTCAGCCGCCTGTCCATCTGGACTCCCAGGTATTTCACAGGACTCGACTCCTTTATGATTTTGTCCGAGATCCTCAACTTACGGTAGATTTTGGTGAACTTATATTTCCTCATGAAGTTGATGACCTCGGTCTTATCCGGGTTCACCACAATCTTGTTTTCCACAAAATACGGCAAGATCTCCCTATCCAGTCTCCACTGGATCCGTGTCACGGCAACAGCGCTTGAGAAGGAGTGACAGTATAATGCAGTGTCATCCGCATACATTGCCGTCTCCACACTCTCGTGTTGAGGAAGATCATGCGTATAAAGGGAATACAAGTGTGGCGAGAGACTCGAGCCCTGCGGAACACCTGCTTCAATTGAATACGCTGACTATTCACTCTACACGAAGTCGGACGCTCTAACCACTGCGCCACGCCCCGACATACTATTCATTATTATATGTGGAAATAATATAACTACGTATTTTAGTTTAGATTATGCTGTACGATTGTGTAATTTTTTATAAAAAAAAATCCGAAACCTCCCCCTTACCCCTTACCTCTATTTTAAAACAAGAAAAAAATTAATTCTTGACTACTTGTAAATGTTTTATAAAAGTAAATGTTTCAATTACTTCAAATTGAGGAAATCGTACAGTTTGTTAATTTCACCTTACCCTCCCTTAGGGGCGTAGTTCATGTCATTTGAATATCAATAAATTGGGCGAAAATCTTGAAAATAGCATAATCTAAACTAAAATACCAGAGATATTGTTTCAGCCTATAATAATTATTCTGAGAAGATTTCAACGCCCCCTAGCATCAAAACTATTCATTTTTCGGGGTTTGTAACCCAATTAATTTCTATTCAAAATAACTTGAATTGCATCATATTAAAAATAGGGTAAGAATTTTTTTTTACTGCACAATAGTGTGCAACATTAGCAACAATGAAAATATTGATACTGGATTCAAAAATAAATAGTCTAATCTGCGGTGATTTCAACGCCCCCTAGCAGCAAAACTGTTCTTTTTTTTTGAGTTGGCGCAAAGGTAACATTGGTTGAGAATTACATGGACTACTCATTTTATACCACAAATTCACTGTATTCAAATTCCATAAGGATTTTGCGGCGTCCTTTAGAGGATAGGTAGTTCTCGATGTTGATTTCTGACTGACCAAAATCCGTATCAACAGTTTTGAAAAAATTAGATATTGTCAGAGAAGGGGTATTTTTTTCTGTGTTAATGCGCCAGCATTGGGCGCTAACTTAACGTATAATTTTTAGTTCCGTTTATTATTGTGTTCTTCAAATTACATAATTTTCAGATCATTATGATTCACCTATATAGGTACAACACCGCACTGAATATTTTTTTCATATTTAGCATCACTTCTTAGGATAATGATTTTTAAAACTTGTCGGGTTTCTGCAGTTTTCAAAACATATCAGAGTCAAAAATTAAATAGTTGCTGATGGAAATTAACTTCAAAAATGTTTCAGGATCGACTGTTATATTATAGTTTACTTAAATAAGTTTTTTGTAATTACTGCAAATAAATTTTTCATATGGCATTTTTTCACAAATACCAACTTACCTACTGCTCGCGGCAAAAACAAATTTAAAAGTAAATACACAGCCTTTATACAGGGCAATTCAAATTCGACCCCCACCATTGGGATCTCCTAAACTACAGGAGATACGTCGAAGCTCAAATTGTGGCAAAGTTGCGTAATCTAGTGCTTAACAAAATACTGTTTGGAAACTTGGAAAATTCCGAGTATTTCCGGAAATATCGGGAAAAAACTGAAAATCGGAATTTTCGTTTTTATTTTTTTCTATCGTTATTTGACAACATAGCTCAAAACCAAAAGTACATTTTCATTGATACTTTTTTTCAACTACACGTTTTCATGTTCAGATTTACTATCCGACGTTTCGTCTTCTGGCATTCATCATCAACTATTTTTTTCTGTAATGGGCGCCATATTGTTTTTTTATACAGAAAAATAGTGATTCTCATTCTGATTTCATTGATGTATAATTTGTTATGATTTGCACTTCTGAAACCACATATATTATAAAAAAACAACTTCATCTGAGATGGTCGTGACTCCATCGAAAAATTTTGTTTAATAAACACTAGTTGTCAGAACTTATTAAACAGTTTGTCCTCATTCTCAAATGAAGAAAAACGAGATATGTTGAAACTTTATTATAAATTTGATAGGAATAGTACGAAAACAGCACAAATTTATTTTGAAATATATCCGGAAGACAACAGCCGGATAGAACATTATTCAGAATTTTGGGCAAACACTTGGCTGAGTACGGTGCGTTTCAAAAAACAAGAATGAAATCATGAGCTTGTAAAAAATGCACAAAAAGTATTACAACAAGTGTTCGAAATGATGGCCTTCATCTTGAATACATAACCGAGCTCGTCGTCTCAAATTAAGAACAGCCCTAACAATATCCCTTCTTCTGATAGACCTAAATTGCGTGATGATATTGTCTCTAAGTTCATCTACTGTGTCATATTCTTGCTCTCCATAAATTCTGTTCTTTACTGTGCCCCACAAGAAAGTATCCAAAACTGTAAAGTCAGGTGACCTTGCCGGCCACCTCACTGGTCCAGAATTTCCTAACCACCTATTAGGAAATCTTTGGTGTGAATATTCGCAAACTGCTGTTTTATTGTGTGGATGAACAAGGGGAAACGTATCCATATATTCTTCGAATTCGTTTCTTAAGAAACGTAGATAGGTTTCCCCGTTCAAAGTATTAGAGAAGAAATGAGGTCCAAGTATTCGGTCGTCATAAATTCCAGCCCACACATTCAAACGAGACCGAACTTGTGGTCTGACTTCTCTGAAGTGTCGTGGATTATTTTCACTCCAAATGTGCTCATTATTTCTATTAAAAACACCACAGTTCGAAAAAGTACTTTCGTCGGTCCAAATAATGTTTTTCAAGAAGTTTGTAGGGTCTATCCTGTGCAAGAGCCAGCTACAAAATTCCATCCTTCTCTCAGGATCACCTGGATGTAATTTTTGTGAAATATGTATCTTATAACATTTCAAACCACTTTTTTTGAATTCCCTCCAAATGCTCGTCTGTGGCACATCCATTTCTGCCGAGACTTGATGTGTTAAAAAAGTACCAAAAATAATTATACTTCTTCGAATATGGAATGAACAATTATTTTACCTCGGCTAATAAGTTACGTCTAATATTTTGTTCCATTCTGCTTCCATATTTCATTCTTGGTTTTTGAAACGCACCGTACTCAGCCAAGTGTTTGTCCAAAATTCCGAATAATGTTCTATCCGGCTGTTGTCTTTCCGGATATAATTCAAAATAAATTTGTGCTGTTTTCGTACTATTCCTATCAAATTTATAATAAAGTTTCAACATATCTCGTTTTTCTCCTTTTGAGAATGAGGACATTTCGACTGAAGTATTTGTGCAAAGTTATGATGTTTAATGAGTTCTGACAACTAGTGTTTATCAAACAAAATTTTTCGATGGAGTCATGACCATCTCAGATGAAGTTGTTTTTTTTTAATATCTGTGGTTTCAGAAGTGCAAATCACAACAAATTATACATCAATGAAATCAGAATGAGAATCACTATTTTTCTGTATAAAAAACAATATGGCGCCCATAACAGAAAAAAAAAGTTGATGATGAATGCCAGAAGACGAAACGTCGGATAGTAAATCTGAACATGAAAACGTGTAGCTGAAAAAAAGTATCAATGAAAATGCACTTTTGGTTTTGAGCTATGTTGTCAAATAACGATAGAAAAAAGTAAAAACGAAAATTCCGATTTTCAGTTTTTTCCCGATATTTCCGGAAACACTCGGAATTTTCCAAGTTTCAAAACAGTATTTTGTTAAGCACCAGAATACGCAACTTTGCCCCAATTTAAGCTTCGACGTATCTCCTGTAGTTTAGGAGATCCCAATGATGGGGTTCGAATTCGAATTGCCCTCCCTGTATGACTGCTCGGTCAGCAAATATTCTGCATATTATTTGAAATTCCTCCAAAAATGAGTTCGTTAGTTTTTACCTAACCTTTTGAGCATAAAATGCTAGCAGACATAGTTAGTTATCAGGTTTATATACAGTATGTACAATTAAGTTGACGAGATATGTAAAACTTTTTTATTTTTCGTTTGGGCAATAAGTCTTTCTTGATAAAGAGTTCGGCATGTTCCAAAACCCAATTTTGAATAATCAAATCTAAAAACTGTTCAGTGTTTCAAGAGTATTATCAAGAAATACGAATGTGTGCAAGAGTAGAGTTTTAGATGAAAATTTTTGTAGAAATGGGCAAAGTTACTGTCACTTATGAAGAAGAATGTGTTTTTCATTAAAAACTAGCTGAGCCTGTAGTTTCGCCTGTGAATATTCTCTGACCCATTACCCATTATTTTATGGTTAAACTTAAAATGTTATTGTAGAGAAGAATATATACAGTGTGTCCCGCTTTTCATGAATACACCCAAATATCTCAGTTATTAATAAAGATATTTTCTTGAAATTTTGGTGGTGATTATATGTTAGGTGAATGACGTATTTGGCATAGTGAACCTTTTGATCGACCATTGGCGTGCGGTGTTAGGGAGTGAAAAAAAGCTGTTTTTTGGGAAAAGAATATTAAGACCCATTTTAAATAACTTTTCTTATCAGATCTAGAATCAGCATCCCCAAAAACCCCTCAATTCGTATTTTCGAAATCTCATTTGAACAGAAAAAAAAATCAATTAACTTTTTTCATGAATACACCCGAATATCTGTTATTATAAATGCGATTTTCTTGAGATTTCGGTGGTGATTACATATCTATTTACCACTGGCGTGCGGTATTGGGGATAGAAAAAATGCGTTTTTTGGGAAAAGGATATTATAGGGCTTATTTTAGACAACTTTTTCTATCAGATACAGAATCAGCATCCCCAAAAAAACCTTTAACTCATATTTTCAAAATCTCAAGAGCGGATTTGAGCAGAAAAGTTCAAGTTCATGTCTTATTTTAATGAGTTTTTTATTTGTAAGTGTGGTACCAAAATTACGAATTACATTATTTCAGATTCTTGTGTTTTCAGCATAACTACCTTCTGAAACAATACACTTTTCAACAATTCTTCCCAAACGTACAATCACTTTTCTTAAAGTTTGGGAAGTTATTTCCAGGCACGCTTGTCTAATTGCAAAGCAAAGTTCCTCTCTATTACGCGGCTGAGTAGCAAACACTTTATTTTTCAAATGCCCCTACAGAAAAAAGTCACAAGGGATAATAAGTGGCGATCTAGGTTCTGAAGCAGAATTTCTTCCTATCCACTTCATAGGGAAAACTGTATTTAAAAAGTTCCGAACTATCACAGAATTAAGTAGGTGCGGGGGCACCATCTAATTGAAAGATTAAGTTTTGTATTTGTGCTTTTTTTCACCCCCTAACACCGCACGCCAATGGTCGATGAAAATGTTCACTATGCCAAATACTTTATTTGCTTAACATATAATGCCACCAAAATTTCAAGAAAATCGCATTATTTATAACTGAGATATTAGGGAGTATTCATGAAAAGAATGACACACTGTATATAAAATCCCGTTTTTTTATTATCACCTTATATGGATATGATAGCATATTTCAAGGTAATTTTCAATTCTGATCAACACTTCGGTTATAGTTGCAAAAATGCATAAAAATTACCGATAATTTTGCAGGAAAGCGTGTTATCTAAAATTTCACGAGCTTATTTTCATATTTTGGCGAAAGAGCCCGAGTCTGAAGGAGGTCTCTTTTACTCGTGCAATTTTTATGAGATAACACACTTTTTATGCTCGAGTGTAATGTATTGAAATATTTCACGAATAGGAAATATTGTTTTTTTTTCTGAGAAATATCATAGTACTGACAAAGAGTATATATAAAAATGAGCTAGACAATATTTGGTACACATTTTTTCACTTTTTTGAAGTTTATCTGATATTTTTCAGTATTGTTTGGGGTGTCAAGGCGACATGATGTTTTCGCAGTGCAATTATCGCTCCGCAGAGCAATGATTGTGATTTTTCGATACCTAATTGCATGAGGACAAGAATGCAGGTTTCGTCTTTTTGCATTACGCGCATTCCTAGCACTTTGGAATTCGATATCTTCAAATGGATTTATCTTACGTTTATGTTTATTGAAGTAAAATTCCTGGAGATTTTTCGCAGTTGAGTTCCACATCACTTTAAACGTGTACTCTTTATATTCCTCGCCATTTTCTTTACGCATATTCCATGCCCATTCGTTGAGGATTTCGGCGATCATAAGAGTTGGGGTAGTCGCACAAAAGTTATATTTTTTCTGCTGACAAAAAGACATGTTGTCTCTAGACAGACTCTTTACTCTCCACGGTATTTTCTGGGATGGATTCTCTTATATAGGGTGTCCGGTAAACCTTGTACAATATTGAAACTGGTGATAGACCAGGTCATGACTGTTCAGAATATCGGAATTTCACCTTAGTAAAAATCTCACAGTTTTCGAGATAATGAGCATTTTTTTAATTTCTGGAAAATCAACTCAGTAAAAATATCACCGTTTTCAAAGTAATTGGCATTTTAAGAATTTCTGGAAAATCGCTACCTCATCTTGGATTTTTGAGTGCCTTGTCTACAAATTGGGACCAATTCAAATATCTTTGCTGCTGAAGATTACTGATGAGTGATGGTTTCAGACGTACAAAACAGTTTTTCAGAAAACGATCCAATTTTTCAAGAAACGAGGGTAAAATGCCAGATTTGAGTTTCACCAATTTTTTTACCAACAGTTTGACATTATTGTTTGAAAAAAACATAACCAAGTGGAAGTGGATATTCATTACAAAAGAATGCCCATTTCGTCCAGGCTCTACTATGGTATAAAACATACGATAATTATTTTTGGAAGGAGTAGATTTTCGATTATATTAGAGTGTGATGTTATTCTGAGCTAAAATCAACTCCAGTAGACTTTGTCAGTAATGTCCTTTATTTTTATCCTATCAAGATGAAATGATTAAATAATTATGAGTAGAATCAACTGCTTAGAAGCATTCAATGAGATGTAAAGAAATAGGTACATACTAATTCAACGTTTTTTCGAATCAACACACACTATAAACCACAATAACGATTATTCAACATCGCACTGAATAATATTTTTCATCCAGTCGTACGCAGAGACGACATATTTTCAGGAAGAACCTTTTCAAATGCGTTATAGGTTATAGCCCCCAAATCAGCGATTCTCTGAGCGGCATTGTGCAATCGGATATCGTTCTGTATAAAGTGCTGCTGCAGCAGTAGCACTACCTCCACATTCACCATAAATGTAGTGCATAGGAGCATATTCTCGGGGAATATAACGTGTGTACGGCATGACAAAAAATGAATACTACTGAATGAAATAAGCGGAATAATTTCAAAAAACTAAGACAGAAGTCACAAGTTGTTCAAACAAAATGTGACAGCCACCTACTAGATTTTTTCAATTCTATTTACAGAAGATCCGTTCATGCACAATTCTGTATTTAATTTTTTCAACTTCGTTGGAATCTGGATGTTGGACAATTGCGACATTTATCACAAGAATTCGTATTAATCGGTGCCATGTCGGATAATCGACATTTCATTTCGTTACTTTTATTAGGCTTAATTACATGAAAAGTTAATTTTATTGACATACTATTTAATGCTACCAAGCAGTCTATTCTTTATTATTAATAATCGTTTCCACATTTTTTCTTGATAAAATCGAAAAAAAAAAATTTTTGGGAGTACAAAAGTTGATGGAAGCCTAGAATAAAACCACGCCTAATTCAATGGAAATCACTACCTCCAAAAATAATTGTAGTTTGTTTTATACCATGGTAGAGTCTGAACAAAATGAGCATTCTTTTGAAATGAATGTCCACTACCAATTGGTTATGTTTTTTTCAGACAATAACGTCAATTTTTTTTTTAATTGACGAAACTCAAATCTGTCATTTTACCCTCGTTTTTTGAAAAAAAAAACACTTTCTGAAAAACTGTTCTGTACGTCTAAAAGCATCACTCATCAGTAATCTTCAGCAGAAAAGATATTTGAATTCGTCTCAATTTTTATACATGACACTCAAAAATCCAATGTTAGGTAGCGATTTTAAAGAAATTCTTAAAATGCCAATTATCCTGAAAACGGTGATATTTTTACTGAGGTGAAATTCCGATATTCTGAACAGTCATGACTGGTCTATCACCAGTTTCAATATTGTACAAGGTTTACCGGGCACCGGTATATGCATTAATTTCTGTAATAGAAAATAACCCAAAACGAAACATTTCAATTTTGAGCGACTAAGTTATGTCAAACTTTGACACTTATACAAACAAAAGAGAGCTTTGTTTACATGAACAGCCGTGTTTATCTAAATATCCGCTTGTTTACCTAAATACAGATCTACAAGCGTAAGGATGCCTCTGAGATGCGCAAACGATAGAAAGATCGACTACTGTTAAATAAGGCAGAGCGATTGAGCTCCTGCTCTACTCCAGGGTTTTGTCTACTGCGCAACCAATTCTCGGAGGCATCCTTACGCTTGTCGATCAGTACCTAGCCGCTCATATCACACATCACGTGACTTCAATCATGAAATTACATTGGTGTAGCAATGCGAGAGTGAAATAATCGTCATAGTTAACAATTTTCGATATTGTCACAAATAAAATGCCTAGGTAGGTACCTACTTTAACTCTTGTACCAAAATTATCATTTTTGACACTATTCGTAGACGACTGACAAACTTTTAGAATTGATTATTCAAAATTGGGAACTAGAACAGGCAGAACTTCTCAACAAGATTGAATGTTTTTCCTAAAACAAAAATTAAAAAAGTTTTGCATATGTTACCAACTTGAGTAGGTAGGTATCTATACCTAAGTGGGATCAAAATATAAATCAACAAGTTTCTTTACTTACCCCTAGCATACATACTCGCATCCCTTAAATAATTATCAATATGTTCATTATCATTGCCATCCAGTTCTTTTTGAAATGCTAGCATGCCGCCTTTTTTCAAACCTTGTTCCAAAATTTTTCCTGTAACAAATAAATATTGCAATAATTTGTACCAACCTTATAGCACTTAAATCAGGGCCTCGGTAGCGCAGTTGGCAGCGCGTAAGTCTCATAATCTTAAGGTCGTGAGTTCGATCCTCACCCGGGGCACACTTTTTTTGAATTTGTTTGCACTCACACATCAAATGGATATATATACGTTAAAAACGAGTTCCTAAGTATAACTCTTTTTTTTTACGAAAATGTATCTTACAACAAGTGCGTAAAAAATCACCTATGCGTAAAATCAACTGTGCGTAATAGCATATTACGTAACAAGAGTTGTAAGTAACCCATTACGCACGAAATGAAAAAGTTTAACGTTATGCTTGTGTCAATCCATAAATTTTTGATAGGTAATTTCGTACCTTTGGATTTTTGCGGTAACAAATTATGTGTGGCAGCTTGAGCTTTTTCTAAAATCTTCGGTGGAGTGATCATAATTTCATCACTTTCACTACTATCAGACACATTCGTAGATAAAGTTGAGAAAATTATCGGATACAATTATATATTTTGTTCAAGAAATTGACAATATAAATGACATTACATTTATTTTCATAGCATGTTACTTAAGAAAACGTGTCCTATTTTTAAAGAAATTGCATAACGTGCTGTCTACATTTAGGGGCATCTCTCATTTCAATCCTAAATATATCTTGCTAATGCTAAAAGTTTTTATGTTTCTTAATTGACTAAATTTGTGTAAATAGACCAAATAAAGTCTTACGTAAATAAAATTTTTATTGTAATCTAATTAAACCAAGATGTTAAAGTTTTCTTCTCAAAACGCACGTGTATGTTATGAGATCTCATTACGTGCATGTTATTGTTATATGTCATTTACAAGGAATGTTGACAGTGCGATTTTTGACGTTTACAGACATGGGCGTAGAAAAAGTATATTACGTATTGTGTATTGTAAAGCAATTACGCACTCATGTGGGATTTGATATCTCCAAGGCCTCCTCGCCAAGCTTCCATCTCCCTCCATCTTCCAGCTTGCCCCCCCCCCCTAGTTGTGTTATTTGTTATCTTACTTTATTTTAGATATATCTCTCCACGTGGTGAGATTCATCTGACACTCTACCTATAAATGCTAGTGTTCCGCAGGAAACCATTTTAGTACCAGCACTGTTTTTCCTTCTCATCAATAATTTGGTGGGAGCTACCTCTTGCCAAGTATATACCTAGCTTTGTATGGGAAAGCCATGTGAGGCACATTGCCAAAAGTGCCTCCCAAAAACTTGGTTTTCGGTTTCGTGTCAAGAACTATTTCACTTGCCGTCAGTTGGTTATGATTTATAAGGGACAGATCCGACCTGTCCTGGAATACTGTTTCCATGGAGTGCAGCCCCAAACACATACTGAAACTTTAAGATTCCCACCAAAAAAGAATCATTCATCTCGTCGGTGATGCTGAGCTCACAAGCTCACTCACTTCTCTGGAACACCACAGCAAGGTTGGCGATCTGTCTCTGTTTTTACCGATATTGTCATGGACGATGCTCTCCTGAAATATCATCAATCGTTCCACCGTTAGCGGTCCCATCGATACTGACCCATCGAGGTTAGTTTTCTGACCCATCGAGGTCAGATATGTCGAACATCTCTTTCCCAGGGCTCGTTCTTCCAACGAACGGCAAAACTTCGGAACTCACTTCCTCGGTAGTTGTTCCTTGAGGCATACAGTCTGCTCAAATTCAAGACGAACACCAATTCCTACCTACTTTCTGTCGATGTTCTTTGAATATTACATAATTTTCCTCTTCGTGACAACCAAAACATAATAAAAATGTGATTACCACACTCGCCGCTGCAATTTTTCAATTCGTCTGAAATATGCTTTTTAATTAATATACTATTACTGCACTAGTGCGGAAAAGTGCTTTTTTTCTACGACCATTAAGAAATGTGAACATTTTAATTGCGTCTTCGATTAAGAAATCTACCACGTTGTAACACCGATTTTCATCTCCCACGGGCTAGCTGTATCGAAATATTCCATTTCCTACGACTTTCATGAACTACTAGACTGTCATTATAGGTAGGTATTAACGAATTTCATGAACATAAATAATATCGAATCAAGTTTGTTTACGACTGTCTAATAATTTGACATTTCACATCAGTAGATAATTACAAAATTCGATTGAAAAAATTAAGTTATTACAAATGATTAGCGATAGCGAGGATGATTTAACAATCAAATTAATAAATTTATATCAGAAGCTCCTGATAATGGCTTTGTCAAAATTTGAAAATTTTGAATGTTATTTGTTTCACGACGTGTACAAAAAGAAAAAATAAATGTTTCATTCAACGAGTGAAGAAAGAAAAAATTATTTAAACCATGAAAAAATGACGGCAGGAGAGGTTATGATAAAAAGGATTATTAAAAATATTACAGATTTGTTAATGATTCAGATGGTCGTAGAAAAAGTATAGTGTACAATGAGCATGAAATGGCCCCATTTCCCACTTGTAGTACGAGCGTAGCGAATTGAACTTGCCCTCTACACATGTTTTGATTAATGCTAGATTTTATTTATTGATAACTTTTTGATATACACCTTCCTGGGTCTTTATTGTGTATTTTATATTTATTATGTATCTCATCATCATAGGTTAGAAATTTTAATTGACGCACTCCTTGTTATTGTACTTATAGATATTTTCTCTTTGTACTTTTCAACAAGTGAAATAAACATATTATTATTATTATTATAACGTTATCAAACGTTATCCAACATTTCTGATGTTGTCCTATCCAATGATTTGAATATTATGGTTAGGACATGAGGGGTCGCATTTGTTGAAAATTTAAGTTGCCCTCGGAATAATCTTCATCGACCTCGACGAGTTTTGTGATAACGGGGTCGGTGATTTTCAAAGTGATGTAACCATACGTTTGTCGAAAAACATTGATTTCTTGTGTATTCAACGTGTGGGTTTCACGGAATATGTGTAAAGTCATTCGTCATTCTAGACGTGCCTTGGATCTTTCGTTAAAAAGTCTTTCATTCTCACACAAGTCCTGACGATTTCTTAGGGTTGCTCGTGAGGGTGGGGCAGCCGAATGACGGAAAGAACCAATTTTTTGAGCTCTTTTGGATTTTGCGATCTTTCCAACATGTCTGTCTGTCGCCGCCTTCCAACAACAAACGGGCTTATTTATAGAAATATATCAGGGTATATACAGATTACAGAGAAAATAATTGTGTTCTAGAATTTAGAAATTAGATTTATACAACTGCAACGACATCGAGAATAATTTATTTTTGAGACAATATATCTCCTTGCTAACAACCAATCAGTCTATTTCATATTTTGAAATTCAGCCAATAGAATCGGAATTACAGTGAAAATATAGCTTGTCGCTGTATTTTCACGGTGATAAACCTGCTTAGTTTTTGTTTTACTAGCTGTCAAGTGAAAAGAATGATTCAAATTATAAACGTCAAATCTTTGTGTTTTGACTAGTTATATTTCTTAATCAATATGAGCGATCGTTGGGGACAAATGGCTATTGTATCATAAATAAAGCAGTGGAAAAGAGTATTCCGTTGAATACGGCCAGAAATAAAGAATCAATTACCCGGCAATTCAACAATTTTCAAATCGATATATTGTCGTCCTAAATATAATTCGTGGTATGATTAATAACCTATAATTTTTTGAAATATCAATTCATTGGCAATCCCAATGCAAGAAAATAAAACTCGTCCTGCAGACTCGTATTTTCAGCTTTGGAATTGAAATTCATTAATATTCCAAAAAATTATCGGTAATACCACTTATTATATTAACCCTGACAATACGCTATAAAATTTAAAAAAAAGATGTCAGAAGTGGGATTCGAACCCACGCCCACAAAGTGGACCAGAACGCTCGTACCTTCACTAGAAGGCAAGGATATCCTTGAGTCTGGCGCCTTAGACCGCTCGGCCATCCTGACATGTTAGATTGTCACGGAATGCAGTAACAATAGGTTAACTCAGTTAAACGATGATAAGGTTATTAATAAGCCAACCGAATAAACAAATAAAAGTAGGTCTATTTCAGCGTTCTAAGTAGAAAATTATATTCTGCAGTATAATATTCCATTCTCCCAAATATAAGTTCCCAGGGTGTTCCGGGAGCCAGGGATTTAGGAGGATGTCCCGAAGTAGACCTAGTGCCATCTGTTGCGAGGTAGCCAAGTTGCTATCATACTGCGCGTTACTTTTTTCCTGCGTCCTGTTTCAAATTTATATTTTATGATAAATCTTTATTTATTTATGACACGGGAAGAAGATAACCATTTACATTATTATAAAACACTAACCAGTACCTATATCTAAAGACAGTTTTATACACTAACTGGGCAAAAACAAAACAAAATTGAAATGAAATGAGGAATTAATGCTAAAAACTTGAACTATAAAATACCTAGCTCTCTTCATTTGCCAAAGCAGGACGGAAAAAATATCTAGAGCCCTTGAGTGAAAATTTGCCTATTGCAGTAATCTAATCATGTCTCTTCATGAGATCCAACTGCTTGAACGCTTTATTAAAGATGTACTCAATGTGTCAAAGATTTATTAAACATTAACACATAGCGGTCTACTTAGTGAAAAGGCACGAAAAGGCACACATCAGGAATGAAATCAGGGCCAGGTTCCTCACTGACATCCAGCATTGATTATCTGATGACGATAAAGGATCAAAATTATTAAAACTTCATCTACAAATGAGAAATAATTAGCAAATGATCCAAGAATGCTCATTTTATAACTTACTTAAAATGGAATTATTTATACTTCATTGTAGATATTATAGGTATATCACAGTTTTTCCTTTTAGGATTTCCAAATGGTTTAGTAGTTTGACCAATTAGGAATTCATTATTGTCAATTTAAGTACGATAGCATTGTCGAGATAACATCTGCATTTTGATTCCAAATTTTGAAATTCCAAATTTTGAGGTATCAGAGAGAGACTGCTTATATTTGATGTGGGCATTTCTTTTTAAGGGAATGCATTTTTTCAATTCACTGCTGACATACATACATTCATCAGCACTCGACGTAGAGAAGTGAGAGAAGTGAGAGAGAAGTGAAAGTAATAAGGTCTAGTGACCTTGGCGGCTATAAATGAATGGAACTTCTTCGTATCCATTGGTTTTGAAATGTTTGATTTAGACAGTTTGCGTCAATTCTCGTACTATGGATCGATGCTCCATATTGCACGAACCTTGTATCGTACCAAACATCTAGTGGCATCTGATCAATATGGGAGTCAATTTCATTTTCTAAAAACTGTAAGTAATCTGCGAAGTTAAGATTACCACGGAAAAAGAAAGGCTCTATTATTCCTGTTGTCTCGGATAATCCTAAACCGACGTTACTTTTGACAGACAGACGTAAAACACCATGTAGCATCTAAAATTGTCAATATTCACCTGAAGCCGATTGTGAAAAGGTGAAAGAAGTGAATATCTTTCAACCCATTCAGGTGGTTGTTGAACTGTACCACTTATAACTAACTTACTCTACTAACAAACTATATCTCAAACTGCCCTTTAGGTGTAGTTATTGCAGATGTCAAGTTTGAAAGATTGTTTCTTTTATTGCTCGGAGGTTTCTCTATTAAGAGGCGTGGACCAGATAAAATAGTTGAAAATTTTGGCCAGTTGAATTTAAGTTAAGTTGCAATGGACACAAGCGAGCAAAATAATAATTAATGAAAATACTTAAAGTGGATGGGGGTTGTTTAGTATTGAAGATATTGCTTCTCTGAATAATTTTCTATCTGGAATGCTCGTAAAAACCTAACAATATTAAGTATCTTAAATGATAAACAAATCAAGTTTTTTTTTTATGATACTGATTTCCATGTAATCGTCTCAACAAATTTGAGAAGTGGTCAAAAATGCTACCTGCTTTATCTATAAATTGTACCTATGTCCTGATTGCCACGTCGTCTAAAAATAGTTTAAAATACAAGTTCAAGGGTCTGTTTAGGGTTCCCGAAAATCGAAACGTAACAAAAAACATTATTCCGTCTAAGAATAGTAATAGAAGAAAAATGAAAAGCTCAGCAGTGTTCATTCAACGGAACTATATTCAAATATTGGGGACACATGTATACAAAAAAGAAAAAAAATCGACGAGGATGGGATTCGAACCCACGCGGGCAGAGCCCATTGGATTAGCAGTCCAACGCCTTAACCACTCGGCCACCTCGTCTTGTGAAAAACTTGTATAAAATATCAGAATGTTTATCGACTCACTTATTTTTACCAGAAATAATGAAATATTAATGTGAATATGAATTGGTTCTTACTGGATAAATCAAAATTGGAGAAAAATACAGGGTGGTCTATTTAACAAAAGAATGATCGATCCAAAAATTTCTCCAAAATTTCTGAACATTAGAAAATATTGGATTTATCCAAACCTTTACATCCTCCTGTACCTGTCCTCAATGTACCAATAATTTCAATTCGAGGTTAAACTTCTATGTACCAATAAGAATTAGGCCAAGAAATATTGTGTTCAGGACTTTGACTAGGACAAATGCTAGAGAAAATTCCCCTCTCATCCGATTGTGCACTATTTTGAATGATAGGTATTTGCGCAAACAACAGAGAACCTATGTATAATGAAATAAAAAAAAAAACATTAGAAAAAATAATTCAGGATTTTCTAAATTATTCTTTTTGAATATTTCACGATAGAGATGATGAACTTACATTAAAATTTAACACTGTTAAGTTTGTGTTAAAATATTTGTTTTTTTTTAGGGATTTTTCTTCACCATGCAAATAATGAGAGACTGCATTAGAAATATTAGGTAAAATTAGATATAAGGTACCTCATAGATGTAATTGTTAATTTAGGACTTGCTTGTCCTGTAGGTACTGCATCTCTTATTAAATAAATAAATAAAAATCGCTTATAGTGGATTCATAAACTCAGCTAAACTAAGAATTTAGAATTAACAATTAGGAATTAACAATCAGGAATTAACAGTTATATAGCAATTAGGATGGTGGGGTGTCTACGAATTTCAACTAAAAATTAAGTAGGTAGGTATTACGTTTGGGCTTAACATACTTTTGGCGATCGGGGGTGCTATTCTCGAGTTTGTACGTTTGCGAAATCGATTTTCTGTTTCACACTGATACACAGGAAAGGAGTATATTTTTGTCTTTTATTCGTATACGAATTGGAAGTCGAATGATTCGAAAATAGCACCGAAGACTCAAAGATTTTCAAGATTAGTTACAGGGAATAATTTGAGTTTCTATCATTTTTATATTCAAAAAATTTGAAAACAGTTCACACATGAGTTAAAAATGGCAATAAAATGTATGATTGTGCAGCTAGGAACAACACTGCACATGACATACTATAGTTGTCGTCAAACATATAAGATAAATAAAAAAAGGCGCAAAAAATGGTCTTATCTTGTCCATCTCTGCCTGGAAAGGGCCACATAATATTGGGGGCAAGTGGTGCAAGAGTTTGAAATAGCTAGTGCATTATAGGTAAATTCGCCATGGGTAAATAATTTTTCAATTGCATCAAATTCATTATTGAGAGAGGATTAATTAATTCTTTTTGTTTAGATAAACGAGTATACTAGAGATCGATACTAAGTACAAAGAAACAATTTAAAAAATATATTCAGTATAATGATTCGATTTATAATTCATTAAAAAGTTATTCAACAAAAAGAGAACAAATAAAAAAATTTACAACATTCTCCTATATACACAGTTTTCATTCAGTACTGCATTCTTCACAACTAAACATCTGGATTGTCAGGAATTCAGATGTTTTTGTTCAGATAATTTGAAAATAATCTAGAGAGGATAATTCTCAAATAAGTGCATATACCAGCATGGTCTTCCATGAAAATAAATTCAACTTTCCAATTAATCGCCCTGTGTTTTATTTATATGAACTCTCTGTAATCCTATAATTTCAGACCGGATAGTGCGTTGCCACGTAATCATTATTTATACAGATTTTATTGCGAAAAATTACTTCACTTTGAACTGGAATAATACTTTCGCGGTTGAAGATTTTCTAATAGATGATTTGCACCATTTGTGAATTTTTCTGATGGAAGCTCTCAGTATGGTATGTCAATGATCAATTGTGCTAAAATTCAAAAATTATATGTATCATATATTGTTTTCTCGTTTTTTATCGGTGATTTCTATCAAGTTTTAGTGCAATCATATTTGAAGGGCCAAGTGGAAAAACGATGAGGTTCCATATTTTCCGAAATCGACATTTTAGCGGCATCTGTTAGCTTATAGCTCGAAGTATCAACATACCAAACCTTACTGGGGACAAACAATGATATTCCATAAAAAACTGCGGTCGAAAGTAGGCAGCACAGTGTAAAAACGATGACACTCCCACATTAGATTTCGCTTTTCTCGACTTTTTAAAAAGTGGAACCTCATCGTTTTTCCACTGGACCATTCATTTATTTCTTGCATAAAATTGAATGTTCTCTCATGTCCTAAAATCAAATTCGGGAATATAATCAATATTGGACACTGGTATTTTGTTTCGTAGAATCATATTTTTGTTCATCTGCTCTTGGGTATTTTGTGGTCCTCCAGTAATAAAAGTAAATTCAATATTAATTTTCAATTTTAACGCCCTGCATTTCGAAAACGAATTGTTGTCTTTTACATGTTCACCTATAGACATTATTTTCCTTGCAATGTGAGAAATTAATGAACGGACCGGCCCACCTTAGGAATCATCCTGTGTAAGCAAATATTGTGCTAGTCCTCACATTTACTTGAAAAAAATTAAGCAAGTTATCAATTAAAAAGTATATATTTCTGCCAAAAATGCATAGTACCACGCCATACTCACCTTATAGGGTAATCACATGAGAATATTGGCTGAATTCGGGGCGAGTAAATATCAATACTTACATAAGTTCAGGAAATTACCAGGAAATTAATTCCTATTTTGTCAGAATCCAAACACAGTTTTTTAGATAAAAATTGCAATAAATCAATAAATAAAATTATTGACATCTCTACATTCATTCAAATTATTCCGCCTATCGCACCCATGTAACATTTGGCGCGGAAGATGTAAAGGCCCGCACAGCAATTAGTCATGTTTTTTTTCCATGCAGGGTCGGGCGTAGTTATAATAGAAATCACAGCTGTATGCGGTACGCGCAGCTATTAGCAAATTAGATTTCGACGGGGAAGTTGTTTACCTAATCTAAGGATACTAATAATAATAAAAATGGATTATTCTGAATACAAAAGTTACAGTGCTTTTGTTAAATTAACTTGATTAATCTGCACGCATCACAATATTTAGTGGCATATGTCCTAGTCCGACCCTGGTCGGCGGCGGTGCTAATCGACCATTTTTTGTGCCTTTTTTATTTATCTTATATGTTTGACTACAACTATACCTACCTACCTACAGAAACCTATTTAAAAATTTAAAATGTAAAATATCTTGTGCGCATACGTTTACAAGCTTAATTGTAATTCTTAGTTGAAAAGATGAAAGATGGATATCTTCCTAACTGCTAATTTATATTCTTTAGTTTAGTTGAGTTGATAAATCCACCTTAGATAGGTACCTATATTAAAAAATGTCATGTTACTTTTGATAATAAATCAATAAAACTAAACTTACCTACAGTGAGCGAAAAGAGATCCGATCTGTCCAAAATCAGTGCAATATGTTTCCAAGAGAATTGTTTAAATATGCTAGTAAAAACTTTCGTTAATCGACATTGGCAATAGGACATCCTCGTCAAAGTTGGATACTTGCTTTTGTCGTTCAATATACCCTGAAACGAAGAAGAAAAAACATGAAGGCCGTTTTGGGAGGAATTAATTCAATTTATGCTTCAAAACAATTATCACACTCAGATTTTCAGTGTCTTCGTCCATCAACCAAATCAAAATCAAAAATAGTTTATTTCCAATTCATAAGTAAAATTTACATATCAAAATAATTATATCATCATACCCCTAAGTATGAGAGATATCATCGGAAGTTCCACAGAATGTGATAGGAAATATAGGAATGTTCTGAATACTTATTCCAATAATGTTCTCATGGAATGGCCAAGGAATGTATTAATTAATTATATAGTAAGAACGTTCTAGAATATCTTATGACATTTCATTAATGTTCTCCATAAGTGATCATATAATATACTATTTGAATAATCTGGCAACTTTTTAGAATATATCATAATCTTCTATGGCTGTTCATAGAATGTATTGTTTTAAGACAGTTATAGAATATTTCATAATCTCTTCTATGTATAACTGTTTTTGAGGAATTATCATGGAATGATCATTTGAATATTTCAAGAACGTTCTGAAACATTTTATGACATTCTACGAATATTCTCCAAGAATAATCATAGAATGAAAATTATTATTTACTTTTTATTATTTACTTTTTATTAAAGTGATATTTTTACAAAGTGAATTGAACGAGTTTCATATTCCTATTCAAATAAGGATTTTATAAAACACAATATTTATTATGCATGGGTACATTTCGGGAATATAATTCTTAAAATGTTCTCACAATATTTTTAGACCATACGAGGATGTTCTGAAGATGTCCCACAAATGTTCTGATGATATTCTTCTATTCTATTCTATACAGGGAGGGCCAATGGAAAATTTCCACCCTAATTTGTAGGATTTCAAATCAAAATTTTGAAAAACGGTCTAACACGTCGATATTTGATTTGAGGGGGAACTAATTTTCAGTTTTTTTCACCCCCGTAACTTGAGCCCTGTAGCGGGGGGGTGAACAACCCTCAAAATTTGAATAGGGAAAAGGGGTCGTGCCATACCTCTTTTTGAAGGTCTCATTGAGTTCTTCATGACCCTATAATTTTGCCTTATTATTGTCATCGATAACGAAATGACAGGTTGTCAAACTCTTGGAAATAGACTACTTATTTTCTGAATAAAAATACCAAATAATTAGAGGTGGACACGTCAAATTTAAATTCCAAGCTGTTCAAAATGTCAGCCATGAACATTCGTGCTATAATAAAATCACCCCGGTTTTATTAGGCGTGACATTAGGGAACAGACAATAATTAAAAATAATCTCCGCCGCAGGAATTTTAGTATTCGCCTATTGACATAAAAACTAACAGAAACATCCGATTTTTTGGCCGTTGAAGAAAAAAGTATGTTTGTACAAACTTTATTTCCACTAGACATGGTCGCACCATCATTTACATAGCGTTAGTTCGAGAGTTTATAGCGTATGGTTTACACTGTAGCTGAGCGGGTCGAATTGGTGTCTATTTATTTCAAAAACAATGACTGTGCAAGACAAACAGCACGACTATTTAATGAAAGACATCGGGATAAAAATGTTTCACATACTTACGTTAGACAACTGATGGAGAAGTTTTTGGAAACTGGAACAGTGCAGAACCAAAAGGATAATCCGGTTCGTGTCGTTAGGAATGAAGCCGTGCAAATCGCAGTTTTAGGGCACATTACAATGGATCACACATTGAGTACGAGGCAATTGGCCGAAGTTTCTGGTGTTTCACGAACAAGCGTTAGAAGAATTTTGAAGGCCCACAAATTTTACCCCTACAAGATAAAACTGCTTCACGAACTTAATGAGGATGATTATGATCGACGGTTACAATTTGTAGAAGAAATGAGTGAACGCTGTATTGGCGATCCAAATTTCCTGTATAATATCTGCTTTTCAGATGAATGTTCCTTTTTTCTAAATGGATTGGTCAATCGACACAATTGTCGATACTGGAGCGATTTAAACCCACATTTATTTAGAGAGAGCCATACTCAACATCCTGAAAAGTTGAATGTCTGGGCAGGTATTTTAGGAAAGCACATCATTGGGCCATTCTTTTTGCAAGGCAATCTGACGGGGCAGCTTTATCTTACTTTGCTTCAAGAAACTATTTTTCCTAGAATAAGGGAGGTCATTGTCGAAGATAACAACTTGACACACAATAATTTTTTTTTCCAACAAGATGGAGCTCCACCACATTTTGCAGCACCCGTTCGGAACTTTCTAGACGAAAATTTTCGAGGACATTGGATTGGCCGTAGAGGATCTATTGAGTGGCCTGCAAGGTCTCCTGATCTTTCTCCTCTTGACTTCTTTCTCTGGGGCCATTTGAAGTCTACTGTTTATAAAACACAGCCGGCTTCTCTTCAAGTTCTGCAAGAACGCATAACTGTAGAGTGTCAAAGAATAACTGCTGATATGTTGCAGAATGTTGGAGACGCGATAGAGGCTCGATTTTATTATTGCATGAATGTTAATGGCGGACATTTCGAACAGTTTGTACGATAACTTTGACGTGTACACCTGATTATTAAACTTGAAACTTTAATTATTTGGTATTTTTATTACGAAAACAATAGTCTCATACCAAGATTTTGACAACCTGTCATTTCGTTATCGATGAAAATAATAAGGCAAAATTATAGGGTCATGAAGAACTCAATGAGACCTTCAAAAAGAGGTATGGCACGACCCCTTTTCCCTATTCAAATTTTGAGGGTTGTTCACCCCCCAGATACAGGGTTATATCTAAGGGGGTGACAACCACTGAAAATTAGTTCCCCCTCAAATCAAATATCGATGTGTTCGAGCGTTTTCTACAATTGTGATTTTCAATTCTACAAATTAGGGTGGAAAGTTTCCATTGGCCCACCCTGTATATTGCGCACTAATTATGTCAGCTACTTCATTAACCCTTGATGCTTCTGTGACCTGGCAGGTATCCAGGCAAGTTTCTCCTTGTTCTGTGCTCCTGTTACTGAGATTTTTGTGAGTGTCTCAAACTAGTTTGGAAGAAGATCTGCATGATAGCAGGACCTTTATTGCCGGCTGACTGTCCGAGAGAATGACTATAGGTTGGTTTCTAGGACCCCTTCTCATAATCTCTTTCGTGCAAACAGAAATAGTCGTTACCCCGCCTTGGAATATGGAGTCTTGAGTACCGAGACTCAGAATAATGTTTTGCCTCAGCCTCTCCCCATAAATTCCAACCCCTACCCCATTGCTAGAGCCATCCGTGTACCAGATTTGCCCTCTTGACAGCAGTGGAATGGCATTTGGTGTGATTTTCCCATCTTGTATGATGGTGGTGTATGTTCCATCAAAGGAGGATAGATTGGAGTCATTTTGTCCGACGGCATCTCAGAAGTGTGGATTTGTATGACCTCCATTATGTAGTAGTGGCCTAGGTTATAGTTTCTGCATTGGTACAGACACTTTAGTATGGAGGCTTTTATCTTCGCCTCCGCTACAATATGCAAATGCAAAGGAGGCAGGTTCAATAGCACATCCAGGCTAAACGTAGAAATGCTGGATATGGCACCGGTGACCTCGAGCATGGCCAGTTTTTGTAAACTTATACAGTAATAAACGAATAACATCGACAGTTTTTACCACATTTAAATTCAGTAGTGAAGAAAAAAAAAACAATTCGACAATGTGTACAATATAGAAGACAGAAGGCACCTCAAGTTGAACCGAGAGAGATTACTCGTGTGTGAGGAAAACATTCTCCTCATGTGATTGACTATTTTTGTCCTTTCTATATAAAAATTGGCCGAATAGTAGAAAATAGGTATAGCGTACTCTTTACTTGCTCAACTACTAGAGACAATGGAACAAACTCACATGGCGCGAACCAAGAACTTTTGGAGGCACTTGATGAACTCGAAATCAACACTATTATGGAAAAAATGACCAATAGAGGCATCAAATGAAAATTTATTCCACGCTTTGCTCCATTCATGGGTGGTAGCTGGGAGCGTCTGATAAGGTGCTTCAAGGGAGCTTTGGCCGGGATGAAGAAAGATAGACATCAAACGGAAGAAACACTTTGCAGAAGGTGCGAGTACATAATTACACCAAGCAATAGAGCATAAGATGACCGAGTTTTTAACAAAAATACTAGTAGGAAACCGACTATGACATCACATGGAATACAGTCCGAAGTTATATTCTAATATGTTTTCGACTCGCAACTGTCATTTAATAATTTGTTATAAACATTTAAATAACAAAAAATTTGTTTTTCCTAATTGTTTTGATTATAAAATGAAAACAAATAGAACAATCGGGTTGCTCCAATGGAAGGAATTGTTGATAATTGATATACGAACAAAACGGGATATTTTACAACCCGGTCGGATCATTAGTAACGGAGAAAAATTGGAAAAACCGGAAAATTTTGCGATTTTTTAAAAAATTCATGAGTCCGCCATTTTTCAAGAAGTAGGATTTGCCTTTCTCATGAAAGTATTGAATCATGTGTACTTTATGTCGAGTTGTTAGTTTTGACACAATTGCAATTTGAATTTTTTATAGTACTACAAAATGTCTATTCTCATTTTGCGCTACAATGGTGCGAAATGGGTGAAAACTGCATGCAAATATGACTGAAAACGGCCTAGCCCGCGTAAGCTGCCGAGTGGAAGGAGAGTCCGGGAGAATTATTTTAATGAACGGGTTACGTATTAATACGCTTCTCCTCATCTCCCGCTCACTCCTACCACTCAACCGCTTCCACCAGCTCGTCCGTTTTCATGTTTGCAAGCATTTTTCACCCATTTCGCAGCTTTTTGGCGCAAAATGGGAATACACGTTTTGTGGTAAGGTACTTCTATTTTCAAAATCTGATTAAGAAATTGAAATCGGACTATCACTAGAGCATCCAGGCACGCTGCGATAGTACAAAAGAATTCAAATTGCAATTGTGCCAAAACTAGTAATCCGTCAGAGCCTGTTTTGTGCATACATAAAGTGCACATGATTCAATACTTTCATGTGAAGGGTGAAGGGATTTTCCGGTTTTCCGCCGTTACTAATGATACGATCAGGTCGTAAAACGTCCCATTTTGTTCGTATTTCAATTATCTACAATTCTTTCCATTGGAGCAACCAGATTGCTCTATAAGTTTTCATTTTACATGCAAAACAATTTTAAAAAACACGCTTTTTGTTATTTAAATGTTTAT
The DNA here is from genome assembly GCA_944452925.2 of Chrysolina oricalcia. Lineage (NCBI taxonomy): Eukaryota > Metazoa > Arthropoda > Insecta > Coleoptera > Chrysomelidae > Chrysolina > Chrysolina oricalcia. The sequence continues at coordinate 20,336,177 of OX101817.2, read as the reverse complement.
AACAAATTAATAAATGACAGTTGCGAGTCGAAAATAAAAAAGAATATAACTATACGGACTGTCTTCCATGTGATGGCACAGTCGGTTTTCTACTAGTATTTTTGTTAGGAAAAAATTCTCTATTGATTGGCCTAAATCAACAGTAGACCTCTTACCCAAGTATCCGATAATACTGTTTATCTGGTGAGCATATGTCAGAATGACATTTTTTATTAGCAGATCAACCACTATCACCACTCCAGGGAATTTACAGACAAGGATTTGTTTTTGAGAAAACAATGGCGAATATCGCAGTATTCAGTAGACACGATCGAGAAAGTTTCCTTTGCGTTTATATACCTACCCTAGTTGAAAGAAAGAAGTGAAAGAAAGATGATCCAAATATTCTACTTGGTGATTTGGTTATCATGAACCAATTGGCCAGTAGGGACCATAGCCAAAGTCTCAGATGGTTTTGTACGAGTATAGCCGATGTTAGAGTATCAAATGGAATTCTCAAAAGACCAGTTAGTTGAGTTTAAAAAAGAGATTGATGTCAAGTAATATCATAGTACTCGAAAATATAAAAGTTTTCCAAAAAATGCCTTAATTTATTTACTATAAGATTCATTACAACCGCCAAGGACCTTTGAAGCATGTAGACGAATGGGTTGACTAGAAACACTTCCATATAGAAACACTTCCATATACATCGATGAGTGTTCTGGAAGGATTATGTCATCACTGGAGGAGAGCCAGTGAGGTGTGAGGTTGAAGTCCATTTTAGAGGCAAGTTGAAGTTGAACGAAAGTTGAAAGCTGATTAGGTTTTCAATTTCTATGCAGATCTCCTTACTTCAATATGTTGAGAACAAATACTAATAGAATGTATTATCCAAGTTAATTGTACACTCAATCTCGTCAGAAGGACAATTAAGTTGAGTGCATTCATGTCATTTTGCGGTACATTGATTAACGTAAGAACGATTAGGCGAATGTACTTTGAAACAGATGCGAACATTGATAATGGAATTATCACGTGACCATTCCGTTGGTTTATATATTACGGCATTCCGAAACTTGAATGTCAAGACTAATTCAGTTCGAAAACTCATTCCGGAGGATATTTATTTAATTCACAGACTGAGCAAAAACTTTCTCTTCATTACTGTCGGAGCGTAAAAGAGGGTCTCCGACAGTTGTTTTAGTCGAACATGCCATCGGATGACAATATTCATCTTGTTTATCTACCGGGTGTCTGTGAAAAGTGGTTCGTTTTTTAATTTTTTTTATTTTTCAAGATAATGAAATGAAATTTGAAGGATCTATGAACGAGATAAAACTGCATTATTGAGAAGTGTCTCAGCTTCATGCTACTGTCGGTTTCATCAGAAGTATAAACTTTGGATTTTTAAATAGGACACCTGGTATATTTTCACTTCTCTTGTCTCCATATCACATACTGGATATAACCAGGTATCAATCGTTTGTCACTTCTTGTAACCAAATTTATTTTTATTTTTGAATTTATTTTGTACTCTAGAGGGCTATGGATACCTTCAAATCACCAATTTCACTCCTAACATTCTGGAAAATATACAATTTTATTGTTTTCTGTTAAAATGTATCTGCAACTTAATTTAATCTATTTTTTAAGTTTCTTTTATCAATTTTTTTGGTGGCTCGTCGTGTTACTTAAAAAGAATATTTTATTACGATTAATTTGATACTGCACACTATTAGGTTTCAAACAAACTTTAGTTAAAAAACTTTAAAGGACTACATGAAGTATCTTTTGAGGTCAAGATGAGATTTAAACGCATCGAGGAACCTGTAATCATCACAACTGATAAAACAAAATCATTATTCCAAAAGCTGTCAACAGTGTTAACATATTATCTCCTGACATAAAAATTATCAATATTTTTTTTAACAATAACATAAACAATAATTACTCATTTTATCTTTGCAGAAGCGAAGTAAAATAGAGCGCAAGTGTCGCCAGGGACGGTCTTAGGATATTTGACTTTCTATTCCTGAATCTGGTATAAGTTGTCGGTACAGGCCCGGATTGGAGTGGCGAGCTACCGAGCAAAGTTTGGTGGGCCGATCTAAATTGGGGCAAAATGCAAAAATGCAAAATTGCAAAAAACAAATATTTCACCCAGAAAAAAAATACTAATATTTTTTCGTCTCTGTGAAATGTTCAACTTGTTGTTACCAACAATATATTTTTTTACACAAACTAAATAATAAATATTCCCAGATACCAAACTTTACCAAATATCAAAATTATTTTGATATCATTTACAAAAAATAAAAATAAGAATTCAACTTTGACACTCTGTATCTCAGAAACGAATAACTTGCGGACATATGTTTATAGGAACTTTTCTTCTTATTTTGATGTCAGCAACACGCTCCTAAATTTTCTACACGTACTTAAGAAACACCCTGTATACAGACATACAATAAACCAATAATTGACTTCTTGAAAATAGAAATATTGAGTTTTTGGTCTTCTATTTTGTGCTTTCTCGCTACCAAGCAGGGAGAAATTATTGTGATAGTTAAAAAATTTAAATTTGATATTTTGATGGGAATTTGTCTGTCCATCGCCTCACGCCTAAACCGTTGAGCCTATTACACTTAAAATCCATATCAGAGTGAGGAAACACTTTCTTAAGGTAGGCCTATTTTTGATTTTCGAAATTCTGAGTGTTGAAGTTGGTTTTCATGAATATTCGAGTAATTGGGGTATAGTGGCCTTTGTGTTCAAGATATTACAAATGCTTTTGTTATGAATGATGTGAGTTGAATCAATTAAGAACCCAATGTATGTGGTGATTTTGAATCATATTATGGGCTGAGAGAATCTACTTCTACGAATTGATTGATTAATTAATTAGTTAATAATGCAATAAGTACGTAATAATAATAATAACAAAGGCTTTTATTGACAAGACATTACAATTTTTTTTACAGGAGTTCAAACTAGTTGTTGACTGTTGTTATCACTCTTCCACAATTTTTGTTGAAAAATTGGGAAAAAATCTGTCAAATATAGTTTCTCGGGTAAAAAACTACATTTTTGCATTCGGTCAGAGGTTCTCATTTATCATTGTAAATGTTGTTGAATCGCATTCAATTCAAATGACATTTTTTATTATAAGAAGTAGATTATCGAATGTTGAGAGAAATAAATAGAAAAAGCCAAAAATTCAATTTTTTACAGGATATTTGTTTCACTTTGTTTTGAATAAGGATAAATGGTAGGATTGGAATTGGAGGAAAAGGACCATAATAATTCTCAACACATTTTATTTTGTAACGTTACATACTTATTTCAATCAAACGAAAATTGTGGCATTTTGTTTCAAAATTTATTGATGGGAAAATAGAATCAATTTTGTAAGTGATTTTCTCTTCAGTTCACCTTTAATTATCTCAGTTTGCGACATTGCAATATTGAAAAATCTAATTCTGGTGTAAATTCTTGAGGTTTCTAAAAAAATCGTTTCATTTGGCATAAAATTATCAGTAATTATGCAAGAACCTGCAGTTTGTGATGGCCTAATGAGACCACCTCTATTTTTTCTATTCAATAATTTAAAGTTTTTTGCATCTGCAGAAGATCATGTGATTTCTTCAAGAGTAGACAAACATAGGTACTCTATATTTGATAATTTTTTTTATAAATTTAATGACAAATCCTGATATATGTGTAACCACATTTTCAGTCAGAGTACATATCGTTGAAATCAATGTCATATTTTTTAAAGTCCGCATAGATTTTTTTTGCCTCTGTGTCGTTCTCAATATTTTGCTGTTATCGAGATTCACAGTTTCCCTGAACAACAACTGCTAAAACCTAACAATGCCAAAACTCAGAAGCCGACACTGTTATCTTTCTTCGCTTGATACGTCACGGTATGATTTTAAGGCGGTGTTGCCAAGTTTACTAGACTTCCCCCAATTACCTGCCCTAACCACAGATGATTCATTTAACTGAATGTGTTGGTCATATGCTACTCGATGCATTTTTAAATCTTATTTTAATACCAAAATATGCTTTAGATATAACGTTATTTTCTAAGTTTTTTAACAGAAGTTTGTTTAAAACCTATTAGCAGTGGTGGCGCTAGCAAAATGTTTAGGTGGTGCGAGATCTCAAAGTGGCGCCCTTCTCAAAAGTATATTATTCTGTGTTCATATAAACTACTCAACACTAATTTCGTCGCACCCCAAAATTTTGACCATATTAAAATATGAATAACTTTTTTCTGCATTGGACAATTTGAATCCTGTAAACACTGTTCGCTAGCCCAGTCCTCCAGCTATAATCTCGTACTTTTTCAAAACATAAGGTTGTCCGTATAAAATCGCTACAGGGTATTATCTGAAACTGTGCAAAATTTCTGAATTTTCAAAAGGATCCCAAATGAAGAAAAAAATTTTTTTTTTCAAATTTGACAGCAGTGGCATGAAGATGAACTCATTACCTCAAGATATTTTTCGAATTGTCTTATTATCTCTTTTGTTTACAGGGTGATCTCAAAAATTTAACTTTTTGGTTTTGCAGTCATAACTTTTTTCCTCTTCAACCGATTTTCAAAATCTCCGGCTCATTTTGAAGCTGAAACTTTAGATGAAGAGATATGAGGATCAGAATGGACTCAAGATGAAGATTGAAGATCAAGGGTTTCCTCAAAGGTGACCTAAATCTGAAACACCCTCAAAATCAGGTTGGTAGGAGAATCAAAAGAAAATCAACTTGTTTTCGGAATGATCATCCATTCTGAATACGTCCTGATCTTTCTTGCTGTCAGTAGTCAAGAATTGTGCATGAAACAACCCAATTGTAACGGCAGGATTTTGAAAAAAAAAAAAAATTAACCCATTGTTCGCCTGAAAGGCATGGTCCGTAACCAAGGTAACAAGAATCACATACAGTGACTGACAAGCCTGACCAACTGAGGCTCATTTCACAATAGCGGTTTTTTTCTCAATCGTGGAGCATTAATCGTGTTAGTAAGCAAGAACAAGAAAACAAGTTTTATTGAGTTTTTATTGAACAACAACAAAGAGAAAATAACTTGAATAACTTTAGAACTAAAAAATCTTTTTGATATTCAGTATTTAGTGGGGCCTCCCCTTTTGGCAATTACTTCATTGACCCTTTCCGGCATGCTGTCTATCAGACTATCAATGAACTCCTGTGGTACAGCTGTCCATTCTTGCTGTGCCGCATTCACCAAGTCATCCAAATTTTCCATTCGCCCTTCCCTTTCTTTCAATTTCAATTTCATACGACTCCAGACATGTTCCATCGGATTCATATCCGGAGAGAAAGGCGGCCAGTTCATTCGCTCAATACAGTGATTCCTCAAAAACTCGTTGACAATGTGAGCCCTATGCGGTCTCGCATTGTCATCAACGAGAAGAAAGTTGTTGCCGATATTTGCGGCGTAAGGGACCACGATTTCTCTAATACATAAATCTCTATACCTCTCACCGTTCATACTATCTCCTCTCAGAATCACCAATTCACTCCTCCCATTCATCGATATTCCACCCCACACAGTCACTCCTCCACCTCCAAAAGCCACCCTCGCCTCCATATTTCCTTCCAAAAACCTTTCATTCCTCCCTCTCCAAACCAACACACGACCATCCTTTCGAAACAAGTTGAACCTACTCTCATCCGTAAACATACACCTACTCCACTCTGCTATTCCCCAGTTTTGATGTTCTTCCCCCCATAATCATCTTGCTGCTCGATGTACAGGTTTCAGTAAGGGGCAGGCAGCTCGTCTCCTTGCGTGTAATCCAAGATCGTGGATCCGGCGTCGGATTGTCTGACTTGAAACCTGAATTCCCGTAGCATCGATCAATTCACGACGAATTTTGGGGGCGGTTGAAGTCCGAGTCCGCCGTACCAATCTTCCAATAAGGCGGTCTTGAGCGGGAGTTGTTCTTCTTCTTGTACCCCTTCTTGGCCCCCTAGGTCGATACTGAATATCCCCAGCGTTAGCTCGGACGTGGGCCCTTTGGACGGATCTAACTGTTGTTCCAAGCAGATTGGCAATTTGGAGGGTAGATAATCCTTGTTCCGTCATTCGTGGAATCAATTCCAGCTGGTCGGGCGTTAGATGCGGCATCGATATGATAATTTTTTTTGCAAACGAATCAAAATTGACGTCTAACCTAGCTTGTCAGTCATTGATTGTGATTCTTGTTACCTTGGTTACGGGCCATTCATTTCAGGCGAACAATGGGTTGATTTAATTTTTTTCAAAATCTTGCCGTTACAATTGGGTTTTTTCATGCCCAATTCTTGACTACTGACAGCAAGAAAGATCTGGACGTATTCAGAATGGATGATCATTCCGAAATCAAGTTGATTTTCATTTAATTCTCCTACCAACCGGATTTTGAGGGTGTTTCAGATTTAGGTCACCTTTGAGGAAACCCTTGATCTTCAATCTTCATCTTGAGTCTATTCTGATCTTCATATCTCTTCATCTAAAGTTTCAGCTTCAAAATGAGCCGGAGATTTTGAAAATCGGTTGAAGAGGAAAAAAGTTATGACTGCAAAACCAAAAAGTTAAATTTTTGAGATCACCCTGTAAACAAAAGAGATAATAAGACAATTCGAAAAATATCTTGAGGTAATGAGTTCATCTTCCTGCCACTGCTGTCAAATTTGAAAAAAAAAATTTTTCTTCATTTGGGATCCATTTGAAAATTCAGAAATTTTGCACAGTTTCAGATAATACCCTGTAGTGATTCTATACGGAAAACCTTATGTTTTGAAGAAGTACGAGATTATAGCTAGAAGACTGGGCTAGCGAACAGTGTTTACAGCATTCAAATTGTCCTATGCAGAAAAAAGTTATTCAGATTTTAATATGGTCAAAATTTTGGGGTGCGACGAAATTAGTGTTGAGTAGTTTAGCATGCAGTTTCTTATACGAATTTGTAAATATTATCAGGTTGTACTAGATAAGTAGGTGGGTCAAAATTCCGACACGATATTTGATGTCCGACGTCTTAAAAAAAAAATCGGCAACTTTTAGACAAGAGTAGGTAATTGAGGTGTACTACTCAGACACACATTCCCGATGTACCCATTCAGAAACTTTCGAAAAATTTCGACTACCTATAAATGTTTTATTTGTTCAAGCAAAGTGATCAAAAGTCATTCCTCTGGACTGTCACTTTACTGACCAGACACTAGTAACTTCCATAGAAATCAATAACTAATAAAACACTTGAATATAAAGCAAACAAACTATGGACCTTATTTGGGAGAATCTATTTTACTGACTGAAGGATTTCTTGCGGAATGGATAGTAAATGACAAAATATTTTCCTCAAATTGCATATTTGATTCAAACTGAAGACAACAAATATGCCTTCATGAGTTTTTTTCCGAAAAAAACCCATTTGACCACAGTTTACTCTTGTGACTTTTCGAAAAAATTTGCGGAATGGGTAGTAAATGACAAAATATTTTTTTCAAATTGCATATTATCTGATTCAAACTAAGGACAACGAATATGCCTATATGATTTTTTTTTCGAAAAAAGAACCCCTTGACACCACTTTACTCTTGTGATTTTTCGAAAAAATCGGCGGAATGGGTAGTAAATGACAAAATATATTTCTCAAATTGCATTTTTGATTCAAACTAAGGACAACGAATATGCCTATATAATTTTTTTTTTCGAAAAATTCCCTCTTGACCCCACTTTACTCTTGTGATTTTTCGGAAAAATTTGCGGAATGGGTAGTAAATGACAAAACATTTTTCTCAAATTGCATATTTGATTCAAACTAAGGACAACGAATATGCCTATATGATTTTTTTTAATAAACGCCTGGACACCACTTTACCTAGACGGATATGTTGTGGTCTCTAGAACTAAAATACACTTATATACATAATATACAATAGTAAATATTTTTTTTAGGTGAGCTACAGCTGTAGCTTCAATTGTTGGTTATTATGTATATTGTTATAATAATAATAAATATATCAGAAGTTCTTCAAAATCCCCTCTCGTAGTTGATGGCTTCGAAGCATCTTTTTGGTACGGCGCTAAGCCGCAGTGGCGTGCGCGAGGCGACAATGCTGTCGCAATCGAAACTCACTTCAAGTTTATTTATCCGTCGCATAGATGGCACTATTTATGAAAATCGATTTAAATGCCTAATTTACGTGATAGATTTCTTAAAAATCGATCAATATTACTATAAAAATCGTTCATACATACATACATACATAGTTTATTAGTCTTTCGAAAATTTACATTTTATAGACATGTCAATTCCTAAGCCTAGACGATACAGAGTAAAATTATAGTTTAAAAAATAATTGTGACTTAAAAAGTAATCATGGTTAGATCAAGAAAATGACAATGATCTAATAAAACAGTATAGAATAAAATTATGAAATCTAAAATCAAAATGATCTTAATAAAATATATGAAGTAGATGGTCAAATATACAGGGTGTCAATTTGAAAACTTCCCACCCTTAATATCTTCCTTCCAGTAAACAATATGAGTAATCGAAAAAACAGGTCAATTTTATTGTCAAGGGGGACACTTTCAAGGACTATTTGTAGCCCTCGTGGTTCAACCCCCTAGGAGGGGTAGATGTTACCCTTAGAATTTTAAATGGGAAGGGGGGTCAAGTGGCACATCATTTTGATGGGCGTTCAATTCTTGTTCCAATGGTACCCTGACTTATTATTTTTTGATGAGCATTTTCCGAAAAATTGCGTTCTAAACTAACAGAAGTAATTATTAGAACGCCTATACTGAGATGCATGGTTTGGCCAGAACTGGTTAGAATATTAGGTGGTACCGTTCCAACCCTTTATTAGGGGTAACATTAGCCATTAGCTCCAAACACTTTACATAAAAAAGTAGTCTAATAGTAAAACGTAGATGGTAGTAAAGTTGTGTTTATTAAATGCTGAATTTTTAAGTGTCATCGCAGAAATTGTACAGATAGCCTTCCTTGTTTGCTACTTCTGCTGTAAAAAGTTTCTGTTTTCCGGCAAAAAATTGGTTAGCAAATTTGAACTATGTGGTAGTATTGTGAATACCGTTGTACCTGTTGGGCTGTTTAGGAATTACTTTAATAAGTGTATAAAAGTGTAAAAATGGTTTACATTCTTCAAGACAGAATTGAAATGATTGTAATTTATGGCGAAGTTGGAAAGTGCGCACGAAGGGCGGCATGTCTTTTTAACGAAAGACATCCAAATTGTAATGTAAGTCACCGGTATGTGCTTGATTTGGTGAATAAGTTTTACGAAACTGGTTCAGTGACAAATAAAAAAAGAAATAACCCCAGAGTACTAAATGAAGAGCTCAAATTGAAGTTTTGGGAACATTTGCTGCAGAGCCCACGAGCTCCTTACGATCAGTATCAGAACAGACGGGAATGTCACGCGAGACTATAAGAAAAGCATTGAAAATGCATAAATTTCATCCAAATAAAATGCAGATTCTTCAAGAGCTCCACGAGGATGATTATGATAGAAGAATAAAGTTTTGTGAAATCATGTCTCATCGAGTCAATACCATCCCTAATCTTCTGTTAAACATCTGTTTCAGCGATGAGTGTTCATTTTTTCTGAATGGCAATGTTAATAGACAAAATTGTCGCTATTGGAGTGACGAAAACCCACATATTTTTCGGGAAGGGCATACACAACACCCACAAAAAGTTAATGTTTGGGCTGGTATTCTTGGAAATGCCATTCTTGGTCCATTATTTCTGGAAGAAAACTTGACTGGCAATCTGTACCTTGATATGCTTGAAGAGACTATCGATCCTCTTATAACTCACGAGCTAGAAACTCAAATTGATGCAGAAGGTAATGAACTTTTGCAGGAGGATCTGTTACATTACCAGCAGGACGGTGCTCCACGTCATTATTTTCTTCCCGTCCGACAGTGGTTAAACGAGAGATTTCCGGGTAGATGGATTGGCAGAAGGGGAGCAGTTGAATGGCCTCCGAGATCACCGGATTTAACACCCTTAGATTTCTTTCTTTGGGGGCATCTTAAATCCGTTGTTTATAAAACACAACCTTCTGATATTGACGAACTTAAAAGACGAATTACAGCAGCATGCCGGTCAATTCCTAGTGAAGTTTTCCGTAATGTTAGAGGGGAGTTCGAAAACAGACTGTATTACTGTTTAGAGCAAAATGGACAACATTTCGAACAGCTAATAAGATAAGCGTAAGTAGATTTTATGTTGGAAATGTCTTTCTCGCAAATTAAATTTTATTGTGTAGAAGGAAAATAACCACCAAATAAAAAATCCCATGCGTAATAAATTTATTCCTGTCATTCAAGGGTTGGAGCGGTGCCACCTACTCTTCTAACCATTTTTATTAAAGGGAGTCAATACAATAATGCATCTCAGTATAGGCGTTCTAATAATTACTTCTGTTAGTTTAGAACGCAATTTTTCGGAAAATGCTCATCACAAAATAATAAGTCAGGGTACCATTGGAACAAGAAATGAACGCCCATCAAAATGATGTGCCACTTGACCCCCCTTCCCATTTAAAATTCTAAGGGTAACATCTACCCCTCCTAGGGGGTTGAACCACGAGGGCTACAAATAGTCCGTGAAAGTGTCCCCCTTGACAATAAAATTGACCTGTTTTTTCGATTACTCATATTGTTTACTGGAAGGAAGATATTAAGGGTGGGAAGTTTTCAAATTGACACCCTGTATAGGTAGAATCCACACAATATGATAAAAATAGATTTATAACATATAGATCAAATTTAGAAATCGATTATAAGAAAATAATAATCCAAAAATCACAAGAGTAAAGTGAGGTCAAGTGGGGTTTTTTCGGAAAAAAAATCATAAAAGCATATTCGTTTTCCTTAGTTTGAATCAAATATGCAATTTGAGGAAAATATTTTGTCATTTACTACCAGTTCCGCAAATTTTTCCGAAAAATCACAAGAGTAAAGTGGGGTCAAAGGGGTTTTTTTTCGAAGAAAACATTATAGTGGCATATTTGTTGTCTTTAGTTTGTATCAAATATGGAATTTGAGAAAAATATTTTGTCATTTACTATCCATTCCGCAAATTTTTCCGAAAAATCACAAGGCAAGGGGTTCTTTTTCGGAAAAAAAAATTATATAGGCATATTTGTTGTCCTTAGTTTGAATCAAATATGCAATTTGAGGAAAATATTCTGTCATTTACTACCCATTCCGCAAATTTTTCCGAAAAATCACGAGAGTAAAGTGGGGTCCAGGGACGTATTTTCGGAAAAAAGTATAAAGGCATATTTGAATCAAATATGCGATTCGACAAAAATATTTTGTCATTTACTATCCATTCCGCAAATTTTTCCAAAAAATCACAAGAGTAAAGTGGGGTCAAGGCGGGTTTTTTCGGAAAAAAATTATGAGAGCATATTCGTTGTCCTCAGTTTGAATCAAGTATGCAATTTAAGAAAAATGTTTCGTCATTTACTACCCATTCTGCAAATTTTTCCGAAAACTCACAAGAGTAAAGTGGGGTCAAGGGGTTTTTTTTCGAAAAAAAAAAATAGGCATATTTGTTGTCCTTAGTTTGGATCAAATACGCAATTTTCGAAAAATATTTTGTCATTTACTACCCATTTCGCAAATTTTTCCAAAAAATCATATTAGTAAAGTGGGTTCAAGGGGGGTTTTTTCGGAGAAAGAATTATGAAAGCATATTCGTTGTCCTCAGTTTGAATCATAATAATATATGCAATTTGAGGAAAATATTTTGTCATTTAATACCCATTCCGCAAATTTTTCAGAAAAATCACAAGAATAAAGAGGGGTCAAGGGGAGTTTTTTCGAAAAAAAAATTAGATAGGCATATTCGTTGTCCTTAGTTTGAATCAAATATGCAATTTGAGAAAAATATTTTATTATTCACTACCCATTCCGCCAGGGATTGTTCAGTCAGTAAAATAGGCAGGACCAAATTATTTCACTCTTTCTTTTTTAGATTTTTAGTAATTTTATCATCATTCCTCTTCCACAATTTCAAAATTCACTAATTGTACATTATATGACGCCTTTTCAGTTGCGTCTGTTACACAATGCAAGTTCACGAGTTGAAAATTAGGGTTGTTGATGAAAGTAATGGTCGTGGTTGTTTGTTACTGGTGGATTTAGAAGGAAATCGTGGTGAGTCATACTCAAAAATATCATTCTTTCGATAGTTATTTCAGGAACATTAATTGTACAGTTTCTTTTCAAACATTGTAGAGAGTTTCATATTATTCTCGTGTATTTTCTTATGCAAAATGTGAGATTATGGAATTAGGGCGTTGTGAATTATTTCGGAAACATTGAAAATTGTCATTCCTCTGGCGTCACTCCTCTAGCTCCTTGTCAGACAGAGGAATGATGTTTCTATGAACTAGGTCTTTTTTGTAGTAAACATTGGGAATTGTTTAAAGTTCAGAAAGACAGTTTAATATCATGTTGCAACTGTAATTACCATATTGCTCTATTTTTTGTTTATTGGCCTTCTTTAGTTCAAATACATTGGCAGTAGTAATTTCAACCTTGTCAGCATAACTTGAAACCATTGATTAGATCCAATGATATTACTACTGATACTATTGAAAGCGATAGTTTCTTTGAAATTGATTAATTCAGTTGGCAGTTTTACCCATTCCAACCAGGGGCATTTTATCCATAAGGCTAATAAGACTAAAGCCTCAGGCGCCGCAAATATTAGGAGCACCTGCAGATCCTAGGAAAATGCTAAAAGTTGGCAGCGTTGGAAACGAAGTCGAAGGATTCATCCACCGCCCATTTTTAGCCCTAGGCGCCTCTGCCCTTTTAAACGCCCCTGATTCCAACAATTTGTTTTTTCAAGAATAAAAGTTTTTACAAATTTACTGATGAAGCTTTTTTCAAAACTACATCTAAATCTCGAAGAATCGAAAATTTAGAATGATCCGTATGTGATTCCTACAACTCAATAATAAACAATTATAACTAATATGAAATTCAGCCGATACGGTATTCAAATTTTTCAGAGTTTTCATGATACAAATAACATACTTACAAAAATGTTTAACTTAATTTTTTATGTGTATCTGCGGAGCAACGGGGTCAGGTCAGATCATAACTGTGGATAAGATTTAATTTTTCAACGTTTTACTGAGTGATTATGAACATCGAAACATTTCTGACGTCTGTCTGTTTACAGGTTTCAAAAATTATTTTGTAAATTCGAAAAAATTAAAGGAACTGTAGTTATAGAACCCTTTCCCATAGTAATATCATGGCTACTCCACTGGGTTACTAATAAAGAAGAGCCCTGTTCATACAGCTTTTTGTCTGCTGATTCTTATAAAAATGCTTTTAATAAATGAGTAAAGTTGCAATTTTACTGGCGATCCATCGCGAATTCACTTCATTCTGAAAGTAAAATGTGTTTACGATTGTTGGTTATCAAAATAGTAGCTAAATTTACTGATGTTATTTTTATGATGGCTTTCTACGTTGCTTATCAGACAAATGAATACAGGGGCAGAGAAACAGGTATCGATCGATATATGGGTTGTAATATAAACAAAGTTAATTACACGGAAACAATAAGGCCTTGTTGTTACAGCAGAAAGGAGACTCTTTGTTATGGAGAGCGGACATAATTTTGCACTTGACATATTGCAGTGAATGTGTTCAATTTTGAGTTATTGTAACTGAATTTTCTCGAGAAAATTGATTAAATTTCAACAAATAAGAAGAGAAATATTTGAATTATCAACCTGATTTTGATGTTATTACGAACGCGAATCACAAATAGATGGAGATTGATGTCATTTATATAATTATTATTGACCGGCCATCGGCAAAAATGTCAGGTAGGTAGTTCTTTGTAGAACCTTTCTGCACTCCGCTGTCAGGTCAATCTGGTGAGTACTCCGGATCTTCTGATGAACTCCTGAAGATTTCCAACAAGGTTTTTCTGTTGGGTGATATCTTCTGCACCACAGTGTCTGAAAACTGTTTTTTCTTCGCCATCACAGAAAATACACAGTGTGGAGTCTTGGTATCTCTCCAGCATATTTTTATTTGTTTTATCAGGCGGTAGTGCCCTGTTAGGAGTCCTATCACTTCCCGAAGATAGTTCCGGCTCAGTTCGAGAAGATGTCTTGAAAGCCGGTCGGTTGGCCCCATAATTCTTCCAGGAGGGTTGATGGTGGTTCTTAACCCATTCTTTCGTGTCCTGCCTATGTCCCCAACCGGCAAACGGGATTCCACAGGCTCGTTCTGGTCTAATCACAGTTATTGCTGCCCCCGCTTCTGTCCGGCCATCTGCACTCTCATTCCCTCATATCCTGACAGGTTTTACCCTGTGGTCTGTGGTCCTAGGTCACTTTTTGGCGTGTCTCCCAGGCGAATTTGGCAGAAAACTCCCCTTTAGAATCTCTTTCGTACAAAACAAAAAATAGCCATTATCTCGTCTTGGAATATAGAGGCTAGAGTACCCAATCTTAGACGAATGTCCTACCTCAGTCTCACCCTGTATATTACAGCTCCAACCCATTGCTTGTCTTATAGCCAGATTTGCCCTCTTGACAGTATTGGTGGGGCCCTTGATGGTGGTGTAAAGGAGAAGGTTGGAGTCATTTTGTCTGGAGGCTTCTATCCTTCCCTACGCTGCATTATGCAGACAAGGGAGGTTCGGAATCACCTCCAGGCTAATTGACGATATGCTAGACATAGCACCAGTGACTGGGAGCACGGCCGGTCTTTGTACAGTAACAGTATTTTCTCTGGTTGTCACTTGTTCTAACTTTGGCTACCACAGCAGGCCTCCATACGTTATCAAGGGCTTCACTATCGCTGTGCATAGCCGAAGAGGTTCTTTGGATCCCAATCCTCATATTTTACTAAAGGAGTGCTTTGCCCTTGTCAGCACTTTTTTTAGATGTTTGTTCCACGTGAGTTCATCTGTAGGCTTTCACCAATGATTCGAAGAACTCTGTTGGTATCTAGGTTTCTTTTCGTGGTGAAAGGAACAATCGTATTTTTTTTAGAGAAGACGAGGCCCTTAGCTTTTAACGGGTGATGCCATGCACGGATAAGAATTCAAACTATTTGAGCCGCAATCAGCGTTGCTTGAACTTGTCTCCCCGTTTTAAAAAGATTTTGTCGTTGTTATGGAAGTCCTTGACAATTCATGGTGGTAGAGGCTATATATTCCTATTTTAGGAAGCTTCAGTTCATTTATGAGCCATGGTGGCCGTACTATTAGAACGTTTGCATTTCAAGCGAAGGGTCGAGAAATAAAATCCCCGCATAGTCGTCGATCTCGTGCATGGCATCACACGTTAAATGGTAAGGGCTGCGTCTTCCCTAGCTCACATAAGTCTCAACAACAACAATAACAATATCCTGATTTTTGTCCTGCTGAGTTTCGGACTATTCGGAGTATTCCTACATGAAGAATATTCTGTAAAATATACCCAACATGCAACATACGCACTAGCATTGATATTCCTATATATTTCTGACATGAAAGAAAAGAGATCCTTTTGTTAGGCTGAAATCCAAATTGTTCCTTGTATATACAGGGTGACCCAGGGTTAAACCACCAAACGTTTATTATCGGTTTTTTAGACTAAAATAAAAATTTATATATATATATATATATATATATATATATATATATATAGGAAGTTATTCATGACATCTACAGTCACTAGTTATATTCTGTCTTGCCTCACGGTATTAATTCTTGAGTGGATTCGTTTTGATTTCGAGAGCTCCATAAATCCTTTCTGATGAGTGCGTTAGCACGAAACAGCTGTCAAAGGTTAGAGCTCTCGGAATTATCACTTATATGTATATATATATATATATATATATATATATATATCTCCTAGCTTGGTTCGTTTCCGAGATACAGGGTGTCAAAGGGTCTCCGCGATATCCTGACTGACCCCTTTGGATTTCAGTATAGGGTAAAATGAGAACCAGAGTTTATGCTGAACACATCAAAGATGAAGGTACTCTCCGTGAAGGAAATGTTCAAGCAGCACCAGCAGCAGATTCTGCAGCAGTGCAGCTGCAGAATCTGTCAATCGTCAGTGCAAACTTAGCATTGAAAAAATTGGAGGTCATTTTGAATAGATTTTGTGTATGTATGTTTTTCCGTTTTCTAATAAATTAAAATATATAAAATTGTCCTATATCAATTAATTAGATACCATTTTCCTGTTGCATGCAAGGAATTGGGTTTCAAATTGTTTCTCAAAAATGAGGCAAGATACGAAAATATTAAACAGACAAAAAATTGTGAGTTGTAATTGCTTGACCCTGAAAAAATTTAAACATACAAAAAACAGTGTAGTACAATAATTTGTCATAATATCAATTATATTACCTTTAGGGACGCCACCGTCATTAATTTTTTTATTATAAATAGGTACATTAAAAGAAGGCTCTCATTACTTCAAATGAGCATGCCAGGTTTTAGTAAACTAATCAACAATGTTTTCAAATAATTGATAAAAAACAGATTTTTTCTAAAAACGTTGAACATTCTGTATTTCGAAAACGAAGTTAGGACACATTCTTGTGGAAAAAAAATCTAATCTAAAAAACCGATCCTAAACGTTTGGCGGTTTCACCCTGTATATTAGACAATAGTCAGTAGAAAATGCTTGATGCGTTTCTCAAAAGATTTTTCTATTTCTCTCTCTAAACTAGGAATGAGCAATATAGGTCGGTAGTTGGATAGACTACTTTCAGTGTCACCTTTATGAATAGGGACCACGACAGATGTTTCCAAAGCAAAAAATATTATACTAAATAGCGAAATTTTCAGAAAACTCACCGCCGTATTACTTTTGTTTTTTGCATTATATCTTCTGAGGATCCTTGAAGTAACAGATATCTCTCCTTCAGAAGGTGGCTGAAACATCGAAAAATACTATTTATCTCTGATGGCACATTTTCAAAAAACCCACCTGGTCCCCCATTCCAGTTATGATCGGCGTGTTCCAATACGCAGCAAGCCTCGCAACTGGCTCCAATGCGAAAAGACAAGCTGGTCCTACGAAAGCTATCACGTCTGATAAGAAATGCATGTCTGCAGCTAAACCAGGGGCCACGGAGCCACTACAAGATGGATAGCTGAAAAAAAATGCAATAAATACCCAAGCATGTTGAAGTTCCACACCAATTCCCTAATAACCCATATCACCAAAATATTCGAAAAAATACTAGAAGAAAAGTTAAGTTACGACTGGTGAGTCCCAAGGTAAAGTATTGGGGCCAATGTTATTCAACATGTACATGAATGGCTTATTGTCTTTGAAGAACAAATGTGACATTTTAGGTTTTGCTGACGATACAGCAATTTTTCACTATGGTAAGTCCAGTCCTACATTGGAAGCAGAATTTCTCCCGACCAGACAGTCTGAGCGGGTCTGGTCGGATCTGAATAAAACAAACACATGACGCACCGTCCTTCCTCATACACTGAAGCCAGTGCTCGTTCCGGGCAGGGGAGTCGGGTCTGAACTGGTCTGAAAACAAACAGGTTTGATTTTTCTTCCAGTTGCATGGAAGCTTTGGTCGAGGTGGTGCGTTTTAACATCATCTGTTGAACTTAGTTTTTATACTTCCGTAGGTCTACTTCTTTGAGAGACAGAATGTAATCAAACGTTTCGACGGTCATTCTATGATATTTTTTGAATTCATCAGGGTGCCTACATATAGGTAGGCAGGTTGTGTAAAATTCACTCTGAAGGTGGTCTTCAATGAACTCATGAACCCATTTCCTTTAACGCGAATTTAATAATAAACTGCTGTTCAATAACATGCAATCAATTAGTTCCTCGTCCATTTTTCACCTGTAATAGACAACTTTCCTCGTCGAGAGTTGACACAGTACTGATTGTTCCGCTCCTGGCTGAAAACTAGCTGCAATGTAGGAGCGCCGAGTCTGGACTGGTCTGGTCTGGTGAGCAGATCGAATTCGCTTTCAATGTAGGATAGGCCTAAGGTACCTGGCAGAGAACGTAAGCGAATTTGACAAATTCTGATAAAAATATGGCTGGAACACAAACTTTTAACGATAAATCTCCTATTGGTGCTTCAAACGTAAGAAACCAACATATCCTGCTGGAAGAAAAAGTCAACTATTTAGGTCTTGTTATTGACAGACTCCTTAAATGGAACGCCCGTATAAATTTTGTATGTAATAACGATTTATTCTCTTCAAATTAAGTTCTTTAAAAAATATGTTATCACCGTATCACCTCAAAACATGATATAGGTCTTTGGTAGAGAGTCATCTTCATTAAGGAATGGAGGCTGGGGAAAATTGGAGGCTGAAAAGGGGACAAAAAATCAAAAATCCGTGCGCGAAGCCATAATTTTTCGTTTTTTTGAAATATTGTCCTGACTATCGATATCACTGAAAAAGTTCATTTAGCTTTTTAGAAGGCGATCAAAAAAGTCATCATGTGAAATTTGAAAATCTTTATCCATTTAAAAAAAATCAATAATTTGTTAATTTTCCAAGATATGAAAAATTTTCGTGAGCACTTTTTGTAGACCTTCTTGAGAACAATAAAACTGTTCATGAATATTTTTTTATATCTCATTTAGTTTTCAAGTTCTTGGTGCTTTTACAAAAAAATGTTAAAATTTTTCCAACTCCACAATTTTTCGTTTTTTTTTTAATATTTTCAGGACCTTTGATATTTTTTGCAGATTTTCAAAAGGCGATCAAAAAGTGTATCTGTGAAATTTAAAAATCTGTCGGCAACTTTAAGTGTTTGGTGTTTTTATAAAAAAATTCAATAATCTGTTCATTTTCGAAGATATGAAAAAATTTCAATGAAACCTTTTGTAGACCTTTTTGTGGCCAGTAAAACTGTTCATATACATTTCTTCGATACCTATCACGTTTCTTTTTCGAGCATGTGTTTAAAAAATGTAAAAAAGTTAATTTTTCGTTCATTTCTAGGGCTATTAATAGGTATTGAGGAAGAAAAATTAAAATTTTTGTACATTTTTCAGAAGGCGGCCAAAAAAGATTTCTTGTTAATTTTAAAAATCTGTCAACCTCTTTGAGTTTTTACTAAAAATTACAATTCTCCAAAATATGAAAAAACTTTTCATGAACTTTTTGTAGATCTGTCCAAGGACAATAAAACTGTCTATAATTCGTCGGTCCTACACCAAAACCGGGAATGTGCAAATGTTAGGGTTTTGACTTCAATATGTGAAAATACAAATTTTCTACCAAAATTTTCAGAAACAAACTCACGAATGTGCTCTTAGTTCAAGCAATAGGGAAAAGTGCGTGCAAAAGTTGATATCCGCAAACAAAAAGTATGAGCATATAGGAAATTGAAATTCAGCATGAGTTTCTATTTCATGCGACTCGATCGTCATTCCCGAACATAACCTAAAAAATTGGCAAAGTTGCGAAAAGCGGTTTTTTGTTGCTAACTAAAAAACTACAGCTCCGATCGAAAAAAGTCAAATTAGGAAATTGTAGGTATTAAAAAGATCTATCAATTGAATATTATTATTATTATTATTATTATTATAATTTTCCGATATCATTGATACTTTTTGAGTTATATCGGAAAAACCGTGAAAAATCGGGTTTTCTATAACTCGTTAACTGTAAGGTATTCAAACTTGTTACTTACCGTTATGTGTAGCCTATGACAAGCCAAAAAAGTCTTATTTTGAAAAATTGATAAATATTGATTATTTTTCAAAATATTTGAAGTTTTCTCAAAAAAGATGCTGTCTCATTATGGCTACTCTTGCTCGGGGAATGATGCTACAGTAACGATTCATGGCTTATTTTTTTCTGTAAGAGTTGTTCTTTCATATTATCGAATAAGTATATCGATTTTTTCAATATTAAGGGTAAAAAACTTACTTTAAAAAAATTACACAATTTTTTTACATGTTTTTTCTAAATAAATTTCTTAGATTTGTTTTTATAGAAATGACTATTATGAAAATGGATTCTCAGCGTGATTCCAAGCATTCAAAAAAAAATTGAATTCCTACGATCACTAGGAGCCGAGATAATTTTTTTATTTCAATAGAATATGGAAGCAGTCACCTTCATGGATATTAAGGTTGAATACCTATATTTTCAATAAACAAGTACTAGGATATGTCTAGTTCATTCGTAGTATTATTAATTGATGAATAAAGTGAGGCGTGCAGGTGCGGATCGCGATAGCTGTAGCGGGTGGCGGAGTGGGGATAGAACTGAAAACTTATTTCGTGCGTTCAAAGTGGCTTGTGCTTGAAAATTATTGAGTATCTCGGCTTGTTCACGTACGTTTTCTTTTGCACTGTACACTAGTACTTGAAATTGAACCAATAACATTTCTTTTTCAATAACACTGTCAGGACGAAAGTGTCTTTAATGTCAACAGTATTTGTATCCCCACTGCGCCACCCGCTAAAATTGCATCGCTTTGCGCCTGCACGCCTCACTTTGTTCATCAATTAATAATACTGCAAATGAACTAGACATATCCTAGTATTTTTTTATCGAAAATATAGGTATTCAACCTCGAAATCCATGAAGGTGACTGCTATACGATGATTATTGCGCCTTCCAGAATTTTTTTGAAATAAAAAAATTATCTCGGCTCCTAGTGATCGTAGGAATTTAATTTTTTTTTAATGCGTGAAGTCATGCTAGAAATCTTTTTTCATAAAAGTCATTTCTATAAAAACAAAATTATTTATTTAGAAGAAAACAGACCCACTCTTCTCTTTCGGGAAAGACCAGAGTGTAGGACGTGTGAAGGTTGATAGTTTTAGGCATGATGTCTGAGGGCATTCCTAGAATGTTGTGAGCCTTCCAGCATGCTGCTGCCTCTCATGACACATGCCTGCGGTAGACTAATGGCTGCTTGGTAAAGCCTATCTTGCCTCTCTCTCAAGAACTATGTGGAGAGGAAGTGATCCGAAGAGGGCTTCCATTGCTGCCGTTGGCGTGGAGCGAATGAAAACTCACCAAGGTTTTCAAAGCAAGAAGCACGAATATTCTTAAAACTCTTCTCATCCGAAGTGACAAATTTGCACATTCGTGGTTTTGGCATGCTACCGAGGAATTATGAAGATTTCCGATATCTTATGTTGTTTTCGAGTTCTTAACACGTTCGCGGACAGTAGGTGAAAACGGGGGCTCAAAAAAAGCCACTACCAAAAATATAAAAAATAAATATATTTGTTGACCAAAAAGTAACTGGCACCAACCACTGGCCATTTTTTGTTTTTTTTTGCAAAAAAACTCTAACGGAATATGCCGTCTTGCCCCTCTATAAACAGTTTTTTATAGGCTGGGACATTGACGTTAAATGCCGTCAATGAAAACTCATTATTGTTTATTAAAAATTTATTGAACTGAAGTAAAAAACGATGTTTGAAACATATAATAGTTATTTATGCAACAAGTGCAAAAAGTGAATGTTTATTGCACTCGACGTGAAATTGTCACACGTCGAGTGGACAACACGTCGAGTGCAATAAACAATTTTTGCACGAGTTGCATACAACATTTTTTCTACGTTCATGCACAAAGCAAAAAATGATTTATTGAGGTGCGGCAGTAGGTGTAGGAAAATGAAAAGCGCAACTTGAATACTTTATTATTAATATCGATTTGCATTGAAACAGGAACTAATACGTTACGAACAATTTAACTCAAACTTTATTTTTACCCTCAATGTTGAAAGTGAATGAACAATTGGTGCAATTTTCAATATGAATATTTCGTAGTGAAGTACCTATTGCCAATCTCACAGAATATCTGCTAAATATGTAGTAGGTTTAAACGTTTATGTTTGTCATGATGACAGCACGTTGAAGAAGAATGACAGATGAGTGCAATAAAAACTTTATTGCACTAGTGCAATAAAGAACTTCTTTTTCCACTGAATATAGTTCAATAAAGTTTTGCTTTTTGCATGAATGTAGAAAAAAATATGTAAGATTTCTACTTTTTGTGAAATTCTTCGAAGCAACGCTCGATACACTGGGCTGGTTTTTCCGGGCATGTTTTACATACGTATTTCGTTTCTTTGCGAATTTTATTTTCCGCACATAGCCTGCACCTCATGTGGAGGCTCTTGCTAGGATCTTTTTTATTCGGAATTTTATCTGGAAAATGCATGACAGTTTGTATTTTTCCGCCTAAATCAATTTGGAGCCGGGGATGTTTACCGGCGCCATATATTGGGCCTGAACAAACTAACATTCGACCGTCTTTCAAGTCTTGAGGTATTTCAAGAAACTCTTTGACTAACTCTTCACCATATCCAAGCAAGGTCTGTTTAGGATTGAACTTTTTATAGATATAAAAAGAATTCCAGATCGCTACGTCTAAGAGGTGAAACATGACCTTCTTATACCAGCGTATACTTTTACGAGGAGAAGAATATTAATTTACCATCTGGTCATTTCGATCAATACCAGACATATTATCGTTGTAGTGTGACACCTCCTTTGGTTTTATCTTTTCCTGTCCAAAACGGTTTTTGACTGGGATAAGATCAGGATGATATTAAGTTGCCAAGAATAAAACTTCACGACGATCCCTCCACTTGGATACATACTCTTTTCCACACCTTTTCCATTTATGCTCTCCCTTCTTCAGCTTCAATGTTGTTATTTCTTTTAGATTATTTTTTCTGTTCGAGCGCAGAGTTCCGGTCGTATGCGTTTTTCTTTTTAACAGCTTTTTAAAAAGTCCCACACTATTATAAAAATTCTCCATATATATATATATATGATGGCCGCGATCCAGATAGGGTTCTAATAGAGAAGTAACCAATGTTTCAATTTTTGAAAGTCCTGAAGCCTCTTCACTTTTTCCAGAATAAATCTGCATATTCAGTACATAGCCATCTGTAGTGCACACACTGTAAAATTTTATTCCATATCGAGCCTTTTTGTTTTGTATATATTGCCTAAAGCTTAGGCGGCCTTGAAATAGTAAAAGAGACTCATACAAAGACGAGTTTTCCATAGGATAATAGGCACTTCTAAATGTTTCAAGTAATTTTTTAAACAACGGACTTACTTTACTCAGTTTGTCTCTAGGATTGGCTACTTGACCTTTGGCACAACTAAATATTCGTAGTAACTGTTCAAAATGCCTACCTGACATGTTGTAATGAAAGGCAGGGCAGTAATACCGTGGAATCATGTTAAACAATTTTCGAATCGAAGGAAACTTATAATGACCCTGGAGAATGCACAATGCCAAAAATTGCTTCAACTCCTGCATAGTGACTGACTTGATTGTTGAATATCGACTGTGCCTTCTATGTGGCCTTCCTGTATTACGTAAGTCTTCTGAATATTTATTCATGGATGTTAGAATCATGTTCATAACACCATGAACCCAAATTTTTTCAAAACACTGTATAACGGAAGTATTTGTTTGAAATTTGAACTACATTCGAGACTTCGAGCTGTCAAAACTAGAATCTGGTATATCGTCAACATCGTCTCGCCACTCGCCACTCGTCGCCACATGACCAGTAGTAGACCAAGCTATAGAGGTTTCTTCCCACACAAAATAAAAGACGCAAATGTCCTATACTAATTTTTGTAAGATAGTTCGCTAATTAAAACCCCGGTTTACGCGCCAGCAAAATCGCTTTGTGGAATTTTTTAAACAAGAAATACTGAAAAAAATTTAAACTTTTTTGTTTTTTTGCAAATATCTCAAAGGTTATTCAAGGAATCGTTTTACAGTCAATAGAACTTCTGTAGAGTTTTATAAAACCTACAAAATGGTTTTTCATACGCCCTCGATCGGTGTATTTTTCACTGAGAAAATCCGGAAAAACTTCGAAAAAGAGACCATTTTTAAAAAATTCATAATTTTTATAAATCTGAAGATGAATAAACAATATTG
This sequence comes from Chrysolina oricalcia, assembly GCA_944452925.2. Classification (NCBI taxonomy): domain Eukaryota; kingdom Metazoa; phylum Arthropoda; class Insecta; order Coleoptera; family Chrysomelidae; genus Chrysolina; species Chrysolina oricalcia. Next base: position 20,312,217 of record OX101817.2, on the reverse strand, counting down.
CAGAAACTGATAGATAAAAACTTGTGGTTCGACTGTGCGCAGGATTGTTTCTGTCCGATATGTAGTTTTTACACGATCGCGTTATAAACAATTTGAGGGCATCTTATTCAAATTCTGTAAACGGCATATGGAAGAAGAGATGAATATCTACAATTTGTATATTTCGGATTTTCACCTGCAAGGTGGGAAATGTGTTGAAAATGTCTCTGAAATTTACTCTAAATGCATCAAAGTGCACCCGAAGTCACCCGAACTCAACTCTTATTAACTTCAGTTCGACTTCGGGTGACATCGGACGCACTTTGAAGCGTTTTGATCAACTTTCTGTAATATTTTCAACACATTTCCCATCTCTCAGGTGAAAATCCAAAATATACAAATTGTAGATATTGATCTCTACTCCCAGATGCCGTTTACAGCATTTGAATACGACGATTTCCCTTAAATCGGCGCATCTTGCAAGATGTGCCCTTAAATTGTTTATAACGCGATTGTGCAAAAACTACACATTGGACAGAAAACATCTTGCGCATGCACAGTTGAACCACATGTTATCATCTATCAGTTTCTGCAATATCGTTTGTCCAGCTTCAGATTTATAAAAATTATGAATTTTTAAAAAATGGTCTCTTTTTCGAGGTTTTCCCGGATTTTCTCAGTGAAAAAGGCACCGATACGGTCTTATAAAAAACTATTTTGTAGGTTTTATAATTCTCTACAAAAGTGCTCTTGTATGTAAAACGATTCGTCCAATACTTTTTGAGATATTCGCAAAAAAAACAAATAGTTGTAATTTTTTCACTATTTCTTGTTTAAAAAAATCCACAAAGCGATTTTGCTGGCGCGAAAACCGGGGTTTTCATTAACGAACTATCCTATAAAAAGTAGTATAGGCCGTTTGCGTCTTTTATTTTGTGTGAAAAGAGCCTCTTATTTTTATCTACAGTTTGGCCTATAGGAGAATCATCATTTTGAGAAACTGTTTCGTCTTGATCATTATCCTCTGACAAGGGATAATTTGAGCTGTTTTGCAAAAACTCATTTTCTGACATATAATTAGGATCCGCAATATCATCATCCGCACTGAACGCTTCTGATTCGGAAGATTCTTCAGTGTCGGGGGTGGATACTTCATCCATCATTTGCTCAAGCCTCCCTACTTCTTTCCGATCCATTTATTTGCCCTGTAAATAAAATGCGAATAATTATCAGATTATCAAAAACAAACGAAATGCTCATAACTCGTGTTTGTGCTGGGAAAGTACCTATAAAAACAATTCAAATTTGTCGGCATACGCCGCACCAAGTCGTTGTCACCATATATCTATTAACTATAAATATTGATAACACTCCATAAGACGCAATGTATTCTAATTGAAGCCAAAAATATCTATCTTACCTTTTCTCAAACTGACGCCGGGAAATTATTGCGCATGCCAAATTCTGAATCACGAGAAATGTCATACATTTTTAAGGTTATGCTTCTTTTGACATCTTCAACTGTCCCATATTGTGTATATAATGTGGATAAATGAAGAATGAGAATTATGCAAGACGTCAATTAAACTTCGTGTCATTAAAAAACGATTCATTGATGCATTTGTAACTCTAATAATAAAATGTCTGTTTGCTACCTGCTACCAGAGTTTCATCAATCAATTTTCTGCCAAACACGGATGAAAACTCATTAAACTTGAAGAAATATCGATTGGGTATGTGACGGACAATTGTTTGAGAAGGTAAATCTCGTTCCACATCGGCCTCATAACCGCCGAGAAAAATAGTTTGCTAGTAAACAATGCTAGTAGTGATGTATGTTTTGCCTCCTGAACACGAACTCGAAGTAAAACGCGGCGATCTTAAATTCTTTCAGGCATGAACCTAGAAATTAATAAAATGTGTAATATTCTCAGTAATAAAACCCATATAGTACCGCCCTCTTATAATTAGCACAATCTACACTTGCTCTCTGTAAACTTATCCATATTATGAGGTTATGTTGGAATTTGCCGAATCAGCACCACATAAGATATGCTTCTCATATCTTCGATAATTTTTGCTGCCGAACCATGCACGCTAGAAAGAGATGAAAAAGCAAAATCGTGTCTTTGAATAGGAATATCTGGCGCAAGTGCATTAATTCAGCAGCGTCCAATTCGAAGTCGATGCTCATTTTTTTGGCATCACATAGGCTTTCTTTATTATCCATATTCGTACTTAATTAATAGATATATGGTTGTCACAACTTTGTTACAAACAAATGAAATAAATTTGCCAACACGAGTAAGAAAGATATCAAAACAATACCTACTACTACTAACTACTTACTTTAGCTCATAAACCACTTTTTGGAGTATTTAAAACACTTATCACACTGCACAGATGTGTACTCAAACACAAATAAACAGCAAATGCACCTGTTGAACAGTATTCTTAGGTTAGGCTCACCAGAACTATTGCATGGACAGTTCACGTAATTTTGTTTTCTCCTGGGACAGTAAGCATCCGTCGCACAGTGGGCCAGGGATCCCCTAAACATTGAAAAAGTCAGTTTTGAATAATAAAAGCTCACTAATTCTCCTCATGCTGAAAACAGTCAAGTAGGCCATAAACCTTGTAAAAACAATATAATTATTTATTTCTGTCAGCTTTCATGGTGACATGCTGGTTTGGCAAATGTCGGTAAATTAAATTATTGCCCGCTTTATTTTGTTCAAACAAATGGCTCAAGTTTGAGACGATACAATTCGAGGTGGATTAAGTATTTGACATACGCAATGGATGGACTAGATTCAGGTAAGCTTAAGGTTTTATTCCACATAAATTATGTAGTTTTTTTTTGCGAAGTTACTGAAAAATTTATTCATTTAGTGAATGCGTGTAAAAGCAAAAATGAAATATAACTTCGATATTTCACGAGAGATATCTCCAGAGCTACACTGAGCTACACGTTTTTGTTGATGTAATTAAAATTAACAATTCTAAGGCTTCATTATTGAAAAAAAACCTGATGCCTAATGATGCCTATACAGGAGAAAAAGCAACATTTTCTGTGTGGGGAAGGTATTATAAGCACACGCGTGTGGATATACACAGTAACATTAATGAAATTTTCCATTACAATTTCATGCAAAATATCGTATACTTATCGGCAATGAATGAAAAGGTAATTAGTAGGTACGAAATTAACAGTTTTGACAGTATATTTTCGAAATGTCATATTTAAAAGTAGTTTTTTTCCCGTTCAGTCGTTGCTTTGATATAACTTGGTAGAGTAATTTCAAATGATACATGATGAGAACTGTTCCTAAACTGCATCAAGCAAAAAAGTGTAGAGTTACAACTTTTTTAATAAAAGAATATTAATTTTTTATTTTAGATCGAAGAGTCCACAGGATTCAGATCAGATCATTATTTGATGGTGGGATGAAACGAAATGAAATAAAAGAAACTCTGTTAACTGTGGTATGCCAAAAGTGTAGCCAGCAAAATCAAAAAACAATTCAAGATTTAGCTAAGAATTACGCTATTCAGATCCGTAGAAGATGGATCGCAGTAAATAGGACTAAGCATGTTTTTTTGAGAAAAAATGAGAACTGGTTGAAAAACTCTCTACTTTTTAATTGCATGTCTGCCAAAAAAGCAGATGGTGCAGGAAGACCAAAATTAGAATTTGGCCAACTCACCTACAGCGGAAAATTTCGTAGAACTAAACATTTAAGAAATTCAGATAGTAACGAACTTCTGTTTGCAGCTCAGATGAATCTATAATCCAATGGAAGAAAAACGACCTCCAAATGTATACGCAACATTATATATGAAAATAATATTGTAAACGAATCTGAGTACAGTAGAAGTCAATTGGGCAGTGAAAGATCCTTGGCTTTAATAGTGGATGCTAGATTATCTAAAAGGCAGTACCAAGAGTTGAGGAATGTAGCAAAGGAAAATAACTCCAATCTCTATCCTCCATATAATCAAATTAGAGAGGCCAAAAAGTTGTGCTATCCCAACAACATTACAGCCACTGAACATTCTGCTTCCGTGGAACTTCAGTCATTACTTGACCATACGACTCGTAGATTGCTTTCAACTCTAGAATTGGATGCTTTTGAAGGCCTAAAGCAACGTGAATTATTCATGATTTCCAAATGGGGTATGGATGGTAGTTCTGGACAAAAGGAATATAAGCAGGCGTTTGAAGGTAATTATTCAGATACGAATTTACTTACGACATGTTTGGTTCCACTGCAGCTATACACTCATAATAAAAAAAAAGAAAAGATTTTAATTTGGAATAATCCTTCACCTTCATCTACCAGATACTGCCGACCTTGTAAAATTCAATTTGTGAAAGAACATATTGAAGTATCAAATATCGAATATGCCGTTATGCAAGCCGAAATTGACAACTTAATTCCAACGAAGTTCCTGATAAATGAAAACCATTTTGACATAAAACATGAACTTTACATGACAATGATCGACACAAAAATGATAAATTCTTTAACTGGTACTTCGTCGCAAGTATGCTATTTATGTGGGGCTTCCCTAAATGAAATGAACGACATTAAAAAGGTCTCTAAAAAACCTATAAAAGATGAATATCTGAAATTCGGGATCACATCCCTCCACATCTGGATAAGATCGTTTGAATGCCTCCTAAAAATTGCGTATCGTTTATCACTTAAAAAGTGGCAGGCACGTGGTGGAGATAAGCTTATCATTAAAAAACAAAAACTTAAAATTCAAAACGAATTTAAATCTCGTCATCTTACAAGTCATTGAAAGTGGATTTAATGTGAAGAAGAATGAATTTGATACATATGCAATGGAAACTGCTGAATATTTGGTAACAAAATATCCCTGGTATAAAATGCCAGCAGGCATTCACAAAATGATAATACATGGTTCAGTCATTGTACAATCAGCACCCGTGCCAATAGGACAGTTGTCCGAAGAAGCCCAAGAGGCACGCAACAAGGAATACAGGAGATATAGGGAACATCACTCCAGAAAGTTCAATAGAGTTGACTCAAATATTGATGTCTTTAATAACATGCTCGTTTTCTCTGATCCAAAAATCACTAGCTTAAGAAAAAGAATTTCAATTAAAAAAAGAAAATTTTGCCCAGATGCACTGAACCTATTGCAGCCAGCTGCAGTCAACGGTTGTTTTGACAGCGATGCAAGCTCTGATAGTGACTCGGAATAAGTAAAATTATATGTTTTCCGTAGTTGTTTAATCAAATGTTTTTATTTTTTGTAATGTTTCTAATGTTGAAATCAAAACAAAAACAAATGTTTTGAAATGTTGAAAGCCATTGTATTTTTTGAATTTGTTATTGTGTTTTCTGTAGTTTGCCATTAAATTAAAACAGTTTCAATAAATGTTTCGCATAACTCTGCTTTTTCAATCGTGCACCAATCAGCTACGAAAAGAGCAAAATTTGGATGTTTGTGTCGATAACGATAACATGTTTAGGGAAAAATATAAATGTATATATGTACAGAATGACCCACTTTGAAGCTCTAAAACTGTTAATTATTATCCGATTCAGAAGTTTTTTTTTTCAATAAAGATGGACGCATTCCCACGTAATTTTTACATAAACCAATTGAAAAAATCGCTAGTATGTTTTTTGACCATGAAAAAAAATTCGAAGTAGGCCTTGAAATATTTATTTTTATTTTGAATTTATGATACCTAACTAGAATTATTGATGCTCTATCTATTGGAAAAAGAAACTTGTGAATCGGATAATAAATAACAGTTTTAGAGAGGTGGCCCGCTTTCAAATTGGTCACTCTGTATGTTTTCACAAAATTGTTCTTTATTTGAAAGGTTTATTACTTTTTGAAATATAGCTATCAAAATTAAAGTTGGGATGTTTTCTCATGTTTTCCTATACCTTAAATTTCAAATGCAAGATCTTCAATAAGTTTTACAATTTTGCCCGTAGAAATGATGAATAATTTAATTGTGGTATTATTTATATCGTTATGCTGGGTACTTTGAGCTGTATATAAGTGAAATTAACTCACTTTTCTTAGTTTTAAATGATTACACGATAAAATTTAATAAAATTGTTTTGTTGGATATTTTTCAATGTTTTACGAAATTCTGGCCCACTGTGCGTCGCATAGAAATCATACGCAGTGCTGTCGGCAACCGCCGCGGTGAACCGAGAATGAAATTAGAAATCGGTCGGCATATCCGCGAACGTGTTGAGGTTTTAATTTTTTTTTCATATTTTTCCATTTTTCAATAGATTTGGAGAAGAACGGTTTAGAAATATCAGTGAGGCTTGTGAAGACGTATCCTATGGTGGCGTAGAAGGGCCACATGATTTTTTAAAATGTTTTTCACTTATTTCCGACTTCGATCTTGGAATTTAATTAAACTTAGAATTTCATAAAATTGATATACTAAATGCGTAAGTTTTCCTGGTTTTCCTGGTTTTCCTATAATTTTCGCGAAAAAATTTTCTAGTAGGATTTGTTCGTCTAGCCGAGCCGAGTCGTAAGGTATCACAAATTTGTATTATCACAAACTATGAGACTCAGTCGGTGTATATGCATGTTCGTTCCGAACTGTAAAATACCTACGCGATTTGGTGTTTTACCATGAAGAAGTCGACATTTCTAGTTCGGGATGCAACATAAATATTTCTCGACAACCCCTTCTAAATTTTCAGTCAAATAGTAAAATAGCGTACGTGACTGGGTGGTCCCAGGCGAAATGACAGGACACGAGGAAGAGACATATCAGTTGAGCGCGAACTCTGCTTTTCCTGAAGAACACATTGAATCATTCATGTTCATTATTTATGTAAAGGTCCTCCGCCAGGCATTGCCAATACTCTGTATTTTAGTTTATATCGTCGGAGTGCTTTCTTTCACGATCCTAAAGGTGAAATTTGTGTACAGGGTGGTCCAAATTGGACACTTTTAAAGGGAAAGTCCTGTTTTCACACTAGATAGCTGAAAACTGATGGCTGAGGCTGAGGATCAAATTTTATGACAAACTTAATGGTGAAAACCGCATATCGATATCTATCATCGTTTATGATACCGCGTGTTTTTCGAAAATGTGCATTTACGAATAGTTGCTGTAAGTTTTTTCCTGTCGAAAATTCCTTGTTTCTATACAAACATTTTCAAAGCATTTTTTTACGTAGAATTCAATGGTGTAAGTGATTTATTTTTTCAAATGACATATCGATAGTTATTGATGGAAAAAAATGCAATGAGACACCCTGTATATATCAATAGAGCTTAAAATTACCTTTCCAAAAATACAGCATACTTGATATTTTGCTAGAGTAATCTTTGAAATACAGAGCTTTTAGATTTTTTCATTTAGACTTCGAAACACACATTTTGAACAAGTAGCAAATGTTTACTGGTAGCTGTCAAATTTTGATTTGAGCAGTAAAGACGCTCCTCAATTCGTGGTTTTTGTTCAATTTTCAAATACATTCGCGAAGTGAAGTATGAGAATTATGTAAAATGGGATATGATAGTCTGTTTTATACAAACCGGGGAAAATGCAGAAGCAGCAAGCAATTTGTACCACGAGAGGTATCCAGAGAGAAGACAACCTTTTAGAGACATTTTCGAAAGATTGCGACACAACTTAATTGATAGCGGTCAATTTGGAAAGAAAAAATCAAAATTATATGCATCAAATAGGGATACGGAAGAAATAGTCGTTTTAGGAGCTGATGAAAATAGTCCCGAAACGTCAACACGAAATTTGAAAATATCAACAGGTCTACCAAGAACTAACGTTAGGCGGATTTGAGAAAGCACAAATTCAAGCCATACAGGACCAGAAAAGTTCACAAACTCAGACCAGGTGATTTTGAACGCCGCATTGATTTTTGCCAGTGATTCCTGGAAAATTGTAACCAAGAGCGTGATTTTTCGTTAAATTCTATTTGGACAGACGAAGCTCATGTATAAGCAGTGACGGCATTTTCAACCGCTACAATTCTTATAAATCGGCAAAACAAAATCCTCATTCAATTGTGGAGCAGAGACGTCAAGGAAGATTTGGATTTAGTATGTGGGCAGGTGTTTTCAGGGGTAGAATTATCGACCCGTTCATTTATAATGACAGTCTCACATCTCAGAGGTATTTAGAAATTTTAAGGCAAAATATTGAACCCCTTGTTGATGAATTGCCACTAATGGAGCTCAGGAAAATATATTTTCAACAATACAAGGCTTCGCTTCACAACACTGCAATTGTCAAAATATTTTTGGATGCAAATTTTGGTAATAATTGGATAGCCAACCAATGACCCAACCGTTGGCCGACCAGGTCACCGGACCTAACGCCTATGGACTTTTACCTCTGGGGAAGGTTGAAAGATCTTATTTTTAAATTGCCGACCAACTCTAGATACGAATTGGAAGCTTGTGTGTAGGAGAAGCTGGTAGACATTTCGAACACCTGCGAAGAAATATATTTCATTGTTTGTTCTTTATCATTATTATTATTATTGTTGGAGTTTCATTTATTGGTAGTAAATATAATATAATTTGTTATCAGTTTTTTTGAAACTATGAGTTTCAATTACTGGTGTGAAAAGCTTTTTCAACATTTGATAGCTACTAGCGAACAATTGCTTTTTGTTCTATCGCCACGTCGTTCGAAGCCTACTTGTTCAAAATGTGTTTTTCAAAGACTACGTGAAAAAATCTAAAAGCTCTGTATTTCGAAGATGCCTAGCAAAATATCAAGTGTGCTGTATTTTTGGAAAGGTAAATTTAAGTTCTATTGAAATATATAGGAATATACAGGGTGTCTCATTAATTTTTTTTTCCATCAATACCTATCGATATGTCATTTGAATAAATAAATCACTTACACCACTGAACTCTAAGTAAAAAATGATTTGAAAATATTTTTATAGAAACAAGGAATTTTCTACAGGAAAAAGGTTACAGCAACTTTTCGTAAATGCACATTTTCGAAAAACACGCTATATCATAAACGATGATACATATCGACTCAACGGCCAGGTAGCTGAGTGGTTAAAGCGACATTGTTTCAGTCACTGGCTGCCAGTCGGCGATGGTTCAAACCATGGCGACTGCAGAAATTTTTCTGATGGCCCAAGAAAGTGCTAGGAATCGCACGTAAAAAGGTAAGACCTCGTTTATCCTTGACTCGCACAAAAAACAAAATGGCGGCTCCAAAATGGCGGACAAGATTAGCAATTATGGTCCGATTCGATTCAAAATTGATATGTGGTTGTTTTCAGGGTTGGAAATTATGATTTGTTTGTCATTGCAAAAAAGCAAGATGGTGGCTCCACGATGGCGGCTCCACGATGGCGGATGAAATTTGTAATTATGGTCCGATTCGAATCAAAATTAGTATGTGGGGATTTTCAGGGTCAGAAATTATGATTTTTTTTGTCAATGCTAGAACCCAACATGGCGGACGAAATTTGTAATTGTAGTTCGATTCGATTCAAAATTGGTATGTGGGGGTTTTACAAGTTTCCAGTGTTACTGAAATGAATTGTTTGAATTGATAAGAAATGGTATGTTTTTAGATGTGTGACGTAGGTTATTCTGTGCATAACAGAATCAGAATTTTACCGGACAAAAATACCTATTTTGTACTTGCGGCAAGTTTTTGACAGAATAACCTACGTCCCACATCTAAAAAAAATATGATTTTCTTTTTATCGCATTTGTATAAAAGCTTTTTAATCAATTATTTTTAGTCATGATGAAAATCTGTACAATCTCCTACAATCCAATTTTGAACGAATCGGACTATAATTACAAATTTCATCTACCATACTGGAGTTGCTATTTTGTTGTTTTTCTATTTAACAAAAATTCCATAATACATTGTCATCGCAATTATGAACACTTACCAAAGTTCAAGTTCATCGGACAACTACAAGTGGGTCAAAATTCAGCTGCAAGATTTGTCCCATACATACATACTAACTAACAGGGCAAGTTGAATAAAAGCTTTTGAAAAAAAAATTGGACATTGCATAAACTTAAAAAATTGAAAGACCTTGCATAAATGCAAATCCAATTATTCCAAACTACATTAATTCACAGTAGATGTTCGAAATGTTCGCCATGAACTGCCATACATGAGTATAAGTTAGTCTCGAAACGCTGTCTGGCGTTTCTTGAGCAATTTATGCAAAACTTCACAATTTGTAAGTTCGTACAATGTTAATTTTCTCAATTTTTGTTATGTTTTCGTGAATTGTTCACATTGGCTTTCAAATCAAATTTCATGAGTTGGAATATGAAACAGTTGTTTTTCCCGCAATAGGGCTCCAAAATGAAAATTCTGAATTCCCTATGGAATTACCTTTTCAATGCTGTGTCACACTTAGTATTTTCCCTATTCGAATTGTACAAGTGACCAAGGGGTGGGGAGAGTGGTATGACAGTTGACGTTATGATACGAAGATGTTCCCTTGGATTTAAAATCAACGTGTTTCTGCATTTTTTCCACAACACATGTATTTTGAAGAATTCGTTTTCGGTACCGAGTCGAATCGAACCATAACTACAAATTTCGCCCGCCATCTTGTTTTTTGCATCGATAAAAATATCATAATTTCCGAACCTGAAAATCCCCACATACAAATTTTGATTTAAATCAGACCATAATTATAAGTTTCGTCCGCCATCTTGGGGCCACCATTTTGTTTTTTTGCAACGACAAACAAATCATAATTTTCGACCCTGAAAACCACCACATTTCAATTTTGAATCGAATCGGACGATAATTGCAAATCTTGTCGTCCATTTCGGAGCTGCCATTTTATTTTTTCTCTTAGAAAAATTCCAGAATGCATTGTCACCGAGTTTATGTCAAATTAGCTTGCAAATGAAGTATCAAAATTTGGAATACGGAACAGTTATTTTTCCCGCAAGAGGGCGCCAAAATAAAAAGTTAGGCATGAAAATTGACATGGCTGAATTCCTTATGAAATTATCTTTTAAATGATGTTTCACACTCACTACTCTCCCTACTCAATTTGTTTGGGTGATAGTGATCAAGGGGTAGGGGGAGGGGTATGACAGTTGAGGTTATGATAGGAAGATGTCCCCCTTAGATTTAAAATCGACGTGTTTTTGAATTTTTTTCACAACACATGAGTTTTGAAGATATTCGATCTGTTTCGTTTTCGGTGCCCAACCCTGTATAAGCAAAGAGGGTCTGGATTCCGTGCAGTATAAGCGTAACCTTTCGATAGCCTGGTTCGATTACAACATCGCATAAGCTAATCATACATTTCCGCAGATTCCTTGATCAGATAGCTAGATGCATTTGACAACTGATACTGCTCTGAAAAACTCGCTTCACCATACCTAAGATATTGTCAAGTCAAAGTACAAATAGAACAGGTAAAAAGTGAAGATTTAATATTGAAAAAGCATATTAGTAGAATATATTAAAGTCAGAAAATTATCGATGTGAAATTTGAATTTGTAAACTGGTAGGCTGTTGTACTTAGCGAGAATTAGACCTGCGTTGCTAAGAAAAATCACGAACTTAGTGGTTATTTGGTAGATATTTTGAAGAATATACCTACAGTGAAGAAATGTCTGATTCCGAGTTTTATCTGACTCCACCGAAGTTAGAGCAGCGAAAGTAGCGTCACAAAAATTATTTCCGGCTAGATCGCGAAAAATTTACCACACCGCGTATTCAAGATTTATGGAATAGAATATGAAAAAGACATGCAGATCTTTCTCGGAGACGGTTATTGACTTATTTTTCGAAACTGGCACAACAAAACAAGCCATCAACAGTGTGGCCGAGTTATTCACTGATTAAAAGTATGTTACAATCCAATGATAATGTAGACATTTCAAAATATTTCAAACTCATTATATTTCTAAAACAATATTAGTGATTTTTTAAAGAATGATCCCGAATGTTGTGGTTGTATTTGGGATTGCAGGAGCTTGTCGAAATTGTGAAATCAGCCAGGTAACATTAGATGATATAGAAGATTCGGGAAAGTTATTAATTGTGAAACTTAAGCGAACAAAGAATGATGTAAACAGGAGATTTTAAGTTACTGAAGAATATTTTAAATTTACGTCCAGCAGCAGCAAAGGATCGCCGCCTGTTTTAGGCATATATCATAATGGAAAATGTATCAAACAACTTGTGGGTAAAAATCAGTTTTATAAAGTACCTGAAACAGTAGTTAATTTCCTTTAACTTGAAAAAATGCTAACTCATACAGGTCATTCGATTCGAAGATCGGCTACAACACTTTTAGTTGAATCTAGGTGAAACTTGATGACACGAAAGAAACATGGCGGTTGGAAGTCATCAACTGTCGCTGAAGGTTGATGGTACACATGACAGAAATAGACAATGAAGTGTTTAGAACGTGTGGCAGTGCTGAAATAACACTGGAACCAGGTACTTCAACAAGGCAGTTGTTCCCATGGCCCAAAAAAATTAATTCACGCAAGAAAATTTTACGAAAAGTTCAAGGAACATGTCATCCATGCAGTGCACATTTAATAATTGTACTTTTGATATGGAGAGGAAATGTAACTTTTGTATAATGAAATATTCTAAAATTAAATATTTACCTTTACTTATGTGAATATATTATATCCGAGAATAAAACTACTACTTATTTTTTCCCATATAATTTTCACGTAAACATGAATTCTCGTTGTCAACCTAGGAAATTAACACTATAATATTTACTTGACTCACATAACTTTTGTATTTGTTAAACACTTCAAAGTTCAATCACTAGTAGAACAAATGGTCTTTGTTTAATTGACTAAAAAGAGAAAAAGTCGCATAGGGAGAAGCAAATTGAAAACCGCCCGATGAACGAAAAAAATAGCATTTTTATGAGAAGATATAGAGAAAAATTATAGAAATAATATTTATTTGAAGAAAAAGTAAAGATACACCTTTACACAGAGAGAAAAGACTGCAGCAGGTTCATGCACAACGTTGTGTAAGACACTGTTGTGTAGATATTTTACACAATTGTCCAGGCTTTCATCATACTCGTTTTGTGAAATTCAATAAATATTTGTGCAAGTCAATTTGTATAGTATTTATTCATGCACTTCCACATTGCACAAAAATATGCATATCTATCATAACACAATTTATATGGAAAACATCTACAACGCATTGAACTCATCTTACACCCGTTGTGCACTTTCTATTTGATATGCACAAATTGTATATTATTTCAACACAATTATGTAATTTGCCACAACTTGACCAAGGCGTCGTCTCACCCAACTAAATACGCATGCGCGGCACTCCAAATGCCCAGTCCATCATTGTTTGATTGTTTTATGCTGATCGAAGGGCGAAGCTGGTTAAGTGTACTTACCCATTATTTATTGCTTGCACAATATTTGCAAACTGATACCAATATTTGAAGGTTAGTATTGCTATTATTTTTTGTTATAACATGAAACCTACAAACTGACTTATTTTCATCATTTTCAACGGTTTGAAAGGTGCATCCTCGTACCTACTTCCTACTTGAATAAATATAGTTTGACACAAAGATTACTTTAAACTTTATTATTATTCAACGTGTTCTAAAATAACAAAATGTATGGTTCATTTATGTTCTGTTTGTTTTTTTGTGTTTCTGTTATTTTATTTGTAATTATAGTTTCTAGTTCAGTTATTTTTGTTATTAGTTCTTTGTGATGAAATAAACATTATATGAATGACATTTAATTTTATTTCAACCTTCTGGAAACTGAAGCTTGTAATTTCTGAACAGAATAAGATATGAAGAAGCGAGCAGGTTGAAACTGATACTTATTCTTATATGATTCCGTTTGGATGTTATGTAATTTTTTAAAATTATAAATGGTACCTTTGAAAATTGGCCTTGCTTTGTACACAAATATGTACAATATACCTACACTATTCATGTATGCGGAGTACACAAATTTGTGACATTTTTTGCATCCTATATTGAAAATACCTACACAATTTGTACAAACTAGGTACACAAATTGTTGCCATTCATTACAATTTATGCATAAACAGTACACAATTTGTTGACATTCGTCGCACAACATACCGATTAATTTTGTATATTTTGTGTATAAAATTAAAACAAAACTATTATAATAAAACAACACTGAAGTGTATCGTTTGTACACAATATCTCTAATACAATATTATAGAAGAAAAATGAACAAATTGGTGCTGTCAACTTTTTAGAAACAAATTGTGCTGAAATTATTCACAATTGTGTAAAAAACTTACATTTATTTCTCTCTGTGTATTTTGATCAAAAATATCGTAGGTTTGTGAACAGGGATTCCACTGAAATTTGTATTGTTATAACTACTTTGCATGTAACAAAATTTACGAATAAATGCATAGCGGTTAGAGATATTAGGAAAAACCTGATTTTTAGTTATTTCACAACACCCTGTTTCTCAGAAATGAAGCGATTGTGGACTTATGATCATATGACGAATTATTAAGGATTATTGCCCTTCAGGATCAGCTTTCAATCATAAATGCATTCACAGCATTCACAAAATCCAACACAATATTGAAAACATTCATTTAGATGTTCCGGTTATTTCCGTTTTAAATAGGTACATCAAAGTGGAATGCTGTGCATGGGGACCCTTCTCTTTGATTTGTACTTGTAGAAGAGATGCTGCATGCTAATCACGCGTCGGGTGGACGTGCCAACTGAATACAAGTAAATTAATAATTGATGTTGAAGGTCAAAGTACCTAGTAGGTTTTCATTAGGGTATGCTGAATTCAATTCTGGCACTGAAAGGAATAAATTATTCACGGGAATTAGTTTGTCAGATGCAATATATTTGGATGTATATATTTATTTCAATTCACCCAGGTCCATTGTCCTAATTACATGAATATCTACATAAAACAGAAATAAAGTCGATATTAATTTTAAAACAAATGAAAAATTTCAATATTCTATATTAGAGTTGTAGGGGAATCAATACCAAGTAAACAGTATTATTATACAGTGATAGCAAAAAGTCACCCCCCCCCCTGTGTCTTTTGAATCGTACGTTATACTTAATCTATTGACATTTGAAATGTGATAATGAAATGTGATAATGAATTGTTTAAAAAACAATTTAAATTGTTTTGTAATAATGTACCATTCAAAATACACAGGGTGAGGTGACTTTTCGCTAGTACTGTATACCGGGTGACAACGAGATCACTTTCGGGCTGCCAATTTTTTATTATCTCACCCTGTAAAACGAAACTTGGCAGAGTTAATATTCGAACTGAATGTCATTTTACTGATGTATCGACAAATTTCTACTACTTCTGGTTTCCCTGGAGATGACCATAACTATCCAAATATAAATGGGACACCCTGTATATCGTTTGTTTTTAGGATTCTTTAAATCATTCTACATCCGAATTCATAATTTTCCAATTGATTTTGACATAAATTATATTCTTAAATCAAATATCAATTTTCAATCTAGAGTGCCATGACCATCCTAAAATTTCTCTACGTAGACTCTCTATTTTCAGAAAAATCTAAAAAGATTGTTATCTTTGTTCGATAGACTAGAGAAAGGCTGAAAAGTTGTATAATTCAATTTTTTTTTGTATTAATTCCAAAAACTTACTTTCACTTTCACAACACTATTAAATGCATCATTTCAAGACGAATCCAAAAATGTATAACCATCTTTCATCCCAACTTACTTTTATTTAATCTCTGGAAGAAGTCCATTTCATTATTAAATAAAATCTTGCCGAATCTCGCGTAGTTATTAAAGTCATAGTTGCCGTTGCCATGGAAAACAATTGAATTGTTGTACCTATGAGGTTACATGTATTGACAGTGTTTGACAGTTAAATTAGAACAAGATTCAAATTAATAATGACATGAAAGTAAGTTGGAATGAAATATGGTAGTATGTGTTATACATTTTTGGATTCGTCTTGAAATAATACATTTAATAGTGTTATGAAAGTGATATGGTTAAATTTAAGTTTTTTGAATTAGTGCAAAAAAAAATGAATTATACAACTTCACAGCCTTTCTCTGGGCTAACAAACAATGATATTCTTTTTAGATTTTTCTGTAAATAAAGAGTCTAAGTATAGAGACATTTTAGGATGGTCATGGCACTCTAGATTGAAAATTAAAATTTGATTTAAAAATATGATTTATGTCAAAACCAATGAAAAATTATGAATTCGGATGTAGAATAATTTGAAGAATCCTAAAAACAAACAATATACAAGGTGTCCCATTTAAATTTCGAAAGTTAAGGTAATTTCGAGGGAAACCGGAAGTTGTAGAATTTTGTCGTTACACCAGTTAATTGAAATTTAGTTCGAATAAAAAATCTGCCAAGTTTCGTTATACTAGGTGAAAAAATAAAAAAATGGTAGCCTGAAAGTGATATGGTTGTCACCAGTAACACTGTTAACTTGGTATTGATGTCCCCCACAACTCTTGTGAATACTGAAATTTTTCATTTGTTTTCAAATCAATATCGACTTTACTTCTGTTTTATATAGGAGGTAAACTTATTTCATAGTTGAAACTGATGACGTAATCTTCATAAATGACCAGGAATCCCTATGGCAAGTGATACCTTGTTTCGTGTTTAAAATACCTATTCAAACATTCTAATTTTGTTTCGGTTTGAAAAGCCTAGAAAGATTTAATACTTGAGTAGAAACAAAATTTCTAGTTAATTAATGTTTAAATATTCGCCTCTGGATAAATGTGAAAAAAGTTGAATTTTTTGTAGTACCTCAACTTATTTTACTTATGAGCGTTCATTCAATCTTCAGCTCGATTATATTGTAACAAAAATAGTTTTCACTTGGTTTCACTAATTTATTTAAATACAAAATATAACAAATATTTAAATTGACACCATCACAGTCCAATTCAGTTCACACATGTCTTCAACAGCAGACAGGTCCGGCGTCAGGAATCGTTACATTGCCTCCTTCCTAGAGATATTTTGTCCCGAAATGTAATCCTTGGAGTGTGTCGATATCCGCAGGATTATCCATATCTGCACTGTGAAGTACCACAGTCTTCACTTTCGGTCGTGGAAGATGATTACAACACACCAAAATCTTGATGCCGCTGGATCTAAATATCGTCTCCAACATGCTTCTTATAACTCTCCAATCCATCCCATCAGTTCCACAGGACAATTTTGGGACTGCCAGGTCCACAAGATTCTGGTCCACGAATGTAAGGCTCCTCCAGACATCTTCATAGGACGGTACACTTTCTGCACCAGTCGTTGACGTCAGCTTGGCAATTGGCCCAGTAAAACCGTTGCCTCACTTTCTGCAGGGTCTTCGTCATACCCAGGTGTCCTCCAGCGACCCTATCATGGATTTCTCTAAGCACTTGCTATGGTTCTGGGTACAACTATCTGACGTCTCTCTTCCCCACCATCCTATGATACGTTTCAGGACCCCATTCTCCAAGATAAGGGCCCAATAGGATTTATCGGCTGTGATTTCCTGCCACGTCGGTCCATCCTATGACTAAACCAAGATCCAGATCTTTCTCTTGGTCATTCTAGATCTTGCTCGCATCCCAGTTATCGTCTATTGCCGTAGTTGAATGACTGAATGAGTTGAATACGTGCAAATCTTCTTAATTCTGTTCTATTAGAATAACCTTCGAATTTTTAATAAAAGCGGAAATGTCCAATGCAGAATCAGCCTCAAAATTTATTCCCAGAAACAAAACCGGTAATCTACGCATTTGACTTTTAGAATCATAAGCAAGAATCCTCATTTCAACCAATCTGGAACCAGCGTGGTGGACACCATCGTCATCATAGGGTCATGTGCGTTTTCAGATTATTATATTTCCAGCAGGTCAATAATCTAACCCAGGCAACACAAAGAGGTCCTAAAGATATCTCGGTGACCTCTTTTTAAGAGATTGTGACAACTTTTGCTACTTCTGTGAGAGGTTATCAAGAGCACTCTTCCAAATGTCCGCCGCCGGGATATTCTCATCGAGGCCTTAGCGAAAGCCCATGTGGAAATTATCTAACAATACACTCTGACGAGTTCTCTACGAAATCTTGTGGCGAGTTCTCTGCAAAATCTTGAGGCGAGTACTTTGAGAAATTCTCATGTACTGCTCCTGACGAGGTCTCTGTGAACTCGCATTGAAGCTAGCTCTGTGATCATCGCAGGCAGTGCCTCTGGCGAGTTCTTTCGGAAATTCGCATATATAGCCTTTTGGCGTTTTCTTTGAGAAATTCACTTCAACTGCTTTTTCAAGATCTATGTAAGGTCGGTTTCTGATATTCGCGTGTAGTGCTTCTGGCGTGGTTTTCAAGAGTTCGCACAAGATATTCTTACGCATTGAAAAAGGAAACGATCTCAACTGAAAACTACTATTCCCCCGCTGCTATGACACCTTGACATGTAATAGATTGTAAAATCCCTAACATTTCTCCTGAAAAAATCAGGTTTAAAGTTGAGGATTTAGAAATATCTACTAGATGTTGTTGAATATCCAGCGAGGAAGTAGTATTTTTCTGTTAGATGTTACAGAAATTGACCTAAATTTTTCATTGTAGTTTATTCTGAATGCTGAAAAAATCTTTTTTCTAATTTTTAATTGACAATATTTCCTTTTCGAACTGAAAAATCTACTAAGAGGTTATCCTGAACGAAGAAAGTGACTAAAATTTATCTTTCGGACGCATATGATTCCACATCTGGTATTATCATCTTCGTAAAATTAAAAAATTCTTATATAATCAGGTATAATCGTACATCAATAATATGAAATGTCATTCTTTCATAGATTCAATATAAGTATATAGGGCCACAGAATGTTTTTCAGCTTCGAATTGGTGAAATGTTTCTATCTACTCATATGCATGATTATATTCACTTTCACAGAGACGGAGTATAAAGAAATATAATAGCCATTTCTCATGATTTCGTATTGGTAGGTCTTGTTGGGATTGGGATTGAATTACACACCAACAGTATTAAGATCAGGACACTTTGTATTATTATAATTGCAGCAAGAGAACAAGAATATTGAAACAAAGTCATGATCTAATATGAAATTTATTATACTTCATTACAATATCCCAAAATACTGAAAAAAATTTCATAAATCTAGCAGTCTGTCACCTTCGGCGGACCTGAAAGTAAATGGTGAAGCATAATATTCAGTAAAATAATGCATATATACATTTCACTGCACTTTGGGACAAAGTGTTGGTTAAAAATAAAAAATTTGCTTTTTTACATTAACTTATCAAGATTTCTGAATTATTTCTTTTGAAATTTGGTAGTGATTTCCCCTTGAAAATTTAAATTCTTCACTTAATCAATACACAACATTATCAATCTTTTGTTTGAATATCTCGATAACGATTGATTTGATTTGGGTAAGATGAACCATGAGCAATTTTTTCTATGGAATTCAAAAAACTTGTAAACTTGTAAACCGTGCCTATTGAGAATAGTTAATAACGTATTTACTTCTATTTTGGAAATAAAACTCGAACCGGACCGACAAGGATCGTCCCTAATGTTGGATCTCTACGACTCACGATCACCATCTATCCCTCTCTGTATCATAGAATTCCCCAATGTGCGATGTTTTTACATCTCGTGCATAAGTACTAATTTCTTATTCAGGTAACGTTTGGGATAACTTTAGGAAACCGTGTATTGAGAATTTCTTGTTTTGGTTACATTCGGCATGACTTTAGTAACTCGCAATACGAGTTTCTTATTCAGGTTACGTTCGGGACAACTTTAGGATATCTTGTATTGGTTCCATTCAGGATATCTTGTATTGGTTCCATTCGGGATAACTTTAGGAACTCACAATGAGAAATTCTTATTCGGGTTACGTTAGGGACATCTATAGAAACTCGCAATGAAATGAAACCTGGCAAATGCAATCTGAGGTCTCCAAGATTTCTAATGGGGACATTAGTGAGAATTTGCACATTGCGATCACCAAGACCTCGCAATAGTAGATCGCATAATATCCTAATTATAACCTCTTAGAGATTTCGCAGAGAGGTATGTGTTACCTTAGAATGAAATTAGTAGAATTCTTCTAGACTTCCATTGTCTAGAAACAAAGAAAATAAATTATTTGCACATGTTTTTGATTCACGACATTTCAACAGTTAAAATGCACTGTCGTTATCAAGTGTGTGAATGCGAAAAGATATCTCGGATACATATTATATAGCATGCAACTAATGTACCTGCTACAAAGGTAATCATGATCTTTCGTGGTGTCTCTCTCAGGTCATCAATGTTAATTAATGTGATAGCGTGCCCGATCTGAACCAATATGATAAAAATTGATTTCGGAATTTTTTCAGGTACAACGATCTTTTTTGGCGAATGCTATTATTGATGACCGGTCTTGATACAGAGTTTTATTGAAATCTCAATCGGTCTAGCTGAGTGAGAAGTGGCTTCCAAATATCCCGCATCTCTATGCTCGGCTGACTGAACACGTCACTATTCAGAATATATGCCGACTCTATAAAGTTTCTCTCATACCAATGTCTTCCGAACATGCGATGCTATATACGTGATCTGCTATTCCCGACTTCGATGTTTCTCCTCGCTGAGTATTTTTCTTCTGTTCACCGATTCTCACATTTAGTGGCCTCTTAGTTTCCCCAACATAATCCATCCCACATTCACACGGAACACGGTAAATGCAGTTTTTATAGTCACTATTCTCGTTTTTGTGAGTTGGCTACGAATGGTATTCTGAATCTGAAGCATGTTCGGATGTTGTACCTACCCCGATCCAATTCGCCTTATCTTATCCGATAAACCTCTCACATAGGGAAGACATGCGGGTTGATGACCGCAGACGAGAAATCAGATGAACCAACTCAGCCTACCCTATGTTAGTATGTATAATAAACTCACAGCAGTTTTTCGCTCATTTCTCAAAACTATGAAAATGGGGGATCGATCCCATTAATAGCACTGTAACATCATTTATGATGATAATGTTACCAGTACCCTCTAGAAAAGTAGTTCGCTTTCATATTACATTCCAAATTTCGATAATTTGAGTATAAATGTTCACAATATAAAAGGTGGGAGGGGGAAGCGAATTGAAATAATTAGTGTTGAAACTTTTATTGAAGATATGCATTTTCAAATATACCAGTCTAAACAAAAAAAATACATAAAAATCGTATTAACGCGAAAACGGTTAAGAATTACTGTAGGGCCATATTATAAAAATTGTTGTGTCCATTTTCGGTTTAATTTTTTTTTAATCTTAATCTTATTCTGATGGGAACATTGATAAGTTCTAGTGATAATATCTGTATAATTTCGTCGTACCCATGACAGAATGGCATCTGTTTCTCATTCGTTGTTAGCTGCAATTCAATGTCCGTCGTGACATTAGCCAGGTAAATCAGTATATCTGTCGGATATCTACCACAATATGAAGAGAAAAAGTGATTTTCAATAATTAACTCTTCATAAACTTGGACTGAATCTATTGTGATACTTCCACTCTAATATGCAAAAAGTTCCTTGTTCCGATAAATATTTTTATCAGATGATGCTGAATCTACATTGTATTGATCACTTGCTTCAGATACCCCTGAATTAACTGAAACATGTATGAATATGCTTTCGAAAGTTTTCACAGCCTCATGATTTTTCATGATTCAAATTGATTTTCAGAACTTTATGACAAGGGTTTGGCTTCAAAAGTTATTATCCTAATGGAATGTAAAATTTCGTAGTCACGTATCATTTTCCAAGCGACCATCTAATGATTAGTGAGAAATATGAGTTTCGGACAAATATAATTCACATTAATTATCTTCATAAAAAATATTTTACAAGCATACCGAGGTGCAGCATACTATTGGGAATTATATATTGGGATACTATTTGTAAAGGAACTGATCGTTATTATTTTGTTCAACTTCTCAACTTCAGAACTCAATTTTACCCAAATATTTATAATAAGGTATGTTCGCCAAATAATAGTTCAGCTGGAACATAGAAGATGTCTCAATAAAATTACGTTTGCGTATAACTCCTCAACAACTATATTGAATGTGAGTACTTGTTGACACAAATAAAATTATATGTCTTCGCCCTAAACCGACTCTCTTCCAGATTACCCAAGAAACTACTCTCATTGGTGACATACACTCTTTGTGTAACAAATATGCTGGAAGCATGAAACTCGGTTTTTTTTTGATATTTCCCTTTGAAGATTCAGAAATGAATTGTCTGGTATACCGAACGTTAATTGAACATAAAACCTTTGTAATATACACCTATACTTTCGACAAATCCCCAGTAAACACAAGGATATCCATTGGATGTCCAATGGATATCCATTTCGTACATTGTGGATATCCATTGGATGTCCTTCGATGGACAAAGGATGTCCAATGGATATCCCATGGACATCCATTGGCCACTAACTTGGACGTCCATAGGATATCCATTGTGGACGTCCAGTGGATATCCATTTTCGATTAAATATGTACCTAATTTGAACGTGAATTGGACCTTCAATGGACATTTTCTGGACCTCCAATGGAGGTAGACTGGACCTGTTAATTGACATTAACTCGACCAGTGATTTATGTTGAATGAACCTATAAGACACACAATTTACATTATGGAAAGGCTTATTCCAAGAATAATAGCACACTTTTGTGTATCCAATCAGCAACTAATGAAATCACTACTACCTTACGTCCTCAGTTATCCACATAAATGCGTTCTTTTTTTTGTAATAATATTCTTTCAGAATCTCCAGTTTCCTAGTTTTTGAGACATGCCTTGACATACAAAAAATAATGTAATAAATAACATTTCTTTTCAGACGTATAGCAATACACTATAGATCATCATCATCGCCATTTTCAATGCAAGAACTCATTTATAGAATAAAATTCGATTCATATAGACAATATATTCAAAGACGAATATGTTTTAAAAACAGAACATGATATAAAAATGTTACTATAAAATGAATATGCGATTGTAAATCAAACTGGTCTTCTTATCCATTTTTTATTGCCTCCTCTGAGGGCTTGGTACTTTCTTCACATGCCCCTGTGGATGAGTAAATAATATCAAGAACTTGTCGATTTTATATTTCAAGAATATATGTAATAGTAAAAAAAAATCAAAATGATAACAATTATTTAAATATACAACCAAATAGAATCATCGAAACAATAAAAGGCCAATGAAAAAACCAAATCAAAAAAGCTATTTTTTCAACTAGTCTACACAAAAAAATATACATATTGAATATAGGTAGGGATATAAAAAAACATGTACTCTCAGAAACTGAAATAAACAAAAAAAAAACATTGAAAGAACCACATGATAAAGAGCAGTTATAGTTGAAAGAATTTGTGTAAGGCCAAATAGTGTTATGTGTGCGCACCATGAAGTTTGTGGTGAAACTTGACCATTGAATGAAGATGATATACTAGCAGTTATGCTACATTATATGAAAATCACCACTTACCAATTAGCACCTTTGCTAATTTCAGGTTGCTGAAAGCTTTCTTCTGAATTCTGCAGCATATGCATTGAATCATATTGAATTCAAACATATTTTCACCAAATCATATACATAGCTGCCTCCCAGCTAGGATAATTCATTTATCTGAAAAAATATAATATAATGAAGCACATTATAAATCATGAGAATTAGAGTCTTTTAGATGGTGAACTTACACTTGCTGTACAGAGGTAGAAATTTATTTTATAATGAATCATAACCTATCAGCAATTTGGCCAACTTCAAATTTCTAAACACACTCTTCTTTTTAGCTCCATGCTAGCTGAATAATGAGGCGAAAGAAATTTGATATTGTCACATTCAGACATCTTCTAATGAAATCATACAGTTCCAAACTTGTTTAGAAAGTTCGTCAACCTTAAAACCAGAAATAGGTCATATTTTCTATCGATCTATATTTTAATAAAAATGTTCAGTTTTCATAACTACCTGTATTACTAACAGTTCCGTTGAAGTTTATTTCGTTCTCTAAGTGCATCACCACAAGAATTAGGTGTTCATGTGTATATATGGAGAAGTTGACTGTTGAGAGATACAACTATCAATTCCCTTGTTTCCTTATGTGTGTCAGTTGTTGAGGGACCTTCAGTTTCCAAATTTCATCAGGAGTTTGAGGAAAGATATGTTGCATTTCCTGAAAAACAATCAATAATGAGTTGAGCATTTAAAACAAAATTATTTTTTCAGAATTTTATGAGTTGAACAAAAATGGATCTTTTGTGCAATGTGCAACAACAGGACAGTTAATCACCACTTCGAATAGATGTTGTAGCTATGAATTCCTACTTTGCTCTTCTGTAACATTTCGTAAAAATTGTATTTCTGTTTTATTTTTCACTTTATCTTACTCAAACACACTCCACCTTGGATTCAAACGCCAATCAGTTTCAAAGCCTCTCAATCCCCCAGGAATTTGCAATCAGTTATTGTTACTTTAGCGAGACTTACCGTATTTATTAATATTTCTATGGACTTACCTGATAAATACTGCGAGTCAAAATGAGTACTGAATAGTCAACTAATGAACGTGAACACTGTAATAAATAACGCACTTCCGAACACTATACGAAACGAATTTAATCCCAAACAATCAAAAATTGTCCTGTTTCTTTCTCTTGCAACTAGCCACAAAAATAATTGTTTATTGTTTTTGTTTTGTGCAACTGGCGTCAAGCGCCATTCTTCTTTGCTTGGTCATATCATATCATATTTGTCATTACCGATTTCGGTAGTTGCCAACTGCGACAGTGACATTGGTACCAACATGCGAACAACGTAGAACAAACCATGTGTTTAGGCTGTGACATAACAAATACTAATTAGGATAGAATAACACAATCTAACAGTATTTTGAATGGTTATTTATATTTCACATATATTTCATATGTTTCATGAAAACAACAATAGGTACGCTAATTTTCCGAAATTGATTCCCTCTTTGAAATTACCATATTTATACATTAACTCATAACATTACACTTACACTTTTCAGAAGTTCAGTGTTTGATCCGAGCGAAGGATGTACAATGGACGTCCAATGGACATCCCTTTTTTAAACTGGATTTTCAGTCAATTTGGTCAAGAAATGGATGTCCATTGGATGTCCTCAAACGGATATCCATTGTACTAGCAGAAATGGACATCCAATGGATATCCATTTAACGTCCATGTCCACAAGGACCAATTATGGACATGAAATGGATATCCATAGGATATCCTGTGTTTACTGGGTCCCTACACTCTGAGGTAAAAGTCAATTTGATTATTCTCTTATCATATTCTATATTCTCCTTGTTTTTTGTTTTCTTTTTTAATCTGTGTTTACCATAATTCAAGTTAAAATCACTCAGTATTTAGTTAGGAAACATGTAATTAGGTTAATCCTGTCTGTTTTCTATAAATAAATAAATAAATAAATAAATAAATAAATAAATAAATAAATAAATAAATAAATAAATAAATAAATAAATAAATAAATAAATAAATAAATAAATAAATAAATAAATAAATAAATAAATAAATAAATAAATAAATAAATAAATAAATAAATAAATAAATAAATAAATAAATAAATAAATAAATAAATAAATAAATAAATAAATAAATAAATAAATAAATAAATAAATAAATAAATAAATAAATAAATAAATAAATAAATAAATAAATAAATAAATAAATAAATAAATAAATAAATAAATAAATAAATAAATAAATAAATAAATAAATAAATAAATAAATAAATAAATAAATAAATAAATAAATAAATAAATAAATAAATAAATAAATAAATAAATAAATAAATAAATAAATAAATAAATAAATAAATAAATAAATAAATAAATAAATAAATAAATAAATAAATAAATAAATAAATAAATAAATAAATAAATAAATAAATAAATAAATAAATAAATAAATAAATAAATAAATAAATAAATAAATAAATAAATAAATAAATAAATAAATAAATAAATAAATAAATAAATAAATAAATAAATAAATAAATAAATAAATAAATAAATAAATAAATAAATAAATAAATAAATAAATAAATAAATAAATAAATAAATAAATAAATAAATAAATAAATAAATAAATAAATAAATAAATAAATAAATAAATAAATAAATAAATAAATAAATAAATAAATAAATAAATAAATAAATAAATAAATAAATAAATAAATAAATAAATAAATAAATAAATAAATAAATAAATAAATAAATGAAGGCTACTCCTAATGAAGCCCACTATCAATCAAAATTCAGCCCAGGGCAAAATCATGATTATTTCCTCATTAGTACTATCGCGTATCGTCATCTAGTGACAAATGGATGGCTTAATTCATAATACGTATTGTCATGTTGTTCTACGAGAATCCCCTGATTTAGATCGCGTAGGACCTAGTCCTTCTCGAATGAGTTGTAAAAAAATAGAACCATCGAATAAATTGATTTAGAATAATTTCCTCCCCTGTACCCCTGAAGGCTAGATAGATAACGCGTATTAATTCGGAAAAAAAATCGCGGAGGTTTCGGACGAAAAAAATTACGATGTAAAAAATTGTCAGCCTGGGGCCGCGGCCGTCCCCCTCTTCTCAAAAAAATTTATGAAAACTTGCGAACGGTTTCCGACGGTTTCGGATGTGGAAAATGTCTCCTTAAAAAAAGGTTGCGAAAACTCACGAAAAGGTTTTTTTTACTTTTCAGTTCATTTGTGTATAAATAAAAATATGAAAACATATCAACCCCTATTCAAGGGTTGCGGCGGATTTTTATAGCAATTAAAAATTCATAATTCCTTTCCATATTCAACTGTGTAATATAAATCTTGGCAAAAACTACATTTCTTCAGGAAGTTTGAAAACAAACACTTGTTGATAAGGCTTATTTTGAACAAGAAATGAGATTTGTCTCATTCATGTAATGCCTAAAATTTTAGTTGAAATGAAATTCCTCAACTGATTCAATTGTTTTGAGTACATTCGTTTGAAGGAAATAAAAATACGGCGATACTGAGCGTTCGGGTATTGTCGGGAACTCTGGCCGCCAAGTTTGGCTGCCAACTTCACATAGGTTATAATTGACCCATTTTCCATTTCCAAAACCGTCAGACATTTTTTCGAATACCTATCTCTCTGCGTTTCTATCTAGCCTTCAGGTGGGCACGGGAGCATTTTTTTAAAATTATTGTATTGTCATCGGTTTTCAAGGTCCGATGTTTTCCACTGTATATGCGGATTTTTTCGATTGTATTTCTAGCCCCCCCAAACTGACATGCTTTTTCGCCGTAATTTTTCACGCCCGGAAACGTCGGAAATTTTTCCGAATTCCTACGCGTTCTCCATCTATATACGTGTGCCAAATTTCATATCAATCGGATGACCGACAGCAACTGCTTGAAAAATTGATTGGAAATATCAAATTATTTTGTAGGAATCTTTATGAAAATCCCTTTTATTGAGTTTTGTATCTTCAACCTTACTGATCCTTATAACGCTACTTCTAAACTGACACACACCACTCCGTCATTGCAAATCGTAATCCTAATATTTGTAATTATAAGAAGAAAGATAATGAACATGAAGTGTGCCTCAGAGATTTTCAAGTATTGCTCCACTACATAATCCTCGTATATACCATCATTTCTCATCGGGGATATAGCTCAGTGGTAGAGCATTCGACTGCAGATCGAGAGGTCCCCGGTTCAAACCCGGGTGTCCCCTTTTTTTTTTATTAATTTTGAAAATTTTGAATGTTTTCCTTCCAGGTTTAATTTGAGCGGTAACTCACTCATTATCTATTATTGTTTAAAGGTAAGGGCCTCATCTTCACTAGCTCGGACAAGTTAGCTCGTAAGGGTGCAGCCGGATGACGAAAAGAAAAAATTTTGAAGAACGAATATTAACTACCCAAACTACAACCAAACGATCAAAACCTCGACAATTTTACTAGATGCGCGTTTCGCCAACAAAGTAGGTACGTCTCCGCATTCTATTAATTCCGAAGGTGCCAAATATTCATGTATGTATTCGTTCAAAATAGAAAGTACATGTAATGGAATTGAAATAAAACAATGAAGAATGTATAAGGAATATAGTAAATGCATACTTCGAGTGGCCACGTCCTCAATATCACCCTGTAGTAACGTTCCTGTGCCGATTTTGTTCGTAATGTTCAAAGACCTGAGTCATCCATGCCATACCACTCTGTTGGCCCGGATCCCGGATAGTCACTATAGTGCGGAATCTACCACCTCCGAATAACTTCTAGTACTCCAACAACTCTTTCAAATCGCTACTCATTCAGAATAGAGGAAAAAAACCATAATTCATGTAATTCTTCCCACAGTTGAGTTCTTTGGTGTTGTTCCCTAATAGGCCAGGATCCCACGCCTATTTTCAAAAATGATTAATAACAGGTTGAATCTTTCTGAGTAGCTTCATTTTGCCGAGACGCCTAACTTTTTACTCTACGAAAATCCTCGATAGTGGTAGCTAATAAACTGAGCAGGCGTCAATCATGTCGATTTGGTGAGTGCAAAAAAGTCATTAATAACAATTATTTTTTCAGTTGAACCTCGAGATAATTCGATAAAGTACTCGAAAAAACTTTTGTCCTACAAAATGGATGGTAGGACTGAAGAGTCCCCCACTCCCAACATGTACCAATGACGTGGTCATAAGAAATCATTAGTAACCAGCGGATTTTTTTTACAGTTGCTTGGTTATTATTTGTATAATTGAATGGTCATATTGTCCTACAAATTGAATGGTAGGTGTTCCCAGTCCTACGCTCCGAAGTTGTCAATTCCGTGGTAAAAAAAATTATTAGTAACAGGCTGAATCTTCGTGAGTAGCTTCATTCTATTGAGACGCCCAACTTTTCGCTCTACGAAAATTCTCGAAAGTGGTAGCTAATAAAATGCGCAGGCGTCAATCATGTCGATTTGGTAAGTGCAAAAAAGTCATTAATAACAGTTAGTTTTTCAGTTGAATCTCGAAATAATTGGATAAAGTACTCTAAAAAACTTTTGTTTTGAAAAATGGATGGTAGGACTGAAGAGTCCCCCACTCCCATCATGTGCCAATGAGGTGGTCATAAAAAATCATTAGTAACCATCGGATTTTTTTACCGTTGCTTGGTTAATATTTGTATAATTGAATGGTCATATTGTCCTACAAATTGTATGGTAGGTGTTCCCAGTCCTACGCTCCGAAATTGTCAATTCCACGAAAATTCTTGATATTAATAGCTAATGAACTGCGTAGGCGAAAGTCATGTTGATTAGGTGAGCGCAAAAATTGTATGGCTAACTGTTAGTTTTACCCAAATATAAAGCTCATGGTTCATGGTGAAACAAACCAATTGAATCAACTTCATTTCAAGGCATTAAAATCACGGGTTTAACTAGCCTGCAGATATTTCGTCCATACCGTCTGAAATAAAAAATGATCAAAATATTTTGTAAGTAGGCACATTTATCCTCATTTTTGATATATTTTTTTGATCCTTGTCGTAAAGGCGGAAAAGAGTGGCTTGCGTTTTCAAACCGAAAATCAGACCGGCTAGCTCTCGGGTCGAGGGATCCGCCTGAACGCGGGAAATTTACGTCCATTTTCGGGTGTTTCCGGAAATGGCTCGGAGATTCGCGAATATTGAAATGTGAAATACTTTTACCACTGAGAAGAGTTGCCTACAGCTCCGGGAGAATTTGTCATACAAGTTCTCCAGGGAGAGCAGGGGAATTGAATTGAAAGTTGAATTGAAATTTAACGTGAGATTCTTGACTGATTTGATAACAGAGAGAGAATTGAATATACCAACGAATAGGGGGATCTTCCTTGTTGTAATAACTGTTGTAATGCGTCGTAAAGTTTAACGTCTATCAGAGTGTCACTGGTTTACGAATTCTTCTTTATATGTTCTAGAAAGAACGGTACGTAGGCTGCTTTTCTGTGACACCCACCTGATCGACGCTGAAAGAGATGGGTAGATTTTTATCTACCTGTTAGGATATTTGTTGTAATTGCTACTTTACTTGAGTGTCTGTGCAAAAGAACTATCCGAAGATAGCTCGAGGTAAAAAGAGAGTTCAAAGCGAAGCTCTCAGATTATAGTTTATTGTTTATTCACTTAAATTCAGCACACTTCAGTTCAAACAACGACGATTTCTTACTCTATTCTTCTATGTAGAAATTCCAGCTGTGCTGGATACCAGGAATCTATTCTTCTATATAGAAATTCCAGCTGTGCTGGATACCAGGAACTGTAGGTTTCAGGAAATAAAAGAGTTGGGTTAGGCGAATACTACGCTACCTAGCATAAGTTCGCCGTTCCTTTAAAGCCGGCTGTAGATTTCCCAATAAATCAGCAATCAGGAAAAACCATACATCAGATCTCGTTCAGTTGTCGAAATAGCAAAGCTATTTAATAGAATAACCAGCCTTGTGGTTATTCGAGTAAATCAACTACACTTTGGCTGTAGTGATTTAATAAAATTTGCGAATTCTATTACTTAGAAATTCTTGCTGCTGCAAAGAGATAAATCTCTGTATATTCGTATTCGAAGGAATCTCAAAGACAACTAGTCTTCTGGAGACTAGGAGTACTCAAAGTATGAGATAACTGCTCGATAACTGCTGAGACAATAATGAATATTGTAAAAATCTCACCTATCTTTATAAGAAAGGCTTGGCCAATCGTTGGCCGGGCATCCGTCGGACGCACTGAGGGCGGAGCTTAACAGAGCGCGCACCCTTGGATATACTCTCGGACCATTTTGGTCGAGCGTGTAATTCTCACGTCTGGACTCGGCCGAAGAACTATGATGGATGTGGTGATTTTTCCTGCTTGATTTTCGTAAAATCAGCCATATATTGGCTGGTTATAACATCCTGCCATCCTCATTACGTAGTCCAGTTCACAGATCAATCCCATGGCCAGTTTTCGAGCTACAGGGTGTCAAAAATTCCATTACTGCTATTTTGCGAGTTATGAATCGATTTGACTTTTTTGCTGTAATTCGAAATATTTTTTAGAAATAAACACAATAAATCTAATTTGTAGCTCGTAAGTCCCTCCATTCGAATAAAAAAATATATTTCACAAAGGGTGTTGCATTAGAAATATCAATACCATTTTCATTTTTATTTTAAATTTTTTTTGAAAAATAATGGGTCTTCATCAATTACATGAGGATTCATAAGATTGCTAGTTCAACAGTATATAGTTTTCCATGTAGGTGACAATTTGAATGCTCACGAAGGCTATATGTATATGGAACAAAATTAAATAATTATTACGAAATGCCCAGCATATCTGTTACTAGGGTATGAGAATTAAAGTGAAATTATACTCATGAAATAATCCTCCCATCAACTCCCCTTATTTCCAGCAAATCCCGTCACTCTCTGATGTTCAGCCACCCGCATCCAAATACATTTTTGAGAAATCTCTTCTTGAGATACCTCCTTGCATGGCTGGTGAAAAATGCCCTCCCCACCCTCCCCTTCTCTTCCTCATTGTTTAAAATTGTTTTCTCCTTTAACCAAATGTCGTTCTCTTACGAACGACAGCCCTCAAAAGACGAAACTTGTGTGAGCCAAGGATTAACAAATTCTTAGTTTTTACGTGCTATTCCACTTTCTCGGGCCATAAGAGAAATATCTGCAGTCGCTGGGCTTCGAACCCACGACCGGCGACCAGAGTGGATAAAAGATCGGTACTTTGATTACTTCGACACTTGACCCCCGTAAAATATGATATCTTCTTTCAAACTGGACTTTTTGATACCATACACCATACATCATATTTTACCGTAGAGCAGATTTTCACAATTTGTCTGACCTCTTTGAAAGTTGTCAATTATAAATTTCAGCTCTTCAGACGACGATGTGGTGTTGCAAGTTTTTCCGGGTTTCCCATCTGTGAAAGCGAATGCGACATCATTTAAGCCGCCCCGGAGGGCAGATTGATTATTTCAATGTTTTTCCTTTGTTATTGTTGTTTTCAAAATTATGAACGCTAAACAAAATTTCCCACTTTTTTCATAAACTTTTCACGTAAATTATAATATTTTTGAATTGAACAAACAATTATGCATTGAAAGTAACATTACTTTACGAATAAAAGTATATTAAATTAGCAAAACCACAATTTCAAAATAATTCATTATTTTGAATAATTTTTGTAGGACTAGCGATACATACCCGTTTTTTTGTAAGACACTGTATTATTTAGGTGAAGAATACACTAACCTTTCATGTGTTATCATTGTCCTACAGTTACTAATACATATTTTTTACCATGGAATTGACAACTTCGGAGCGTAGGACTGGGAACACCTACCATTCAATTTGTAGGACAAAATGACCATTCAATTATACAAATATTAACCAAGCAACGGTAAAAAAATCCGCTGGTTATTAATGAATTTTCATGGTACATGTACATTGGTACATGTTGGGAGTGGGGGACTCTTCATCAGTCCTACCATCCATTTTGTAGGACAAAAGGTTTTTCGATTACTTTATCGAATTATCTCGAGGTTCAACTGAAAAACTAACTGTTATTATTGACTTTTCTGCACTCACCAAATCGACATGATTGACGCCTGCGCATTTTATTAGCTACCATTATCGAGAATTTTTGTAGAGGAAAACGTTGGGCGTCTCGGAAAAATGAAGCCTGTTATTAATCATTTTTGAAAAAAGGCGTGGGATCCTGTTCTATTAGGAATCAATGAAACATCATCATAGCCCTGATTGTCTAAGCTGAGTTTCAAAATTGTAACCCGATAAATCCATTTCAACATAATTTTCAAGAACAAAATGTGTTTAGGAAACTATTTCGGAGTATCGTGAAAATCATTAATTCTTGTAATGACTTCTTTTGTCAGCGGCCGAGGTAAAAGGTTAAACTAATGAAACTAGATCAGATCTTCAACAGCCATGCTACCGGGGGAATTGTACCACCGATCCCCAAATTGTCGAAAGGGGCCATCTTTGACCTTCTTATTCACTTGATGCGGATGCTGTGCTCCGTGAAAGATGTTGCTTCGCGATTATTCAATAAGGTGGAGTGAATTCATTCATTCGGAACGGACCGAGGATTGCACAGGACATTGGGGATACGTCTCGAGTTCCTTTTCAATTCCCATCATTCTCTCTCTGGCGAATTTGAATGCATATATGTTCCATCTAATCTGAGAATATTTTTCTGTATTGGTCATCTTTTTGCGGCTGTCGAAATGATATGGAATTCTCTCTAGGTATGCCGAAAGATCAGGCCCAGGAGTGAAATCCGCATATAGGGAGCGGAAAAAATCGATTCGTGAATGAAGATTTTATGATTTTCTTATAGTTGGGAAATGTCAGAAAGAGTAGGTAAGTAACAATGCCAGACGCTCGCGTTGGTCAATATATACAGAAGGGTATTCGTTGTTATTTATTGTTCTCATTTATTTATATTATACAGGGTAAGAGTTGACACGATCTATACAGCAGATTTACGTAGGCCGTGCATTAGAAGTTTTTCAGTTGGACTAGAAACTTGAAATTTAGTTTGCTGTCGTATAATTGATCATGTGCGTTCCACCTCAAATGTTTTTAGTCCTACAACTATACAGGGTATGCCAAAAGTCGGTACCAACTTTCTTATTTTAAATGGAAACCTATTTTTTTTTATATGGTTCGATTGGCCTTCATTATTATGACTCCAGACAACCTAAGTTTTGTTAACTTATCTATTACAGTTTATGAGATATGTCCATTTTTCTGAAAAAAATTACCGCTTCAGTAGTTTACGAAAACACGTTTAGCCCGCAAACCGTTCAAAATTAGGAAACCAAATTTATGAAGCAGTTAGCTGGTAGTTTGATTACTTATATTTCGGACGTCCATCATCTTAATGGTTGAAAGATTTCTATCTCTTTCAAATTTTTTCACAACGTTTCAATTACTTGAATCAGCAATCGTCTTCTGGTGAATAGTGACAAAATCAGATGCTACGCGACCTTTTATAGGTCTATAATTAAAGTGTAATTACGCGCGGTCTTGTGGCGCGCGTGGTTTCGCGCTTTTTCTCCCTCCAAAACGGTCCATGAGCGTTTCCATACGTTTTTAATTTCCACGCTTGGTTGACTGAAGGCACCATTGGCTTCTATGTAGGTGGTTTCCATAAATTTCCGTTTGAACCAATGTTCCTCTCTATGAAGAACACTAGCTTCGTCCCACCGAATTCTCTGGCATCTGATTTTGTCACTATTCACCAGAAGACGATTGCGGATTCAAGCAATTGAAACGTTGTGAAAAAATTTGAAAGAGATAGACATCTTTCAACCATTAAGATGATGGACGTCCGAAATATAAGTAATCAAGTTACTACATCGTCTAAAACATTCAAACAAACAGTTAGCTGGTAGTCTAGGCTAACACCTGATATCCCATCGATGGTCCAATTTTATACCATATGGGCGCAGGCGATTTTCGAATGTCGCATTATAAAATTGTCAAAAACTCAAATTTTTCAAATGGCACCTACCATTTCTTTTTTAACCATTCAAAAGAAAATTGAATTTTAGAATAAGTTATAACAGCTTTTCCTATACCCAAGTTCAACCTCTATCGAGTTATTCAATAAAAATCGAGAAATACCTTATCTTGCCGAATGATTCTGAGTGTTATTGTCATGGAAACAAAAGAAAATTATAATAATTTAATCAAAAATATTGCACAATAACTCTAGCGTGAATGTTCGATATGACCACCATTGTTGTATTCTTCTTAAAACAGAATGCGTAGCATGTCTGATTTCGTTGGGATCGAGACTGTCAAAAGTCTGTATTATTCTAAGTCTCAACTCATCTAAATTGTGAACTGGTGAAGAATATACCGAATCTTTTAACCTACCCCAAATATAAAAATCTGAAGGGGTAGCATCTGGAGATCTTGCAGGCCACATAAAGGGTCATCGATTTCCCCACCAACGGTGCTCGAACATGGATATCAATTTGGTATACACAGTTCGTGTATTGTGGGGCGGTGCCTCATCCATCTGGTACCAGCTCTAGCCAGTGGCTAATTGGCAAGAAATGTTTCTACTACGTTTTGAAGAATTTCTACGTATCTGTAACTATTCAAATTTTCATCGTATATAAAATAGCGTACCTATTTCCCGATTTCTCTCATAACCCATATTTCCAACATTTTTGAAAGAGCTCTGAAAAATCGCTTAGTTTCATTCCTGAATAAATATAATATAATTTCCGACCATCAATTTGGCTTTCGAGAAAAAAAATCCACCGAAGATGCTATAGTAACTTTAACGTCGAAAATAACAGCAGCACTCAATGAAAGCAAACCGTGTCTTTGCATATTTATAGACCTCTCTAAAGCATTCGACACGGTTCACCACGGTTTACTTTTGAAATCACTAGAAGAGTCTAAAGCTTTTCGAAAATTATCTTTCAAGTAGACACCAACGAGTCAAACTTGATCAAATCGTCAGTGAAACAAGTGAAATTGAAAATGGAATCCCACAAGGTACTGTCTTAGGACCCATTCTATTCAACATTTACGTGAACGAACTATACTCTCTTCAAAGTGATGGATTCATTCTTGGTTTTGCTGATGATACAGCAATTCTGTATACCGCTGATACTTGGGATGAACTTAAAGAAAAAACACAAATTGATTTTGGTAAAATAAAAACATTTTTAGATAGTAAACTACTCACAGTAAATTTAGAAAAAACAAACTACGTCCCTTTCAGCTGTAACAGAACTAGATTGCCGATATTCGACAGCTTGACCGTGAATATAAATGAGAAGCCTACCCTATCTCACCGTTGAGTGAAATTAAATATCTGGGAGTTATTATCGACTCACATCTGAGGTGGGACTCTCATATTAAACACGTCGTTAAAAAACTACAAACAATTTTATACAGATTCAAATACCTTAAAAAAAAATATTACCAACCTACCACTTAAAAATATTATACTATGCACTAGTGGAGAGCCATCTTCGCTATGGGATATTAGGATGGGGCGCTGCAGCGAAAACATATGTACACCTTTTAGAAATAAGCCAAAAACGGTTTCTCAAGCTAATTTTTTCTTAAGATTTCTGTACGACTCAGACCAACTATATTTAGAAACAAAAATCATGGACATCAGACAACTATACTTTCTTCTCACACTCTCAAAATATCACGCAACAAAACAAACATTAATAGCACCCACTCATTCATATTATACACGAAACCGAAATCAGCATCTAATTCCCCACATGATGAAGACAATAACACAACGTTCTTTCATTTATGTGGCACCAAAATTTTATAATAAATTACCTGAACGACTGAAAACATTAATATGTCCGTCTCAGTTCAAAAACGCATTGAAAAAATTTATTTTTGAGAATCCAAGACAACTAGTACACAACCAATTTGATGCTCACGTTAGTTAAACAAATCCTGATTAGTTGATTGCTGAGTACTTCCTAAATTAGGATGAATTTTAATTATCATTATTTTATAAACTTATTGATAGTTTTGTATTGTTTATGATGTGTATATACTTTTTTACAACTTCATTGTCAGGTACTGATATATGTCCGCACCAGTATCTTTATGAAAGACATTTTATCGAATATGAATTTTATCATAATTCTGCGAAACAAGTGAAATAGCTATCGCTGGCTAACTTTGTTCATTTTATTGATTAGTGATTTGTAAGTATTTGAGTATTGTATTTTATTGATGAATAAAGGTTTTTATTATTATTATTATTATTATTATTATATTGGTTCATTACCAAACAAAAACATTTATTCGAAACTTTACTTGATTTTCAACCGAACACCATATGTGGATTTTCAGAAGACCAAAAATGTCGATTGCTCCTATTGTAAACTCCTTGCTGACAAAACTTTGCCTCATCAGTCCAAATTATGTTGTCTAAG
This sequence comes from Chrysolina oricalcia, assembly GCA_944452925.2. Lineage (NCBI taxonomy): Eukaryota > Metazoa > Arthropoda > Insecta > Coleoptera > Chrysomelidae > Chrysolina > Chrysolina oricalcia. The sequence goes on along the minus strand of OX101817.2, from coordinate 20,275,133 downwards.
AATACGGTGTGCTCTTGTATTTTCAAACACAACTTCGTTTGGATAATTTTCCATATCCACATCAATTTTATTTAAGAATTAGCAGGACTCGTTTTTACTTTGACAGAATATCACCTTCTTATTTTCAGTTGATTTTTGTTTCCATGGCATGCTTGAATAAACACAGAAGCATTCGGCAAGATAAGGTATTTCTTGATTTTTATTGAATAACTCGATAGAGGTTGAACTTGGGTATAGGAAAAGCTGAATAACTCATCCTTAAATTCAATTTTCTTTTGAATGGTTGAAAAAGAAATGGTAGGTGCCATTTGAAAAATTTGAGTTTTTGACAATTTTACAATGCGACATTCGAAAATCGCCTGCGCCCATATGGTACAAAATGGGACCGTCGATGAAACATCAGGTATCAGCCTGGACTACCAGCTAACTGCTCTGTAAATTTGGTTACCTAATTTTGAACGGTTTGCGGGCTACACGTGTTTTCGTAAATAACTACAGCGGTAATTTTTTTCAGAAAAATGAACATATCTCAAAAACTGTAATAGATAAGTCAATTAAACTTAGGTTGTTTCAAGTCATAATCAGAAGGCCAATGCAACGATGATAAAAAAATTAGGTTTCCATTTAAAATAAGAAAGTTGGTACCGACTTTTGGCACACCCTGTGTTGTTGTAGGACTAAAAACATTTGAGGTGGAACGCACATTGATCAATCATGACAGCATACCAAATTTCAAGTTTCTAGTCCAATTGCAAGTTGAAAAACTTCTAATGCACGACCTACGTAAATCACGCTGTATATGGGGAACTAAAAGTAGGGTAATTCTGAAAGTTGGTAGTATGAGTGGAGAACTATTGAAGAATTCAACTAAAATATTTTCATTATTGTGACGTTTCCGGTGTCACCGGAAGTGATGTCATCTATGTTAGTTTTGATAGCACACCCAATATTTCACCTCATTTTTTAATTCTCATGATTTCAATTCTAATTCATGTATCACACCCCTTAACCAAAAGGAAACGGTTTTTGAGTTATTCAAGTTTTTTAGAAGAAGTGACATGTGCAGCCTCTCGAACTCACGTAATTTTTATGTAAATGAACATTTTAAGAAATGTGCAGTGAGTGAATTAAGAACATTGAATGTTGAATTGACCACGAGCAATTTTCACATCAACTGAATATTCCACAGGGTGAGCAAAATTGAGGGCCCAACAAGTGAATGAGAAAAATAAAAAATATCAACTCAACTCAAATGCAAATCCCTTTTTTACCAGATTCAATTCTGTTATGAAAATAAGCCCTAGTTATAACACACTTCCTCATACCCAAAACTTATAATTTTTGAGATATTCCGCAATAGAAGTTATTTTCACGAGAGGATTTACATTTGTAACCCCTGATTTTGATCGATAATGGTAGATTATATACCTAGGAACTAAAGTGGCACTTTTAATCCCAAGGCGAAAAGTTTGTAGCTCGACCGGTGGGAGGCAAAAAAAAGTCTCCTCGAAAGTATATGAAAAGAATGTGTGTGCTCTTAATATCCTATTGGTGATTTTATTTGAACTGTTTTGAGTTCAATACTTACAAGTGAGACAATTCCGCACAAAAGAATAGAGTTTCCATGGTAATATTATTGAAAATTTCGACTAAAGATCAATGGTGAAGCTATGTGAATAATCGATCCTCTAGCAGGGTACATATCCGTACGCCAAATGCCAAATTTGTTGTGAGACTGAAAAATGTTATTCCTACTTTCGATAGATTCATCGACGCTCATTGAAAAATTCAAATCCTTCCATACGGCTGAAAGTTAATATTTTCGAAACATTTTAGAAGGTCCCCACACCAAAAAAATTGTATATTGGAGGTATTGAGCTAACCAGCGATTTCATAATATACTAGATCAAGCATACCGACTCAAATGTGAAAGTTCTGGCTCTACAATAATTCAAACAATTGACAGTTTTCTTACGCAACAAGGGAATACCCACTGAAATGAAATTATAGTCATCATGTTATAATTTCATTTCAGTGGGAATACCACCCCAAAAATAGTAAACGAATAGGAGAGTCTAATAAGCTCTAGCCAATCAGAATCTTTTAGTACCAACGCCTCATAGTGACGTACTTGTACTGATCGACAAGCGTAAGGATGCCTCCGAGAATTGGTTGCGCTGGAGTGGGGCAGGAGCTCAATCGCTCTGCCTTATTAAACAGTAGTCGATCTTCGTCGCACATCTACTCACGCTTTCTATCGTTTGCGCATCTCAGAGGCATCCTTACGCTTGTCGATTTGTACATGAGTACAGAGTCGAACTCGAACCAAGGGAACAAAACTGTCACCTGTAAACTCTCATAGATACCAAGAGTGCGGAATGCTCTAGTCCGTCACTGTCAAGAGAATGGTGGCCATGACATGTCCATCTACGTCACAAATGTTCTTTCATATCTTTCTATGAGTGTCACCATTGTCTTATGGGGAATAAACTTTCCTAGTCGGATAAAGTTTGATCTCCCCACTAGCTTTATGACAGAACCAGCGGCGGTTACTTGAAAAGGGGTAGGTAATAATAGAAAAAATTATTTTGAAGATACTGGAATTTTATCACTGTCTTAGCCAATCGGTTGCTTTATATGCATAGGAAATATTTGCATTACTTAGGTGCCACTTTGGTTTGCTTACTTCTCCCTTTTCCTATATGACCTCGTTGGAGATAACGAATGTGAAACTTCATATGCGAACTCCATGTCACTGTCTAACAAATAGGTTTCGAAGATGTATCGCGTGCGATAAGATTTATAGCAAGCTGGAAAGAAACGTTCATCAGAAAGTGTCGGTATCTCCGGAATATGTGTACAGGGTGTCCCAAATTCGAGCCTCATCATTGGGATCTCGGAAACCAGAAGAGATAAGAGGTCGGTTAAATGGAGGCAAAGTTGCGCAATTTGTGCTCATTGAAACGCCGCTTTCATTTTTGAAAAATTCCGAATACTTACGAAGATTTTTGGAAAAAACCGATTATTCGCGATTTCATTTTTATTTTTTTGTGACTATTTGAATAGATATAACAAAACAAATTTCACATTCTCATTGCTACTTTTTCCGTTCTACAAGATTTTCAAACAGACGTTTCGTATTTGAGCTGCCATTATCAACTTTGTTTTTTTAAATACGGCCCTGGATTTTTTATTATGGATTTTAAAATCTTCTAATATCCCAAAACAAATGATATATCGCACTTATTCGAAAAGTTTATATTAATAGCATTTTCGATAAGAACCCATGTGTTAGAGAGAGACAGAGAATAGATTTTTGGTACGATCTTAGCAGGACATCATTAAAATAATTTTTTCGAAAAAGAACGATATATCATTGTTTTAAGGACCTCAGAAGCTCCTAAAAATTGATATAAAACAATGTGTGATGTTCAACAATAGGCATGATGTTTTAATTATTCCAAAAAAGTCAAACAAAAGCTATAAAATTGAATACCCAATGAAAGTTAAAGCAAATATTCAAATTGTAATCCACCTGCTTGAATGCATTTTCGTGTCAGTCTGTGAAGTTTATGGATGGCACGCTGAATGGTCCTTGCAGGGATAGCCCTGATCTCCCTTATTAGGTCTTGTCGTAATACTTCAAGATTTTGTGGCGTGTTTCGATAAAGACGGTTTTTGGGAAATCCCCAAAGAAAGTAGTCTAGAGGGTTTAGGTCGGGGCTTCTAGCTGGCCAACGTACGGGACCTTGGTTTCCAATCCATTTATTAGGGAATAATTCATTTAATAAATTTTTAACACATCTCCCATTATGAAGTGGTGCACCGTCTTGTTGCCACCATAGTTGACGTAATACGCCCAAAGGTTATTCCATTAAGGAATCCAATATATTGGTCCTTATTAATTCTGCATATCTATCGGAATTTAATTTTCCTTGAATAAAAAAACGGGCAGATAATTTTATTGTGCCACATACCGACCCATACGTTAAATGATTGTCGTCCCTGAGGTCTTACTTCTTGATTCTGCCTTGGGTTTTCTATTGACCAATAGTGTTCGTTATGTCTGTTAAATGGTCCATCTGTTGAAAAACTGCATTCATCTGTCCATATAGTTTTATTTAGAAAGTCATCATTTTCATTAATTTTATTTTGCAACACCATTTACAAAATTCTAATCGTCTCTCAGCATCGTCAGGTCTTAGTGTTTGACTAATATGGATTTTGTAAGGTTTATATACATGCTTATTTAAAGTTGTCCAAACTCTCATTCGCGGAGAAAACTCTAACTGAAGCTCGAGGATTATTATTGGCCTTAAAAAATAATTTAGAATTATTCATTTTACTTTCTACTTTGTAACAGTTTTCAAACTTACAGTGTTCAAGATAATTTGTTTCTCTTCTGGATCGATTCGTGTTCCATTTCAACCCTTGGCTTAACAAAACTTCCGTACTGAGCTAAATTATTATCAATATTAGCAAAATAACTATAATGCGGCTGCCGTCTTTCTGGATACTCCAACAAATAGCGCTCACAAGCCGTTTTTGAATTTCGATTCGAAATATAATAAATCCTTATCATGTCTCGTTTTTCTTCGTTAGAAAAAGTCATTTTCGTTTAATAAGCGTTAACGATTAGTGAACGAACAGTGAACTGTCAAAATATTGGATAATTTAAACATTAACAAATGAACTAAGATAGCCAGAATGCACGATGCACAGCCACTTTGATAAAATGCAATTATTTTTGTAAATATAGCCTAGGGCCTAGAGTTTGAGGGATGACACTTCAATTAGTTTTTTTATTAACCACCCACTTCTATGTTAGTTTTTGAGTTTTATACAGTGCGTTATTGCAAAAAAAGTTTGTTTTAACTCTATTAAAAATCTAATTTTTGTCTCTCTCTAACTCATGAGTTCTTATGAAAAATGCTATTAATATAAACTTTAATGAAACGAAAGAAACACAATTTTGTCTTATTTCCACTAGTTTTTTATATTTACGACCGGTTTCGGGCTTTATCCCATTATCAAGTATAAAAACTAACTAATACAATTGTACTCTTAAACCTAGTTGTATAGGGAGTTTGCAGGTAAACTGGATGGAGAGGTAATTAAATGAAAATAAATGAAATCAAATGAACATGGGTGAAACGATATAAATTCAATACTGGAGGTTATGGAAATTACCTGGGTTGGCAAAATCACAAATTCAACTCGATTTATGTAGGTCTCCACTTTTGAATTTGTGATATTGACAACCCAGGTAATTTCCATAACCTCCAGTATTGAATTTATATCGTTTCACCCATGTTCATTTGATTTCATTTATTTTCATTTAATTACCTCTCCATCCAGTTTACCTGCAAACTCCATATATAACTAGGTTTAAGAGTACAATTGTATTAGTTAGTTTTTATACTTGATAATAGGATAAAGCCCGAAACCGGTCGTAAATATAAAAAACTAGTGGAAATAAGACAAAATTGTGTTTCTTTCGTTTCATTGAAGTGATCATGAATTTCCATAAAATAAACAAGTCATCAATTACACAATATTAATATAAACTTTTAGTATAAGTGCGATACATCATTTGTTTTGGGACATTAGAAACTTTTAAAATCTATAATAAAAAATCCAGGGCCGCATTTAAAAAAACAAGGTTGATGATGGCAGCTCAAATACGAAACGTCTGTTTGAAAATCTGATGACACCGTCTTGTAGAACAGAAAAAGTAGCAATGAGAATGTGAAATTTGTTTTGTTATATCTATTCAAATAGAGTCACAAAAAAATAAAAATGAATTCGCGAATAATCGGTTTTTTCCAAAAATCTTCGGAAGTTTTCGAAATTTTTCAAATATGAAAGCGGCGTTACAATGAGCACCAAATTGCGCAACTTTGCCTCCATTTAACCTACCTCGTATCTCTTCTGGTTTTCGAGATCCCAATGATGAGGCTCGAATTTGGGACACCCTGTACATAAATTATTAGCAACATATAAGGTTTTAATAGGAATATGAACCCACATACAACTTCTCGTAAAAATTGACTTCTAAACTTCGAATATGGAGGCGATTGAACGTGAAATGGAAATTGAATGGTTTGAAAATTTGAAAACAGTAGATACTCAATAAACTGATATTTCGTGTAAATTTTTCACTTCTACAAACAACATTTCCATTTAGTTGACCCGTCTCTCTTATTCCTTATCGATTATTCCTCACATTCCATTTAATTTTCTTCATACGACAATATTTAATTGCAATTTTACATATAGTATGATTTTTTTTTCATCCAATTGTGGGCCCAATTCATGGTTCTCGGTGTATACGGGTTGTTCTGTTATGACTGGTACCTCTTCAGTCATAACTTTATTATTAATGAATATATTTTTATGAAATTTTGGTTGCATATAATTCATGACACTCTGAATCAAGTGAAATGAAACGTTTTTGAATAAAAAAAAACGCCAATAATAATTATACATTTTCGGCTAAATAAAGTTATTAAAGTATGCACTGAAAATTGTAATAAACATTTGAAATTTTGCTCTGAAGTGTACCTCTTGCTTCCTAACATTAGTAATAAATTATTAAAACCAGGTGATAGCTTCAAATTTTATAAGAGTGTTTCCAATCTAAATGAGTTACACTAAATGTAACTTTGATTATTCCACTTCTAATAAACAAGTAGGTACCAAACAAAAGAAATGCTTGTGTAGTGGCATTACATTGTTTCCAGAGTGGTCTTTGGGTTGATTCATAATTAGCTGAAACAAGCAGCAGGAGGATTAAAAGAAATCGAAAAATGAAGTGAATAAATCAGTGAATATATGACTCATAAGAGAAGTTGAAAGAGGCAATAGATTATTGTTTTGAAATATACAACTATACGTTTCGTTTGGGGTCATAAACAGGTAAAGTTTGTGTACGAGTTTTCCTAAAAATTGGTAGATCAATAGTGTTATTCTTGACATATCCTGTATAATTAGATTGGGGAGTGATATAGATTTCTTTATTATGCAAAATCCAACTTGAGCATTTGTAGATATGAATGTTTTTTATGTCTAAAATTTCCATTTTACTATGAATCAGTTCTGTAGTATATTCACATATTATAATACAGTGGGGTATTTTGCATCGTTTGAAGTTTCATCTTACTATATACTTTCTCATTTAGATGGTTATTTTGCATATCAAAGTTTTAACTTATTATAATTCTAATGAGTAGGTATGATATAATTGAGCATTGATTACTTGGTAGGATTTCAGTGTTGCCAAAATAGCAAATATTTATGAAAGCATTATATCTGTCACCAACACTTTTTCATCGGTAAGTAAAATTTGTATATACTGAATTCAGAAGGAGGCCATTCTTATCGATAATTTTAATTCAATGATTTTTTTTGTGAAATCAACAGAACTGTTTCAAGAATTTGAAAATTGCTTTCTAAGTTCAAAAGGGTCAATTTAAGATTTAAGAATATACGAATGCTGATTCAAACCAATTGGGTCAATCAGCCCTCATAGATTCTTAAATCTTAAATAATAAATATTTTTTAAATTGGGCCTATGCAATTAAGCATTTACTCTGTATCTGGATTCTGGATACTGAGATTTTTACATTTTGTCGATGATCAAAAGTTTTGTTTTAAGTACTGGGATATTCCATAAAAAATAATAATGGTAGTGTTGAAACTACAGTCCTCAGAATTTCAATTTGTCGACTGTACGTCTGTCCATATGTTACCACATACATTAACTTAATTTTTCTTGACCAAATTAGTTTTGTTCAAAGACCAAGAACTCATAAAAAGGTGGAATTGTTTGTTTTTTTTTCTTTAAGGCAAAAGTTTAAAAATTACAGCGAAACATATCAGCTAACATTTTTCAGAGGTATTTTCGGGTTTTCTAGCCCTATGCTTCAGAAGCCTTCAACGCGATCTATTTTTAAGTTTCTCATTCATTGGTGGCCTTTAATGATAATTTGCATATATTCAGCTCGGTTATAATTTTGATTGAATGTATTTTATGTTTGGAAAAACTTTCTGATAGCTTTTTCACGCTTGATTACTTAATGCATTTTTGTAAAATTTTCGTGAAGGTGAAAATAAATGAATTGATATTATTTTGAATTATCGACTGATGTGATGAATATACAGAATATACATAAAAATCTAAATTACCAAACTAAGAATACCCGTCTAAGAAATAACGTGGTTTCAACAGACAGCTCGAGCTTATAAAGATTTTTACCGTGTAGTTGAAGTAAAAACAGAAATGAATATTTAGATAAGGTATATCATTATTTCAGTTTACTACGACGGATACCGTTTCGAAGAGAGAACGAAGAAGTGAATGGTTGAGAATTAAGTTGATTGACGCATACTCCATAATTTTATTCGAAATCATCCCACGAGTGAATTTTAGCAGACATTGAAATTGGACTGAATTGAAGGTCTCTCGAGACGCACGAGCAAAATAAATCTCTCTAATCTCTTCTCAGACTATTCAGAGAAGATACTGAGTATATCTTTTGCCAGTTGTATAGCTATTTATCTGACCGAAAATATTTCATATCAGTGAAACGCGTTTTTCACACGTTTTTCACTGATGTCATCGCCTATTTTCACATAATGATTTTAATTACTGATATAACTATTTACTAAATCATATATGACGTTCCTCTAAATTCAAGTCCTAATATCAAATGCTTTTGCAAGGTCAATAAAAATGCTTAGGGCTGGAGACTTCTTGTCAATGTATTTACTTACTTTTGACGTCAGGTAATTTATCGGATCTTGTGTGGATTTGCTTTGTCTCAAACCAAATTGACTTTCTGATTATTATATTTTGAAATATTTATCTATTCCCATTTTATTAGAAGTATTTTCGCATTATTAAATATTAGAGTTATTGGTCGGTTCTACTTGAAATTTGTATTTTTCTTGAAGACTGTTGTTATTATGGCGGTTTTGAGAGCGCTGTTGTTATTATGGCGGTTTTTAGAGCGTTTGGGCAATTCCAGTACGAAATGCCCAGTTTATTATAAATGTTAGGGGTTCTGTTTTATATTGTGAGATCAACTTCAAAGTTTCAGATTTGATTCTATCAACGCCTGGAGATTCCTTATTTTTAAATTTTTCTATTCTTTTTATTATTCCTGATTTTGTTATTTCTTCCAAGAAACAGGAGTTACACCTGTTGGTTTTTGAAAAAGAATCATTTGGTTTTTTCTGAATAATTTTTTTTGCCAACATTTCGGATGTTTGAAAAATAATCTACAAAACAATTTTGAAATAACTTTCTCATCTTTGCTTATTTCGACAAATTCAGTGTAAATTATTTCTTCTACCATTTTTTCTCTGTTTTACTATTAATTCTTCCCACATCTTTCCATAAACCACTTGCGTTGTTGCCATTATTTTCAATTTATTTCCGATAGTAGTTTTTGTTTGTTTCTTGGATTGAACGGTCTGGATAATTTTTTGATTTCTTCATTGTATTCTGATGGATTGTTTTTCCATATTTAATGAAAATTATTTTTTTATGTAGTTTTGTTTAATACATAATTCGTTATCTGAGGATTTCTTTTAGTTTCTGTTTTCTTAATTTTTACTTTATTCGTACTTTAATTTGTTATATTATTATTGAGTTCTATGAAGTTATCAGTAGCTTTATCAAGGTTTTCGGATAAATAAACTGTTGAACAATTTTCCAGTTGTGTATTATCCATTAGTTTTCTGTGATCTAGAAAATATTTGTCGCTACCTTCTTTATTTATGTCTACTTTTTTGTTTCTCAGAATATATTATGAAGTATGATGGAACTTGGTCTGTGATATGAAGGTCACCACCAATTGATTAATTTTTGAAGCATGGTTGTTGAGTCTCTGACAAAAAAGTGGTCTCGCAGAATTTACTATGAGAAGTAGTTCTGGTATAGTCATTGATATGGGATTGAAATCCATCCATGCTCCTAATGCTTAGATAATTATTATCCCCGAGTTATTTTCATTTTCTCCGATATTGATATCTCCTATGATTACATGAGTATCAGTATTTTGCGAATTTTTTAAGTACAAAGCCAAACTATCAATGAAACTCGATGGAGATTTAAAATTAATTAGACATGGTCATGACCATATTGGAAATTGGCAAGTGTAAAAATAGTATTAATGCTAATAAGAGCCCTATTGCATACTGACCATTATTCAAGTTCGTAGAACAATGAAGGTTGCTCCTCTTCACAATAAAGTCATTGGTAACCAATTTCTAAGAAATGTTTTTATCATCAAATCCAAAACAAGTATTAAATTAAAAAGGATAAAATTAATTCAGAGCAAGTCAAATCTGATCATGAATGCGCTACCACTCAGATAAGTGATACAGCTGCTAAATTCGAAAAATTAGGTAAATGAATAGATTAGAATTTGAAGAAAGCACTTAACCTTTCAGAAAAGCAGTATAAATAGGAGTAAGGTAGAATAAGTAGTTTAAAGCTTTTATCTCCTGAAGATACTAATTTTGTTGGCGAAACGCACGTCGAGTTTTACTTTGACGTAGTTTTGGTAGTTTTTATTTCTTGAAATGGATGGAAATATCATTTCAGTGCTTTAATTGAAAATAAATACACCTTCAAAGAGAATGAAAAACTTTTGATCAATGGATGAAACGCTATCAATAGCAAATATTTGATGCTGCCCCAGTACCCAAAATGATTAAGATTGACGACATGTCGCAAGAAAATTCGTGAGAGCTTACACATATTAGACACGGGTGTTAGGCAAGACAAAGTTAAAAGAGATTGATTGTCCGGTGGGTAGAATAGACACGTTACATGAATATGGCTTCTAAAACATCATCTAACATCACCAGTCCTGGGAAATTCTATTGTATTTTATTGAGCCTTGAAAGCGAACGAGATTATTGAAAATAATTCAATATTTAGATAATCTGAAAATTTGTTTGTCGCGATAGTCTAAAGATTTTGTATATTTTCAAAAACGTTACAAATACAATGAGTCATATATTCGGCTATTCAACCTATGGCAAAACTTGAAAACTAAAACGCATGCTATACTGCGTATACCGGGTATCCGCTGATGGTTGCTCGCCCCTATAACTATTTTGTTTTCAAAGATAATGGAAGGATAATGATATCTTTATACAGTAAAGAACTACATTTTATCAACTTCCGCTCTCACCGGATGTGACAAACTTTCGATTTTCTTAAGAGACACCTGGTATATTTTCTTATGACTCCATACGACATTCCTAATACAACTATGACTCATTCTCACTTTCAGTACCCAACATTTTATTTTTTATTTTGAAGTTTATTTTTTACTCTAGATGGTTATAATTACGTACAAATCACTATTTTCTGTACTAAAATCATTGGCAAAATACAACTTCACTTCACTTTCGGTCAAAATATATCTGCTTTGTAAATTTTAATTTAAATTTGCGTTACTCACAACTTTCAAATGCTTCGTCGGGTTACAAAATAAGAGAATTTTATAACGAAAAATTTGATATCGCACACACAAAATTTGACGAAATACTGAAAATACGGGGTGAACTACTACCTCGGAATATTTACTGGTCTACCATATGCGAAAGCACCTGTAAAATTCAATAGCTATCCGTCTGATTTAAACAATTTATTTAGCAACAACCTCCATAGATGCGCGACTGCATCAGCGGAGTTGTATAAATACAGCCTTGCTGCCAGATACACACACCCTGGCTGATTGGCGTAACCCACTATTATCCAAAACTGGTTCATAAATGCGAAATGAGCCTGATAATGATGAAAAGGTTTCATTTGTTGTCAGTGAATTAAAAGATATAGTTGATCTCGCATACGTTCAAAGGAATATAATTACGACACTCAGGGAGATCGCACTAGAATGTGACATTTTGAATACTTGTTGCAGCTAAAATGTTAAATAAACATAAAAAATCATTCATATAAATATAAACTACACCAGCACCGGTACCAAAACGATAATGAAATAGGTTAGGTTTGAACGAGTGGGCCCGTATCAGGCCCTCCACTGCGGCCAATGGCCTATTGTGGCTCACCCTATAGTTATATTTCTCCCAGTATATCCAATCTCTTGACGAAATTGAGGAATGCATTGGGAGAACAATTTACCAGGTTTTCTGGCCTTACTATCGTATCGCCAAATATTGAGAATCTGGTTCTGGCCGCGGCAGGGCATGTATACAGAATGTGTTCAGCCGTTTCATCATCCTCCATGCATAGCCGGCACTCTGCATCTTGTGCAAGTCCGATTTTATGCATGTGATGTTTGAGTTTGCAGTGGCCAGTAAGCAAACCTACCATAACTCTGAGATGTGCTCTGCTGAGTTCTAGCAGTTTGTCAGAGTCCTGTTTTTTCCTTGTACAAGCAATAAATGCTTTGGAATGGGCTAGGCCCGGTAGACTACGCCAATACTCGAGTCTTTTATTGTCTGCCCAAGCTGTTATGACATTCTTGGCAGTGCTATATGCTAAACCGATTACCGGTTCTGGTCCAGTGAACGTTGTTTCGGCCCCCCCTTTTGCTAGGGCGTCCGCTATTTCGTTTCCTTCTAGGCCTGTGTGACCTGGTATCCAGACTAGGGTAACGTTGTTGCGTTGCGCCAGTCGGTTTAAGGTGTCTCTGCAGTTCCATACTGCCCTAGATTTAAAGCAGTTGGATTCAAGCGCTTTAAGTGCTGCTTGACTATCTGAAAATATTTTTATTGTTTTTCGTGTGTGGTGTCGATTTTTCAGCTCCCTGGCACACATTTCAATGGCATATACCTCTGCCTGAAATATCGTAGCTAGTTTGCCCATACTGAACGAGCGTTTCACTACTGGGTTCATCCCATATATTCCGGCTCCGACGCCTTCCTGAGTTTTGGAACCATCGGTGAACCAACGTTCATTTGCCCTACAGAGGTTGGTTTCATTCCGGACCCAGTCTTCTCTTTCGGGAAAGACCACAGTGTAGGACGTGTGAAGGTTGATAGTTTTAGGCATGATGTCTGAGGGCATTCCTAGAATGTTGTGAGCTATTATGCCCTCCAGCATGCCGCTGCCTCTCATGACACATGCCTGCGGTAGACTAATGGCCGCTTGATAAAGTCTGTATGTTGCCCATCTTGCCTCTCTCTCCAGAACTATGTGGAGAGGAAGTAATCCAAGGAGGCCTTCCATTGCTGCCGTTGGCGTGGAGCGAATGCTTCCAGTAATCGCCAGGCACGCTTGTCTCTGTAGTCCGTTAAGTTTAGCAATGGCCATTTTTTTATGTCCCTTGCTCCACCAGACTATAGAGCCATACGTTATCATTAGACGTATGACGGTCACGTACAATCAGTATACGTGTTTTGGTGTCATGCCCCATGTTTTGCCACATATTCTGCGGCATGTCCATAATGAAAGGCTAGTCTTCCGGATAGTCTTTTTCAAGTGCGAGTTCCAATTAAGTATCCAGGGTTATTCCCAGATATTTTGCTTCACTCGCAAAAGGAATTGTTACACCATTGATGGAAGGAGGTATTAAATGTTCCAGCTTCCTTTTCCTGGAGAATGGTACTATGACCATTTTGTGGGGGTTAATGGACATTTCCTCGCTCTCACACCATTTATATATGGTATCCATTATATCCTGAAGGACGTAGGAGATCGTCTCTTCGGATTTATCGTGTATTACTAGGACCAGATCGTCAGCATATGCTTGCAGATCAACCTCCCAAAGCGAGAGAATGGCCAGCAGATCATCCACCAGCAGTGACCATAACAGTGGGGAGAGGACCCCCCCTGGGGACAGCCCCTGGCTGGCTTGAAGCTGACACTTTCCCTCTGTAGAGAGGACGTTATAGTTCTGTTGTGAAGCATAGTTCTTATCCAGTCACATAGTATCGGTTCAATCCCTCTAGAGACAGTGGCCTCATATAGGGAGTGAGGTAGTGCATTGTTAAATGCTCCTTCTATATCTAAGAATGCAGCGACTGCTATTTCCTGGCGTTCCAGGGCGTCGCTTATTCCTGAGACAAGGTTATTGAGGGCAAATTCTGTTGATTTGACAGCCTGGTAGGCATACTGGTGAACATTGAGGGGGTGCTTTGTTAGTGCCCCACACCTTATGTGCTCCATGCTTTTCAACAGAAAGGATGTCAGACTAATGGGACTGAGCGATTTTGGGTGTGGGTCATTCCGACCCACCTTAGGAATATAGATCACCCTAGTCGCGGTCCAGTTAGACGGAATATGGTTCCATGCTAAACTGGCTCTAAAGAGTCTTACAATGATAGGTGTGATATGTTCCAGTCCGATTTGTAACAGGACTGGAGCTATGCCATCCTCTCCTGGCGATTTGTATGGGCGGAATGAGTTAACCGCCCATCTTATCGCCTGTGGTGTAATTATTTTGTTGGCAACCACCCAGTCATCTCTGTGAGGTCGTTTTATCCGGCCTATGTTTGTGACTAGAGGTTGATTGTCCAGAATCAGGCTGCCTGGGAAGTGGTTATTAGCTCCTGTGTCGGCTCTCTGGATAGATTCTTGTGGATACGGGTTCCGCTTGTTGTGTTAGACACATTTTCGCAGAATCGTTCCCATGATTCTCGTTTTGCTTTCCGGATATCTTTGTTGTAAGTGGTTAGAGCAGACCTGTCATTTTCCCATTCACCTGATACCTTAGCTCGGTCGAACTTCTTTTCGTGTTTTATCCAGATTTTTGTTCCACCAGGAAGCATTTCGGTTATCCCTTTTCTCCCTCGTGATAAGTGCAGTTTGTAGATGTTCCGCAGCAATATCTATTTCTAATTCTTGACAGATTTTATCAAGTAATATGATTCATTCAATGTTTTACAAGTAAAATTATGTTCTTGCTATGCGTGCGTCGATCATTGTTCCCAAGCAATTTGTCGAACTGGCCAATTCTAAAGGTTTGTTTCGGAAACTGAGAATTAGGTCCTGTAGTCTTCGAGATGAATTAGCAAGTTGCATGCATACTGTTTCTTTTCAGGTTCACAATGAGTCTGTTCTTATCACACCAGTCATTAAATTCCATTGAAACTGTATTGCCTAATTGTTTCATATCGTCAGATGTTTGCCTTGATATGATGAGAGTCGTGTCTCTGCATACACATATTTTTTCCATGACTTATATTAGTGGGAAAATTATTTACATATAGTAGAAATAATAGCGGTCTAAGAACGCGACCTTGAGGGATCCCTGTAGTTACGAGGAATTTATCAGAAAGTACGTTATTGTGCTTTACTTGGATACATCTATTCGTCAAAAAAGGCACAAGCAACTGATTCATATGTCCTTGAATTCCTATGTTTCGAAGTTCTTGCCATTCTTCAGTACAAGAGTAGGTTGGATAACAGAGTCGTCCTATCCCTGCCCAATGATAATCAACAGTTTGACGGATTTTATCTTACAAATGAAGCCGCGAGTCAGTCGCAGTACCACGACTGACAATCCTACAAAAAACTCCTGTATGTTTTGCTATAATATTATCAATAATTTGAAATCAGAACTTCCGAAAGAAGTTTAACCTGCCATTCAGTCTATAACAAATAGCAAATATCCGAATAGCAATGGTCAATGATATTCCATTTGGTAAACTTTTCAAAAATCCTCGTATTCGCATTCGTCATTGGTTAGAGAAATGAACTTGCCTCCACAAGCTTTTCTACGTACGTTCGTGTGAATGAAATAACAGTAGCCCTCAAATATATTATTCAATTTTCTTCTTACCTTTTCTGGACCTTCTTTAATCGGATCTTGTGCTGATAGAGAAACTTTTCGTTTATCTCTTCTAGCGCCATATCAATTGCTGGTCCGCATCTTTCCAGATCGAAAGGGTAGTTTAAATGTGAGGCCATCAATACCCCAACGTTGTAATACCGGAAGTTATCTTCGATAGGACGTGATAAAGTTGGGGAAGTCTCTTGAATGCAAATCCATGCGATTGTTTCTATCGTGGCCAGTATTGTCAAAGGCTTCATACTGAAAAAGAATAAATAGTTAAATTAAATGAAAATTGATTATTCTTTATCTATAGCATTTCGTAAATATCCTATTGTACTTCGACTGGTCACATCCGAATAGATCACATTGTAGTATTACCTCTTTTACTGACTATGCGGAACTTGAAAGAATGAATCACCCTGGTATCCCCACATCCATCCCGCTCGCTGCTCGAATATGCTTCAATGCCTTCAATATACTTAATGCGCTGAACGTGCGAGGTTGTCAAACGACAAGTGCGTGAACAAAGTCTATGAAATGCTCACAAAATCAGGAGGGGGTACAATTCGAACAGGCTAAACATCAACAAGGCAAATGACGAATTGTTACACGAGGAACGATAAAAACAAGGAGGAATGGATCAAAACCTATCGGCAAAATTCTAAGGCTCCATATACTGGACAAGTAAAAAAAATTCATGACGCCTGATGGGTTAAAACCTTTAATAAATATAGTTTGCAGTGAATGGAGGGTTACAAAATTCCTTTGAAGACCATTACTTCAAAGGTGATTCTCATCCACGGAATTTCCTAGTTAGCGGAAAAAAGTAAAGATCAATTTGCATCCTACTCATTTCTTGAGACAAAAACCACATCGAATTAAATCTCTTAACCCGGAGATTCGGAGTGTTCTTTCTCTGCTCGCTAGGTGGAGCGGCCTAGAAACTGCTTTCATCTCGTGAACCAGAATTGACTAATCAGCGGAGTGTGTATTGGTTTGGACGGGGAACAGATGGCTTCAGTGCTGTCTGTGTTGACCTGCCCTTGCACTGATGAGAGGCAACAACCTCGAAACTAGTCTGCAGGTGGTCACCCTGTCCAAATCAAAACATAATTCTGCTGGTTGGTCATAGAGGGCACTTGCAATTGCGTCCTCTGATGCTTTGAGGAACGTTGCACAAGTTGCTGTTAGATTTAATTCAATACCCGTCGTGGTCTTAGCCAGGGGAGTATTTGTTTTCTGACAGGTACTTGCCATAATAAGCCTACGTAGTAGGTGTTTATGGGAGTAAACATGGTATTTTGAACCTCAGAAATAACCACTGCCCCTCATTTTAAACGTGAGGAGCAGTAAAAAACAATGACCCAAAATATTGTTTAGGGCCTCCGTTAATTTGAAAGACATATATATATATATATTCTTTACGAATTCTTGCAAATTCTGAAGAAAACAATTGCAAATATCAATTCAGCACTAAATTTTTTAAAATTTCATTGCTTGACTTTCGTCTCTCAGTGACGCGCTGCACAACAAGCGCAGCAGAATATTCGGACAGATCAACTTAGATACAGGCAGGAATCCGAAACACCTACTGAGTAGACTACTAAACCTGACATTTCAAACTGGAAATCACTGACGACAGAAAAATAATGTAAACCCAGCAGGTCTCAGTGTTGAGAGAACCCCCAAAGGTAAACCCGGTATTTCGCTCGTCAGTCTTAAACCAACCAACCGACAGCCTTTTGGTATTCACGATAGTTTCAAATCCAATCATACGACTTCTTAGAAAGGAAATTTATGTATCTGTCGCTCCTTTGACATTTTATTGATCAGTTACAACGAATATAAATGGCTTCAAAACAATCCAAATAGGTACTTTCATTAAGTATACACAAAATCTTGGATTGATTTTTGAAAGTACAAAATATCAGTCAGAGCAGAACCTCTGTCTTATACCATATGGAAATCATATTTTCACAGGTACAAGAAAAAAAACGTTTGGGGAGACAAACTGTGATAGAAAAGAAGCCAGGGGGTTTCGGGAGCCTGATAAATCTATATCTATATCATTTAAACATTTTAGAACTGAGAGCCTCAAATCGTAATTTTCTTGCGAATTTACAACCAAACAGCCATTTTACATACATTGAATGGTAGATATAATATCCTATGAAGGAATATCGGGGGATGGTGTCAGGAAGACAGTATCACGGTTGCATACTATGAAAAGTCGAAAGTCAATTTCGTGACAAACCAAAGTGCAAGTTACATGGAGACACTACAATGTACAGTATTTGTTTCAAGTGAATAAAAAAATTTGTTGCTAGGTGCCTCATGGACGTATAAATGAATTCGTCCATGAGATTCATTGAGTGTGATGGTATGCGTTCACTGGTGGGAACGATTGCAAAGAATACATATTTCCCGTTTCATTTTTCCAAACTTGAGATCAGTGCCAGCGTCTGGCATAACACATTTTCAAACTCAGTTTGACTCACTTGTCTCCATTCAGAGACCCCTACCTATTGGGTCGCTATCTTACTCGGGTCTGCCATTTTATCCAGCAATCGTTTACCCATAAAGACGTAGAGGATGGTCCTTTTTAATAACAATAATAATGGTTACTGGCAGTTTCTCTCAAAGTACAGATATACAGTGAAATCATGTCAAGAAGTAGTATGCAGCATCTACACATGATTATTCATGACAGAGATTGTTCTTTCATCCTATTTGAAAGTAATAATATTCCTCATATACACTAGCAGAGTGTACCCAAAGGAATAGGCTGTGCGGGTAGAGGACTGCCATTATTATAATTGTCGTCGAAAATAGATATTATGATGACTTTGCTAAGTAAAAGCACGAAGAAATAACATAATTCGACATTTTCTACGTGGTGGAGTTTTTACTAAGGTCCATCAAAGAAGAATTTCGAAAAGGAGAAAAATATATTAAAATAAATATATACCTTGTGCTTTACACAAATGGTTCAAACATTGTCAAAAAGAAGATTAATTAACATCAGTTTTAGAGGTGAAGGAATGACAAAAAATCGGTTCATATCCAGGTCCAAGAGACCACTACTATTAGGTACGAGCTTTGTGTAGGACAAAAAAATCTATGTGTAGCCTCCACAGATGTTCTCTTTACAACACACATACCTGGCAATCAGGATAGAAAATGATTATCATCAGCATGTTTCCAGTTCTGAAGAATATCAAGGGGGCATAAGTATGGACACATTAGGAACAAATACAGGTTGGCCTGCAAAATTATTTTGTAAATTCTATAATAAAACTCTTATTGGGCAACAAATACAAATTCATTACAAGTGAATAATTACTATATAGTGTGTCCCACTTACCATGCTCACCATGGGTTTTTAATTGTGAGAGGTCGGTTAAATGACACCAAATGTGGAGTTTATCAAGGCCAACTATAATGTGAAAAAATATTTTGATTAAATCTATTCGTTTTTGTTTTATACGCAAAAAACAGATTTAGATCATTTTCATGTCTCCTCCGTAACTTCTTTATTTATGAAAATATTCGAATACGAATTTCACATTCTCACGGCAGTTTTTCAATGAGATTTCGAAAAAAATATGAAATTTATACCAACTCTTCTAGAATTTGAGATATCAGCACCAACTTTTATTTTTCAAATGTAAATCATAGCTCACTATGACTTAGTTATTAATAACTTTTTTTTCTCTCACAGATGATGTGTCAAAAAAACCCCCACATACCAATTTTGAATGGAATCGGACCATAATCACAAATCTCCTCCGCCATATTGGAGGGGCGCCATTTTTTATTTTTTATTTCAATAAAAATTCCATAGTGAATTGTCACCGGAATTATGAACATCTGCCAAATATCAAGTTATTAGGACTGCCAGAAGTGGGTCAAAATTCACTTGCAAGAGACATGAAAATGATCAAAATCTGTTATTTGCGTATAAAACAAAAACGAATAGATTTTATCAAAATATTTTCTCATATTATAGTTGGCCTTGATAAACTTCACATTTGGTGTCATTTAACCGACCTCGTACCTCTTACCATTAAAAAGATACCCATGGTGAGCATGGTAAGTGGGACACACTGTATTCACATACGAGAAATGCCAAAATGATCATTACAAAAATAAGAAACCATAGATACCAATTTCAGGTAGGACAACATTTGAATGAACTTCTTTGTTGATTTTTAGCCTTTTCTTCAGATTCTTTAAACATCTACAATGTGATCTATTCGGATGTGACCAGTCGAAGTATAATTAAGGATTAAACTACCTACTTACCTTAAGGAAGTTCAATCCAAATTATACGAGACTGGTCACATCCGAATAGAGAAACACCCTCCTAAGGATACACTTGGTTATGTGTGTGTATATGAATATACGAGTAATAAGAGTATATAGTTTTGTATACGTAGACAAGTATCCATTTTTGTTAACCCTACCCCAAAGGCGATCAAGTAAACATCATCGCAAAGTATATTGAAGCATATTCGAGCAGCGAGCGGGATGGATGTGGGGAGACCAGGGTGATTCATTCTTTCAAGTTGCGCAAAGTCAGTAAAAGAGGTATTACTACAATGTGATCTATTCGGATGTGACCAGTCTCGTATAATTTGGATTGAACTTCCTTAAGGTAAGTCGTTTAATCCTTAATTATAGGAGTTTCGTCGGCAAGTATCGAACAGAAAATTCATAATAATCAAAAAGAACTTTGGTTGGCTATCAAGCAGTTTCGGAATATAGGTCTGGACTCTCGAAAAGACCGACTCAGTTATCCTGTCCCTTGAGGGGTCGAATTACATAATATAAATGAAATGGAAATAAAGGTTATAGTGCTGGTCGACCTGGTCGTGGACGTGTTATCGCAGAATCAAGAAAAAATTATGGGTTTTGAACTATTTCCTACACAAAAAAATGGCAATTTCCGGTAGTTCATGAAAAATAATTAGGCGAAAGCAGAATGCCATACTCATGCGGTGCCGTTTATAGCCCGCCGTACCAATCGGAACATGTAAGTTTTTTTTAACGATATCCTACAAGCTAATTCTTTTGTCAAATGATTCGTTGCAAGGACAAAATCAGAAAAATCGCCTCGCCATACCGTTCAGACAGGTAAAAGTAGTCGACATACTACCGTGAAGTAGTCGATTCCTTTGAAATTACTAAACAATTTCCTACAGTATACACACTATACCTACAATGTGACCCTTAAATTATGAGCCATACTTCTGGTCAGCTGCAAAAGAAGCGCCATGCTTGAAAAACTGTTATTACGGCGGCGGGTGGAGAAGTTAGTTTCTCCGGTAACAGAAGAGGGGCATAAGTGGCGTATTATTCCCTAGGGAGATAATGTGACATATTTTCTCCCTATGGAGTTTATATTATTGTTTGACAATTATAAAAATAATAGTATGAATGCAAATTTTTCATTTACATTTACAATAGATGAAACAGTAGCACAATTACTAAAATTAATATTAGCTGGAAAATCACACAATACTTTTTCGTCGGATGTGACATTTATAGCATTTTGATCGACACGTGCTGGAACTTCCACCTTGGAGGACCCGGCGTGAAATATCTGTTTTATTTTGTTTAGATTTCTAGCCACCGGCGCTGTAACACCCCGTAGAGCACTACAGACGTAACGGTACTCAGACGAGACAGCTGTCATTCTCGGCCAGAAATACTAAAATAAAATTTAAATTTCGAGACTATATCTGGGAGCGGAGCTCAAATAGGCTCCGCCCACTATCGACTTTGCTTCGGCATTGGCCGAAGTAAGTGTCAGGATTCATTATTATTATTTTGGCTGGAAAAACCAGTCATCCGGGAGCCACAGACCCGAGTGTAGTAGTCCTACCGAGTGGTAGCCCGGGTGGCTCACTAGTACATCTAATTTTGTAAATAATAGCATTTAAAAGTATTTGTGGCAAGGTCATGGCTCCTCCTGGAAATCTACGGCCTGGCCTAGATAGATGAAACGTCGTTGGTTAACACCAACGACATTAAGAAAGAATTCGTACTGTTCCTGACTGATCCTGAAAGAAGAGCTCCGGAGTTGCTGGATTTGCGACTATGCTGTGCTCGGAGAGCGAGCTACCCGGATGAGGCGAAACATCCTCCAATTTCCGGATCTCCGAGAACACGCATTTGTTGACACAGTGCACACTTATTTCGCCAAGACTTCCCTGATGACAAAATAAAAGCACTGAAAGTCTCAGCATCGAAACCAATACTCGAGCGGCTGAATAATGATAAGGTACTCACGAAACGTGTTTATAATGCTTGGTAATTCAGGACAGTAAAAAATGTGCATATACGATTGTTGACCACAGTAAGCCATAATAAAGTTCATCTGGTATAAGAACAAAATGAGCTGCAACAGCTATAAATTATGGTTCGCAACACACTGTATTGGTTTATACGTTTACTAAAATAATATATGTCACTCAAAACATCACATGTATATAATTGATGAACAGTAATTTTCTTATTGATTCTAAAAATAAATTGGCAACTGTTCAACTGAAAATTCGTTTCGCACAACTCAGTACATTAAAGTGACATAACAAATTTTGTGGGATAAATTCTGTTTTCCTTTACTAACAAAAAAATCTTCATTTAAAGTTATTGAAGGTGTTCAAAAACGCATTCATAATTGATTCATGAAAACAGGAAAACAATGTGACGAAATAAACTGTTCAACACAAGGGTAATATAACTTTAAAATTTCTACGGCAGACCAGAATGTCAACTGTATTGAGAGGATAATTTATCACTTACATATTAATAGCATCTTGAGGATAATGCCCTCTTTCAAAAAACGAAGCCTTGATATTAATGGAGTATTTACTGGCTTGAAAAACTAGTGGAATTTTCAAACGAATATGAGTCTCTTAACAGCTAACACACTGCTACTTTTAATTAGGCACACGAAAATGGACATCACGAACTATCGATTCTGATTGTTGTTCTTGAACTCTAACTAAAAAACTCTCTAACTCGGTGCTGAACATCACGAACTATGGATAAGGGTCACAAACTATACAGGGTGTTTCTTAAGTACGTGTAGAAACTTTAGGAGCATGTTGCTGACGTCGAAATAAGAAAAAAGTTTCCATAAACATATGTCCGCAAGTTATTCGTTTCTAAGATACACAGCGTCAAAGTTTAATTCTTATATTTGTTTTTTGTGAAAAAATTCCAAAATATTTGTGATATTCGAGCAAAGTTTTGTATCTGGGATGATTTTTCAATGATAAAAAAATTTTTTATTTTAATTGTGAAAAAACGAATTTCTAATTGAATTTATTTTAAATTTAAAAATCTTGTTATTCAAAATCACTAGCATCGGTTATCTCAAATCTCAATAACTCGAAAACAGTTGCTCTCAGTGACCTGTACCAAGAATATATTTTTTACACAACCTAAATAATAAATATTCCCAGATACCAAACTGTACCCAAATATCAAAATTACTTTGAAAGTATTCACAAAAAATAGAACTAAGAATTCAATTTTGACATTCTGTATCTCAGAAACGAATAACTTGCGGACATATGTTTATAGGAACATTTCTTTTTATTTTGATGTCAGCAACACGATTCTGAATTTTCTACACGTACTTAAGAAACACCCTGTATAAACGGTTGATTTTTAACTGCAACTAATAATTGAACTTCGCGGACTGTTGAATCTTCACTTGAATCCGAACTGGCCCAAGCATAAAATATGCTAACATAACGTTTTCTGAAAATTATTTTGTGTTTTATTTTCTGATGGTAGAAGTCCATTGTATCTCGAAGTGGAGTGGTATGATATCACGAAGTAGAAAAACTCAAAGTCATCTCCATTGTAGAGATGACTTTTAGTTTTCTACTTCGTAAAATTATTTACCATAGTACTGCATTATTGTATTCTCTTTACTAAAATATGATTGTACCTAAAAAATTATTCCATACCAAGACGATGATGCTGAAGACTGCCACACTCGCGTAAAGATGTGGGAAAAAAATAAGTGAGACGATTACTTACAGTTTGGCATTTTGTGTTTTTGAAGGGCCACGATAAAATGACGTACTTCTGGTCGATTGCAAAAAAGCGCCGTACTGGAAAATTTATTTTTTTTTAAACGATTTTAAAATACGATTGGGCAAGCAAGTTCACTACATTGCTACATCATTATATTCACTTTACTTCAATATAAAAATTCCCCTTACTGTGACGATGATGCTGAAGACTGCCATACGCGCGTAAATATGTGTGAA
Organism: Chrysolina oricalcia; assembly: GCA_944452925.2. Taxonomy (NCBI): domain Eukaryota; kingdom Metazoa; phylum Arthropoda; class Insecta; order Coleoptera; family Chrysomelidae; genus Chrysolina; species Chrysolina oricalcia. The sequence continues at coordinate 20,251,078 of OX101817.2, read as the reverse complement.
CAAAATTCGAAACTATTTCGTACAATAGCGTATTGATTTTCATTCACTTATTTTTCATTTATTTTTTTGTCGTGCATGGTTTTCAATTATTCGAACTGGACTGAGTCGAGTGTGTCTTCTTTAGAAGCACCATCTTCATCGTCGTAATCCGACGCGCCATCTTCGGTGTCGTTTTCGTCGACGTCCTCATCACTGCTCACATCGGTAATTATATTTGCGTTTTTTACACCTCAAACTTTCAGGAGAACATTGTGCCATAATGTAGCACATCAAATTCTGCCAAAATTGTTGCAATTTTCTAATAGTATTATACGTATTTGGATCATCCTACGGTTATGGCATAGTCGGACTACTTTACGGCAGTATGGCGACTATTTGTACCAGTCGGAACGGTATGGTGTGGAGATTTTTGTGAATGTCTACTTACAAAGATCATTTGAAAGAAAAATTATCCTGTTTTAATTCTGAATATATCATGGTTCTACGTCAAAAATAACAGAAGATACGGAAAAATCGCGTATTCTGCCTCATCCTGTAAGTATGCACACCATTCGAAGTCAATTGATATTTTCACAACATATTATCAACTTACAGACAGTATTTTCCATAATTGACATTAGACATTAAATACAATATTTTAGCTCACCATGTAGGGTCAGAAAAAAGTCTAATGAAGAAATTGGCTTCTTTTGACCTCTAGAATGATATATCCAAAAATAAAAAAAAATCTGTCGAGTCTCAGGAATACATGTATCCAGTGACATGATATTTCCGTATTAGAATTCCATTTTGGAGCGTATGCAGTGGATATCCACTACAAAATATTTAAATTTTGCAAAAACCACACCATAAGATATATTCGTCGGTCCCACGCTAAAACCGTGAATGTGCAAATTTCTGACTTCAATATATAAAATACTAATTTTCTACCAAAATTTTCAATGTTAAACTCACGAATGTGCTATTAGGTTGTCTACTGTGATCGAGAGAGAATTTGCGAATGAGAAGACTAACCAAGGTTTTCAAAGTAAGAATCCCGAATAGTCTCAAAACTCTTCTCATTCGAAATGACAAATTGCACATTCGTGGTTTTGGAATTGAAAATTGATTTTTGAGCGAGAAAAAAATTCAAAACTGAAAAATTGGGGTTTTTCCGATTTTCCCGGAAAATTTGGCGCAATTTTTATTTTGAACAACTTTGCTCTTAAACTTTTTTCGATCGGAGGTCAACTTTCGTTGACAATCGCGAAAAACCGTTAAAAATCGGTTTCAACCCCTGAATGCTCACCCCGTTCCACCCTTCTCCATTCTTTCGACTTCAATTTATTTTTCCCGTTATTCGAACAATACTCTGCACTCTTTCAGTAGGTCTAAGGCTGTTAATAATTTTTCCCGCTTTTATATTTTTTGTCGTCCATCAGCACTGGCCTATTAATGAGGCGCACTGTATCTATTCATAGATATCTAGTTAAAATGTACAAAGATGAATGAAATATAACAACACAAGATACAGGACGACTATGACCCAGCCAGATGCCCTCCAGATTACGCCCACATATCGGATAACAAGCCAGCACAGAAAACTGATAAGCAACCAGCAAACCGATCGTTGAAGAGCAAGTCGTCACTCTTTACTCATATTTTGAACTGTTATGTGATATAATTGTGTAAACAAATTGTCAAATTTACATTCTTCAAGTTTTTTTCTCCGTTTGAAAAATTGTTTTCGTCAAGCCACGACGAAAACTAGTGCAGCTGTTCGGATTGTTGAACAAAGTTCTTAAAATCAAAATTTGTCTCAGTGATATCTTGACAAGAAACTACAAAAAAGTGACAACATTTGGAAAACCTTCCGGAAGCACCACCCATTTTGACTTCACGAAGACCTGGTGCAACAAAGACTTATCGCTGGAATCCTATTGGCACAACTTGATTTTAAGAAATAGAGAAAAACCATCTTACAACGAAGTAGAAATAATAAGTATGTGGCAATATTCATTTTGATGTAAGACTATAAAAGTACTTTGCTAACCTTACCTTACCATAAATATCACCAAACCCACAATAGTTGATAGTGTTATACCTTCATTTTCTATTTTTCATAGAAAATTTCACCAAAATACTTATTTATGAATCTAGAAAACGAGTAAAATAGTGAAGATAATATTTAAAAAAAAATCATTAATAAATAATCAAATAACAATGTCGGAAACAAATTACGAACTTTTAAGACTATATATTAATACAATTCCACAATATGAAGGAAACCCTCTTACGTTAAGCATATTTTTAAATAACTGTGAAAATCTAATAACAAATTTCACTAGCCAAACCGATCAAAAACTGAACAGCCTGCTTTTAAGAGCCATAATCGGAAAATTAACAGGTAGAGCTTTAACAATAATTGGTTCCCACATTGAATTGAAAACATGGAATGAGATTAAAAACAAATTACAACTTACTTTTGGAGATCCAAGAAGTCTTAATTGTTTAGTGCAAGATCTAATTGCTTTATCATCACAAAAAAATGAAACTCCGCATAATTTTGGAATGAGATGCCAAGATTTACGAAGCCTCATTTTACAAAAAATTAATAATTCAAATTGCTCAGCACCAGAAAAACTTTTGCAGATCAATAACAGTGATGACCTAGCATTGAGAACCTTTATTAGAAATTTACCAGGACAACTACAGAATAATGTCAGGTTGAAAAATCCATATTCTTTGGAAAAAGCAATGTCTTTAGTTATTGAAGAAGAAAACTTTCTCTATGCTCAGCATCGTTCAAAAAACATCAATTTCCAAAACTTCGAACCGATTCAGAGAATGACTTCAGCACATCAAAATTTAATGAAGCCAAATAAATTCAATAGAAATCTTCAAAATAATCCATCTACAGCCAACCAACATTATATTAAACCACTAATGTCCAGTCAAAATAATTGTACAAGGCCATTCATTCAAAATCCATTCAAACCCCAAATTACCCGACCAACATCTAATCCAAGTAATGATTTCCAAGCTCAAAAACCACCCTACTTTGCATCTAGACCGAATCAGATGATAAGAAATACGCGTATTCATCCACCGAATAATTTTAAACTCAATCACCCAAATTCGAAAGTAATAAGCTGGAGATTGACGTTGGAAGAGTACGACTACGAAGTTAATTATTAAAAATGATGATTGAATGCCATTGTAAAAGAATTATCTATGATTTAAATGAACGCAGTAAAAAATAATCAACATTTGATAACACAGGAAAAGAAACAATAGAATTATTGAAAGACAGTTGAATGTCCAATATAATTCAAATAATAATATAATTATATATTATTCAATGAGCATATTATGGTGGCTATTATTAATCTCTGTTTTATAGATTGCATTAGACCAAAGATTATCCATGGTTTGATTTCCTTTTGTCCTGAGGTTTTGAATATAATTTTGTATGAAGCTTTGTTAATGCAGTTCTATATTTTGCAATCAAATATGTCATGAGCTTCTTGTATGTCATCATTGTTTAGAACATCATTCCATGATTCAGTTTTTAAAATGATTTGAGATTTAGAGAATCGGTTTTCTTTATATAATTTGGCTTTGGTGATGTGTTTTCATTACTACTTATTTCGATTCCGATAAATACGATCAAATATTTGATATCATTCAGATTAAGAAATATATCGGGTGATTCAGCCAAGTATTCGAGGCCCTGTAACTTTCTTATTTGAAGAAAACAAGTTAACTTACTATTTTCTGAAATCGTTCAAGAATGCCCACTTTCTCGGAGCAACTTCAGGCCTCAAAATACGCTAATCTAGTATTTTAGTCCGTTGCTAAGCAACGAACTTTCCCGGACCAGTTTCGGACCTAAACGGTACGACGGGAAAGTACTTTTTCTGAAATCGTTCAAGAATGCCCACTTTCTCGGAGCAACTTCAGGCCTCAAAATACGCTAATCTAGTATTTTATTCCGTTGCTAAGCAACGAACTTTCTCGGACCGTTTTCGGACCTAAACGCTACGGGAAAAATATTCCCGTATCGTTTTCGATACGGGAATATTTTTACATGGTCGTCTACTACTAGATACAAAATATACTACTAGATACACAATATACTATTCCCGTATCGAAAACGATACGGGAATATTTTTGCCGGCTTGTTTACATTTTAGACAGTTATTGAATTCACGCAAACAATATACTATTATTTCAATGGTTTATTAAAAGCAATTGATAATTCTCAAAACAATGCTAACTTTCATATAAAATCAAGAACTTTTGAGATCTTGTAAAGATACCAATAATATACCTATTGTATAGAATAATATATTGAAGCGGAATACTGGATTATGTAATCCATCTTTCAATGTTATACCAAGAAATTGATATTAACTATAATCTCAAATCACTAAAGCATGTCAAGAAATTTATAAAATACCAAAAAAACTTAATATGCAATTTCCTTCTCGATTTCATAATTCAATGGTTGAACCAATCAAAGTCATTAATACTTGAAAACGAATAATTTCTCCATGTCCTTTTTATCCAAATATTTTCACTTCGCAGAGTGGAAATATATCTCAGATGAAGTTCAATGTCTGTTGTGGTTTCAGCAAAGCAAATATTTGTTATTTGTCAGATATTTGTCTCATTTTCCACTTCGTGGGAATGGTTGAAGAGAAATAATTCCTTTTCATTTATTTCTCATACTTCATAAAACTTTTACGGCTATGTTCGAATCCTTCGCATAAATAAACAATGAATTACTTTTCGAGCCAATACCGGGCAATATTGTGTTATTAGAAAAAAAAATTCGAAACAAAATCTCACTCAAAAAAAGAATCAAATAATTTTCATAATTGACGTAGATACCTAACAATGTTAGAAATGGAGTTATAACTAATTTCATTTACATTCCTTACCAATTCCAAAACTGAATTCCTTCAAAACAATAATCCTAAAATCAATGTACCTACCTCATCATGAACGATAAAAATCATGTACTTTTCCATGCAAAATGCCAACAAACAGTGCTATATTAAGAACATTTGGGTTTATATAATCCAGAACCCGTCACAGAAGATCCCCATTGTGAGGTTGAAATACTCAAAAAGAGTAACCAACTGCACCTCTATTCCAGTGAGGATTAACAGAACGAAGATTTAGAAGATAGAAGAAAATAAATAAATCATCATTATACCAAGTCAGAACATCACAAAACAAGTTTCCAGAGTCAAAAAATGTATTTCAAACCAGTAAAATTGTCAAAAGATGATTTTGAATATACTTTTCTAAATTTAACTCTGAAATTCTAACAGAGCCGTTAGAACACGAAGCTATATTGACTTGGATGAAACGAAGCATATTCAATGGACGGTATAAAAAAAAAGAAATAGAGAATATCTAAGATCTAAGTTTGATCAAGTGAAAATCTATATTTCGACTATTATACTTTTTACAATTACACTTGCTGCAATCTTAAAGTTTTACGTCACTCAATAAACGTCAAGCTTTGGAGGAACCCGAAATAGTTCTTCGAAATTTTGCTAATCAACAGGGAATCACTCTGAAGATAAGTTGTAAGACATCTTTGACACAGACAGCCTATAAAAGACCACATATCTGGTGCCTAGTAAGAACAAGATACGGATAAGCATCCAGAAATGGATTATTGAAGAACGAGTCCTCACTTTTCACTCATACTACTTTTAATTATACATATAAGTGATATGACAATGCTTTATATAACGCAATTTTTTATTCTTGTGTTGCCAAACTGTATTTATTGTGTGTAGGTACTATTATACCTGTTGTATTGACTTATTCAATATCATCATTGATGATCTTACTGAATATATTTTTCAATATTATTATTATCACTATTGGTGATTTTTTTACTAAGTTTCCATGTGTTTCAAAAAGCCCTACTTTTTTATTTTTTATGCATAATCTGATATTATTTTTGTTTGTTTTATTCTCCAAATAAAATAAATAATATAATAAAATAAATTTATTTGTACAGCAGCCATCCAGGGGATGGAGGTACACGTTAGTCACATTTATCGAAATACCAATGAATAAAATACATAATACCATTGTTTAAATAGAACATAGTTAGTCAATGCCTGTGGAAAAGGTATTGGACGCAAACGCGAGTCATCTAGCGTGATTAGTTACAAACATGAATATTTGACGTCATTTTAATGCAGGTTTCTTCAAAAAACCCTGATTTTAATGCTTTTCCATTGTTTTAATCAAGTTACGACATGACTTGGAGGCCAGATCACTGAAGTTACGACATGACTTGGATGCGAGCTCACTATCGCCATCTACATGTCGCATCCATTTTGATCCAATTATAATCCCATAAGGTTGACTAACTATCTTCTATATAAACAATGATAATACAATATATAAAATACAATATACACACGAGTATATACAGGGTGTCCCACGAAGATTAGGACACCGAATATCTGGGAACTCGATAATAGTAGAGAATTATTAATAGAAGTGTTAGCTCCAAAACAACCAGGAGTGTACTCATCATACAAAGTCAGTATTTTTGAGGCACACTTTAGAAAAGCGATGAATGCCAATGTCTGGCCATATGGATCGTGCATAAGTCGTTTTTTATACAAAAACCGGAGCAGGCATCAGATACAGGTGTAATTTTTCAACCAAATCATTTTCTGCTTAATGTAGGGACACTCAATTCTGATAAGGTAAACTATATATATATCGACTGATATTTCAAATTTCAATAATCTAGAACTTTTGTGTATGACAGAGATTGGAGTGAAAGAAAACTGTGTGAATACTTTTCATTTCGATGGATTCCGTATGATTAGTTCATATTGTCGACCATTAAAAAAAAGTGGAGGAGTAGGTATATGCGGGCTAGGGATCATATTTAGGCAACTCCAATTGATTTATCTATTTTCTGTGAAGAAAAAAATTTCGAAATTTGTGCTATGAACTATATAAAAGGTATTAATAAGCGATATATTGTTATCAATTGTTATAGATCTCCTTCAGGGAATAGTGACATATTTATGGATAGGATATATGAGGTGTTAGATTATTTGAATAAACCCCATAATAATATCATTCTCTGTGGAGACTTTAATTTTGACGTTTACAAAAACAACAAATTCCATGAGCTTAGCAAAATTCTGTCTATTTTCAATCTAACCCCGATAGTAGAATGGCCAACAAGAGTGACAAATGAAACATGTACTATTATTGATCAAATATTTGTGAATACAAATGAGAAGGGAATATGCTGTGTGGTTGACAATTTCTACTCTGATCATAGAACAATCTTTTATGAATATCCATTACATAAACAAAATCATAGAGAACGTCATATGATGAAGCGAAAATACACGCAACAAGCGATAAATAATTTTGAAACAGTTCTGATGACAGAGAATTGGTCTGATTTATATAATATAAATAGTATACATGATGCCTTCGATTATTTTCATTCAATATTCATTAACATTATAACATTAATATTCCAAAAAAGAAAAAATACATAAAAAAGAAAATAGAAAGAATTGGATTACTGAAGAAGTTCGTTCATCTAGTGAAAATCTCAAAGATCTCTACACCCTCCAAAAATGTAACCCCGTTTTGTCAGAAGCGTACCGAATGTCTAAAAGAAAACATAGAATCCTAGTGGAAAAAACTAAAAAAGAACATTATCAAAATAGAATTTTTGCTTCAGGCGATCCTGCCAAAACATGCTGGAGTGTGATTGCAAAATTGTCAAATAAATCTAGGGATTTTCAAAATATAAAAATAAAAATAGGGGAGGAAATTAAGGATGATCCAGCTGAGTTAGTGACACTTTTCAATAACTCATCACGAAAGATTATTGTCAAAATTGGAATCATTTGGTATTAAAGTAGTAGCAAATATGTGGATATCATCCTTCATACAAAATCGTACACAGTATGTTAGCACTACCCAAAACATCAAGAATATCTCTCAGATTTTTTATTCACAGTTGAGAACTATTGAGAGGGGTGTCCCCCAGGGCTCAATATTGTGCCCTATACTATTCACACTGTATGTGACTGACATTGATCAGAGTATTCTCTCAGGCAAATATACTGCCTATGCAAATGATTTCTCCTTGACAATATCGGCTCCTACAACATCAGAAATTGAAAAAGCAGGCACCGACGTTATGAAAAATATTACTAGCTATTTCAACGAAAATGACCTTTACTTAAATGTAGATAAAACAACTTTGTATAGATTTCACAATAGGCAAAATACATGTAACTCAATAACGATCAATGTGAATGGTAGGCCTTTATCTAGCTCGAATGGGACAATGAAATTTCTTGGTCTTTATATTGAGGAGCACCTTGACTGGAAAGCACAATGTGGTCATTTTATCTCCAAGCTTCACTCCATGAACTATTTATTCAGGAACTTGCGGAATATTTTAAGTAAAATTCAGTTAATATCTCTTTATATGCATACGTTGACTCGCAAATCAGATACGGAATTTTATTGTGGGGTATGTCGACAAGGATTTCTGAAGTGTTCATAGCACAAAAAAAGATTATTCGTTGCATAGCAAGAGTGTCGTACACTCACTCATGCATACAATTGTTTCCAAAGTTTGGTATTTTGACAATGCCACGTGTTTCCATATATGAAGCATGTTTGTATGTTTTTCGCAACAAAAGGGAATTTACTCTCAATGATGATGTGCATAATTATCATACGAGACACAAGAAAGATATACATTTTCAATTAGCCCGCTTAAAGTTGAGCAATCAATCTCCGAATTACATGGGCCCTAGGTTGTTCAATAATCTACCACCCCCATATAAAACAGTTTCTTATAGAAAAGTGTTACTACTCAGTTAGTGAATATCTTAATGATGATAACCATTCGATTTTGAGTTTTAATTGAAGTGTTTTTAACAATTTAAATTTTAGTACTGTAACAACTTTTGAACCAATTCTATAATTGTTTCTTAGAATTTCTCATAGATAAATGTGATTACTTAGTACTTGCATATCTTAGTGAATGTGTAACTGTTAAAAATTTTAATTTTTAATTGTAGTTTTTGTGACTGTTGTAATTTTAGTTATGTGACAACTTTCAATACAATTTTATAATTGTCAAATTAGAAAGAATAAAAAAATGAAATGAAATGAGGACAACCTGTATATTTTGGCATTTCTATGTTCCTCCGATAAAACGTTTCCAGCAAACTATCACACTTCGGTCTAAAACGATTAGTTCAAGAACTACAGGCACTTCAATATCCTTTATCCCACGATGATCAATATAATTTGGCCAATCAGTCAAAAAATATAGGACCGCCCAAATATACAGGGTGACCCTAAACCTAAATAATTTGGCAATTGCTCGTTTCAGACGTCGCGTCGTGTGACAAAGGATATTGAAGTACCTGTTTTTCTTGAAATAATCGTTTTAGACCACAAGTGTGATAGTTCGTTGAAATTGATTTAGGTATCAGGAGGAACATAAAAATGCCAAAATATACAAGTTGTCCCATTAATAATTTTGAATCTGATTTCACGTGACCGAAAACAAAAAGCTCATTGGGTAACATAATATCAACAAAAGCTGCACCAAATGGTTTAACTCAGAACCACAAAATTACAATTCTCCACTACTTTCGATTTCCGAGATATTTCCTGTCCTTATCTTCGTGGGACACCCTGTAAAATAAATCGAACCTAAAAATATCAACCTGACTAATCATTGAGGTATTTTTTCATAGTATAATTAATTTGCATCAATTGTTTTTATTTCAATTTTATATGTTCTAAATTTATATTTGTATTCATTCAGTTTGTTGAAGAATTTGATTCCGCATATTTCATAAATTTTGCAAATCTGTGGTGGGTTTTTCTTAGTGCCCCAGCATTTCTTGTTTGATATTGGTAAATTTTTTGTATCAATGCATGCAAATTCTCTTTCATGAAGATTAGTATTTTGTATATATTGTACATATGCAGGGAAAAGTTAATATTATATTTTTCAATTTCTATTTCCAAACTTGAAGTCAGAATAATTTTCTGGCCAACAAAAATTCTTTCAGACTTAGCGCATTCTCCCCATAGAATGAAATTTCAGAAAATATGACAATTTTATACCATGGAATAATACACATCAATCATAATTACCTGAATGTAAGGATATTTATCTTCTGTAATGACTTCTTCATAACTGTGGTGTTTGACATTTTTAATTGTATTGTATCTATATTCTTTTTAATTTATTTTTTATTTTTTTTGTAATGACGAACCTCACATTTGTAAAAATGGCAAGAAAGGTAACAAAGATTTTGGGTTTGAAAAAAATTCAGAATAGATTTTTTTTAAGTCAGATGTAGATGATTTTCCCAGGTTATATTTTGATCTAGATAAAGCTCTTAGGATTTAGTTGCGTCTGAAATTTGATGTTGTGTTGAAATCATACAAGGACTAATTTTCGTACATTCAAATTGGAGATCAACCGTTTTTTCGGTACTCAATGTCAAATTATTATCATTACACCAGTTTTCGTAATGCTACTTATTGTATTCTGCAATTCGTCGACGGTCTGTGCTAATACCACTATTGCAGTATCATCTGCAAACATCGTTATCAATCCATTCGTTACATCATTTACAAAAAGTATGAAAAGCAATGGTCCTAGTACCGATCTTTGTGGTACACCATTATCCAGAGAGTAGTTTTTTGAATAACATTCCTTGTTAATTTGCATGGGTGAGGTATGATTCTAACAGATCGAGAAATTTTCCTCTAACTCCATTTCAGTTTGTTTTTTTTTAAATTAGAAATTCAATCATAATACGAACGTTCAGAAATGGTATTCATAATTGTCACTTGTCTAATTATCCATAACTCAATCCTAATTATCATAATTAATTCTAATTATCATAATTAATTCTAATTATCATAATTAATTCTAATTATTCATAATTACATAACTTTACAGTTTCAAGTAGGATGGAAATTCACCTGTATCAAATGACTAGTTAATTAAGTAGGCTAGAGGTTCATCCCCACATAAATAATGTAGTGTCAAACATAACAGACAATTTTATTAGAAATGTATACTCTTACTCCAAAAACAAGTTGAAATCGCTATCGGAAGTCCCATAGTTATACTGGGTGTCCGCGGAAAGTGGCTCGCTTTTGTGTTCTTGAAGATAATGGAATGAAATTGTGAAAATCTGCATAAGAAATAAAACTGCTGTTTCTGACGAATAAATCAAGTTGGTGCAACTTCCGGTTTTACCGGAAGTGACTAAATCTTTAGATTTTTAAATGGGACACCCAGTATATTTCCACCTCTTTTGTCTCCTCGTGACATTCTGAATACAACCATGAATCATTTGTCACTTTTTGTTATCAATTTTTTTTTTTCAATTTTGAATTTTATTTTTTAGTCTAGAGTGCCATGGATACGTTCAAATCACTAATTACAGCCCTAAAATTTAGGGGAAAATTTCACACTTCTCTTTTTAACCAATAAGATGCCTTAATTTTGACTAGTTACCATGGCAACTAAAAAAATTTCCGGAAATTTTTTCGTGGCGCCACGATATTTAAGCGGACATTTTTTGACAGTTGAAAAGGTAAACATAATGTTAATTCCGTCAACCGATTGCACCCCTACGCGCAACCCTCAGAAGTCTTCGAGAGACTTGTGTGAGCTAGGACAGACGCAGCTCTTACCTATTAACCTGTGATGCCATGCACGAGACCGGTGAATCGGTGGATCGAACCCACGACCCCACGCATGCGAGGCGAACGCACTACCAGCCGACCACCACGGCCTATGATCCACAACCATTAAATATTGTAGATATACCTGTGAATAATGCAAAATTTCTATAAGAATTAACATTATTATTTATTATTCGCTATAAAGTTTCATTAAACAGAAAACACAAATTTGTTTGATTATTATGCATTAACAATTTATATTTCAAAAAACGTAGAATCTACAAACATAGAAAGATTTAAATGTTGCTTGAATTCTAACCCATCCTCTCTTCTTAATGGTGAATAGGAAGGTGACGAATTAATTAGATGTCTGTGTTTTAAGACATATATGTAATATTTTGAAACAGTTTTGTTCAAATCTCTTTTACGCAAAAGGCCATATTTAGGTACTTGACATCTGCAGCAGACTTTCTTAGATTTTCGTAAACAAACCATTCGACTCTAACGCTTCCTGGTCGCAATCTTCCGTTAAATTCGTTAAATATATTAATTTTGGATGACATATTTTCACTTGACTCAACTCTTTGCAGTATTTACATAAATTGTACTTTTCGGAGCATTTCATTTTTCTCAAATTGTTTAACGCAAATGCTTACAAGAAATGTTTTACACAAGAATATCTTTGCTGGTTTACTATACAGTAACTCAATGTAATTTACCAATATAAACCTCATCTGTCAAAAGCATGGCCGCCTATATCACGGCCACCTATTGTAACGAACCATGTTAATATTATATTTTTTACATTAGAAGTGTTACGGATTACTTCAACAAAAATACATTTCTACCACCTTTACTAACCTAAAATTATGAAAGGGCTATAGACTGATCTAATACCCATCTGAGTTTTAGCATTTGGTGTAACTAAGTTTGGTAATATATTTTATTTAACGAAACATGGTGGACTTGACAAGCAGTGAAATTAATTTAAAATGTCAGATTGGATTAATAATTTTTTTCCAAATTATGGTGTGAAATTTTCTTACCGAATACCACGCAAGCTTAAATTATTCCTGGAAATTTTCTTTCGGGCACGAATATTTTAAGAATTTTCAAAATATTCGTGCTCTCAAAAAAATTTCCGGAAACAATTTAAGCTCTTGTGATATTATAAGTGAAAATTCCTCACCTGGAATTTTGAACCAATCAAAATACGTCATTTTGACTGATCACTATGGCAATGGAGGAATTTTTTTCTCGTGGAATACCCAACAGCAAATTATACTGGAAATTTTTTGACGTTTACAATAACAGACCATTTTTGACAGACTGGTTTTTATTTCACATAATATTTAGTTTTGATACATTTTAATTACAAAGCTGAGATGTTTTCTATATTCTTCGGACACCTCCTCTCTTCTTAATGGCGAAAATGCAGGACTTTGAATGTTTTCAATAATTAAGTGTCTATGTGTAATAAAATTATATAATATTTAGACACTAATTTATTTACCTTTTTCCCATTCAGTACTTTCAATTTTGCGTAGTTTGGATACAAATATTCCTGAACAATTCGGAACAAATTTTCTTTCTCCAAGTTGAAGCCACAATCCTCTATTAATGCGAATAAATAAGTCATTGTACGATGATTGATCATTACATCAGACAATTTCAGGTATATTTTGCAGATAGTATGATTTTAGAATCGATTCATTTTTTAAACAAAGAATTTTATTAGTTTACTGGCTGTGCAATATTCTTTATTGCAACAAAAAGCGAGTTTTTTTGATGTTTTGAAGTGTCAAAATACAATGATCACATCCTCCTATGATTGATGCTTGCTGACGCTGGTTATGAATTCCATACCATTAAAGCGCGCATAACACACGTTAATAAAAACGCAAAAAAACATTTTCTACCACTTGTAGTTACTCAAAACTTATGTAAAATTGAAGAATATACTATTTTCTATCTTGAAATGGTATTCCCATGCAACTACAATGAGTAGAAATTATCAATTTGAAGGCCTAACTAATTGCTGACAAAAACCTCTAAAATAATGATTTTCTACCACTAGTAGTAAGCTCAAGTAACTATAAAATAAAAGAATATTATATATATTTTTTGTCCCTAAATGGCACTTTTGAGCTAATACAATCAGTAGTAATCAACAGTTTATAGGCTAAGAGTCCATTGGTGTGAAGACAAACTGAATATTATTATGTAATCTGTTCCTGTAGGTATGTACGAGGATGTATTGATATCTAGTTAGCCTAGACCAGTTCCCTACATAAACAAAATATTGCGTTACCATAGCAACGAACAATAACTTATTAGAAGTGTCAGTGTAAAGTTTGACGTCAAAAAAGTAAACCAGAGTTACGCAATAAATTAAAAGAAAAAATACGGCCACCGAAATTGTGAAAATCGAAAAATTGGAGTATCGAGCCATCATCAAGTACCTGTATTTAAAAGGGTTTAGAGGTAAGCAGATTCACGAAGATATGCTTAATATCCTTGGTGATCAATGTCCTTCATATGCGACAGTGAAAAATTGGACTGCAAGTTTCAAAAGAGATAAATTTTCCATTGAAGATGATGACCAATCGGGAAGGCCAGTTTCTGTGTAAGTCTCCGAAAATATCGATGCAGTTGATGACATGATTTTAACAGACCGTCGAATTGGGCTAAAATGGATATCTGAAGCACTGAATATTTCATACGAACGCGTTTATCATATAGTTCACGTCAATTTGGACAAAAATTGCTGCATAATGGATACCCAAATGTTTGAATGTTGACCAAAAGCGTGCAAGGGTAGTAGCATCGCGTTCGATCTGTGCTCAATTTGAAAACGATGTAGACTTCATAAACCGAATTGTTACTATGGATGAGACTTGAATACATTTCTACGATCCAGAAACAAAGCAACAATCGATGGAATGGCGACACTCTGGTTCTCCAAGACCTAAGAAGTTTCTTGTCCAAAATTCTGCTGGAAAAGTTCTTACTTCAGTTTCTTGGGATTGCCATGGAGTAATCATGATTGATTTTTTTGGATAAGGGTAGAACAATAACTGAAGATTACTATTCGATATTACTGACCACTCTACGAAAAAAAATAGAAGATAAAAGACGCGGAAAGCTATCCAAAGTTGTTTTGTTTTTGCAGGACAACGCCCCTGCACACAAATCTCATGTTGCCATGCAAAAAATTCGTAATTTAGGGTTTGAATTACTAGAACACCCCCCTTAGTCACCAGATTTGGCTCTGTCCGACTGTCATCTCTTTCCTCAACTGAAAAAAAGTTTTAAAGGTCGTAAATTTTCTTTCAACGAGGAGGTAATAAAAGCTGTGGAGGTCTGGTTTGCAGAGCAAGTAGAAACATTTTTTTTGAAAGGTCTAGAGACGTTGCAGGTTCGCTGTGATGAATATATCCAATTAAGTGGAGAATATGTTGAGTAATAAAATATTTTGACATTGAAATTTTGTTTGGTTCTATTGTAGGCTGAGAATTTTTCAATATATCCTCGTATCTATTAAACTAATATTTTTTTCATTTTCTGCCAATTGTAGTAGCCTAAAGCAAATAAAAAAAAATCAAAGAATGTAATATATTTCATTATAAAACTGCATTACCGTGCAACTACAATGAGTAGAAAACAATATCTTAAAGGGCAGATGCAAAGCACATTGAATTTGATAAAATTATAACTTTCTACCCCTTGTAGTAATCCAAAATTTATATAAAATAGAAGAATATATTATGTTACGCTTTAGGTTGCCATTTTCATGCAACTACAATGAGTAAAAATTTCAGAATTAGCTCAGGCTTGTAACCCATACCTAGAGGATGGTATCGAAACTTCGACGCAATGTAAATTTGTTATATTTGCCTAGCTAGGTTTCCAGCTGTTGAAAAATAACATAAAAAAATAGATGAGTTTTTAGTTTTTTATTTTATATGAATGGTTACAAGTGATAATGAATCTGATTATTTATATTATTTTGACTATTGTAATTATTGTTTATATGGAAAACGGAATTATTATAAACCATGGAAGTAGTTGCTTGTTCCTGATTCAGAGATTCTCGAATTGTCTTTGCCGAAGTTGAAGCAGACCTCATTGCGTCAATTATTTCTTGATGATGGCCCGAGTCTATTTGCAGATATGGTTTCATTGAGTGGCTGCTACCATGAACGGTATTTCAATCAATTGCTGTTCTCAAATTTCCGTTTTGGCTGAAGTTGAAACAGGAGTGGCCCTTGCAGAATGATGTGTTATTTTGATCTTTTTGACATCAATTCCAATCAATTATGCAGCGGATTTGATATTGTATTCTGTCCAACTGGACTATTCTTGTACCAGCCTTTGGAACTGGGATTCTTCCAGTTTGGATTTGGCGTCAAAAATAAACGCTTCGTTTTGATGGGGCCTCGCTTGTTTGTTAGTTCTTTAAACAGTCTCACTGGGCATATTTCTTCGTTGAGAGTATTCGGTACTAGCCACTTACTGTCAGCCATTTTCTTTGAACCGCCTTGGGTGGTCTTGGAAAAAACCGGGTTATACTCAATGCGACCTGTTGGTTCCCTTCGATTGTCAATTTCCTCCACAGAATATTCGAGTTGTGCTGCCGCTCCTTCATTTCCTCTCCAGGCCAATTCATGACCAGCAACGTGGAAAAACTTTTTCTTCAGTCCTTCCGGAGTGTTTTCGTCCCAAAGCTCAATAACTTTTCTAAGCTCGTCTGCTGATAGTGCAGATGAACTTTCCTTTCTTTTGGTTGGATCCATTTGTAGCTTCCGGCGCTTAGCATTTTTTGCAGCTCTTGCGTTCAAAAATTGTTTGTCAGAGAATGGATTAAAGGACCCCGCAAACTCCTTACGGAATTTGGATCCCAGTGGATTTTTTTGAATTTTTGGTATGATGTAGTCCATGTAATTCGCAACCAATGTTACCATTGTGCAAACCCAAAAAAATGAACAGTTCTGCTTCTAGAGGGCATTGAAATCACCCCTTGCGCAGATTATACTGTTATAATGAAACATTGGTGCTAATGTAGCAAAATAATGTGCTGTTTTATAAAAAAAAATTACCCCCCTTCTTCTCCCAACTCGTATTATGAAACGCAAAAAAAATATTTCTCGAGTGCCTTCAAATGTATCGTCAAATGTTTAAATATGCCTGAATAAGGAAAATGCAGTTCTTTATGATTATCCCCCCTCCCCCCAAATGGCATAAAACCCAAAAATTTCCGTAGATTTTTCTGAATTTTTGATATGATGCAGTTCAAGTTATTTTCAATAGAAATTAATTGGGTGACAAACCCCAAAAATAAATGGTTTTGATGCTAGGGAGCGTTGAAATCATACCTTGCTCAGAATAAACTATTCATTATTATAGACAGAAATAGTGTGAGAAAAAGTGTGGGATTAAGATTTCGATTTAAAAGGTCCCCAAAGTTCACTGTAAGAAAAGTTAGGCAAAATCAAAATAAATAATCGCCATCGCCCTCTGAGTTCTACAGAAAAATTTATAGTAAATTTCTATTTCTACCTCAAATAAACCCCGTTCACCAAATTTTAGTCAAAAAGTTATTTAAAATAATTGAATTCAACATTTCAACCTCAATACCTTGATCTCCTAAACGAAATGTTTGCGGACAGATGCTCATATGAACTATTCATTATGTAATTAGTCAAAGATTTGAAGTTTGTACAAGAACATAAAGGAACACCCTGTATACTACGGCTTTGGCACGTAGGACTATGAAAAGCTACCTAGGACAATGTGACCATTCAATTATACAAATACAAAGCAAGCAACGGTAGAAAAATCCACTGGGTTCTGATGATCTCTAATGATCACGTCATTGGTACATGTTGGTAGTGGGGGACTCTTCAGTCCTACCATCCATTTTGTAGGACAAAAGTTTTTTCGAGTACTTATAGAATTAACTCGACGTTCAACTGAAAAACTAACTGTTATTAATGACTTTTTTTGCACTCACCAAATCGACATAATTGACGCCTGCACTATCGAGAATTTTCGTAGAGGAAAAAGTTGGGCGTCTCGGCAAAATGAAGCTACTCAGGAAGATTCAGCCTGTTGTTAATTATACCAGACGTGGGACCCCGGTCTATATGTTGTCTTCGTCAATTGAAACTTGTCTACAATTCCGGGGCGTGTTTATCAAGATTAGCTGCGATACCCATTTATTTCATGTTGACGTAGTTACAGATAATTTGAAACTGTTCTGTCAACTTGAATATCCACCATGTCATGAAATACTGATCTTCGTACTGATAAAACAACAAAGTTGAATATTACTAAACTTTGATATAATAATATTTTTGCATTAAAAATGTATCGGAATCAAATAAATCACGATTTTTCTTTAAAAAATGCCAAATAATGCATTTTGAATTACTAAACTTTTCCACTCTCTATCGGCTCTTCCAATGATACTATCCTCTTGACTAAGTTGTAAAGAACTCAGGAAATCGAAAAGAAGAACATGGAGACAAATGTCCGAAGGGGTTACTGAATTGGCCCCAGCACAACGTCTTCAATAAGTTCTCTCGCAAGAACAATCGAACGGCATCGGTCTGATTGAAAAACCGAACAGAAGATCAAGCTATCATTAGGGTTTCCAGTATACCCTAAGGAAAACTTGCGTGTTCTCCTGCAGACACACTTTCCTGGTTCTAAAAGGGCTCACCACAGCAAAGCGCTCACCCTGATGGAGTTGTCCACAATCCCAACAAGTCCAGGAGAAGCCTTGCTGGGAGAATGTTCAGAGCTCAAAGGATCGAATGGGTTATCAAATGCTTCAAACCATTCAAATCGCCAGGAAAGGACGAATTATTTTCAGCCTGTCTGCAACATAGCCTTGAAATAATAGAGCTAGGTCATTTTGAAGTGGGTACCTGGTCAAAAAGGTATTAGAAGCAACGAGGAAGCAGACTGCCTTGCCAAAGAAGCGGCAAACACAAAATTTTCCGTCCCAAAACCCTTCTGTGGGCTCTCCAAAGCCCACTTGAAAGAACAATTCCGACGCTGGGTAATAGATGAAATGAAAACTCACTGAAGTAACGTGCCAGGTCAAAGACAAGCAAAAAGGCAACTAGGCCTATCGTCAAAGAAAGCTGAACAGTTTTTCGAGATGGATAAGAAAGACTTGAAATTGGTATCACCTCAAATCAGAGAGTGATAGTTGTCGCTACTTCGAGAAAATCGTTGAAACTGCAGAATATTTGCTTTGAGAATGCCCAGCGATTTTCTGCAAGAGGCTCAAGTTCCTTCGACAGGAAATTAGTTCACAGTAAACTGATAGACTTCATACGAAATCTCGGAATCCTGGGCCTCGAATAGATTAAGGGTCATGCACAAAAAAAGTTCAAAGTGCTTGTGCGGCAGAGTAGCCTGTACAACCCCTACAACCTACAATAAAGTTGTGAAAATTGTGAACCAAAGAAAATTACACAAAGGTATCAAATTTTGCTGAAAAATATCTTCACATGGTGTTCAGTTATTTGAAATTAAATAGTAATTATAACAAATTTCCTAAATTTCTGTATTCGTTTCATTCAAATAGATAGTCAAGACATTGTACAAAGAGTATTTGAACAATTGTCAAGAGTACGTTAAAAGATGTCTTGGTAGATATTATTGTTTAGGTAAATTGTCAGTTTATAAATGGGGTCCCTCCGGGAACTGCATCGATCAATATACAGGGTGTCCCAACGAAAACTTTCCACCCGGATTTACTGGGAAATGACAAATTATTTTCGGAAACGCGAAAACAGGTCGATTTTAATTTCTAGGGGGACACATGTTAGTAATGGATTTAGTCGAGCAACTTCATCCCCCTGACGGGGGCGGCTACCCCCTTGCGAATCATCATAGGGAACGTGGGTCGAGTGATACATCATCTTAAAGCTCTCTTTATTCTCTATCCAAACGTCTATAATTTTTTCAAAATCGAATGAATGGTAATTGAAATTAGTGTTGTTGACAGGTTCAATGTAAATAGTCAACATCTTACCTGTTCCTATTCAAATTCAATTTATGAACTATTTTAAGACTCAATGAGTGGACAGATAGACAATGGCAACATCCCATCCGGTCAGGTGACCCAGTCACCCCACGAAAAACGAAAACAAATTAGTCAAAACATAGTAAGTAGCCAGGCTGGGACTATTAATTGCGAAGATCTTTCAACCAAGTATCAGTTTTATGTCGCTATTCGCGAATACAACATTACAAGCGGAAGATGCCCACCCCAATTGTGAGAGAAACGTCCAAAGGAACCTCCTCCACAGAGGTGAACCGACCACGGCACTGAAGCCCGGAAACCATATTTCTTAGTTTTTGTTCTGTTGACTTTTTCATAGACAAAAAATACCTGTTTTTTATGGTTCTCCTGCGTGTATGTTCTCAGCATGAATTCACAGTTCGCATGATTCTTATGGAAATATCATTTGATTCGTATTCTGTGAGTTAAGTTTCTGCCTGACAATGGTTTACGCCTTAGAAGAACGAATTGAGTTAGTGAAACTTTACTACAAAAATGATGATTTTCTAAGAACTGCAGCTAGAATTTTCAATACAAGGCATCCAGGGAAAAATGCATCTCATACCTATGTTCAAACGTTGATTGAGAAATTCGAAAGAACTGGGTCTGTGGGAAACCAGAAACATCATCCTGAACGTCTGATAAGGAACGAGGCTGTTGAGGTAGCGGTTTTGGGACACGTGGCTATGGATCCTACTCAAAGTATTCGAAGCTTGGCTGACGCGTCAGGTGTAGCGCGATCGAGTATTCAGAAAATTCTCAAGTCACATCCATTCCATCCATACAAACTAAAACTTGTACATGGACTGAACGAAGACGATTTTGACAGACGTCAACAGTTTTGTGAGGAAATGTCTGAGCGTCTGAGAACAAATCCCAATTTGCTGTTCAATATTTGTTTTTCAGACGAGAGTAAATTTTTTGTTAATGGAAACGTAAATCGTCACAATTGCCGCTACTGGAGCGATACCAATCCCAGGTTATTACGTGAGGTCCACACACAAACTCCGCAGAAGTTGAATGTTTGGTGTGGTATTTTTGGCAAAAATATTATTGGACCACTTTTTATAGATGATAATTTGAATGGACAAATGCATTTACATCTTCTTGAGAATGCCATCGATCCCATGATAACGGATATTATCGAAAACGATGGAGATTATTCGGAAGACA
Source organism: Chrysolina oricalcia (assembly GCA_944452925.2). Classification (NCBI taxonomy): domain Eukaryota; kingdom Metazoa; phylum Arthropoda; class Insecta; order Coleoptera; family Chrysomelidae; genus Chrysolina; species Chrysolina oricalcia. The sequence goes on along the minus strand of OX101817.2, from coordinate 20,230,086 downwards.
ACCTCCATTTTCAACAAGATGGAGCACCACCTCACTATGCAGTGGCGGTTAGAAACTTTCTGGATGAACGATATACCAATCATTGGATAGGGCGACGAGGACCAATTGAGTGGCCAGCTAGATCACCGGACCTCAACCCGTTGGATTATTTTTTATGGGGGCATCTCAAAAGCAAAGTTTTTGCCACTCCGCCAGAGTCACTAGAGGATCTACGTGGTCGAATTGTAAACGAATGCGGCAGAATAACTCCAGAAGTATTGGAAAACGTTCGTAATAGTTTCGAAAGTAGACTTTATCATTGTATGGAGGTAGGAGGGGCTCATTTCGAGCAATTAATAAATTGAATTTCGATAAGGGGGATGAAGTTGCGTGACTAAATTCATCACTGACATGTGTCCCCCTAGAAATCAAAATCGACGTGTTTCAGCGTTTCCGAAAATAATTTGTCATTTTCCAGTAAATCCGTGTGGAAAGTTTTCGTTGGGACACCCTGTATAGAAAACCATAGGTGGGCCGAACTTGAAAATTTGGGAGTTCACTATTGTTGATAAGTGCTATCCGGCTAAAATATTTTGAAGATTGTGGCACTTCCGGTTGTACCGGAAGTTGACACCAACTTCGTTATTTTAAATGGGACACCCTGTATATTATCAAGGTTTTTAGATTTTACGCATGATTCTGAATATGTATAATGTCCTATATCCAAGTCTAACCGTTTTCGAAATAATTCAAATTTTAAGTTGAAAATTGCGTTTGCAGACCGAAAAATATTTTTTCAGTAATATTTCGATATCAATTCGATTAGAGTTATACAGGGCGTTCACCAGAAAATGATATAGATCCGGTTGAAAAAATTATTGTAAGTCCATTTTTTCAAATGGAAACCCCCCAATTTTATATTCTCATTCGATTTGGCATCGAAAATGAAGCTAACTTTGAAAAAGGTTATCTATGCCTACACTCAACAGTTTTCGAAATATTGGCGAATTAACCTGTCTCAGTTCCAGAAAATCTCGTATTCTTGAATTTACTTATTCTTAGTTGTTCATGGCGCCCGCAGTTGCGTTGGAAACAATCAACTGCCAAGGAAATGTCATTGTAATCAATCATGCCGGCTCGTTTGAATTATTCGAATGAAGATTACTTAAATCTATTTATTACTTAGGGCGAATTTGCTATTCCGTATCCGCAGAAGCAGAAGCCCTCACAAAATTCTGTTAAACGAATTATAGACAACTTCAAAAACTTTGGATCCGTCAATGCAAGAGTGCAGAGAAACAAGCCAATTGTTGATGATGAAGACATTGAAATTGCCATTTTGGGATATTTTGCTGCATATCCAACAATATCTTTGAGGCAAGTTGCAAGAGAATCAGGATTGTCAAAAAACTCAGTACACAGAAAACTGCGCAAACATAAATTTCACCCATATAAGTTCTCCATAGTTCAGCACCTGAAAGAAACAGATTTTCCTCGAAGAGTGAGATTTTGTGAATTCGATTTAACTTGGTCGCAAGGGAACGATTATTTTTGGATAATATTATATGGACAGACGAAGCTAAATTTACAAAGAATGGTGTCTTTAACCGACATAATTGCCATTATTGGAGTTACTCAAATCAGCATGTATTCAGGGAACTGAATTTTCAAGAGTCTTGGCAGTTCAATGTTTATTGTGCGATAAGAAGTGATAGCGTCGTGGCACTGCATTTTTATCAAGAAAACTTAAATGGTGAGTAAAAAACAGGGTAAAGGTAAGCTTATCGGGCTTCTGCGTTTTCAAACACGAATTTTTCAGTCAAAAATCACTCAAAGTATTTCCTTCTTTTGATAGGCCCTTTCTTTACACACTAATCAACCCATATTTCACAATTACAAGCACTATAAACATTATTTTTTCACAAAAAATCCACCCTTCTTTATGACAACACATAACCAACAAATCTGGATATTTTTATCATTTTACATGTAGTGGGTTGGTAACTGCGGGCGCTAACTAAGGTAGTGTTGGGGAATAAGGCCCGGCCGTAAATAAAGCCCTCTGTCTTTTTCCTTGAATTCTGGCAAATTTTTTCAAATCTGTCAACATGGTTAGTTTCATCATCCGAGTGGTAAAGCTTTATTAAAAGATCGTTGACTTCAATTCGCCATTAACAACACTAGGTGATTGTGCAGTTTTAGGCTGCACAGATTATAAGTTCGCAAATAGGTGCGACTTTTTTAATTCAACCTATTTTACCTGAAGAAACAATAGTTCTCCATCAGTTACTATAACAATGGTACTATTTTTCGCACTGAGAGAAAAATTAAAAGAATTGTTCATTTTTTTGGAAATTGCATGTTTGAGAAAAAGTGCTCGCCCGGTAATAAGGCCCTACCAACGGTCGCGTAATAAGGCCCGCGGGTAATATGCGAAAGTGTCTAGAATGTGGAACTTGGTTACACGAAACTTGCATAGGACTGACGACTGAAGATGTTGAGGATTTTTAATGTAGGGAATGTTCTTAAAATTTAGTCAATCAGTTTTTTTTAATAATTTAATTTTCTTGTTTGAGTTTTGGTTTATCACTTTTTGTAGAAAATAATGTTTATTTTTGTTTTTTCTATTAGAGTTTCATTGAATTTCTACCATTTCTGATTGATATAAATGATCTGTATATATTTATATTTACAATAAATAAATATATTCTGCATAATTTACTATGGGCTTTATTACCCTAATAGGCGGGTAATAAGGCCCAACAGCAAGTTTTTGAAACTTGTCTCATTTTGGTTACTACGGTATTCAAGGAGACGAATATTGATGTTAACATAGCGGCAAACATCACAAACAATCATCTCATCAAGTTTCGGATTTTTTGAATGAAATATAAAGGATATAGAAATTTGCAAAAGTTAAGTGGGCCTATTACCCAACACTACCTTATTCAAATTTGATTCTGGGCAGATAAGTTCCCCTTCATTGCTATGTTCAATTGTTTAAATTTCGCCATTTTGGTGCTTTATTTAACGTAAATATTATAAACTGAAAATGTTAAAATTCTATGAATTTCTTATTAATTTTTTAATTAAATTGGGAGTGTTTTTGGGTTCAGTGCAAAGAAAATACATCTGGACAAAGATACATTGTTGTACCGATGTCAATGAATAGTTAGCGCGCGCAGTTACCAACCCACTACCTATAAAATGATAAAAATATCCAGATTTGCTGGTTATGTGTTGTCCTAATTAAAGAAGGGTGGATTTTTTGTTTAAAAAATAATGTTTTTAGTGCTTGTAATTGTGAAATATGGGTTGATTAGTGTATAAAGAAAGGGCCTATCAAAAGAAGGAAAAACTTTGAGTGACTTTTGACTAAAAAATTCGTGTTTGAAAACGGTCAATTTTCAATGTTTGGAGAGACATAGTAGTAGAGAGCGCCGCAAAATAATTTCAGATTCGTGTTTAGGAGACAAAACTATGTAACATCACTTTTTTTGTTTGCGCAGAAACCCGATAAGTTTACCTTTACCAAAAACAGATGTCAATTTCGAAACAAGAATAGGATGAGATGTACTTTTTTGCAGGTGAAGGATATTTGAATATTTTGTATAATTTCGAAAATGAGTACTTGGACACTTTACCAATTGCTGATTATAGAAACCTATTTTATCAACATGACGGGGCACCTTCGCATAATGGTCACTTAGTCAATACTCATTTACAAGAATTGTTTCATGACCAGTGGATAGCCAACAATGGATCATTTCTTTGGCCGCCCCGCTCTCCAGATTTATCAGTGATTTTTTCATTTGGGGTACAATTAAAAATCAAGTCTATGAAACTCAATTGACTACCATGGAAGATTGTATGCAACGAGTGAGGAATTCATTTGAGAATCTCAGACCCGAATTATTAGTGAGATGTGAAAAATGTTTGGAAGATGAAGGGCGCCAATTCGAATATTTACTGACCAAATAATTTTTGTATATCTCTCAATATCGTTAATTGTTCTCTTTCATTCGAATTGTTTTAGAATTTCTTTATCTACATTTTTGTATTGGCAGAGATGGAATGTTTTTAAAGTTTTCTATAATTCGTTTAACAGAGTTTTGTGAGGGCTTCTTCTTCTGCGGATACCGAATAGCAAATATATCCCATTTTCTTGAGATAACCCTATTACATTCGCCATAAATAATAAATAGATTAAGTAATCTTCATTTGAATAATTCAAACGAGCCGGCATGATTGATTACAATGACATTTTCGTGGCAGTTGAGTGTTTCCAACGCAACTGCGGCCAACTAAGAATAAGTAATCTCAAGAATACGAGATTTTCTGGAACTGAGACATGTTAATTCGCCAATATTTCGAAAACTATTGAGTGTAGGCTTAGATAACCTTATTCAAAGTTAGCTTCATTTTCGATGCCGAATCAAATGAGAATATAAAATTGGGGGGTTTCCATTTGAAAAAATGGACTTACAATAATTTTTTCAACCGGATCTATATCATTTTCTGGTGAACGCCCTGTATAACTCTAATCGAATTGATATCGAATAAATCGATACATAATCGTAAATAAATGATCATGTCCAGAAATAAAAAAATATATTTTTCGGTCTGCAAATGCAATTTTCAACTTAAAATTTGAAATATTTCGAAAACGGTTAGACTTGGGTATAGAGAGAGAGAGAGAGAGAGAGTATGTGTTTATTATCCAAGATATAAAATCTTATTGACAAACACTGGTAAAAATAAAACATAAATAATAACACTAAATACACTAAATACACTAAATATAGAATTGTACGGAAAACAAAACAAAACATAATAATATAATTAAATATAAACAATAGCATCTATACATTATATATTAATACATATTACATACTATGATCATCATCAGTGTCATATCAGTGTCATATCGATCCGTCATTAAAATATTCGGTCAAGTTATAATACGCTTTTTGTACCAGTCTTTCATGTAACTTTTTTCTAAAAGCTTTGAGAGAATCCAAGTTCTTTATATCTGCGGGTAATTTATTATACATTTTGACACCGTTGTAAATTATTGAGTCTTTGATCAGTGTGGATTTAGGAATAATTAATGATAGATTATTTGCATTTCTTGCAGTGCGATTGTTATTTTCGTATAGGGTTTTATTCTTGTAAATGAGACATGTAGTTTCTATCACGTAAATAGAAGTCAGCGTCAGTATTCTGTGTTTCAGAAAGAGAGGTTTGCAAGAACTCAACCTAGATACTTGGCACAAATACCGCACTGCCCTCTTTTGCAGCAGAAATATACTCTCAAAGAGTTCATTACTACATGAACCCCAGAACTGAATTGCATATCTCAAGTTTGACTCAATGAGAGCGAAATAAACATTTTTGGCAGCGGCATAACCTAACTCTTTGACTGTAGACCTGAGGGCAAAACAGCCAGACGATAGTTTTTTGTTCAATTTGTCAATATGATTGGTGAATTTCAAGTTGGTATCTATGTTAAGCCCCAAGAATTTTATATTGCTGTCAGATGGTATTGAGTCTGTCTCTAGTTCTATATCAGGAATAAGACATTTAAACGTGAGTAATTTCGTTTTATTGAAATTTAAACATAGAAAATTTGCATCGCACCACAATTTGATTTTTTGTAGGTCTTTTGTGACTTTTTTACGAAGCAGTACCACATCTTCAGAGTGCCATAGAATGGTAGTGTCGTCGGCAAATAAAGTGAAGGAACCTGATATATCTAAGAGGGATAGATCGTTAATATATAGGACATTATACATGAAACATGTTCAGAATTATGCGTAAAATCTAAAACTTTGATAATATACAGGGTGTCCCTTTTAAAATAATGAAGTTGGGGTCCACTTCAGGTACAACCAGAAGTGCCACAATCTTCAAAATATTTTAGCACTTATCAACTATAGTGAACTCCCAAATTTTCAAATTCGGCCCACCTATGGTTTTCTATATATTGATCGATGCAGTTCCCGGAGGGACGCCCTGTTTTTGACGCCTAGTCTCAAAGAAAATAACAGATATTCATAGTGAATTCATACCATACTAATATTCAAGCGGTTCTTCATACTAGCCTGATAATAGTCTGTAAGTGACTAGAAACAATACTTAGGACGCTATTGCTTTTTTATATCGATCTTAAAATTGTTGAAAGAAAATTTTTGGATTATTTGGGAAAGATTAGTACACATGTTGTCAAATGGGTTTGTCTGATTTGCAGTTAGTCTCATCCGATAATTTTTTATTTGTTTAGCTCGCTTGGTATAGGTGGAGTGTTTTAGTTTATAATCGTAATTGTTCCTAGATGTACAGGGTATTGCTAAATTCATTTGAAAAACAAATCTGGAGAAGATTCCTTGTTGTAAATTAGGTATAATGGGTCTGTCCATAAAAATGTTTCGAAATAAAATATAATAAAGGTTATTAATTTTAACCCCTTATAACAAATACCCATGTTAAGAATTAAGACTTTTATAATTTACAACGAAGAATCTACTACCGAATTCATTCGCATGAATTTAGAAACAGCGTTTAGGTATAAAAACTTTTCAAGATAATGTGTCTAATTGATTTTTATTCAATCTTATGTCGATTGCTATTATTTTTGGATGATCGATTCAAGAAACATAGAAAATAATTATTACTAAGCTCTGGGCTTTCATTCAGAACATCAATCCCCAAGTTCAACTCGCTAAAATTTCAATCAAAATAATTTTCGTGATAATTAAAATAATGTATTCGCTCATAAACGAGGTCTTGTTATACACGTTGCAGTCCTGATTATAGGGGATTTCTGTTAATATTTAATTTGCGCATCAAAGAACCCAGCACGAAAACAAATGGGAAATTGGATTTTGGTCGAATTGGCTGAAAGTTCAGTATAGAAATTATATTTCTATGGTATGTTATAGTTGGATGGGTCATTAGAAGAATGTGTGAGCTTGAAAGATTTTGTATTCGTTGTTTCTACGGCCAAAGTTCGTATAAATGTAGTAGTTGGGTATAGGATTGTATAAAGAAAAAAGCCTTTTCGTTATCCGAAATAACCTGAAAAATAGATGAAAATTTATTGATCGGAACTCATAAACATGTCCAATTATAATCTTATTAACTATAGTATAATAGGGTAAACCGGGTGACAATGGCCATGCCTATAGCTCGCTCATTCACTCACTAACCGATTTGAATGAAAGAACCCCGCACAAACCTTATGGAAACTGGCCCTCTGTCGAATTGGCTGTAACTTTGAGAAAACGAAGTTCTCGGCATCCCGAACAAAAGTCTCCACGGGCACAAAAAGATCCCATGAGTAGTTTCGGAGGTATGGGACCTACAAGTCCAAGACTTTTAATGATGTTGCACCTGTAAGTAGACTTAGCTGGGAGTCAAAATAACCGTGAACTTGAGCTAAGGCTGTTGAAAAATAGTATTTTTGAATCCTACCGTTTAAAAGCAAGTGATGGAAATGACGGAAAATCGGGGAAAACCTGAAAAAACGTGTAAAACTCGCTTAAAATCTACATTTTTCACTGTCGAGATGTAAACAGTCTAGATTTTTTCAAAAAAATATTTTATTTTCAGAACTTCAAACCTCTCGCTTAATAATAAAGTGTGGGAGAATCGGAAAATCCAAGAAAATACAGAAAAGCTTGGAAAACGTATTTATTCAAGAGGAAGAAAATGCCTGTACACACGTTGTGCCAGACTCGGATGCAGGTTGCTAACCCGAGACAATACGTTTGATAACTGTATTTGAATTTTTTTGTTTATCAATAAGATGAGAAAAAAATTCGCGCGAGCCATAGTTACATACTTATACAAAAGAAATGGCATTTCCTACTACGCAAAATCTTTCTATAGACGCTATTATATGTCCATACGAATAGATCACCTTGTAATGTAAATAGAATTGTCAGTAAGACAGTTGACAGACAGACGAAACTTCATAACTTCATAACGACAGCGAAAAATGTAGATTTTAAGTTTTCCACGATTTTTCAGGTTTTCCCCGATTTTTCGACATTTCCATCACTTTTACTTTTAAACAGTAGGATTCAAAAATACTATTTTTCAACAGCCTTAGCTCAAGTTGACGTATATTTTGACTCCCAGCTAAGTCTACTTACAGGTGCAAAATCATTAAAAGTCTTGGACTTGTAGGTACCATACCTCCGAAACTACTCATAGGATCTTATTGTGCCCGTGGGGACTTTTGTTCGGGATGACAAGAACTTCGTTTTCCCAAAGTTACAGCCAATTCGACAGAGGGCCAGATTCCCATAAGGTGTGTGCGGGGTTCTTTGGTACATTTACAGGGTGGGTCACGGTCGATGGTACCTTAGACGTTTACGGAGAACGGGACATAGGATCGTTCTGAAAATTTGGTTTCTCAAGTAGTTGCTCTTGGTCTATCGATCTAAAATATTTTCATCAATGCAGCGTTGCCGCTTATACCAGAAAGTAGCAGCATCTTTGTTATTTCAAATGGGTCACCCTGTATATTACCGCATTTTTGAACTTGTCATTCCTTTCTGATTATTTCTGCCTCATACCCTCCTATACATATCTCTAACGGTTTTTGAGATATTGGTTATTTTCCATATTTTTTATCCAAAACATAGCTCGAATTGAATGTTTATTTCTGCGGTATTTGGATTAGGAAGTTGTAATTTTGTGTTTAGTTCATCGAGATCATGTACATTGATTCTGTATAGAGAAGTTTGTTCTGCGTTATACAAGGTCGTTCAAAATTCATGAGCTTACTGCTATAGACACGAAAAGGGTTGAAAGTGTGTTTTTTTAAATGGAACATCCTGTATATTATGAAATGTCCTCAAACATGACTAAATTTTCTTCGAATTGATATATCATGTTCCTATACCTAAATAGCCAGAATTCCGAGAGAATAGAAATTTTCACTTGTAATCTCCCAAGTGCTTGAATTATTGCTGGAAATTTTTCGAGTACATGAATATTTTTGAAAATTCAAGTACGAGATAATTATTACGGCAATTAATTCAAGCACGAGGGGGATTCGGTAAGAAAATTTCACACCGAGAAATGAAAATCATCCAACAATTCATAAGAAATAACTAACGATGGTTTCACCTGAAATATTTATAACCACTGAAATATTGATATGTAAAATACTTACAAAATACTACAAAATTTTCATCAATAAATGTGTTTAAATTTGGAACAAAAAAAAAAATAAAAAGTTATGTTCTTATCGTGTATTGAACCATCGACCTAGCGACTCATGGGCCGCAACACTACCGCTGAGCTACGGGATTTATGACGAAAACTTGTGACAAATGGTGTATTGAACTTCTTCTGAAATATGATTTCATAATTGACAATGTCTGCAATAATCGTGGAGAAAATATTTTCAGACACATTCCAAATATCTAGTAAATACATAATTATCTCCTTTCATATGAAAACTAGACCTCCATTTGTACATTGGAGCAAAATATCTACTTGTCACATGTCAAATGTTTGACAGAAAAATGTCCACTTATTAATTTCGCCCAGGGTACCCAGGGTTGCCATGGTATCTAAACAAGAACGAATTTTTTGATTGGCTACAAAAATCGATTTATTTTTCTCATATTCATCTAAGGTGGCTATTAAATGTCATGATGGTACATGACATTATGAAAATTTGACAATTAGTGCACTATTAATAATACCGTTGTGTGTTTCTTAACGAAAGTGACTCAAAAATAATTGAAATGGAGGGAAATAACTATTCAAACGAAGTTCTGATGAAATTGTTTATTCTTCATGGAAAATGTGAGGGAATTATAGCAAGAACGTGCAGAAAATTCAATGAAACGTACCCTGATTTACAACCAATGAACAAAAGGAAGTTTGTACGATTGCAACATAATTTCATTAATTATCTGTCAAGAATTAGAAAACGTTCACAATAAATTTTCAAAATGCCGACCATTGGGTTCCAAACATTTCAAAATCTGGGTATTTGGAGATACAGTTGTAGCACTCCTTATTTCACTGGTATCTAGCTTTTTTTTTTGTTGTAGATTTAAACAGATTTATTGATGAAAATTTTGTTAAGTATTTTACATATCAATATTTTAGTGGTTATAAATAGTTCAGGTGAAACCATCTTTAGTTATTTCTTATGAATTGTTGGATGATTTTCATTTCTCGGTGTGAAATTTTCTTACCGAATCCCCCTCGTACTTGAATTAATTGCAGTAAATTTATCTCGTACATGAATTTTCTGAAAATTCATGTAGGTACTCGAAAAATTTCCGGCAATAATTCAAGCACTTGGGAGATTACAAGTGAAAATTGCTATTATCTCGGAATTCTGGCTATTTAGGTATATGAACATGATATATCAATTCGAAGGTAAATTACTCATCTTTCGGAATATTTCATAATATACAGGATGTTCCATTTGAAAAAACGCACTTTCAACCCTTTTCGTATCTAGCAGTAAAATCATGAATTTTGAACGACCCTGTATAACACAGAACAAACTTCTCTATACAGAATCAATGTAAATGATCTTGATGAACTAAACACAAAATTGCAACTTCCTAAGAATCCAAATACCGCAGAAATAAACATTTAATTCGAGCTATGTTTTGGATAAAAAATATGGAAAATAACCAAAATCTCAAAAACCGTTAGAGATAGGTATAGGGGAGTATGAGTCAAAAATAATCAGAAAGGAATGAAAAGTTCAAAAATGCGGTAATATACAGGGTTACCCATTTGAAATAACAAAGATGCTGCTACTTTCTGGTATAAGCGGCAACGCTGCATTGCTGAAAATATTTTAGATCGATAGACCAAGAGCAACTACTTGAGAAACCAAATTTTTAGAATGATCCTATTTCCCGTTCTTCGTAAACGTCTAAGGTACCATCGACTGTGACCCACCCTGTATATGAGACACAATGTTGGATTGAAAAATATGAAAACAAGAGGGCCGACTGCCGGTTTCGTCAGAATATCCACCAACTTCGATTTTACAAATATAACACCCTGTATGTTTGATGTTTTTCGGATTCTACGGTTCAAATTATATACGACAAAGTTGCCAAATTTTTATTTTACATCAAAAAATAATTTCGACATTTTCCGGTAGAGGTCCCTGACACCGGATGCAGAACGTGTTATGAAGCACCTGATCCCATAATGCATTTGCTGTCAGCTTGCCCAGCTTCTGCGGTCTCAGCCTATTTTATCCACAGGCGCTACGAGTGTTATAATACCATCTTCGTAACTCGTACGGTATAGACGAGTGAGAGGTGTCGAATTTATTCCCTCAGGTAAATACAAGCCAATAATCATGATGTTGTCCTCCTCGACCTCCAAAGTAGGACGATTTTCGTCATGGAGTTTTCCGTTCCAGGTGAAACGAATATCGTTCGAAAGAAGGAGGAGAAGCGGACTAAATATCGGAATGTACTCTCATACCGGTTTGCCGTAATATGAAATCTTAGTCGGACGAATGCAGAAGGCCATCATCCTTGGTTCAATTCGTCTGCTCAGGGCACATGATTCTCGGATTCAATAGTCACTCACCCTACGAACGTGGGAAGTGTTTGTTGGGGTAAACGACTACAGTGCGTCTTCCGGATGGATCGGAGCTTCGGAGACATGGCCAGACTAGAATATTCCCAACAGAAAAAAAATCCAACCAAATTGAGGAAAAGTCTTTATTTTTTAAGTTATAGATAAAAAATACAACTTAATTGTTTTGGGTCAAAATGTATCTGCTTTGTAAAGTTAAATTTTAAATTCGTAAATTACTATTTTTTTTTCATATGGCATGATGGTTGCTCGTCGGGTTAGGAAACAAGATTTTTTTTTCAAATTAATCGTAATAAAGATTAATTTGAAAAAATCGGTTTTAAATAAATCCGCATGGAACGGATTCTTGAATAATCCACTGAATTGCAAGTACTTTGCATGTAACAACTAAACTTTTATCATATTCGAAATGTCTTCAACTTTGTCGGCCGCAAACTTTACACGCGAATACGGCGAACATTCGTTTCATTCTTAAGAAGACGAAAACGACGTGTTCGGGGGGTTTGTTTGAGCTACAAATCACAGTAGCAACTAAGGGGATTTCTTAACAAGGCGTCGCGACGTCTTATATGTTCTTTTTTCTGAAGCTGTATAGACCTGCACCCCGTTGAGTAACACAAATTGAAACCAAAGCCGGGTATTTGTTCTTGGCTGGGTTTTTATGTGCAAACTTCTGATGAGCCGACTATACTTTTTATCGGTGATACGAGCGTAGATGTGGAGGGAGCATTTTGTAAGTTCAGATATCATTATCTTGTGTGTGACGGTTTTTTTTGTTTGTACAAAAAGTCAAAAGAAGGCAAAGGCAGTAATTTCCATACAGTACCATATCAGTTTCGTGGCTTACGTTACTTTTTTCCAGGATTTGTTTGTACGAGGATGCATTGAAAAATTTGACAGGTATAAACCGTGGGTAGTATTACACAGTTTAGGCAAGCAGCTACTTTGTTACAACGTCACATTTCGGGTACCGTGCTATCATTTTTATAATATTTAATGAGACACCCTATATACTTTTCCACTTCTGTAAAGGTCTTTCTTATACTAATTCGGCGATACCTATGTTTTTTTGGAAGGCACTTAGAAACGCTAAACAAATTTTTACTAAGGTTTTTTATTCGAAAACAAAGAGAGCTTAGAAAAAACTTTGATAACCATTATTAAAACTTTAGTATTGGCAATTAAAAAAAGCACCTGTATTTGGGACTGGGTCTCACTTTAATTGCCCTAGGAAAAAAAAAGACCCAGACAGTGTTTACTTGCCATTATCAAACTGAAATTCAAATATAACATATAATGCCTTGCTACCTACCATCAAATGAAGTACAGTAATGACATAAAGTTTTTGTCCTTAATACATATTTTAATTGTTATTATTGTCGGTTTTATTTGATATTAGAAAAAACGTATTTGTTGTTATTGAAGTATATATTTGGTATTGGTCGTATAGATGATAGACCTAAAGCGTCTATAATCGATTTTTTTGTGTGTGAATTGTGAATATCGTGAACTTTATGATGGAATTCTCGAAATTACTGGAAGCTTTGATCAAGAAAGTTTTTACCAAAGTTTAGGCTTCATATATCATTTATGCACATAAAATATTACTTATAGTATAAAAGTCAACAATATATTTTGTTTTTCCACATGAAATATATCATTTTCAATATAAAATATTAATATTATAAGTACAAGAAAACTCAAACTTTCACTTTTGAGATATTCCATATAAAAAACATACTGTATTACTAACTATTATATACTGCAAGAAATATTTCATATGCATAAAAAAATGATAGTAAGCCCAATCGTCGATAAAAACTTTCCTGACAAAAGAATGTATACTCACCTTGAAAACTATCGAAAAAAATTTATAATCCCCAAAATTCCAGTAATTTCGGGAATTCCATCATATTATTATGGTTCACGATATTCTCAACTGATATTAAAGACGCACTGTTCGGTCTATCTATCCTATATATAAGACGCGACGCAATCATACATTTCACACCCTGATCGAACACTGATGATCGTAACATTCATAACTGTTCTGACATCGCAAATTGCAAAACTAGCCAGGATTCGTTGCTAATGGCCGTCGATGAAGAATATGCGCATGCTCGTCATCTATTTAATGACTCTGATATTAATGAAAATACCAAAATAGACTACCTACAAAACAAAGAGTCTTTGGAACTAACTCTCTGTGTGCTTGTGACCATCAATGATACTCAATTATATATTGTAGTAGATTTAAACTCTAGTTAACTGACTAAAATAATGTATTTAATGAAATACAATGATACAATAACACAATACTCTAATTTACATAACAATCACGGGACTAGGTATTTATATTCGACTTTCACTTCACTGACCGCCCCACTGTCCGCTGCGTAGTTCTTTTTATATCCGACGTTGACTTCTCTGAATGCTCCAGAATTTTCCTTCGAATCGCCCAGACTCACCGAAACGTCCAGATTCTTCTCGGTGCAAGCGCATCGACAGTCTCCCGCGATTGGTCGCTAGCTATACGTGAGAGTTCAGGTCCGGCATCGCCCGCAGCTTCGCCACAATATCTTTAATTATGACAAGGAGCAAGTTATTTGTACTTAGTGCTACCGTTGACTGAAGTATGGAAACTTTGATAATGATAATTACTTCATTGTCAGTGTTCTTTTTTTATTTCCAGCAAGTGCTGCACTTTAGCGCTCGTAAGTGAAAAACTTATTACTGTTATCAAAATAGTGTCAAGTGCATTTGGACCGTTTTTCTCGGTGTAAGTAAATTTCTTGTGCATGCTGCTTGAATACTTTCTGGTGTAACAGATTGGCAACCTGCTCTGATTTCTGTTTAGTAAATCATTTACATCGGTTGGAGCTGTAACATACACTAATCATTTTAAATATCCCCAAAGAAAACCGAGGTTATATCTGGTGAACGAGCCGGCCAAAGTATTGTACCATTTCTCCCAATCCATCTGTCTTGGAAATACACGTTACTTGCTGAGCAAAATGAGGAGGTGCACCATCCTGTTGCCACCACATAGTCGCTCTCTCATGAAGGGGAATGATCTCAAGCAAATGGGGAAGAATATTCTGGTGAAAATCTGAATACTTTTCGTCTGTCAAGGTGCCGTCATAAAAATACGGCACAATCAAGCGACTATTAAACAAACCGCACCAAACATTTATCCACAAAATAATTTGGAAATGCCTGTCTCGCACCTAACTGGGATTTTCAACCGACCACTAGTGAAAATTAAGTCTATTAACTATTACCGTCATTGTGAAAGCGGCATTCGTCACTCCACAATATTTTATTTAAAAGAAAGGTCCTCTAAGGGGCGTTGGAATCATCCCTTGCTCAGAATATACTATTCATTTTCAAAACGGGAAATAATAATTTAATTGTTTCACTGTAGATAGAGCTAATATTGCACAATAATGTGCTATTTTATGAAACAAATTATTAACCCTCTCCCACAACTCTTATAAGGAAACTCAAAAAAATGTATTCTTGATTAGGGGAAGGTGGGGGAATTCTACGCACATAAACAAAACCATCTGTATTGTTGTTAACAAAGTGATTGAAACTGTTCAAATTAATACAGTTAACAGTTGAAGGGGCATCCTAAACCTGTGTACCACATTATAGTCAAAAAGTAAATAAACATTATGAAATTACCAATTTTAGCTTTTGGGTTGGTGCGTAAAATTACCCGTCCTTGTGGGTAATTTTGCGCAGGGTACCGGGAAATTTTGCGCATTTGAAAAACTTGACAGCTTTGATTTCTTATTAAGAAAAGAGAACATTATGATTCAAATTATTTATTTCTTGCATATGTCACATTCATATTGCTTATAATCTTCTCTCGCAGTGCAATCGGCATGCGCCCAATCCAAACAAGACACACATTGATACCACAGTTCTCTGTCTTTCCCGAATTCGCCACAAACTAGGCAGATATCCTCTGTGCTAGTAGGATCAACATCGTCCAGTTCATCATCATCACATATATCTTTCTCGTCATATTCCGATTCCTCCGTTTCACTATCTTGAAATTTAATCTTTTTAACATGAGGTAATTTTTTTCTTTCCTGCGAAACATTCTCTTTAGCTTTTAGTTTCCTTATCTTTTTGTCGGCAGCAGCTGCCTTCTTCTTGTTTCTCTCTTCTCTCTTCAGGTCAGATTCTTCAAGAATTTCCTTCATCGGTGTGGATGTAAGGATTTCAGATCGTTTTTTTTTTTGTACACTTCCTAGTTTTTTTTGAGATCATTTGGACCTTTGGTATTGGCAATAAATCAGAAAAAGAAACATTGGCTTTTGATGTTCCTGGTATAGGATCTATTTCAGAATTTACATGTGGGGTTGCCTCTGGAGTGATGTTGCCCTTTTCATTAGTAACCTGATCTTTTAGTAGCTCGGTGTCAGTAATGTTCTGATCTTCTACTTCATGTTCTATGGCAACTGGACGAAATTCTTGAGCTGGTGAAAAATCTTCATCTGTGAATTTATCTGGGTCGAAGGGAAAAACTCCAGCAGATCTAAAGCCAGCAATCCCTTTTTCCATTGTAGCAACTTTCAAATAGGCTTTGTTGAAAATCTCAGCTAACTGGAAGTTAGTTATTCTCTGATGCGGATGTGATCGGAGATATAATTCACACTCTCTATTATAGGCTCCCTTGAGAGGGCTGTAAAATGTCAGATCGAGAGGCTGTAGCTTATGGGATGTGTGCGGAGGTATGGATACGAGATGAATTGAATGAGCTTTACAGAATAAATATATCTCCATTGAAATATGACTGGTATGGTTGTCAAGTATCAATAAAACAGGTGACTCTTTATTGGGATAGACATGACATTTAAAGTGTTGCAACCACTCATAAAACAGCTCATTATTTATCCATCCATTATCGGAGCAGTGATATATTGCACCTACCGGGCCATTATTTTGAAGTTGAGTATTCATTCGCTTCCTGGGGAAGATAAACATTGGTGGAATGTACCCTCCAGCCGCACTCATCGCACAAACAATTGTAACGGTCTTTCCTCTTTCCAAAGAAATCGCAGAACCTACTTGTTTCTGTCCCTTAGGACCCAAAATTCTTGAGGGTCTTTGTACCGTTGTTATACCAGTCTCATCAACGTTGTACATCCGATCTGGCTGAAATTGAAATTTATCTAACACAGAAGCAACGTTGGAATAAAATCGCTTGACCTCGGTTTTATTGAATCCGATTATTCGATTGATACTTGTGCCCTCCGGTTTTCTCAAACTTACTTCTTGGTTTCTCTTTAAGAACAGACTTACCCAGTCTCTTCCAGCAAGTTCAGTCTCTCTGCGAAAATTGTGTCTGATTTCATTCGTCTCAGCATATTTATAAACCAATTGTCTAAGCTCTCCAATAGTGATACCATAAAACATTTTCGCCAGCTGTAAGATATGTTCAGTTAACTCTTTCTCCTGGTTTTCGGTAAAGATAGGCTTTCGACCCAGTTTGGACATTGTTCTCTGTTTCATCCTTATTTTGTACCGAAGAGTCGCCTCAGGGATGTTGAAACTTCGCCCAACTTCTCGAATTTTTCTGCCTGAGGCAACAGCATCCAGAGCTGTTTGAAGGGCCTCATCTGCGATATTGCCACGAGTCGGCACTTTTCGAACGTATGTTCTAGGCATCTCCAATTGAATAATCAACATTAGTTATATCTAGAGTTGTTTTCCTTGTGGTAAACAAGACAGTAATTAACTATCGGGTAATTTTACGCAGCGTAAAATTACCCTCATTTTGTGCGCAATATTACCCCATACCATATCAACTACTTAAATCATATAAAAATATCAGAAAAACTATCGTGATCAACATAATATTAACATACAAATTACCAGTAAGAATCACGTTTTAATTTGATAATATAAAAAAAGTCGTATATGAAAGATTAACGCTTACCTTGTTACACTTTGCACGGCTATTTTTTATAAGAATTTACGTATACTCTCAATGATGTCTTGAAATGAACTAAAAATGTTAGGCACGTGCAAGAATTTCTCCACCCGTAGCCGGTATGCTATGTTAGACATTTTGACTTGCGCACATCACATCAGCAAGAGCGGTTACATTTGAATCGACTCTGCGTACAATTACCCACCGCGTAAAATTCCCCCGCACTCCCCTACTTTCAAATGCATCGTCGAATTAGGGAAATAGCACAAAAAAAAAGATTCGGTGGATTTTTCTGAATTTTCAATATGATGTTCAGTTCAGGTTACTTTGAATATAAATTAATTGGATGACGAACCGCAAAATTTTATTGTTTTGATGCTAGGAGGCATACCACGCTCAGGATAGACTATTTATTATTATTGGCGGAAACAATATTTATACTGATCGACAAGCGTAAGGATGCCTCGGAGAATTGGTTGCGCAGTAGACAAAACCCTGGAGTGGGGCAGGAGCTCAATCTCTCTGCCTTATTAAACAGTAGTCGATCTTTGTCGCACATCTACTCACGCTTTCTATCGTTTACGCATCTCAGAGGCATCCTTACGCTTGTCGATCTGTACATGTTTTATTTTAGATTATGTTGAATGATATTTTAATTACGCCTCATGTTTTGTCATGTTGTTGTCATCAACTTTTTTTTTAAGATATTCTGGAGTGAAAGCGTCCTATTTCTGTTAAAGAAATTGTCCTCAAATAGTTCTGCTCTGCGGCACAAATTCTCGGATTGACAAAAATCTGTAAACATTTTTCAGTAATCAATTTCGTGACCATTTCATACATAACATTACTGTTACTCATTTTTAACGATAACCTATTTAGTTACACCACTATTACTCAGTAATGCTTAACGTTGCTAAATAATATTTTCAGTTTTCAAATATTTTGGAGCCAAATTTGAATTTGAAAAGACAAATATCAACGGATTATAGATGAGGATGTCAGGAACTCATTCTTTTATTTTCGTCTTACAATGTTTTGGTTTCACAAAAATCGGAACTGTACTAGCACGGTTCTGAGTTCAATTACTACTGCGCATTAGTTCTGCGCAAATTCAGAATAGTTCTTGCACAATTCACAATTTGTAACCAAAACAAAGCTATTTTCAACAAAACAGCTCTTCTCAGACAAAAGATTAATGGAAGTTCACGAACTTTGTGTTTTCAGTGTTTCTAAATATATGAACGAAAATAAACACAAGAAAAAGAGGCACGCGAAAAATCGATAACTTAGAATCGCCCTAAACTAAAACAACTGTACTCCATGCATTCTGCTGAATTATTTGCACCACATCGTAAAAAATCTGATGAAAGAATTATTGCATGAAAACAATATAAGTACCAATTCGAATTTTATTGCTGATGAAGAATGTTGGTACAGCGAACGGGCACTGCATGTGTATGGACTAGGTCATTTGGAACTGTTTCTCTTCCATTTGTTCGAAAATTGAGTCACGTCGGCATCGGTCGGTAGTAAAATCACAATTGTTCTTTCACGAAACTTAATTTCATGATGAATATCAGTTTATTTGTCTGTGTACCGAGCCATAAAAAACTGTTTCCATTGAGTAAATATTCCGTATATGTTGCTAGTATTACATAAAAATAAAGTTGAATAACATTGACAGTAAAGTTGACCTAACGCCTCTTCATTACATAAAAAAATTTGCACCAGGAAACATATATTTTTCAGCATCCTTCAATTTGTTCAAAAAGTTGTTTGTTATTGTTGTTATTTCCGTCAACCAATTGCACCCCTACGCGCAACCCTCAGAAGTCTTCGGGAGACTTGTGTGAGCTAGGGAAGACGCAGCCCCTACCTTTAACGTGTGATGCCATGCACGAGACCGATGACCATGCGGGGATTTGAACCCTCGACCAAAGGCGAACGCTCTACCATCACGGCCACCACGGCCCATAGATGCATATACAGAATGGTGGTAAAAGCAGCAACAAAACTTTATTTTAGAGGTAAAAATAGCATACCATCTTTTAGGATTTCTCTCTATGGAGATGAGAGAAGCAACTATTATTGCTCTATCGAAGAAAAACTGTCCACTAACATTACTTCTCCAAATGATCCATTACGTTATTTTAATGTATAGATTGGCAAGGATAGCTGCAACTCTGAGATGCGCGAACTATATTCAGAGAGGGTAAATATCTACTACCAATTTTAATCGGGAAGGACAAGAAACGACACCGGCTATTCTACTTCGCACCCAATATTCAGAGTCGCAGCTATATATGCCAAGCTGTAAAAGACACATTCTTTCTCTCTCCGACAAACCCTGAGGAACTCGAAGATATATTGAAAAATGTGAAAAATAAACATACAACCGGCTGGGATGACATTTCTGCCAAGGTTCTACTTCATCTTCCAGATGATGCTATGAGTGTGCTAGCAGATGCAATTAACAAATCATTTGTGAATGGAATTTTCCCAGAATGTGTGAAGATAGCTATAATAAATCCAGTGCACAAAGGATGGCATTGTGATGTTATATCAAACCTGAGACCGATTTCACAATTTCGAAATTATTTGAACAACTGGTAAAGAAAAGGATCATATCTCTCTTGGACAAGAATAATATACCTACTCGACTCTAGCCAATTCGGATTGATCATGCTATGTTCGCCCTGCTGGAGAATATATACTTGAGGATCATCGAGGGTAAGGCAGTCGCAGCAGTATTTTGTGACCTCACAAATCCTTTGACTGCGTAAGCAGATAAAAAATACTCCTGAATAAATTAGAAATGTATGGTTTTAGAGACATTTCACAGAGATGGCTCCACTCATATTCATCTGAGAGCACCCAAAGAGTCTCATTACACGGTGAGATGTCTAAGTCTCAAGTCATGTCGTGTGGGGCCCCCAAGGTTCGGTACCGGGCCCACTCTTGTTTCTCTTATATATCAACGATTTGGCCTCAATTAACGTCGAAGGAAAATTCACTCTATTTGCAGATGATCCCACAATAGTATGACATAGTAAGAACAATACTGAACTTAATGATCTCGTTGCGGAAGATGTGGAAAAAGTGAAGTAATAGTGTAGCCTCTAGCGAATAAACCATCTCTTAATTTCTCGAAGACACGCAACTTAACCTTCAAATGCAGGCTCAATGAAATTTGTATAGGTGCTTCACCAACAGCAAATTCTTGGACTCTTTGTGGATGAGGATGAGGACTCTTTGTGCAAAAAACTGGCTTCAGGATGCTTTGCAACTAGGGTGATTGCGAAAGAACTAAATTTTTCTGCAGCAAAAGCTACATACTTTGCTTTAATTGACTCTCATTTGAGATAAGGAATATGTTTTTGGGGCAACAGTTCTCAATTTTCAGTTAACTCGGTATTCGTCATTCAAAACGTTTGCAGAGCAAAAAAGAGACCCTTGTGAAGATCTGTTTAAAACCCACAGAATAATGACATTGACTTGTATATTTATATTGGAAGTTGGATGTTTGATCTAAAGAAAATACCGCAATGAAATGAATTCTACTTCTAATCATAATACAAGGCATGACAACCACATGATTCCTTTACCAATACCCAGGAGCACGATGTTCAATCACTTGTCATTGGATGTTCGATCCTTATCCGTATATTTGAAATTCAGAAATGCCGTCAAGGAGCTACTTTTAGATCATGCATTTTATTCATTGGAGGAATTTTACAATGAAATATTTTATAATGTAAATTTCTTTCCTATACGCATTTTTTATCAATATTTTATCAGGTTATGTTTCAATAAGTGTCAGTGGCTGTTTTTATCTATATTTCATTAGGTTAGGTTCGTGCATTTTACTCTTTGAATGTTTGTCAGTTATCTGGTATTTCTATCACTTTAACCACTCATCTTAGTATTATGCTTCTATTATAGAGTGTAGTCCTTATGATTTTATATCAATTATACCGGGTGTCCACAGAAAGTGGCTCGCCCCTATAACTTTTTTGTTTTTTGAAGATAATAAAATTAAATATGGGGGATCTGTATAAGACAAAAAACTGTATCTTTTGGCAAGTGACTGAGCTTCATGCAACTTCCGGTTTCATCAGAAGTGACATAAACTTTCGATTTTCAAATGGGACATATTCAGTTAGTTTTTCTCCATATGATTTACTGAATACAAAAATGTGATACTTGTCACTTTTTGTAACCGAATTTTATTTTTATCTTGAAATTTATTTTTTATATATAGTTCTATATGGATTTCTTCATATCACTAATTTCAGTCCTAAAATTTTGAGAATAATACAACTTGTCAAAATGTATCTGCTATGCAAAATTCCATTTTAAAGTTTCTATTACTAATTGTTTTCAGATGGCAACATGGTGGCTCGTAGGAATAGGAAAAAGAGCATTCGAATACGATTCATTTGACACTGCACATTAATAGAATTCAAACGAACTTCGGTAAAATAACTTTAAAGATTACATTAGAAATAAAATAAAATATAAGATTTGAGTGCATCGAACAACCTGTAACCAACAAAACTGATAGAACAAAATCAATAATCCAAAGGCTAATAACAAAATCTTCTTACATAAATATTATCATCAACATGTTCTTTAAATAATTACACTATAAATACCTAATTTACTTATGCAGAAGCGAAGTAAAATAAGATGTCGATCTCCTTAATGATTTTGTTTAATCAGTTGTGTTTGTCAAAGGTTACTCGATGCATTTAAATGTTATTTTACTACCAAAAGATGCTTTATTTTATGAAACATCTAAAGTAGTTATTTAAGTTTATCGGCGGAATTTTGTTCAATGTGCGAGCAAACGTGTGGTATATTACCCAAAATTTCAGAGCTGTAATCAGTGAGTTGAACGTGTCCATAGCACTCTGGATTAAAAAATAAAATTTAGAATTGGAAAAAAAAATTATTCTTCCCTTACTTTTACTGAAAGTTTCAGGAATTTGGTATCAATTCAACCATTTTTATGTGAACATTGAGAAAAAATAGTATTTTCCCCTTAACCTTCATTTGTAGGAATACTAATCTGTTTAAGTATTATACTGATGAAGTTAACTTGGTTATCGAAATGTGCATCTAGGAGTGAAAATACTTGTGCGGTAAAGGGGACAATACTATTTGTTCTCATTGAATGATACCAAAGACGTCCGGTATCAATTTTCGATAGGTAAACATTGTTGCTGCTCCAGATCCCAAAGAAGTATGCCCATTTTTTCCCTTCTGATGGTAGTTTCTCGGGTGATGCCTGGAGATGGTTTCGGGTTTCCTGGATATCTATTCGCAGAAGTATAACATGTTCTCGTGTAAACCGTATTAAATTCCCCATAAAGGACCCCGCAACATTCTTATGGGTTTCTGGGTCTCAGTGGAATTGGCTGAAACTGTAGAATGTTATTCTCTTCACTATCCTGATCAAAAGTTCCCATGGGCCCAACTCGATCTTATGACCAGTTTTCGGGATACAGCGCCTCAAAGATATAGTACCTATGAGTGTGAGTACGACAAAACATTTCTTTGTATACCTATGCCTCAAAATGAATTTTTCAGTATAAATTGTACCATCCCCATCATTTCTTGTGATTCTGGACAATAACTTGTCATGAATTCAGTCAACACCCTGTAAGTACTTCCCGGACGCATGGAGGTAAGTAACACACGGCATCGCCATTCGGGAGCCAGTTCGTATTTTTGAAAGTAACACGCTGGCTGGCCAACAGACTGGCGATATCGAGTGCTACTTTGCGCTCGATTCTTTCCCGCTGCAATGCCCAAAAATGAAAAATCACTTTGTCTTTGTGATTTGACAAAGGACAAATGATTTGTCGTAGTTACCAGATGGCTATTGTTATTTGGAAAAAATAAAAAACTTTATAATTATTTAGTTTCATTGTGTACGCCAATAATGCAGAGTTAGTAAATTGGTGTAACAAAGTTCCGAAATCATCTCTTAGATTGTGACAGTCCATTTTGTTGCAACACAACCTCCGATTGGTGGACTTTCTTTGGGTTGTCTTGTTTCAACCTCCGAGAAAACTCTCAAGTATTGAGCTTATTGCATACTTCTTTTAAAAACACGGAATATAAGTCATCCACCAACAACTAGGAAGGTAAAGAACATATATCAGTGCAGCCCACAGCGATAGCAAAAAAATATTCGAAATATTCAGGTATGGCCATTAAAAATACCAAAAAGATGTTGTCGCTATTTTTTATTATCTCTCGAAATAAAAAGATTCCATAGGTAGGAATTTACAGGAGTAAGTACAGGATTTCCTCTTAGTCAAAGTTCGTTTTTTTAAATATACAGTGACAATTCAAAATTGTAGGGTTAAAGGTTGGCAACCTTGACTTTAAAAATATATTATCATACAGTGATTTTTACATAAACTTTCTATAGTCGTTGGAACCCATTATAAATGAGAGTGAACTTAAACCGTTCAAAAGATAGATAGGGTACATAAAATAGGTTGTAGTTTTATTATCTAACGTTTTTCAATTCTTGTAAAGTAATAAATAAGCACTGAATAGTATAAATCCATTTCCTAAGATTATTCCCCATATTACGTAAGTAGCATTCGATAGCGCCAAACGGACGCCCAGCCCGCGTGCTACATTCAAGATTAAAAAATATTAGGATCGTGCGACGCCGAACGATACCGATTGGCGATACCGCGTGCTACTTACCTCCATGCTTCCCGGACTAGGCCGGGAAGTGCTCGAATTTTAATATAAATAAGAATTAGAATGTTTCTATTGGTAATTATCTTCTATTCGAATTTCAATATATAATACAAATAAGAACTAAAATGTTCAAAATATTCAAATTTGGAATCACAGCCAGGGTAGTTTACCCTTGATCCAAATTCTATTTTTCGTTCCCTGTAAACAGTTTGGAAATTTATAATTTTGATAACTAGAATACAAGTATTCCGTAATGCACCAATTTTTATGAAGAATAAAATTTTCTGACAAAACGATAATAAAAAAAATTCCATATTGTGCAAATTTTTTAAACTCAGTCATGAGCACATTTTGATAGGCAACCCATTTTAAGCGCAATCGTCTATTTATGTAACTTCATAAAAAGTATGTTTCATCCGGTTAACAGATGGGTGAAGGTCGACCTCTCTTCGGTTCTTAGACTAAATGCGTCTCATTGATTTGTTACTCTACTTGGTTTCCGAAAAAATAGTGTACGCAACACGTCCGAAAACAGTTTTTTTGGACTCGCAGACTTCCAGGACTCGCTGACACTCGTCCTGGAATTTGGTCTACTCGTCCAAAAAAACAGTATTTTCTGGACTTGTTACGTAAATTACTATTGTCGTACTTACACTCATAGGTACAAAATTATATTTTTGAGGGTCTGTATCCCAAAAACTACAGTCATAGGA
Organism: Chrysolina oricalcia; assembly: GCA_944452925.2. NCBI lineage: Eukaryota > Metazoa > Arthropoda > Insecta > Coleoptera > Chrysomelidae > Chrysolina > Chrysolina oricalcia. Next base: position 20,205,117 of record OX101817.2, on the reverse strand, counting down.
TCGAGTTGGGCACATGGGAACTTTTGATCAGAATAATGAAGAGAATAACATCGTACAGTTTCAGCCAATTCCACTGGGACCCAGAAACCCATAAGACTGGTACGTGGTCCTTTACAATTTCTTGATTATTATACCCAAAATGAGCTAAATTGCATGTCATACTGAAAATAATAAATATTACATCAATTAAAGTAGAAAAGTAAAGAAAAGAGTTGAAAAAGTATAGTGTACAACGAGTACCGAATGCTCTTTTCCCACTATACTCGTAGGAAATTACTGTCAATGAATGTATATTACGTTCAACATTTTCGAACGATTCCTTGGAATGCAATCACAAGTTGGAAACTCAATTATCTACTTAGAATCCTTAGAAATTCATAAGCATAAACATTCCGGATGCAACTTGGTCATGACGAACTAGATTTGGTTCATTCGTCGGTTTTAAATGAATACGACGTTGTTGGAAACTCCAAAATGAACTGACAGTGTCATGCAGTTGTCAAAATAGATATTTCAATTCAATTCAAGGCGTGATTGATTTCGTGGTCAAGATCCAATCTCTTTACAAATATGTATTCAAATTTTTCCTTCTAAATATCTTCATTGTATAGTCCAAGAAACGAGGAAGCGGCCCAATGTTAAATGTGCAAAAATTAATATCCGAAAAATGAAAATATGAGCTTATAGGAAATTAAAATTCAGGTTGGGTTTCTATTTCATGCGACTCGATCCTGATTACCGAACATGACCTAAAAAATTGGCAAAGTTGCGAAAAGTGGTTTTTTGTTGATAATTAAAAAACTACAGCTCCGATCAAAAAAGTTAAATTAGGAAATTGTAGGTATTAAAAAGACCTATCAATTGAATAACCTACAATTTTTGATATCATTGATACTTATCGAGTTATATCGGAAAAACCGTAAAAAATCGGGTTTTCTATAACTCGTTAATTGTAAGGTATTGAAAATTGTTATTTACAGTTTTGCGTAGCCTATGGCAGGCCAAAAAAGTCTTTTTCAAAAACATTGACGAATATTGATTATTTTTCAAAATATATGAAGTTTTCTCAAAAAAGATGCTCTCTCAATATGGCTACTCTTGTTTGGGGAATGATGCTACAGTAACGATTCATGGCTAATTTTTTTCGTAAGAGTTGTACTTTCATATTATCGAATCAGTATATTGATTTTATTTATTTTAAGTGTCAAAAAATTACTTAAAAAAGTTGCACAATTTTTTACATGTTTTTTCTAAATTAAATTTCTTAATTTTGTTTTTATAAAAATGACTTTTATGAAAATAGATTTCTAGCATGACTTCACGCATTAAAAAAACATTGAATTCCTACGATCACTAGGAGCCGAGATAATTTTTTTATAACAAAAAAATCATCATTGTACAGCAGTCACCTTCATGGATATTGAGGTTCAAGAGCTATATTTTCGATAAAAAAAATACAAGGATATGTCTAGTTCATTTGCAGTATTATTAATTGATGAACAAAGTGAGGCGTGCAGGCGCGGAGCGATGCAATTTTAGCGGGTGGCGCAGTGGGGATACAAATACTGTTGACATTAAAGACACTTTCGTCCTGACAGTGTTATTGAAAAAGAAAAGAAAAGTTATTGGTTCAATTTCAAGTACTAGTGTACATTGCAAAAGAAAACGTACGTGAACAACAAGCCGAGATACTCAATATTTTTCAAGCACAAACCACTTTGAATGCACGAAATAAGTTTTCAGTGCTATCCCCACTCCGCCACCCGCTACAGCTATCGCGATCCGCGCCTGCACGCCTCACTTTATTCATCAATTAATAATGCTGCAAATGGACTAGACATATCCTAGTATTTTTTTATTGAAAATATAGTTATTCAACCTCAATATCCATGAAGGTGACTGCTGTACGATGATTATTGCGTCTTCCAGATTCTTTTAAAATAAAAAACATTTCTTGACTCCTAGTGTTCGTAGGAATTCAATTTATTTTCTGAATGCTTGAAATAATGCTAGGAATCCATTTTCATGAAAGTTATTCAGATAAAAACAAAATTGAGCAATGCATTTAAAAAAAACATGTAAAAACATTGTGCAATTTTTTTAAAGTAACTTTTTTACACTTAAAATAAAAAAAATCAATATACTCATTCGATAATATGAAAGAACAACTCTTACACCAAACTTACCCACCAGCATATTATGAAAAGAGAGGCCCCGAAAAGCTGTGAATACTGCGATACTAGAATATCAGTGGAACATATATTCGCCTGCCCAAACTATGAACAAGAAAGAAATAACCTCAGACTTACCGGTGACTTATCTTTGACTCTGAATGGTGATCTCGCAAGTGTCATTCTATATATCAAAAAGATCAATTTATTTAATTCAATATGATGATTTTGTACCATTTTTCTTGTGTTCCACCGCTAATGACCCTGTGAGGTCGATGCGGATTAACTGATAAAAAAAAAAAAAAAAACTCTTACAGAAAAAAATGAGCCATGAATCGTTACTGTAGCATCATTCCCCGAGCAAGAGTAGCAATATTGAGACAGCATCTTTTTTGAGAAAACTTTATATATTTTTTAAAAAATCAATATTTATCAATTTTTCAAAGAAAGACTTTTTTGGCTTGTCATAGGCTACATATAACGGTAAGTAAAAAGTTTGAATACGTTACAGTTAACGAGTTATAGAAAACCCGAAGTTTCACGGTTTTTCCGATATAACTCGAAAAGTATCAATGATATCGGAAAATTATAAGTCATTCAATTAATAGATCTTTTTGATACCTACAATTTCCTCATTTGATTTTTTTCGATAGGAGCTGTAGTTTTTTAGTTATCAACAAAAAACTTCGCAACTTTGCCAATTTTTTAGGTTATGTTTGGTACTTAATCACGATCGAGTCGCATGAAATAAAAACTCATGCTGAATTTCAATTTCCTGTACGCTCATATTTTTTGTTTTCGTATATTAATTTTTGCACGCACTTTTCCCTATTGCTTAGACTAGTAGTGAAACATTTGTATTTCGATAATAATGAAATAATTTATTGATTTTTTTCTCACCAGATGGCACTGAAGTGAAAAATTGGTCTTTGCTAGGACCCTTGCTGTCACATTGGTTCGTATCTAACAGTTATATCAGTATTAAAAAAGCTCTTACATTACGGATATCGCGGCACATCTCTAGACTGGATCAGATCTTACCTTACTGATCGAAATCAAAGAGTACTATTAAACAATGTTAGTTCTGGCAGGGAAAAAATTGTACGTGGAGTTCCCCAGAGTTCAGTTTTGGGCCCTATTCTATTTCTGCTCTACATCAACGATATGGCCAACCTAGATATTTCCGGACATCTTACATTGTTTGCTGATGATACCACGATTCTCTGGCAAAATGAAGATCATGATGCTCTGGTTCGAACTATTCCTGTTGACGTAGAAAAAATCAAAAAGGAGTGTGAGGCTAACCTGCTGACATTAAATGTTACAAAAACAAATCTTGTCACTTTCAAGGTGGATCTCGAACAAGTACCTTTAGGTTCTCAAGTAATTAAAAGCAAGCCCGAAACAAAATATCTTGTGGTACAAATTGACCACAATCTGAAGTTCGAAGCTCATATAACGGCTCTAAAAAAAAGTTGTCCTCTGATTGTTACGTTGTCAATATAATATCTCGCGAATTGAGAATGGCACCTTCCTCAACTGCATACTACTCGTTTATTGAGACCCACCTACGGTATGCAATCTAATTCTGGGGTTCTTGCAGTCAAGTTATATTCCAAAGTGCTTTCGCCCTCCAGAAACGAGCTTTAAAATTTATCTTCAAATTTATATTCTCTATTGTTGTTTGGATACGTGGTTGCCATGCCAAAGTGGTATTACCGGCTCAAAAGCTAGGAACTGTGTATTATCGAGGCATACGCTCCTTATTGGTCCTAATATTGCAGTAAAGGAGAGTTTCAGACAGCGAGTGAAATTATCGTAGGTAATACCACAAGTGTATCGGTGATTATCGAAATAGCAATTTGCAATTTGAAAATCAAATTATGTTGCTTGGCAACCACACGAGCGCTTGCGCGAGAAGGAATGAATTAACGATAATCGCCGATAACACGAGTTGTATTTGTTCAGATTATTTCATGAATAAAATCGAAACCATTTTTATTAATTTACTATTCAATTTAACTAGGAACATTAATCCCGCATTTAGTTCTGAAATTATGCAACTAACAAAACACTTACTTGATATTTCAACCATCCCTCTATTTCAGTTACCAATGACAGAGCGCGTCATTCGTAGTTTCGTCATTGCATGTCTAGTTTCTCGCTCGAGGTTATGTTTTGATAACATTTTGATTTAGTGATTTGATTAATCAACGAGTATGCAAAATTTGTCGAAAATTGTGAAGTTGATATGAATTAATAGTGAGTGCTTATTTAGTTTTGGTCAAAGTTTGGTGTTGTGTCATTATAGCAGCTTACTAGTGGTACGTTTGTGTTTTGATAATAACCAATCAGGAATCGAACTACAAAATCGAAAACACATCATATACATATCCAGTAGCCAATCAAGAGCCGAACTAAAAAATCGAAAACATGATGTTTTCATTTATCAACACATAAATTTCAAACAATCATAACACGTTATTTTAGCATAAGTGAAATAATCGGGGTAATATCACAAGAGAGATTTAGCCGGACATTTTTTGTGGTTGTTTTCGAATACTTACTTTTATTGGCAATTTAACGAGAGCTGTTCTGACAAAATCACGAGAGCGTAGCTCGAGTCAGAACAGATCGAGTTAAATTACCTACATGAAAGTAAAAATGAGAAAACCACCGGAAAAAATATCCTGCTAGATCTGTGCTCGCGTGATATTTGGTGGAATCCCATGAATATCAATTCAATTCAACTTTATTTAATAAACTAATAGAACAACAAGTAGAATGTTTAGAAATAACAATACTTACTGGAATATTATTCGCTGTTTAATTATTATTTACAATTGTCAAACTGACGCGCAACGCTTGATAAACGAACAGTAAATGCTAGCGTTGCTACGGTAACGTTATTTATCCGATATTTTTATCCACTTGCATTTCTTGAATTGAATTGAATTGAGTGGTGTGAAACTGTACAGTTGTATTCACTGAAAATGGGTACAAGTCTTATGACTAGATTTTGCCATATTTGCATAAATCAGGCTTTTCTTATCGACGGCGATAGACAAAACAAAAACATATAAAATGTGATAAATGATTTTAATGTATTAGAATATTTCTACAGCTCAAATTTTTAAACACAACGTAACCAATAACAATAATAAAAACAGAAAACTATGTATAAATAATGTTAATTATAATGTAATATATAATTTATAATTAAATTATAAAAATTCAATATTTGGTCATATGACCATTTTTTTCGACTATTTGAACCAATCTGCCTGGAAATGAGTTAATTAAATTCCCTATAACATTTGCATCCAGCTCTTCCCAGCACTCGTGGATAACTTCCCATAATTCATTAGAATTGTTTGGTCTAAAATTTCTTTTATATATTTGTTTTACAATTAGACCCCAAACATTCTCTATGGGATTAATATCGGGACTGTAAGCGGGCCATGGCAAGACTTCAATATTATTATGATGAAACCATTCCCTTACAGCATTTGCGGTATGGACCGGGCAGTTATCCTGCTGAAAGACGAATGAGTTAATTGGATATATTTGTCCAACAGATGGGAGCATTATATCTTCCAGAACAGACATATAATGTTCGGCGTTAAACCTTCCCTCCAATCGCCAGCAGACACCAAGTCCATAAGCACTTATCCAACCCCATACGTTTACTGAAAATCGCCCAGGTCTGAAAGCAAGATCGCTGGTGTAGCGTTCTTCGAATCTTGTATTGTCTGGCCTGTAGACACGAATTTGTCCATTATATGTTGACTGAAAAACCTTTTCATCAGTGAACACTACGTGTTCCAAAACTGATGGTCGCGGTAGTTATAATTTAGGGCAAAGTAAACGAGACTGTTTCCGTTCTTCTGTGAGCATCATTTTTTTCGCAGCTACGCGGTTTTTTTTAAGTCAGATTCTTTGACTCTTCGGCTAGCGGTAGGTTGAGACCCAGGAAATCCTGTGTCAATGACAGCATTTCTTGCAGTTTCAAAAGGATTTGCCCTTAGATATCCCAGAAATGCATCATCTTGTTCAGGGACGGAAATGCGTGCCGGACCAGTACCAACTTTTCTTTTCAAAGACCCCTCTTGAATCCAACGTTGCTTAATTCTTAAAATAGTGTTTTCGCTTCTTCCGGTAAAATCTGCTAATGCACGTATTGACCACCCATCTACGATTCTGGCTATTATTTGAGCTTTTTCAATTTCAGTTAAATGACGAGGCATTTTGAAACGTTTTGGCACTGACAGGCTTGTCAATGTCAACCATACATTATTTTTAAGTCAAATTCAATCAAACCCGATTTACACTATAACAATTTTAGTGTACCCATTTTCTATGAATACAACTGTACATACAGTGCGGCTTTTAATAGTCCCCCCCCTGTTAACTTTTGAACGATTCGACGTAGAAACATGAAAAAAAAATAAAAAAATAGTGATTGCACGATAGGAGGCGCAGGGGGGGCCATCAACTCAAAATTTTTAAATGGCATGTGGGGTCAAGTGTCACATCGTTGAAAAGAAAATTCAATTCTCTTTACAACCATCTAAATATTTTAGAATTTCGGTAATATTTTTTTGTAATTCAATATCGAAATATCAAATATAAATGCAGATCTGAATACTACTCATACCTCGATAAATTTGAACGGTTGGATGTGGAACAATGAAACCAAAAATAGTTTGAAGGGAATTACCGATACTACTTTTTGAGAGAAGATACATTGCAATTACTCGACAGATGGTGCTGGGGGCACATTAATTTAAAAATTTCGAAAGGTATAAAAATCGAAATTTGGAAAAAAATTATAAACAAAATTCAAAAATATTTAGATGGTTGTAAAGAGAATTGAATTCTCTTTTCAACGATGTGACACTTGACCGCACATGCCGTTTAAAAATTTTGAGTTGATGGGCCCCCATGCGCCCCCTATCGTGCACTCACTATTTTTTTTATTTCAAAAAGTAGTATTGGTGAAACCCTCGAAACGGTTTTTTTTCATGTTTCTACGTCGAACCGTTCAAAAGTTAACAGGGGGGGGGGACTTTTAAAAGCCGCACTGTATAATTAGCACAATGATGAGCCAAAATCATCTCCAAATGTCAGTGTATTTAAGAATATACTAAGATTATTTTTGTTGGAGAAAGCATACTACTCAGTTGATGAATTTCTCCAAGATTCATAATTCAATGTGATATTTATTTAAATATAAGAAAATATAATGTTTTAAATGACATTTTAATACTTTGTATGTTTCACTCTATTGAGTGACTGTCTTTTAGTGTTGGAGTAGCTAATATTTTCCAGTTTTGTTAGGTTTCACATAATATTATTGTAAAAAAAACTGGTTCAATAAAATATTGGTTGATGCTTGAAACGCTGTATATGAATACAAAATTGAATTTTAAGCAACTTTTCAACTTTTTTTTGTATCTTTATGGTATTTTTTTTAATTTGCCGCCTTACCAGTGGTCTCGTGACATGTGTCAAAATCAATTTGCAGGTTGTTGGACATGCACAATCGATAACCAAAAAATGTTTTCCCAATACTCAGATGATAGACTTTTTCCAATATTATGTTATACAGGCCGTTTCTTTTATCATGTGGTAACATTGCTATATTCTAAACCGTAACAGATACGAAGACGATTAAATGGGAGAAAAGGTAACTATTGTGGAGAACAGTACAATTGTCAAAGAAAATGTACAGGGAGTCTCGCCCTTCCCGAGTTATACAGGGAAAACTGAAAATGCTGTTATTTGTTTTTTACGAATAGAATTGTTATTTCTGAAAATATAAAAAAATGGAAAAGGAAAGTATTCTAAATGTACTATGAAAATGTAACAATGAATCTTTGATTAAACGTTTCGTGTCAACACGGCCACCATCAACATTTCTTTTCAAATACGGACCTGTCTGTTTTAGTACAAATATTGATAAAGCGATAAAATCACAATTCAGTGGTACATCACACTTGATATTTTTATAACGTTTCATTTAAAATAACTAACATCATCAGTGACAACAATTTTTAATTACGGTCCTGTCGTTAGGTCGTTTATGGATTCCACAAAACCTAACTCTCCGATATAAAAATTATCAGTGACGCTTTGAATAAATGTATCTATTAAAATTATGTTTACACTATAATAAAAGATATCTGTAGTTTCAGAGACGAACGATAGCAATTTACCTCGGAAATAAACTTACTTAAGAGTAGAAGAAATCAAACAAACAGAAAACAATTTATTTCATATTGAATTTTTGAGTGAAAATAAAACCAATACAGAAAATGAATTCTTCATGATAACCTACATTAAATGCTCGAATTGCCGACCTCTTTGTTGAATGCACATAAGTTGTCTGTCCATACAATTTCTGTGGCAATTTTCTAGCATGATGGGTGTAATGCTATTACATGCATTTCTTATTTTTTGTTTGAGATGGTCGATATCTGTACTAGTTGTCGAAAAAACTTTATCCTTTATGTATCCCCAGACAAAAAAATCTAAAGGAGTCAGGTCTGGGGATCGAGCTGGCTAGGCAATTGGTCCATTGTTTCCAATCCATTTTCTTGGGAATATTGCATCTAAATGTTCCCTTACTATTGCTGCATTATGGGGAGGGGCAACGTCTTGTTGAAAATATTGTATTTCACGGCGGATGTTCAGTGGCAATTCATCTAAGTAGCCATCAAACTCATTGGATAAAAAATGTAAATACATTCCACCATTCAAATGCTCGTCGTAAAAGAAAGGACCTAGTATGTTTGTTCCCAAAATTCCCAACCAAACATTAATTCCGAACCTTTCCTGGAAATTGGTTTCTCTATGTAAATGTTCATTTGTATTATTCCACCTATAAAGGATGTTTCTGTTAAACCAACCATTGTTGGTGAATTTTGATTCGTCCGTCCATATTATTTAATTACAAATATTTCCAACTTCCCTATTTCTACGTCTCAACCACATCGCAAATCGTACTCTCCTTCCGTAATCCCTTTCATTGAGGTGATGAACTTTGCGTATCCTGTAGCATTTGTATTTGTTCTTTTTCAAAATATTTCTGGTAGATTTTACAGAAATCCCTAGTTCGTGGGCAATTTCTCGTAAAGAACAATCTTGATTAGAAATATTTTTGTAACTGACCAATCCTAAATTGAAAAAAAATATTTTCGTCACTTTGTTAATCTTTCTGAAGTAATATTTGCTTACCTAAAACATTTACTTGGTTCCGCATCCTTCCAGTAACAACACATTTTCTAGTTTTATTTCTATCAAATGCACCACAGTCTCTCAAATTTCTTTCTAATCGTCTAAACATTTGAATGTTTGGAATACGACGATTTGGGTATAGCTCACCATACATATTTTTTGCCAAAAGAGGATTTCTATTTGATTTTGCATAAGCAAATAGCATATCAGTCCTTTCGTCATTTGGATACATCTTTGATATGACTGAGTGTATAAACGACTGACAGTTCTTAACACGTATCAACAACTCATTTATTTGTCCTGCCATAGAAACCAAGCAAAGCCTACTTGTTTAAAAATGGTAAATGAAGTGAGATGCTATTTAATTGTACCATATCACACAATAGTCGTATTTTGACCAAAAACTAATATTTTCGTTACTTCCAGGATTAGAGAATTATAGAAATATTCAGTATGATAATTGATTCGGAAGAAATCAGCCTTGAAACAAGGATTTCTGTAATACAAAAATGCCCAAGAAGGAAAAATACGAATGTTCGTTGTGTTGGGGTATCTTCTTATCGAAATTATTGGGTGAAGTCTGAAGTATGCCAATAGTTGAATAGGTTTTGAAGAAATCAAAATAATTTACAAAAGAACTAACGACAGGACCGTAATTAAAAATTGTTGTCCCTGAGGATGCTAGTTATTTTAAATGAAACGTTATAAAAATATCAAGTGTGATATACCACTGAATTGTGATTTTATCGCTTTATCAATATTTGTACTAAAATAGACAGGTCCGTATTTGAAAAAAAAAATTTTGATGGTGGTCGTGTTGACACGAAACGTTTAATCAAAGATTCATTGTTACATTTTTATAGTACATTTAGAATACATTAAAACTTTCCTTTTCTTTTTTTTTATATTTTCAGAAATAACAATTCTATTCGTAAAAAACAAATAACAGCATTTTTAGGTTTCTCTGTATAACTCGGGAAGGGCGAGACTCCCCGTAAATTTTCTTTGACCATTGTACTGTTCTCCACAATAGTTACCTTTTCTCCCATTTAATCGTCTTCGTATCTGTTACGGTTTAGAATATAGCAATGTTACCACATGATAAAAGAAACGGCCTGTATATACTTTATGGCGGGTATTGACAATGTATATCTTCCTGTTAACTGTTTGTATCTGACGTTGCTGATGTTTCACAGGAAACCCATGGCAAAAAAATATTATTATTAACTTGTGTATTGTTATTTTGCATTTAAAATGGATAAAAACTGTTTGGATATACAAACAGTTCATTTCCCCTAAAAAATATTCCTATGGAAACCCATACACTCTGTTTTATTTCTACTGAACTCATCGTAACTTTTCGCAGATATTTACATTATGAAAGAAAACCCGTTTTTACATGGCGCCAACCTGTAGCCGGTCTAGATTATTTTGAATTTATGATCAACTCTCGTCAGATTCTTATGCTACATAAATTATGAAAATTGTAATTGTACGTGATTTTCAGCTCGGAAACTTCATGAAAAGATTAAAATGTTGGAATTATTCAAGACCTAGCTGAATTATTAAGAGTGAGAGATGTACTAAAGCCAGGCAAAAATGAACAGACCAACTCTGAAATTATTTTATAATCCATAGAAATAAATATCCAGGAAGAAAGAAATCATTAGAAGCTGATTCTATTCTATTCCAATATTATTTGAGCATATTACCAAATAATGTGTGAGTGTATTTCGGAAATGGTGCATTTTTAGGGTTCTCGATTCTATCCTAAGCTTGATATTTGGACTTTTTAAAGTGATTTCGAATTCAATTTCGAGATCAACAAACATAGTGCTAGACTCTGAGATTCTACAGACAATTAGGCCAGGGTCAGATTAGATTCGATTGTATGTATTGGTGGTAGTAGAGGCTATGCAGCCTCACAAGCACTTCGAACTTTTTTGTGCATAACCCTTAATCTAATCGATGCCTGTGATTAAGAGATTTCGTAAAAACAGGTATGAGTTTTCTGGGAGTTAATTTTCTGATCTCGGAGGGCGTTTAGAAGACCCCTCTTGCAGAAAAGTTCTGAGCAAATGTTCTGCAGTTTCAGCCAACTTCTCACTAGCAACAACTATCACCCTCTGATATGCCCATTTATTTGAGGTGATACCTCAGAGGCAGTGTCCAACGAGGAGCCCCGTAACCAATTCAAGTCTTTCTTGTCCAACTCAAGAATCTGTTTTGCTTTCCACGGGGATAGGCTCACTAGCCTTTTCGCTTGTTTTTGTCTCAGTGAGATTTCATTTCGTTGGTTCGTTTTTTTCGTTAACCAGCTGTCATCCCCCTACGAACGGCAGCACTCAGAAGTCGAAACTTGTGCGACCTAAGGGTTAACAAGGTCCTACCTTTTGTTACGACTAGAAAATAATGCACATGCGAACGGTTCAACGATTCATCCTAAACTCCTCTTTTACAATTCACATAGTCAGATTCAAGCTATAAAAAATACTTTAGTCACTCTCTTATCTGGTTAAGCAAGTCTGCCAGAGAGCGGTACCTGATGCTCGTACCAAATCCTAAATGAAATGGATATGTACAGGGTTCTTTCCCACTGCATAGAGGAGTTGGATACAATAATGATTACAACAATAATACCGGTATATCCGGAAATGGTCGTCACACTTTTTACGTGCGATTCCTAGCACTTTCTCGGGTCATCAGAAAAATGTCTGCACCTGTTAGATTTTGAACCTCTGACTGGCAGCCAAAGTGATTGAAACAATGTCGCTTCAACCACTCGTCTACCTGGGACCGTAAGCAAGGCAGTCTGCTTCTTAGTTCTTTCTAATATCTTTCTGACCTGGCACCCTTTGTAACGTTATTTTTTTTATTATTAACTCTTCAGGGTATATCGAAATTTTTAATCATATTAGATACCACTATTTGCCTTCTGCATTTATTTCATAATGTTCAAACACTAGCAATACCTATATTGCTATCAAAATGTTGCTTCTTCGAGAGTGTATTCACTGGTAATCCATCCTCAATTGAACACGGAAGTAGACGTCCCCATTGCATAATACTACCAGGTATATCTATTTTACATTTAAATCAGCATGTTTTGGTAACGTCATATTTCAAGTTATCACAAGGTTATCAATTGTCATTCGTGAATTAGTTGTTGGGGAATAAGTTGTAAGAATTTTATTTCTATTTGAATCGTCCGTAAAGGGATTATATCTTGCAACTGCCAAAAGGTTTCAGTTTTCGTTTAGTCGATTGAATTGCTTTGTATGCATATTCCTGAACCTTACCTCTCGGGGGATTATATAAACCAAGTCTCGCACATGGTATTCTTATATCATTTGGCAATTCTTCATGTATTTTAGGATCTGATTTGTTAGGCCTTTTGGGTACTTGACCCTATGTGCCGCTGTTAACCCTTTGACCAGGATATTTTTGACATCTGAAAGAGCCTACCGAAAGCATCTTCCACTGTGGGAGCACCTAGGCCTGTTCTGGACAGAGGTATTTATTAGGTCATCCAAGTTGTTGAACAAAATGTCAAGTTCTTGTTGTATTTCAGGGTTTATGTATAGGGCACTATAGTTCTGTCCCTACCACTGTATTTATTTCCTTTCTGGAGGAAGTTTCATGACTCCGTAGATCTTCCACCTACTATGGCCATTGAGTATGGCATTCAGGTACTGGTAGCGTGACTGTCGAAGAAGCAGCATTGCAATTAAGATCAGCTTGTTGACCCGACGTTGGACAAGTATCAGATAATAGCACTAAGTATCCTACTGATATCCTTTTTCATAGCAGAGTCTTTAACCTAATGCTAATGTGTAAACGCTACAAGGTAAGGTGCACCATACTATTGCGGATACTATTGCGGACATATTCTTTTCTCCTACCGTACAGCGGTAGATATATTTTGTGTGTAATATTGGTTACGTTTAACCTTGTCTATTTACTAGTGCTTGCATAACCTCACGTAAGAGGTTGGTTAATGTTTGAAAACATATTTGGTTAGTGAACTGCAACTGTATACCAATTGTAAGGTCGATATTGATAATATTCAGTTATTTATATACCTATTTAGTTTTGTGTAAGAACGTACCCGTACAGTCATTTCAATATAATTTTGGAGTTTGATAATTATACTTCTTCAAACAGAAAGCTGTTTATCATTTAGAGTGTAGAAACTTTAATTTTTAATACTATTCGTGTTATATGGGAATCAGTATAAATAATTTATAGGGTGAGCCTGCATCTTCATATAGCTGGCGCCCACATTCGTACATCTCATCACATTTTATTTTGTATGACCCACTCCCGTCTCCACTTGAGTTAGTCGCGAGCCACCCTGTCACTCTGACAGCTTCGTTGCCATTGTAAAAGCTAAATTAAACTTGTGGCACCATACATAAAAGTGATCTGGTTGATTTCTGCCAGTGGATTTTTGCAGGCCTAGTCAGCTCAGACAAGTGTGTGACTTCAGAGTTTTCGGTGCTGCTTGGCTATCTGACAGTATAGCGATTTTTTCCCTCCAGGGGCCTGTTTCACGAAACTGACAAGTTACATATTCACCAGTGAATGTTAACAAACTTGTAACAATTTACAAGGTCACGAAGAGAAAGACACAAGACTTGATATAACTACTATTCACTGTACCTATTCACAATTAGAATTCTACCGATTTACCATTGTAACTTTTGAAAGCGTCACAAGTGACAAGTGGACACTGGTGGGGCTCAACTTTCGTTTAGCTGAAATCAGTTATGAAAAAAAAGTTACCATGGTAACCGTTGTTAGGGTGAAGAGTAAACAAAAATGCTATTCCCGTTCTGCGGAAATGCATAGTTGCCAAGTTGGACCAGTTATAGTTTAACTGAAATCAGTTATGGGAAAACTGTTGCCATAGAAACCGTTGCTATGACCACAAGTAAACAAAAACCCGATTCCCATGGTGCGGAAATACATGGTTGCCAAATTGTCTGCTTTTCTTTAGCTGAAATTTGTTATGCAAAAAATATAGCCATGATAGCGGAAATGAGAGATTGCCAAGTTGGGCAAGTTATGGTTTAGCAGCAATTGGTTATGGAAAAAGTGTGAGAACCATTGCTATGATCACGAGTACAGAACACCCCAATTTCTGTGGTGCGGAAATGCATGTTTGCCAAATTATTGCTGTTACCAAGTTAGGGGTGCTTGAAAAAGATATATGGAAATAACTGTTAAATAATATCAAAATGAATACTTACTCATCTGAAGGCGCATCCTTCAAAAAGATTATTTATATATTGTCAATCTTACTTTGATCACAAATGAGCAAAGCAATCGCTTGCCCCACAGGCCACACACTATAAATGATCATGACCTTTTCCATAAATTTGAGAAAATGGACAAAGTAGTAACTTGAAGGCGAGGGGGTCCGGCCGACATTTCGCAAATCCGCGCGCTTCGCTCTCGTGTCTTGTGATATAGTCCTAATATCTCAAATTACTGTATGGGTTCACAATGAATTCAACATTTGACCGAATTATGAATATATTATTCTCCCCTGTGAACATCGTCACTTCCGAAACAATTTCAACATCAAGGTTAAGTTTAGTTAGTTCAGGACAGTTAAGATTGAGAAAGAGTTTTATCATTACCTGGAGGAAATTGACAAAGTAGTAACATGAACGCAAGTGCGTCCGGCCGACATTTCGCAAATCCGCGTGCGCGGATTTGCGAAATGTCGGCCGGACGCGCTCGTGTTTGGTGTGTTCTGAATATGATATTTTGAATTGAGCTATTATTTTACAGTGATTGAATTCTTGATCTATTCCTAAATCAACGACCCGCAATTGGTGCAAACAGTGAATTTGCCTCTTTCGAAGCAATAAGGATCAGTTTAGTTAGTTCAATATAGTTCAATGTCCAGTGTGGCTTTAGCAGAGAAAGTAGTTATTTTCTGTTAGATATTACGAAAAAATTGCTTCATTTGATTTGAACTATCTGAATGAGAATACGAATTTTCAGTTTCGGAATTTTTTTTGAAGTTAAAAGGTCTTTTCACAATATCTATCAGATGTAGATAAATGTTCAGCGTGGCCTCAGTCAGGGAAATAATTGTTTCCTGTTACATATTACAAAAAATAGATTAATTTTTATCGTAGGTTGCTCCCATTTCCAGTGGAGTGAGTTATGGTTTTTTCTATTGAGAATGTTTCCCTTTCAAGTTTCAATTTAATTTCAAGTTGATAATTTGGCAACCGCGCACTTTTCCAAATCGGGTTTTTCTTTTCACTAATCCTATCAACGATTTTCCTACGGCATCAACTTTTTTTTAGCTCATTTGAGCTAAAATAAACCAGGAAATTTGGCAACCACGCATTTCCGCACCATGAAAATTGGGTTTTTGTTTACTTGTGATCAAAGAGACTGTTGTTATGGCAACACATTTTCCATAACTGATATCAGCTAAACTATAACTGGTCCAACTTGGCAACTATGCATATACGCAAAAAAAGAATAGCATTTTTGTTTACTCTTTACCCTAACAACGGTTACCATGGTAACTTTTTTTCTGTAACTGATTTCAGCTAAACTAAAGTGGACAACTTGGCAACCACGCATTTCCGCAGCATAGGAATCGGTTTTCTGTATTCTTGTTACCATAGCAACGGTTGCCATGGCTGATTTCAGCTAAACGAAAGTTGACCCCACTGGTGGTCCATTGTCGCATTCGAATGTGGGACTCTTTTTCTGACGAAGACTTACCAGTTGCATCATACAGGTGTCGAAGACGTCAAATATTCAGGGTGAGAACAAATCTTAAGTTCATCAGCTTGTACGAGTTCAATGAAAGATTTCGAATTTCGTCGATTAAACTAGAAGCACTGCTTGGGGACATCGGAAACGGACTTAGACGAATGACAAGAAGGAGTAAGACACTATCTGAAGAAGTTATGTTGTGTGTAGCTCTCCATTGGTTGGGTTATGGTGGTCAGTACCACGGAATAGGAGATATGCATGGCATATCAAAAGCAAGTGTATGAGCAGTCGTGAAAGCAGTGAATGATATTAAATTTGCACAAGTTTTTGACTGGCCAGATGATATTTATGATGTGGTAATTAGGTTTTCCCGATCAGCACAAATGCCCTTGGTTATAGGTTGTGTCGATGGAACACATGGAATAGATGCTCCAACAAATGAACAACTGTTTGTAGACAGGCATGGAGATCACTCCATAAATGTGAATGGCTGTGTGCGGACCAGGCTGTAAATTTTATTACGAGAGCGCACGGTGTCCAGGAAATGTGCGCGATGCCTAAGTATTCAGAAACGGTACATTGCATCATCGCTTTGAAAATGGGTGGAGACCAATTCCTGATTCTTGCTGATTCGGGTTACACTCTAAAAGAATGGTTAATTCCCTAAACTGACGTAAATTTGAATGATCGAACTGTTATGCGGTCCAATAGTGCACATAAGTCAACCATGCTAGTGGTGGAAAACTCCTTCGGATCTTTAAAGGAGAAGTTGCCATGCCTTAATTATATAAGGGTGAATCCAAATTTCCAAATGTTGTTCACACTATACAACAGTACAAGGAGGGAAGAAGATGAATAACGTGTCCTGCAACCACTCTCGTCATCATATCCAGTTTCCTGAAAATTTGCTACTGTGGGCGGCTATTCGATTGCCGTAGTGCATATTATGAGTAGGCTGGCTTTCTTCTCCTTCCTGATAGATGCCGATGTGAAGTTATGCGGTAGTTGTTTGTAAAATTCGAAGTGGGCGATCAGTCGACATTTTCTTTATCGCTTACTATCTATTTTAAAATCAACACTGAGAGTCGATGAATATACCGATATTTCCCATTTTCACGGATAATAGAATTTTTGAAAATGAAATACAAAGGATATATGCCGAAAAAATCCAAGGTTTTGGCAGCAGATCAGCTTCTTACATACAGTGACCGCCAAAAAGTATGTACCATATGGGAAAAATTTTTATTATTGGAGTATTGGAAAAAATATTCTGAGGAAAAGTTTGTGCATGTCCGATAACCTGAAAATCGATTTTGACACATGTCACGTGATCGCTAGAATGGCGGCAAAATGAAAAAATTGCAATGCAAAGGCAAAAAAAGGGGTAAGATGGCAAGATATCAAAAAAAATTATTTGAAAAAGTCACTTAGAATTCAATTTTATGCACATAAACGAAGTTTCAAGAGATAATTCAAAAAAATTGAAAATAGCCATTTTTTAAAAATATTTTCCCATCTATTTAAAAATATTATTTTTTTTTATTATGAATAGCTTGACTATACTGGAACATTTGCATTTTGATGATAATGACAAAACTTTCTCATTTTCTCCACACCAGAGGGCACTAAATTAAAAAAATTGGTTTTTGCCAGATCCCTCGCTGTTACATTGGTTCTTATCTAACAGTTATATCAGAATTCCAAGACTATTGTGTTGATATGGCAGTCTAGAAACACCATGTTTCCTGATTTTAATCAAGTTTCAATAATAATGCTGTATGAGCGTTTTACTTTGCACATAAACTTTAAGAATCTTTAATTTGATGCACTATTTTCAAGTTTATGTGCGAAGTGAAACGCTCATGCACGATTATCATCGGAACTTGATTATAATCTGGAAATTACCATGTTTTTGGAGTGTCATGTCATCACAATGGTCGTGGAATTCGGATATAACTGTTAGATACGAACCGATGTAACAGCAAAGGTTCTGACAAATTCCCATTTTTTCAATTTAGTGCCCTCTGGTGTGGAGAAAATGAGAAAGTTTTGTCATTATCATTAAAATGCAAATGTTTCAGTATAGTCAAGCTATTCATAAGAAAAAAAATAATATTTTTAAATAGATGGGAAAATATTTTTAAAAAATTGCTATTTTCAATTTTTTTGAATTATCTCTTGAAACTTCGTTTATGTGTATAAAATTGAATTCTAAGTGACTTTTTCAAATAACTTTTTTTGATATCTTGCAATCTTACCCCTTTTTTGCCTTTGCATTGCAATTTTTTTCATTTTGCCGCCATTCTAGCGATCACGTGACATGTGTCAAAATCGATTTTTAGGTTATCGGACATGCACAAACTTTTCCCCAGAATATTTTTTCCAATACTCCAATAATAAAAAATTTTCCCATATGGTACATACTTTTTGGCGGTCACTGTATATCACTGAAGCTTGGGATGAAATTCATCTATTACATAAAGTAGTTCTGATTATGGGTGTTTTTGGAGGACTGAGGAGAGATGAAGTTGTGGAAATGACTATAAACGACAAAGAAGATAAGGGTAGCTGATTACTTGGTAAAATGCCGGAAACTAAAACCGGTACGAAAAGAGGATTTAGTATTGTGGAGGGATTTTGAGGCTGGTCAGAAAATATCTATCCGGAAGACCCATTGGAGTAAAGGATCTCAGATTTTTTCTTACTTTCCGAAACGGTCAGTGAATCGTCAAAGCTGTTGGAAAAACTACCATAGAAAGTGTTTTTTCAATGATTGCCAAATATTCTCAATTGGATAATGCTAATGAATATACTGGACATTGAGAAGAACTTCGGCAACTCTTTTAATTGAGGCCGGTGCATTTTTGAAAATTTAAAAAAGGCACGGAAAAAGGAAAAGTGCAAAGTGTGAATAATGATAATATATTCGGTTACAGAATCACATGAATTTCCTAGCGGTACTATAGTGGTCAAGTTTTTTATTCTGAGGTTTCGAAAAAATCCGAAGATTTCGGGTCACGTAATTTTTCCGGAAAATTCGAAAATTGCACTATTAATTTTAATTAGGTAAGATTATTGAAAAAAAAACTGGTTGTTTGATCTGTTGTTGGTTGTTGCGTTGTTGTTTGTAATTTAAAAAATTTTTTCTAAATAAATAATTTCGTTCTATCTTTTGCTTCATTTCTCCTCGTACAATGAGGAACTGGCGTTAGGTACATAACGTTCGCTTATAACGCCTTAGGGCCTTATGAGCGTTATAGCATCCGTATCCAAAGTGAAATAAGCAAATAATATACAATTCAAAAATAAAAGGATTTTTTGGGACCACACTTTTCTAAAATCCTCGTTTTGTCCTGGATTCTGTCCTGCTCGCATATCAATTTAATTTAATGATAAAGGAAGGCATTCTTTTTAATTGCAGAACTTTTTCGAACAATTATTAGGTTTTATGTTTTACGCCGTTCTCGAATTAGATTCATTTAATGCTTTCGTTTCAGTTTCAGTTTATTTTATTTCAGCAGACTCTTCATTGCGTATAAAATGCTTTAATGGAAAAGATGTAACCTCATCTCACGTGAACAAGCCGTTCTTGGAATTCATTTGCCAATTAGCCTCTAGTTATATTAGTTATAACAAGACTCGGTAGGGTAGAATGTGAGCCACTTAAATAGAATCATGACAGCAGAACTATTATACCCTACATAGCGAAGGATTTAATTGTTGCAATATAAATCTAACGATGATCTCTCAGATGGGTGAGTTCCCTAACTTGGCTGAATTTTATCTGCTTTAATGAACTCTTAACTTCGAATGATTTATCAGAGTGAAGTAATTTTTTTTTATTAATCAACTGGTATTGATTTAAAAACAGATTAGATGTATATTCAAGCTAACTTAAACCTACAGTGCTCGTGAAAGGTATACTTACCCTGATATAATAATAATAATAAAGTTATTTCCACAATTAAAATGCATACAATACATTAACATAGAAAAAGTCGCTCAATACATTAACATAGAAAAAGTCGTACAGTACATTAACAGAAAAAGTCAAAAAGTTAAAAATTTCAATTGAAAAACTCCTCGAGAGTATATGTTTTTTCAAGCAAATACTGTTTCAGTTTGGCTTTGAAAATCCCAACATTAGGAGCATATTGCAATTCAAAGCCTAATTTATTAAAGACCTTGCAACCCATATAATTGAGATTTTTTGTTAAAAAGAAGTTCGATGTTGGGCTGAAATTAGTGTTTAGATCGAGTCAAATAGATATATAAGCTTTTATATTATCTAAGAAATATCGCTTGTTTTTATAGACGTATATATAGAAATTTCATAAATATATAGGCTTACTAATGTTAATATTTTCTAGTCTTTGAATGCTAGTCTACAGGAATCAGACCATTCCATATTTTTTGTAATTCTAATCGCATATTTCTGGAGAGTGAAAATTCGTTTTGCATGAAGACTTGGTCCCCAGCATATAATATACCATATTGAACATGACAGTTGAAACTAGCATAATACAAGGTTATAAGTATGTTTTTACTGCAATGGTTAGAAATAAATTTCAGGGCATAACAATTCTTAGGAAGCTTATTACAGAGTTCATTTATATGGGCTTTTCAAACTAGCCTGTAATCAATAATAATGCCTAACACAGTCAATGGATGAAATTATCTGATCATTATCACTGAGATCAGTGAAGTCTTCATTGCTCGGGTTAATACTAAATTTCATCAATACAGTCTTATCAACATTTAGGCTCAGTTGATTCTTCTCTGACCACTTCACAATAAAAGAGTATAAATCTTGAGTCAGACTCACTAATGAGTCATTGTCATTGCCTCTAACTAGAACATTGGTATCGTCAGCATACGAAATTATTTTTACACAGGAAGAGATATTAGTAAGTAAAGTAAGAAGATCGTTGAATGGCCCAGAATGGATTCCTGTGGTACACCCCCTGCTACAAGACATTTCTCACTTTTAATCTGACCAATACGAACGCATTGTTCACGACCTTTCAAGGATTCAAAAAGTTTTAGAAGTAACCCACGAATATCATATCTAGATAGTTTGAAGATCAGCAGTTCATGATTAACATTGTAGAATGCACGAGAAAAGTCAACGAAAAGTCCACAAATTTGAGATTTCAGGTCAAGGCTATCAGCAATATTGTTGCGTCTCGCTTCAATTATTAAAATCATACATCATTATTATTATCGTGAAATAGAGCATCAAAACGTCTGACTTCGAAGTGCGACCTTGAACCTTTTTTTTGTGTCGCATTTGGCACAGACGACAGTATCACTTAAAAACTTAAACGATATACATCGTAAAGTGTACTCCCGCTACCGGCTTTTCCTACGAAAACCATTTTATTTTCCGCTATTCTCATTAATTAGAATTACCCGCATTGTGTTATTTGATAATTATATCGGTTGTGTGTGTGACATTGATCATTGGATTAGTTCCTGCGGAGCTTCACCTGCATACCGGATTTCCACCTACGAATTCCAGATTTCCATCAAAAAGGGCCCTTTTAAGAAGAGAAACATCATCTGGACGTTTCGGGTGTTTCAACCAGAATTGGTAAGTCGTTTTGATGTCTCTCGAAGGTCGGGCTCACTGATTCTGAATATTTTTCAATCATAATTTTACGTACATTTTTCTCTCCGAAATTGATCTATCGAGCGCAAACATTTTGGTCCTTCGAGCCGCTGAATCAGATCAGATTACTGAGTGGAAATTGCATTTTCAGGATTTTTTTTTATCATCTTTCAAATACGATAAAATTTGCAAATTGAACTTAATTTTCGTAAAATTCGTACTTTTCACACTTTATTCAATGATATCATGGTAACCATTTTCATGTTAGTGTGAAATTATACTCCAATTCATATTCAAATATTTCATTCAATAATAATTAAATTATCGAATAATTCAACACAGCCATATTTGTCAAGAAACATTCGCTTCCTTCTTTGAGGCGCATGAACAGATTGCAAGTGTTTAGTACATGCGTATTGCTTGCTATCAATTCTTCTCTTCACACGCTCATTCGCTTTCATTGTACCATTTGCCTGAGTTCAATTCGTTATCTGCCCGCGAAAGGTAAATTGTAATCACCTGATCGCTGGCGCCGTGATTCTCCGCTTCCTATTTTACGTATTTCCGAACGTAAACATTGTAAATTTGGTGTTTTTTTTTTCACTGCTTTCACCAATCCCGAAGTTTCTTCTCGTCTTTTTGTTTTAAATATTCCTTTGAACATGGAAAAGATAAAGAAATATAAAGCCTACCGCAACACCGCTATTAGCGATATTACTATTTTGAAAAATCTCGCTGAAAAAGCTAAGACTGATAAATCTGTGCGCTCTTTATTCAGAGTACGATTCGCGGAATTGGAGAGCATCAGGGAAGAGTTTCTGAAAAATCATACTAGTCTAGTTTCTGCTTTGCTTTCTGCCCCAGATGCAGAAACAGGGCCGGAGGATATTATCAGGGAGGGATTTTTGTCAGAGTTTTTTGACGTGAAATCAATTTATGCTGACTTGTTTGAGTCAGATGTGGGTCCACAGGGATCTTTGATTCATAACTCAACTATGACGGGCGTAGGTAATGTTCAGCCTAACGTTCGTTTGCCAAAAATTGAGTTGAAACGTTTCAGTGGAGATTATAAAGCGTTTACGTCATTTATTGATCATTTCAAGTCGCTTATTCATAATAATAATTCCCTTACTGCAATTGAAAAATTCAACTACTTGATTTCATCGTTGCAAGGTCAACCCTTATCGATAGTTCGGACACTGCCTTTGACCTCAGATAATTATGACATTGCATATAAAACCTTAGTTGATCGATATTCGAACACTAGATTAGTAGCTCAAGCTCACTGGGCGGAACTTGATGGTACCTCTAAAATAGACTCTGAAAACCCGGTAACGCTGCGTAAGTTATTGGACACATTTTCAGAAAATCTTGCCGCTTTGAAATCATTGAGTTTGCCCACCGATCAGTGGAGCTTTGTTCTAGTGATGATGTTGATGAAAAGATTAGATGGTACAATGCTTACTCGATTTGAAATGGATCATAAATCGTCTCAAATACCGAGCTACGATAAATTAACAGAGTTTTTGAATAACCAATGTGTCATTTTGGATACACTTAAAATATCTTCTCAAGGGAGTAAAAAAACCGCAAGTTCAGATTCCTCTTCCTTCAGACAGCCCCCAGCTACGCAAAATCGCATTACTTCGATGTTCATGAACAAATCGCCCGCTTCCTGTTGTATTTTTTGCCAACAAAATCATTCGCTATATTACTGTCAGTCGTTCACCAGTAAATCACCCAAAGAGAGATATGACTTTTGTAAAGGTAAACGCCTCTGTCTGAACTGCCTGAGTTCATCACATGACCTCAGAGCTTGCCGTTCCTCATATGGCTGTAGGAAATGTTCCTCGAAAAGCCATCACACGTTACTTCACCAGGATAAGATTTCAACTCCTGTTACAACGGTATCTTCGGAAACCGTCGAACCTACATCGGGTTCAGTCGCCTCCACTTCGGTTAATTACGTCCAAAACCGAACAGATTCAATCGTTGTAGGTTCTGGAATACTTTCACAACAGACAAGTGTCCTACTTGCCACCGCTTACATAAACGTTCTTGACAGTTTCGGAAACTATCAACCTTTACGATGCTTACTAGACAGTGGAAGCATGAGCTCATTCTTAACACATAGAGCGGTCACTAAACTTGGTTTACCTAAGACTAGATGCTCCATTGAAATCAAGGGTCTGGATTCAATGGAATCTTCTGTTAGTAGTGGACGAGTTACACTTTCATTTCAAGCTGCTTATCGGAAATCCCCGGTATATCATACCGACGCTATTGTTTTGAATAATATTTGCAATAAATTGCCAGATTCTAATATTCATTATGGTACCTGGAATCATATCGCTAACCTTCAACTGGCAGACCCCGATTTTCATAGGCCAGGAAATGTTGACGTTTTGTTGGGGGCGGAAATATTTTCTAAGATTTTATTAAATGGTCGTATCTCTGGGAAAGAGAACGAACCCGACGCGATCAATACGATTTTCGGGTACATTTTAATGGGTAAAACCTCCAATCTCTCGTCAAATGAGACACGTGCTCATTTTTGTAGTTCCTACGATCCTCTCTTTATGGAGGACACTCTCAAAAACTTTTGGGAAATAGAGAGTGTTCCAGATAAATTTCCGGTTCCCCCTGAAAATGAAACTTGTGAAAAAATATTTTTAGAGACTGTTCAGCGTGATAGAAGTGGACATTATACAGTTTCACTGCCCTTCAAGGGTGAATTACCGGAATTTCCGGGAATTCGAGATCTCGCTTTGCATCGCTTCTATTCATTAGAACGTCGTCTTCTGAAGAATCCCGCGTTATACTCGCTGTACTCTGATTTTATGAAAGAGTACTTACAACTGCATCATATGGAATTGATTACAGAAAAGGCTGTACCACTCAAGTCATACTATCTACCGCATCACTGTGTGATCAAACCTGATAGTTTGACTACAAAACTACGATGCGTTTTCAATGCCTCCGCCAAGCTTCCAAATCAGACCAGTCTGAATGATCATCTCTACATTGGAGAAAAATTACAACAAGATATCGTTGAAATTTTATTGAATTTCCGCCTGCACGCCTATGTCCTATGCTGTGACGTAAAACAAATGTTTAGAATGATTTCTATTGAACCATCTCACCGAGATTATCAGAGGATAATCTGGAGATTTTCTGCGAATTCGCCTATTCAAGATTATCGCCAAACCAGAATTTGCTTCGGAATGAACTGTTCCCCATTTTTAGCCCTTCGCACGCTACGGCATTTGGCTGATACTGAAGGTAATGATTTCCCTCTTGCTGCCAACGTCATAAAAACCTTGTGTTACATCGATGATTTTGTTATATCCCTACCTTCTCGAAGAGAAGCTGAGCTCACCAGAAATGAACTCATCACTCTCTTGAAAAAAGGTGGGTTTGAACTGCGTAAATGGTCAAGTAATGATCCTACCCTGCTCGCCGACTTACCCGTAAGTCATTTATCAAAAAATCCCCTGTCTTTTTCACAAGACTCTCCTGATAATGCCTTGAAGATTTTAGGTTTATTGTGGAACCCGCTACATGACTGTTTTTCATTTTCTGTCAACCCGTCTTTGAACAGGGTTTGCACAAAACGCACTTTACTTTCGGAATTAGCTCGCATCTACGACCCCCTTGGTTTCATAGCACCTGTGACATTTTTCTGCAAGAATTTGATTCAGAGGCTTTGGATATCAGGCATAGGATGGGATGATCTACCTTGTGATGAAATAATTCGCATCTGGTCAAAATATCAAACTGATTTACCACTCTTATGCAATTTGAAGATTCCCCGCAATATCACAACTGCACTAAATATTCATTCAAATTTATTAAAATTCGAAATGCATGGCTTCTGTGACGCCAGTGAAAGAGGTTACGCTTGTGTAATTTATTTCAGAATTCTGGATGGAACAGATAACATTGTAACAAACCTAATTTGTTCTAAATCGAAAGTTGCACCAGTGAAAAAAATTACAATTCCTCGCTTAGAGTTATGTGCAGCGGTTCTGCTTGCGAAGTTAATGAAATATGTTATTGATATTTTTGATAAAAAAATTACCTTTTCACGAATCTGCGCATGGTCGGATTCTCAGATTGTACTGTGCTGGATTAAAGGTTCCCCACAAAGATGGAAAAAATTTGTCGCCAATCGCGTGATTTTTATACAGGATCAGCTTCCCCAGACTTCATGGTATTATATTGAGACAGCGAAAAACCCGGCAGACATTGCTTCGAGAGGTGTGGTTCCTTCGCAGCTCATTTGTCACACTCTTTGGTTCAAAGGCCCCCCATTTCTGCGAGAAATGGATAATATTTCGCATACCTCCCTGCCCACGTTGGAGACAATTAACCTTCCTAAGGAGGAGGAGGTAAATACTGTTTTATTAACCACCCAAACTCAAGAAAATTTCTTGGATACTATCCTTGAAAATTATTCTTCTTTTAGGACCATACAAAACGTTATATGTTACTTGTTCCGGTTCAGCTTCAATTTGCGAAATCCTTCCCAGAAAAGATCTGGTCCGCTACTGAAGTCAGAACTCCATTACGCTCTTCTAATACTTGTCAAACGAACTCAGCAATTGCACTTCGAAGAAGAGCTCGAAAACAAAGGCTTCTCCAAGCCATTGAGAAAGTTACAAATTTTTCTTGACGAAGAAAAAATATTACGAGTTGGTGGTCGACTCAAACATGCTTCAATTTCGTACTCTGCAAAATTTCCTATTCTTTTACCCCGCCAGAGTCGACTGACTGTACTTTTGATAAAGTATTTTCATGAAAAAATCTTTCATGCCGGTTTTCGAACTACCCATTTTTTGCTGTCGCAACAGTTTTGGATTTTATCTTCCAAACGAGCAATTCATTCTGTTATTTCCAAGTGTATTCGTTGCTGGAGAACGAAACCCAGATCGAATTACCAACCACTTATGGGTAATTTACCAGAATGTCGTCTCGCACAGGTTAAACCATTTTCCCGCTGTGGCGTGGACTTTGGTGGACCCTTTTCAATTTCTTTTAGCCGCCAACGTGGAGTCAGAACAACTAAAGCTTACTTGTGTATTTTTGTTTGCTTCGCGACTAAGGCAGTTCACTTGGAGCTTGCAAGTGATCTTTCAACAGAAGTCTTCCTGGCAGCCTTGCAAAGGCTTATTGCACGTCGTGGCCACGTATCTCATATACACAGTGACTGCGCTACGAACTTTCTTGGGTCTAATCGTGAACTGAATAAATTAATGAAAGATGCAGCTGATCATGAGAAAATAACTTGGCACCCTAGTCCAGCAAGTGCCCCACATTTCAATGGCTTATGTGAAGCCGGAGTTAAATCGGTAAAATCACACTTGGCCCGGGTAGTGGGACAACAGATCCTTACTTACGAGGAGTTCTACACCACTCTTACCCTGATCGAAGCAATATTGAATTCTCGCCCTTTGACCCCCCTTGGTGCAGATATTGAGGACATACATGCGCTCACGCCGAGCCATTTTCTAAATTTGGAGCCAGTCACCGCCTTACCACTTCCTGATTACACTGAGCTCCCTATCAACCGTTTGTCACGCTGGCAGTTGATCCAACGGATAAATCAAGACTTTTGGAAACGCTGGCAACGAGAATATCTCCATTCTTTGCAACAACGAGGAAAGTGGTTGAAAACTGGTACTAACCCGGAAATCGGTACCCTTGTTTTAATAAAAGCCGATAACCTCCCTCCGTGTCGATGGTTACTCGGACGTATCCTAACTTTGCACGTGGGAGATGATAAAATAGCCAGGGTTGCCACTGTCAAGACGGCAAGTGGTACATTGAAACGCCCTCTGGTTAAACTGTGCCCTCTCCCACTAGAATAGTTCATTCATATTTGCATTTTATTTGTGTGTGTTGTAAGAAAAATATTTTGCATTGATTTATTTTTTTTCTTTTCGTTCTTTCTTTCTTCCTTAAAATGCAATTGCTGCATTTTGGCCGGGCAGAAATGTTGCGTCTCGCTTCAATTATTAAAATCATACATCATTATTATTATCGTGAAATAGAGCATCAAAACGTCTGACTTCGAAGTGCGACCTTGAACCTTTTTTTTGTGTCGCATTTGGCACAGACGACAGTATCACTTAAAAACTTAAACGATATACATCGTAAAGTGTACTCCCGCTACCGGCTTTTCCTACGAAAACCATTTTATTTTCCGCTATTCTCATTAATTAGAATTACCCGCATTGTGTTATTTGATAATTATATCGGTTGTGTGTGTGACATTGATCATTGGATTAGTTCCTGCGGAGCTTCACCTGCATACCGGATTTCCACCTACGAATTCCAGATTTCCATCAAAAAGGGCCCTTTTAAGAAGAGAAACATCATCTGGACGTTTCGGGTGTTTCAACCAGAATTGGTAAGTCGTTTTGATGTCTCTCGAAGGTCGGGCTCACTGATTCTGAATATTTTTCAATCATAATTTTACGTACATTTTTCTCTCCGAAATTGATCTATCGAGCGCAAACAAATATATTGATTGGAGGTATGTAGTGCTGTTTCCGTACTTCACTGTTTTATAAATCCATGTTGACTATTAGAAAATAATTTATTATTCATAAAAAAAGATACTAATTGATTTTTCATGTTCCACTCGAATAATTTTGACACAAATTTCTTCGTAAAATTATACCATATTTCACCCATAAAGAAAATCATATCGAAGTATTACTTTTATTTCATGAAATATAGACGATAAGAATAAAATCGACAAAGTCCAAGTACCCTTTTCTCCAAATATTTCCATAAAGTGGAAAATTATTTTGGCAGCTAGGTCACGTGACCGAATTTTTTTCGGAAAATTCAAGTTGTCGTCATAGCAACCTGTCAAAATCAAGGCATCTGATTGGCTTAAAACAACAGGTATAAAATTTTCAGTGGAATTCAACACCAATAGTAAATTGTGTAAATTTTTTTAGCAGTGTACCTTGATTCAAAGCGAATTGTCTGGCTTATTTTCGAGCTACCTTGTTCGAGGACATTAGAGTACTATCATGTTTTATTATTGTACATCATGTAATTTTAGCACCCCCTTGATATTACCGCTACGTTTTAGAACGTTATTCGGTATCTTTTCTAGGAAGCTGGAGTTGCGGATGAGGCAATTCGGTGTTCACATTCTATTCATGCCTCCAGAATCTTTATTTAATTAGGATCCTAGATATAGAGTATAGTATAAAAAACATAGCATAAATATACAGGGTGTCAATTTGAAAACTTCCCACCCTTAATATCTTCCTTCCAGTAAACAATATGAGTAATCGAAAAAACAGGTCAATTTTATTGTTAAGGGGGACACTTTCACGGACTATTTGTAGCCCTCGTGGTTCAACCCCCTAGGAGGGGTAGATGTTACCCTTAGAATTTTAAATGGGAAGGGGGGTCAAGTGGCACATCATTTTGATGGGCGTTCAATTCTTGTTCCAATGGTACCCTGACTTATTATTTTGTGATGAGCATTTTCCGAAAAATTGCGTTCTAAACTAACAGAAGTAATTATTAGAACGCCTATACTGAGATGCATTATTGTATTGACTCCCTTTAATAAAAATGGTTAGAAGAGTAGCTGGCACCGCTCCAACCCTTGAATGACAGGAATAAATTTATTACGCATGGGATTTTTTATTTGGGGGTTATTTTCCTTCTACACAATAAAATTTAATTTGCGAGAAAGACATTTCCAACATAAAATCTACTTACGCTTATCTTATTAGCTGTTCGAAATGTTGTCCATTTTGCTCTAAACAGTAATACAGTCTGTTTTCGAACTCCCCTCTAACATTACGGAAAACTTCACTAGGAATTGACCGGCATGCTGCTGTAATTCGTCTTTTAAGTTCGTCAATATCAGAAGGTTGTGTTTTATAAACAACGGATTTAAGATGCCCCCAAAGAAAGAAATCTAAGGGTGTTAAATCCGGTGATCTCGGAGGCCATTCAACTGCTCCCCTTCTGCCAATCCATCTACCCGGAAATCTCTCGTTTAACCACTGTCGGACGGGAAGAAAATAATGAGGTGGAGCACCGTCCTGCTGGAAATGTAACAGATCCTCCTGCAAAAGAATGGAATTTCCAAGAATACCAGCCCAAACATTAACTTTTTGTGGGTGTTGTGTATGCCCTTCCCGAAAAATATGTGGGTTTTCGTCACTCCAATAGCGACAATTTTGTCTATTAACATTGCCATTCAGAAAAAATGAACACTCATCGCTGAAACAGATGTTTAACAGAAGATTATCTGTACAATTTCTGCGATGACACTTAAAAATTCAGCATTTAATAAACACAACTTTACTACCATCTACGTTTTACTATTAGACTACTTTTTTATGTAAAGTGTTTGGAGCTAATGGCTAATGTTACCCCTAATAAAGGGTTGGAACGGTACCACCTAATATTCTAACCAGTTCTGGCCAAACCATGCATCTCAGTATAGGCGTTCTAATAATTACTTCTGTTAGTTTAGAACGCAATTTTTCGGAAAATGCTCATCAAAAAATAATAAGTCAGGGTACCATTGGAACAAGAATTGAACGCCCATCAAAATGATGTGCCACTTGACCCCCCTTCCCATTTAAAATTCTAAGGGTAACATCTACCCCTCCTAGGGGGTTGAACCACGAGGGCTACAAATAGTCCTTGAAAGTGTCCCCCTTGACAATAAAATTGACCTGTTTTTTCGATTACTCATATTGTTTACTGGAAGGAAGATATTAAGGGTGGGAAGTTTTCAAATTGACACCCTGTATACTTCGACAAATAGTATAAATAGAAAGGTGCATTTAGTCAACATAAATGTAACATTAGCACAAGCACTGACTTAAACAAACCTTTAAAATAATTTTGTATAATACATCATATTATACAAATTTTAGATTTAGGCATTAATTTTAGAATAACAGGTACATTTTATGAAATGAAACTTTTGGTACAGGTGAATTATGGACAATATTTTTGTCGTAAAAGTGAAATTCTTATAAAGTTGGAATGTTCAAGGTAACATGCTTTTAGCATAAACTTAACATTTTTGTTTAAATGATGTCATTTGATATATCAGATTCAACTTTTGTTTTTAACATATTTTTAAGCACAATATTAAAATGATGTTGACTAAATGCACCTTTAATTGACTAAATATAGCAAACATATTTAGGAAATAAAAGTGCATTAAAAATCAGTTTAAAAAAACTTGAAAATTTATCTGCGAATCCCTAGAGCAAATGCACACATGCTTCAAAAAGAAAAGAAGGAAATCATTGAATAATAGAGACAAAAGCATATGACTAGAAAAAACAGTTCAAAATATACCTATATACAGGGTGGGGCACCGAAAACGAAACAGATCGAATATTACATGGTGGTTCTTCGGGTAGTAAGGCCGACGTATGTTGAGAGAAGATCTCGACGTTTCGCCAATACGAGTGGTTAGCATTTTCAAGAGAAAGTTTCTGGTTTTTTATGTCGCTGTCAAATGCTTGACATTTGTTATTCGTTATCTCAATAAATACCTAATATCTTCAAAACGCATGTGTTGTGAATAAAATGCAAAACAGGTCGATTTTTAATCCAAGGGGGACATCTTCCTATCATAACCTCAACTGTCATACCTCTCCCCCCACCTCTTGGGCACTATCACCCAAACAATTTGAATAGGGAAAGTAGTAAGTGTGAAACATCATTGAAAGGGTAATTTCATAAGGAATTCAGCCATGTCAATTTTTGTCACCTAACTTTTTATTTTGGCGCCCTCTTGCGGGAAAAATAACTGTTCCGTATTCTAAATTATAATACTGCATTTGCAAGCTATTTTGACATAAATTCGGTGACAGTGCGTTATGGAATTTTTCTAAAAGAAAAAACAAAATGGCGGCTCCAAAATGGCGAACATGATTTGCAATTTAGGTCCGATTCGATTCAAAATTGATATGTGGTGGTATTCAAGATCGGAAATTATGATTTGATCGTCAATGCAAAATAACAAGATGGTGGCTCCAAGATGGCGGACGAAATTTGTAATTCTGGTCCGATTCGAATCAAAATTGATATGTGGGGATTTTCAGGGTGAAAAATAATGATATTTTTGTCAATGCAAACGAAATTGGTAACTGTGGTTCGACTCGATTCAAAATTGGCATATGAAGGTTTTACAAGTTTCCAGTATGACTACAGTAGATTTTATACAAATTAGGAAATAATATTTTATTTAGATGTGTGACGTAGGTTATTCTGTGCGTAACAGAATCAGAATTTTACCGCGCCTGAAAATCACTGAAAATCTTCACATACTAATTTTGATTCAAATCGGACCAGAATTACAAATTTCGTCCACCATCTTGTTTTTTTGCATTGACGAACAAATCATAATTTCCGACCTTAAAAACCACCACATATCAATTTTGAATTGAATCGGACCATAATTGCTAATCATGTCCGTCATTTTTGAGCCGCCATTTTGTTTTTTCCATTTCCATAATGTACTGTCACCGAATTTATGTCAAAATAGCTTGCAAATGCACTATTATAATTTGGAATACGGAACAGTTATTTTTACCGCAAGAGGGCGCCAAAATAAAAAGTTAGGTGGCAAAAATTGACATGGCTGAATTCCTTATGAAATTACCTTTTCAATGATGTATTACACTTACTACTTTCCTATTCAAATTGTTTGGATGATAGTGCCCAAGGGGTGGGGGGAGAGGTATGACAGTTGAGGTTATGATAGGAAGATGTCCCCCTTGGAATAAAAATCGACCTGTTTTTGCATTTTATTCACAACACATGCGTTTTGAAGATATTCGATCTATTTCGTTTTCGGTGCCCCACCTTGTATATCTCAACATTGAAGTAAACATAAAATAATCCAATATAATTTCACTCGAAATATATCTTGCTTTGATCTTTAAAAATAATGAGTTCACAGTACTGCGGTAAGAAATGTTGGGTACATCGATGTTATTTTTCCACGAGTATTATAATTATGGATATTTTTATTGTAAGTTATGAATTTCTGGAACTATTTGGGCGCCGCGATGTTAATTATTTTGTAAATAGATATCATACATAGTAAAATAAAATAGTCTTTTTTTCACTGCAAACCAACTAAGGGTAGTTAACATCGATTTAATTGGGGTGAAGCGATTAGTTTTCAAAATAACTCTCATTCCACGATTTTGCATTTTTTGCAGCAAATTTATTTTACTGAGGCTAAACAGGTATATAATTGATTGGCAGTAATCAAAATGGGGTTGAATAATCGAGTTATAAACTGTGATCTTTGACTCAGTTGACAAATTTTGAGATATTCTGGTCAAAAAAATAGTTTTTTTAACATTTTTTTATAAATATAATCGAGGTGGTCATTGAAACTTAAACAATCATCAAGAATTATCAGTATCAATGGCATTATACTTATATTTGGTTGTGAAGATCATTGCCTGTGTTTTAGCTACATTCAATTTCAGTTTATTGATACTCAATACTTGTTTTGTGATTTTTTGGACAGCACTTTCAAGATTGACAAGCAATTAAAGTGTCATCAGCGAACAAGTTGATGAATTCACAATCTACGAAAAGTTCAATATCATTTACATACAGAGTTAGTCAAAAGTATGGATCCTCCCATTATTCTAAGTGAATATGAGGGTTATCGAAAAAAAGTTCGTATAAAAGTTGAAGGATATTTAACTTTGCACCTTTCAATGAACTCAAATATTTTTTAGATGCGCCATTCGAGGAGTAGTGACATCATTGGCATTTTTTAATGGAACCATGTGTCATGTTTGTATCGTTAGAAAGCTTGTCTTTTTTCTCATTTTAGCAGTACTGATATTATTTCAACTCACTCGATAGGTACAGTGTGTTTCGTATTTTTGTGTCCACCTCTGAAATTCAACTACCTATTGCTTTATTCTTTAAAAAATCTTCTAAATCATGGAATGTAGCCAGGTAGATATTTTGAGCGATATGGCAATTTGATTCAGACAGTGGTGTACGTATCTATAAGTTTCTCAGATGCTTATTTTTCGAAAAACATTTCTAGTTATTTTTCTATAGGAAAATTTCACTGGAAAATTTTGTTCCAGAATAATTGAAGTGTCCTAATTCTGATTTTTTCCTAAATAGAAGATAAGAGAAAAAACAGAAATAGTCATTTGTGTCAATAGTTCAAAATATTACTATTTTTTAATAAAAAGAAGGACAACGTATGTAGAAAGGCTATTTCATTTACTTATTTATTAGTCCTGAAAACAAACCTGAGATAAAAAATGTAATGTCTCGAATGGCTGAGCCACTCTGAGGTAAATTTTGAAAATATCCTCTAACCGTTATTTATTTGATGAGACGAATGTTAATTGTAAACATCGTAAGTATAATTGTTTAATGAAACAACTGTCAGTGTAGCACAAAAAAATTATAAAAAGTTACGTATGCCACTGTCTCAATCATATTGCCATATCGCTCAAAATATCTACCTGGCTACATTCCATGATTTAGCACATTTTTTAACGAATGAAGCAATAGGTAGTTGAATTACAGAGATGGACACAAAAATACGAAACATGCTGTACCTATCGAGAGAGTTGAAATAATATCAGTACTACTGAAACGAGAAAAAAAAACAAGCTTTCTAACGATACTAAACATTACATTTGGTTCCATTAAAATGCCGATGACGTCACTACTCCACCAATGGCACATCTAAAAAATATTCGGACTCATAGAAAGGTGCAGAGTTAAATACTCTTTAACTTTTATACGATTTTTTTTTTCGATAACCCTCATATTAACTGAGAAAAATGGGCGGGTCCATACCTTTGACTAACTCTGTATAATATAAATAGTATGTTGAAAATAGTCTTTCAACCAATCATACACCATACCACCAACTCCATATTGTTCCAATTCAGACAACAATATTTCCCTGTCAATCGTCTCAAAAGCCCTCTTTAGCTCTTTAAAGTCAAGAAACACAGCAAAGACATATTTATTGTCATCCAAATTACTTTTTATATGGCACAGTGTAAGTTGCAAAGCGATTCATACGAGTACTTTTTTCTAAATCCCGACTGATTCATTAAAATGCAAATTTGTTATACGTGGTGCAGTAACTGTTCATACACGGCCATTTCTAGAAGTTTTTCAATGGGTGACAGAGTATGTATTGGCCGAAGTTCATCGGATTTGGTAGAATTTGTTACTTTCTGAATTGGTTCGACAGTACTAGTTTTTAAACTAATTGGAATTTCACCCGTAGCTACAGAAGTATTTATAAAATTCAGGAAAACATGTCCAATGGTTTCAAATACTATATTCAACATTCTGTCATTTAATATTTTCTACAAAGAAAGTTTATTATCTAGACTGCTGACTATTTCATGTAAATCCTGCAAAGAGAGTACCTCTAAGTTATTTCAGGTAAATTTTTTTTTTCTTGGTGTTTTGGCATCGACTGCTATGGTCATTAGCCATGTGTTCTGGGTAGGCCTTGTTACTAACTCCATACGCCACCTTAGGAGCAGCACTGGTAATTGGAACGCAACAGTGAATCGTGCAGGACTCACCCCAGTCCAGCCACGAGATTTGAATAATTTAATCGGTCAAATTAAATTAATAAATCCCAGCCGCAACTGGAGCTCGAACTCCGGACCTTTCGACTCGAAGTCGGACGCTCTAACCACTGCGCCACGCCCCGACGTTATTGTTTGAGTTAATCCATATTTCATTACTATTCATTCCGTTGATCACTGAATACTTCCAACAAAATATTCATTGAAACAATGTGCTATCTCCCTATCATCTTTCAACACCATCTGTCCATTTTCTGTTTCAAAGCTTAATATGTTGATGTAGGTCTTTGTTTCTATTCTTCACAAATTTTTTTAGGATTTTCCAAATTTACAATTATGGAAAAAACATCAGTACACCTTCGGAAAATTCCAATGAAGAGGTTTCAAAAACCAGCCTTTGAGAAGTGCCAGAGATTTTAATTTTCAGTTCATGTTTAAACGTTGTCGAAATAACCTTGTGTTTTCGACTAATTAATTAAAGAATTCATGAACTCGAGGAAAGTGACTCGATTAATTAAATATTTCCAGTTCAGATACGGCGTTATCCTGCCTAAGAGCAGTAGTAAAGTTTTCTGTTAAAATATTTAAACCAAGTTGATAATTTTCTTCTTTTTCGCTGTCGGTATAGTACTTGCCACGAAGCACTTTTTAATAAATTCTCAGGACTAAAAAGTATCGATCTGTTCTATTCCGAAATATTCAATGTTCAGAATGTTCAGAAATTTAGATCAAATTAATGGAAAAAAGGAATCGGTATCTTGGGGAAAAATTTTAGGACATTTTAAGCTTCGAAAAAACTTAATAGTCCAAAGTTTTGCCATTCTTCAAAAAACATTTTTGGTTGTGTGTATTTTTAATTAGTTTAAACAAAGCGCTCCACACTCTTTGAATTAACCATTAGATGTAAAAGAAGTGACAAACAAGCTTACTAATAACTACCGATGGTACCGTATCTATCACCCACCATGTATTGTTTAAATCAATATACCGGGTGTCCCACAATCTATATGACAGGCAATGTCTGACTTGTTGAAGGAGATATACAAAAATATTTCATACAAAAGTTTTATGAGTTCATGAGAAATATATTTTGATGTGAATTTCAAATATACAGGTAGTTTGGTGTAGTTGCTACAGACCAAAATAGTATATTTTTTAAATAGAACGCCCTGTATATCATCAGATTCATCGTTGAATTCTGATATCATTTCATGTTTAGTTTTTGAAATTCGGTTACGACATTGTTGAGTTATTGCTTAAAATATAAGTTCTTGAGAAAGACTATAATTTTTAAAGATACCCTATACATCAATCCACTCTGCATCAGATCACATGGAAATTAGTCCAAATTTTCGGAGTTCAAAGTAATGGTTGCAAGTTTGAGTTGTGGAATTCAGTCAGAAAACATTTTGAATATGAAACAATTATTGCGAAATTGAAAGAGGTGTGTTCAGGAACAAATCGTTAATAACAATGTAATGTAACTTGATTATTCAATTCATAAAAATATTACCTGGATAAAGTCATAAAAATTGTTCAAAGTGACGCCCATTAGACATTATACAGGCTTCGAAACGGTGAATCACTCTCATACAAGTCGGTCTTATAATAATAGGCGTAATATCACTGCACGCTAGTCGAATCTTCATTTTCAAATCATCCAAATCCAAAGGAGTAGTGAAAACAATATCTTTCAAATAACCCCGTAGGAAAAAACTAAGTGGTGATAAATCTGGGCAACGAGCCGGACAATAGATAAAAAAATTTCAATAATAATTTTAACAATAAAGAATAGAATAATCTTCTGAAGAGAATTTTTATTTATAATTGATAAATATACTCCAATTTCAAACTGATTGAGATGTTCGCTTATTTACATAAATTCTCTTAAATTGAATTTGCTTGCAGTGAAAAGATTCTACTCTTTACCCTAGAAAACACTAACTATTAACTCATTTTGAAATATTCAACCAATGAGCAATCAAAGCAGAAGACGACACCGCGACCTGCAAATGCGAATGCGACTTCCATTTCAACCTGTTTCCCTGTTTGATCATGCGTTTGTAAATGTTAGTTTTGTGCGTAGTGAAAACTGTTTTATACAATAAAAATGCATTATGGAAAATTGAATTTGGCTCATTATGGACCAGTTGTGAAGATGAGTAAATTCTATTTTGGTTTTGAACAGTTTTGTGTCTAATAGCGAGTGGCGTTGTTTATGTATTCGATCATAATGCTATAATTGCTATATGCGTCACTAATGACGGTTTTTATTAGGAATACAGTTATTATTACACTATTCTCATATGTTACCCTCACTTATACCTAAATGGTGCGTAGTTGTGAATTTCTAAGCTTTGTGGCCAAAATTATTTTCTGATGTGATTTTCATGCGTTTTTCAATACGCAAAATCCATCCAGGCTCATTTCATGCACATTAAATAATTGTAACATGTACCTGCTTAAAATGGCTCCCATTGCAAATTTTTATAACCAAGTGCCAAAGTGCGCGTTTTTGAACTCAACCTCCAAGTTGATAGAATAATAGTATTTATTACTGAAACTGAAATATTCTTGTCTTAACTGAATGCCATGATTCAACAAAAACAGTGCTCAGAATTGTGTCCATTATTGAGGCTGAAATATTCTTGCCTCAACCAACTCAAGAAGCAAGTGTTCACTTGTTTCAAAACATTCAAAAGTGGCCAAAAGGAATTCGTCAAAAAATCAAACTAATATTCGGTTGGATCTCAAGAATACTATCTCCTTGAATCAACGCAATCCATCTATTTGGGTACGTTCTATCCAGATATTCAGGGACAACCTGTGAGCTGTTAGGAGGAGAACTATCTTGTCACCAAATTTCTAGTCGTTCTGCTATTGGAATATCACGGTTCTCTACTTCGTTGGATAAAATCTTACCTTACTGGCAGACGGCAACGTGTAAAGATAAATGGGACTGATTCGAATTATATTGATGTCACATCAGGTGTTCCCCAAGGGTCTCACTTGGGACCGTTATTATTTTCTCTTTTTGTCAATGATATCGACAAATGCTTTTTGTTCTCTGAGTTTGGTATGTTTGCTGATGACTTGAGAGTGTTCAAACAAGTTGAGAACTCCAATGATTGTGTTCATCTTCAATCGGATATACATCGGTTAGAGACTTTCTGTAGAACCCACAGACTTTTCTTAAATGAGAAAAAGTGCAATAAAATAACATTTTCGAGATTAAGGAATACTATCAATCACATCTACTACATTAACAATAGACCACTATGTGAGGTACACTCTATAAGAGACCTGGGAGTAATACTTGATAACAAACTTGATTTCAACCTTCATGTCGAGAGTATAGTGAAAAAAGCCTCAAGAAACTTGGGCTTCATCATTCGAATAAGCAAGCCATTCAAAAGTATAAACTCACTACTAATGCTCTACAACTCTCTGGTTAGGAGTCACTTAGAATATTGCTCTCTGATATGGAATCCTCAATACCATAAGCATATTGACAGAATAGAAAGAGTTCAAAAAAGGTTCATTCGCCACCTCAATTTCAAGTTCAATCCACATCTTCGTTACGATGGTTATGACGCATCTCTTAGACATTACAAAATCCTTAATCTGAAATCCAGAAGATGCGTGAATTATATAATTTTCCTAAAAAAACTAGTCTCCTCTGATGTCGATTGTGATGATATACTGAATCGTTTTCGCTTCAATGCAAAACCACGAGTTATGCGAAACAACAACCTATTTTATCGTCGAACATACCAAACAAATTCTTCAACGAACTCTCCCATTTGTCAGCTCCTAACAATGTACGATCAATACTTTTCTGATATTGATATCTTCAATTTACCCCTAACAACTATCAGAAGATTAGCAATGAATGTTTTTCTGTAGTTGGTCCAAACATGTAATTAACATATTTTTCTTTTCTCTCTCTCTCTCTTCTCTCTCTAACATAGCTATAAGTATATTCGCCCGTAATACTTTGTTTTATTACTTTTATCATTAGTATTATTATTATTTCTATTAACCTTAATCTAATTGATAAGAAACACGTCAAAATGTGATTTAGATGTGCATTCCTGTAATTGTTAATGTTGAATCATTATGTTGGAATGCCTAAACAATAAATAAATAAATAAATATAATCAGATAATTCAGCAGAAACTCAGCTTTGCCGACTTTTGGGTTGACTGGCAAATATTTTCTGCGAAATAAGCGGCAATAATAATTGTGCTTAGAATGTGACCGTAAATCGAAATGTAAAGTCTATCATCATCCGTAATATGTCATTGGTTCAAAGTCCGTGGGTTTCAAAGCTTGTACCAACTGAATTTTGAATGGGTGGTATTTGTTTCATTTCAGAATTCTCTGTAGATTATATTTACTCACACCGACTTCTGCAAGAGTACGGATAGAAACATGTTGAGGGATAATGCCTACACATTAATCTCAACATCTTCAATTCTAGCAGATCTCGTAGCTGACTATGGATTCTTTATATAAGAAGGAAATGACCCAGTTCTCAATTATTCTTCAACTCTTGAAAGAGTCATTCATGACGGAATGGGCCTGTCTGGAAAACGTTCTTGTTATAGGCGTTGTGCATCGCGACAGATTTTTTTCAGGGCTTCGCGAGACCAAGACCAAGACAGATCAGTGTTGGTATTGGTCTCAAAAAATAAATATAGTCTTGGTCTTGGTATTGGTCTTGATGTTTCAAGACCAAGACGAGACTGGGTTAGTCTTGGTTTTGGATCAAAATGCGTCTAATTATTTTAATTATTACATCATTAATACCTACACTGTAGTTGTTATATCTCAAATTTCGTACTTAATATTATTAAGTTCCTAGCTTTAATCAATCTGCATTTGGTTGAAATAATATTGATACCAAGATATCATAAAGTATGCCAGAGTCGAGGACTTTTTGAATAATTTTCCCGAAAGTTTAAAAAAAGTAACATTATTACTATATTTTCGTTCCCACAATTCTACCTTTGCGTACTTATTTTTGCCTGAATTCTTAATTTTAATGTATAACATTTTTATTTTACAATATGCTCATGTAACAAATTTATATCCATAATGCTCTGTATTCTAACTTGTACTGTTCTGTATCTATGTTTTCCATTAAATAAATATGTTATCCACCTTCTATGTAGTACTTTCAAATATTAATATAACGCATGTACAGGGTAAGTTAATAAAGCTGCGGTAATAGGCTGTCGAAAATTGCAAAATCAAACTTCACCTGTCACTATTTCAAGAACAGTTGAAGATAGGTATAGAATATTAATAAAAAATTTAATCAAAATTTCAAATAGGTATGCATCAACTTATAGGATGATTTATTTAAAATAAAAAATCGTTGTCAAGTTTAGCTGGAAGTGACAACAACGCAGTATCAAAAATATTATCAAAAATTTCAAATTCAAACCAAATAACTTTTGTATTAATTTTGTTTCTATCTTCAATAGTAGAAGGTGTGGACCACTGCGACCTTACATCATACACCTTTTTGTAGTAAACTGTAACTGAATTTGAAAAATGTATTATAGATTTTGAGTGAACAAAAATTAAAAACCTGCCATATGGAAATTAAATAATTGAAATAAAATGCCATAACATTTTCCATCAGATTTTTCTTATTATTGAGTAGATTTAAGTTTATTATTTTTCTTTCGAAACCACCGTAGAATATGAATATGCAATGATATACAAGGCTTTATTTAAAAAATACAATTTTGGTTTGTATCACCATACACTCTGTATATTTGAAGATTATCTCAACATATTATAGTTCTCGAGAACTCCGAACAGTTGTATTTGAAACATTTTTATGTATCTATTCCAACAAACCAGATATTGTCTGGCACATAAAATTTGAGACACCCGGTATATTTGCGTTTTCTCTACGATGAAGTTAAAATATTGGCAAGGTACTTATATCGTTACTAATACAAGTCAATTTAATAATTTTATCATTTTTAGTACTCGATAAAATCGTCTTCTTTAGTATTTAAACCATGTATTTTTATTTACTTTCGGTACTAATTTTTATTTCGAGAGCTTCCAGAAATCCTTTCTGACGAGTGGGTTACCACGAAACAGCTGTCAAGGTTGGAACTCTCGGAATCAAATCGAAAAATACTCTAATTTTCACTTATTTTTATTTATATTATTCGTGCGCAGAAATGTAATAGAGAACTATCGAAGTTGTCTTATTCGTCAATTCAACTTCAGTGTTATATGGAACTGAAAAAGTAATTATATCAATGTTATTCATAGCATTCCTCGTTTAGTAATGTACTTCGTAAATGATTAAATTACCTGTAATCGCATAATGCAATTCAAGTTATAATTGAGTAAGACAAACTCCGGAGAAAAGAAAATAGGAAAGAAACACTCCACCTAAATCAGATTCAAACTCAAGTCGACATTTTAATGAAATGCCCGTGCTGTGAAGGAAAGCAGCTTACTGTGAAATCCTAATGTAAAAGTGATCCAAAGACTCTACATTTGCTACTGCTATTCGAACAGATCCACACAACTTTAACCTACTTCATCATCGTAAACAAGATTAGTTCATTACTATATTCAAAGAAAAAGTTATTATGAATCACATATTTTGATATCAGTTCCATCAATATGAAACCGTTTCGATAACATCAAGGAGAAAGTTGAATGAGGTCATGAATATTGGCTTTCACACGGAAAAAAATGGTCCAAGTAAAACGTTTTCCTAACTTTTTTTCGATTGTGGTAAGAAAATTAATACCTATATTAAAAAAATTACCATTTGTCTCTAAAAAAATTATTATTCTGAAGGCATGAACTTGTAGCTATAATATTGTTTACATACAGCAAGTGCTTTGAACATTAGATAATTCACTTTTTATAATGTCAGGTCAATATTTTACTTGCGCTGGAAAAGTGTATATTCATATTTATCTACTTTGTGTTTCTGAAAAGTGTATCATAACAACAGACTCGTGTTACAGGCATAATACTACAGTTTATTTGCAATAGAGCTAGGTGTTCCTACGATAATGAAACTGTTCACCAACTTGTTGATATGCGACCAGTTCGGGATCAATCGGTAGTAACCGTTGCACTGATCATCAACGTTTTCGCAAAACTGGCCTCATTACAATTCCAGCATTTGAGTTAATAGTTGTATGTGGGCGTGTTACTTCGTGTGCCGGAATTATACTATTATTACTGTTGTGTGAATAGTGTTAGTTTGATTTATGTATTTCACTTGTTGGTATGTAGAATGTGGATTTTTACCTAACATTTCTAGAATATTGACATTTTATGTATAATACAATCAGGATCATTTTCCCAAAAAACTGAACAACACTTTTGTTTCAATAAAAATATTAAAAATATACATATTTTTATTTATTTCTTCATTAGACATCTTTTATTTCCAATTTTCAGAACGTTCTAATTCTACATCATGTTATGCATAACTTGGGTTTGTTATGATCATAATGAGGAAAGACATTAGCATTAGCATTCATACTGATGAATACAAACAGATTCAACAAAGTTCCGAAAATTTTAATTAAGTAACTGGCTGTACTGGGTGATCCAGTAAGGGTATGGCCAGAGGCGATGATTTGTTTAAAAGAACCATCAAAATGTTTTATACTTCTTTCCACATGAACTTATAAAGTTCATGAAAAAATGTTGTCATGGAACTGCAATCTCTTCCTCCAGTTTTTCTTGAGTAGTGTATTTTGCTAGCCTGTATATGCCATGCAAGTACGTTTTTTCATAGTTTAAACTGAATCATTGCTACCTTGTTGCAACCGAACCTTTCATATAATTTCAAATTCAAGAATGAAACGAATGTGTTGAAAATAAGGCTTTATAAAAAACAAATGATCCTTCTTTGAAGAACTAATAACTCTAAACTGAGGGCAAGTGGATATTTCAATTGAGTCCGTTGTATCCTTATACCAAAGATGGAATGAAAGCTATTAAAGGTAAGACAATAATAAACTACCCAAAATTGAGTCATTTGATGAGGCCAAGTAAACTAAAATTACTGTTATAATTTAAAAATGTTGCTGCAGTAGAATACTTTATAGTAGCAACTAATATATTTTTTAGTAGATTGAAGTATATGAGTTATTTGAGAGTAAATCATTCTTCATCAATGGTAAATTCACTTGTCACTAGTAGTTATCAAACTGATCACCTACTGCAAATAAAACGTAGATTGAGGCTTATAAAACAAAAAGTTTTCTTCTAGTAAAGAGTTTAATATCGTTAGGTTACATTGCGTTCCTGAAGTTACATCAATAACAGCAAGTGATCAAATTCAGGAATCTAATTTTTCTAATGGCTAATAAGGCGTCTACTTGTCCCATATAGTATGCAAATTTTCACTTGGTGGTATGCAAATTTTACTTGCTACTATTAAATTTTTTTTTCCGTGATAAACTCAAAGAATCCTATCTATCCCTTACCATCCTCTTGTACCACATCACTTACGTCTTGGGAAATCATTTGCGATTATTTCATTCATAATGAAATAGACCAATCAGACACCACCATTTTTCGAATATATTTTGTTTAAATAAATGATTATTTCACTAGAGCTGTTTAATCGCGATTAAATTTTCGTTGTGTCGTTTTTCAGGGATTCTTACATTTTTGGCAACAGTTTATAAAAAATAGTAATTTATGTAACAAGTCCAGAAAATACTGCTTTTCTGACCGTTTTCGGACCTAAACGGTACGGGAATAGTAATTTACGTAACAAGTCCAGAAAATACTGTTTTTTGGACGAGTAGACCAAATTGTCAAGTCTACGAGTCCAAAAAAACTGTTTTCGGACGTGTTTTTTCGGCAACCATGTAGAATAATAAATCAATGAAACGCATTTAGTCTAAGAGACGAAGAGAGGTCGACCTTCACCCATCTGTTAACCGGATGACACATACTTTTTTTTCAGTTACATAAATAGACGAAAACGCCTAAAATGGGTTGCCTATGAAAAGGTGGTAATGACTATTGTAAGGAGTTTTCTATTGCCGAACGCCAGCCTATGATGGTACGTCCAGTATATATTAGTCATGTACCGCGCATCGTCATATGCCGGTTATTAGGGATCTTCAACAAAAACGTTTGGCTGGCGGGAGGCGAGAAAAATAGCATGGGAATGGGAAGTAAGTTGGTGTTGACTCGAGAGTTGGTATTAAGTTTCTGAAATCATTGTTCTTGGGGTGATTGTTTAAATATATTCATTTGTGTTGAAGTGATACCTATGGTTGGAATAAAAGGTAGGAGTTATATTTATTTGAAATTGCTTGGAATTATCTTCGACAAATGGCTATAATACCTGTTTGAGTGAGTAATTGTTGGAGTTTACTTTCAATAAAAGAAAAGCAGGTTGTTATTTAGAATCAGTATATGTTTCATTATATTTTTCTTGGATGTACTTTCCATTGCTTGTTGATTATCAAACAAAGAAAATCATGGAGTTCCGTTTGTGGCAGCATAAACATTTTGAAGAATTTGTGTTTTGCTCTTACGATCATT
This sequence comes from Chrysolina oricalcia, assembly GCA_944452925.2. Taxonomy (NCBI): domain Eukaryota; kingdom Metazoa; phylum Arthropoda; class Insecta; order Coleoptera; family Chrysomelidae; genus Chrysolina; species Chrysolina oricalcia. The sequence goes on along the minus strand of OX101817.2, from coordinate 20,160,157 downwards.
GGTACGGAGCTTTCAATACTGAATATTTAATACTTGTTGATATTTGTATTGATGTTAACGAAAGTAATGTTTTGAAAAGGGGTTTTATTTGGGTATTTATTGGTTGTACATTAGTCTCAGCACATTGGAATTGAGTGAATATATTCAGTTGAGCTATCGAAAATTCAAGGACTTGTAACGTGCCTGTGTGAGAAGTTACATGTCATTCGGTGATTTGCAACGTGCCTGTGTGAGAAGTTGCATATCACCGTTGTATTCATTTCAGCCTGATGGTTTGTAACGTGCCTGTGTGTGAAGTTACCTATTATTGGGCTGATTTGAGTGTTTATTGGCTTGCAACGTGCCTTTCTGAGAAGTTGCCTGCTTTTGTTGGATTTTCGAGAAGCGAAGGACTTGTAACGTGCCTGTGTGAGAAGTTACATGTCTGTGAACTGTATTGGAAATATAATAATTACTAACGTGCCTGTGTGAGAAGTTACGTGTTATCATATGTACAGTACTGAGATGGGGTACATTGACTTGCAACGTGCCTGTGTGAGAAGTTGCAAGTCAAAGTGTTGACTCATCAGTTCATTTTTATGAGTTTATTGAAAATGAGATTTGCTTGATTTGAAAAAAAGCTCTAGCATAGTTAAAGAGAATCCATTGTGTTTTAGCTCATGATATCAGCCTTTTTGAAGCCTACCCAATAATTCTTTGGATTATTGATATTTGATAATTCCGCCGGAAGAAACCATTTCCTGATTTATGTAATGTGTGTAATTGAATTCGTAGCCACAATTGTTTCAATAAATAAATCCATTTTTCAGAACTGGGTGCATTATCAATATGAAGTTCCTAAACCACACAAAAAAAACAACCCAACACTATATACAGTGATTTTCAAAAATTTGCATCGTATGGAAACTTTTTTATTATCGATTTGTCAGAAAATTTTATTCCTAATAAAAATTGGTGCATTACGAAATACTTATATTCAAGTTATCAAACTTCTAAATTTACTTACGGTGTACAGGGGGGAACAAATATTAGAATTATGGATCAGGCCGGGAAGTGCTACTTTCCCAGAGAAAAAGTGTCCGGGAAGTGAACACTTCCGGATGGTTGCCGAAAAAGTACTTTCCCGTATCGAAAACGATACGGGAAATTTTTGCCGGCTTGTTTACATTTTAGACAGTTATTGAATTCACGCAAACAATATGTAGAATTCCTTAGTTTTTGATGATGCTGATTGCGATTTCAGAAAAAATAGTATGTGTACCTCGTAGTAAAAGCACATTCCCAGACGTCAATGCTTGTTGGCCTCGGCTTAACGCCTCGGCCAACAATTTACATTGTCGTCCGGAAATGTATTGCTTTTACTACTAGATACACAATATACTATTTTTTGACGAGTAGACCAAATTCTAGGACGAGCGTTAGCGAGTCCTGGAAGTCTGCGAGTCCAAAAAAAACTGTTTTCGGACGAGTTGCGTCCACTATTTTTTCGGAAACCATGTAGAATAACAAATCAATGAGACGCATTTAGTCTAAGAGACGAAGAGAGGTCGACCTTCACCCATCTGTTAACCGGATGAAACATACTTTTTACAAAGTTACATAATTAGACGAATACGCCTAAAATGGGTTGCCTATCAAAAGGTGGTAATGACTATATACAGTGAGATTAAAAAATTTGCACCATATGGAATCTTTTTTATTATCGATTTGTCAGAAAATTTTATTCTTCGTAAAAATTGGTGCAATACGGAATATTTGTATTCGAGTTATCAAAATTCTAAATTTCCAAACGGTGTACAGGGGGGAACAAAAAGTATAATTTTGATCAAGTGTAAATTACCCTGGCTGTGATTCCAAATTTGAATATTTCGAACATCTTAGTTCTTATTTGTATTATATATTGAAATTCGAACAGATTGGTACCAACAGAAACATTCTAATTCTTATTTATTTTAATATTTATATTAAAATTCGAACACTTCCCGGACTAGGCCGGGAAGTGCTACTTTCCCAAAGAAAACGTGTCCGGGAAGTGAACACTTCCCGGATGGTTGCCGAAAAACAATAATTGCTTAATCGATTGAATGACCTAATATTGATTTTCATCAGTGAAAACTCGATTTTCGATAGGATTTCTAGACAAATACGAGGGTTGCTATTTATGTATTGAGAATTAGCAACACTGGTGTTGCTAGGCGCGATCCAACTGCGCTATCGCAAAGTTTGACATTTTTGACAGTATACGTAATCAGAATTTTTTCATACATACGCTATTTGTATTGTTAATAGACATTTGAAAATTTTATCTCGGCCAAAAAATGGAGCTAAATTTTCGTGCCATGATTTTTTACGATTTTCGACGTGGATTATCTCAACAGCAGTGTGCCGATCAACTTACTGCGATTTTTGCTGATGAAGCACCATCCAAGGCCACAGTATATCGATGGTTTAGTCAATTCAAACGTAGCCGTACTTCGTTGGCGGACGAAGTTAAAGATGGACGTCCAAAATCGGTTGTTGTGCCAGAAAACATTGATACTGTGTCCGAACTGATAATGCAGGATCGTCATGTGACATATCGCGAGATCGAGGCATCCCTGGGCATTAGTATGACAAGTATACATAAGATATTGCATGAACATTTGGCAGTCAGAAAGATTTGTTCTCGTTGTATCCCGCACAATTTGACAATCGATCAAAAAAAGACTCGTGTAAATTGGCGCACGGAAATGATTACAAAATATGACCGCGGTGCATGAAATGCAGTTTATAACATATACACAGGTGACGAATCTTGGATTTATTGTTATGAGCCCGAAATTAAACAGCAGTCGACTGTATGGGTCTTTCATAATGAACCAAATTCAACAAAAGTTGTTCGTGCTCGCAGCACTTCGAAGCAAATGGTGGCCTGTTTCTTCGGTATGAACGGTCATGTGGCAACCGTGCCTTAAGAGCAAAATAGAACGGTAAACTCTGAATGGTACATTACTATTTGTTTGCCAGAAGTCATCAATGAAATAAGGAAAACGAACCGTCGACGAAGAATAATTCTCCATCAGAACAATGCGAGCTCACACACATCGGCTTAAACAACCCGCTATTTGAACACTCAAAACGTTGAATTGATGGGTCATCCACCGTACAGCCCTGATTTATCACCCAATAATTTCTATTTATTTCTTCAAGTGAAGAACAAATTACGTGGTCAACGCTTTTCGACGCCACAAGACGCTGTTTATGCATTCAAAAACCATGTTTTGGAGATACCTACTTCGGAGTGGAAAAATTGCTATGCCAATTGGTTTAATCGAATGCAAAAATGTGTGGATTTGAAAGGAGAGTATTTTGAAAAATAATAAAGAAGTTTCTACACCCCAATTATTGTTTTAGTTCTTCATTCTCAATACATACGTCAGAATTTGAAATGTTTACATGCAAAATTCACAGCAAAGGCTTCTTTAATGCATTGTTGGGATGCGTAACCAAAGTAATCTATAAATAAACATCATCAACGAACCGTTTGATTCTGAAACGTCTCGTATTTAAAGCTTATAAAAATATTTTTTAATGAAGAAATTGTCAGAAAATGTCGGTGTTCATTATCAATAAAATTCTTTGTTGTTGGTTTTAATCTACCTCATTCAAGAAATAATCTTGTCGTATATCATGCGTAACCAAAGTAATATATAAACAAACATCATCAACGAAGCGTTTGATTCTGAAACTTCTCGTATTTTTTTAATAAAAAAATTGTTAGAAAATGTCGGTGTTCATTATCAATAAAATTCTTTGTTGTTGGTTTTAATCTACCTCATTCAAGAAATAATCTTGTCGTATATCATGCGTAACCAAAGTAATATATAAACAAACATCATCAACGAAGCGTTTGATTCTGAAACTTCTCGTATTTTTTTAATAAAAAAATTGTTAGAAAATGTCGGTGTTCATTATCAATAAAATTCTTTGTTGTTGGTTTTAATCTACCTCATTCAAGAAATAATCTTGTCGTATATCATGCGTAACCAAAGTAATATATAAACAAACATCATCAACGAAGCGTTTGATTCTGAAACTTCTCGTATTTTTTTAATAAAAAAATTGTTAGAAAATGTCGGTGTTCATTATCAATAAAATTCTTTGTTGTTGGTTTTAATCTACCTCATTCAAGAAATAATCTTGTCGTATATCATGCGTAACCAAAGTAATATATAAACAAACATCATCAACGAAGCGTTTGATTCTGAAACTTCTCGTATTTTTTTAATAAAAAAATTGTTAGAAAATGTCGGTGTTCATTATCAATAAAATTCTTTGTTGTTGGTTTTAATCTACCTCATTCAAGAAATAATCTTGTCGTATATCATGCGTAACCAAAGTAATATATAAACAAACATCATCAACGAAGCGTTTGATTCTGAAACTTCTCGTATTTTTTTAATAAAAAAATTGTTAGAAAATGTCGGTGTTCATTATCAATAAAATTCTTTGTTGTTGGTTTTAATCTACCTCATTCAAGAAATAATCTTGTCGTATATCATGCGTAACCAAAGTAATATATAAACAAACATCATCAACGAAGCGTTTGATTCTGAAACTTCTCGTATTTTTTTAATAAAAAAATTGTTAGAAAATGTCGGTGTTCATTATCAATAAAATTCTTTGTTGTTGGTTTTAATCTACCTCATTCAAGAAATAATCTTGTCGTATATCATGCGTAACCAAAGTAATATATAAACAAACATCATCAACGAAGCGTTTGATTCTGAAACTTCTCGTATTTTTTTAATAAAAAAATTGTTAGAAAATGTCGGTGTTCATTATCAATAAAATTATTTGTTGTTGGTTTTAATCTACCTCATTCAAGAAATAATCTTGTCGTATATCATGCGTAACCAAAGTAATATATAAACAAACATCATCAACGAAGCGTTTGATTCTGAAACTTCTCGTATTTTTTTAATAAAAAAATTGTTAGAAAATGTCGGTGTTCATTATCAATAAAATTCTTTGTTGTTGGTTTTAATCTACCTCATTCAAGAAATAATCTTGTCGTATATCATGCGTAACCAAAGTAATATATAAACAAACATCATCAACGAAGCGTTTGATTCTGAAACTTCTCTTATTTTTTTAATAAAAAAATTGTTAGAAAATGTCGGTGTTCATTATCAATAAAATTCTTTGTTGTTGGTTTTAATCTACCTCATTCAAGAAATAATCTTGTCGTATATCATGCGTAACCAAAGTAATATATAAACAAACATCATCAACGAAGCGTTTGATTCTGAAACTTCTCGTATTTTTTTAATAAAAAAATTGTTAGAAAATGTCGGTGTTCATTATCAATAAAATTCTTTGTTGTTGGTTTTAATCTACCTCATTCAAGAAATAATCTTGTCGTATATCATGCGTAACCAAAGTAATATATAAACAAACATCATCAACGAAGCGTTTGATTCTGAAACTTCTCGTATTTTTTTAATAAAAAAATTGTTAGAAAATGTCGGTGTTCATTATCAATAAAATTATTTGTTGTTGGTTTTAATCTACCTCATTCAAGAAATAATCTTGTCGTATATCATGCGTAACCAAAGTAATATATAAACAAACATCATCAACGAAGCGTTTGATTCTGAAACTTCTCGTATTTTTTTAATAAAAAAATTGTTAGAAAATGTCGGTGTTCATTATCAATAAAATTCTTTGTTGTTGGTTTTAATCTACCTCATTCAAGAAATAATCTTGTCGTATATCATGCGTAACCAAAGTAATATATAAACAAACATCATCAACGAAGCGTTTGATTCTGAAACTTCTCGTATTTTTTTAATAAAAAAATTGTTAGAAAATGTCGGTGTTCATTATCAATAAAATTATTTGTTGTTGGTTTTAATCTACCTCATTCAAGAAATAATCTTGTCGTATATCATGCGTAACCAAAGTAATATATAAACAAACATCATCAACGAAGCGTTTGATTCTGAAACTTCTCGTATTTTTTTAATAAAAAAATTGTTAGAAAATGTCGGTGTTCATTATCAATAAAATTCTTTGTTGTTGGTTTTAATCTACCTCATTCAAGAAATAATCTTGTCGTATATCATGCGTAACCAAAGTAATATATAAACAAACATCATCAACGAAGCGTTTGATTCTGAAACTTCTCTTATTTTTTTAATAAAAAAATTGTTAGAAAATGTCGGTGTTCATTATCAATAAAATTCTTTGTTGTTGGTTTTAATCTACCTCATTCAAGAAATAATCTTGTCGTATATCATGCGTAACCAAAGTAATATATAAACAAACATCATCAACGAAGCGTTTGATTCTGAAACTTCTCGTATTTTTTTAATAAAAAAATTGTTAGAAAATGTCGGTGTTCATTATCAATAAAATTCTTTGTTGTTGGTTTTAATCTACCTCATTCAAGAAATAATCTTGTCGTATATCATGCGTAACCAAAGTAATATATAAACAAACATCATCAACGAAGCGTTTGATTCTGAAACTTCTCGTATTTTTTTAATAAAAAAATTGTTAGAAAATGTCGGTGTTCATTATCAATAAAATTCTTTGTTGTTGGTTTTAATCTACCTCATTCAAGAAATAATCTTGTCGTATATCATGCGTAACCAAAGTAATATATAAACAAACATCATCAACGAAGCGTTTGATTCTGAAACTTCTCGTATTTTTTTAATAAAAAAATTGTTAGAAAATGTCGGTGTTCATTATCAATAAAATTCTTTGTTGTTGGTTTTAATCTACCTCATTCAAGAAATAATCTTGTCGTATATCATGCGTAACCAAAGTAATATATAAACAAACATCATCAACGAAGCGTTTGATTCTGAAACTTCTCGTATTTTTTTAATAAAAAAATTGTTAGAAAATGTCGGTGTTCATTATCAATAAAATTCTTTGTTGTTGGTTTTAATCTACCTCATTCAAGAAATAATCTTGTCGTATATCATGCGTAACCAAAGTAATATATAAACAAACATCATCAACGAAGCGTTTGATTCTGAAACTTCTCGTATTTTTTTAATAAAAAAATTGTTAGAAAATGTCGGTGTTCATTATCAATAAAATTCTTTGTTGTTGGTTTTAATCTACCTCATTCAAGAAATAATCTTGTCGTATATCATGCGTAACCAAAGTAATATATAAACAAACATCATCAACGAAGCGTTTGATTCTGAAACTTCTCGTATTTTTTTAATAAAAAAATTGTTAGAAAATGTCGGTGTTCATTATCAATAAAATTATTTGTTGTTGGTTTTAATCTACCTCATTCAAGAAATAATCTTGTCGTATATCATGCGTAACCAAAGTAATATATAAACAAACATCATCAACGAAGCGTTTGATTCTGAAACTTCTCGTATTTTTTTAATAAAAAAATTGTTAGAAAATGTCGGTGTTCATTATCAATAAAATTCTTTGTTGTTGGTTTTAATCTACCTCATTCAAGAAATAATCTTGTCGTATATCATGCGTAACCAAAGTAATATATAAACAAACATCATCAACGAAGCGTTTGATTCTGAAACTTCTCTTATTTTTTTAATAAAAAAATTGTTAGAAAATGTCGGTGTTCATTATCAATAAAATTCTTTGTTGTTGGTTTTAATCTACCTCATTCAAGAAATAATCTTGTCGTATATCATGCGTAACCAAAGTAATATATAAACAAACATCATCAACGAAGCGTTTGATTCTGAAACTTCTCGTATTTTTTTAATAAAAAAATTGTTAGAAAATGTCGGTGTTCATTATCAATAAAATTCTTTGTTGTTGGTTTTAATCTACCTCATTCAAGAAATAATCTTGTCGTATATCATGCGTAACCAAAGTAATATATAAACAAACATCATCAACGAAGCGTTTGATTCTGAAACTTCTCGTATTTTTTTAATAAAAAAATTGTTAGAAAATGTCGGTGTTCATTATCAATAAAATTATTTGTTGTTGGTTTTAATCTACCTCATTCAAGAAATAATCTTGTCGTATATCATGCGTAACCAAAGTAATATATAAACAAACATCATCAACGAAGCGTTTGATTCTGAAACTTCTCTTATTTTTTTAATAAAAAAATTGTTAGAAAATGTCGGTGTTCATTATCAATAAAATTATTTGTTGTTGGTTTTAATCTACCTCATTCAAGAAATAATCTTGTCGTATATCATGCGTAACCAAAGTAATATATAAACAAACATCATCAACGAAGCGTTTGATTCTGAAACTTCTCTTATTTTTTTAATAAAAAAATTGTTAGAAAATGTCGGTGTTCATTATCAATAAAATTATTTGTTGTTGGTTTTAATCTACCTCATTCAAGAAATAATCTTGTCGTATATCATGCGTAACCAAAGTAATATATAAACAAACATCATCAACGAAGCGTTTGATTCTGAAACTTCTCGTATTTTTTTAATAAAAAAATTGTTAGAAAATGTCGGTGTTCATTATCAATAAAATTCTTTGTTGTTGGTTTTAATCTACCTCATTCAAGAAATAATCTTGTCGTATATCATGCGTAACCAAAGTAATATATAAACAAACATCATCAACGAAGCGTTTGATTCTGAAACTTCTCGTATTTTTTTAATAAAAAAATTGTTAGAAAATGTCGGTGTTCATTATCAATAAAATTCTTTGTTGTTGGTTTTAATCTACCTCATTCAAGAAATAATCTTGTCGTATATCATGCGTAACCAAAGTAATATATAAACAAACATCATCAACGAAGCGTTTGATTCTGAAACTTCTCGTATTTTTTTAATAAAAAAATTGTTAGAAAATGTCGGTGTTCATTATCAATAAAATTATTTGTTGTTGGTTTTAATCTACCTCATTCAAGAAATAATCTTGTCGTATATCATGCGTAACCAAAGTAATATATAAACAAACATCATCAACGAAGCGTTTGATTCTGAAACTTCTCGTATTTTTTTAATAAAAAAATTGTTAGAAAATGTCGGTGTTCATTATCAATAAAATTCTTTGTTGTTGGTTTTAATCTACCTCATTCAAGAAATAATCTTGTCGTATATCATGCGTAACCAAAGTAATATATAAACAAACATCATCAACGAAGCGTTTGATTCTGAAACTTCTCTTATTTTTTTAATAAAAAAATTGTTAGAAAATGTCGGTGTTCATTATCAATAAAATTCTTTGTTGTTGGTTTTAATCTACCTCATTCAAGAAATAATCTTGTCGTATATCATGCGTAACCAAAGTAATATATAAACAAACATCATCAACGAAGCGTTTGATTCTGAAACTTCTCGTATTTTTTTAATAAAAAAATTGTTAGAAAATGTCGGTGTTCATTATCAATAAAATTCTTTGTTGTTGGTTTTAATCTACCTCATTCAAGAAATAATCTTGTCGTATATCATGCGTAACCAAAGTAATATATAAACAAACATCATCAACGAAGCGTTTGATTCTGAAACTTCTCGTATTTTTTTAATAAAAAAATTGTTAGAAAATGTCGGTGTTCATTATCAATAAAATTCTTTGTTGTTGGTTTTAATCTACCTCATTCAAGAAATAATCTTGTCGTATATCATGCGTAACCAAAGTAATATATAAACAAACATCATCAACGAAGCGTTTGATTCTGAAACTTCTCGTATTTTTTTAATAAAAAAATTGTTAGAAAATGTCGGTGTTCATTATCAATAAAATTCTTTGTTGTTGGTTTTAATCTACCTCATTCAAGAAATAATCTTGTCGTATATCATGCGTAACCAAAGTAATATATAAACAAACATCATCAACGAAGCGTTTGATTCTGAAACTTCTCGTATTTTTTTAATAAAAAAATTGTTAGAAAATGTCGGTGTTCATTATCAATAAAATTATTTGTTGTTGGTTTTAATCTACCTCATTCAAGAAATAATCTTGTCGTATATCATGCGTAACCAAAGTAATATATAAACAAACATCATCAACGAAGCGTTTGATTCTGAAACTTCTCGTATTTTTTTAATAAAAAAATTGTTAGAAAATGTCGGTGTTCATTATCAATAAAATTCTTTGTTGTTGGTTTTAATCTACCTCATTCAAGAAATAATCTTGTCGTATATCATGCGTAACCAAAGTAATATATAAACAAACATCATCAACGAAGCGTTTGATTCTGAAACTTCTCTTATTTTTTTAATAAAAAAATTGTTAGAAAATGTCGGTGTTCATTATCAATAAAATTCTTTGTTGTTGGTTTTAATCTACCTCATTCAAGAAATAATCTTGTCGTATATCATGCGTAACCAAAGTAATATATAAACAAACATCATCAACGAAGCGTTTGATTCTGAAACTTCTCGTATTTTTTTAATAAAAAAATTGTTAGAAAATGTCGGTGTTCATTATCAATAAAATTCTTTGTTGTTGGTTTTAATCTACCTCATTCAAGAAATAATCTTGTCGTATATCATGCGTAACCAAAGTAATATATAAACAAACATCATCAACGAAGCGTTTGATTCTGAAACTTCTCGTATTTTTTTAATAAAAAAATTGTTAGAAAATGTCGGTGTTCATTATCAATAAAATTATTTGTTGTTGGTTTTAATCTACCTCATTCAAGAAATAATCTTGTCGTATATCATGCGTAACCAAAGTAATATATAAACAAACATCATCAACGAAGCGTTTGATTCTGAAACTTCTCTTATTTTTTTAATAAAAAAATTGTTAGAAAATGTCGGTGTTCATTATCAATAAAATTATTTGTTGTTGGTTTTAATCTACCTCATTCAAGAAATAATCTTGTCGTATATCATGCGTAACCAAAGTAATATATAAACAAACATCATCAACGAAGCGTTTGATTCTGAAACTTCTCTTATTTTTTTAATAAAAAAATTGTTAGAAAATGTCGGTGTTCATTATCAATAAAATTATTTGTTGTTGGTTTTAATCTACCTCATTCAAGAAATAATCTTGTCGTATATCATGCGTAACCAAAGTAATATATAAACAAACATCATCAACGAAGCGTTTGATTCTGAAACTTCTCGTATTTTTTTAATAAAAAAATTGTTAGAAAATGTCGGTGTTCATTATCAATAAAATTCTTTGTTGTTGGTTTTAATCTACCTCATTCAAGAAATAATCTTGTCGTATATCATGCGTAACCAAAGTAATATATAAACAAACATAATCAACGAAGCGTTTGATTCTGAAACTTCTCGTATTTTTTTAATAAAAAAATTGTTAGAAAATGTCGGTGTTCATTATCAATAAAATTCTTTGTTGTTGGTTTTAATCTACCTCATTCAAGAAATAATCTTGTCGTATATCATGCGTAACCAAAGTAATATATAAACAAACATCATCAACGAAGCGTTTGATTCTGAAACTTCTCTTATTTTTTTAATAAAAAAATTGTTAGAAAATGTCGGTGTTCATTATCAATAAAATTCTTTGTTGTTGGTTTTAATCTACCTCATTCAAGAAATAATCTTGTCGTATATCATGCGTAACCAAAGTAATATATAAACAAACATCATCAACGAAGCGTTTGATTCTGAAACTTCTCGTATTTTTTTAATAAAAAAATTGTTAGAAAATGTCGGTGTTCATTATCAATAAAATTCTTTGTTGTTGGTTTTAATCTACCTCATTCAAGAAATAATCTTGTCGTATATCATGCGTAACCAAAGTAATATATAAACAAACATCATCAACGAAGCGTTTGATTCTGAAACTTCTCGTATTTTTTTAATAAAAAAATTGTTAGAAAATGTCGGTGTTCATTATCAATAAAATTATTTGTTGTTGGTTTTAATCTACCTCATTCAAGAAATAATCTTGTCGTATATCATGCGTAACCAAAGTAATATATAAACAAACATCATCAACGAAGCGTTTGATTCTGAAACTTCTCTTATTTTTTTAATAAAAAAATTGTTAGAAAATGTCGGTGTTCATTATCAATAAAATTATTTGTTGTTGGTTTTAATCTACCTCATTCAAGAAATAATCTTGTCGTATATCATGCGTAACCAAAGTAATATATAAACAAACATCATCAACGAAGCGTTTGATTCTGAAACTTCTCTTATTTTTTTAATAAAAAAATTGTTAGAAAATGTCGGTGTTCATTATCAATAAAATTATTTGTTGTTGGTTTTAATCTACCTCATTCAAGAAATAATCTTGTCGTATATCATGCGTAACCAAAGTAATATATAAACAAACATCATCAACGAAGCGTTTGATTCTGAAACTTCTCGTATTTTTTTAATAAAAAAATTGTTAGAAAATGTCGGTGTTCATTATCAATAAAATTCTTTGTTGTTGGTTTTAATCTACCTCATTCAAGAAATAATCTTGTCGTATATCATGCGTAACCAAAGTAATATATAAACAAACATCATCAACGAAGCGTTTGATTCTGAAACTTCTCGTATTTTTTTAATAAAAAAATTGTTAGAAAATGTCGGTGTTCATTATCAATAAAATTATTTGTTGTTGGTTTTAATCTACCTCATTCAAGAAATAATCTTGTCGTATATCATGCGTAACCAAAGTAATATATAAACAAACATCATCAACGAAGCGTTTGATTCTGAAACTTCTCTTATTTTTTTAATAAAAAAATTGTTAGAAAATGTCGGTGTTCATTATCAATAAAATTATTTGTTGTTGGTTTTAATCTACCTCATTCAAGAAATAATCTTGTCGTATATCATGCGTAACCAAAGTAATATATAAACAAACATCATCAACGAAGCGTTTGATTCTGAAACTTCTCGTATTTTTTTAATAAAAAAATTGTTAGAAAATGTCGGTGTTCATTATCAATAAAATTCTTTGTTGTTGGTTTTAATCTACCTCATTCAAGAAATAATCTTGTCGTATATCATGCGTAACCAAAGTAATATATAAACAAACATCATCAACGAAGCGTTTGATTCTGAAACTTCTCGTATTTTTTTAATAAAAAAATTGTTAGAAAATGTCGGTGTTCATTATCAATAAAATTCTTTGTTGTTGGTTTTAATCTACCTCATTCAAGAAATAATCTTGTCGTATATCATGCGTAACCAAAGTAATATATAAACAAACATCATCAACGAAGCGTTTGATTCTGAAACTTCTCGTATTTTTTTAATAAAAAAATTGTTAGAAAATGTCGGTGTTCATTATCAATAAAATTATTTGTTGTTGGTTTTAATCTACCTCATTCAAGAAATAATCTTGTCGTATATCATGCGTAACCAAAGTAATATATAAACAAACATCATCAACGAAGCGTTTGATTCTGAAACTTCTCTTATTTTTTTAATAAAAAAATTGTTAGAAAATGTCGGTGTTCATTATCAATAAAATTATTTGTTGTTGGTTTTAATCTACCTCATTCAAGAAATAATCTTGTCGTATATCATGCGTAACCAAAGTAATATATAAACAAACATCATCAACGAAGCGTTTGATTCTGAAACTTCTCTTATTTTTTTAATAAAAAAATTGTTAGAAAATGTCGGTGTTCATTATCAATAAAATTATTTGTTGTTGGTTTTAATCTACCTCATTCAAGAAATAATCTTGTCGTATATCATGCGTAACCAAAGTAATATATAAACAAACATCATCAACGAAGCGTTTGATTCTGAAACTTCTCGTATTTTTTTAATAAAAAAATTGTTAGAAAATGTCGGTGTTCATTATCAATAAAATTATTTGTTGTTGGTTTTAATCTACCTCATTCAAGAAATAATCTTGTCGTATATCATGCGTAACCAAAGTAATATATAAACAAACATCATCAACGAAGCGTTTGATTCTGAAACTTCTCTTATTTTTTTAATAAAAAAATTGTTAGAAAATGTCGGTGTTCATTATCAATAAAATTATTTGTTGTTGGTTTTAATCTACCTCATTCAAGAAATAATCTTGTCGTATATCATGCGTAACCAAAGTAATATATAAACAAACATCATCAACGAAGCGTTTGATTCTGAAACTTCTCGTATTTTTTTAATAAAAAAATTGTTAGAAAATGTCGGTGTTCATTATCAATAAAATTATTTGTTGTTGGTTTTAATCTACCTCATTCAAGAAATAATCTTGTCGTATATCATGCGTAACCAAAGTAATATATAAACAAACATCATCAACGAAGCGTTTGATTCTGAAACTTCTCGTATTTTTTTAATAAAAAAATTGTTAGAAAATGTCGGTGTTCATTATCAATAAAATTCTTTGTTGTTGGTTTTAATCTACCTCATTCAAGAAATAATCTTGTCGTATATCATGCGTAACCAAAGTAATATATAAACAAACATCATCAACGAAGCGTTTGATTCTGAAACTTCTCGTATTTTTTTAATAAAAAAATTGTTAGAAAATGTCGGTGTTCATTATCAATAAAATTATTTGTTGTTGGTTTTAATCTACCTCATTCAAGAAATAATCTTGTCGTATATCATGCGTAACCAAAGTAATATATAAACAAACATCATCAACGAAGCGTTTGATTCTGAAACTTCTCTTATTTTTTTAATAAAAAAATTGTTAGAAAATGTCGGTGTTCATTATCAATAAAATTATTTGTTGTTGGTTTTAATCTACCTCATTCAAGAAATAATCTTGTCGTATATCATGCGTAACCAAAGTAATATATAAACAAACATCATCAACGAAGCGTTTGATTCTGAAACTTCTCGTATTTTTTTAATAAAAAAATTGTTAGAAAATGTCGGTGTTCATTATCAATAAAATTCTTTGTTGTTGGTTTTAATCTACCTCATTCAAGAAATAATCTTGTCGTATATCATGCGTAACCAAAGTAATATATAAACAAACATCATCAACGAAGCGTTTGATTCTGAAACTTCTCGTATTTTTTTAATAAAAAAATTGTTAGAAAATGTCGGTGTTCATTATCAATAAAATTCTTTGTTGTTGGTTTTAATCTACCTCATTCAAGAAATAATCTTGTCGTATATCATGCGTAACCAAAGTAATATATAAACAAACATCATCAACGAAGCGTTTGATTCTGAAACTTCTCGTATTTTTTTAATAAAAAAATTGTTAGAAAATGTCGGTGTTCATTATCAATAAAATTATTTGTTGTTGGTTTTAATCTACCTCATTCAAGAAATAATCTTGTCGTATATCATGCGTAACCAAAGTAATATATAAACAAACATCATCAACGAAGCGTTTGATTCTGAAACTTCTCGTATTTTTTTAATAAAAAAATTGTTAGAAAATGTCGGTGTTCATTATCAATAAAATTATTTGTTGTTGGTTTTAATCTACCTCATTCAAGAAATAATCTTGTCGTATATCATGCGTAACCAAAGTAATATATAAACAAACATCATCAACGAAGCGTTTGATTCTGAAACTTCTCGTATTTTTTTAATAAAAAAATTGTTAGAAAATGTCGGTGTTCATTATCAATAAAATTCTTTGTTGTTGGTTTTAATCTACCTCATTCAAGAAATAATCTTGTCGTATATCATGCGTAACCAAAGTAATATATAAACAAACATCATCAACGAAGCGTTTGATTCTGAAACTTCTCTTATTTTTTTAATAAAAAAATTGTTAGAAAATGTCGGTGTTCATTATCAATAAAATTATTTGTTGTTGGTTTTAATCTACCTCATTCAAGAAATAATCTTGTCGTATATCATGCGTAACCAAAGTAATATATAAACAAACATCATCAACGAAGCGTTTGATTCTGAAACTTCTCGTATTTTTTTAATAAAAAAATTGTTAGAAAATGTCGGTGTTCATTATCAATAAAATTATTTGTTGTTGGTTTTAATCTACCTCATTCAAGAAATAATCTTGTCGTATATCATGCGTAACCAAAGTAATATATAAACAAACATCATCAACGAAGCGTTTGATTCTGAAACTTCTCTTATTTTTTTAATAAAAAAATTGTTAGAAAATGTCGGTGTTCATTATCAATAAAATTATTTGTTGTTGGTTTTAATCTACCTCATTCAAGAAATAATCTTGTCGTATATCATGCGTAACCAAAGTAATATATAAACAAACATCATCAACGAAGCGTTTGATTCTGAAACTTCTCGTATTTTTTTAATAAAAAAATTGTTAGAAAATGTCGGTGTTCATTATCAATAAAATTCTTTGTTGTTGGTTTTAATCTACCTCATTCAAGAAATAATCTTGTCGTATATCATGCGTAACCAAAGTAATATATAAACAAACATCATCAACGAAGCGTTTGATTCTGAAACTTCTCTTATTTTTTTAATAAAAAAATTGTTAGAAAATGTCGGTGTTCATTATCAATAAAATTATTTGTTGTTGGTTTTAATCTACCTCATTCAAGAAATAATCTTGTCGTATATCATGCGTAACCAAAGTAATATATAAACAAACATCATCAACGAAGCGTTTGATTCTGAAACTTCTCGTATTTTTTTAATAAAAAAATTGTTAGAAAATGTCGGTGTTCATTATCAATAAAATTATTTGTTGTTGGTTTTAATCTACCTCATTCAAGAAATAATCTTGTCGTATATCATGCGTAACCAAAGTAATATATAAACAAACATCATCAACGAAGCGTTTGATTCTGAAACTTCTCGTATTTTTTTAATAAAAAAATTGTTAGAAAATGTCGGTGTTCATTATCAATAAAATTCTTTGTTGTTGGTTTTAATCTACCTCATTCAAGAAATAATCTTGTCGTATATCATGCGTAACCAAAGTAATATATAAACAAACATCATCAACGAAGCGTTTGATTCTGAAACTTCTCGTATTTTTTTAATAAAAAAATTGTTAGAAAATGTCGGTGTTCATTATCAATAAAATTATTTGTTGTTGGTTTTAATCTACCTCATTCAAGAAATAATCTTGTCGTATATCATGCGTAACCAAAGTAATATATAAACAAACATCATCAACGAAGCGTTTGATTCTGAAACTTCTCTTATTTTTTTAATAAAAAAATTGTTAGAAAATGTCGGTGTTCATTATCAATAAAATTATTTGTTGTTGGTTTTAATCTACCTCATTCAAGAAATAATCTTGTCGTATATCATGCGTAACCAAAGTAATATATAAACAAACATCATCAACGAAGCGTTTGATTCTGAAACTTCTCTTATTTTTTTAATAAAAAAATTGTTAGAAAATGTCGGTGTTCATTATCAATAAAATTATTTGTTGTTGGTTTTAATCTACCTCATTCAAGAAATAATCTTGTCGTATATCATGCGTAACCAAAGTAATATATAAACAAACATCATCAACGAAGCGTTTGATTCTGAAACTTCTCGTATTTTTTTAATAAAAAAATTGTTAGAAAATGTCGGTGTTCATTATCAATAAAATTATTTGTTGTTGGTTTTAATCTACCTCATTCAAGAAATAATCTTGTCGTATATCATGCGTAACCAAAGTAATATATAAACAAACATCATCAACGAAGCGTTTGATTCTGAAACTTCTCTTATTTTTTTAATAAAAAAATTGTTAGAAAATGTCGGTGTTCATTATCAATAAAATTATTTGTTGTTGGTTTTAATCTACCTCATTCAAGAAATAATCTTGTCGTATATCATGCGTAACCAAAGTAATATATAAACAAACATCATCAACGAAGCGTTTGATTCTGAAACTTCTCGTATTTTTTTAATAAAAAAATTGTTAGAAAATGTCGGTGTTCATTATCAATAAAATTATTTGTTGTTGGTTTTAATCTACCTCATTCAAGAAATAATCTTGTCGTATATCATGCGTAACCAAAGTAATATATAAACAAACATCATCAACGAAGCGTTTGATTCTGAAACTTCTCGTATTTTTTTAATAAAAAAATTGTTAGAAAATGTCGGTGTTCATTATCAATAAAATTCTTTGTTGTTGGTTTTAATCTACCTCATTCAAGAAATAATCTTGTCGTATATCATGCGTAACCAAAGTAATATATAAACAAACATCATCAACGAAGCGTTTGATTCTGAAACTTCTCGTATTTTTTTAATAAAAAAATTGTTAGAAAATGTCGGTGTTCATTATCAATAAAATTATTTGTTGTTGGTTTTAATCTACCTCATTCAAGAAATAATCTTGTCGTATATCATGCGTAACCAAAGTAATATATAAACAAACATCATCAACGAAGCGTTTGATTCTGAAACTTCTCGTATTTTTTTAATAAAAAAATTGTTAGAAAATGTCGGTGTTCATTATCAATAAAATTCTTTGTTGTTGGTTTTAATCTACCTCATTCAAGAAATAATCTTGTCGTATATCATGCGTAACCAAAGTAATATATAAACAAACATCATCAACGAAGCGTTTGATTCTGAAACTTCTCTTATTTTTTTAATAAAAAAATTGTTAGAAAATGTCGGTGTTCATTATCAATAAAATTATTTGTTGTTGGTTTTAATCTACCTCATTCAAGAAATAATCTTGTCGTATATCATGCGTAACCAAAGTAATATATAAACAAACATCATCAACGAAGCGTTTGATTCTGAAACTTCTCGTATTTTTTTAATAAAAAAATTGTTAGAAAATGTCGGTGTTCATTATCAATAAAATTATTTGTTGTTGGTTTTAATCTACCTCATTCAAGAAATAATCTTGTCGTATATCATGCGTAACCAAAGTAATATATAAACAAACATCATCAACGAAGCGTTTGATTCTGAAACTTCTCTTATTTTTTTAATAAAAAAATTGTTAGAAAATGTCGGTGTTCATTATCAATAAAATTATTTGTTGTTGGTTTTAATCTACCTCATTCAAGAAATAATCTTGTCGTATATCATGCGTAACCAAAGTAATATATAAACAAACATCATCAACGAAGCGTTTGATTCTGAAACTTCTCGTATTTTTTTAATAAAAAAATTGTTAGAAAATGTCGGTGTTCATTATCAATAAAATTCTTTGTTGTTGGTTTTAATCTACCTCATTCAAGAAATAATCTTGTCGTATATCATGCGTAACCAAAGTAATATATAAACAAACATCATCAACGAAGCGTTTGATTCTGAAACTTCTCGTATTTTTTTAATAAAAAAATTGTTAGAAAATGTCGGTGTTCATTATCAATAAAATTCTTTGTTGTTGGTTTTAATCTACCTCATTCAAGAAATAATCTTGTCGTATATCATGCGTAACCAAAGTAATATATAAACAAACATCATCAACGAAGCGTTTGATTCTGAAACTTCTCGTATTTTTTTAATAAAAAAATTGTTAGAAAATGTCGGTGTTCATTATCAATAAAATTATTTGTTGTTGGTTTTAATCTACCTCATTCAAGAAATAATCTTGTCGTATATCATGCGTAACCAAAGTAATATATAAACAAACATCATCAACGAAGCGTTTGATTCTGAAACTTCTCTTATTTTTTTAATAAAAAAATTGTTAGAAAATGTCGGTGTTCATTATCAATAAAATTATTTGTTGTTGGTTTTAATCTACCTCATTCAAGAAATAATCTTGTCGTATATCATGCGTAACCAAAGTAATATATAAACAAACATCATCAACGAAGCGTTTGATTCTGAAACTTCTCTTATTTTTTTAATAAAAAAATTGTTAGAAAATGTCGGTGTTCATTATCAATAAAATTATTTGTTGTTGGTTTTAATCTACCTCATTCAAGAAATAATCTTGTCGTATATCATGCGTAACCAAAGTAATATATAAACAAACATCATCAACGAAGCGTTTGATTCTGAAACTTCTCGTATTTTTTTAATAAAAAAATTGTTAGAAAATGTCGGTGTTCATTATCAATAAAATTATTTGTTGTTGGTTTTAATCTACCTCATTCAAGAAATAATCTTGTCGTATATCATGCGTAACCAAAGTAATATATAAACAAACATCATCAACGAAGCGTTTGATTCTGAAACTTCTCTTATTTTTTTAATAAAAAAATTGTTAGAAAATGTCGGTGTTCATTATCAATAAAATTATTTGTTGTTGGTTTTAATCTACCTCATTCAAGAAATAATCTTGTCGTATATCATGCGTAACCAAAGTAATATATAAACAAACATCATCAACGAAGCGTTTGATTATGAAACTTCTCGTATTTTTTTAATAAAAAAATTGTTAGAAAATGTCGGTGTTCATTATCAATAAAATTATTTGTTGTTGGTTTTAATCTACCTCATTCAAGAAATAATCTTGTCGTATATCATGCGTAACCAAAGTAATATATAAACAAACATCATCAACGAAGCGTTTGATTCTGAAACTTCTCGTATTTTTTTAATAAAAAAATTGTTAGAAAATGTCGGTGTTCATTATCAATAAAATTCTTTGTTGTTGGTTTTAATCTACCTCATTCAAGAAATAATCTTGTCGTATATCATGCGTAACCAAAGTAATATATAAACAAACATCATCAACGAAGCGTTTGATTCTGAAACTTCTCGTATTTTTTTAATAAAAAAATTGTTAGAAAATGTCGGTGTTCATTATCAATAAAATTATTTGTTGTTGGTTTTAATCTACCTCATTCAAGAAATAATCTTGTCGTATATCATGCGTAACCAAAGTAATATATAAACAAACATCATCAACGAAGCGTTTGATTCTGAAACTTCTCGTATTTTTTTAATAAAAAAATTGTTAGAAAATGTCGGTGTTCATTATCAATAAAATTCTTTGTTGTTGGTTTTAATCTACCTCATTCAAGAAATAATCTTGTCGTATATCATGCGTAACCAAAGTAATATATAAACAAACATCATCAACGAAGCGTTTGATTCTGAAACTTCTCTTATTTTTTTAATAAAAAAATTGTTAGAAAATGTCGGTGTTCATTATCAATAAAATTATTTGTTGTTGGTTTTAATCTACCTCATTCAAGAAATAATCTTGTCGTATATCATGCGTAACCAAAGTAATATATAAACAAACATCATCAACGAAGCGTTTGATTCTGAAACTTCTCGTATTTTTTTAATAAAAAAATTGTTAGAAAATGTCGGTGTTCATTATCAATAAAATTATTTGTTGTTGGTTTTAATCTACCTCATTCAAGAAATAATCTTGTCGTATATCATGCGTAACCAAAGTAATATATAAACAAACATCATCAACGAAGCGTTTGATTCTGAAACTTCTCTTATTTTTTTAATAAAAAAATTGTTAGAAAATGTCGGTGTTCATTATCAATAAAATTATTTGTTGTTGGTTTTAATCTACCTCATTCAAGAAATAATCTTGTCGTATATCATGCGTAACCAAAGTAATATATAAACAAACATCATCAACGAAGCGTTTGATTCTGAAACTTCTCGTATTTTTTTAATAAAAAAATTGTTAGAAAATGTCGGTGTTCATTATCAATAAAATTCTTTGTTGTTGGTTTTAATCTACCTCATTCAAGAAATAATCTTGTCGTATATCATGCGTAACCAAAGTAATATATAAACAAACATCATCAACGAAGCGTTTGATTCTGAAACTTCTCGTATTTTTTTAATAAAAAAATTGTTAGAAAATGTCGGTGTTCATTATCAATAAAATTCTTTGTTGTTGGTTTTAATCTACCTCATTCAAGAAATAATCTTGTCGTATATCATGCGTAACCAAAGTAATATATAAACAAACATCATCAACGAAGCGTTTGATTCTGAAACTTCTCGTATTTTTTTAATAAAAAAATTGTTAGAAAATGTCGGTGTTCATTATCAATAAAATTCTTTGTTGTTGGTTTTAATCTACCTCATTCAAGAAATAATCTTGTCGTATATCATGCGTAACCAAAGTAATATATAAACAAACATCATCAACGAAGCGTTTGATTCTGAAACTTCTCTTATTTTTTTAATAAAAAAATTGTTAGAAAATGTCGGTGTTCATTATCAATAAAATTATTTGTTGTTGGTTTTAATCTACCTCATTCAAGAAATAATCTTGTCGTATATCATGCGTAACCAAAGTAATATATAAACAAACATCATCAACGAAGCGTTTGATTCTGAAACTTCTCGTATTTTTTTAATAAAAAAATTGTTAGAAAATGTCGGTGTTCATTATCAATAAAATTATTTGTTGTTGGTTTTAATCTACCTCATTCAAGAAATAATCTTGTCGTATATCATGCGTAACCAAAGTAATATATAAACAAACATCATCAACGAAGCGTTTGATTCTGAAACTTCTCTTATTTTTTTAATAAAAAAATTGTTAGAAAATGTCGGTGTTCATTATCAATAAAATTATTTGTTGTTGGTTTTAATCTACCTCATTCAAGAAATAATCTTGTCGTATATCATGCGTAACCAAAGTAATATATAAACAAACATCATCAACGAAGCGTTTGATTCTGAAACTTCTCGTATTTTTTTAATAAAAAAATTGTTAGAAAATGTCGGTGTTCATTATCAATAAAATTATTTGTTGTTGGTTTTAATCTACCTCATTCAAGAAATAATCTTGTCGTATATCATGCGTAACCAAAGTAATATATAAACAAACATCATCAACGAAGCGTTTGATTCTGAAACTTCTCGTATTTTTTTAATAAAAAAATTGTTAGAAAATGTCGGTGTTCATTATCAATAAAATTCTTTGTTGTTGGTTTTAATCTACCTCATTCAAGAAATAATCTTGTCGTATATCATGCGTAACCAAAGTAATATATAAACAAACATCATCAACGAAGCGTTTGATTCTGAAACTTCTCTTATTTTTTTAATAAAAAAATTGTTAGAAAATGTCGGTGTTCATTATCAATAAAATTATTTGTTGTTGGTTTTAATCTACCTCATTCAAGAAATAATCTTGTCGTATATCATGCGTAACCAAAGTAATATATAAACAAACATCATCAACGAAGCGTTTGATTCTGAAACTTCTCGTATTTTTTTAATAAAAAAATTGTTAGAAAATGTCGGTGTTCATTATCAATAAAATTATTTGTTGTTGGTTTTAATCTACCTCATTCAAGAAATAATCTTGTCGTATATCATGCGTAACCAAAGTAATATATAAACAAACATCATCAACGAAGCGTTTGATTCTGAAACTTCTCGTATTTTTTTAATAAAAAAATTGTTAGAAAATGTCGGTGTTCATTATCAATAAAATTATTTGTTGTTGGTTTTAATCTACCTCATTCAAGAAATAATCTTGTCGTATATCATGCGTAACCAAAGTAATATATAAACAAACATCATCAACGAAGCGTTTGATTCTGAAACTTCTCGTATTTTTTTAATAAAAAAATTGTTAGAAAATGTCGGTGTTCATTATCAATAAAATTATTTGTTGTTGGTTTTAATCTACCTCATTCAAGAAATAATCTTGTCGTATATCATGCGTAACCAAAGTAATATATAAACAAACATCATCAACGAAGCGTTTGATTCTGAAACTTCTCGTATTTTTTTAATAAAAAAATTGTTAGAAAATGTCGGTGTTCATTATCAATAAAATTCTTTGTTGTTGGTTTTAATCTACCTCATTCAAGAAATAATCTTGTCGTATATCATGCGTAACCAAAGTAATATATAAACAAACATCATCAACGAAGCGTTTGATTCTGAAACTTCTCTTATTTTTTTAATAAAAAAATTGTTAGAAAATGTCGGTGTTCATTATCAATAAAATTATTTGTTGTTGGTTTTAATCTACCTCATTCAAGAAATAATCTTGTCGTATATCATGCGTAACCAAAGTAATATATAAACAAACATCATCAACGAAGCGTTTGATTCTGAAACTTCTCGTATTTTTTTAATAAAAAAATTGTTAGAAAATGTCGGTGTTCATTATCAATAAAATTATTTGTTGTTGGTTTTAATCTACCTCATTCAAGAAATAATCTTGTCGTATATCATGCGTAACCAAAGTAATATATAAACAAACATCATCAACGAAGCGTTTGATTCTGAAACTTCTCTTATTTTTTTAATAAAAAAATTGTTAGAAAATGTCGGTGTTCATTATCAATAAAATTATTTGTTGTTGGTTTTAATCTACCTCATTCAAGAAATAATCTTGTCGTATATCATGCGTAACCAAAGTAATATATAAACAAACATCATCAACGAAGCGTTTGATTCTGAAACTTCTCGTATTTTTTTAATAAAAAAATTGTTAGAAAATGTCGGTGTTCATTATCAATAAAATTCTTTGTTGTTGGTTTTAATTTACCTCATTCAAGAAATAATCTTGTCGTATATCATGCGTAACCAAAGTAATATATAAACAAACATCATCAACGAAGCGTTTGATTCTGAAACTTCTCGTATTTTTTTAATAAAAAAATTGTTAGAAAATGTCGGTGTTCATTATCAATAAAATTCTTTGTTGTTGGTTTTAATCTACCTCATTCAAGAAATAATCTTGTCGTATATCATGCGTAACCAAAGTAATATATAAACAAACATCATCAACGAAGCGTTTGATTCTGAAACTTCTCGTATTTTTTTAATAAAAAAATTGTTAGAAAATGTCGGTGTTCATTATCAATAAAATTATTTGTTGTTGGTTTTAATCTACCTCATTCAAGAAATAATCTTGTCGTATATCATGCGTAACCAAAGTAATATATAAACAAACATCATCAACGAAGCGTTTGATTCTGAAACTTCTCTTATTTTTTTAATAAAAAAATTGTTAGAAAATGTCGGTGTTCATTATCAATAAAATTATTTGTTGTTGGTTTTAATCTACCTCATTCAAGAAATAATCTTGTCGTATATCATGCGTAACCAAAGTAATATATAAACAAACATCATCAACGAAGCGTTTGATTCTGAAACTTCTCGTATTTTTTTAATAAAAAAATTGTTAGAAAATGTCGGTGTTCATTATCAATAAAATTATTTGTTGTTGGTTTTAATCTACCTCATTCAAGAAATAATCTTGTCGTATATCATGCGTAACCAAAGTAATATATAAACAAACATCATCAACGAAGCGTTTGATTCTGAAACTTCTCTTATTTTTTTAATAAAAAAATTGTTAGAAAATGTCGGTGTTCATTATCAATAAAATTATTTGTTGTTGGTTTTAATCTACCTCATTCAAGAAATAATCTTGTCGTATATCATGCGTAACCAAAGTAATATATAAACAAACATCATCAACGAAGCGTTTGATTCTGAAACTTCTCGTATTTTTTTAATAAAAAAATTGTTAGAAAATGTCGGTGTTCATTATCAATAAAATTATTTGTTGTTGGTTTTAATCTACCTCATTCAAGAAATAATCTTGTCGTATATCATGCGTAACCAAAGTAATATATAAACAAACATCATCAACGAAGCGTTTGATTCTGAAACTTCTCGTATTTTTTTAATAAAAAAATTGTTAGAAAATGTCGGTGTTCATTATCAATAAAATTCTTTGTTGTTGGTTTTAATCTACCTCATTCAAGAAATAATCTTGTCGTATATCATGCGTAACCAAAGTAATATATAAACAAACATCATCAACGAAGCGTTTGATTCTGAAACTTCTCTTATTTTTTTAATAAAAAAATTGTTAGAAAATGTCGGTGTTCATTATCAATAAAATTATTTGTTGTTGGTTTTAATCTACCTCATTCAAGAAATAATCTTGTCGTATATCATGCGTAACCAAAGTAATATATAAACAAACATCATCAACGAAGCGTTTGATTCTGAAACTTCTCGTATTTTTTTAATAAAAAAATTGTTAGAAAATGTCGGTGTTCATTATCAATAAAATTATTTGTTGTTGGTTTTAATCTACCTCATTCAAGAAATAATCTTGTCGTATATCATGCGTAACCAAAGTAATATATAAACAAACATCATCAACGAAGCGTTTGATTCTGAAACTTCTCGTATTTTTTTAATAAAAAAATTGTTAGAAAATGTCGGTGTTCATTATCAATAAAATTATTTGTTGTTGGTTTTAATCTACCTCATTCAAGAAATAATCTTGTCGTATATCATGCGTAACCAAAGTAATATATAAACAAACATCATCAACGAAGCGTTTGATTCTGAAACTTCTCGTATTTTTTTAATAAAAAAATTGTTAGAAAATGTCGGTGTTCATTATCAATAAAATTCTTTGTTGTTGGTTTTAATCTACCTCATTCAAGAAATAATCTTGTCGTATATCATGCGTAACCAAAGTAATATATAAACAAACATCATCAACGAAGCGTTTGATTCTGAAACTTCTCGTATTTTTTTAATAAAAAAATTGTTAGAAAATGTCGGTGTTCATTATCAATAAAATTCTTTGTTGTTGGTTTTAATCTACCTCATTCAAGAAATAATCTTGTCGTATATCATGCGTAACCAAAGTAATATATAAACAAACATCATCAACGAAGCGTTTGATTCTGAAACTTCTCGTATTTTTTTAATAAAAAAATTGTTAGAAAATGTCGGTGTTCATTATCAATAAAATTCTTTGTTGTTGGTTTTAATCTACCTCATTCAAGAAATAATCTTGTCGTATATCATGCGTAACCAAAGTAATATATAAACAAACATCATCAACGAAGCGTTTGATTCTGAAACTTCTCGTATTTTTTTAATAAAAAAATTGTTAGAAAATGTCGGTGTTCATTATCAATAAAATTATTTGTTGTTGGTTTTAATCTACCTCATTCAAGAAATAATCTTGTCGTATATCATGCGTAACCAAAGTAATATATAAACAAACATCATCAACGAAGCGTTTGATTCTGAAACTTCTCGTATTTTTTTAATAAAAAAATTGTTAGAAAATGTCGGTGTTCATTATCAATAAAATTCTTTGTTGTTGGTTTTAATCTACCTCATTCAAGAAATAATCTTGTCGTATATCATGCGTAACCAAAGTAATATATAAACAAACATCATCAACGAAGCGTTTGATTCTGAAACTTCTCTTATTTTTTTAATAAAAAAATTGTTAGAAAATGTCGGTGTTCATTATCAATAAAATTATTTGTTGTTGGTTTTAATCTACCTCATTCAAGAAATAATCTTGTCGTATATCATGCGTAACCAAAGTAATATATAAACAAACATCATCAACGAAGCGTTTGATTCTGAAACTTCTCGTATTTTTTTAATAAAAAAATTGTTAGAAAATGTCGGTGTTCATTATCAATAAAATTATTTGTTGTTGGTTTTAATCTACCTCATTCAAGAAATAATCTTGTCGTATATCATGCGTAACCAAAGTAATATATAAACAAACATCATCAACGAAGCGTTTGATTCTGAAACTTCTCTTATTTTTTTAATAAAAAAATTGTTAGAAAATGTCGGTGTTCATTATCAATAAAATTATTTGTTGTTGGTTTTAATCTACCTCATTCAAGAAATAATCTTGTCGTATATCATGCGTAACCAAAGTAATATATAAACAAACATCATCAACGAAGCGTTTGATTCTGAAACTTCTCGTATTTTTTTAATAAAAAAATTGTTAGAAAATGTCGGTGTTCATTATCAATAAAATTCTTTGTTGTTGGTTTTAATCTACCTCATTCAAGAAATAATCTTGTCGTATATCATGCGTAACCAAAGTAATATATAAACAAACATCATCAACGAAGCGTTTGATTCTGAAACTTCTCGTATTTTTTTAATAAAAAAATTGTTAGAAAATGTCGGTGTTCATTATCAATAAAATTCTTTGTTGTTGGTTTTAATCTACCTCATTCAAGAAATAATCTTGTCGTATATCATGCGTAACCAAAGTAATATATAAACAAACATCATCAACGAAGCGTTTGATTCTGAAACTTCTCGTATTTTTTTAATAAAAAAATTGTTAGAAAATGTCGGTGTTCATTATCAATAAAATTCTTTGTTGTTGGTTTTAATCTACCTCATTCAAGAAATAATCTTGTCGTATATCATGCGTAACCAAAGTAATATATAAACAAACATCATCAACGAAGCGTTTGATTCTGAAACTTCTCTTATTTTTTTAATAAAAAAATTGTTAGAAAATGTCGGTGTTCATTATCAATAAAATTATTTGTTGTTGGTTTTAATCTACCTCATTCAAGAAATAATCTTGTCGTATATCATGCGTAACCAAAGTAATATATAAACAAACATCATCAACGAAGCGTTTGATTCTGAAACTTCTCGTATTTTTTTAATAAAAAAATTGTTAGAAAATGTCGGTGTTCATTATCAATAAAATTATTTGTTGTTGGTTTTAATCTACCTCATTCAAGAAATAATCTTGTCGTATATCATGCGTAACCAAAGTAATATATAAACAAACATCATCAACGAAGCGTTTGATTCTGAAACTTCTCTTATTTTTTTAATAAAAAAATTGTTAGAAAATGTCGGTGTTCATTATCAATAAAATTATTTGTTGTTGGTTTTAATCTACCTCATTCAAGAAATAATCTTGTCGTATATCATGCGTAACCAAAGTAATATATAAACAAACATCATCAACGAAGCGTTTGATTCTGAAACTTCTCGTATTTTTTTAATAAAAAAATTGTTAGAAAATGTCGGTGTTCATTATCAATAAAATTATTTGTTGTTGGTTTTAATCTACCTCATTCAAGAAATAATCTTGTCGTATATCATGCGTAACCAAAGTAATATATAAACAAACATCATCAACGAAGCGTTTGATTCTGAAACTTCTCGTATTTTTTTAATAAAAAAATTGTTAGAAAATGTCGGTGTTCATTATCAATAAAATTCTTTGTTGTTGGTTTTAATCTACCTCATTCAAGAAATAATCTTGTCGTATATCATGCGTAACCAAAGTAATATATAAACAAACATCATCAACGAAGCGTTTGATTCTGAAACTTCTCTTATTTTTTTAATAAAAAAATTGTTAGAAAATGTCGGTGTTCATTATCAATAAAATTATTTGTTGTTGGTTTTAATCTACCTCATTCAAGAAATAATCTTGTCGTATATCATGCGTAACCAAAGTAATATATAAACAAACATCATCAACGAAGCGTTTGATTCTGAAACTTCTCGTATTTTTTTAATAAAAAAATTGTTAGAAAATGTCGGTGTTCATTATCAATAAAATTATTTGTTGTTGGTTTTAATCTACCTCATTCAAGAAATAATCTTGTCGTATATCATGCGTAACCAAAGTAATATATAAACAAACATCATCAACGAAGCGTTTGATTCTGAAACTTCTCGTATTTTTTTAATAAAAAAATTGTTAGAAAATGTCGGTGTTCATTATCAATAAAATTATTTGTTGTTGGTTTTAATCTACCTCATTCAAGAAATAATCTTGTCGTATATCATGCGTAACCAAAGTAATATATAAACAAACATCATCAACGAAGCGTTTGATTCTGAAACTTCTCGTATTTTTTTAATAAAAAAATTGTTAGAAAATGTCGGTGTTCATTATCAATAAAATTCTTTGTTGTTGGTTTTAATCTACCTCATTCAAGAAATAATCTTGTCGTATATCATGCGTAACCAAAGTAATATATAAACAAACATCATCAACGAAGCGTTTGATTCTGAAACTTCTCTTATTTTTTTAATAAAAAAATTGTTAGAAAATGTCGGTGTTCATTATCAATAAAATTCTTTGTTGTTGGTTTTAATCTACCTCATTCAAGAAATAATCTTGTCGTATATCATGCGTAACCAAAGTAATATATAAACAAACATCATCAACGAAGCGTTTGATTCTGAAACTTCTCGTATTTTTTTAATAAAAAAATTGTTAGAAAATGTCGGTGTTCATTATCAATAAAATTATTTGTTGTTGGTTTTAATCTACCTCATTCAAGAAATAATCTTGTCGTATATCATGCGTAACCAAAGTAATATATAAACAAACATCATCAACGAAGCGTTTGATTCTGAAACTTCTCTTATTTTTTTAATAAAAAAATTGTTAGAAAATGTCGGTGTTCATTATCAATAAAATTATTTATTGTTGGTTTTAATCTACCTCATTCAAGAAATAATCTTGTCGTATATCATGCGTAACCAAAGTAATATATAAACAAACATCATCAACGAAGCGTTTGATTCTGAAACTTCTCGTATTTTTTTAATAAAAAAATTGTTAGAAAATGTCGGTGTTCATTATCAATAAAATTATTTGTTGTTGGTTTTAATCTACCTCATTCAAGAAATAATCTTGTCGTATATCATGCGTAACCAAAGTAATATATAAACAAACATCATCAACGAAGCGTTTGATTCTGAAACTTCTCGTATTTTTTTAATAAAAAAATTGTTAGAAAATGTCGGTGTTCATTATCAATAAAATTCTTTGTTGTTGGTTTTAATCTACCTCATTCAAGAAATAATCTTGTCGTATATCATGCGTAACCAAAGTAATATATAAACAAACATCATCAACGAAGCGTTTGATTCTGAAACTTCTCTTATTTTTTTAATAAAAAAATTGTTAGAAAATGTCGGTGTTCATTATCAATAAAATTATTTGTTGTTGGTTTTAATCTACCTCATTCAAGAAATAATCTTGTCGTATATCATGCGTAACCAAAGTAATATATAAACAAACATCATCAACGAAGCGTTTGATTCTGAAACTTCTCGTATTTTTTTAATAAAAAAATTGTTAGAAAATGTCGGTGTTCATTATCAATAAAATTATTTGTTGTTGGTTTTAATCTACCTCATTCAAGAAATAATCTTGTCGTATATCATGCGTAACCAAAGTAATATATAAACAAACATCATCAACGAAGCGTTTGATTCTGAAACTTCTCGTATTTTTTTAATAAAAAAATTGTTAGAAAATGTCGGTGTTCATTATCAATAAAATTATTTGTTGTTGGTTTTAATCTACCTCATTCAAGAAATAATCTTGTCGTATATCATGCGTAACCAAAGTAATATATAAACAAACATCATCAACGAAGCGTTTGATTCTGAAACTTCTCGTATTTTTTTAATAAAAAAATTGTTAGAAAATGTCGGTGTTCATTATCAATAAAATTCTTTGTTGTTGGTTTTAATCTACCTCATTCAAGAAATAATCTTGTCGTATATCATGCGTAACCAAAGTAATATATAAACAAACATCATCAACGAAGCGTTTGATTCTGAAACTTCTCTTATTTTTTTAATAAAAAAATTGTTAGAAAATGTCGGTGTTCATTATCAATAAAATTCTTTGTTGTTGGTTTTAATCTACCTCATTCAAGAAATAATCTTGTCGTATATCATGCGTAACCAAAGTAATATATAAACAAACATCATCAACGAAGCGTTTGATTCTGAAACTTCTCGTATTTTTTTAATAAAAAAATTGTTAGAAAATGTCGGTGTTCATTATCAATAAAATTCTTTGTTGTTGGTTTTAATCTACCTCATTCAAGAAATAATCTTGTCGTATATCATGCGTAACCAAAGTAATATATAAACAAACATCATCAACGAAGCGTTTGATTCTGAAACTTCTCGTATTTTTTTAATAAAAAAATTGTTAGAAAATGTCGGTGTTCATTATCAATAAAATTCTTTGTTGTTGGTTTTAATCTACCTCATTCAAGAAATAATCTTGTCGTATATCATGCGTAACCAAAGTAATATATAAACAAACATCATCAACGAAGCGTTTGATTCTGAAACTTCTCTTATTTTTTTAATAAAAAAATTGTTAGAAAATGTCGGTGTTCATTATCAATAAAATTATTTGTTGTTGGTTTTAATCTACCTCATTCAAGAAATAATCTTGTCGTATATCATGCGTAACCAAAGTAATATATAAACAAACATCATCAACGAAGCGTTTGATTCTGAAACTTCTCGTATTTTTTTAATAAAAAAATTGTTAGAAAATGTCGGTGTTCATTATCAATAAAATTATTTGTTGTTGGTTTTAATCTACCTCATTCAAGAAATAATCTTGTCGTATATCATGCGTAACCAAAGTAATATATAAACAAACATCATCAACGAAGCGTTTGATTCTGAAACTTCTCGTATTTTTTTAATAAAAAAATTGTTAGAAAATGTCGGTGTTCATTATCAATAAAATTATTTGTTGTTGGTTTTAATCTACCTCATTCAAGAAATAATCTTGTCGTATATCATGCGTAACCAAAGTAATATATAAACAAACATCATCAACGAAGCGTTTGATTCTGAAACTTCTCTTATTTTTTTAATAAAAAAATTGTTAGAAAATGTCGGTGTTCATTATCAATAAAATTCTTTGTTGTTGGTTTTAATCTACCTCATTCAAGAAATAATCTTGTCGTATATCATGCGTAACCAAAGTAATATATAAACAAACATCATCAACGAAGCGTTTGATTCTGAAACTTCTCGTATTTTTTTAATAAAAAAATTGTTAGAAAATGTCGGTGTTCATTATCAATAAAATTATTTGTTGTTGGTTTTAATCTACCTCATTCAAGAAATAATCTTGTCGTATATCATGCGTAACCAAAGTAATATATAAACAAACATCATCAACGAAGCGTTTGATTCTGAAACTTCTCTTATTTTTTTAATAAAAAAATTGTTAGAAAATGTCGGTGTTCATTATCAATAAAATTATTTGTTGTTGGTTTTAATCTACCTCATTCAAGAAATAATCTTGTCGTATATCATGCGTAACCAAAGTAATATATAAACAAACATCATCAACGAAGCGTTTGATTCTGAAACTTCTCGTATTTTTTTAATAAAAAAATTGTTAGAAAATGTCGGTGTTCATTATCAATAAAATTATTTGTTGTTGGTTTTAATCTACCTCATTCAAGAAATAATCTTGTCGTATATCATGCGTAACCAAAGTAATATATAAACAAACATCATCAACGAAGCGTTTGATTCTGAAACTTCTCGTATTTTTTTAATAAAAAAATTGTTAGAAAATGTCGGTGTTCATTATCAATAAAATTCTTTGTTGTTGGTTTTAATCTACCTCATTCAAGAAATAATCTTGTCGTATATCATGCGTAACCAAAGTAATATATAAACAAACATCATCAACGAAGCGTTTGATTCTGAAACTTCTCTTATTTTTTTAATAAAAAAATTGTTAGAAAATGTCGGTGTTCATTATCAATAAAATTATTTGTTGTTGGTTTTAATCTACCTCATTCAAGAAATAATCTTGTCGTATATCATGCGTAACCAAAGTAATATATAAACAAACATCATCAACGAAGCGTTTGATTCTGAAACTTCTCGTATTTTTTTAATAAAAAAATTGTTAGAAAATGTCGGTGTTCATTATCAATAAAATTATTTGTTGTTGGTTTTAATCTACCTCATTCAAGAAATAATCTTGTCGTATATCATGCGTAACCAAAGTAATATATAAACAAACATCATCAACGAAGCGTTTGATTCTGAAACTTCTCTTATTTTTTTAATAAAAAAATTGTTAGAAAATGTCGGTGTTCATTATCAATAAAATTATTTGTTGTTGGTTTTAATCTACCTCATTCAAGAAATAATCTTGTCGTATATCATGCGTAACCAAAGTAATATATAAACAAACATCATCAACGAAGCGTTTGATTCTGAAACTTCTCGTATTTTTTTAATAAAAAAATTGTTAGAAAATGTCGGTGTTCATTATCAATAAAATTATTTGTTGTTGGTTTTAATCTACCTCATTCAAGAAATAATCTTGTCGTATATCATGCGTAACCAAAGTAATATATAAACAAACATCATCAACGAAGCGTTTGATTCTGAAACTTCTCTTATTTTTTTAATAAAAAAATTGTTAGAAAATGTCGGTGTTCATTATCAATAAAATTATTTGTTGTTGGTTTTAATCTACCTCATTCAAGAAATAATCTTGTCGTATATCATGCGTAACCAAAGTAATATATAAACAAACATCATCAACGAAGCGTTTGATTCTGAAACTTCTCGTATTTTTTTAATAAAAAAATTGTTAGAAAATGTCGGTGTTCATTATCAATAAAATTATTTGTTGTTGGTTTTAATCTACCTCATTCAAGAAATAATCTTGTCGTATATCATGCGTAACCAAAGTAATATATAAACAAACATCATCAACGAAGCGTTTGAATCTGAAACTTCTCTTATTTTTTTAATAAAAAAATTGTTAGAAAATGTCGGTGTTCATTATCAATAAAATTATTTGTTGTTGGTTTTAATCTACCTCATTCAAGAAATAATCTTGTCGTATATCATGCGTAACCAAAGTAATATATAAACAAACATCATCAACGAAGCGTTTGATTCTGAAACTTCTCGTATTTTTTTAATAAAAAAATTGTTAGAAAATGTCGGTGTTCATTATCAATAAAATTATTTGTTGTTGGTTTTAATCTACCTCATTCAAGAAATAATCTTGTCGTATATCATGCGTAACCAAAGTAATATATAAACAAACATCATCAACGAAGCGTTTGATTCTGAAACTTCTCTTATTTTTTTAATAAAAAAATTGTTAGAAAATGTCGGTGTTCATTATCAATAAAATTATTTGTTGTTGGTTTTAATCTACCTCATTCAAGAAATAATCTTGTCGTATATCATGCGTAACCAAAGTAATATATAAACAAACATCATCAACGAAGCGTTTGATTCTGAAACTTCTCGTATTTTTTTAATAAAAAAATTGTTAGAAAATGTCGGTGTTCATTATCAATAAAATTCTTTGTTGTTGGTTTTAATCTACCTCATTCAAGAAATAATCTTGTCGTATATCATGCGTAACCAAAGTAATATATAAACAAACATCATCAACGAAGCGTTTGATTCTGAAACTTCTCTTATTTTTTTAAT
This sequence comes from Chrysolina oricalcia, assembly GCA_944452925.2. Classification (NCBI taxonomy): domain Eukaryota; kingdom Metazoa; phylum Arthropoda; class Insecta; order Coleoptera; family Chrysomelidae; genus Chrysolina; species Chrysolina oricalcia. The sequence goes on along the minus strand of OX101817.2, from coordinate 20,125,439 downwards.
AAAAAAATTGTTAGAAAATGTCGGTGTTCATTATCAATAAAATTATTTGTTGTTGGTTTTAATCTACCTCATTCAAGAAATAATCTTGTCGTATATCATGCGTAACCAAAGTAATATATAAACAAACATCATCAACGAAGCGTTTGATTCTGAAACTTCTCGTATTTTTTTAATAAAAAAATTGTTAGAAAATGTCGGTGTTCATTATCAATAAAATTATTTGTTGTTGGTTTTAATCTACCTCATTCAAGAAATAATCTTGTCGTATATCATGCGTAACCAAAGTAATATATAAACAAACATCATCAACGAAGCGTTTGATTCTGAAACTTCTCGTATTTTTTTAATAAAAAAATTGTTAGAAAATGTCGGTGTTCATTATCAATAAAATTATTTGTTGTTGGTTTTAATCTACCTCATTCAAGAAATAATCTTGTCGTATATCATGCGTAACCAAAGTAATATATAAACAAACATCATCAACGAAGCGTTTGATTCTGAAACTTCTCTTATTTTTTTAATAAAAAAATTGTTAGAAAATGTCGGTGTTCATTATCAATAAAATTCTTTGTTGTTGGTTTTAATCTACCTCATTCAAGAAATAATCTTGTCGTATATCATGCGTAACCAAAGTAATATATAAACAAACATCATCAACGAAGCGTTTGATTCTGAAACTTCTCGTATTTTTTTAATAAAAAAATTGTTAGAAAATGTCGGTGTTCATTATCAATAAAATTATTTGTTGTTGGTTTTAATCTACCTCATTCAAGAAATAATCTTGTCGTATATCATGCGTAACCAAAGTAATATATAAACAAACATCATCAACGAAGCGTTTGATTCTGAAACTTCTCTTATTTTTTTAATAAAAAAATTGTTAGAAAATGTCGGTGTTCATTATCAATAAAATTATTTGTTGTTGGTTTTAATCTACCTCATTCAAGAAATAATCTTGTCGTATATCATGCGTAACCAAAGTAATATATAAACAAACATCATCAACGAAGCGTTTGATTCTGAAACTTCTCGTATTTTTTTAATAAAAAAATTGTTAGAAAATGTCGGTGTTCATTATCAATAAAATTATTTGTTGTTGGTTTTAATCTACCTCATTCAAGAAATAATCTTGTCGTATATCATGCGTAACCAAAGTAATATATAAACAAACATCATCAACGAAGCGTTTGATTCTGAAACTTCTCGTATTTTTTTAATAAAAAAATTGTTAGAAAATGTCGGTGTTCATTATCAATAAAATTCTTTGTTGTTGGTTTTAATCTACCTCATTCAAGAAATAATCTTGTCGTATATCATGCGTAACCAAAGTAATATATAAACAAACATCATCAACGAAGCGTTTGATTCTGAAACTTCTCTTATTTTTTTAATAAAAAAATTGTTAGAAAATGTCGGTGTTCATTATCAATAAAATTATTTGTTGTTGGTTTTAATCTACCTCATTCAAGAAATAATCTTGTCGTATATCATGCGTAACCAAAGTAATATATAAACAAACATCATCAACGAAGCGTTTGATTCTGAAACTTCTCGTATTTTTTTAATAAAAAAATTGTTAGAAAATGTCGGTGTTCATTATCAATAAAATTATTTGTTGTTGGTTTTAATCTACCTCATTCAAGAAATAATCTTGTCGTATATCATGCGTAACCAAAGTAATATATAAACAAACATCATCAACGAAGCGTTTGATTCTGAAACTTCTCTTATTTTTTTAATAAAAAAATTGTTAGAAAATGTCGGTATTCATTATCAATAAAATTATTTGTTGTTGGTTTTAATCTACCTCATTCAAGAAATAATCTTGTCGTATATCATGCGTAACCAAAGTAATATATAAACAAACATCATCAACGAAGCGTTTGATTCTGAAACTTCTCGTATTTTTTTAATAAAAAAATTGTTAGAAAATGTCGGTGTTCATTATCAATAAAATTCTTTGTTGTTGGTTTTAATCTACCTCATTCAAGAAATAATCTTGTCGTATATCATGCGTAACCAAAGTAATATATAAACAAACATCATCAACGAAGCGTTTGATTCTGAAACTTCTCTTATTTTTTTAATAAAAAAATTGTTAGAAAATGTCGGTGTTCATTATCAATAAAATTATTTGTTGTTGGTTTTAATCTACCTCATTCAAGAAATAATCTTGTCGTATATCATGCGTAACCAAAGTAATATATAAACAAACATCATCAACGAAGCGTTTGATTCTGAAACTTCTCTTATTTTTTTAATAAAAAAATTGTTAGAAAATGTCGGTGTTCATTATCAATAAAATTATTTGTTGTTGGTTTTAATCTACCTCATTCAAGAAATAATCTTGTCGTATATCATGCGTAACCAAAGTAATATATAAACAAACATCATCAACGAAGCGTTTGATTCTGAAACTTCTCGTATTTTTTTAATAAAAAAATTGTTAGAAAATGTCGGTGTTCATTATCAATAAAATTATTTGTTGTTGGTTTTAATCTACCTCATTCAAGAAATAATCTTGTCGTATATCATGCGTAACCAAAGTAATATATAAACAAACATCATCAACGAAGCGTTTGAATCTGAAACTTCTCTTATTTTTTTAATAAAAAAATTGTTAGAAAATGTCGGTGTTCATTATCAATAAAATTATTTGTTGTTGGTTTTAATCTACCTCATTCAAGAAATAATCTTGTCGTATATCATGCGTAACCAAAGTAATATATAAACAAACATCATCAACGAAGCGTTTGATTCTGAAACTTCTCGTATTTTTTTAATAAAAAAATTGTTAGAAAATGTCGGTGTTCATTATCAATAAAATTATTTGTTGTTGGTTTTAATCTACCTCATTCAAGAAATAATCTTGTCGTATATCATGCGTAACCAAAGTAATATATAAACAAACATCATCAACGAAGCGTTTGATTCTGAAACTTCTCTTATTTTTTTAATAAAAAAATTGTTAGAAAATGTCGGTGTTCATTATCAATAAAATTATTTGTTGTTGGTTTTAATCTACCTCATTCAAGAAATAATCTTGTCGTATATCATGCGTAACCAAAGTAATATATAAACAAACATCATCAACGAAGCGTTTGATTCTGAAACTTCTCGTATTTTTTTAATAAAAAAATTGTTAGAAAATGTCGGTGTTCATTATCAATAAAATTCTTTGTTGTTGGTTTTAATCTACCTCATTCAAGAAATAATCTTGTCGTATATCATGCGTAACCAAAGTAATATATAAACAAACATCATCAACGAAGCGTTTGATTCTGAAACTTCTCTTATTTTTTTAATAAAAAAATTGTTAGAAAATGTCGGTGTTCATTATCAATAAAATTATTTGTTGTTGGTTTTAATCTACCTCATTCAAGAAATAATCTTGTCGTATATCATGCGTAACCAAAGTAATATATAAACAAACATCATCAACGAAGCGTTTGATTCTGAAACTTCTCGTATTTTTTTAATAAAAAAATTGTTAGAAAATGTCGGTGTTCATTATCAATAAAATTATTTGTTGTTGGTTTTAATCTACCTCATTCAAGAAATAATCTTGTCGTATATCATGCGTAACCAAAGTAATATATAAACAAACATCATCAACGAAGCGTTTGATTCTGAAACTTCTCGTATTTTTTTAATAAAAAAATTGTTAGAAAATGTCGGTGTTCATTATCAATAAAATTATTTGTTGTTGGTTTTAATCTACCTCATTCAAGAAATAATCTTGTCGTATATCATGCGTAACCAAAGTAATATATAAACAAACATCATCAACGAAGCGTTTGATTCTGAAACTTCTCTTATTTTTTTAATAAAAAAATTGTTAGAAAATGTCGGTGTTCATTATCAATAAAATTCTTTGTTGTTGGTTTTAATCTACCTCATTCAAGAAATAATCTTGTCGTATATCATGCGTAACCAAAGTAATATATAAACAAACATCATCAACGAAGCGTTTGATTCTGAAACTTCTCGTATTTTTTTAATAAAAAAATTGTTAGAAAATGTCGGTGTTCATTATCAATAAAATTATTTGTTGTTGGTTTTAATCTACCTCATTCAAGAAATAATCTTGTCGTATATCATGCGTAACCAAAGTAATATATAAACAAACATCATCAACGAAGCGTTTGATTCTGAAACTTCTCTTATTTTTTTAATAAAAAAATTGTTAGAAAATGTCGGTGTTCATTATCAATAAAATTATTTGTTGTTGGTTTTAATCTACCTCATTCAAGAAATAATCTTGTCGTATATCATGCGTAACCAAAGTAATATATAAACAAACATCATCAACGAAGCGTTTGATTCTGAAACTTCTCGTATTTTTTTAATAAAAAAATTGTTAGAAAATGTCGGTGTTCATTATCAATAAAATTATTTGTTGTTGGTTTTAATCTACCTCATTCAAGAAATAATCTTGTCGTATATCATGCTTAACCAAAGTAATATATAAACAAACATCATCAACGAAGCGTTTGATTCTGAAACTTCTCGTATTTTTTTAATAAAAAAATTGTTAGAAAATGTCGGTGTTCATTATCAATAAAATTCTTTGTTGTTGGTTTTAATCTACCTCATTCAAGAAATAATCTTGTCGTATATCATGCGTAACCAAAGTAATATATAAACAAACATCATCAACGAAGCGTTTGATTCTGAAACTTCTCTTATTTTTTTAATAAAAAAATTGTTAGAAAATGTCGGTGTTCATTATCAATAAAATTATTTGTTGTTGGTTTTAATCTACCTCATTCAAGAAATAATCTTGTCGTATATCATGCGTAACCAAAGTAATATATAAACAAACATCATCAACGAAGCGTTTGATTCTGAAACTTCTCGTATTTTTTTAATAAAAAAATTGTTAGAAAATGTCGGTGTTCATTATCAATGAAATTATTTGTTGTTGGTTTTAATCTACCTCATTCAAGAAATAATCTTGTCGTATATCATGCGTAACCAAAGTAATATATAAACAAACATCATCAACGAAGCGTTTGATTCTGAAACTTCTCTTATTTTTTTAATAAAAAAATTGTTAGAAAATGTCGGTATTCATTATCAATAAAATTATTTGTTGTTGGTTTTAATCTACCTCATTCAAGAAATAATCTTGTCGTATATCATGCGTAACCAAAGTAATATATAAACAAACATCATCAACGAAGCGTTTGATTCTGAAACTTCTCGTATTTTTTTAATAAAAAAATTGTTAGAAAATGTCGGTGTTCATTATCAATAAAATTCTTTGTTGTTGGTTTTAATCTACCTCATTCAAGAAATAATCTTGTCGTATATCATGCGTAACCAAAGTAATATATAAACAAACATCATCAACGAAGCGTTTGATTCTGAAACTTCTCTTATTTTTTTAATAAAAAAATTGTTAGAAAATGTCGGTGTTCATTATCAATAAAATTATTTGTTGTTGGTTTTAATCTACCTCATTCAAGAAATAATCTTGTCGTATATCATGCGTAACCAAAGTAATATATAAACAAACATCATCAACGAAGCGTTTGATTCTGAAACTTCTCGTATTTTTTTAATAAAAAAATTGTTAGAAAATGTCGGTGTTCATTATCAATAAAATTATTTGTTGTTGGTTTTAATCTACCTCATTCAAGAAATAATCTTGTCGTATATCATGCGTAACCAAAGTAATATATAAACAAACATCATCAACGAAGCGTTTGATTCTGAAACTTCTCGTATTTTTTTAATAAAAAAATTGTTAGAAAATGTCGGTGTTCATTATCAATAAAATTATTTGTTGTTGGTTTTAATCTACCTCATTCAAGAAATAATCTTGTCGTATATCATGCGTAACCAAAGTAATATATAAACAAACATCATCAACGAAGCGTTTGATTCTGAAACTTCTCTTATTTTTTTAATAAAAAAATTGTTAGAAAATGTCGGTGTTCATTATCAATAAAATTCTTTGTTGTTGGTTTTAATCTACCTCATTCAAGAAATAATCTTGTCGTATATCATGCGTAACCAAAGTAATATATAAACAAACATCATCAACGAAGCGTTTGATTCTGAAACTTCTCGTATTTTTTTAATAAAAAAATTGTTAGAAAATGTCGGTGTTCATTATCAATAAAATTATTTGTTGTTGGTTTTAATCTACCTCATTCAAGAAATAATCTTGTCGTATATCATGCGTAACCAAAGTAATATATAAACAAACATCATCAACGAAGCGTTTGATTCTGAAACTTCTCTTATTTTTTTAATAAAAAAATTGTTAGAAAATGTCGGTGTTCATTATCAATAAAATTATTTGTTGTTGGTTTTAATCTACCTCATTCAAGAAATAATCTTGTCGTATATCATGCGTAACCAAAGTAATATATAAACAAACATCATCAACGAAGCGTTTGATTCTGAAACTTCTCGTATTTTTTTAATAAAAAAATTGTTAGAAAATGTCGGTGTTCATTATCAATAAAATTATTTGTTGTTGGTTTTAATCTACCTCATTCAAGAAATAATCTTGTCGTATATCATGCGTAACCAAAGTAATATATAAACAAACATCATCAACGAAGCGTTTGATTCTGAAACTTCTCGTATTTTTTTAATAAAAAAATTGTTAGAAAATGTCGGTGTTCATTATCAATAAAATTCTTTGTTGTTGGTTTTAATCTACCTCATTCAAGAAATAATCTTGTCGTATATCATGCGTAACCAAAGTAATATATAAACAAACATCATCAACGAAGCGTTTGATTCTGAAACTTCTCTTATTTTTTTAATAAAAAAATTGTTAGAAAATGTCGGTGTTCATTATCAATAAAATTATTTGTTGTTGGTTTTAATCTACCTCATTCAAGAAATAATCTTGTCGTATATCATGCGTAACCAAAGTAATATATAAACAAACATCATCAACGAAGCGTTTGATTCTGAAACTTCTCGTATTTTTTTAATAAAAAAATTGTTAGAAAATGTCGGTGTTCATTATCAATAAAATTCTTTGTTGTTGGTTTTAATCTACCTCATTCAAGAAATAATCTTGTCGTATATCATGCGTAACCAAAGTAATATATAAACAAACATCATCAACGAAGCGTTTGATTCTGAAACTTCTCTTATTTTTTTAATAAAAAAATTGTTAGAAAATGTCGGTGTTCATTATCAATAAAATTATTTGTTGTTGGTTTTAATCTACCTCATTCAAGAAATAATCTTGTCGTATATCATGCGTAACCAAAGTAATATATAAACAAACATCATCAACGAAGCGTTTGATTCTGAAACTTCTCGTATTTTTTTAATAAAAAAATTGTTAGAAAATGTCGGTGTTCATTATCAATAAAATTATTTGTTGTTGGTTTTAATCTACCTCATTCAAGAAATAATCTTGTCGTATATCATGCGTAACCAAAGTAATATATAAACAAACATCATCAACGAAGCGTTTGATTCTGAAACTTCTCGTATTTTTTTAATAAAAAAATTGTTAGAAAATGTCGGTGTTCATTATCAATAAAATTATTTGTTGTTGGTTTTAATCTACCTCATTCAAGAAATAATCTTGTCGTATATCATGCGTAACCAAAGTAATATATAAACAAACATCATCAACGAAGCGTTTGATTCTGAAACTTCTCTTATTTTTTTAATAAAAAAATTGTTAGAAAATGTCGGTGTTCATTATCAATAAAATTCTTTGTTGTTGGTTTTAATCTACCTCATTCAAGAAATAATCTTGTCGTATATCATGCGTAACCAAAGTAATATATAAACAAACATCATCAACGAAGCGTTTGATTCTGAAACTTCTCGTATTTTTTTAATAAAAAAATTGTTAGAAAATGTCGGTGTTCATTATCAATAAAATTATTTGTTGTTGGTTTTAATCTACCTCATTCAAGAAATAATCTTGTCGTATATCATGCGTAACCAAAGTAATATATAAACAAACATCATCAACGAAGCGTTTGATTCTGAAACTTCTCTTATTTTTTTAATAAAAAAATTGTTAGAAAATGTCGGTGTTCATTATCAATAAAATTATTTGTTGTTGGTTTTAATCTACCTCATTCAAGAAATAATCTTGTCGTATATCATGCGTAACCAAAGTAATATATAAACAAACATCATCAACGAAGCGTTTGATTCTGAAACTTCTCGTATTTTTTTAATAAAAAAATTGTTAGAAAATGTCGGTGTTCATTATCAATAAAATTATTTGTTGTTGGTTTTAATCTACCTCATTCAAGAAATAATCTTGTCGTATATCATGCGTAACCAAAGTAATATATAAACAAACATCATCAACGAAGCGTTTGATTCTGAAACTTCTCGTATTTTTTTAATAAAAAAATTGTTAGAAAATGTCGGTGTTCATTATCAATAAAATTCTTTGTTGTTGGTTTTAATCTACCTCATTCAAGAAATAATCTTGTCGTATATCATGCGTAACCAAAGTAATATATAAACAAACATCATCAACGAAGCGTTTGATTCTGAAACTTCTCTTATTTTTTTAATAAAAAAATTGTTAGAAAATGTCGGTGTTCATTATCAATAAAATTATTTGTTGTTGGTTTTAATCTACCTCATTCAAGAAATAATCTTGTCGTATATCATGCGTAACCAAAGTAATATATAAACAAACATCATCAACGAAGCGTTTGATTCTGAAACTTCTCGTATTTTTTTAATAAAAAAATTGTTAGAAAATGTCGGTGTTCATTATCAATAAAATTATTTGTTGTTGGTTTTAATCTACCTCATTCAAGAAATAATCTTGTCGTATATCATGCGTAACCAAAGTAATATATAAACAAACATCATCAACGAAGCGTTTGATTCTGAAACTTCTCTTATTTTTTTAATAAAAAAATTGTTAGAAAATGTCGGTGTTCATTATCAATAAAATTATTTGTTGTTGGTTTTAATCTACCTCATTCAAGAAATAATCTTGTCGTATATCATGCGTAACCAAAGTAATATATAAACAAACATCATCAACGAAGCGTTTGATTCTGAAACTTCTCGTATTTTTTTAATAAAAAAATTGTTAGAAAATGTCGGTGTTCATTATCAATAAAATTATTTGTTGTTGGTTTTAATCTACCTCATTCAAGAAATAATCTTGTCGTATATCATGCGTAACCAAAGTAATATATAAACAAACATCATCAACGAAGCGTTTGATTCTGAAACTTCTCGTATTTTTTTAATAAAAAAATTGTTAGAAAATGTCGGTGTTCATTATCAATAAAATTCTTTGTTGTTGGTTTTAATCTACCTCATTCAAGAAATAATCTTGTCGTATATCATGCGTAACCAAAGTAATATATAAACAAACATCATCAACGAAGCGTTTGATTCTGAAACTTCTCTTATTTTTTTAATAAAAAAATTGTTAGAAAATGTCGGTGTTCATTATCAATAAAATTATTTGTTGTTGGTTTTAATCTACCTCATTCAAGAAATAATCTTGTCGTATATCATGCGTAACCAAAGTAATATATAAACAAACATCATCAACGAAGCGTTTGATTCTGAAACTTCTCGTATTTTTTTAATAAAAAAATTGTTAGAAAATGTCGGTGTTCATTATCAATAAAATTATTTGTTGTTGGTTTTAATCTACCTCATTCAAGAAATAATCTTGTCGTATATCATGCGTAACCAAAGTAATATATAAACAAACATCATCAACGAAGCGTTTGATTCTGAAACTTCTCTTATTTTTTTAATAAAAAAATTGTTAGAAAATGTCGGTGTTCATTATCAATAAAATTATTTGTTGTTGGTTTTAATCTACCTCATTCAAGAAATAATCTTGTCGTATATCATGCGTAACCAAAGTAATATATAAACAAACATCATCAACGAAGCGTTTGATTCTGAAACTTCTCGTATTTTTTTAATAAAAAAATTGTTAGAAAATGTCGGTGTTCATTATCAATAAAATTATTTGTTGTTGGTTTTAATCTACCTCATTCAAGAAATAATCTTGTCGTATATCATGCGTAACCAAAGTAATATATAAACAAACATCATCAACGAAGCGTTTGATTCTGAAACTTCTCTTATTTTTTTAATAAAAAAATTGTTAGAAAATGTCGGTGTTCATTATCAATAAAATTATTTGTTGTTGGTTTTAATCTACCTCATTCAAGAAATAATCTTGTCGTATATCATGCGTAACCAAAGTAATATATAAACAAACATCATCAACGAAGCGTTTGATTCTGAAACTTCTCGTATTTTTTTAATAAAAAAATTGTTAGAAAATGTCGGTGTTCATTATCAATAAAATTATTTGTTGTTGGTTTTAATCTACCTCATTCAAGAAATAATCTTGTCGTATATCATGCGTAACCAAAGTAATATATAAACAAACATCATCAACGAAGCGTTTGATTCTGAAACTTCTCGTATTTTTTTAATAAAAAAATTGTTAGAAAATGTCGGTGTTCATTATCAATAAAATTCTTTGTTGTTGGTTTTAATCTACCTCATTCAAGAAATAATCTTGTCGTATATCATGCGTAACCAAAGTAATATATAAACAAACATCATCAACGAAGCGTTTGATTCTGAAACTTCTCTTATTTTTTTAATAAAAAAATTGTTAGAAAATGTCGGTGTTCATTATCAATAAAATTATTTGTTGTTGGTTTTAATCTACCTCATTCAAGAAATAATCTTGTCGTATATCATGCGTAACCAAAGTAATATATAAACAAACATCATCAACGAAGCGTTTGATTCTGAAACTTCTCTTATTTTTTTAATAAAAAAATTGTTAGAAAATGTCGGTGTTCATTATCAATAAAATTATTTGTTGTTGGTTTTAATCTACCTCATTCAAGAAATAATCTTGTCGTATATCATGCGTAACCAAAGTAATATATAAACAAACATCATCAACGAAGCGTTTGATTCTGAAACTTCTCGTATTTTTTTAATAAAAAAATTGTTAGAAAATGTCGGTGTTCATTATCAATAAAATTATTTGTTGTTGGTTTTAATCTACCTCATTCAAGAAATAATCTTGTCGTATATCATGCGTAACCAAAGTAATATATAAACAAACATCATCAACGAAGCGTTTGATTCTGAAACTTCTCGTATTTTTTTAATAAAAAAATTGTTAGAAAATGTCGGTGTTCATTATCAATAAAATTATTTGTTGTTGGTTTTAATCTACCTCATTCAAGAAATAATCTTGTCGTATATCATGCGTAACCAAAGTAATATATAAACAAACATCATCAACGAAGCGTTTGATTCTGAAACTTCTCTTATTTTTTTAATAAAAAAATTGTTAGAAAATGTCGGTGTTCATTATCAATAAAATTATTTGTTGTTGGTTTTAATCTACCTCATTCAAGAAATAATCTTGTCGTATATCATGCGTAACCAAAGTAATATATAAACAAACATCATCAACGAAGCGTTTGATTCTGAAACTTCTCGTATTTTTTTAATAAAAAAATTGTTAGAAAATGTCGGTGTTCATTATCAATAAAATTCTTTGTTGTTGGTTTTAATCTACCTCATTCAAGAAATAATCTTGTCGTATATCATGCGTAACCAAAGTAATATATAAACAAACATCATCAACGAAGCGTTTGATTCTGAAACTTCTCTTATTTTTTTAATAAAAAAATTGTTAGAAAATGTCGGTGTTCATTATCAATAAAATTATTTGTTGTTGGTTTTAATCTACCTCATTCAAGAAATAATCTTGTCGTATATCATGCGTAACCAAAGTAATATATAAACAAACATCATCAACGAAGCGTTTGATTCTGAAACTTCTCGTATTTTTTTAATAAAAAAATTGTTAGAAAATGTCGGTGTTCATTATCAATAAAATTATTTGTTGTTGGTTTTAATCTACCTCATTCAAGAAATAATCTTGTCGTATATCATGCGTAACCAAAGTAATATATAAACAAACATCATCAACGAAGCGTTTGATTCTGAAACTTCTCGTATTTTTTTAATAAAAAAATTGTTAGAAAATGTCGGTGTTCATTATCAATAAAATTATTTGTTGTTGGTTTTAATCTACCTCATTCAAGAAATAATCTTGTCGTATATCATGCGTAACCAAAGTAATATATAAACAAACATCATCAACGAAGCGTTTGATTCTGAAACTTCTCTTATTTTTTTAATAAAAAAATTGTTAGAAAATGTCGGTGTTCATTATCAATAAAATTCTTTGTTGTTGGTTTTAATCTACCTCATTCAAGAAATAATCTTGTCGTATATCATGCGTAACCAAAGTAATATATAAACAAACATCATCAACGAAGCGTTTGATTCTGAAACTTCTCGTATTTTTTTAATAAAAAAATTGTTAGAAAATGTCGGTGTTCATTATCAATAAAATTATTTGTTGTTGGTTTTAATCTACCTCATTCAAGAAATAATCTTGTCGTATATCATGCGTAACCAAAGTAATATATAAACAAACATCATCAACGAAGCGTTTGATTCTGAAACTTCTCTTATTTTTTTAATAAAAAAATTGTTAGAAAATGTCGGTGTTCATTATCAATAAAATTATTTGTTGTTGGTTTTAATCTACCTCATTCAAGAAATAATCTTGTCGTATATCATGCGTAACCAAAGTAATATATAAACAAACATCATCAACGAAGCGTTTGATTCTGAAACTTCTCGTATTTTTTTAATAAAAAAATTGTTAGAAAATGTCGGTGTTCATTATCAATAAAATTATTTGTTGTTGGTTTTAATCTACCTCATTCAAGAAATAATCTTGTCGTATATCATGCGTAACCAAAGTAATATATAAACAAACATCATCAACGAAGCGTTTGATTCTGAAATTTCTCGTATTTTTTTAATAAAAAAATTGTTAGAAAATGTCGGTGTTCATTATCAATAAAATTCTTTGTTGTTGGTTTTAATCTACCTCATTCAAGAAATAATCTTGTCGTATATCATGCGTAACCAAAGTAATATATAAACAAACATCATCAACGAAGCGTTTGATTCTGAAACTTCTCTTATTTTTTTAATAAAAAAATTGTTAGAAAATGTCGGTGTTCATTATCAATAAAATTATTTGTTGTTGGTTTTAATCTACCTCATTCAAGAAATAATCTTGTCGTATATCATGCGTAACCAAAGTAATATATAAACAAACATCATCAACGAAGCGTTTGATTCTGAAACTTCTCGTATTTTTTTAATAAAAAAATTGTTAGAAAATGTCGGTGTTCATTATCAATAAAATTATTTGTTGTTGGTTTTAATCTACCTCATTCAAGAAATAATCTTGTCGTATATCATGCGTAACCAAAGTAATATATAAACAAACATCATCAACGAAGCGTTTGATTCTGAAACTTCTCTTATTTTTTTAATAAAAAAATTGTTAGAAAATGTCGGTGTTCATTATCAATAAAATTATTTGTTGTTGGTTTTAATCTACCTCATTCAAGAAATAATCTTGTCGTATATCATGCGTAACCAAAGTAATATATAAACAAACATCATCAACGAAGCGTTTGATTCTGAAACTTCTCGTATTTTTTTAATAAAAAAATTGTTAGAAAATGTCGGTGTTCATTATCAATAAAATTATTTGTTGTTGGTTTTAATCTACCTCATTCAAGAAATAATCTTGTCGTATATCATGCGTAACCAAAGTAATATATAAACAAACATCATCAACGAAGCGTTTGATTCTGAAACTTCTCTTATTTTTTTAATAAAAAAATTGTTAGAAAATGTCGGTGTTCATTATCAATAAAATTATTTGTTGTTGGTTTTAATCTACCTCATTCAAGAAATAATCTTGTCGTATATCATGCGTAACCAAAGTAATATATAAACAAACATCATCAACGAAGCGTTTGATTCTGAAACTTCTCGTATTTTTTTAATAAAAAAATTGTTAGAAAATGTCGGTGTTCATTATCAATAAAATTATTTGTTGTTGGTTTTAATCTACCTCATTCAAGAAATAATCTTGTCGTATATCATGCGTAACCAAAGTAATATATAAACAAACATCATCAACGAAGCGTTTGATTCTGAAACTTCTCGTATTTTTTTAATAAAAAAATTGTTAGAAAATGTCGGTGTTCATTATCAATAAAATTCTTTGTTGTTGGTTTTAATCTACCTCATTCAAGAAATAATCTTGTCGTATATCATGCGTAACCAAAGTAATATATAAACAAACATCATCAACGAAGCGTTTGATTCTGAAACTTCTCTTATTTTTTTAATAAAAAAATTGTTAGAAAATGTCGGTGTTCATTATCAATAAAATTATTTGTTGTTGGTTTTAATCTACCTCATTCAAGAAATAATCTTGTCGTATATCATGCGTAACCAAAGTAATATATAAACAAACATCATCAACGAAGCGTTTGATTCTGAAACTTCTCGTATTTTTTTAATAAAAAAATTGTTAGAAAATGTCGGTGTTCATTATCAATAAAATTATTTGTTGTTGGTTTTAATCTACCTCATTCAAGAAATAATCTTGTCGTATATCATGCGTAACCAAAGTAATATATAAACAAACATCATCAACGAAGCGTTTGATTCTGAAACTTCTCTTATTTTTTTAATAAAAAAATTGTTAGAAAATGTCGGTGTTCATTATCAATAAAATTATTTGTTGTTGGTTTTAATCTACCTCATTCAAGAAATAATCTTGTCGTATATCATGCGTAACCAAAGTAATATATAAACAAACATCATCAACGAAGCGTTTGATTTTGAAACTTCTCGTATTTTTTTAATAAAAAAATTGTTAGAAAATGTCGGTGTTCATTATCAATAAAATTATTTGTTGTTGGTTTTAATCTACCTCATTCAAGAAATAATCTTGTCGTATATCATGCGTAACCAAAGTAATATATAAACAAACATCATCAACGAAGCGTTTGATTCTGAAACTTCTCTTATTTTTTTAATAAAAAAATTGTTAGAAAATGTCGGTGTTCATTATCAATAAAATTATTTGTTGTTGGTTTTAATCTACCTCATTCAAGAAATAATCTTGTCGTATATCATGCGTAACCAAAGTAATATATAAACAAACATCATCAACGAAGCGTTTGATTCTGAAACTTCTCTTATTTTTTTAATAAAAAAATTGTTAGAAAATGTCGGTGTTCATTATCAATAAAATTATTTGTTGTTGGTTTTAATCTACCTCATTCAAGAAATAATCTTGTCGTATATCATGCGTAACCAAAGTAATATATAAACAAACATCATCAACGAAGCGTTTGATTTTGAAACTTCTCGTATTTTTTTAATAAAAAAATTGTTAGAAAATGTCGGTGTTCATTATCAATAAAATTATTTGTTGTTGGTTTTAATCTACCTCATTCAAGAAATAATCTTGTCGTATATCATGCGTAACCAAAGTAATATATAAACAAACATCATCAACGAAGCGTTTGATTCTGAAACTTCTCTTATTTTTTTAATAAAAAAATTGTTAGAAAATGTCGGTGTTCATTATCAATAAAATTATTTGTTGTTGGTTTTAATCTACCTCATTCAAGAAATAATCTTGTCGTATATCATGCGTAACCAAAGTAATATATAAACAAACATCATCAACGAAGCGTTTGATTTTGAAACTTCTCGTATTTTTTTAATAAAAAAATTGTTAGAAAATGTCGGTGTTCATTATCAATAAAATTATTTGTTGTTGGTTTTAATCTACCTCATTCAAGAAATAATCTTGTCGTATATCATGCGTAACCAAAGTAATATATAAACAAACATCATCAACGAAGCGTTTGATTCTGAAACTTCTCTTATTTTTTTAATAAAAAAATTGTTAGAAAATGTCGGTGTTCATTATCAATAAAATTATTTGTTGTTGGTTTTAATCTACCTCATTCAAGAAATAATCTTGTCGTATATCATGCGTAACCAAAGTAATATATAAACAAACATCATCAACGAAGCGTTTGATTTTGAAACTTCTCGTATTTTTTTAATAAAAAAATTGTTAGAAAATGTCGGTGTTCATTATCAATAAAATTAATTGTTGTTGGTTTTAATCTACCTCATTCAAGAAATAATCTTGTCGTATATCATGCGTAACCAAAGTAATATATAAACAAACATCATCAACGAAGCGTTTGATTCTGAAACTTCTCTTATTTTTTTAATAAAAAAATTGTTAGAAAATGTCGGTGTTCATTATCAATAAAATTCTTTGTTGTTGGTTTTAATCTACCTCATTCAAGAAATAATCTTGTCGTATATCATGCGTAACCAAAGTAATATATAAACAAACATCATCAACGAAGCGTTTGATTTTGAAACTTCTCGTATTTTTTTAATAAAAAAATTGTTAGAAAATGTCGGTGTTCATTATCAATAAAATTATTTGTTGTTGGTTTTAATCTACCTCATTCAAGAAATAATCTTGTCGTATATCATGCGTAACCAAAGTAATATATAAACAAACATCATCAACGAAGCGTTTGATTCTGAAACTTCTCTTATTTTTTTAATAAAAAAATTGTTAGAAAATGTCGGTGTTCATTATCAATAAAATTATTTGTTGTTGGTTTTAATCTACCTCATTCAAGAAATAATCTTGTCGTATATCATGCGTAACCAAAGTAATATATAAACAAACATCATCAACGAAGCGTTTGATTCTGAAACTTCTCGTATTTTTTTAATAAAAAAATTGTTAGAAAATGTCGGTGTTCATTATCAATAAAATTATTTGTTGTTGGTTTTAATCTACCTCATTCAAGAAATAATCTTGTCGTATATCATGCGTAACCAAAGTAATATATAAACAAACATCATCAACGAAGCGTTTGATTCTGAAACTTCTCTTATTTTTTTAATAAAAAAATTGTTAGAAAATGTCGGTGTTCATTATCAATAAAATTATTTGTTGTTGGTTTTAATCTACCTCATTCAAGAAATAATCTTGTCGTATATCATGCGTAACCAAAGTAATATATAAACAAACATCATCAACGAAGCGTTTGATTTTGAAACTTCTCGTATTTTTTTAATAAAAAAATTGTTAGAAAATGTCGGTGTTCATTATCAATAAAATTATTTGTTGTTGGTTTTAATCTACCTCATTCAAGAAATAATCTTGTCGTATATCATGCGTAACCAAAGTAATATATAAACAAACATCATCAACGAAGCGTTTGATTCTGAAACTTCTCTTATTTTTTTAATAAAAAAATTGTTAGAAAATGTCGGTGTTCATTATCAATAAAATTATTTGTTGTTGGTTTTAATCTACCTCATTCAAGAAATAATCTTGTCGTATATCATGCGTAACCAAAGTAATATATAAACAAACATCATCAACGAAGCGTTTGATTCTGAAACTTCTCTTATTTTTTTAATAAAAAAATTGTTAGAAAATGTCGGTGTTCATTATCAATAAAATTATTTGTTGTTGGTTTTAATCTACCTCATTCAAGAAATAATCTTGTCGTATATCATGCGTAACCAAAGTAATATATAAACAAACATCATCAACGAAGCGTTTGATTTTGAAACTTCTCGTATTTTTTTAATAAAAAAATTGTTAGAAAATGTCGGTGTTCATTATCAATAAAATTATTTGTTGTTGGTTTTAATCTACCTCATTCAAGAAATAATCTTGTCGTATATCATGCGTAACCAAAGTAATATATAAACAAACATCATCAACGAAGCGTTTGATTCTGAAACTTCTCTTATTTTTTTAATAAAAAAATTGTTAGAAAATGTCGGTGTTCATTATCAATAAAATTATTTGTTGTTGGTTTTAATCTACCTCATTCAAGAAATAATCTTGTCGTATATCATGCGTAACCAAAGTAATATATAAACAAACATCATCAACGAAGCGTTTGATTTTGAAACTTCTCGTATTTTTTTAATAAAAAAATTGTTAGAAAATGTCGGTGTTCATTATCAATAAAATTATTTGTTGTTGGTTTTAATCTACCTCATTCAAGAAATAATCTTGTCGTATATCATGCGTAACCAAAGTAATATATAAACAAACATCATCAACGAAGCGTTTGATTCTGAAACTTCTCTTATTTTTTCAATAAAAAAATTGTTAGAAAATGTCGGTGTTCATTATCAATAAAATTATTTGTTGTTGGTTTTAATCTACCTCATTCAAGAAATAATCTTGTCGTATATCATGCGTAACCAAAGTAATATATAAACAAACATCATCAACGAAGCGTTTGATTTTGAAACTTCTCGTATTTTTTTAATAAAAAAATTGTTAGAAAATGTCGGTGTTCATTATCAATAAAATTATTTGTTGTTGGTTTTAATCTACCTCATTCAAGAAATAATCTTGTCGTATATCATGCGTAACCAAAGTAATATATAAACAAACATCATCAACGAAGCGTTTGATTCTGAAACTTCTCTTATTTTTTTAATAAAAAAATTGTTAGAAAATGTCGGTGTTCATTATCAATAAAATTCTTTGTTGTTGGTTTTAATCTACCTCATTCAAGAAATAATCTTGTCGTATATCATGCGTAACCAAAGTAATATATAAACAAACATCATCAACGAAGCGTTTGATTTTGAAACTTCTCGTATTTTTTTAATAAAAAAATTGTTAGAAAATGTCGGTGTTCATTATCAATAAAATTATTTGTTGTTGGTTTTAATCTACCTCATTCAAGAAATAATCTTGTCGTATATCATGCGTAACCAAAGTAATATATAAACAAACATCATCAACGAAGCGTTTGATTTTGAAACTTCTCGTATTTTTTTAATAAAAAAATTGTTAGAAAATGTCGGTGTTCATTATCAATAAAATTATTTGTTGTTGGTTTTAATCTACCTCATTCAAGAAATAATCTTGTCGTATATCATGCGTAACCAAAGTAATATATAAACAAACATCATCAACGAAGCGTTTGATTCTGAAACTTCTCGTATTTTTTTAATAAAAAAATTGTTAGAAAATGTCGGTGTTCATTATCAATAAAATTATTTGTTGTTGGTTTTAATCTACCTCATTCAAGAAATAATCTTGTCGTATATCATGCGTAACCAAAGTAATATATAAACAAACATCATCAACGAAGCGTTTGATTTTGAAACTTCTCGTATTTTTTTAATAAAAAAATTGTTAGAAAATGTCGGTGTTCATTATCAATAAAATTATTTGTTGTTGGTTTTAATCTACCTCATTCAAGAAATAATCTTGTCGTATATCATGCGTAACCAAAGTAATATATAAACAAACATCATCAACGAAGCGTTTGATTTTGAAACTTCTCGTATTTTTTTAATAAAAAAATTGTTAGAAAATGTCGGTGTTCATTATCAATAAAATTATTTGTTGTTGGTTTTAATCTACCTCATTCAAGAAATAATCTTGTCGTATATCATGCGTAACCAAAGTAATATATAAACAAACATCATCAACGAAGCGTTTGATTCTGAAACTTCTCTTATTTTTTTAATAAAAAAATTGTTAGAAAATGTCGGTGTTCATTATCAATAAAATTCTTTGTTGTTGGTTTTAATCTACCTCATTCAAGAAATAATCTTGTCGTATATCATGCGTAACCAAAGTAATATATAAACAAACATCATCAACGAAGCGTTTGATTTTGAAACTTCTCGTATTTTTTTAATAAAAAAATTGTTAGAAAATGTCGGTGTTCATTATCAATAAAATTATTTGTTGTTGGTTTTAATCTACCTCATTCAAGAAATAATCTTGTCGTATATCATGCGTAACCAAAGTAATATATAAACAAACATCATCAACGAAGCGTTTGATTTTGAAACTTCTCGTATTTTTTTAATAAAAAAATTGTTAGAAAATGTCGGTGTTCATTATCAATAAAATTATTTGTTGTTGGTTTTAATCTACCTCATTCAAGAAATAATCTTGTCGTATATCATGCGTAACCAAAGTAATATATAAACAAACATCATCAACGAAGCGTTTGATTTTGAAACTTCTCGTATTTTTTTAATAAAAAAATTGTTAGAAAATGTCGGTGTTCATTATCAATAAAATTATTTGTTGTTGGTTTTAATCTACCTCATTCAAGAAATAATCTTGTCGTATATCATGCGTAACCAAAGTAATATATAAACAAACATCATCAACGAAGCGTTTGATTCTGAAACTTCTCTTATTTTTTTAATAAAAAAATTGTTAGAAAATGTCGGTGTTCATTATCAATAAAATTATTTGTTGTTGGTTTTAATCTACCTCATTCAAGAAATAATCTTGTCGTATATCATGCGTAACCAAAGTAATATATAAACAAACATCATCAACGAAGCGTTTGATTTTGAAACTTCTCGTATTTTTTTAATAAAAAAATTGTTAGAAAATGTCGGTGTTCATTATCAATAAAATTATTTGTTGTTGGTTTTAATCTACCTCATTCAAGAAATAATCTTGTCGTATATCATGCGTAACCAAAGTAATATATAAACAAACATCATCAACGAAGCGTTTGATTCTGAAACTTCTCTTATTTTTTTAATAAAAAAATTGTTAGAAAATGTCGGTGTTCATTATCAATAAAATTATTTGTTGTTGGTTTTAATCTACCTCATTCAAGAAATAATCTTGTCGTATATCATGCGTAACCAAAGTAATATATAAACAAACATCATCAACGAAGCGTTTGATTTTGAAACTTCTCGTATTTTTTTAATAAAAAAATTGTTAGAAAATGTCGGTGTTCATTATCAATAAAATTATTTGTTGTTGGTTTTAATCTACCTCATTCAAGAAATAATCTTGTCGTATATCATGCGTAACCAAAGTAATATATAAACAAACATCATCAACGAAGCGTTTGATTCTGAAACTTCTCTTATTTTTTTAATAAAAAAATTGTTAGAAAATGTCGGTGTTCATTATCAATAAAATTCTTTGTTGTTGGTTTTAATCTACCTCATTCAAGAAATAATCTTGTCGTATATCATGCGTAACCAAAGTAATATATAAACAAACATCATCAACGAAGCGTTTGATTTTGAAACTTCTCGTATTTTTTTAATAAAAAAATTGTTAGAAAATGTCGGTGTTCATTATCAATAAAATTATTTGTTGTTGGTTTTAATCTACCTCATTCAAGAAATAATCTTGTCGTATATCATGCGTAACCAAAGTAATATATAAACAAACATCATCAACGAAGCGTTTGATTCTGAAACTTCTCTTATTTTTTTAATAAAAAAATTGTTAGAAAATGTCGGTGTTCATTATCAATAAAATTATTTGTTGTTGGTTTTAATCTACCTCATTCAAGAAATAATCTTGTCGTATATCATGCGTAACCAAAGTAATATATAAACAAACATCATCAACGAAGCGTTTGATTCTGAAACTTCTCGTATTTTTTTAATAAAAAAATTGTTAGAAAATGTCGGTGTTCATTATCAATAAAATTATTTGTTGTTGGTTTTAATCTACCTCATTCAAGAAATAATCTTGTCGTATATCATGCGTAACCAAAGTAATATATAAACAAACATCATCAACGAAGCGTTTGATTCTGAAACTTCTCTTATTTTTTTAATAAAAAAATTGTTAGAAAATGTCGGTGTTCATTATCAATAAAATTATTTGTTGTTGGTTTTAATCTACCTCATTCAAGAAATAATCTTGTCGTATATCATGCGTAACCAAAGTAATATATAAACAAACATCATCAACGAAGCGTTTGATTTTGAAACTTCTCGTATTTTTTTAATAAAAAAATTGTTAGAAAATGTCGGTGTTCATTATCAATAAAATTATTTGTTGTTGGTTTTAATCTACCTCATTCAAGAAATAATCTTGTCGTATATCATGCGTAACCAAAGTAATATATAAACAAACATCATCAACGAAGCGTTTGATTCTGAAACTTCTCTTATTTTTTTAATAAAAAAATTGTTAGAAAATGTCGGTGTTCATTATCAATAAAATTATTTGTTGTTGGTTTTAATCTACCTCATTCAAGAAATAATCTTGTCGTATATCATGCGTAACCAAAGTAATATATAAACAAACATCATCAACGAAGCGTTTGATTCTGAAACTTCTCTTATTTTTTTAATAAAAAAATTGTTAGAAAATGTCGGTGTTCATTATCAATAAAATTATTTGTTGTTGGTTTTAATCTACCTCATTCAAGAAATAATCTTGTCGTATATCATGCGTAACCAAAGTAATATATAAACAAACATCATCAACGAAGCGTTTGATTTTGAAACTTCTCGTATTTTTTTAATAAAAAAATTGTTAGAAAATGTCGGTGTTCATTATCAATAAAATTATTTGTTGTTGGTTTTAATCTACCTCATTCAAGAAATAATCTTGTCGTATATCATGCGTAACCAAAGTAATATATAAACAAACATCATCAACGAAGCGTTTGATTCTGAAACTTCTCTTATTTTTTTAATAAAAAAATTGTTAGAAAATGTCGGTGTTCATTATCAATAAAATTATTTGTTGTTGGTTTTAATCTACCTCATTCAAGAAATAATCTTGTCGTATATCATGCGTAACCAAAGTAATATATAAACAAACATCATCAACGAAGCGTTTGATTTTGAAACTTCTCGTATTTTTTTAATAAAAAAATTGTTAGAAAATGTCGGTGTTCATTATCAATAAAATTATTTGTTGTTGGTTTTAATCTACCTCATTCAAGAAATAATCTTGTCGTATATCATGCGTAACCAAAGTAATATATAAACAAACATCATCAACGAAGCGTTTGATTCTGAAACTTCTCTTATTTTTTTAATAAAAAAATTGTTAGAAAATGTCGGTGTTCATTATCAATAAAATTATTTGTTGTTGGTTTTAATCTACCTCATTCAAGAAATAATCTTGTCGTATATCATGCGTAACCAAAGTAATA
Source organism: Chrysolina oricalcia (assembly GCA_944452925.2). Classification (NCBI taxonomy): domain Eukaryota; kingdom Metazoa; phylum Arthropoda; class Insecta; order Coleoptera; family Chrysomelidae; genus Chrysolina; species Chrysolina oricalcia. Next base: position 20,102,529 of record OX101817.2, on the reverse strand, counting down.
TATAAACAAACATCATCAACGAAGCGTTTGATTTTGAAACTTCTCGTATTTTTTTAATAAAAAAATTGTTAGAAAATGTCGGTGTTCATTATCAATAAAATTATTTGTTGTTGGTTTTAATCTACCTCATTCAAGAAATAATCTTGTCGTATATCATGCGTAACCAAAGTAATATATAAACAAACATCATCAACGAAGCGTTTGATTCTGAAACTTCTCTTATTTTTTTAATAAAAAAATTGTTAGAAAATGTCGGTGTTCATTATCAATAAAATTCTTTGTTGTTGGTTTTAATCTACCTCATTCAAGAAATAATCTTGTCGTATATCATGCGTAACCAAAGTAATATATAAACAAACATCATCAACGAAGCGTTTGATTTTGAAACTTCTCGTATTTTTTTAATAAAAAAATTGTTAGAAAATGTCGGTGTTCATTATCAATAAAATTATTTGTTGTTGGTTTTAATCTACCTCATTCAAGAAATAATCTTGTCGTATATCATGCGTAACCAAAGTAATATATAAACAAACATCATCAACGAAGCGTTTGATTTTGAAACTTCTCGTATTTTTTTAATAAAAAAATTGTTAGAAAATGTCGGTGTTCATTATCAATAAAATTATTTGTTGTTGGTTTTAATCTACCTCATTCAAGAAATAATCTTGTCGTATATCATGCGTAACCAAAGTAATATATAAACAAACATCATCAACGAAGCGTTTGATTCTGAAACTTCTCGTATTTTTTTAATAAAAAAATTGTTAGAAAATGTCGGTGTTCATTATCAATAAAATTATTTGTTGTTGGTTTTAATCTACCTCATTCAAGAAATAATCTTGTCGTATATCATGCGTAACCAAAGTAATATATAAACAAACATCATCAACGAAGCGTTTGATTTTGAAACTTCTCGTATTTTTTTAATAAAAAAATTGTTAGAAAATGTCGGTGTTCATTATCAATAAAATTATTTGTTGTTGGTTTTAATCTACCTCATTCAAGAAATAATCTTGTCGTATATCATGCGTAACCAAAGTAATATATAAACAAACATCATCAACGAAGCGTTTGATTTTGAAACTTCTCGTATTTTTTTAATAAAAAAATTGTTAGAAAATGTCGGTGTTCATTATCAATAAAATTATTTGTTGTTGGTTTTAATCTACCTCATTCAAGAAATAATCTTGTCGTATATCATGCGTAACCAAAGTAATATATAAACAAACATCATCAACGAAGCGTTTGATTCTGAAACTTCTCTTATTTTTTTAATAAAAAAATTGTTAGAAAATGTCGGTGTTCATTATCAATAAAATTCTTTGTTGTTGGTTTTAATCTACCTCATTCAAGAAATAATCTTGTCGTATATCATGCGTAACCAAAGTAATATATAAACAAACATCATCAACGAAGCGTTTGATTTTGAAACTTCTCGTATTTTTTTAATAAAAAAATTGTTAGAAAATGTCGGTGTTCATTATCAATAAAATTATTTGTTGTTGGTTTTAATCTACCTCATTCAAGAAATAATCTTGTCGTATATCATGCGTAACCAAAGTAATATATAAACAAACATCATCAACGAAGCGTTTGATTTTGAAACTTCTCGTATTTTTTTAATAAAAAAATTGTTAGAAAATGTCGGTGTTCATTATCAATAAAATTATTTGTTGTTGGTTTTAATCTACCTCATTCAAGAAATAATCTTGTCGTATATCATGCGTAACCAAAGTAATATATAAACAAACATCATCAACGAAGCGTTTGATTTTGAAACTTCTCGTATTTTTTTAATAAAAAAATTGTTAGAAAATGTCGGTGTTCATTATCAATAAAATTATTTGTTGTTGGTTTTAATCTACCTCATTCAAGAAATAATCTTGTCGTATATCATGCGTAACCAAAGTAATATATAAACAAACATCATCAACGAAGCGTTTGATTCTGAAACTTCTCTTATTTTTTTAATAAAAAAATTGTTAGAAAATGTCGGTGTTCATTATCAATAAAATTATTTGTTGTTGGTTTTAATCTACCTCATTCAAGAAATAATCTTGTCGTATATCATGCGTAACCAAAGTAATATATAAACAAACATCATCAACGAAGCGTTTGATTCTGAAACTTCTCGTATTTTTTTAATAAAAAAATTGTTAGAAAATGTCGGTGTTCATTATCAATAAAATTATTTGTTGTTGGTTTTAATCTACCTCATTCAAGAAATAATCTTGTCGTATATCATGCGTAACCAAAGTAATATATAAACAAACATCATCAACGAAGCGTTTGATTCTGAAACTTCTCGTATTTTTTTAATAAAAAAATTGTTAGAAAATGTCGGTGTTCATTATCAATAAAATTATTTGTTGTTGGTTTTAATCTACCTCATTCAAGAAATAATCTTGTCGTATATCATGCGTAACCAAAGTAATATATAAACAAACATCATCAACGAAGCGTTTGATTTTGAAACTTCTCGTATTTTTTTAATAAAAAAATTGTTAGAAAATGTCGGTGTTCATTATCAATAAAATTATTTGTTGTTGGTTTTAATCTACCTCATTCAAGAAATAATCTTGTCGTATATCATGCGTAACCAAAGTAATATATAAACAAACATCATCAACGAAGCGTTTGATTTTGAAACTTCTCGTATTTTTTTAATAAAAAAATTGTTAGAAAATGTCGGTGTTCATTATCAATAAAATTATTTGTTGTTGGTTTTAATCTACCTCATTCAAGAAATAATCTTGTCGTATATCATGCGTAACCAAAGTAATATATAAACAAACATCATCAACGAAGCGTTTGATTCTGAAACTTCTCTTATTTTTTTAATAAAAAAATTGTTAGAAAATGTCGGTGTTCATTATCAATAAAATTCTTTGTTGTTGGTTTTAATCTACCTCATTCAAGAAATAATCTTGTCGTATATCATGCGTAACCAAAGTAATATATAAACAAACATCATCAACGAAGCGTTTGATTTTGAAACTTCTCGTATTTTTTTAATAAAAAAATTGTTAGAAAATGTCGGTGTTCATTATCAATAAAATTATTTGTTGTTGGTTTTAATCTACCTCATTCAAGAAATAATCTTGTCGTATATCATGCGTAACCAAAGTAATATATAAACAAACATCATCAACGAAGCGTTTGATTTTGAAACTTCTCGTATTTTTTTAATAAAAAAATTGTTAGAAAATGTCGGTGTTCATTATCAATAAAATTATTTGTTGTTGGTTTTAATCTACCTCATTCAAGAAATAATCTTGTCGTATATCATGCGTAACCAAAGTAATATATAAACAAACATCATCAACGAAGCGTTTGATTTTGAAACTTCTCGTATTTTTTTAATAAAAAAATTGTTAGAAAATGTCGGTGTTCATTATCAATAAAATTATTTGTTGTTGGTTTTAATCTACCTCATTCAAGAAATAATCTTGTCGTATATCATGCGTAACCAAAGTAATATATAAACAAACATCATCAACGAAGCGTTTGATTCTGAAACTTCTCGTATTTTTTTAATAAAAAAATTGTTAGAAAATGTCGGTGTTCATTATCAATAAAATTCTTTGTTGTTGGTTTTAATCTACCTCATTCAAGAAATAATCTTGTCGTATATCATGCGTAACCAAAGTAATATATAAACAAACATCATCAACGAAGCGTTTGATTCTGAAACTTCTCGTATTTTTTTAATAAAAAAATTGTTAGAAAATGTCGGTGTTCATTATCAATAAAATTATTTGTTGTTGGTTTTAATCTACCTCATTCAAGAAATAATCTTGTCGTATATCATGCGTAACCAAAGTAATATATAAACAAACATCATCAACGAAGCGTTTGATTCTGAAACTTCTCTTATTTTTTTAATAAAAAAATTGTTAGAAAATGTCGGTGTTCATTATCAATAAAATTCTTTGTTGTTGGTTTTAATCTACCTCATTCAAGAAATAATCTTGTCGTATATCATGCGTAACCAAAGTAATATATAAACAAACATCATCAACGAAGCGTTTGATTTTGAAACTTCTCGTATTTTTTTAATAAAAAAATTGTTAGAAAATGTCGGTGTTCATTATCAATAAAATTATTTGTTGTTGGTTTTAATCTACCTCATTCAAGAAATAATCTTGTCGTATATCATGCGTAACCAAAGTAATATATAAACAAACATCATCAACGAAGCGTTTGATTTTGAAACTTCTCGTATTTTTTTAATAAAAAAATTGTTAGAAAATGTCGGTGTTCATTATCAATAAAATTATTTGTTGTTGGTTTTAATCTACCTCATTCAAGAAATAATCTTGTCGTATATCATGCGTAACCAAAGTAATATATAAACAAACATCATCAACGAAGCGTTTGATTTTGAAACTTCTCGTATTTTTTTAATAAAAAAATTGTTAGAAAATGTCGGTGTTCATTATCAATAAAATTATTTGTTGTTGGTTTTAATCTACCTCATTCAAGAAATAATCTTGTCGTATATCATGCGTAACCAAAGTAATATATAAACAAACATCATCAACGAAGCGTTTGATTCTGAAACTTCTCGTATTTTTTTAATAAAAAAATTGTTAGAAAATGTCGGTGTTCATTATCAATAAAATTCTTTGTTGTTGGTTTTAATCTACCTCATTCAAGAAATAATCTTGTCGTATATCATGCGTAACCAAAGTAATATATAAACAAACATCATCAACGAAGCGTTTGATTCTGAAACTTCTCGTATTTTTTTAATAAAAAAATTGTTAGAAAATGTCGGTGTTCATTATCAATAAAATTATTTGTTGTTGGTTTTAATCTACCTCATTCAAGAAATAATCTTGTCGTATATCATGCGTAACCAAAGTAATATATAAACAAACATCATCAACGAAGCGTTTGATTCTGAAACTTCTCGTATTTTTTTAATAAAAAAATTGTTAGAAAATGTCGGTGTTCATTATCAATAAAATTATTTGTTGTTGGTTTTAATCTACCTCATTCAAGAAATAATCTTGTCGTATATCATGCGTAACCAAAGTAATATATAAACAAACATCATCAACGAAGCGTTTGATTTTGAAACTTCTCGTATTTTTTTAATAAAAAAATTGTTAGAAAATGTCGGTGTTCATTATCAATAAAATTATTTGTTGTTGGTTTTAATCTACCTCATTCAAGAAATAATCTTGTCGTATATCATGCGTAACCAAAGTAATATATAAACAAACATCATCAACGAAGCGTTTGATTTTGAAACTTCTCGTATTTTTTTAATAAAAAAATTGTTAGAAAATGTCGGTGTTCATTATCAATAAAATTATTTGTTGTTGGTTTTAATCTACCTCATTCAAGAAATAATCTTGTCGTATATCATGCGTAACCAAAGTAATATATAAACAAACATCATCAACGAAGCGTTTGATTCTGAAACTTCTCTTATTTTTTTAATAAAAAAATTGTTAGAAAATGTCGGTGTTCATTATCAATAAAATTCTTTGTTGTTGGTTTTAATCTACCTCATTCAAGAAATAATCTTGTCGTATATCATGCGTAACCAAAGTAATATATAAACAAACATCATCAACGAAGCGTTTGATTTTGAAACTTCTCGTATTTTTTTAATAAAAAAATTGTTAGAAAATGTCGGTGTTCATTATCAATAAAATTATTTGTTGTTGGTTTTAATCTACCTCATTCAAGAAATAATCTTGTCGTATATCATGCGTAACCAAAGTAATATATAAACAAACATCATCAACGAAGCGTTTGATTTTGAAACTTCTCGTATTTTTTTAATAAAAAAATTGTTAGAAAATGTCGGTGTTCATTATCAATAAAATTATTTGTTGTTGGTTTTAATCTACCTCATTCAAGAAATAATCTTGTCGTATATCATGCGTAACCAAAGTAATATATAAACAAACATCATCAACGAAGCGTTTGATTCTGAAACTTCTCGTATTTTTTTAATAAAAAAATTGTTAGAAAATGTCGGTGTTCATTATCAATAAAATTATTTGTTGTTGGTTTTAATCTACCTCATTCAAGAAATAATCTTGTCGTATATCATGCGTAACCAAAGTAATATATAAACAAACATCATCAACGAAGCGTTTGATTTTGAAACTTCTCGTATTTTTTTAATAAAAAAATTGTTAGAAAATGTCGGTGTTCATTATCAATAAAATTATTTGTTGTTGGTTTTAATCTACCTCATTCAAGAAATAATCTTGTCGTATATCATGCGTAACCAAAGTAATATATAAACAAACATCATCAACGAAGCGTTTGATTTTGAAACTTCTCGTATTTTTTTAATAAAAAAATTGTTAGAAAATGTCGGTGTTCATTATCAATAAAATTATTTGTTGTTGGTTTTAATCTACCTCATTCAAGAAATAATCTTGTCGTATATCATGCGTAACCAAAGTAATATATAAACAAACATGATCAACGAAGCGTTTGATTCTGAAACTTCTCTTATTTTTTTAATAAAAAAATTGTTAGAAAATGTCGGTGTTCATTATCAATAAAATTCTTTGTTGTTGGTTTTAATCTACCTCATTCAAGAAATAATCTTGTCGTATATCATGCGTAACCAAAGTAATATATAAACAAACATCATCAACGAAGCGTTTGATTTTGAAACTTCTCGTATTTTTTTAATAAAAAAATTGTTAGAAAATGTCGGTGTTCATTATCAATAAAATTATTTGTTGTTGGTTTTAATCTACCTCATTCAAGAAATAATCTTGTCGTATATCATGCGTAACCAAAGTAATATATAAACAAACATCATCAACGAAGCGTTTGATTTTGAAACTTCTCGTATTTTTTTAATAAAAAAATTGTTAGAAAATGTCGGTGTTCATTATCAATAAAATTATTTGTTGTTGGTTTTAATCTACCTCATTCAAGAAATAATCTTGTCGTATATCATGCGTAACCAAAGTAATATATAAACAAACATCATCAACGAAGCGTTTGATTCTGAAACTTCTCTTATTTTTTTAATAAAAACATTGTTAGAAAATGTCGGTGTTCATTATCAATAAAATTATTTGTTGTTGGTTTTAATCTACCTCATTCAAGAAATAATCTTGTCGTATATCATGCGTAACCAAAGTAATATATAAACAAACATCATCAACGAAGCGTTTGATTCTGAAACTTCTCGTATTTTTTTAATAAAAAAATTGTTAGAAAATGTCGGTGTTCATTATCAATAAAATTATTTGTTGTTGGTTTTAATCTACCTCATTCAAGAAATAATCTTGTCGTATATCATGCGTAACCAAAGTAATATATAAACAAACATCATCAACGAAGCGTTTGATTTTGAAACTTCTCGTATTTTTTTAATAAAAAAATTGTTAGAAAATGTCGGAGTTCATTATCAATAAAATTATTTGTTGTTGGTTTTAATCTACCTCATTCAAGAAATAATCTTGTCGTATATCATGCGTAACCAAAGTAATATATAAACAAACATCATCAACGAAGCGTTTGATTTTGAAACTTCTCGTATTTTTTTAATAAAAAAATTGTTAGAAAATGTCGGTGTTCATTATCAATAAAATTATTTGTTGTTGGTTTTAATCTACCTCATTCAAGAAATAATCTTGTCGTATATCATGCGTAACCAAAGTAATATATAAACAAACATCATCAACGAAGCGTTTGATTCTGAAACTTCTCTTATTTTTTTAATAAAAAAATTGTTAGAAAATGTCGGTGTTCATTATCAATAAAATTCTTTGTTGTTGGTTTTAATCTACCTCATTCAAGAAATAATCTTGTCGTATATCATGCGTAACCAAAGTAATATATAAACAAACATCATCAACGAAGCGTTTGATTTTGAAACTTCTCGTATTTTTTTAATAAAAAAATTGTTAGAAAATGTCGGTGTTCATTATCAATAAAATTATTTGTTGTTGGTTTTAATCTACCTCATTCAAGAAATAATCTTGTCGTATATCATGCGTAACCAAAGTAATATATAAACAAACATCATCAACGAAGCGTTTGATTTTGAAACTTCTCGTATTTTTTTAATAAAAAAATTGTTAGAAAATGTCGGTGTTCATTATCAATAAAATTATTTGTTGTTGGTTTTAATCTACCTCATTCAAGAAATAATCTTGTCGTATATCATGCGTAACCAAAGTAATATATAAACAAACATCATCAACGAAGCGTTTGATTCTGAAACTTCTCTTATTTTTTTAATAAAAAAATTGTTAGAAAATGTCGGTGTTCATTATCAATAAAATTATTTGTTGTTGGTTTTAATCTACCTCATTCAAGAAATAATCTTGTCGTATATCATGCGTAACCAAAGTAATATATAAACAAACATCATCAACGAAGCGTTTGATTCTGAAACTTCTCGTATTTTTTTAATAAAAAAATTGTTAGAAAATGTCGGTGTTCATTATCAATAAAATTATTTGTTGTTGGTTTTAATCTACCTCATTCAAGAAATAATCTTGTCGTATATCATGCGTAACCAAAGTAATATATAAACAAACATCATCAACGAAGCGTTTGATTTTGAAACTTCTCGTATTTTTTTAATAAAAAAATTGTTAGAAAATGTCGGTGTTCATTATCAATAAAATTATTTGTTGTTGGTTTTAATCTACCTCATTCAAGAAATAATCTTGTCGTATATCATGCGTAACCAAAGTAATATATAAACAAACATCATCAACGAAGCGTTTGATTTTGAAACTTCTCGTATTTTTTTAATAAAAAAATTGTTAGAAAATGTCGGTGTTCATTATCAATAAAATTATTTGTTGTTGGTTTTAATCTACCTCATTCAAGAAATAATCTTGTCGTATATCATGCGTAACCAAAGTAATATATAAACAAACATCATCAACGAAGCGTTTGATTCTGAAACTTCTCTTATTTTTTTAATAAAAAAATTGTTAGAAAATGTCGGTGTTCATTATCAATAAAATTCTTTGTTGTTGGTTTTAATCTACCTCATTCAAGAAATAATCTTGTCGTATATCATGCGTAACCAAAGTAATATATAAACAAACATCATCAACGAAGCGTTTGATTTTGAAACTTCTCGTATTTTTTTAATAAAAAAATTGTTAGAAAATGTCGGTGTTCATTATCAATAAAATTATTTGTTGTTGGTTTTAATCTACCTCATTCAAGAAATAATCTTGTCGTATATCATGCGTAACCAAAGTAATATATAAACAAACATCATCAACGAAGCGTTTGATTTTGAAACTTCTCGTATTTTTTTAATAAAAAAATTGTTAGAAAATGTCGGTGTTCATTATCAATAAAATTATTTGTTGTTGGTTTTAATCTACCTCATTCAAGAAATAATCTTGTCGTATATCATGCGTAACCAAAGTAATATATAAACAAACATCATCAACGAAGCGTTTGATTCTGAAACTTCTCTTATTTTTTTAATAAAAAAATTGTTAGAAAATGTCGGTGTTCATTATCAATAAAATTATTTGTTGTTGGTTTTAATCTACCTCATTCAAGAAATAATCTTGTCGTATATCATGCGTAACCAAAGTAATATATAAACAAACATCATCAACGAAGCGTTTGATTCTGAAACTTCTCGTATTTTTTTAATAAAAAAATTGTTAGAAAATGTCGGTGTTCATTATCAATAAAATTATTTGTTGTTGGTTTTAATCTACCTCATTCAAGAAATAATCTTGTCGTATATCATGCGTAACCAAAGTAATATATAAACAAACATCATCAACGAAGCGTTTGATTTTGAAACTTCTCGTATTTTTTTAATAAAAAAATTGTTAGAAAATGTCGGTGTTCATTATCAATAAAATTATTTGTTGTTGGTTTTAATCTACCTCATTCAAGAAATAATCTTGTCGTATATCATGCGTAACCAAAGTAATATATAAACAAACATCATCAACGAAGCGTTTGATTCTGAAACTTCTCGTATTTTTTTAATAAAAAAATTGTTAGAAAATGTCGGTGTTCATTATCAATAAAATTATTTGTTGTTGGTTTTAATCTACCTCATTCAAGAAATAATCTTGTCGTATATCATGCGTAACCAAAGTAATATATAAACAAACATCATCAACGAAGCGTTTGATTTTGAAACTTCTCGTATTTTTTTAATAAAAAAATTGTTAGAAAATGTCGGTGTTCATTATCAATAAAATTATTTGTTGTTGGTTTTAATCTACCTCATTCAAGAAATAATCTTGTCGTATATCATGCGTAACCAAAGTAATATATAAACAAACATCATCAACGAAGCGTTTGATTTTGAAACTTCTCGTATTTTTTTAATAAAAAAATTGTTAGAAAATGTCGGTGTTCATTATCAATAAAATTATTTGTTGTTGGTTTTAATCTACCTCATTCAAGAAATAATCTTGTCGTATATCATGCGTAACCAAAGTAATATATAAACAAACATCATCAACGAAGCGTTTGATTCTGAAACTTCTCTTATTTTTTTAATAAAAAAATTGTTAGAAAATGTCGGTGTTCATTATCAATAAAATTCTTTGTTGTTGGTTTTAATCTACCTCATTCAAGAAATAATCTTGTCGTATATCATGCGTAACCAAAGTAATATATAAACAAACATCATCAACGAAGCGTTTGATTTTGAAACTTCTCGTATTTTTTTAATAAAAAAATTGTTAGAAAATGTCGGTGTTCATTATCAATAAAATTATTTGTTGTTGGTTTTAATCTACCTCATTCAAGAAATAATCTTGTCGTATATCATGCGTAACCAAAGTAATATATAAACAAACATCATCAACGAAGCGTTTGATTTTGAAACTTCTCGTATTTTTTTAATAAAAAAATTGTTAGAAAATGTCGGTGTTCATTATCAATAAAATTATTTGTTGTTGGTTTTAATCTACCTCATTCAAGAAATAATCTTGTCGTATATCATGCGTAACCAAAGTAATATATAAACAAACATCATCAACGAAGCGTTTGATTCTGAAACTTCTCTTATTTTTTTAATAAAAAAATTGTTAGAAAATGTCGGTGTTCATTATCAATAAAATTATTTGTTGTTGGTTTTAATCTACCTCATTCAAGAAATAATCTTGTCGTATATCATGCGTAACCAAAGTAATATATAAACAAACATCATCAACGAAGCGTTTGATTCTGAAACTTCTCGTATTTTTTTAATAAAAAAATTGTTAGAAAATGTCGGTGTTCATTATCAATAAAATTATTTGTTGTTGGTTTTAATCTACCTCATTCAAGAAATAATCTTGTCGTATATCATGCGTAACCAAAGTAATATATAAACAAACATCATCAACGAAGCGTTTGATTTTGAAACTTCTCGTATTTTTTTAATAAAAAAATTGTTAGAAAATGTCGGTGTTCATTATCAATAAAATTATTTGTTGTTGGTTTTAATCTACCTCATTCAAGAAATAATCTTGTCGTATATCATGCGTAACCAAAGTAATATATAAACAAACATCATCAACGAAGCGTTTGATTCTGAAACTTCTCGTATTTTTTTAATAAAAAAATTGTTAGAAAATGTCGGTGTTCATTATCAATAAAATTCTTTGTTGTTGGTTTTAATCTACCTCATTCAAGAAATAATCTTGTCGTATATCATGCGTAACCAAAGTAATATATAAACAAACATCATCAACGAAGCGTTTGATTCTGAAACTTCTCGTATTTTTTTAATAAAAAAATTGTTAGAAAATGTCGGTGTTCATTATCAATAAAATTATTTGTTGTTGGTTTTAATCTACCTCATTCAAGAAATAATCTTGTCGTATATCATGCGTAACCAAAGTAATATATAAACAAACATCATCAACGAAGCGTTTGATTCTGAAACTTCTCGTATTTTTTTAATAAAAAAATTGTTAGAAAATGTCGGTGTTCATTATCAATAAAATTCTTTGTTGTTGGTTTTAATCTACCTCATTCAAGAAATAATCTTGTCGTATATCATGCGTAACCAAAGTAATATATAAACAAACATCATCAACGAAGCGTTTGATTCTGAAACTTCTCGTATTTTTTTAATAAAAAAATTGTTAGAAAATGTCGGTGTTCATTATCAATAAAATTCTTTGTTGTTGGTTTTAATCTACCTCATTCAAGAAATAATCTTGTCGTATATCATGCGTAACCAAAGTAATATATAAACAAACATCATCAACGAAGCGTTTGATTTTGAAACTTCTCGTATTTTTTTAATAAAAAAATTGTTAGAAAATGTCGGTGTTCATTATCAATAAAATTATTTGTTGTTGGTTTTAATCTACCTCATTCAAGAAATAATCTTGTCGTATATCATGCGTAACCAAAGTAATATATAAACAAACATCATCAACGAAGCGTTTGATTCTGAAACTTCTCGTATTTTTTTAATAAAAAAATTGTTAGAAAATGTCGGTGTTCATTATCAATAAAATTCTTTGTTGTTGGTTTTAATCTACCTCATTCAAGAAATAATCTTGTCGTATATCATGCGTAACCAAAGTAATATATAAACAAACATCATCAACGAAGCGTTTGATTTTGAAACTTCTCGTATTTTTTTAATAAAAAAATTGTTAGAAAATGTCGGTGTTCATTATCAATAAAATTATTTGTTGTTGGTTTTAATCTACCTCATTCAAGAAATAATCTTGTCGTATATCATGCGTAACCAAAGTAATATATAAACAAACATCATCAACGAAGCGTTTGATTCTGAAACTTCTCGTATTTTTTTAATAAAAAAATTGTTAGAAAATGTCGGTGTTCATTATCAATAAAATTCTTTGTTGTTGGTTTTAATCTACCTCATTCAAGAAATAATCTTGTCGTATATCATGCGTAACCAAAGTAATATATAAACAAACATCATCAACGAAGCGTTTGATTCTGAAACTTCTCGTATTTTTTTAATAAAAAAATTGTTAGAAAATGTCGGTGTTCATTATCAATAAAATTATTTGTTGTTGGTTTTAATCTACCTCATTCAAGAAATAATCTTGTCGTATATCATGCGTAACCAAAGTAATATATAAACAAACATCATCAACGAAGCGTTTGATTCTGAAACTTCTCGTATTTTTTTAATAAAAAAATTGTTAGAAAATGTCGGTGTTCATTATCAATAAAATTATTTGTTGTTGGTTTTAATCTACCTCATTCAAGAAATAATCTTGTCGTATATCATGCGTAACCAAAGTAATATATAAACAAACATCATCAACGAAGCGTTTGATTTTGAAACTTCTCGTATTTTTTTAATAAAAAAATTGTTAGAAAATGTCGGTGTTCATTATCAATAAAATTATTTGTTGTTGGTTTTAATCTACCTCATTCAAGAAATAATCTTGTCGTATATCATGCGTAACCAAAGTAATATATAAACAAACATCATCAACGAAGCGTTTGATTTTGAAACTTCTCGTATTTTTTTAATAAAAAAATTGTTAGAAAATGTCGGTGTTCATTATCAATAAAATTATTTGTTGTTGGTTTTAATCTACCTCATTCAAGAAATAATCTTGTCGTATATCATGCGTAACCAAAGTAATATATAAACAAACATCATCAACGAAGCGTTTGATTCTGAAACTTCTCTTATTTTTTTAATAAAAAAATTGTTAGAAAATGTCGGTGTTCATTATCAATAAAATTCTTTGTTGTTGGTTTTAATCTACCTCATTCAAGAAATAATCTTGTCGTATATCATGCGTAACCAAAGTAATATATAAACAAACATCATCAACGAAGCGTTTGATTTTGAAACTTCTCGTATTTTTTTAATAAAAAAATTGTTAGAAAATGTCGGTGTTCATTATCAATAAAATTATTTGTTGTTGGTTTTAATCTACCTCATTCAAGAAATAATCTTGTCGTATATCATGCGTAACCAAAGTAATATATAAACAAACATCATCAACGAAGCGTTTGATTTTGAAACTTCTCGTATTTTTTTAATAAAAAAATTGTTAGAAAATGTCGGTGTTCATTATCAATAAAATTATTTGTTGTTGGTTTTAATCTACCTCATTCAAGAAATAATCTTGTCGTATATCATGCGTAACCAAAGTAATATATAAACAAACATCATCAACGAAGCGTTTGATTCTGAAACTTCTCGTATTTTTTTAATAAAAAAATTGTTAGAAAATGTCGGTGTTCATTATCAATAAAATTATTTGTTGTTGGTTTTAATCTACCTCATTCAAGAAATAATCTTGTCGTATATCATGCGTAACCAAAGTAATATATAAACAAACATCATCAACGAAGCGTTTGATTTTGAAACTTCTCGTATTTTTTTAATAAAAAAATTGTTAGAAAATGTCGGTGTTCATTATCAATAAAATTATTTGTTGTTGGTTTTAATCTACCTCATTCAAGAAATAATCTTGTCGTATATCATGCGTAACCAAAGTAATATATAAACAAACATCATCAACGAAGCGTTTGATTTTGAAACTTCTCGTATTTTTTTAATAAAAAAATTGTTAGAAAATGTCGGTGTTCATTATCAATAAAATTATTTGTTGTTGGTTTTAATCTACCTCATTCAAGAAATAATCTTGTCGTATATCATGCGTAACCAAAGTAATATATAAACAAACATCATCAACGAAGCGTTTGATTCTGAAACTTCTCTTATTTTTTTAATAAAAAAATTGTTAGAAAATGTCGGTGTTCATTATCAATAAAATTCTTTGTTGTTGGTTTTAATCTACCTCATTCAAGAAATAATCTTGTCGTATATCATGCGTAACCAAAGTAATATATAAACAAACATCATCAACGAAGCGTTTGATTTTGAAACTTCTCGTATTTTTTTAATAAAAAAATTGTTAGAAAATGTCGGTGTTCATTATCAATAAAATTATTTGTTGTTGGTTTTAATCTACCTCATTCAAGAAATAATCTTGTCGTATATCATGCGTAACCAAAGTAATATATAAACAAACATCATCAACGAAGCGTTTGATTTTGAAACTTCTCGTATTTTTTTAATAAAAAAATTGTTAGAAAATGTCGGTGTTCATTATCAATAAAATTATTTGTTGTTGGTTTTAATCTACCTCATTCAAGAAATAATCTTGTCGTATATCATGCGTAACCAAAGTAATATATAAACAAACATCATCAACGAAGCGTTTGATTCTGAAACTTCTCTTATTTTTTTAATAAAAACATTGTTAGAAAATGTCGGTGTTCATTATCAATAAAATTATTTGTTGTTGGTTTTAATCTACCTCATTCAAGAAATAATCTTGTCGTATATCATGCGTAACCAAAGTAATATATAAACAAACATCATCAACGAAGCGTTTGATTCTGAAACTTCTCGTATTTTTTTAATAAAAAAATTGTTAGAAAATGTCGGTGTTCATTATCAATAAAATTATTTGTTGTTGGTTTTAATCTACCTCATTCAAGAAATAATCTTGTCGTATATCATGCGTAACCAAAGTAATATATAAACAAACATCATCAACGAAGCGTTTGATTTTGAAACTTCTCGTATTTTTTTAATAAAAAAATTGTTAGAAAATGTCGGAGTTCATTATCAATAAAATTATTTGTTGTTGGTTTTAATCTACCTCATTCAAGAAATAATCTTGTCGTATATCATGCGTAACCAAAGTAATATATAAACAAACATCATCAACGAAGCGTTTGATTTTGAAACTTCTCGTATTTTTTTAATAAAAAAATTGTTAGAAAATGTCGGTGTTCATTATCAATAAAATTATTTGTTGTTGGTTTTAATCTACCTCATTCAAGAAATAATCTTGTCGTATATCATGCGTAACCAAAGTAATATATAAACAAACATCATCAACGAAGCGTTTGATTCTGAAACTTCTCTTATTTTTTTAATAAAAAAATTGTTAGAAAATGTCGGTGTTCATTATCAATAAAATTCTTTGTTGTTGGTTTTAATCTACCTCATTCAAGAAATAATCTTGTCGTATATCATGCGTAACCAAAGTAATATATAAACAAACATCATCAACGAAGCGTTTGATTTTGAAACTTCTCGTATTTTTTTAATAAAAAAATTGTTAGAAAATGTCGGTGTTCATTATCAATAAAATTATTTGTTGTTGGTTTTAATCTACCTCATTCAAGAAATAATCTTGTCGTATATCATGCGTAACCAAAGTAATATATAAACAAACATCATCAACGAAGCGTTTGATTTTGAAACTTCTCGTATTTTTTTAATAAAAAAATTGTTAGAAAATGTCGGTGTTCATTATCAATAAAATTATTTGTTGTTGGTTTTAATCTACCTCATTCAAGAAATAATCTTGTCGTATATCATGCGTAACCAAAGTAATATATAAACAAACATCATCAACGAAGCGTTTGATTCTGAAACTTCTCTTATTTTTTTAATAAAAAAATTGTTAGAAAATGTCGGTGTTCATTATCAATAAAATTATTTGTTGTTGGTTTTAATCTACCTCATTCAAGAAATAATCTTGTCGTATATCATGCGTAACCAAAGTAATATATAAACAAACATCATCAACGAAGCGTTTGATTCTGAAACTTCTCGTATTTTTTTAATAAAAAAATTGTTAGAAAATGTCGGTGTTCATTATCAATAAAATTATTTGTTGTTGGTTTTAATCTACCTCATTCAAGAAATAATCTTGTCGTATATCATGCGTAACCAAAGTAATATATAAACAAACATCATCAACGAAGCGTTTGATTTTGAAACTTCTCGTATTTTTTTAATAAAAAAATTGTTAGAAAATGTCGGTGTTCATTATCAATAAAATTATTTGTTGTTGGTTTTAATCTACCTCATTCAAGAAATAATCTTGTCGTATATCATGCGTAACCAAAGTAATATATAAACAAACATCATCAACGAAGCGTTTGATTTTGAAACTTCTCGTATTTTTTTAATAAAAAAATTGTTAGAAAATGTCGGTGTTCATTATCAATAAAATTATTTGTTGTTGGTTTTAATCTACCTCATTCAAGAAATAATCTTGTCGTATATCATGCGTAACCAAAGTAATATATAAACAAACATCATCAACGAAGCGTTTGATTCTGAAACTTCTCTTATTTTTTTAATAAAAAAATTGTTAGAAAATGTCGGTGTTCATTATCAATAAAATTCTTTGTTGTTGGTTTTAATCTACCTCATTCAAGAAATAATCTTGTCGTATATCATGCGTAACCAAAGTAATATATAAACAAACATCATCAACGAAGCGTTTGATTTTGAAACTTCTCGTATTTTTTTAATAAAAAAATTGTTAGAAAATGTCGGTGTTCATTATCAATAAAATTATTTGTTGTTGGTTTTAATCTACCTCATTCAAGAAATAATCTTGTCGTATATCATGCGTAACCAAAGTAATATATAAACAAACATCATCAACGAAGCGTTTGATTTTGAAACTTCTCGTATTTTTTTAATAAAAAAATTGTTAGAAAATGTCGGTGTTCATTATCAATAAAATTATTTGTTGTTGGTTTTAATCTACCTCATTCAAGAAATAATCTTGTCGTATATCATGCGTAACCAAAGTAATATATAAACAAACATCATCAACGAAGCGTTTGATTCTGAAACTTCTCTTATTTTTTTAATAAAAAAATTGTTAGAAAATGTCGGTGTTCATTATCAATAAAATTATTTGTTGTTGGTTTTAATCTACCTCATTCAAGAAATAATCTTGTCGTATATCATGCGTAACCAAAGTAATATATAAACAAACATCATCAACGAAGCGTTTGATTCTGAAACTTCTCGTATTTTTTTAATAAAAAAATTGTTAGAAAATGTCGGTGTTCATTATCAATAAAATTATTTGTTGTTGGTTTTAATCTACCTCATTCAAGAAATAATCTTGTCGTATATCATGCGTAACCAAAGTAATATATAAACAAACATCATCAACGAAGCGTTTGATTTTGAAACTTCTCGTATTTTTTTAATAAAAAAATTGTTAGAAAATGTCGGTGTTCATTATCAATAAAATTATTTGTTGTTGGTTTTAATCTACCTCATTCAAGAAATAATCTTGTCGTATATCATGCGTAACCAAAGTAATATATAAACAAACATCATCAACGAAGCGTTTGATTCTGAAACTTCTCGTATTTTTTTAATAAAAAAATTGTTAGAAAATGTCGGTGTTCATTATCAATAAAATTATTTGTTGTTGGTTTTAATCTACCTCATTCAAGAAATAATCTTGTCGTATATCATGCGTAACCAAAGTAATATATAAACAAACATCATCAACGAAGCGTTTGATTTTGAAACTTCTCGTATTTTTTTAATAAAAAAATTGTTAGAAAATGTCGGTGTTCATTATCAATAAAATTATTTGTTGTTGGTTTTAATCTACCTCATTCAAGAAATAATCTTGTCGTATATCATGCGTAACCAAAGTAATATATAAACAAACATCATCAACGAAGCGTTTGATTTTGAAACTTCTCGTATTTTTTTAATAAAAAAATTGTTAGAAAATGTCGGTGTTCATTATCAATAAAATTATTTGTTGTTGGTTTTAATCTACCTCATTCAAGAAATAATCTTGTCGTATATCATGCGTAACCAAAGTAATATATAAACAAACATCATCAACGAAGCGTTTGATTCTGAAACTTCTCTTATTTTTTTAATAAAAAAATTGTTAGAAAATGTCGGTGTTCATTATCAATAAAATTCTTTGTTGTTGGTTTTAATCTACCTCATTCAAGAAATAATCTTGTCGTATATCATGCGTAACCAAAGTAATATATAAACAAACATCATCAACGAAGCGTTTGATTTTGAAACTTCTCGTATTTTTTTAATAAAAAAATTGTTAGAAAATGTCGGTGTTCATTATCAATAAAATTATTTGTTGTTGGTTTTAATCTACCTCATTCAAGAAATAATCTTGTCGTATATCATGCGTAACCAAAGTAATATATAAACAAACATCATCAACGAAGCGTTTGATTTTGAAACTTCTCGTATTTTTTTAATAAAAAAATTGTTAGAAAATGTCGGTGTTCATTATCAATAAAATTATTTGTTGTTGGTTTTAATCTACCTCATTCAAGAAATAATCTTGTCGTATATCATGCGTAACCAAAGTAATATATAAACAAACATCATCAACGAAGCGTTTGATTCTGAAACTTCTCTTATTTTTTTAATAAAAAAATTGTTAGAAAATGTCGGTGTTCATTATCAATAAAATTATTTGTTGTTGGTTTTAATCTACCTCATTCAAGAAATAATCTTGTCGTATATCATGCGTAACCAAAGTAATATATAAACAAACATCATCAACGAAGCGTTTGATTCTGAAACTTCTCGTATTTTTTTAATAAAAAAATTGTTAGAAAATGTCGGTGTTCATTATCAATAAAATTATTTGTTGTTGGTTTTAATCTACCTCATTCAAGAAATAATCTTGTCGTATATCATGCGTAACCAAAGTAATATATAAACAAACATCATCAACGAAGCGTTTGATTTTGAAACTTCTCGTATTTTTTTAATAAAAAAATTGTTAGAAAATGTCGGTGTTCATTATCAATAAAATTATTTGTTGTTGGTTTTAATCTACCTCATTCAAGAAATAATCTTGTCGTATATCATGCGTAACCAAAGTAATATATAAACAAACATCATCAACGAAGCGTTTGATTCTGAAACTTCTCGTATTTTTTTAATAAAAAAATTGTTAGAAAATGTCGGTGTTCATTATCAATAAAATTCTTTGTTGTTGGTTTTAATCTACCTCATTCAAGAAATAATCTTGTCGTATATCATGCGTAACCAAAGTAATATATAAACAAACATCATCAACGAAGCGTTTGATTCTGAAACTTCTCGTATTTTTTTAATAAAAAAATTGTTAGAAAATGTCGGTGTTCATTATCAATAAAATTATTTGTTGTTGGTTTTAATCTACCTCATTCAAGAAATAATCTTGTCGTATATCATGCGTAACCAAAGTAATATATAAACAAACATCATCAACGAAGCGTTTGATTCTGAAACTTCTCGTATTTTTTTAATAAAAAAATTGTTAGAAAATGTCGGTGTTCATTATCAATAAAATTCTTTGTTGTTGGTTTTAATCTACCTCATTCAAGAAATAATCTTGTCGTATATCATGCGTAACCAAAGTAATATATAAACAAACATCATCAACGAAGCGTTTGATTCTGAAACTTCTCGTATTTTTTTAATAAAAAAATTGTTAGAAAATGTCGGTGTTCATTATCAATAAAATTCTTTGTTGTTGGTTTTAATCTACCTCATTCAAGAAATAATCTTGTCGTATATCATGCGTAACCAAAGTAATATATAAACAAACATCATCAACGAAGCGTTTGATTTTGAAACTTCTCGTATTTTTTTAATAAAAAAATTGTTAGAAAATGTCGGTGTTCATTATCAATAAAATTATTTGTTGTTGGTTTTAATCTACCTCATTCAAGAAATAATCTTGTCGTATATCATGCGTAACCAAAGTAATATATAAACAAACATCATCAACGAAGCGTTTGATTCTGAAACTTCTCGTATTTTTTTAATAAAAAAATTGTTAGAAAATGTCGGTGTTCATTATCAATAAAATTCTTTGTTGTTGGTTTTAATCTACCTCATTCAAGAAATAATCTTGTCGTATATCATGCGTAACCAAAGTAATATATAAACAAACATCATCAACGAAGCGTTTGATTCTGAAACTTCTCGTATTTTTTTAATAAAAAAATTGTTAGAAAATGTCGGTGTTCATTATCAATAAAATTATTTGTTGTTGGTTTTAATCTACCTCATTCAAGAAATAATCTTGTCGTATATCATGCGTAACCAAAGTAATATATAAACAAACATCATCAACGAAGCGTTTGATTCTGAAACTTCTCGTATTTTTTTAATAAAAAAATTGTTAGAAAATGTCGGTGTTCATTATCAATAAAATTCTTTGTTGTTGGTTTTAATCTACCTCATTCAAGAAATAATCTTGTCGTATATCATGCGTAACCAAAGTAATATATAAACAAACATCATCAACGAAGCGTTTGATTCTGAAACTTCTCGTATTTTTTTAATAAAAAAATTGTTAGAAAATGTCGGTGTTCATTATCAATAAAATTCTTTGTTGTTGGTTTTAATCTACCTCATTCAAGAAATAATCTTGTCGTATATCATGCGTAACCAAAGTAATATATAAACAAACATCATCAACGAAGCGTTTGATTCTGAAACTTCTCGTATTTTTTTAATAAAAAAATTGTTAGAAAATGTCGGTGTTCATTATCAATAAAATTATTTGTTGTTGGTTTTAATCTACCTCATTCAAGAAATAATCTTGTCGTATATCATGCGTAACCAAAGTAATATATAAACAAACATCATCAACGAAGCGTTTGATTCTGAAACTTCTCGTATTTTTTTAATAAAAAAATTGTTAGAAAATGTCGGTGTTCATTATCAATAAAATTCTTTGTTGTTGGTTTTAATCTACCTCATTCAAGAAATAATCTTGTCGTATATCATGCGTAACCAAAGTAATATATAAACAAACATCATCAACGAAGCGTTTGATTTTGAAACTTCTCGTATTTTTTTAATAAAAAAATTGTTAGAAAATGTCGGTGTTCATTATCAATAAAATTATTTGTTGTTGGTTTTAATCTACCTCATTCAAGAAATAATCTTGTCGTATATCATGCGTAACCAAAGTAATATATAAACAAACATCATCAACGAAGCGTTTGATTCTGAAACTTCTCGTATTTTTTTAATAAAAAAATTGTTAGAAAATGTCGGTGTTCATTATCAATAAAATTCTTTGTTGTTGGTTTTAATCTACCTCATTCAAGAAATAATCTTGTCGTATATCATGCGTAACCAAAGTAATATATAAACAAACATCATCAACGAAGCGTTTGATTCTGAAACTTCTCGTATTTTTTTAATAAAAAAATTGTTAGAAAATGTCGGTGTTCATTATCAATAAAATTATTTGTTGTTGGTTTTAATCTACCTCATTCAAGAAATAATCTTGTCGTATATCATGCGTAACCAAAGTAATATATAAACAAACATCATCAACGAAGCGTTTGATTCTGAAACTTCTCGTATTTTTTTAATAAAAAAATTGTTAGAAAATGTCGGTGTTCATTATCAATAAAATTCTTTGTTGTTGGTTTTAATCTACCTCATTCAAGAAATAATCTTGTCGTATATCATGCGTAACCAAAGTAATATATAAACAAACATCATCAACGAAGCGTTTGATTCTGAAACTTCTCGTATTTTTTTAATAAAAAAATTGTTAGAAAATGTCGGTGTTCATTATCAATAAAATTCTTTGTTGTTGGTTTTAATCTACCTCATTCAAGAAATAATCTTGTCGTATATCATGCGTAACCAAAGTAATATATAAACAAACATCATCAACGAAGCGTTTGATTTTGAAACTTCTCGTATTTTTTTAATAAAAAAATTGTTAGAAAATGTCGGTGTTCATTATCAATAAAATTATTTGTTGTTGGTTTTAATCTACCTCATTCAAGAAATAATCTTGTCGTATATCATGCGTAACCAAAGTAATATATAAACAAACATCATCAACGAAGCGTTTGATTCTGAAACTTCTCGTATTTTTTTAATAAAAAAATTGTTAGAAAATGTCGGTGTTCATTATCAATAAAATTCTTTGTTGTTGGTTTTAATCTACCTCATTCAAGAAATAATCTTGTCGTATATCATGCGTAACCAAAGTAATATATAAACAAACATCATCAACGAAGCGTTTGATTCTGAAACTTCTCGTATTTTTTTAATAAAAAAATTGTTAGAAAATGTCGGTGTTCATTATCAATAAAATTATTTGTTGTTGGTTTTAATCTACCTCATTCAAGAAATAATCTTGTCGTATATCATGCGTAACCAAAGTAATATATAAACAAACATCATCAACGAAGCGTTTGATTTTGAAACTTCTCGTATTTTTTTAATAAAAAAATTGTTAGAAAATGTCGGTGTTCATTATCAATAAAATTATTTGTTGTTGGTTTTAATCTACCTCATTCAAGAAATAATCTTGTCGTATATCATGCGTAACCAAAGTAATATATAAACAAACATCATCAACGAAGCGTTTGATTCTGAAACTTCTCTTATTTTTTTAATAAAAAAATTGTTAGAAAATGTCGGTGTTCATTATCAATAAAATTCTTTGTTGTTGGTTTTAATCTACCTCATTCAAGAAATAATCTTGTCGTATATCATGCGTAACCAAAGTAATATATAAACAAACATCATCAACGAAGCGTTTGATTTTGAAACTTCTCGTATTTTTTTAATAAAAAAATTGTTAGAAAATGTCGGTGTTCATTATCAATAAAATTATTTGTTGTTGGTTTTAATCTACCTCATTCAAGAAATAATCTTGTCGTATATCATGCGTAACCAAAGTAATATATAAACAAACATCATCAACGAAGCGTTTGATTTTGAAACTTCTCGTATTTTTTTAATAAAAAAATTGTTAGAAAATGTCGGTGTTCATTATCAATAAAATTATTTGTTGTTGGTTTTAATCTACCTCATTCAAGAAATAATCTTGTCGTATATCATGCGTAACCAAAGTAATATATAAACAAACATCATCAACGAAGCGTTTGATTCTGAAACTTCTCGTATTTTTTTAATAAAAAAATTGTTAGAAAATGTCGGTGTTCATTATCAATAAAATTATTTGTTGTTGGTTTTAATCTACCTCATTCAAGAAATAATCTTGTCGTATATCATGCGTAACCAAAGTAATATATAAACAAACATCATCAACGAAGCGTTTGATTTTGAAACTTCTCGTATTTTTTTAATAAAAAAATTGTTAGAAAATGTCGGTGTTCATTATCAATAAAATTATTTGTTGTTGGTTTTAATCTACCTCATTCAAGAAATAATCTTGTCGTATATCATGCGTAACCAAAGTAATATATAAACAAACATCATCAACGAAGCGTTTGATTTTGAAACTTCTCGTATTTTTTTAATAAAAAAATTGTTAGAAAATGTCGGTGTTCATTATCAATAAAATTATTTGTTGTTGGTTTTAATCTACCTCATTCAAGAAATAATCTTGTCGTATATCATGCGTAACCAAAGTAATATATAAACAAACATCATCAACGAAGCGTTTGATTCTGAAACTTCTCTTATTTTTTTAATAAAAAAATTGTTAGAAAATGTCGGTGTTCATTATCAATAAAATTCTTTGTTGTTGGTTTTAATCTACCTCATTCAAGAAATAATCTTGTCGTATATCATGCGTAACCAAAGTAATATATAAACAAACATCATCAACGAAGCGTTTGATTTTGAAACTTCTCGTATTTTTTTAATAAAAAAATTGTTAGAAAATGTCGGTGTTCATTATCAATAAAATTATTTGTTGTTGGTTTTAATCTACCTCATTCAAGAAATAATCTTGTCGTATATCATGCGTAACCAAAGTAATATATAAACAAACATCATCAACGAAGCGTTTGATTTTGAAACTTCTCGTATTTTTTTAATAAAAAAATTGTTAGAAAATGTCGGTGTTCATTATCAATAAAATTATTTGTTGTTGGTTTTAATCTACCTCATTCAAGAAATAATCTTGTCGTATATCATGCGTAACCAAAGTAATATATAAACAAACATCATCAACGAAGCGTTTGATTTTGAAACTTCTCGTATTTTTTTAATAAAAAAATTGTTAGAAAATGTCGGTGTTCATTATCAATAAAATTATTTGTTGTTGGTTTTAATCTACCTCATTCAAGAAATAATCTTGTCGTATATCATGCGTAACCAAAGTAATATATAAACAAACATCATCAACGAAGCGTTTGATTCTGAAACTTCTCTTATTTTTTTAATAAAAAAATTGTTAGAAAATGTCGGTGTTCATTATCAATAAAATTATTTGTTGTTGGTTTTAATCTACCTCATTCAAGAAATAATCTTGTCGTATATCATGCGTAACCAAAGTAATATATAAACAAACATCATCAACGAAGCGTTTGATTTTGAAACTTCTCGTATTTTTTTAATAAAAAAATTGTTAGAAAATGTCGGTGTTCATTATCAATAAAATTATTTGTTGTTGGTTTTAATCTACCTCATTCAAGAAATAATCTTGTCGTATATCATGCGTAACCAAAGTAATATATAAACAAACATCATCAACGAAGCGTTTGATTCTGAAACTTCTCTTATTTTTTTAATAAAAAAATTGTTAGAAAATGTCGGTGTTCATTATCAATAAAATTATTTGTTGTTGGTTTTAATCTACCTCATTCAAGAAATAATCTTGTCGTATATCATGCGTAACCAAAGTAATATATAAACAAACATCATCAACGAAGCGTTTGATTTTGAAACTTCTCGTATTTTTTTAATAAAAAAATTGTTAGAAAATGTCGGTGTTCATTATCAATAAAATTATTTGTTGTTGGTTTTAATCTACCTCATTCAAGAAATAATCTTGTCGTATATCATGCGTAACCAAAGTAATATATAAACAAACATCATCAACGAAGCGTTTGATTCTGAAACTTCTCTTATTTTTTTAATAAAAAAATTGTTAGAAAATGTCGGTGTTCATTATCAATAAAATTCTTTGTTGTTGGTTTTAATCTACCTCATTCAAGAAATAATCTTGTCGTATATCATGCGTAACCAAAGTAATATATAAACAAACATCATCAACGAAGCGTTTGATTTTGAAACTTCTCGTATTTTTTTAATAAAAAAATTGTTAGAAAATGTCGGTGTTCATTATCAATAAAATTATTTGTTGTTGGTTTTAATCTACCTCATTCAAGAAATAATCTTGTCGTATATCATGCGTAACCAAAGTAATATATAAACAAACATCATCAACGAAGCGTTTGATTCTGAAACTTCTCTTATTTTTTTAATAAAAAAATTGTTAGAAAATGTCGGTGTTCATTATCAATAAAATTATTTGTTGTTGGTTTTAATCTACCTCATTCAAGAAATAATCTTGTCGTATATCATGCGTAACCAAAGTAATATATAAACAAACATCATCAACGAAGCGTTTGATTCTGAAACTTCTCGTATTTTTTTAATAAAAAAATTGTTAGAAAATGTCGGTGTTCATTATCAATAAAATTATTTGTTGTTGGTTTTAATCTACCTCATTCAAGAAATAATCTTGTCGTATATCATGCGTAACCAAAGTAATATATAAACAAACATCATCAACGAAGCGTTTGATTCTGAAACTTCTCTTATTTTTTTAATAAAAAAATTGTTAGAAAATGTCGGTGTTCATTATCAATAAAATTATTTGTTGTTGGTTTTAATCTACCTCATTCAAGAAATAATCTTGTCGTATATCATGCGTAACCAAAGTAATATATAAACAAACATCATCAACGAAGCGTTTGATTTTGAAACTTCTCGTATTTTTTTAATAAAAAAATTGTTAGAAAATGTCGGTGTTCATTATCAATAAAATTATTTGTTGTTGGTTTTAATCTACCTCATTCAAGAAATAATCTTGTCGTATATCATGCGTAACCAAAGTAATATATAAACAAACATCATCAACGAAGCGTTTGATTCTGAAACTTCTCTTATTTTTTTAATAAAAAAATTGTTAGAAAATGTCGGTGTTCATTATCAATAAAATTATTTGTTGTTGGTTTTAATCTACCTCATTCAAGAAATAATCTTGTCGTATATCATGCGTAACCAAAGTAATATATAAACAAACATCATCAACGAAGCGTTTGATTCTGAAACTTCTCTTATTTTTTTAATAAAAAAATTGTTAGAAAATGTCGGTGTTCATTATCAATAAAATTATTTGTTGTTGGTTTTAATCTACCTCATTCAAGAAATAATCTTGTCGTATATCATGCGTAACCAAAGTAATATATAAACAAACATCATCAACGAAGCGTTTGATTTTGAAACTTCTCGTATTTTTTTAATAAAAAAATTGTTAGAAAATGTCGGTGTTCATTATCAATAAAATTATTTGTTGTTGGTTTTAATCTACCTCATTCAAGAAATAATCTTGTCGTATATCATGCGTAACCAAAGTAATATATAAACAAACATCATCAACGAAGCGTTTGATTCTGAAACTTCTCTTATTTTTTTAATAAAAAAATTGTTAGAAAATGTCGGTGTTCATTATCAATAAAATTATTTGTTGTTGGTTTTAATCTACCTCATTCAAGAAATAATCTTGTCGTATATCATGCGTAACCAAAGTAATATATAAACAAACATCATCAACGAAGCGTTTGATTTTGAAACTTCTCGTATTTTTTTAATAAAAAAATTGTTAGAAAATGTCGGTGTTCATTATCAATAAAATTATTTGTTGTTGGTTTTAATCTACCTCATTCAAGAAATAATCTTGTCGTATATCATGCGTAACCAAAGTAATATATAAACAAACATCATCAACGAAGCGTTTGATTCTGAAACTTCTCTTATTTTTTTAATAAAAAAATTGTTAGAAAATGTCGGTGTTCATTATCAATAAAATTATTTGTTGTTGGTTTTAATCTACCTCATTCAAGAAATAATCTTGTCGTATATCATGCGTAACCAAAGTAATATATAAACAAACATCATCAACGAAGCGTTTGATTTTGAAACTTCTCGTATTTTTTTAATAAAAAAATTGTTAGAAAATGTCGGTGTTCATTATCAATAAAATTATTTGTTGTTGGTTTTAATCTACCTCATTCAAGAAATAATCTTGTCGTATATCATGCGTAACCAAAGTAATATATAAACAAACATCATCAACGAAGCGTTTGATTCTGAAACTTCTCTTATTTTTTTAATAAAAAAATTGTTAGAAAATGTCGGTGTTCATTATCAATAAAATTCTTTGTTGTTGGTTTTAATCTACCTCATTCAAGAAATAATCTTGTCGTATATCATGCGTAACCAAAGTAATATATAAACAAACATCATCAACGAAGCGTTTGATTTTGAAACTTCTCGTATTTTTTTAATAAAAAAATTGTTAGAAAATGTCGGTGTTCATTATCAATAAAATTATTTGTTGTTGGTTTTAATCTACCTCATTCAAGAAATAATCTTGTCGTATATCATGCGTAACCAAAGTAATATATAAACAAACATCATCAACGAAGCGTTTGATTTT
Source organism: Chrysolina oricalcia (assembly GCA_944452925.2). Classification (NCBI taxonomy): domain Eukaryota; kingdom Metazoa; phylum Arthropoda; class Insecta; order Coleoptera; family Chrysomelidae; genus Chrysolina; species Chrysolina oricalcia. The sequence continues at coordinate 20,074,306 of OX101817.2, read as the reverse complement.
GAAACTTCTCGTATTTTTTTAATAAAAAAATTGTTAGAAAATGTCGGTGTTCATTATCAATAAAATTATTTGTTGTTGGTTTTAATCTACCTCATTCAAGAAATAATCTTGTCGTATATCATGCGTAACCAAAGTAATATATAAACAAACATCATCAACGAAGCGTTTGATTCTGAAACTTCTCGTATTTTTTTAATAAAAAAATTGTTAGAAAATGTCGGTGTTCATTATCAATAAAATTATTTGTTGTTGGTTTTAATCTACCTCATTCAAGAAATAATCTTGTCGTATATCATGCGTAACCAAAGTAATATATAAACAAACATCATCAACGAAGCGTTTGATTTTGAAACTTCTCGTATTTTTTTAATAAAAAAATTGTTAGAAAATGTCGGTGTTCATTATCAATAAAATTATTTGTTGTTGGTTTTAATCTACCTCATTCAAGAAATAATCTTGTCGTATATCATGCGTAACCAAAGTAATATATAAACAAACATCATCAACGAAGCGTTTGATTTTGAAACTTCTCGTATTTTTTTAATAAAAAAATTGTTAGAAAATGTCGGTGTTCATTATCAATAAAATTATTTGTTGTTGGTTTTAATCTACCTCATTCAAGAAATAATCTTGTCGTATATCATGCGTAACCAAAGTAATATATAAACAAACATCATCAACGAAGCGTTTGATTCTGAAACTTCTCTTATTTTTTTAATAAAAAAATTGTTAGAAAATGTCGGTGTTCATTATCAATAAAATTCTTTGTTGTTGGTTTTAATCTACCTCATTCAAGAAATAATCTTGTCGTATATCATGCGTAACCAAAGTAATATATAAACAAACATCATCAACGAAGCGTTTGATTTTGAAACTTCTCGTATTTTTTTAATAAAAAAATTGTTAGAAAATGTCGGTGTTCATTATCAATAAAATTATTTGTTGTTGGTTTTAATCTACCTCATTCAAGAAATAATCTTGTCGTATATCATGCGTAACCAAAGTAATATATAAACAAACATCATCAACGAAGCGTTTGATTTTGAAACTTCTCGTATTTTTTTAATAAAAAAATTGTTAGAAAATGTCGGTGTTCATTATCAATAAAATTATTTGTTGTTGGTTTTAATCTACCTCATTCAAGAAATAATCTTGTCGTATATCATGCGTAACCAAAGTAATATATAAACAAACATCATCAACGAAGCGTTTGATTTTGAAACTTCTCGTATTTTTTTAATAAAAAAATTGTTAGAAAATGTCGGTGTTCATTATCAATAAAATTATTTGTTGTTGGTTTTAATCTACCTCATTCAAGAAATAATCTTGTCGTATATCATGCGTAACCAAAGTAATATATAAACAAACATCATCAACGAAGCGTTTGTTTCTGAAACTTCTCTTATTTTTTTAATAAAAAAATTGTTAGAAAATGTCGGTGTTCATTATCAATAAAATTATTTGTTGTTGGTTTTAATCTACCTCATTCAAGAAATAATCTTGTCGTATATCATGCGTAACCAAAGTAATATATAAACAAACATCATCAACGAAGCGTTTGATTCTGAAACTTCTCGTATTTTTTTAATAAAAAAATTGTTAGAAAATGTCGGTGTTCATTATCAATAAAATTATTTGTTGTTGGTTTTAATCTACCTCATTCAAGAAATAATCTTGTCGTATATCATGCGTAACCAAAGTAATATATAAACAAACATCATCAACGAAGCGTTTGATTCTGAAACTTCTCGTATTTTTTTAATAAAAAAATTGTTAGAAAATGTCGGTGTTCATTATCAATAAAATTATTTGTTGTTGGTTTTAATCTACCTCATTCAAGAAATAATCTTGTCGTATATCATGCGTAACCAAAGTAATATATAAACAAACATCATCAACGAAGCGTTTGATTTTGAAACTTCTCGTATTTTTTTAATAAAAAAATTGTTAGAAAATGTCGGTGTTCATTATCAATAAAATTATTTGTTGTTGGTTTTAATCTACCTCATTCAAGAAATAATCTTGTCGTATATCATGCGTAACCAAAGTAATATATAAACAAACATCATCAACGAAGCGTTTGATTTTGAAACTTCTCGTATTTTTTTAATAAAAAAATTGTTAGAAAATGTCGGTGTTCATTATCAATAAAATTATTTGTTGTTGGTTTTAATCTACCTCATTCAAGAAATAATCTTGTCGTATATCATGCGTAACCAAAGTAATATATAAACAAACATCATCAACGAAGCGTTTGATTCTGAAACTTCTCTTATTTTTTTAATAAAAAAATTGTTAGAAAATGTCGGTGTTCATTATCAATAAAATTCTTTGTTGTTGGTTTTAATCTACCTCATTCAAGAAATAATCTTGTCGTATATCATGCGTAACCAAAGTAATATATAAACAAACATCATCAACGAAGCGTTTGATTTTGAAACTTCTCGTATTTTTTTAATAAAAAAATTGTTAGAAAATGTCGGTGTTCATTATCAATAAAATTATTTGTTGTTGGTTTTAATCTACCTCATTCAAGAAATAATCTTGTCGTATATCATGCGTAACCAAAGTAATATATAAACAAACATCATCAACGAAGCGTTTGATTTTGAAACTTCTCGTATTTTTTTAATAAAAAAATTGTTAGAAAATGTCGGTGTTCATTATCAATAAAATTATTTGTTGTTGGTTTTAATCTACCTCATTCAAGAAATAATCTTGTCGTATATCATGCGTAACCAAAGTAATATATAAACAAACATCATCAACGAAGCGTTTGATTTTGAAACTTCTCGTATTTTTTTAATAAAAAAATTGTTAGAAAATGTCGGTGTTCATTATCAATAAAATTATTTGTTGTTGGTTTTAATCTACCTCATTCAAGAAATAATCTTGTCGTATATCATGCGTAACCAAAGTAATATATAAACAAACATCATCAACGAAGCGTTTGATTCTGAAACTTCTCGTATTTTTTTAATAAAAAAATTGTTAGAAAATGTCGGTGTTCATTATCAATAAAATTCTTTGTTGTTGGTTTTAATCTACCTCATTCAAGAAATAATCTTGTCGTATATCATGCGTAACCAAAGTAATATATAAACAAACATCATCAACGAAGCGTTTGATTCTGAAACTTCTCGTATTTTTTTAATAAAAAAATTGTTAGAAAATGTCGGTGTTCATTATCAATAAAATTATTTGTTGTTGGTTTTAATCTACCTCATTCAAGAAATAATCTTGTCGTATATCATGCGTAACCAAAGTAATATATAAACAAACATCATCAACGAAGCGTTTGATTCTGAAACTTCTCTTATTTTTTTAATAAAAAAATTGTTAGAAAATGTCGGTGTTCATTATCAATAAAATTCTTTGTTGTTGGTTTTAATCTACCTCATTCAAGAAATAATCTTGTCGTATATCATGCGTAACCAAAGTAATATATAAACAAACATCATCAACGAAGCGTTTGATTTTGAAACTTCTCGTATTTTTTTAATAAAAAAATTGTTAGAAAATGTCGGTGTTCATTATCAATAAAATTATTTGTTGTTGGTTTTAATCTACCTCATTCAAGAAATAATCTTGTCGTATATCATGCGTAACCAAAGTAATATATAAACAAACATCATCAACGAAGCGTTTGATTTTGAAACTTCTCGTATTTTTTTAATAAAAAAATTGTTAGAAAATGTCGGTGTTCATTATCAATAAAATTATTTGTTGTTGGTTTTAATCTACCTCATTCAAGAAATAATCTTGTCGTATATCATGCGTAACCAAAGTAATATATAAACAAACATCATCAACGAAGCGTTTGATTTTGAAACTTCTCGTATTTTTTTAATAAAAAAATTGTTAGAAAATGTCGGTGTTCATTATCAATAAAATTATTTGTTGTTGGTTTTAATCTACCTCATTCAAGAAATAATCTTGTCGTATATCATGCGTAACCAAAGTAATATATAAACAAACATCATCAACGAAGCGTTTGATTCTGAAACTTCTCGTATTTTTTTAATAAAAAAATTGTTAGAAAATGTCGGTGTTCATTATCAATAAAATTCTTTGTTGTTGGTTTTAATCTACCTCATTCAAGAAATAATCTTGTCGTATATCATGCGTAACCAAAGTAATATATAAACAAACATCATCAACGAAGCGTTTGATTCTGAAACTTCTCGTATTTTTTTAATAAAAAAATTGTTAGAAAATGTCGGTGTTCATTATCAATAAAATTATTTGTTGTTGGTTTTAATCTACCTCATTCAAGAAATAATCTTGTCGTATATCATGCGTAACCAAAGTAATATATAAACAAACATCATCAACGAAGCGTTTGATTCTGAAACTTCTCGTATTTTTTTAATAAAAAAATTGTTAGAAAATGTCGGTGTTCATTATCAATAAAATTATTTGTTGTTGGTTTTAATCTACCTCATTCAAGAAATAATCTTGTCGTATATCATGCGTAACCAAAGTAATATATAAACAAACATCATCAACGAAGCGTTTGATTTTGAAACTTCTCGTATTTTTTTAATAAAAAAATTGTTAGAAAATGTCGGTGTTCATTATCAATAAAATTATTTGTTGTTGGTTTTAATCTACCTCATTCAAGAAATAATCTTGTCGTATATCATGCGTAACCAAAGTAATATATAAACAAACATCATCAACGAAGCGTTTGATTTTGAAACTTCTCGTATTTTTTTAATAAAAAAATTGTTAGAAAATGTCGGTGTTCATTATCAATAAAATTATTTGTTGTTGGTTTTAATCTACCTCATTCAAGAAATAATCTTGTCGTATATCATGCGTAACCAAAGTAATATATAAACAAACATCATCAACGAAGCGTTTGATTCTGAAACTTCTCTTATTTTTTTAATAAAAAAATTGTTAGAAAATGTCGGTGTTCATTATCAATAAAATTCTTTGTTGTTGGTTTTAATCTACCTCATTCAAGAAATAATCTTGTCGTATATCATGCGTAACCAAAGTAATATATAAACAAACATCATCAACGAAGCGTTTGATTTTGAAACTTCTCGTATTTTTTTAATAAAAAAATTGTTAGAAAATGTCGGTGTTCATTATCAATAAAATTATTTGTTGTTGGTTTTAATCTACCTCATTCAAGAAATAATCTTGTCGTATATCATGCGTAACCAAAGTAATATATAAACAAACATCATCAACGAAGCGTTTGATTTTGAAACTTCTCGTATTTTTTTAATAAAAAAATTGTTAGAAAATGTCGGTGTTCATTATCAATAAAATTATTTGTTGTTGGTTTTAATCTACCTCATTCAAGAAATAATCTTGTCGTATATCATGCGTAACCAAAGTAATATATAAACAAACATCATCAACGAAGCGTTTGATTCTGAAACTTCTCGTATTTTTTTAATAAAAAAATTGTTAGAAAATGTCGGTGTTCATTATCAATAAAATTATTTGTTGTTGGTTTTAATCTACCTCATTCAAGAAATAATCTTGTCGTATATCATGCGTAACCAAAGTAATATATAAACAAACATCATCAACGAAGCGTTTGATTTTGAAACTTCTCGTATTTTTTTAATAAAAAAATTGTTAGAAAATGTCGGTGTTCATTATCAATAAAATTATTTGTTGTTGGTTTTAATCTACCTCATTCAAGAAATAATCTTGTCGTATATCATGCGTAACCAAAGTAATATATAAACAAACATCATCAACGAAGCGTTTGATTTTGAAACTTCTCGTATTTTTTTAATAAAAAAATTGTTAGAAAATGTCGGTGTTCATTATCAATAAAATTATTTGTTGTTGGTTTTAATCTACCTCATTCAAGAAATAATCTTGTCGTATATCATGCGTAACCAAAGTAATATATAAACAAACATCATCAACGAAGCGTTTGATTCTGAAACTTCTCTTATTTTTTTAATAAAAAAATTGTTAGAAAATGTCGGTGTTCATTATCAATAAAATTCTTTGTTGTTGGTTTTAATCTACCTCATTCAAGAAATAATCTTGTCGTATATCATGCGTAACCAAAGTAATATATAAACAAACATCATCAACGAAGCGTTTGATTTTGAAACTTCTCGTATTTTTTTAATAAAAAAATTGTTAGAAAATGTCGGTGTTCATTATCAATAAAATTATTTGTTGTTGGTTTTAATCTACCTCATTCAAGAAATAATCTTGTCGTATATCATGCGTAACCAAAGTAATATATAAACAAACATCATCAACGAAGCGTTTGATTTTGAAACTTCTCGTATTTTTTTAATAAAAAAATTGTTAGAAAATGTCGGTGTTCATTATCAATAAAATTATTTGTTGTTGGTTTTAATCTACCTCATTCAAGAAATAATCTTGTCGTATATCATGCGTAACCAAAGTAATATATAAACAAACATCATCAACGAAGCGTTTGATTCTGAAACTTCTCTTATTTTTTTAATAAAAACATTGTTAGAAAATGTCGGTGTTCATTATCAATAAAATTATTTGTTGTTGGTTTTAATCTACCTCATTCAAGAAATAATCTTGTCGTATATCATGCGTAACCAAAGTAATATATAAACAAACATCATCAACGAAGCGTTTGATTCTGAAACTTCTCGTATTTTTTTAATAAAAAAATTGTTAGAAAATGTCGGTGTTCATTATCAATAAAATTATTTGTTGTTGGTTTTAATCTACCTCATTCAAGAAATAATCTTGTCGTATATCATGCGTAACCAAAGTAATATATAAACAAACATCATCAACGAAGCGTTTGATTTTGAAACTTCTCGTATTTTTTTAATAAAAAAATTGTTAGAAAATGTCGGAGTTCATTATCAATAAAATTATTTGTTGTTGGTTTTAATCTACCTCATTCAAGAAATAATCTTGTCGTATATCATGCGTAACCAAAGTAATATATAAACAAACATCATCAACGAAGCGTTTGATTTTGAAACTTCTCGTATTTTTTTAATAAAAAAATTGTTAGAAAATGTCGGTGTTCATTATCAATAAAATTATTTGTTGTTGGTTTTAATCTACCTCATTCAAGAAATAATCTTGTCGTATATCATGCGTAACCAAAGTAATATATAAACAAACATCATCAACGAAGCGTTTGATTCTGAAACTTCTCTTATTTTTTTAATAAAAAAATTGTTAGAAAATGTCGGTGTTCATTATCAATAAAATTCTTTGTTGTTGGTTTTAATCTACCTCATTCAAGAAATAATCTTGTCGTATATCATGCGTAACCAAAGTAATATATAAACAAACATCATCAACGAAGCGTTTGATTTTGAAACTTCTCGTATTTTTTTAATAAAAAAATTGTTAGAAAATGTCGGTGTTCATTATCAATAAAATTATTTGTTGTTGGTTTTAATCTACCTCATTCAAGAAATAATCTTGTCGTATATCATGCGTAACCAAAGTAATATATAAACAAACATCATCAACGAAGCGTTTGATTTTGAAACTTCTCGTATTTTTTTAATAAAAAAATTGTTAGAAAATGTCGGTGTTCATTATCAATAAAATTATTTGTTGTTGGTTTTAATCTACCTCATTCAAGAAATAATCTTGTCGTATATCATGCGTAACCAAAGTAATATATAAACAAACATCATCAACGAAGCGTTTGATTCTGAAACTTCTCTTATTTTTTTAATAAAAAAATTGTTAGAAAATGTCGGTGTTCATTATCAATAAAATTATTTGTTGTTGGTTTTAATCTACCTCATTCAAGAAATAATCTTGTCGTATATCATGCGTAACCAAAGTAATATATAAACAAACATCATCAACGAAGCGTTTGATTCTGAAACTTCTCGTATTTTTTTAATAAAAAAATTGTTAGAAAATGTCGGTGTTCATTATCAATAAAATTATTTGTTGTTGGTTTTAATCTACCTCATTCAAGAAATAATCTTGTCGTATATCATGCGTAACCAAAGTAATATATAAACAAACATCATCAACGAAGCGTTTGATTTTGAAACTTCTCGTATTTTTTTAATAAAAAAATTGTTAGAAAATGTCGGTGTTCATTATCAATAAAATTATTTGTTGTTGGTTTTAATCTACCTCATTCAAGAAATAATCTTGTCGTATATCATGCGTAACCAAAGTAATATATAAACAAACATCATCAACGAAGCGTTTGATTTTGAAACTTCTCGTATTTTTTTAATAAAAAAATTGTTAGAAAATGTCGGTGTTCATTATCAATAAAATTATTTGTTGTTGGTTTTAATCTACCTCATTCAAGAAATAATCTTGTCGTATATCATGCGTAACCAAAGTAATATATAAACAAACATCATCAACGAAGCGTTTGATTCTGAAACTTCTCTTATTTTTTTAATAAAAAAATTGTTAGAAAATGTCGGTGTTCATTATCAATAAAATTCTTTGTTGTTGGTTTTAATCTACCTCATTCAAGAAATAATCTTGTCGTATATCATGCGTAACCAAAGTAATATATAAACAAACATCATCAACGAAGCGTTTGATTTTGAAACTTCTCGTATTTTTTTAATAAAAAAATTGTTAGAAAATGTCGGTGTTCATTATCAATAAAATTATTTGTTGTTGGTTTTAATCTACCTCATTCAAGAAATAATCTTGTCGTATATCATGCGTAACCAAAGTAATATATAAACAAACATCATCAACGAAGCGTTTGATTTTGAAACTTCTCGTATTTTTTTAATAAAAAAATTGTTAGAAAATGTCGGTGTTCATTATCAATAAAATTATTTGTTGTTGGTTTTAATCTACCTCATTCAAGAAATAATCTTGTCGTATATCATGCGTAACCAAAGTAATATATAAACAAACATCATCAACGAAGCGTTTGATTCTGAAACTTCTCTTATTTTTTTAATAAAAAAATTGTTAGAAAATGTCGGTGTTCATTATCAATAAAATTCTTTGTTGTTGGTTTTAATCTACCTCATTCAAGAAATAATCTTGTCGTATATCATGCGTAACCAAAGTAATATATAAACAAACATCATCAACGAAGCGTTTGATTTTGAAACTTCTCGTATTTTTTTAATAAAAAAATTGTTAGAAAATGTCGGTGTTCATTATCAATAAAATTATTTGTTGTTGGTTTTAATCTACCTCATTCAAGAAATAATCTTGTCGTATATCATGCGTAACCAAAGTAATATATAAACAAACATCATCAACGAAGCGTTTGATTTTGAAACTTCTCGTATTTTTTTAATAAAAAAATTGTTAGAAAATGTCGGTGTTCATTATCAATAAAATTATTTGTTGTTGGTTTTAATCTACCTCATTCAAGAAATAATCTTGTCGTATATCATGCGTAACCAAAGTAATATATAAACAAACATCATCAACGAAGCGTTTGATTCTGAAACTTCTCTTATTTTTTTAATAAAAAAATTGTTAGAAAATGTCGGTGTTCATTATCAATAAAATTATTTGTTGTTGGTTTTAATCTACCTCATTCAAGAAATAATCTTGTCGTATATCATGCGTAACCAAAGTAATATATAAACAAACATCATCAACGAAGCGTTTGATTCTGAAACTTCTCGTATTTTTTTAATAAAAAAATTGTTAGAAAATGTCGGTGTTCATTATCAATAAAATTATTTGTTGTTGGTTTTAATCTACCTCATTCAAGAAATAATCTTGTCGTATATCATGCGTAACCAAAGTAATATATAAACAAACATCATCAACGAAGCGTTTGATTTTGAAACTTCTCGTATTTTTTTAATAAAAAAATTGTTAGAAAATGTCGGTGTTCATTATCAATAAAATTATTTGTTGTTGGTTTTAATCTACCTCATTCAAGAAATAATCTTGTCGTATATCATGCGTAACCAAAGTAATATATAAACAAACATCATCAACGAAGCGTTTGATTCTGAAACTTCTCGTATTTTTTTAATAAAAAAATTGTTAGAAAATGTCGGTGTTCATTATCAATAAAATTCTTTGTTGTTGGTTTTAATCTACCTCATTCAAGAAATAATCTTGTCGTATATCATGCGTAACCAAAGTAATATATAAACAAACATCATCAACGAAGCGTTTGATTCTGAAACTTCTCGTATTTTTTTAATAAAAAAATTGTTAGAAAATGTCGGTGTTCATTATCAATAAAATTATTTGTTGTTGGTTTTAATCTACCTCATTCAAGAAATAATCTTGTCGTATATCATGCGTAACCAAAGTAATATATAAACAAACATCATCAACGAAGCGTTTGATTCTGAAACTTCTCGTATTTTTTTAATAAAAAAATTGTTAGAAAATGTCGGTGTTCATTATCAATAAAATTCTTTGTTGTTGGTTTTAATCTACCTCATTCAAGAAATAATCTTGTCGTATATCATGCGTAACCAAAGTAATATATAAACAAACATCATCAACGAAGCGTTTGATTCTGAAACTTCTCGTATTTTTTTAATAAAAAAATTGTTAGAAAATGTCGGTGTTCATTATCAATAAAATTCTTTGTTGTTGGTTTTAATCTACCTCATTCAAGAAATAATCTTGTCGTATATCATGCGTAACCAAAGTAATATATAAACAAACATCATCAACGAAGCGTTTGATTTTGAAACTTCTCGTATTTTTTTAATAAAAAAATTGTTAGAAAATGTCGGTGTTCATTATCAATAAAATTATTTGTTGTTGGTTTTAATCTACCTCATTCAAGAAATAATCTTGTCGTATATCATGCGTAACCAAAGTAATATATAAACAAACATCATCAACGAAGCGTTTGATTCTGAAACTTCTCGTATTTTTTTAATAAAAAAATTGTTAGAAAATGTCGGTGTTCATTATCAATAAAATTCTTTGTTGTTGGTTTTAATCTACCTCATTCAAGAAATAATCTTGTCGTATATCATGCGTAACCAAAGTAATATATAAACAAACATCATCAACGAAGCGTTTGATTTTGAAACTTCTCGTATTTTTTTAATAAAAAAATTGTTAGAAAATGTCGGTGTTCATTATCAATAAAATTATTTGTTGTTGGTTTTAATCTACCTCATTCAAGAAATAATCTTGTCGTATATCATGCGTAACCAAAGTAATATATAAACAAACATCATCAACGAAGCGTTTGATTCTGAAACTTCTCGTATTTTTTTAATAAAAAAATTGTTAGAAAATGTCGGTGTTCATTATCAATAAAATTCTTTGTTGTTGGTTTTAATCTACCTCATTCAAGAAATAATCTTGTCGTATATCATGCGTAACCAAAGTAATATATAAACAAACATCATCAACGAAGCGTTTGATTCTGAAACTTCTCGTATTTTTTTAATAAAAAAATTGTTAGAAAATGTCGGTGTTCATTATCAATAAAATTATTTGTTGTTGGTTTTAATCTACCTCATTCAAGAAATAATCTTGTCGTATATCATGCGTAACCAAAGTAATATATAAACAAACATCATCAACGAAGCGTTTGATTCTGAAACTTCTCGTATTTTTTTAATAAAAAAATTGTTAGAAAATGTCGGTGTTCATTATCAATAAAATTATTTGTTGTTGGTTTTAATCTACCTCATTCAAGAAATAATCTTGTCGTATATCATGCGTAACCAAAGTAATATATAAACAAACATCATCAACGAAGCGTTTGATTTTGAAACTTCTCGTATTTTTTTAATAAAAAAATTGTTAGAAAATGTCGGTGTTCATTATCAATAAAATTATTTGTTGTTGGTTTTAATCTACCTCATTCAAGAAATAATCTTGTCGTATATCATGCGTAACCAAAGTAATATATAAACAAACATCATCAACGAAGCGTTTGATTTTGAAACTTCTCGTATTTTTTTAATAAAAAAATTGTTAGAAAATGTCGGTGTTCATTATCAATAAAATTATTTGTTGTTGGTTTTAATCTACCTCATTCAAGAAATAATCTTGTCGTATATCATGCGTAACCAAAGTAATATATAAACAAACATCATCAACGAAGCGTTTGATTCTGAAACTTCTCTTATTTTTTTAATAAAAAAATTGTTAGAAAATGTCGGTGTTCATTATCAATAAAATTCTTTGTTGTTGGTTTTAATCTACCTCATTCAAGAAATAATCTTGTCGTATATCATGCGTAACCAAAGTAATATATAAACAAACATCATCAACGAAGCGTTTGATTTTGAAACTTCTCGTATTTTTTTAATAAAAAAATTGTTAGAAAATGTCGGTGTTCATTATCAATAAAATTATTTGTTGTTGGTTTTAATCTACCTCATTCAAGAAATAATCTTGTCGTATATCATGCGTAACCAAAGTAATATATAAACAAACATCATCAACGAAGCGTTTGATTTTGAAACTTCTCGTATTTTTTTAATAAAAAAATTGTTAGAAAATGTCGGTGTTCATTATCAATAAAATTATTTGTTGTTGGTTTTAATCTACCTCATTCAAGAAATAATCTTGTCGTATATCATGCGTAACCAAAGTAATATATAAACAAACATCATCAACGAAGCGTTTGATTCTGAAACTTCTCGTATTTTTTTAATAAAAAAATTGTTAGAAAATGTCGGTGTTCATTATCAATAAAATTATTTGTTGTTGGTTTTAATCTACCTCATTCAAGAAATAATCTTGTCGTATATCATGCGTAACCAAAGTAATATATAAACAAACATCATCAACGAAGCGTTTGATTTTGAAACTTCTCGTATTTTTTTAATAAAAAAATTGTTAGAAAATGTCGGTGTTCATTATCAATAAAATTATTTGTTGTTGGTTTTAATCTACCTCATTCAAGAAATAATCTTGTCGTATATCATGCGTAACCAAAGTAATATATAAACAAACATCATCAACGAAGCGTTTGATTTTGAAACTTCTCGTATTTTTTTAATAAAAAAATTGTTAGAAAATGTCGGTGTTCATTATCAATAAAATTATTTGTTGTTGGTTTTAATCTACCTCATTCAAGAAATAATCTTGTCGTATATCATGCGTAACCAAAGTAATATATAAACAAACATCATCAACGAAGCGTTTGATTCTGAAACTTCTCTTATTTTTTTAATAAAAAAATTGTTAGAAAATGTCGGTGTTCATTATCAATAAAATTCTTTGTTGTTGGTTTTAATCTACCTCATTCAAGAAATAATCTTGTCGTATATCATGCGTAACCAAAGTAATATATAAACAAACATCATCAACGAAGCGTTTGATTTTGAAACTTCTCGTATTTTTTTAATAAAAAAATTGTTAGAAAATGTCGGTGTTCATTATCAATAAAATTATTTGTTGTTGGTTTTAATCTACCTCATTCAAGAAATAATCTTGTCGTATATCATGCGTAACCAAAGTAATATATAAACAAACATCATCAACGAAGCGTTTGATTTTGAAACTTCTCGTATTTTTTTAATAAAAAAATTGTTAGAAAATGTCGGTGTTCATTATCAATAAAATTATTTGTTGTTGGTTTTAATCTACCTCATTCAAGAAATAATCTTGTCGTATATCATGCGTAACCAAAGTAATATATAAACAAACATCATCAACGAAGCGTTTGATTCTGAAACTTCTCTTATTTTTTTAATAAAAACATTGTTAGAAAATGTCGGTGTTCATTATCAATAAAATTATTTGTTGTTGGTTTTAATCTACCTCATTCAAGAAATAATCTTGTCGTATATCATGCGTAACCAAAGTAATATATAAACAAACATCATCAACGAAGCGTTTGATTCTGAAACTTCTCGTATTTTTTTAATAAAAAAATTGTTAGAAAATGTCGGTGTTCATTATCAATAAAATTATTTGTTGTTGGTTTTAATCTACCTCATTCAAGAAATAATCTTGTCGTATATCATGCGTAACCAAAGTAATATATAAACAAACATCATCAACGAAGCGTTTGATTTTGAAACTTCTCGTATTTTTTTAATAAAAAAATTGTTAGAAAATGTCGGAGTTCATTATCAATAAAATTATTTGTTGTTGGTTTTAATCTACCTCATTCAAGAAATAATCTTGTCGTATATCATGCGTAACCAAAGTAATATATAAACAAACATCATCAACGAAGCGTTTGATTTTGAAACTTCTCGTATTTTTTTAATAAAAAAATTGTTAGAAAATGTCGGTGTTCATTATCAATAAAATTATTTGTTGTTGGTTTTAATCTACCTCATTCAAGAAATAATCTTGTCGTATATCATGCGTAACCAAAGTAATATATAAACAAACATCATCAACGAAGCGTTTGATTCTGAAACTTCTCTTATTTTTTTAATAAAAAAATTGTTAGAAAATGTCGGTGTTCATTATCAATAAAATTCTTTGTTGTTGGTTTTAATCTACCTCATTCAAGAAATAATCTTGTCGTATATCATGCGTAACCAAAGTAATATATAAACAAACATCATCAACGAAGCGTTTGATTTTGAAACTTCTCGTATTTTTTTAATAAAAAAATTGTTAGAAAATGTCGGTGTTCATTATCAATAAAATTATTTGTTGTTGGTTTTAATCTACCTCATTCAAGAAATAATCTTGTCGTATATCATGCGTAACCAAAGTAATATATAAACAAACATCATCAACGAAGCGTTTGATTTTGAAACTTCTCGTATTTTTTTAATAAAAAAATTGTTAGAAAATGTCGGTGTTCATTATCAATAAAATTATTTGTTGTTGGTTTTAATCTACCTCATTCAAGAAATAATCTTGTCGTATATCATGCGTAACCAAAGTAATATATAAACAAACATCATCAACGAAGCGTTTGATTCTGAAACTTCTCTTATTTTTTTAATAAAAAAATTGTTAGAAAATGTCGGTGTTCATTATCAATAAAATTATTTGTTGTTGGTTTTAATCTACCTCATTCAAGAAATAATCTTGTCGTATATCATGCGTAACCAAAGTAATATATAAACAAACATCATCAACGAAGCGTTTGATTCTGAAACTTCTCGTATTTTTTTAATAAAAAAATTGTTAGAAAATGTCGGTGTTCATTATCAATAAAATTATTTGTTGTTGGTTTTAATCTACCTCATTCAAGAAATAATCTTGTCGTATATCATGCGTAACCAAAGTAATATATAAACAAACATCATCAACGAAGCGTTTGATTTTGAAACTTCTCGTATTTTTTTAATAAAAAAATTGTTAGAAAATGTCGGTGTTCATTATCAATAAAATTATTTGTTGTTGGTTTTAATCTACCTCATTCAAGAAATAATCTTGTCGTATATCATGCGTAACCAAAGTAATATATAAACAAACATCATCAACGAAGCGTTTGATTTTGAAACTTCTCGTATTTTTTTAATAAAAAAATTGTTAGAAAATGTCGGTGTTCATTATCAATAAAATTATTTGTTGTTGGTTTTAATCTACCTCATTCAAGAAATAATCTTGTCGTATATCATGCGTAACCAAAGTAATATATAAACAAACATCATCAACGAAGCGTTTGATTCTGAAACTTCTCTTATTTTTTTAATAAAAAAATTGTTAGAAAATGTCGGTGTTCATTATCAATAAAATTCTTTGTTGTTGGTTTTAATCTACCTCATTCAAGAAATAATCTTGTCGTATATCATGCGTAACCAAAGTAATATATAAACAAACATCATCAACGAAGCGTTTGATTTTGAAACTTCTCGTATTTTTTTAATAAAAAAATTGTTAGAAAATGTCGGTGTTCATTATCAATAAAATTATTTGTTGTTGGTTTTAATCTACCTCATTCAAGAAATAATCTTGTCGTATATCATGCGTAACCAAAGTAATATATAAACAAACATCATCAACGAAGCGTTTGATTTTGAAACTTCTCGTATTTTTTTAATAAAAAAATTGTTAGAAAATGTCGGTGTTCATTATCAATAAAATTATTTGTTGTTGGTTTTAATCTACCTCATTCAAGAAATAATCTTGTCGTATATCATGCGTAACCAAAGTAATATATAAACAAACATCATCAACGAAGCGTTTGATTCTGAAACTTCTCTTATTTTTTTAATAAAAAAATTGTTAGAAAATGTCGGTGTTCATTATCAATAAAATTATTTGTTGTTGGTTTTAATCTACCTCATTCAAGAAATAATCTTGTCGTATATCATGCGTAACCAAAGTAATATATAAACAAACATCATCAACGAAGCGTTTGATTCTGAAACTTCTCGTATTTTTTTAATAAAAAAATTGTTAGAAAATGTCGGTGTTCATTATCAATAAAATTATTTGTTGTTGGTTTTAATCTACCTCATTCAAGAAATAATCTTGTCGTATATCATGCGTAACCAAAGTAATATATAAACAAACATCATCAACGAAGCGTTTGATTTTGAAACTTCTCGTATTTTTTTAATAAAAAAATTGTTAGAAAATGTCGGTGTTCATTATCAATAAAATTATTTGTTGTTGGTTTTAATCTACCTCATTCAAGAAATAATCTTGTCGTATATCATGCGTAACCAAAGTAATATATAAACAAACATCATCAACGAAGCGTTTGATTCTGAAACTTCTCGTATTTTTTTAATAAAAAAATTGTTAGAAAATGTCGGTGTTCATTATCAATAAAATTATTTGTTGTTGGTTTTAATCTACCTCATTCAAGAAATAATCTTGTCGTATATCATGCGTAACCAAAGTAATATATAAACAAACATCATCAACGAAGCGTTTGATTTTGAAACTTCTCGTATTTTTTTAATAAAAAAATTGTTAGAAAATGTCGGTGTTCATTATCAATAAAATTATTTGTTGTTGGTTTTAATCTACCTCATTCAAGAAATAATCTTGTCGTATATCATGCGTAACCAAAGTAATATATAAACAAACATCATCAACGAAGCGTTTGATTTTGAAACTTCTCGTATTTTTTTAATAAAAAAATTGTTAGAAAATGTCGGTGTTCATTATCAATAAAATTATTTGTTGTTGGTTTTAATCTACCTCATTCAAGAAATAATCTTGTCGTATATCATGCGTAACCAAAGTAATATATAAACAAACATCATCAACGAAGCGTTTGATTCTGAAACTTCTCTTATTTTTTTAATAAAAAAATTGTTAGAAAATGTCGGTGTTCATTATCAATAAAATTCTTTGTTGTTGGTTTTAATCTACCTCATTCAAGAAATAATCTTGTCGTATATCATGCGTAACCAAAGTAATATATAAACAAACATCATCAACGAAGCGTTTGATTTTGAAACTTCTCGTATTTTTTTAATAAAAAAATTGTTAGAAAATGTCGGTGTTCATTATCAATAAAATTATTTGTTGTTGGTTTTAATCTACCTCATTCAAGAAATAATCTTGTCGTATATCATGCGTAACCAAAGTAATATATAAACAAACATCATCAACGAAGCGTTTGATTTTGAAACTTCTCGTATTTTTTTAATAAAAAAATTGTTAGAAAATGTCGGTGTTCATTATCAATAAAATTATTTGTTGTTGGTTTTAATCTACCTCATTCAAGAAATAATCTTGTCGTATATCATGCGTAACCAAAGTAATATATAAAAAAACATCATCAACGAAGCGTTTGATTCTGAAACTTCTCTTATTTTTTTAATAAAAAAATTGTTAGAAAATGTCGGTGTTCATTATCAATAAAATTATTTGTTGTTGGTTTTAATCTACCTCATTCAAGAAATAATCTTGTCGTATATCATGCGTAACCAAAGTAATATATAAACAAACATCATCAACGAAGCGTTTGATTCTGAAACTTCTCGTATTTTTTTAATAAAAAAATTGTTAGAAAATGTCGGTGTTCATTATCAATAAAATTATTTGTTGTTGGTTTTAATCTACCTCATTCAAGAAATAATCTTGTCGTATATCATGCGTAACCAAAGTAATATATAAACAAACATCATCAACGAAGCGTTTGATTTTGAAACTTCTCGTATTTTTTTAATAAAAAAATTGTTAGAAAATGTCGGTGTTCATTATCAATAAAATTATTTGTTGTTGGTTTTAATCTACCTCATTCAAGAAATAATCTTGTCGTATATCATGCGTAACCAAAGTAATATATAAACAAACATCATCAACGAAGCGTTTGATTCTGAAACTTCTCGTATTTTTTTAATAAAAAAATTGTTAGAAAATGTCGGTGTTCATTATCAATAAAATTCTTTGTTGTTGGTTTTAATCTACCTCATTCAAGAAATAATCTTGTCGTATATCATGCGTAACCAAAGTAATATATAAACAAACATCATCAACGAAGCGTTTGATTCTGAAACTTCTCGTATTTTTTTAATAAAAAAATTGTTAGAAAATGTCGGTGTTCATTATCAATAAAATTATTTGTTGTTGGTTTTAATCTACCTCATTCAAGAAATAATCTTGTCGTATATCATGCGTAACCAAAGTAATATATAAACAAACATCATCAACGAAGCGTTTGATTCTGAAACTTCTCGTATTTTTTTAATAAAAAAATTGTTAGAAAATGTCGGTGTTCATTATCAATAAAATTCTTTGTTGTTGGTTTTAATCTACCTCATTCAAGAAATAATCTTGTCGTATATCATGCGTAACCAAAGTAATATATAAACAAACATCATCAACGAAGCGTTTGATTCTGAAACTTCTCGTATTTTTTTAATAAAAAAATTGTTAGAAAATGTCGGTGTTCATTATCAATAAAATTCTTTGTTGTTGGTTTTAATCTACCTCATTCAAGAAATAATCTTGTCGTATATCATGCGTAACCAAAGTAATATATAAACAAACATCATCAACGAAGCGTTTGATTTTGAAACTTCTCGTATTTTTTTAATAAAAAAATTGTTAGAAAATGTCGGTGTTCATTATCAATAAAATTATTTGTTGTTGGTTTTAATCTACCTCATTCAAGAAATAATCTTGTCGTATATCATGCGTAACCAAAGTAATATATAAACAAACATCATCAACGAAGCGTTTGATTCTGAAACTTCTCGTATTTTTTTAATAAAAAAATTGTTAGAAAATGTCGGTGTTCATTATCAATAAAATTCTTTGTTGTTGGTTTTAATCTACCTCATTCAAGAAATAATCTTGTCGTATATCATGCGTAACCAAAGTAATATATAAACAAACATCATCAACGAAGCGTTTGATTCTGAAACTTCTCGTATTTTTTTAATAAAAAAATTGTTAGAAAATGTCGGTGTTCATTATCAATAAAATTATTTGTTGTTGGTTTTAATCTACCTCATTCAAGAAATAATCTTGTCGTATATCATGCGTAACCAAAGTAATATATAAACAAACATCATCAACGAAGCGTTTGATTCTGAAACTTCTCGTATTTTTTTAATAAAAAAATTGTTAGAAAATGTCGGTGTTCATTATCAATAAAATTCTTTGTTGTTGGTTTTAATCTACCTCATTCAAGAAATAATCTTGTCGTATATCATGCGTAACCAAAGTAATATATAAACAAACATCATCAACGAAGCGTTTGATTCTGAAACTTCTCGTATTTTTTTAATAAAAAAATTGTTAGAAAATGTCGGTGTTCATTATCAATAAAATTCTTTGTTGTTGGTTTTAATCTACCTCATTCAAGAAATAATCTTGTCGTATATCATGCGTAACCAAAGTAATATATAAACAAACATCATCAACGAAGCGTTTGATTCTGAAACTTCTCGTATTTTTTTAATAAAAAAATTGTTAGAAAATGTCGGTGTTCATTATCAATAAAATTATTTGTTGTTGGTTTTAATCTACCTCATTCAAGAAATAATCTTGTCGTATATCATGCGTAACCAAAGTAATATATAAACAAACATCATCAACGAAGCGTTTGATTCTGAAACTTCTCGTATTTTTTTAATAAAAAAATTGTTAGAAAATGTCGGTGTTCATTATCAATAAAATTCTTTGTTGTTGGTTTTAATCTACCTCATTCAAGAAATAATCTTGTCGTATATCATGCGTAACCAAAGTAATATATAAACAAACATCATCAACGAAGCGTTTGATTTTGAAACTTCTCGTATTTTTTTAATAAAAAAATTGTTAGAAAATGTCGGTGTTCATTATCAATAAAATTATTTGTTGTTGGTTTTAATCTACCTCATTCAAGAAATAATCTTGTCGTATATCATGCGTAACCAAAGTAATATATAAACAAACATCATCAACGAAGCGTTTGATTCTGAAACTTCTCGTATTTTTTTAATAAAAAAATTGTTAGAAAATGTCGGTGTTCATTATCAATAAAATTCTTTGTTGTTGGTTTTAATCTACCTCATTCAAGAAATAATCTTGTCGTATATCATGCGTAACCAAAGTAATATATAAACAAACATCATCAACGAAGCGTTTGATTCTGAAACTTCTCGTATTTTTTTAATAAAAAAATTGTTAGAAAATGTCGGTGTTCATTATCAATAAAATTATTTGTTGTTGGTTTTAATCTACCTCATTCAAGAAATAATCTTGTCGTATATCATGCGTAACCAAAGTAATATATAAACAAACATCATCAACGAAGCGTTTGATTCTGAAACTTCTCGTATTTTTTTAATAAAAAAATTGTTAGAAAATGTCGGTGTTCATTATCAATAAAATTCTTTGTTGTTGGTTTTAATCTACCTCATTCAAGAAATAATCTTGTCGTATATCATGCGTAACCAAAGTAATATATAAACAAACATCATCAACGAAGCGTTTGATTCTGAAACTTCTCGTATTTTTTTAATAAAAAAATTGTTAGAAAATGTCGGTGTTCATTATCAATAAAATTCTTTGTTGTTGGTTTTAATCTACCTCATTCAAGAAATAATCTTGTCGTATATCATGCGTAACCAAAGTAATATATAAACAAACATCATCAACGAAGCGTTTGATTTTGAAACTTCTCGTATTTTTTTAATAAAAAAATTGTTAGAAAATGTCGGTGTTCATTATCAATAAAATTATTTGTTGTTGGTTTTAATCTACCTCATTCAAGAAATAATCTTGTCGTATATCATGCGTAACCAAAGTAATATATAAACAAACATCATCAACGAAGCGTTTGATTCTGAAACTTCTCGTATTTTTTTAATAAAAAAATTGTTAGAAAATGTCGGTGTTCATTATCAATAAAATTCTTTGTTGTTGGTTTTAATCTACCTCATTCAAGAAATAATCTTGTCGTATATCATGCGTAACCAAAGTAATATATAAACAAACATCATCAACGAAGCGTTTGATTCTGAAACTTCTCGTATTTTTTTAATAAAAAAATTGTTAGAAAATGTCGGTGTTCATTATCAATAAAATTATTTGTTGTTGGTTTTAATCTACCTCATTCAAGAAATAATCTTGTCGTATATCATGCGTAACCAAAGTAATATATAAACAAACATCATCAACGAAGCGTTTGATTCTGAAACTTCTCGTATTTTTTTAATAAAAAAATTGTTAGAAAATGTCGGTGTTCATTATCAATAAAATTCTTTGTTGTTGGTTTTAATCTACCTCATTCAAGAAATAATCTTGTCGTATATCATGCGTAACCAAAGTAATATATAAACAAACATCATCAACGAAGCGTTTGATTCTGAAACTTCTCGTATTTTTTTAATAAAAAAATTGTTAGAAAATGTCGGTGTTCATTATCAATAAAATTCTTTGTTGTTGGTTTTAATCTACCTCATTCAAGAAATAATCTTGTCGTATATCATGCGTAACCAAAGTAATATATAAACAAACATCATCAACGAAGCGTTTGATTCTGAAACTTCTCGTATTTTTTTAATAAAAAAATTGTTAGAAAATGTCGGTGTTCATTATCAATAAAATTATTTGTTGTTGGTTTTAATCTACCTCATTCAAGAAATAATCTTGTCGTATATCATGCGTAACCAAAGTAATATATAAACAAACATCATCAACGAAGCGTTTGATTCTGAAACTTCTCTTATTTTTTTAATAAAAAAATTGTTAGAAAATGTCGGTGTTCATTATCAATAAAATTCTTTGTTGTTGGTTTTAATCTACCTCATTCAAGAAATAATCTTGTCGTATATCATGCGTAACCAAAGTAATATATAAACAAACATCATCAACGAAGCGTTTGATTCTGAAACTTCTCGTATTTTTTTAATAAAAAAATTGTTAGAAAATGTCGGTGTTCATTATCAATAAAATTCTTTGTTGTTGGTTTTAATCTACCTCATTCAAGAAATAATCTTGTCGTATATCATGCGTAACCAAAGTAATATATAAACAAACATCATCAACGAAGCGTTTGATTCTGAAACTTCTCGTATTTTTTTAATAAAAAAATTGTTAGAAAATGTCGGTGTTCATTATCAATAAAATTATTTGTTGTTGGTTTTAATCTACCTCATTCAAGAAATAATCTTGTCGTATATCATGCGTAACCAAAGTAATATATAAACAAACATCATCAACGAAGCGTTTGATTCTGAAACTTCTCTTATTTTTTTAATAAAAAAATTGTTAGAAAATGTCGGTGTTCATTATCAATAAAATTATTTGTTGTTGGTTTTAATCTACCTCATTCAAGAAATAATCTTGTCGTATATCATGCGTAACCAAAGTAATATATAAACAAACATCATCAACGAAGCGTTTGATTCTGAAACTTCTCTTATTTTTTTAATAAAAAAATTGTTAGAAAATGTCGGTGTTCATTATCAATAAAATTATTTGTTGTTGGTTTTAATCTACCTCATTCAAGAAATAATCTTGTCGTATATCATGCGTAACCAAAGTAATATATAAACAAACATCATCAACGAAGCGTTTGATTCTGAAACTTCTCGTATTTTTTTAATAAAAAAATTGTTAGAAAATGTCGGTGTTCATTATCAATAAAATTATTTGTTGTTGGTTTTAATCTACCTCATTCAAGAAATAATCTTGTCGTATATCATGCGTAACCAAAGTAATATATAAACAAACATCATCAACGAAGCGTTTGATTCTGAAACTTCTCGTATTTTTTTAATAAAAAAATTGTTAGAAAATGTCGGTGTTCATTATCAATAAAATTCTTTGTTGTTGGTTTTAATCTACCTCATTCAAGAAATAATCTTGTCGTATATCATGCGTAACCAAAGTAATATATAAACAAACATCATCAACGAAGCGTTTGATTCTGAAACTTCTCTTATTTTTTTAATAAAAAAATTGTTAGAAAATGTCGGTGTTCATTATCAATAAAATTATTTGTTGTTGGTTTTAATCTACCTCATTCAAGAAATAATCTTGTCGTATATCATGCGTAACCAAAGTAATATATAAACAAACATCATCAACGAAGCGTTTGATTCTGAAACTTCTCGTATTTTTTTAATAAAAAAATTGTTAGAAAATGTCGGTGTTCATTATCAATAAAATTATTTGTTGTTGGTTTTAATCTACCTCATTCAAGAAATAATCTTGTCGTATATCATGCGTAACCAAAGTAATATATAAACAAACATCATCAACGAAGCGTTTGATTCTGAAACTTCTCGTATTTTTTTAATAAAAAAATTGTTAGAAAATGTCGGTGTTCATTATCAATAAAATTCTTTGTTGTTGGTTTTAATCTACCTCATTCAAGAAATAATCTTGTCGTATATCATGCGTAACCAAAGTAATATATAAACAAACATCATCAACGAAGCGTTTGATTTTGAAACTTCTCGTATTTTTTTAATAAAAAAATTGTTAGAAAATGTCGGTGTTCATTATCAATAAAATTATTTGTTGTTGGTTTTAATCTACCTCATTCAAGAAATAATCTTGTCGTATATCATGCGTAACCAAAGTAATATATAAACAAACATCATCAACGAAGCGTTTGATTCTGAAACTTCTCGTATTTTTTTAATAAAAAAATTGTTAGAAAATGTCGGTGTTCATTATCAATAAAATTCTTTGTTGTTGGTTTTAATCTACCTCATTCAAGAAATAATCTTGTCGTATATCATGCGTAACCAAAGTAATATATAAACAAACATCATCAACGAAGCGTTTGATTCTGAAACTTCTCGTATTTTTTTAATAAAAAAATTGTTAGAAAATGTCGGTGTTCATTATCAATAAAATTATTTGTTGTTGGTTTTAATCTACCTCATTCAAGAAATAATCTTGTCGTATATCATGCGTAACCAAAGTAATATATAAACAAACATCATCAACGAAGCGTTTGATTCTGAAACTTCTCGTATTTTTTTAATAAAAAAATTGTTAGAAAATGTCGGTGTTCATTATCAATAAAATTCTTTGTTGTTGGTTTTAATCTACCTCATTCAAGAAATAATCTTGTCGTATATCATGCGTAACCAAAGTAATATATAAACAAACATCATCAACGAAGCGTTTGATTCTGAAACTTCTCGTATTTTTTTAATAAAAAAATTGTTAGAAAATGTCGGTGTTCATTATCAATAAAATTCTTTGTTGTTGGTTTTAATCTACCTCATTCAAGAAATAATCTTGTCGTATATCATGCGTAACCAAAGTAATATATAAACAAACATCATCAACGAAGCGTTTGATTTTGAAACTTCTCGTATTTTTTTAATAAAAAAATTGTTAGAAAATGTCGGTGTTCATTATCAATAAAATTATTTGTTGTTGGTTTTAATCTACCTCATTCAAGAAATAATCTTGTCGTATATCATGCGTAACCAAAGTAATATATAAACAAACATCATCAACGAAGCGTTTGATTCTGAAACTTCTCGTATTTTTTTAATAAAAAAATTGTTAGAAAATGTCGGTGTTCATTATCAATAAAATTCTTTGTTGTTGGTTTTAATCTACCTCATTCAAGAAATAATCTTGTCGTATATCATGCGTAACCAAAGTAATATATAAACAAACATCATCAACGAAGCGTTTGATTCTGAAACTTCTCGTATTTTTTTAATAAAAAAATTGTTAGAAAATGTCGGTGTTCATTATCAATAAAATTATTTGTTGTTGGTTTTAATCTACCTCATTCAAGAAATAATCTTGTCGTATATCATGCGTAACCAAAGTAATATATAAACAAACATCATCAACGAAGCGTTTGATTCTGAAACTTCTCGTATTTTTTTAATAAAAAAATTGTTAGAAAATGTCGGTGTTCATTATCAATAAAATTCTTTGTTGTTGGTTTTAATCTACCTCATTCAAGAAATAATCTTGTCGTATATCATGCGTAACCAAAGTAATATATAAACAAACATCATCAACGAAGCGTTTGATTCTGAAACTTCTCGTATTTTTTTAATAAAAAAATTGTTAGAAAATGTCGGTGTTCATTATCAATAAAATTCTTTGTTGTTGGTTTTAATCTACCTCATTCAAGAAATAATCTTGTCGTATATCATGCGTAACCAAAGTAATATATAAACAAACATCATCAACGAAGCGTTTGATTCTGAAACTTCTCGTATTTTTTTAATAAAAAAATTGTTAGAAAATGTCGGTGTTCATTATCAATAAAATTATTTGTTGTTGGTTTTAATCTACCTCATTCAAGAAATAATCTTGTCGTATATCATGCGTAACCAAAGTAATATATAAACAAACATCATCAACGAAGCGTTTGATTCTGAAACTTCTCTTATTTTTTTAATAAAAAAATTGTTAGAAAATGTCGGTGTTCATTATCAATAAAATTCTTTGTTGTTGGTTTTAATCTACCTCATTCAAGAAATAATCTTGTCGTATATCATGCGTAACCAAAGTAATATATAAACAAACATCATCAACGAAGCGTTTGATTCTGAAACTTCTCGTATTTTTTTAATAAAAAAATTGTTAGAAAATGTCGGTGTTCATTATCAATAAAATTCTTTGTTGTTGGTTTTAATCTACCTCATTCAAGAAATAATCTTGTCGTATATCATGCGTAACCAAAGTAATATATAAACAAACATCATCAACGAAGCGTTTGATTCTGAAACTTCTCGTATTTTTTTAATAAAAAAATTGTTAGAAAATGTCGGTGTTCATTATCAATAAAATTATTTGTTGTTGGTTTTAATCTACCTCATTCAAGAAATAATCTTGTCGTATATCATGCGTAACCAAAGTAATATATAAACAAACATCATCAACGAAGCGTTTGATTCTGAAACTTCTCTTATTTTTTTAATAAAAAAATTGTTAGAAAATGTCGGTGTTCATTATCAATAAAATTATTTGTTGTTGGTTTTAATCTACCTCATTCAAGAAATAATCTTGTCGTATATCATGCGTAACCAAAGTAATATATAAACAAACATCATCAACGAAGCGTTTGATTCTGAAACTTCTCTTATTTTTTTAATAAAAAAATTGTTAGAAAATGTCGGTGTTCATTATCAATAAAATTATTTGTTGTTGGTTTTAATCTACCTCATTCAAGAAATAATCTTGTCGTATATCATGCGTAACCAAAGTAATATATAAACAAACATCATCAACGAAGCGTTTGATTCTGAAACTTCTCGTATTTTTTTAATAAAAAAATTGTTAGAAAATGTCGGTGTTCATTATCAATAAAATTATTTGTTGTTGGTTTTAATCTACCTCATTCAAGAAATAATCTTGTCGTATATCATGCGTAACCAAAGTAATATATAAACAAACATCATCAACGAAGCGTTTGATTCTGAAACTTCTCGTATTTTTTTAATAAAAAAATTGTTAGAAAATGTCGGTGTTCATTATCAATAAAATTCTTTGTTGTTGGTTTTAATCTACCTCATTCAAGAAATAATCTTGTCGTATATCATGCGTAACCAAAGTAATATATAAACAAACATCATCAACGAAGCGTTTGATTCTGAAACTTCTCTTATTTTTTTAATAAAAAAATTGTTAGAAAATGTCGGTGTTCATTATCAATAAAATTATTTGTTGTTGGTTTTAATCTACCTCATTCAAGAAATAATCTTGTCGTATATCATGCGTAACCAAAGTAATATATAAACAAACATCATCAACGAAGCGTTTGATTCTGAAACTTCTCGTATTTTTTTAATAAAAAAATTGTTAGAAAATGTCGGTGTTCATTATCAATAAAATTATTTGTTGTTGGTTTTAATCTACCTCATTCAAGAAATAATCTTGTCGTATATCATGCGTAACCAAAGTAATATATAAACAAACATCATCAACGAAGCGTTTGATTCTGAAACTTCTCGTATTTTTTTAATAAAAAAATTGTTAGAAAATGTCGGTGTTCATTATCAATAAAATTCTTTGTTGTTGGTTTCAATCTACCTCATTCAAGGAATAATCTTGTCGTATATCACACGTCCTATAAATATCAATAGACAAAACTATCAAAATATTTTTTGCATGATTGTGCTTTTTGATAAATAATTTCAAAATAAAACCCCTCTACCGTTTGGCGGTCTAGGGATTTTATTAGATTATTGTGCATTCAACTATTTTCCAAGCAAAATCATGCTAAAAATATTTTGATAGTTTAATCGATTTTTATAGGTCTTGTGATACAACATACGAGAATACCACAAATATTACAATCAATTGGTAGTTTCACATGGAGTTCTGAAAATGGTTAATTTCATAGACTTCGATATGCTTTTTCCAAATTTCAACTTTGCCACCTCGTATTTTTGCTGCTCGAACCGCCATACTGGAAAAATGGCGCCTGATAGCAGTTTTTTAGCATTACCTCCTTTCCGATTCATTTTACTAAAAAGCATTCATATCCAAAATTAAACAATAGAAAAATTCCTACAATCTATGTGATCACAATTTTTTTGTGCAATCAATGGTTTTTTGACCAGAGCTGATGGACGACAAAAAATATGAAAGCTTGAAAAAATATTAACAGCATGAGACCTACTAGAAGAGCAGCAGGATATTGTTCGAATGACGGGAAAAATAAATTGGATTCGAAATAACAGAGAAAGGTGAACTTTTAGGAGTTGAAAGTGATATTTCACGGTTTTTCGCGATTGACAACGAAAGTTGATCTACCGAAAAAAGTTTAATGGCAAAGTTGTTAAAAATGAAAAGATCTACAACTTCTGTATCAAACATTTTTCTACATTACCTCAAATTTCTCGGGAAAATCGGAAAAACCGATTTTTCAGTTATAAATTTTTTTCTCGCTTAAAAATCTTTTTTTTTTCACGATATTTGGTGGAAACATAACTTATTATGTTTCAAGTAAGCTGTAATATTTTCTGTAGTGGAATACAGATTTTTCCTTTTTTTAGAAAAATAACGACCTCATTTTCAACTGAAAAGTTTCACCGATAAAGTTCGTCTTTTCAAGGCCGCCAGCCGCCAGATTTTTTGTTGAACATTACTTTCTTATCAATTGAGGTAATTAGGACCTACCTATAATAATAATAAAAATTGACTATACAATGTAGGTACCTGTAAATCTCAAAAGATAGCTACTACTCAATTAATTGAAAAGCTTCAACAAAGGGGAACTATTAAGGTCCAATTGATCATTTAGTAAACAATTCGAATTTTATATTTATTAATTTCCAAGAATTCTAAATAATTAAGTCTAATACGCTTATTTTCAACATGAAGGATTTCAAAGTTTTCATCGAAGTCATGGTCTTCTTCCAAAATATGATTGGCATATGTTGAATGTGTTTCATTCTTTACATAATTCATACGGTGTTCACGACGCGGCTTTTGAATGGTCTACCAGTCTTGCCTACATATACTTTGGAACAATTCAATTTCTAAACTACTTGATTTTTCAGATTTTTGTGTTTTATCTTCATTATTTTTGATAAACCTTCCCAACGTGTTATCTGCTTTGAATGCTACTCTTCCTTTTTTTTCAAAAGTGACGCTATTTTTTCTGAATAAGTTAAAGTTCTGTAATTATTGTCAAGGTTTCTCATAGTGGGATAGCCTTTATATGTAATTTTTAGCAAGAATATTCTCTATTAATTTGACTTGATATCCATTGTTAACTAACTGTTATCTGTTTTATGATATTTAATTCTTTGCAGAAATTTTCTTCAGAAAGAGGAATATTCACTAATCTATGTATCATACTATGGTATGCTGATATTTTATGTATATGAGGATGTATTGATATCTAGTTAGCCTAGACCAGTTCCCTGCATAAACAAAATATTGCGTTACCGTAGCAACGAACAATAACTTATTAGAAGTGTCAGTGTAAAGTTTAAAGTCAAAAAAGTAAACCAGAGTTACGCAATAAATTAAAAGAAAAAATATGTCCACCGAAATTGTGAAAATCGAAAAATTGGAGTATCGAGCCATCATCAAGTACCTGTTTTTAAAAGGGTTAAGAGGTAAGCAGATTTACGAAGATGTGCTTAATACCCTTGGTGATCAATGACCGTGAAAAATTGGACTGCAAGCTTCAAAAGAGGTAAATTTTCAATTGAAGATGATGACCGCGGGAAGGCCAGTTTCTGTGTCAGTCCCCGAAAATATCGATGCAGTTCATGATATGAATTTAACAGACCATCTAATTGGGCTAAAACGGATATCTGAAGCACTGAATATTTCATTCGAACGCGTTCATCATATAGTTCACGTCAATTAGGACATGAGAAAAATTGCTGCAAAATGGATCCCCAAATGTTTGAATGTTGACCAAAAACGTGCAAGGGTAGTAGCATCGCGTTCGATCTGTGCTCGATTTGAAAACGATGTAGACTTCTTAAACCAAATGTTACTATGGATGAGACTTGGGTAAATTTCTACGATCCAGAAACAAACCAACAATCGATGGAATGGCGACACTCCGGTTCTCCAAGACCTAAGAAGTTTCGTGTCCAGAAATCTGCTGGAAAAGTTCTTGCTTCAGTTTTTTGGGATTGCCATGGAGTAATCATGATTGATTTTTTGGATAAGGGTAGAACAATAACTGCAGATTACTATTCGACATTACTGACCATTCTACGGGAAAAAATTAAAGAGAAAAGACGCGGAAAGCTATCCAAAGGTGTTTTGTTTTTGCAGGACACCGCCCCTGCACACAAATCTCATGTTGCCATGCAAAAAATTCGTGATTTAGGGTTTGAATTACTAGAACACCCCCCTTATTCACCAGATTTGGCTTCGTCCGACTATCATTTCTTTCCTCTACTGAAAAAAAGTTTAAAAGGTCGTAAATTTTCTTCCAACGAGAAGGTAATAGAAGATGTGGAGGTCTGGTTTGCAGAGCAAGAAGAAACATTTTATTTTGAAAGGTCTAGAAAGAGACGTTGCAGGTTCGCTGTAATAAATGTATCCAATTAAGAGGAGAATATGTTGAGTAATAAAATATTTTGACATTGAAATTTTGTTTGGTTCTATAGTAGGCTAATAATTTTTCAATATATCCTCGTATATGGATGTATCGAATTATTACGAAGGGTGATGTCAGTATAAGGTTTATGAAATATAGGAAAATGGTGTTTTTTGTTGGTTTTGCCCATTGTCAAATCTATCCCTTATTGACATTCCCATTCATAATAATTCGATACATCCATTTATACATAAAATATCAGCATACCATAGTATGATAAATAGATTAGTGAATATTCCTCTTTCTGCAAATAATTAAATATCAGATAGCAGTTAACAATGGATATCAAGTCAAATTAATAGAGAATATTCTTGATAAAAAATTACTTGTAAAGCTATCCAAGAAGTGTACCCCACTATGAGGAACCTTGACAATAATTACAGAACTTTAACACCTTGACTGCCAAGAAATTCACACTGACTTACCCATGGTGCCACAGAAAACGGGTACCGTGTAACAATGATATATGAGATTATCCTACCTTTCAGTTATCGCTTCATATAGAGATTTCAAATTTGAAGTAGAGGTATAGGATTGAAATATACGGAATTAAATTGAAACGTTCCTGACATAATCCTACAGGACGAGTCAGAAGTGCTGAAAACTTTTTTATAGAAAATTGCACCTTGTCAATTTTCATCGGCTCAACAATTTTCCAGGAATACTCATCACAAAAACATATGGTTTGTTAAGATTCGTCCACTAGATGGAGCTGAAATCAAAAATAGCTAATATTCGAATCGAACAGTTCGAATGTACTGAGTCGGGTGTAGGAATGGATTCATACACATATTCCTGTCTTTTCAGTCCAAAATAATAATTATAATAACAATAATTACATTCATTTACTGCTAATTATGAAGAATAATAGTTCACAAAAACAATAAAATTCAAAACGTAAATAAATTATTACCCGGTAATTCAAAACTAAATTCTAATGATGAAATGATAAATTCTGGTAAATTTTATGCACGAATAGACCAAGCCACATGACCACTTTTGTGGGTTTGCATGAGAATGAGTTAATGTGAGATCAAGATAATCTATAGAAGTGTAAAGAGGCAAAGAGTAACTTGTATATTGTGCAACTGGAAGATATCGTACTTTGAAGTAAACTTTACAAACTGGAAGTTTATGAAACACAATATCCAAATTGGCTCTTGATGTGGCGGTAGTGATCAAGTCAGCGGTTGCAATTGTTTTTTAGTAGAATGTTGCTATTATTCGAAAAAGTAAATTCACTTAGATTTACAGCTTTTCATAACATTGTTAAAACATGTAAGTGTCATTCATATTACGAAGTACTGATTTTACATAATCTAAAGATTTTTGGGGAGACTTACAGCCGTATGCATAGTCAATTCCAGCGACTCGCCAGAGTTTCGCCGCTCGCTACACAAGGATTATAATGCACAGTCGAGCTCTAAAAAAGTGGTACATTGCCAGCGTTTCGCCAAAATGTGACTTATCGCGTAGTTGTCACATTTTTGGACCTCGACTGTGCATTATAATCCTTGTGTAGCGAAAGGCGAAACTCTGGCGAGTCGCTGGCGATTGACTATGCATACGGCTGTTAGTTTATTTGTCAACTGAAAGGAAGACGTTCCGGTACGCCCAATAAATATCTAAAAGTATCCAAAAAAGTAAAAAATAAACTGAAAAAATTTGTGGTCTTCGACATCTGAATAATCCAAAAGAGATACAAAATGATGATGAATGATGAACCAGAAAATTAAGAGGATATGTTCAATTTTTAAAATGAAATAACGGACGAATCTGAAGCCATTATTGTCGAATAACAATGGTACTTCTACTCAGTCAAGGTTTCATGAATGAACCTCAACCAATAGAAATGAAATCCAGGGATTTATCAGACTCACAGGGCATATAAAGTGTTGAAATCATGAAAAAGAAAGGATTTCAATACTTCTTGAGAGTGTGTAATTTTAAATTTTTACTAGCACTTTTCATGAAATGAGATTCATAACTGGAGAAACTTTATGTAAGTATCAATAAATCGCCAGTTCTATTCAGAGGACGGTTGATTATGAAGCAATATTTCCCAGAAAAGGCTATCAAGTAAGGAATAAAACTATTCAACCTATGTTGTGGAAAAGAATATACCTACCTACTTGAAATGAAAACATGTTTTGTGAAAGAACGTGTTTCTGATACATCAGTTGCAACAAACAATGTGTTGTTTTTGTCTGGTAAACTTTTATATTCCAGAAGAAGACCCATTGTTGATAATTCTGATAGTAGTGTATCGCTGGCTACCAAACTTGTTGGTGAAAGAACTCATTATATCACAAATTTTCACTTAAATCCAAAACAAAAGTTTGCGAAAAGATTATATTTGTTCAATACAGAACGATCTCGTAATTCGTGTCATTTAGTGGAAGGTTAAATAGGATATATTCGGTCTTAGTAGCAAATACCGCCAACCACGGTATCAATGAATCCGAAATTCACAACTTAATGAAAGCGATATGGAAATCAAATATATTAACAAATTTAGATGAGCAATCGATGAGCCAGAAGCAAAATTATACAGCATAATGAAAGAAAAACTTCTGTTGATGTATCTGATGTATCTGGCTATAATTATCCACTTAGAAAATCACTGAATTTTTTTAAAAAATTAGCACTAGAACTCATTTTTGATAAAACGCAAGTTCATCACAATAGAAGAGCCCATCAAACAATCACAACTCCTACGTGTGACCCAAGAACAAGATACGTATCAGTTATAAGAGATGTTTGAATAAAGTCCATTGTCTGCTCTAACAGAAGGAAATGCCGTGAGAGTCAAAGAACATTGTAACCCAAATTTTCAGTAGTAAAATATACCTACTTATATATTTTTCTGAAGAATCCATTTTATTTTGAATATTATCTATAGTAACAGACCTACCTCTTACCCTAGTCTGCTTTCGGGGTGGTAAAATATTCTTGCATGTTTTGAGGTGAATCAATACCATTACCTCTTCATCTCTACTATTAATTGTGTTGTGAAGTTCATTTATACAGTGTTCGACAGAACCCCCCTCCTTTGTAATATTTGATTCAGAAGTATAGAGAATTGAAACAAAATGGAGTTGAAATGGAAACGGATTTTCACAATAACTTGAAATTTTGAAAGTGGCCAAATTTGCGTGCAACGTAACCACCTTCCAATTTAAGCTTTCTAAGTCGATGATGTTCCATTCGGAGTATATAAAAGATCGATACCGTTCTCTTTTCAACCATATTGACAAACGATTCATGTGTTGATTTATCCTGATTCAACACTTACAAAAAAAAATTGCGAGTTCAATATGAATCACCCAGTACAATGACAGAGTTTTAAGAAGTACCAATTTGAGATTAAATGTATTCAAATAGATTACCACGACTCCTTTGTAGAAAAGGTGTTTAAAGCAGCCGTAGTAGAGGTGCAAAATCGGCGGTCATTATGACCGCTATGGCACCACAGGAAAGTATCGTAGCGGTCATAATGACCGCTATGGCACCCAAGGTGTATTTAGGGTTTCAGAAAAAATAGCGTAATTTTTGGAAAAACTAAATTTAAGAGTAGCGTTCAGAACAGATAACACGTGGGGAAGGTTTATCAAAAATAATAAAGATAAAACACAAAAATCTGAAAAATCAGGAGTTTATAAGTTGAATTGTGGATCTTGTTCCAAAGTATATGTAGGCCAGACTGGTAGACCATTCAAAAGCCGCGTACGTGAACATCGTATGAATTATGTAAAGAATAAAACACATTCAACATATGCCAATCATATTTTGGAAGAAGACCATGACTTCGATGAAAACTTTGAAATCCTTCATGTTGAAAATAAGGGTATTAGACTTAATTATTTAGAATTCTTGGAAATTAATAAATTGAAAAATTCAAATTGTTTACTAAATGATCAAATGGACCTTAATAGTTTCCCTTTGTTAAACCTTTTCAATTAATCAAGTAGTAGCTATGTTTTGATTATTGTATTGTCAATTTTTATTTTTATGATAGGTAGGTCTTAATTACCTTAATTGATAAGAAGGGTATTTAAGTAATGTTCAACGTAGAATAATTTAATGTATTACATTCGCTTGAGAAATTTAATCGTGTTTACCATGGTATCATGTTGAAAATCATTGAAAATATTGAGAAAGCCATTATTCAAAGATACTTATTGTCGGTTTTTCTCAATTTTAAGCGATTCAACGATCAATAAACCCCCAAGTCACATAGACTATTTGAAAGTAGACATTTCAACTATTGAAATGATCACTTACAGACCTTTGAAAAACCAGAAAACACCAGAACAATTGTTTGTGGAAGATGAGGGTATTGTTTTCGAAAAATGTACCAAACTCGAAAACTAGTCGTCTTCTGAATTGCGAAAAAATCTGAAATAATAATAATACTAATTTTTCATCTGAAGATGTGCTTTTCCGAAAAAATATTCCTGTACGGCATTCCTCACCTTGGTTGATTATGAAATAATAATCTCCTAGAACCTACTGCCGTACAAAAATAATGGGACCGGAATCCAGGATTTTTTTTTAATTTTTCGAAAATTGAAAACTCTTCCTGGCTTCCAGTCCCATTATTTTTGTACGGTAGTAGGTTCTAGGAGATTATTATTTCATAATCTACCAACGTGAGGAACGGCGTACATGATTATTTTGTCGGAATAGCTCATCTTCAGATGAAAAATTATTATTATTATTACAGTCATTTGCACCACCAAGAATTGACGGCTTAGTGACTAAAGTTATTTTTTCATATAGCAACATCGTTCTGAGTACTTATGTTTCATGCTGGGTCGAATGACCCCCCAAAATTGTTATATGGGCTTGTAGTCTACAAATTTTCATGTAAACTAAATCATTTACACGAGATATTTCGTAAAAATCTAAGCAACTCACTTTGAATTCAAACGTCTCTTCAAGCTGGCACGCGAACTTTCTTCGGGCTCGGGAGAGTCGAACGCTCGGTCAGTGTCAGAAAGCGAGTTGGCGAAGGGCCGGCGAAAGTAACACTAACCCTTGCGACCACTTGCTGCGCTCAACACGTGTCTCAGTCGGGCGAGCGGATCGGAGCGATGGATTCGACAGGCGCCTATCTCGCCCCGACACGGATGTCAAGTTCAGGGCTGCTTCGCGGTTTCGCGCGCGACTCGGAAAATCATAACGCAAACGGAATCGAGTTATCTATCTTTCGATGCGGAATAATCGTAGCGACGCGTCTTAATTTTTTTTCGAATGTTCTTCGAGTCGTGATTGACATGTGTTCGTGAATGGGGCACGAAGGATAAACGAAAGTTGTTTATGATAGTGCCACGTTCAGGGTGCTAAAATAAGTTGAACACTTATTTTCTATGCTTTATTTTCCAGCATGAAAAGGAAAGCTATGTAACATTTTGTTAGCTCTGCTCACCTGGATGGCACAAAGACACTACAGCCTCAGAAAACACTTTAATAAATATAATATATGAATACAAAACAGACTCTCTGCCACGATCTAAGTTAAGTTCGCCTGTTCGTCGAAAAAGTCCCTTGCTAAGCAACCAAAAATTTGATATCAATCTGTGGGGTAATAGATAGATACATAAGAGATGAGGTACTACATAGAAATATAATACACTGCGCGGCAAAATTAACGTATAATCCTTAAAATCGAAAAATTGACGTTATACATTTTTTCAAGCCTCACGTCAGTGGATTAAAATTATTATTTGGAATATCTTGAATATGTTGTTACATATTGTGAGATTCAGAAAGCACAAGAAATAAAAATACTACACTAGAAAAAAATACTAAAAATTTTATTTTTCGAAATGGAAATTTAACAAAAAATTACAAAACCTAATAACGTGTATTGCCTCCCCTTGCCCTGATTTCTGCTGCACATCTCTAGGTATACTTGAAATTAGGTTTCTGAGTGCATCTTGGTTCGTCTGATCCCATTTTTCCATCTGCCTTAATGAAAGTTCATCTAAGTTCCTAGGTGGAGGCATTAAGGCTCTAACTCTACGACCCATAATGTCCCACAAATGTTCAATCGGGTTAAGGTCAGGACTTCTCGCGGACCAACGTAAAGTT
Source organism: Chrysolina oricalcia (assembly GCA_944452925.2). NCBI lineage: Eukaryota > Metazoa > Arthropoda > Insecta > Coleoptera > Chrysomelidae > Chrysolina > Chrysolina oricalcia. Next base: position 20,037,933 of record OX101817.2, on the reverse strand, counting down.
GCAATTTCGACTTCCTGGAGGTAATTTTGTACTACTCTAGCCACATGCGGACGTGCATTATCATGCATTATAAAAAGTTTTCTCTTACAAAGGGGGCATATGGTATCACATGCGGTTGAAAATGTCTGTGATGTATCTGACAGCTGTCAGACGACCTTCCTGAATTACAACCAACTCCGTGCAGGCCTCCACACTAATGCCAGCCCATACCATAACAGATCCTCCACCATAGCTGACCGTTCCGACAATGTTGCACTGGGCGTATCGCTCACCAAGACTTCGATATACTCTCCTACGGCGGTCATCACTAAAAAGACAAAATCTTGACTCGTCGCTAAACAAGACATTGCCCCATTCACGATCACCCCAGTTTTGGTGATCTTGTGCAAACTGACGACGCTGACTTCGAACCGCAAACCTTCTGGGGGCCAGTTGCGGCTCTATAGGGATTAAGATCGACTTTTACCAACTTTATTCGAACTGTATCTTGACTAAGACGGTAATTATACCTACGAGAAAAATCTTGCTGCAGTGCAGTGCTTGTAATAAATCGACTTCGTAAGGCAGTCAAACGCAAAAATCTATCTTGGTTCGCCGTTGTCACCCTTGGTCGTCCTTGTCCAGGTCTTCTTTGGTTACTATCGGTCTCCCGAAATCGTACCAGTGCTCTGGATACAGTAAATTGTGCCACCCCAAGTCGAAGAGCCACTTGAACTTGTGGCAACTTCCACCATTGCCATGGCACCAGCACATTCCACCGGCGATAGATTTCTGTTCTCACGTACGTTCTGTGCCATTTCACCTTACTAAACCTAATTATTGCTAATACAAGTGTACAAAGCTAAGTAAACCATGGACGTATAATATCGTATAAATACAGATGGACTCAGCATTGCCATACCTACGACACGGAGTGATTTGAAGTCGCTCTGTTTTTAGGCGCGCGGGCTGCGGGGAAGAGAGAAGGTAGCGATAGACTGTGACCTTCCCACAACAGACAGGAGCTCACGCATTTGCTGAAAATAGGGTTCAATCACAAGAAAAAAATGCTGAATTTGAAATAATGATGAAAATATCAAGGAAAGTGTTAGAATATAATCTGATGGGACTTCGTGAGATAGAAAAACTCATTTGACATACCTGATGTCATAAAAAACTTCATTGACTCGGATAGTATCGATCCTTAGAAAATTAGGTTCACAAATTTTTCAAAAAAAAAGACTTTTAAGACTTTCGTTTTCAATTAATGGAAAGCTGGAGACAGTCAACTGAAAAAAAAAAATAAAAATGCATTTACTAGAAAATGGTAATTTATATATTCAATAAATACATGTTCTTATACATATTAAAATAAATGAATATTGTGAAGAATAAATATTCCCTAAGAAATTTTCAGCGCATATTATTCAAATTCAGAAACACGAAATTTTAATGTATTTACGACAATATGCAAACAAAACTCACAATACAGATAATCAAACTAACATTTTTTTCTAGAAGATATCAAAAATCAAGTACGTGCAGAGTTTCACAAAAACAACAATAAAATACTAATGAAGAATTTGTTTTCTATTCTGAAATGATTTGCTAATTTCTTGAGCTCCCTCCTCGAGCAATGATAACTGCCTCTTATACTCAATATCAGAGTCCTTATTCAATTATGTCTCCCAAATTCACTAAACTGTCCCTCAGCTCATTCAAATTAACTTTGGGCTGCTGCAGGGCACTAATTCATCTCCCAAGAATATCATATATATGTTCGATGGGGTTCGTATCAGGACTTCTCGCGGGCAAGATCGCTTGGAAATACTGGCGGGCCGTGTGGTCTCGTATGGTCGTGCAATCATATGAATTCTTCACCATTGAATGGAGCAAAAGAACAGACAACATGGGGTTCAGGAATTTCTGATACATACTCTTGTCAAATTCGCTTCATAAATGACTACCAGTTTCATACGTGCCTCCAAATTCATACAACTCCAAATCATTACCGATCCTCCGCCAAAAGCAATGATTTACAGAGTGTTACATTGATTGTAGCGTTCACCTAAACGTCTGTAGACCCGCATTCGTATGTTATTGATCATGGAACAGAATATTGAAGAGCACTCGACATCATTCAGCCTCCCGCCAATGAGGGTGTGCACGAGCAAAGTCAAGCCGTGATCTGCAATGTTCTGCAGTCAATGAAGACCTTGTTGCTGCCTTGCATGGCAACAAGTTGTGTTACCTTAAACTTTGCTTTAAGATATCTTAGATTACTAGACTAGATTAGATTAGCTTAGATTCATTTTTGGCTTCCGCGCTAAAAACCTTTACACTGCGACCATTTCAGACATATTGTGTGTGCCCTTCGAAATCGTTTTGAGCCCTTGCAATGTTAAAGTGCGTGTACTGATGTAAAGCAGCATTTGAAAATTCTCATCATTATTATTATTATCATATTGATATCACGGAATTCTGGTATTGTCGTCAGTTCTTGATGTGTGTGCTAAATTTAGGATTATTCAGAGGATTGGAAGTGGGTGGAAATTGAGTTTAAAATTTCTCATTATTATTATTATTAATAAAACAATAATTTAATAAAATTCTTATATTATCGTCGGTCCTTGGTAAGTATGCCAAATTTAAAAATTTTCGGGTGATTAAAAGTGGGTGGATATTGAATAAAATATTCAGGTCATTATCATTATCAAACTTTTATAATTAAGTCCTTGTATTGCAATCGGTTAATGAGTGCCCAATTTCAGATCATAAGGACGATTGATATCAAATTGGAAAATTCTCATCATTATTATTATTATTAGGTGCGTTATTATCATAAAATTTTTGTATTGTCGTTGGTTCTGGAAATTTTTGAAAAATTTTAGATAATTCGGAGGATTAATAAAGGGTGAAAGTTGAATTTGAAATTCCAATTATTATTATTATCATTATTTTTATTACATTAATAGTAGAAAATTCTTGTATTATCGTCGGTCCTTGATATGTGGCCAAATTTCAGATTATGATAATTGGAAGTGGGTGGAAATAGAATTGAAAAATTCACATCATCATTATTATTATTATTAGTGGAATCGAGTTTCTTCAAGAAAATCGTCTGTATGGAGGAACTTAAAAACTAAAACCTTATCTGAATAAAAAATTTTATCCAAATCTTTAAAGCTGTTTCCGAGATAGCCAAAATAAATATATCAATATACAAGAATTGCTTTTAAAGATATTAGATAGATTAGATAGATTTGATACTGCTACCAACTAATACTACTCACTTTTTCTTTAGAAAAATCACGGGATTCTGTCCTGTTTTTCAAACCAGAAAATATGAAATTGACCTAAATAATATTATCTGTCAGATCGTCAGTATTTCAAAGCCAATCAACCTGAAGTGGATGAAAACTGAGTTGCGAAATTTGAGTTAATAATTTTTACTATGCTCAATTTGTCCTCACCTCTTCAGTGGGGGACTTGAGTTATCAACAATTTCTTCAGAATCTGTACCTGGCGGTGTTTCAGTGGTGTTTCAGCTGACGATTTTTTCTTGCTGAAATCGTTCAATCTGAAAATATGTAATATATTGTTTTTTTTTATACAAATCTCTGTTATTATTTGAAATAAATAATAGAAAATAACAATTCTGACGGCTGATAATAATTACCCTGAAGTTGAAGCAGCTGAATTTCTTGGGATATAGCATTCATCATATATTATAATAAAGGAAGAACCCTTTTCTTCAAAAATATTCTTCCACTTGGGTTAATCTTGAATGCTGCGTCTTTGAAATAAATGGAACAAATCCTAACAGACTTTGGAACACATTCAGTTGAACATTTCATCACCAACTCTTTCAACCAAGCTAAACCTAAAGATAAATCAAAATTTCAATAGACATTTCTTGGACTTTTTGGCAACTTTTTTGTTTTAATGCATCATCCAAAAAACTTATGAAGTTAATTAAATGTTTCGTGGGGTATCTATTTCATTATCTCCACATGTAAAGGTTTGAATTCACGTATTTCATTTTATTCGGCAAAAGCAGATTGATACCCACTGTAACGCCTATGGTACTTACGAATGAAATCTGATATTCGGGTTCGAACACATGGATTGTTTGCAAACCCAAGATTGCACCATTATGATTCTCTTACTATTGCACTGCCACTATATATCACGAATGAGTTCAAAAACCACTATTTCAGCAATAATCCCACCAGGTTTCCTTGATAGGGGGGTTATGAAATGTCATCGATTTGGTCGGGCATATTGTTTTCGTCATTGGAGGGAAATTAGGGTGGCTATCCTGAAATTGGACGCGCCAAATTTGAATTACACTAAAATATCCCATTTTGTTGGATTGAATTCGAAACCAATCGGTGGGAGTAAATTGAAAAACGTGCAAGTGATTAAAACATATTTGTGTTATATTCTATTCTTGGTGCATTTCATAGCACCAAGAATAGAATATAATGAACAAACCATTATTTGATGGTAAACGATCGGCCATGGGTACAGATTCTAGCAAGTATGTATACCACAGTGGACAAACCAGATTTTTACCAACACGTCTTGGTAGGAATAACTAAAAACGAACAACAACATTATATCGTAATGTCATACCAAAAATAATATTGGCTTTCAACAGTTTCTATCCAAAATCAAATCGAGTTCTGTTTCTCAATAGAACAGTTTAATCTCACCGTTTTTCCTAAGCCTTTGTTTTGTCTTGACTTCTCTTTTATTAAAATGGTTTGAACAAATCCTGGAAAAATCTACCAAAATTGATTCCATAGCTGCTTTACTGTTTTATTCTTGAGGAATATCTGGAACGACACTGTATCATCATGGTATGATGTAGGAGTATTGTTACAATATCAAACAAGTAATTAACAACTACAAAATACAAGAAATGCATATGATTTTATTGTGATTCATTCGAGCCACGGGCTTTAGTAACTTTATTTATTCGCATATTGACATAAATATAACCAAAATTACCAATTTCAGGATAGCCACCTTAATTTCCCTCCAATGACGTATTCTCTCCCTTTCCTCAGTCTTCTCCTTGTCTAAATGCTCACTTATTTCATAACCCCTTCCTATCATAAGAACCCTGAATCCCACAAAAAATCAATGACTGATCATGACAGAACTGTCAGAAGTTTACTTTATGGACAACATAAACATTGATATTCGACAGCGTTACAAACTTCCAGATACAATAATTTCTTCACAACCATTTGAAGACGCAAGAAATGATTTTTTTCGATAGTTTGGTTTTTTAAACTTGTAAGTAATACAGGTTTGAGTTGCGTGATAATGTCACCATCACCATTCTTCATTCTTCGATTGTAATCGGATGAAATACGTATAGTGACACAATTTTGTATATGATAAAGACTTATTACCTACGCGATGTGGCAACGCCAAACTCAATATCATGACTACAGATTATGGAAAACACGACTTCAAACCAGGATGTCAACAGCTTGGTCCAGTACAATACTTTATAGGTCCATGAAGTAAACCACATAAATGATATAATTTCACTTGTATAGATTTTTGTTTTACTTATCATTTTCTCATTATTGTAAAGTAATACTGTTTTCAAGGTAAGGGTGCCCTAAAAAATTGAAAAGATATATGCAGAAATAATGTTGATCCATTATCGTCGGTTCAAATATTTCAAATATTTATCAAGGCAATTTTTCGATTTTTAGTATTATGCGTTAATTTTGCGGCGCAGTGTAGTTATATTTCTATGAGTACTGCAAACAAACCCGCTCAGCGAACGGCAATTCAGCCAGATTCAGCACTAGTCGATCTCAATAAAGTCCTTGAAAGACAAAGAGAAAGTCATGACAACATTTACAGACATCGAGGGTGTCTTCAACGATGCATCCCTTACAGCCGTATGCATAGTCAATCGCCAGCGACTCGCCAGAGTTTCGCCGTTCGCTACACAAGGTTTATAATACACGGTCAACCTCCAAAAAAGTGACAACTACGCGATAAGTCACATTTTGGCGAAACGCTGGCGATGTACCACTTTTTTGGAGCTCGACTGTACAGAAATTACTCATGCAGTGTTGTCACAAGTTACGTTCTCAGAGTGCAGAAGAGATTATGGTGGGTATTCAGTTTTTGTTGGTTTGTTTTGGTTGTATACATATTGCACATCGAATACATACGGCGTCTGCGTGTATGTGGATGCAAATCGAATCATCCTAGGATATAACCCGTTTCCTCCAGATAATTCAATTGAGAATTGAGTACCCTATTTGTACTACGTACTGGCATTTGATATGCACTGGCAATCGTGCAGGTCCGTATGCCACCTATCAAAAACAACGTATTTTGATTTATGTCGTCAATCGATACCTGTTGCAGAAAGAGCCTTATTTTTTTTCTTTGTTGTTTTGGCATTGACTGCTATGGTCATTGCCCATGTGTTCTGGGTAGGCCTTGTTAATAACTCCGTCCACTTTTCGATCGAATTTCAATAATTTCAATCAATTAGACCTTAATTTCGTGTTTTCAGAGCAATAAAGTTTCAATGTTTATTAGACTCTGATGATTCATTTTCATACTGGAAGCTCATTTGAAATAAACCATCGTCTGCTATGATTTTCTTATAATATGTTTAGTAAATTTGTATTATTTTATCGCCACTTCTTAGGTAGTATTGCGACTAGCTGCAGATTGTCCATTGTTCTTGTTTTCGTTGCTTTTTCTTTATTATGCCTTTATGTGCATAAATCTTCTTACTTTCTTTTCAGCGCACAAGAAATATATCAATAAATAATACTGAAGATAATATAACGTCTGATATAAACGCATTCTGTACTTTTGTTGGTAAAAAACAAAAACAAAGCAGAGCTGTTACTGATGGCTTTCATTACAATAATCAAATAAGTACTGAGCACCCTGCTGAGGCTTTTGGAAAGTATTTTCATTCAACCTATAGCCAACAAAAATCCATATATAATGTTGATATTGATGTTGAACCTCTAGGCAATGACATGTTTATCCTTGATTCGATAAATGAGGATGATTTCAAAAAGTCATTAAAGAAACTGAAACCGAAAAAATCTGCTGGTGTAGACAATATTCCTCCATATATACTGAAAGGTTGCGCGGAATGGCTGACAGTTCTATTGTATATTTACAATTTAGCCATAAAAACAGAGAGTTTTCCCAAGGTGTGGAAAACTGCAATATGCGTTCCGATACATAAAGGGGGAGATAAAACAAATGTGGAGAACTACAGAGGCATTTCTATATTATCATCACCGGCCAAATTATTTGAGCACATTATATACAATAAATTTTACCAGCATGTTCAAAGTAGCATTGGAGAATGTCAACATGGATTTATGAACAAAAAATCTATCAACACCAATTTATTTCTGTTTACAAATGAGGTATATAATGTTTTTGAAAACAAAAATCAATTGGACACAATTTTCACAGATTTTTTGAAAGCCCTTGATATCTAAGCTTTTATATAAACTGGGAAAATTCGGTATAAAACACGGAGTCATCAGGAGTTATCTCAAAAACAGGAATTTCTTTGTGAAATAATGGAGTTTACTCTAATGAATATAACATCAATTCTGGAGTGCCACAGGGGTCAAACCTGGGTCCACTGTTTTTTATATTATTTATAAATGATCTACTGTTCTGTTTGGAATCTTCGAAGGTTCTTCTCTTTGCGGATGACCTCAAGTTCTACAAAGAAATTAAATCAGGGATTGTGTAGCACTTCAGAAAGACATTTATAGGGTACATGAATGGAGCATTATTAACAAATTATATTTTAATATAGAAAAATGCCATATTGTCTTATTTACTTTAAAAAAAGACTCAATTATATTCGATTATCAAATGTACAACATAAGTTTGAAGAGGAAAGAGGAAGTTAAATATCTAGGAGTACGTTTTGATAACACTTTATCTTACTCGAGGCACTTCGAGGACATAAGCAGAAAAGCTAATCGAACTCTTGGATTCATTATCGGCTTTTGTAGCGAGCGGCGAAACACTGGCGAGTCGCTGGAATTGACTATGCATACGACTGTTAGTGTGCCAGTAGATAAACGTCAACTTAACAATTGGGTCATTATATCAGCAATTTGCGAAATAACACACCTGTAGTACTGAACGGGATAGAAATTCGTTTTGTCCAAGACGTAAAATACTTTGACTATAAGTTAACATGGAACCAACATCTACAAAATTGTAGAAAAAAGTACAGCAGCCTTCAATCTGTGCAGAAGAATGTTCGGAAAAAAAGAAAAATAACTACGTTACTCTGTGCCAGAGTTATCAGACCCATGATCACATACGGATCGGTGGTATAATGGCCAGATACCAAGCACATAGGAGTGATTCGACGGCTCGGAGGATTGCAAATACAAACATGTCTGATTGCCACCGAGGCCATGAGAACCACTCCAACAGCCGCACTAGAAGTATTGCCCAACTTGCCTCTTCTACACGTATACATTCAAGGCATATCAAGTCAGTCACCAGCAGGTTGCTTAGAGAACAAGCATTCATAAGTTATATGCACGTGGGAGACTACATACAACAAGTTATACGAAGAGTTCGAAAACAACCTCGTTATAAGAATGCCATCAGATGGCATACCTACTTCCCAGATATAGCTTTGATAAAAACTTTAAAACAAGTGTAACGGACAGGAATACGTGGAAATCGCACACGGTCAAAAACTGACTGATTTATGGAACCAAGCCGGCACTAAACCATGTCCAATTGATATTGTTGCTTCGATACAAGCATAGTACAAAGTGACCAAAATATGTCTATCAACCATTTTACTTGGTTCGTATACTTTGTGGACTTAGTTTTTTGCACGTTTCATTAATGTGGTTTTACCATGAACAGTTTTCTGTTATTTGTATTTGTCATTTTCAAAGATCAAAAATTGATGCATCATCCGCATACATTACACAATGTTGGCTTTCAAAATCATTTACATAAAGTAAGTATAACAGCAGTACAAAACCATGGGGAATACCAACGGAGCTTGGTAATCTTTTTGACCTGTAGTCATCTACTTGAATATAATGTACTCCATCCTTAAGATAACTGCTGAACCACTTATAAGAAATTCTTCTAAAACCATAATTCTTTAACTTATCGAACAATATATTGTGATTGATTAGGTAGGAAGATTTACTTAGATAAAGAAAGATACCCAATACTTCATTGCCTTTTCAAGTTCTTCGTCAATTGTGTTCAGAAGCCTAATCATTGCACTGATTGTAGATTCACCTTTCTGAAAACCATGCTGGTCAAAGTAGGTTGAATTCTAAAATTTTCGACTTCAGAGTGGTACTACCTCATTTATAGATAGGTATAATTATGGCAACTTTTGAGTGTTGTTGGGACTATACTTTCCTTGAAATACTATTGAGGAACATTTTTTCAATAAATTTTTAGATAATTCGTAATAATATTTATGATTTCCGGTTCAGTAGCAGGTTTAAGGAGGAATGTGTGGTTATTTGTAGTTGTCATAGTTGTATTTATTATGCTTCATCATCTTTGGTTTTCAGTAGGTTGCTACGTATATTGCAAAAACAACCCACAAAGTAGTTAGAAATCAATTTTAGATCATCCGACACTTGGCTATCTACATTTAGCCAAAGTTTTAGCTTTATTTTGATATTTTTTTTCTCTTAATCATGTTCCAGGCGGCCTTTGATTCATTTTCAGAGGTCATTACGATATTGTTATTGTGCATTCGTTCAGCTGCATCTAATAGTTGGGTATATATTTTTTATATTGTTTGTAGTAAGAAGTTGCTGTTGCATTTTGAGTTAGTCATTTAATACAATTTTTTTCAAGTTTTATCCCGATACTATTAAACCCCTGGTTAACCAAGGTTTCCTTTTATTTCTTTGTGGCCTATTTGACATTGTTTTTGCAGGACACGATAATTCAAAATAATCATCAAGTATCTGGGCAAATTTGTCGAATTTTGAATTTGCATCATGGTTTGCAGTATAAATGTTTTGCTTAATTTCATTATTTAATAGTGACTCAAACTGGATAATATTGCTCTCGTTAAATATATCCTTGTGAGTTTTTGCATTTTATTGTTTTCATTATGTGCAAAATTTATATCTGGATATAATTTGAGCAAAGTGATCGCTGAAATGATTATTGAATACTGGTATCAAAACTGCCCTTTTCATTGTTGACACATACATTATCTATACAAGATATACCACGAGTTTGTACATATACAGTTAGTGATATACGCAGTACGATGCAAGCTATCAGTCAGGTTGGTTCGATCACAGTACAGTGCTAAAGAACCAGTAAGATCATTTCAATCAAATCTTGGTTTGGATTTTATTTTTTGTATTTAGGGGCGTGACCAACTCGTGGGATCAGCATTACAGTTGCGCAGTAAAATGACAGAGATGATACAGAGTTGCCGGCGCATTACCAAAGATTCGAGTATTAATAAATCACCATATTGAAGAACTGTCATTGGACAGATGGACTAATTCAGGATATCTCTAACCCATGACATCAGTCAAATCAATCAATACTCCATATGGGTATATTTGGTTATGCATAGTCATTGATAAAAGTATTGTGATTCCATCCAAATTTCGGGTTTGTTGAAATATTGTAGGATTTTTTTATTTGACATTTGGCAACAGTGTACTAAAAATTCATTAGTATTTGACGATTTCGTTTATTGTTTATACATTTTGGAAATTGGAAGTGAGGGAAATCCAGTATTCATTATTCAACTACCCAACAGTTTGTTGTAGTGTTCGGTATAATTGAATTTGTGTAAAGAGTGTGGTTATTGTGTGATTGCCATTAGATCAGATATAAACATGAGTTAGAAAGGAGTAGATGTTAGGAAAACAAACCATAGATGTGTATCATGTGCAAAGAATTCCAAACACGACCCGAATTTGAGTTTTTTCAGATTTCCCAAGAAACAAGAAAGGAAATAATGTAATATACCAATGAATGCTTTATAATTTGTTTTACTACAGATTCGGCACTGTTATTATTTCTAAATGATTTTTTACCTTAATGTTGGGTAATAAATTAATACCCGTATGGGTTCTGTAAAGTAAATAGTCACATCAAATGAAAAGTTTATGTTTGTTAATTTTGTGTCTCATTTTCAAAGCTGAAATTTATAATTTTGTATTTAGTTGAAAGCAGTATGGGAAAATCACTAACTTTCCTAAAATTGTGTAACATTACCATTCGAATGCAGATAGAGATTTCAAACATACATCATTTTTAACAAAAGCTAAAAGCAACATACAAAAACATTTAGGTAATTGAACAATTTTCAAGTTGTAATGAAATCATTACCAGGACTGAAAAAACTCTTACAAGTTTTCAAATCGTTATATCCTTTCTTTCGAAATTATTTGGGAAGACTAATTATGAACTTTTCGCATTTTAGTGTTTGAAATATCTAGTTTCAATCAAAATAGCATATGACACCTTTATTCTCTCACCTTTCTGAGTCATTGTATAGATAAATAAAAATCGAATTCGATTTTATGTGGAGCAGTATAAAAAGATTCATGTGTCAAGCAGTGTATAAAAACCCTAGGAAGACGTCGCCATATTTGCGCGTGGGATCAAGCGCAGTAAAAACTTCATACCATCAACATCAAAGTGCCGACACCAAAGTGCAACTACTGTTTCTTTTAAGCACTGTACTGCGGTTCGATTAGCTGAGTCAACATAAAAGTCTTACATTAAAGTCACCGCATAAGATTAATTTGTATTTGCAAAATTTTTTGAGGCACAGTTTTATGGTTTCCTGTTACTTAATTATGAAGTCAGTATCAGTATCGTTAAACTTGAGCCGTGGTGGTCGGTTGGTAGTGCGTTCGCCTCGCATGCGTGGGGTCGTGGGTTCGATCCACCGATTCACCGGTCTCGTGCATGGCATCACACGTTAAAATGTAAGAGCTGCGTCTTCCCTAGCTCACACAAGTCTCTCGAAGACTTCTGAGGGTTGCGCGTAGGGGTGCAATCGGTTGACGGAATTAACAATTTTAACAATTTTAATAATTTTAACTTACATTTTATACCAACACAATCGAAAACTTCTTCTTCTAGTGAATTTCGCATCATTTTAATTTGTTCATATTGTTTGTTGGTAAAAATTGCTACCTCTCCATGAATTTTATTTTTCCTACAATACGAGGTTGTTAGATTTAAATCTTTTACATAATTGAGGCAATTTGATCAGACTTGCACAAGTGCTCACTTACACGTAGAGTATCTACTTTGAATTCATCTAAAAACAGAGTTAATCTCGTAGTTTTATTACTGATGCTTTGAATATTTTGCTGTACAATATTTATTTTCTTTATGGTTTTAGTTATGTTCCTTCGTATGCTATTCTTATGGTTATATCTACTTGTAGTGTGATTGTGATCTGAAGACAGTGTGTTTTACGTGATCATAAGGTTATGCTGAGCTCTCAATTGATTTGTTTTCAGAAATACATTTTCGAGAATATTCAGCAACCGACAAAATTGATGAGTAACCACTGATTGGAAGTAAAATCATAACATACTATATACAGTTTTCGAAAGGTTTATTGAAAACAATTTAAATTTTTTTTTTTTAATGAGTTTTCATATTTTTTATTATAAATTATGATAGAGACTGATATCTTTTTGAGTTCAACCGTATAAAATGTTGTACATTTCCTTCATAATTACGGCGAGAATAATAAATTATTCTTCAATTGAATTAAGTATTTTTCATGTTCAGTTAACAAGCCGTTAGTATATATAGATGTGTATACGATTCTTCAGACGGATGTTTTTGAAAAATTACTTAATTATAAGAGAGCTCCAGAAACAAGACGAGATAACCCAGTTCGCCCAGTTACTTACTACATTTTGTGGATGAAAACTAAAATGCTGCGAGGACCATTTACTACTGAAAGAAAGAAGATAATTTTCAATTAGTTCCAATCCTTGTCATGTGAACAAGAGCTAGGCTAAGTTATAAAACTGTTTGTAAATGAGTTGAAAACACATTCCATTAAACGCAAGCTATGTGATTTTCAGGACTACCTCATGGTAAGACGTCATCCACAAAATTTGCCTTTCATCTGTGTCTATCATACCCATCTATACCTTACTGGTCAAGTTTCTGATTTTTGATTTATTTGTGATCGTGCCCCATGAAAATTATATCAAAGACAAAATATACTTTGAGTATCAGAAGTTCTATAGCTAATCGAATAAGCTTCACCAACAGAAATAAAAATTAAAATATTAGTAGTAGTAATAGTGGTAGTAGTTCTTGGGGAGACCACTGCCGCAGCCAGGCAAGTAGGCCCTCATGGACCCCTTTTGACATCCTCATGTTTTCAACTTATCGACATTCCTCCTCCTAATCTTCCTTTTCGAACCTTCGTGAATGAAGGTGAATATGTCCGTCTACCCAAGTCGGTTAGTTCTTCTTGTTGGAGTTTCTCAACTCCGATGATTCCAAATCTTAGCCTTCCATACGCCTCACACTCGCCGAGGAAGTGAGATGAGAATAAGGTGATTTGTACTTTCGTGTAAGAATCCTTAATTTTCAACGACTGAAATGTGCCTTGTTGAAGTATGGTCCCCATTACATTAATAATAATAAGATAATTTTCCTTTACACCTTGCAAATATAAATCTTACAAACGTACATAAATATATACATAAAAAAATTAAATAACTGTCACAATCACAACAATATAAATTCATACATTAGTCATTGACTGAATAAAAATGTTTATTAATGAGGAGCAATTTCTACTTTTTCCTAAAGTTTTGGAGAGTTGAACAACATTTATTTTTAACTCATTTGGAAATCTGTTGAAAGAAATCAAACCAGCACTTTCAGGAGATCGTTATGAGATTGAATGCCTAGTTTGCGGAATATGAAAATTAGCTTTGTACCTAGTGTTTTTATCATGAATTTATGATTTTTTGATAAATTGATCTTTATTATTGAAAATATAACTGCATAATTCAAATATAAAGTGAAGGTAATGTTAGGATATTACAACTATGCTGTCTTGAAACACCAGAGATAGTTCTGATTATTCGTTTTTGTACAAGAAAAACGTCATCTGCATGTGCGGACCAACCCCAAAAACACCATATCCCAGCCGTGATACCACCTGTACATAGTAAATGTTGAGTGTTTGTTTTGTATTCATGACTTTCCTTGAGTTTCGAGTAAGTAATTATGAGAATTAAGATTTTTGACCAACTTATCAAAGTGAGTTTTCCAAATTAACGTACTGTCAAAATGGATACCTAGAATTTGAACACTTGTACAATTTTGAGCCACTTGATTATCACTAATTTCGATATACAGTTCTGGGAAAGACCTTTGGTAATTCTGGAATCTAAGGAAGTCTGTCTTTTCAGAATTTAAATAGAGTTAGCCAAAAACCATACATTCAACTTTTGGAAAATGTCACTACACTGTTTTTGTAGTGAAATATCATTTTTTGAGATACAATCATTGATGTATCATCAGCGTATATGGTGAATGCATATAATGACACGTTTAAGTCATTTAAATATAAAATAAATAGTATTAGTCCCAACACTGAGCCCTGTGGTACTTCAAGGAAAATGTTAGTTGCTGAGGATTGCGGTGGTATCTATTTTCCTTTTACTCTTCCAAAGTGAAAGTAGGAGAGGAAATATGATTCATGAATGTACAGTTATAAAATAATATTCTCGATATTAAATAAAAACTCACTTTTTCAACATTTCACTTGCTTTCGTACTAGACCCACTGATTTTTCCTGAAGTACGCCAATGTGATTATAACAGATAACAGATACAAAGCGCATGTCCTATGGCCACCAGTCAATTTCGTAATTGGATCAATTTCAATAATATGGTATTGGCAGTCTAGTTTAAAGGTTAAGTCGGTGGATTTAGCTAATTCGAAATTATAAAAAATCATTACTGTGGCCCTTCTATGCCTTCGTACTAATGTAAGTTGTCGCGTACATACAAAGTCCATGGTATGAACGGTGTGTTATCATCTAAGGTTAGTTCCTTGATCGGAGGTTATAAAACATTTCCAATCCTGGTATGAGAAATATCATCCAGTCTAGCCGCAGAAAACTGTATTACCTTGTCGTCCAGTCAACCAAAATGTTTATTCAACGAAAGAGAAAAGAAAGGATGTTGTCCGTAGTTCCCACATTACCGAAGCTATTGTGTGTTACGGCCAAGGCAAGCTTGGAAAAGCGAAACATACTCGTAATAACCATGTTACGACATAAGCAATGAAAAAATATTATCGAAAAGAGTGCCGTAAAGGTAAAGAAATTTTGTCGATAACATTTTATTTCTATAATCAAGTTGCGGTCACTGATATTTCGTTTTTATGATAAACGAATTTTCCACGAACTTAGCAGGCCTTGTGCAAAAGGTGCAGTTCAAAGACTAAGATCTGTTAAAAAGGGAATTGAAATGGGGTACCACAAGAGTGTGTTCTGGTACTAATGCTGTTTTATTGTATATAAATGTTTCGGCGGATTTATCTATTGGTGGATAATGCACAAATTTTACAGACGATACGTCCATACTTTGACATCATAAAAGCAAATAACTTTATTGTTTTCGGACAAAAAATATCTGCTTTGTAAAATTCATATTTTTGTATTTCAAATTTTTTTTCAAATGGCAACTTGGTGGATCGTTAGGAAAAAAGAGTATTTTGTTAGGCTTCCAACAAATATCCGTTAAAAAAGAAAACTTGAGATCTTTTTTGAAATAAAGCATTTTCTTCGATTATAATAACATTTAAATGCATGCAGTAATCTGCGACCAATTAACAGCTGATAAAGAAAAATCTTATTACAAAAACTAGTAACGAGTCTCCTTGCACACATTTCATTATCAACAAGTTTTTTAAACAACGTACACAGTAGTTATGTACCTAATTTACTTTTGCAGAAGCAAGGAAAAATAACAGTTGCGTTGGTACTCTACGAGGGTTACTACTAAAGTTTTGAGGTAGACAAATGAAAACAAATATTTATAATCGGAAATGGCTCTACAGTTTTTGAAAATATTCTTCATTAAGATCAAAAAACACTTTTACATGCATTTGAACCAATTTTTGAAGCACTTTTTCCATTCCGATCCGATTGAAGTACCTCTAAACATGTGATTTGAACGCCAGCCAACCGCTTCTTCAGGCGTCAAAAAACGTTGACTTTGCAATTTATTTTTGATCTGCAGGATTAAAAATAAATCATTGGGTGTCTAACAAAGACTACGGCGGATGACCTATAAGTTCGATGTTTTGACTGCTCATAAACGTTTTAGTTTGAACTAATGTGTGAGAGTTGCGATTGGTTTCCCTGATTTTTTCGAACACTTCTGGCAAACAAATAATGGTGTACCATTCAGAATTGGCCGTTCTATGTTGCTCTAACGGAACTGTGGCGACATGTCCAGTTATTCCGAAAAACAGGGACCATTAGTTTCGAAGTGCTTGGTGCGCGAACAATTTTGTTGGATTTGGCTCGTCTTGAAATACCAATACAGTGGATTGTTGTTTAGTTTCACGTTCATATGCATAGATCCATGCTAGGTCGCCTGTCACAATCTCATAGACGACTTTGGAAGCACCGCGATTGAATTTTTTCAACATTTCTTTGCACCAATCGACACGAGCAAATTATGCAATATCCAACGCGAACAAATCTTCATGCAATATTGAATGTATGGTAGTGGAACTGATACCCAAGTATGCCTCAATCTCACGGTATGTCACATGACGATCTTATAATATCAGTTCACGCAAAAAAGGCAAAGGCAAAAAGGTTTATTTACGTTAAATTTACAATAGAAATATATAACACGGGTACGACAAAGAAATAGATAAAAGTTTAAAAAACACACAGTAAAACTATCACTTTACCACAGGAAAAGGAGGGAATTATGCTGGGTTTTTGGAGTGGGGTATATACCTGCCCTGCTGAGGCCTTCAGCGGGCGGGAGACACCGTACTCGTTCCTGCGTTGAAGGCCTACGATGGTGGATAGGTTTTCCTCTGCCGTAAGTATTAAGTCGATCTTAGGTTGGAGCTTCCCCGTCTCCTCCAAGTTATACGGGGGTTTTTCTTTGATTATGAGTAAAGCATCAGGCTATTGGATTTCATTATCGGAGGGAGTTTCAGTGGGTGGCTTCCCGGAAAAAGGTAAAAAAACCAGGTTAAGACATTGTTATCTTCATATAAGAGCCTTGGCTCGTCTTTTCATTTTCTGGTTCTAGGTAGTAGTCACTCGCCCTCTCCCACTCGCATCTAACCCCTCTATCCAGAAGGTGTCGAATGTTTTCTGAATATCCAGCAGGACCATAACTGTGTTGAGACCTAGGTGGAAGTCCTCTTTCACATCGTGGACATACCGGGCTACCTGAGCGGACGTGAAGTGCCCTTTTCGGAACCCAAATTGTTCCGCCGGTATGAGTTTGAGCTTCTCCTCTAGGCTCACGAATCTCTTAAGGAGGATTCTATCTACCACCTTGGCTATGGCGCTTAGCAATGATATGGGGTGGTAGCTTTCTATCCTCGCGTCTGGCTTGCCCTTCTTCAGGATTGGGATAATCTCCTGTCTTAAAGTTGGTGGGTATGTCTACCATTTTATTTTGGCGTTGATTATGTGTACTAACTGGACGAGAGACTTCCTCGGGAGATTTTTGAGCAACACTGTGTCTATCTTGTCTACGCCAGCAGCCTTATTTCTAGGGAGCCGTTTTATTGCCTCCAGGACTTCCTCATAGTTGGTGATCAACTTCGTGAGGTCCCTCGTGCAGATCTTAGTGCCATGGTCTTGTTCTAAATTATTTGTCTTTCCTATAAACAGCCTCATGCTCCGGGGTGGAATCGGCACTCGTCTGGAACATGCTCTGATAATACTCAGCGAATAGCTTCGTCTATCCCTGATCTGTCGTTTCCAGAGTCTGGCCATTCTCCACAGCTGGAATCTCTTTATGCCTCCTTCGGATGCGTTTAGACATTCGCCATAGGGAATTGTCGGACGCTTTCAGACTTTAGAGTTTCCTCTTCCAGACTTCGTTTCTGTGTTTTTGAATGTGATCTTTTATTTCTCGTCCTAGGCTCATCATATTTTCTCGATGTACTGGCCTACGGATGTTCTGCCATTTTCGCCTTTTGATGAGCCATAAGATAAAGTCTGGAAGAAGATCTCTATCTTCTCTCTTGGCCCTCTTTTTGGTGGTGACGTCTCTGGCTTCCTGGATGTTCTCCGAGTTTCGGTGTCCACATTTTCACGTTCGATTTGTGGCGTAATTATTGTTTTTGAGTTTAACACTCGCCTGTACTCCTTCCAGTCAGTTGTGGAGTAGTCATACATTACTCTCACCCCCTTAGGGAGTGTTCCACACTTGACTGAGAAGAGCACAGGGTCGTGATCCGAAATAAGCTCGGGGGCCGTTTTGAGTCCAGAGATGCTGAAGACGTTCTTATATACCACCAAATCGAGGGTCGAGGGAGTCAGACCGTTCCACGGAAAGTGCGTATGCTCGCTAGGATAGTCAACGATGACATTGTTATCATGTGAGTAGTCCCAGGGCGTTCTTCCATTCGAGTTGGGCCAGGCGGCACAGTTCCACTCAGGTCTTCTAGCGTTGAAGTCCCCCACCAGCAGCACTTTGTGCCCACTTTGGATGAGATTATCCAAATCCATCGCCTGGAACACGTCTTCTAGAGGGTTGTAAACCACATATACCCTTGTCCCACAGGCAAGCTCTATGCCTGTATGTTCGATCGAGCTTTGCCTCTGTGGCAAGGGTACGTGTGGTATACCCACCTTCACACGAGAATAGTGACACCGCCCCCTGTCACTGCGTTGGGCCTGTCTCTCCTGATGGTAGTGAATCCTCTGATTTGCAGCTTATGCTCCTGCCGAAGCTTCGTCTCGGATAGAAGCATTATATCAATCTTATGCCTTTGGATGAACTCAGCAACAAGTTCGTACTTGTTGCTAATTCCATCCACGATGAGCATGCACACCTTTATGGGCATTTAAAGGCCGTAACCTTGAATATTTTCCATGACCTTCCAGAAGGCCAGGAATTTCTCGTTGCCATCTCGGGCCCTCCTGCGGCCCTCGATAATGTCGTCCATGGCCTGCAATAGGCCTTGGGTGTTCACCAGGTTCTTTACAGTCTGATGCTTCTCCATATAACCACTTACGGCATTGGATAGACCTGGCTTGTCTGGCCCTGTGCAGTATTTGGGATGGGGGTAGGGATTATGGGGAAAGAGCCCTGTGACTTACTGTGGCGGCGTTTTGCTGCTCTCGTAGCTGGCTCTCCTTTTCTCTCCTCCTCTGCTCCCAGATGTTGTTTTCCACAGCAGGGGCTGGCTTAAATTTTGGCTTAAATTTTCTGGAAGTTTATAAGTCAATAAATGTCTTTTTAACAACCACATTGGGTTGTTTCATGCGAGGTTGTTTCGAGACTTCTTTTTTTCATTCCTTTCTTTACCACACATGGAAAACTTCAAAAATTTCAATAGGAGGTTGAATTACAATTTCATTAAGATATCATTTATATATTATTATTGAAACATTCATTTCAGTAGTCCTGTCCATTTCCACGTTCCTTCTTTTCAGATGAGGTTTTTTTGAGACCTATATGCTAAAAGTTTCGCTTCTTCACCACCAATAAAAAATACACTAGTGTTTTACCTATTCTACCACCAAATCACTACTTTCAACACCTCAATACGCGTTTCAGTCAACAAGTGACCATCTTCCTCCAGTGGAATATGATCACTTGGTGACTAAAAAACGTTTCGAGGTATTAAAAAATAGTTTTTTGATGTACGCATTGCTACACCAAAGGTTCCAAACAGTGCAGTGTAAGTACCACCTAAAAAGTTAATTTGTTACCAACTTAATAATGGATTTATTTATGATCGAAATGAAACTTCACTATTGGTAAGTGGTGTTATTTTTCAACAAATGGACTGATGATGGCTCAGTTATAAATCATGCACCAAAGACAAGTGACAGAAAAACATTTCGAGGTATTAAAAATAGTGGTTTGGTTTATTCATTGCTACACCAAAGGTGCCAACAGTGCAGTGCAAGTACCACCCTAAAAGTTCATTTAATACCAACTTAATAATGGATTTATTTATGATGAAAATGAAACTTCACTATTGGTAAATGATGTTATTTCTCAACAAATGGACTACTTATGGCTCAGTTATAAATCATGAGCCAAAGTTGAGCTGTGTGTGTATACTTAGATATATGTAAGGCACTCAGAAGAAATATGATAATTTACAAATAATGCGTCAGCAATAAACTCGTTTGGCACTGACCATAGAAATTTACAGGGTGTCCGGTAAACCTTGTACAATATTGGAACTGGTGATAGAACAAGTCATGACTGTTCAGAATATCGGAATTTCACCTCAATAAAAATATCACCGTTTTCGAGATAATGGGCATTTTAAGAATATCTGGAAAATCGCTACCTAACCTTGGATTTTTGAGTGCCCTGTATACAAATTGAGATGAATTGAAATATCTTTGCTGCTGAAGATTACTAATGAGTGATGCTTTCAGATGCACAGAACAGTTTTTCAGAAAGTGAAAAATTCAAGAAATGAGGGTAAAATGACAGATTTGAGTTTCATCAATTTTTTTTTAAGTTTGATATTATTGTCTGAAACAAACAACCAATTGGAAGTGGACATTCATTTCAAAAGAATGCTCATTTTGTCCAGACTCTACCATGGCATAAAACAAACTATAATTATTTTTGGAGGAAGCGATTTCCATTGAATTAGGCGTGGTTTTATTCTAGGCTTCCTTCAACTTTCATACTTACGCCCAAAAATTATTTTATTTCAATTTTATCAAAATAAAATGTGGAAATGATTATTAATAAAAAAAAAATAGACTGCTTGGTAGCATTAAATAGTATGTCAATAAAATTAACTTTTCATGTACGCCTAATAAAATTATCGAAAAGGAATGTCGATTATCCGACATGGCACCGATTAATACGAATTCTTGTGATAAATGTCGCAATTGTCCAAAATCCAGATTCCAACGAAGTTTCAGAGACCGTCAGATATACAGGGTGTAATCAAATAAGTGCAGCATTTTTTAGGAGGTGAATCCTTGTCGAAAATTAAAAACTTTTCTTACTCCTGTGTTGTGTCCGTAGAAGCAATAGTTTCCTGATGAAAAAATAAAATACAGCATTGTGCATGAACGGATCTTCTTTGATAGAATTGAAAAAATCTAGTAGGTTGCTGTCACATTTTGTTTGAACTTGTGACTTCTATCGTAGTTTTTTGAAAGTATTCCGCTTGTTTCATTCAGTGGTATTTGTTTCTTCATCATGCCGTACACACGTTATACTCCCCGAGAATATGCGCATATGCACAATGCCGCTCAGAGAATCGCTTATTTGGGGTGTATAAAAAAAGGTTTTCTTGAAAAGATGTCGTCTCTGCGTACGAGTGAATGGAAAATAACATTTTTTTAATATTATTCAGTGCGATGTTGAATAATCGTAATTGTGGTTATAGTGTGTGTTGATTCAAAAAAACGTTGAATTAGTATTTACAACTTTACATCTCATTGAATGCTTCTAAGCTGTTGATTCGTTATTACTCATAATTATTTAGTCATTTCATCTTCGTAGGATAAAAATAAAAGACATTACTGACATAGTCTAATGGAGTTGATTTTAGCTCAGAATAACATCACACTCTAATATAATCGAAATTCTACTCCTTCCAAAAATAATTATCGTATGTTTTATACCATGGTAGAGTCTGGACAAAATGGGCATTCTTTTATAATGAATATCTAACTCCACTTGGTTATGTTTTTTTTCAAACAATAATGTCAAACTTTTGTTTAAAAAATTGGTGAAACTCAAATCTGACATTTTACCCTCATTTCCTGAAAATGGTATCGTTTTCTGAAAAACTGTTTTGTACGTCTGAAAGCGTCACTCATCAGTAATCTTCAGCACCAAAGATATTTGAATTGGTCCCAATTTGTAGACATGGCACTCAAAAATCCAAGATGAGGTAGTGATTTTCCAGAAATTTAAAAAATGTTCATTATCTCGAAAACGGTGTGATTTTTACTGAGGTGAAATTCCGATATTCTGAACAGTCATGACCTGGTCTATCACCAGTTTCAATATTGTACAAGGTTTACCGGACACCCTGTATATTAAGTATATAATATATATATTTATGCACTATTTATTTGAAATAGATTCTCCAATATAGCACTCAGCTACTATAGTTTCACATTCCTCATATTATGTTACCCTTAATTATTGTATGCCTAACGTATGAAACGTGTAGACCATTGCAATTCAAGTCAGTATTTGTGATTCGCGCTATAAAACCGCTAGTGCATAAAATTTTGTATGTATCACGTGCGTAAAATGCGTTTAAGGCCTTCGGCGTGTGATGGCCCTCGGCTAACGCCATCGGGCCATCATCCACGCCGCAGGCCATAAACGCCTACTTTACGCCCTTGATACATAAATAACTATTCTATGGCACTGACAAAGTTTTTGGAAAATGACATCATTCGACCATTATTAAATTTGATGGATATGGTGATAATGAAACAACAACATAAATAGACGGATAAAATGATGACGTCACAAATGTCATTCTTGTCAAAAACTGATTCCAAACAAACCTCCGTCTAATATAAATCAGCTTGTCCGATATTGTTTCCGTTAAAGTTTTTCAACTTCTTTTGCTTGAGAAAACAAAATCTTAACAACCCAACACAAACTATACAGCAAAGCAGCAAATAATCAACAGAGACTGTCACCTAAAATTCTTTGTTTGGAATCAAGGAGACTAAACATTATTTAACAGGATATTCTAATCCCCATACTGATAGAAAAGAGATGAAAGAACATTTGTGACGAAATGTGACGTAGTTGGACGTGTCATGGCTGCCGTTCTCTATAGACAGTGACGAACTAGCTCTTGGTATAAGAGAGTTACTGCTGACAGTTTTGTTGCTTTGTTCGAGTTCGACTCTGTACTCATATCCAAGTACGTCACTATGACGCGTTGATGCTACAAGATTCTGATTGGCTAGAGCTTATTAACACTCCTTGTTAGTTTAGTCTCTATGGTTTGGAATCAGTTTTTGACAAGGATGACATTTGTGACGACACACTTTCCTCGTCTATTAACAACCAATGAAAAACTATTATTCTTTATTTTTTATTCTCTTCATTATTTTCAAACAGCATTTGCTCCTACCATTTTCAGCAGGCCGAAGCCACTCCTTAATACATATTTCAATCGAAGTTCTTTTCGGATAACCAAGTAGCGTTCTTACTTGGAACAAAGTTCAACTAGCTTTAGTTAAATGCGCGTTTCCTACTCGCAGATGTCTTTTCATATTTGTTGAAATATTGGTTTCATCCTATTGGCTTAGCAATATTGTCATTTGTATTTTTAATCATAGTTACTGTCAGGTTTTCAGTCAAATACATAGCCTGTGGTGCAGTGCATTTAATTTGTTGCATTCCGATATTTTAAAGGCATATACCTGCTTTGTAGGTGAGTTAGCATTTGAAATATATGAGCATAATCTCTTTCATAACGTTTTTCCCAAATTTTAACATTCTGAAACATATTTATTCTTTGTAGATTGAAAACTGTCAATAACTGTCAAATAAATCCGTCATCCCGACTTGATCATTCATTCTCTGGCACAACCTACGTCTTCCTTGAGATATTTGCGCATCCAACAACCTTTTTTGTTACATCTTGGCTACCCAACAAAAGGAGCGTGTTTTAGAGAATATATATCAGGAATAGGGATGGAAAGAACACCGGTCAATAATAGACTCCAGAACAGAACTAGTCCACCTTTGACAAGAAGTAGAGAAAATAGGGAAGCAGCGATGGAAAACATCAGCAAACTGTCATCCGCTGCTACTGTCGGAGAATTGTCACCAAGTCATATTACTGGAAAACACATGGTTGAGAACACGGGTGCAATTCCAAAAACCTTTAGGGCAAGAACTCAACTCACAGAGCCTTTTCGTGGAATGCCGTCACTGCCAACCTACTCTTCTCCAGCATGTACTCAAGGATCTTCTTTTTCACGAGGTAGGAACATTCCAATTTTTTATGAAAATAAACAACCATACCCCGGGGGTTTACCGTCAATGTCGTTGCCACCTCCCACATATTTTCAAACTCAACAATCTCAGAGTCAAGAATTGCAAGAATTCATTGAGAAGGCGGTTAAACGATTCTGTATCAGAAGCAATTCGGACAGCACGATTGCCGCAGTCTCAACCAGATTCGAGTATAAATCGACATAACACCAAGTGGAAAGGTACGAAATAGTTTGTGTATAATGGATATACTTCGAGACCTAGTACCATTTGATGATGAGGTGTACACCCTCTCGACTTTGTTACACAACTGAGCACTATCCTGGAAAAAAACAATTTAAACTTTTATGATATTCGTTTGATATTGTTGAGAAAATTAGTAGGAAAAGCTAAAATTTGGGGAGAAGCTTTTTTATCCACTTTCGAAACTTTTCAGCATTTTCAGAGAAACTTTTTAAAATATTTCTGGGATGATACTAGACAGCTTCATATTAAATTGAAAATCGAAGCTGGACATTACGAAAGTTGGTCATTTTTAGAACATTCCATGTACTATGGGGCTATGGCGAGACATCTGCAACCTCCTCTAACCGAAAAAATGCTTGTGGGGTTAATTTCAAGACATTTTCCACCAAATATATCAGCGGTGTTGGTAGGGGTCGAGTATTTCGAAGATGCCTTTTCTCGATTACAACAAGCTGATTATTACAACAATCACAATAGAAGGGTAAATAATAATTTTGCTGATCGAAATCGTTTTATGAATGGTGAGCAAAATAGATTTAAAAGTAATGGACAGTTTGTTCATAAAAAAAAACATATTTTTCTGATACGATATGAAACACGAACTCTAGAGCCTGGGGTTGGTGTTGAAAATGTAAAAAAGGCTGCCATTATTAAAAATAATCCTATGGATGATTTATTGGAGTGTGATTATGAACATAACATAGATAATAAGCGTTCGCCTCTCATAGCTATTTCTATTTTTAATTTCAATTTTCCAGCATTGATAGATACAGGTTCGGAATGTTCGTGAATTTCAGGTGATGTTTTTAATCAACTTTCACAATTTCAAAACCAAATTCCCACGTTCCCAGTCACAGGTGTTAGAATTACGGGAGCGTTTAGGACGAAAGAGAGGCGTATAACACACCAACTTCTTTTAAATTTCATCATAAATGGTTCATCATTTAGTCATGAATTTTTTTTAATAACAGATTTGATTTTTCCTGTAATCATGGGGGCGGATTTTCTGAGGAAAGTTAATGCCGAAATACGTATAGGAAATGGTTGTTTGACCATTTTCAACGAAGGAAAGAAATAAATAATGTTCATGAGTTTAAGGTTCCTGAAGAGGAGCTGAAATTGCGGAGTGTGGCTGTTACACAAAACAATTCATCCATTGGCTCAAGAGATTCCTCTGGAAACGGTGGGTTTCAAACCGATTTCATAACGGAACTCTCATATTTAACAAATGACCAAAAAAATGCAATTAAACATGTTTTAGAGAAGTATCGAAACATTTTTTCAGATATTCCCGGACGTACAAGTATTCACGAACATAAAATAAAACTTACTAATACCCACCCTTTTCATATTAAGCCATATCCCATACCAGTGGCGTATCGTGATAGTGTTTTTAAAGCAATTGAAAAAATGGAGTCATGGGGTGTAATCGAAAAATCTTTGTCGGGAGCTTGTTTTAAAAGTTCTATTGATTTGTCGTCAGGATATTGGCAAATACCGCTTCGTGAGGAAGATAGAAATTATACAGGATTCATAGTAGGTAACAAAAGCTATCGTTTCACTGTGCTTCTATTTGGAATTTCAACGGCGGCGTTCTCTTTTACGAGGGCTGTGTCTTTAATACTCGGTCCTGAATGCGATGATTTTGTAATCGCTTATTTGGATGATATTTTAATCTATTCCAAAACATTTGAGGATCATATCAGAAACTTAAATACAGTTTTTGATCTTTTAATGAAAGCTGGATTGACAATAAATTTCAAAAATTGTTGTTTTTTACCACGTGTTTTGCCATTTTTAGGATATTTAATCGGTGAAG
Source organism: Chrysolina oricalcia (assembly GCA_944452925.2). Lineage (NCBI taxonomy): Eukaryota > Metazoa > Arthropoda > Insecta > Coleoptera > Chrysomelidae > Chrysolina > Chrysolina oricalcia. Next base: position 20,011,641 of record OX101817.2, on the reverse strand, counting down.
ATGGAATCAGAGCTGATCAGTCTCGCGTAGAGTCTATTACAGAATATCCTGTTCCAAAAAATATAAAACAGGTCCAGGCTTTCCTAGGACTCTGCAATTATGACAGAATGTTTTTTGAAAACTTTGCGTCTATGGCTGAGCCTTTGAGTCGTCTTTTGAGGAAAAAATCTAAATGGGTTTGGTCTGAGGAACAACAGAATTCTTTCGATAGTTTAAAAAAAGAATTATCGAAACAAGTTTTATTATATCACCCCGACCCTAATATTGAATATTGAGTGCAGATTGACGCTAGTGAATATGGTTTAGGAGCTCAACTTTACCAGCGAATACAAGGACAACGTTATGTTATAGCATATGCTAGTAGACTTTTACTCGATCGTGAAAGGAACTATAGCAGTTGTGAAAAGGAAGTACTTGCACTTGTGTTCGCGTTAACAAAATGGAGAACGTACCTTTTAGGACGTCATTTCCAGGTTCTCACAGATCATAAGGCACTCATGTATATTAGGACTTGTAGACTTCTGACTCCAAGAATATCTCGATGGGCCCTTGCCCTACAGGAATTCGACTTTACCGTGAATTATGTGAGAGGTTCAGAAAATGTTATAACAGATGCTCTTTCACGTTTTCCTCCACCACGTTTGCCCACTCCTAGTGATCGTTGTTTTCGACTCATGAATATAGAATTGTGTGCGACCTTAAAATCTAAGTTGAAGGACCTACCAAAACTACAGAGGGAAGACAAAAAATTGGGACAAATAATCAGTTCTATGAATGATAATATAGTAGATAATAACTATGTTTTACACGATGGGTTGCTTTTTGTACGTCGTTGTGATGAAGAACCGTTCGCATTGTGTATTCCCGAAGAGTTGATTGATGATTGCGTAAAGTCCTATCATGAATCGCTTGGCCATTTTGGGGTCTATAAAACATGGTCTGCTATTAAAAGGGATCTTTGGTGGAAAGGAATATTCAAACGAGTGAAATATTTTTTTTTGTAAAATTAGTTTTTACGAAACTCCCAGGTTTTCGGAGAAAACCCCTCAAAAGCAGAGCTTGTGCGAGCAAGGGAGATCCGGGACCTACAGTTTAAATAAAAGTGGAATCCGAACCACTTCAGCTCAGTGACACACGACCGGGGATCGAACCCGGACCGTCTGGGTGGAAGCCAAACGCTCTAACACCTCGACCACTTCGCTGTGTTATCAAACATTGCGAAATATGTCAGTTGGCTAAACATATGGTAGCCCCTAAACCGGCATTGCTTTCTATTTTACCTGAAAAAGTAAATGAAATTATTTCGATTGACTTGTATGGGCCTCTACCCAGATCACGAGGTGGTGTGACCTTCCTTTGTGTCATCGTGGATATATTTTCGAAATTCATAACTCTTTATTCTATAAAAAAAGCAACCTGTCGTACAATACTGAATCGACTCATTTTAGACTATTTTCCTAAACATGGAGTCGCAAACAGCATTCTCTCTGATCATGGCAGTCAATTTACATCGAAATCCTTGGCCAGATCGCTGAACATGCTGGGTGTTACTATTTTTAGTTCTGTTCGACACCCACAAAGTAATCCGGTAGAGAGAAGTATGCGCAATCTTTCTCGCCTTTTTCGTACTTATTGTTATGATCAACGATGGGCATTTGAAGTTACGAAATTCGCACAATTGTTGAATTATGTAGTACACGAAAGTACCGGCTTTACACCTAGTGAGTTACAATTAGGTATCCCGCCTCTTTCCCTGATGAGAAAATATATTGTTTATCCTAAAGACTTACCAGACTCAACTGTCGAAGTCAAACTCATTTTAGCCAAAGAAACTATGTTAGCTAAGGCTGAGAGACGTAAGCGCTCAATCCAAAAAGGCCTTATACAGAATACGAGGTCGGTGACCAAGTTTTATTGAAGGCTAATCCCATTTCTTCGGCGCTTACGGCGGAAACTAAGAAATTTGCACTACTATATGAGGGACCTTATATGATTAAAAAGAAAATCAGTAGGGCTACCTACATTCTCATTTATCCTGGCACTGATAAGGAGCGAGGTTCCTTCCATGTCAGCCATTTAAAGCATCACTATTCTTTTTGATACATCTAATTTTTCAGACGTTGCATTATCAAATTAGATGGGGGGCGGTTGTAACAAAGTTCAACTAGCTTTAGTTGAATGCGCGTTTCCTACTCGCAGATGTCTTTTCATATTTGTTGAAATATTGGTTTAATCCTATTGGCCTAGCAATATTGTCATTTGTATTTTTAATCATAGTTACTGTCAGGTTTTCAGTCAAATACATAGCCTGTGGTGCAGTGCATTTAATTTGTTGCATTCCGATATTTTAAAGGCATATACCTGCTTTGTAGGTGAGTTAGCATTTGAAATATATGAGCATAATCTCTTTCATAACGTTTTCCCCAAATTTTAGCATTCTGAAACATATTTATTCTTTGTAGATTGAAAACTGTCAATAACTGTCAAATAAATCCGTCATCCCGACTTGATCATTCATTCTCTGGCACAACCTACATCTTCCCTGAGATATTTGCGCATCCAACAACCTTTTTTGTTACATACTTGCAACTGAAATATAACATTATTTTGATATCAATGGAATGAAAGGAGTATTAGCTTTTGTTAAACAAATACTTTTTTGTTGGCTTTGTGCAACTTTTTTGTAGAATCAATAATGCAAAAGAGTGTTATTTGTTGCATATTTTTTGAGAAACATCGTATTTATATATATCAACCGAAGCAAATTTTGTAGTAAGAAATAATTACCAGTTTCTTCGTCAACCATGAATCCAGTATTGTTTCCCTTCAAGACTTCGAAAATCATAAAAAAATTTCCAGAATTGGGTCAGTAAATCCTTGTCAATCAATACAAGTATCTATTAAGGTTCAATTTTATCGCTTGAACATCGGGGCTCAACTAAATATTTCAAATTACAATGAAATTAAATAAAAGTTACCAGTTTCTTTATTAATATTTCATACAACTTCCTTATATGTGAAAATTAAAAAAAGTTACATTTTCAGTGTTGAATTATGACTAAACCTGATTTCGTGGTTCACAATAGCTTCCTGAAACTTTAGCTAGATCGTCCTCATTCTGCATTCCTGGGCTGATTTGCTGGATTTATTAGGTTCCAGAACCTAAAAAAAAGTTACCCAGAAAATATGTAAAGTGTGAAAGGACGTAGAATAGAATACAATTTATTTAACCACGTTATGCATTAGTATACATGTATAGCAAGTCAAGACAGGTGGGTACACTACTACTAGTCTATAATCTACCCCGATACATGCGTTTTCGGAATCCTATTTCCTTTGTTGCTGTCCAGTTTGTTGCTGAAGCATCTATTCAATCATGCATCATACTCAGGAACCTGAACGACCATAATGAATGGACTTACCTCTGGATGGAATTGTGTGTGTTGTATCCATCGAATCAATTTGTTAATTATTAAAATATAAGTGCAAACTGCACTTTCACTGAACTGGAACAACCATAAACAACACAACAATACCGTAAACGGCGTAAACACGACTAGAACAAGTGGAAATGTCATTTGTCAGTATAAGCATCATCAGAGTGAACGGAACGTGTGAATATGTCGCTGCCCTAGTGCTAAACTATCACATCTCAAAACCAACAGTTTTTAGATATTGGAGGTTGAATCATTCATGAGGTTTTGTTTTTGAATTTTAGCTTTCATACTCATCTGGTATGTAATCATCAATCTCATCAGAAACATCGTTCTCATTAAGGTTATTCACGTCTTGATCATAGGTTTCAACTTCTTCCTGTTCCTCATATTCCTGATTATTATTGTTGTCTTCCGTAACAAGCTGTAACAAGCTGTAATTCAATATTAGTATCATCAAACAAAAATTCACTTTTCAAAATATCTTCAGCTGTAATATTTTCATTATTATATGCCGTTAAAATGTAAAGATCTTCTGAATTTGGATGCGCCACTTCCAGAACTGGTACAGAACTGGTCTCATCTTCAACAAAATTTGATTGTCGAGTCTCAACTTGGAGCCGGTTTTCCATCTGCAAAACAAGTGGAACGAGTTAGGCTTTCTCTTAACTACACGCTCGGGATTGTTAAATAATAACCTTAAGTCTTACCTTTTCATGATCCGCTTTGGATTTCTCCACAAACAATATCTGTGGCATCTGTTTCCCTCTGCCTTCATTGAGATTTTCAATAAAACCATTCATTCCGGAAACTAATAACTAATACACTTTAAGAAATTTTACAAACCTTCCAAACTACCTTTCCAATTATTTCACAAGTTCTCTTCAAAAACAATAACAAACCACAGGTGATGTCTATGAACAGCTGATAAATACTAAAACATTTTGTGATATTACACTCTTGCACTATAATCAAGGTTTGGAACAGCATAAATGTTCTGTGATGTTTCAGTGTTGCTCTAGAAACTAAAAGATATTAATTGGTGAAATAGTGTACTATTTTCAGTTGTTGTTGTTTTGACCCACCAAAACCATCAGCTCAGGATGAAGTAAGAGTAAAACAAATTTCTTTTTCTTTCATCAGAATTAGTAATATCTCAAAATGTCAAAATTTTGAGATAGTACTGTTTTGCACTGGTACAGCGAATTGTGCAAAGAAATACCACTTACATTGCGGCAATAAACAGCCACATTAGGAACTTGCAGTGACGCCCTCGAAAAGAACTTAAAGTATCATCTAATTCATGTTAACATCGTGATGTTCTCGATTAGACTTCGTTGCGAAGTTACTCTACGACAGTATTCATAATTAGAAATTTTACACTTTCTGTGGTAATGGCATTGTGGTTATTTATGAATATCCTCGAATTATCATCACTGCATCTGCAAATTTTTGTTAACAAAATAGTGTCTCAAAATAACTATGATTTGAACAAATATGCGAAATCCTAATGAAGATTTCTTTCAACGTATTTGCTGGGTTGCCATTTCTCCTAAATTTTGATAAATAGCAATCCTCGTATGTCTATAAAGCCAGCAGAGCAAGGTGAGCAGAACTTGTTTTTCATTATTGGATGATTATGATATAATTATGAGCTATTTAAGTGCTCTATTGCAAAATTTTGTGTTTTCTCTTAAAAATTATGACATGTTCTGTTAGCTTAACAAAAAGTTATCAGAGCAAGATGGCGGATCCATATTTTCAATCTGGAAATCATCAGCTAAGTAGGAGCTCTTTGAGTGCCCTATTCCGGAATTAAGTCCTTCTTAAAAAATATATGACATGTTGTGCTAGCTTCACAATAAGTTGGCGGAGCAGTATGGAGGATTCATATTTTTTCAATCGGGAAATCATCAGCTAATTAGGGGCTATTTAAGACCCTATCAAAACTACCATTACCGACGCTTTCATATTGATATACTGCAAGTATCGTTATTTTCATGAAACCACGTTCACAGGATCAAGGGCTTTGAACACATCGATTTACAAATAATAACTCCACAGAGGGTATAACCACATTTAGTCTAGTACCTAAAGACAAATTTGTTCCAAAACTGAAGAATGAATTGTAGCAGTATACGTAACTTGACACGTGTATGGCCCGAAAAAAAATGTTTACCAAAAAAACCGGGGTGGAACCCAAAAAAATTTTTGATTTCAAATTACAAAAAATGTTCTTGGGGTTTTCTCAGAAAAAAATTTACTCCGTGCATTTTTTCCCGGATTTTTTTTTCACCTTACTTTTTTCCTAACACAATTTCGGACCTTCGTCCGGACGTTTTTCACGGACTTTTTGTTGCCTTGGCTTTTTTTCTGTACTTTTATTTTCGTACTTCTTTTCTGTGAACTTATTTTCCCGGACTTTTTTCCCCAGAATTTTGCTCTGACTTTTTTTCAGAGGATTCATTTCGTATATTTTTCCCTGTTCACTATTTTCCGAACTTTTTTGCCTCATATTTTTTCCAGAAATTCTTTTTACTACACCTTTTCACTTTACACAGAATTTTTCTAGGACTTGTATTTCCCGTACTCTTCTCCTCACGGATTTTTATCCCCAGGATTTTATGATAAGAACTTTTTTTCTGAAATTTATTTCCCCTGTTGACTATTTTCCGAACTTATTTGCCTCATATTTTTTCCACGAATTCTTTGGCCCAATTTTTTTTCTCTTTTTCACAGACGTTTTTCCTTGGACTTCTTATTCCCGGGACTTTTTTCCCCGGACTATCACTTTTTTACCCTGTCCATGTCACTCGCGGGACTCTTTTCCCCGGACTTTTATACAGACATTTTTTCTCGGGCAGTTTTATTTTATTTTATTTCCCGAACTTGTTTGCATCAATTTTTTTCCAGGAAGTCTTTGTCCCAATTCTTTGTTCCCAATTTTTTTCTGGTCTTTTTTTCACCGACTTTTTCCTTGGACTTCTTATTCCCCGGACTATTCTTCCCGGACTTTTTTCCCCGGACTTTATTCCCATTTCTTTTTACCATCACTTTTTTACCCTGTCCATTTTAGTCGCCGGACTTTATATCCCGGACTTTAGTACAGAATTTTTTCCCAGACTGTTTTTCCCGTGCTCTTCTTCTCCCGGACATTTTTTTGCCAGAATTTTATTCTTGAGATTTTTTTTTCGGATATTTTCTTCCTGTATTTTTCCCTGTTGACTATTTTTTTCCGATCTTATTTGCCTCATATTTTTTTCAGGAATTATTTTACCCAATTTTTAGTTCCCAACTTTTTTCAGACTTTTTTCCTTGGGCTTCTTATTCCCCAGACGTTTTATCCTTGGACTTCTTATTCCACGGACTTTTATCCCCGGACTTTTTTCCCCGGACTTTTTTTCCCGGCCTTTTTTTACCCGGACTTTTTTTCCCGGCCTTTTTTTACCCGGACTTTATTCCCCGTACTTTTTTTACCCGGACTTTATTCCCCGGACTTCTTATTATCATTTTTTTACCCTGTCCATTTCATTTGCCAGACTTTTATACAGAACTTATTTTCTCAGACTGTTTTTCCCATACTCTTCTCCTGGACTTTTTTCCCCAGAATTTTGTTCTAAGGACTTTTTTCCCGAACTTATTTGTCTCTGATTTTTTCCAGGGATTCTTTGTCTCAATTTTTTCTCTGGACTTTTTTTCGCAGACTTTTTTACTTGGACTTCTTATTCCCCGGACTTTTTTCCCCGGACGTTTTCCCCGGATGTTTTTCCGGACGTTTTTTCCTCGGACTTTTTTCCCCGAACTTTTAACTATCACATTTTTAACCTGTCCATTTCATTCGCCGGACATTTTCCTCGGACTGTTTATTTACTGTATTTTTTCCTGTTGACTATTTTCTCGAACTTATTTGCCTCATATTTTTTCCAGGAATTCTTTGTCCAAATTTTTTGTTCCACCTTTTATTACTGAACTTTTTTTCACAGACTTTTTCATTGGGCTTTTTATTTCCACGACTTTCTTCCTCGGACTTTTTTCCCCTGATTTTTACCCCTGATTTTTTTCCCCTGATTTTTTCTCTAGACTTTTTTCCCCGGACTTTTTTTCCTCGGACATTTTCCCCCAGACTTCGTACCCCGGACTTCACCCCGGACTTCACCCCGGACTATCACTTTTCACCCTGTCCATTTTATTCGCCGGACTTTTTTCCCCGGACTGTTATACCGAAAAAAATTTCCGTACTCATCTACTCCCGGACTTTTTTCCCCAGAATGATACTCTCAGGTTTTTTTTCGGATATTTATTTCCTGTATTTTTTCCTGTTGTCTATTTTCTCGAAATAATTTGCCTCATATTTTTTTCAGAAATTCTCTGTCCCAATTTTTTCCCCCTTTTTTTACTGGACTTTTTTTCACAGACATTTTTCATTGGACTTTTTATTCCCCGGACTTTTTTCCCTGGACCTTTTTCCCCGGACTTTTTTCCCTTGCTTTTTTCCCCGGACATTTTTCCCCGGACTTTTTTCTCCTGTTTTTTCCCCGGATTTTTTCCCCGGTCTTTTTTCCCTTACTCTTCTTCTCCTGGACTTTTTTTACCCAGAATGTTATTCTCAGGGTTTTTTTTCGGATATTTATTTCCTTTTTCCCTGTTGTTTATTTTCCCAAACTCTTTTGCTTCATATTTTTCCAGGAATTCTTTGTTAAAATTTTTCGGTCCCTTTTTTTACTGGACTTTTTTTTCATACTTTTTTCCTTGGACTTTTTAATCCCCGGACTTTTTTCCTCAGATTTTTTCCCCGGGATTTTTCCCCGGACTCCTTTCATCAGATTTTTTCCACGGGCCTTTTCCCCGGACTTTTTTCCCTGACTTTTATTCCCCGGACTTTTTTTCCCCGGACTTTTTTTCCCCGGACTTTTTACTATCACTTTTTACCCTGTCCATTTCATTCGCCGGACTTTTTTCCCCGGACTTTTATGGAGAATTTTTTTTTCCGTACTATTTTTCCCGTACTCTTCGTCTCCTGGACTTTTTTTACCCAGAATTTTATTCTCAGGACTTTTTTTCGTACATGTATTTCCTGTATTTTTCCCTGTTGACTATTTTCCCGAACTTATTTGCCTCATATTTTTTTCCAGGAATTCTTTGTCCTAATCTTCTGTTCCAAATTTTTTTTCTGGACTTTTTTCCTTGTACTACTTATCCCCCGGAATTTTTTCTATGCATTTTTTCTCTCCTGACTTCTTTTCCGGATATTTTTTTCACCGGAACTTTTATCCGAACAATTTTTTTCCCGGACTTTTTTCCCGGACTTAATTTGAACGGACTTTTTTTCCCCGTACTTTATTTACTGTACGCAAATTTTTACCACTGTCATTTTGTTCAACAAACTTTTTCCCAGATTTTTTTCCCCGGAAATTTTTTCTCCAGAATTTTTTTCGCAGGACTTTTTCTTTCCGGACAATTTTTACCAGATTTAATTCATTCTTCTGGACTTTTCTTCTCAGACTTTTTATCTTGAACAATTATTCCCTGGAATTTTATCTACGGAACTTTGTTCCGGACTTTTACACCGGACCTTTTTCACCTGATCACATAGTAGGCCTACATAGTCACCTGAACTAAATAAAATGAAACTAAATGATTTGAAAAAAAAAGATCAATTCCACATTGGAATGGAGAATTATGTTGCCAGCAAATTAATTGTAGTGGAAACAAAAAAGATGTCAGAAGTGGGATTCGAACCCACGCCCACAAAGTGGACCAGAACGCCCGGGACCTACTATCGTAGTAGGCAAGGATTCCTTGAGTCTGGCGCCTTAGACCGCTCGGCCATCCTGACATACTTTTTATGTATGCAGAATGATGCTTTTATCGGTAGATCACATCATTCATATCATGAAATGTTTCATCCACAATCATTGAAGAATGTGGTAATTCTGAAATTATTTTTAATAATATAACATATACATTCTTACTCTTGAGTTAGAATATTTATTCTGAAACACTTTATGTGTTTCGCATGTATTTTCAGACGACATTAAAGTGCACGGCGCAAGCGCTCTGTGATTGGTCACTGTACTGGCGGTAAGTTTGAAAGACAAGACAAGAAGTAGGCAAACTGAGTTGAAAATGCGTGCATTACAACCTAAGCTAACCTGTCTAACCATACGTAGACAGAATAGTCATACAAAATTATTAGCGATTTAACGACAATTTATCCAAAAAATTGTTAATGACACCAGCATTGGTAGAAAAGCTTATCCCGTGCATTTTAGGTTATAGTATATAAATAATCGTCAATGTGCTGGACCATTGTTTATAGTTATTTTCCGTCAACCGTCCATTTATGAAGTATTTTTACACACTCGAAATCGTTCATTAATGATCCCTATTAATGAATAATTTTCTATTATTCAACGGTTTTATTGTATGCAACCCAACGTTCATTGCTCTGATACATTTATATTGGTAGTGACAATGGTCGAATTTATGATTGTTGCATAGGCAACCAAACATAAACTAATTCAGATGTTATTGACGCAAAAATGGATATTGACTATAAATTTATGTTGCCAGATGTTGCGGAAACCGCTAAAGTAGCATCTTTCACTTTTTTGACAGAAAAATATTAAAATTCCTTCATTTCAACAAGAGTGAGGTGACGGAAAAATATTGTAATCAACTCTTAGGTAGGTATATTAAAATACGTTCTCATTTTTTTCTGGCAATACAGTTAAAGATGCTACTTTTGATGCAGTTTCCGCAACATATCACTCTCAAATGGTTTGAATCTTATTTGTCCGAACGAAATCAAATAGTAAGGAATTCTGGGTATTCAGAATCGAAGAAAATTAATTGTGGATTACCTCAAGGTTCTATACTTGGACCAATTCTCTTTTCATTATACATAAATGACCTATTGAACATCCAGATATCAGGTTCTTTTACAGTTTTTGCTGATGACAGTACTATATTTTGGCATCATAAAAACGAACGCGATCTTGATCAAATGATACATTTTGATCTGAATAAAGTGAAAGATTGGTGTGATTCGAATTTACTATCATTCAACATAAAAAAAAACAACTTGATAACTTTTAGATGTCATCTTGAAAACTTTCCGTTAGACAATAGCATCATTGCAAATAAAATGACTTTGAAATACCATGGACTTTATCTGGATAAATCGTTGAAATTCAATGACATATTACCGTTAGACTCCGTTATTTACATTTCTGCTGCACTCAATACAGAGTCACATTCTAAGCACATTTTTTATTGTCGCTTATTTCGCGGAAATTATCTGCTTATATACATTGTATATAAGCAGATAATTCAGCAGAAACTTAGGTTTGCCTACTTTTGGTTTGACTGGCAACTAATTTCCGCGAAACAAGCTGCAATAAAAATTGTGCTTAGAATGTGACCGCAGATCGAAATGTAAATAACGAAGTCTAGCCGTAATACGTCATTATTGAAATTTGAACAGCATGTTGAAATTTTATGTAAAAAGCTCTCTTCGGGTTGCTACGCATTGAGATTTGTTTCGAATGAATTAGGATTTTACAAAACCAGTTTATCATTCTCTTATTGAATCGCATCAAGATATGGTATTGCATTTTGGGGAGTTTGCTGTAGTCATCGTTTGCAGACTGTCCTAGTTTTGCAAAAGCGTGCTGTGCGGTATTTATGCAAAGTAAATGCCGACCTCTCTTTCTTGAACATACAATTCTTACAGTACTATTTTTATACTTGAAACTGTTTTTTTGATACACAAAACAAAGTTCTCTATTGGAAACAGTTCTTCTGATTGCAAAAAGTACACTTATCAAAAACTCGATATTTTATAATGGATGTAAGATGTTTAATCACCTTTCAATAAATATTAAAAGTATCACATCACTTTTTCGTTTCAGAAAAGATGTGAAAAGTTTGTTATCAGAGAGAATATATCTGCAAGAGTTTTATGATGATAGTTTTTAAAAGTCATCATTTTGGATCATGAATCGAGCTTAGAGTTTTAACATTTTTATGTCATTCACACTTCGATTAACATTTTTTTCTGATTTCATGTGCATACTCCTCATCTGATGAAGAAATGGTGATCGGGATGGAATGGCAGAGATGGAGAAGTCCTTGATGAATGAACATGTATTATGTTTAATTGTTGTATTGTTCCATTCCCTCATTCGCCAATGACCATATGGTGGTTCTGCAGTTTTTTTCCGGGTTTTACCCTGCAGTTGAAATAGCAAATGCACCCCATTTTTCTTTTTTATTTGTTAAGTCGCCCCGGAGCGCATATAGTGGTGGTGTTCCCTCTCATCAGCAATAATGTGTCGATGGTAGGGGGTATCACCATTATACATTTTAAGTATTAATTTAATTTCCATAAATTTTTCAACATCATCTTTAATACAATGAAGCTTTGTCCAATGAGTTCATTATTAACTTCCGACAATAAAGCATATTTTCACTTTGACATCTGGCAACATAAATTTATCGTCAACACCCATTTTTAGCGTCCATAACATCTGAATTCGTTTATGTTTGGTTGCCTATGCAAGAATCATGCATTCATAGAGAGATCGACAATTAATGACAAATCGTTCATTAATAGGGGTCATTAATATATAGACGATTTCTCGAAATCATGCATTAATAACAAATCGTTCATTAATGACCTCTATTAATGAACGATTTCTTTTGCATTGAAGAACATTAAACAGACATGTAAATACGAGGTATGCGGAAAAAGCTCTTTAAATAATAGCTGTACAATAGTACCACTAACTCCGAGCATGGCCAGTCTTTGTAAATTAGCCAATCTTCGATGAGTAATATTGGTATCACTGAATTTTTTGAACTTCTGGTAGGATATGGTAATATCTTTTTGGGATCCTACAATGAATTTTAAAACCATACTTCAAAAATACTTTTCTTTTATTCATTGTTTTCTTTTTAAAAAGAATGTTTTAAAAAAATCTGGTTTACTAAATTGATTTTAAAAGCCGAAAGTAGAAAATATTTTTTCAAAAATATGCCCCGGGTGAGGCTCGAACTCACGACCTTAAGATTATGAGACTTACGCGCTGCCTACTGCGCCACCGAGGCCCTTAGACAAATATTTTCATACTAAATTTATCAAAATCAATCTTTTCAGAAATTACTATAATTTTGTATAAATTTTATGCCTGATCCAGAAAAAACAACTGTTGCCCTGGCTAATACCTCGACGAATATTGAATAATATTTATCAGACATAAGCGCAAATGATTATGTATGTATGTATGCATGTTTTAGTATTTTTGGACCAGTAGGGTCCTTCCATGCGCGGGACATTATGGGTGGGTGGCCTCTTCCTTCGATGATTTTACGAGGTGTCTGGGTAGGAGGTATCATATCCAGGATGAATAATGCAATTTGGTCACGTGATCAATCTCTCTGCCTCAGACTAGAGAGTAGTCGAGTGTAGGACATTTCTAAAAACGTGTATGCTACAAAAAGGCATTATTGAGAAACAACTATAACGAAACAGATAAACAGTTGATCCCTGTTTGCCTCAAACGAGCTCTAGCAAAATTTTCCTATAAAATTAAGGAGCTTTTGCACATATGTATAACATATTTAAACCAATATCGGTGGAGGTAATAGCCAAGAAAGTGTTTGTGACGTTTTTGTTAGACATGTGACAAAAATATATACAAAAGTTGTCACTTTTGAAACTATTGTTTCAATTGTTTTAGTCACTGGTTCATATCATTGATTCTGAAAGTCTATTACACGTACCATTTTGTATTTGGGAGTGATTACTGATTAGTTGCAGAGATGGATCATGATAAGATCAAATCGTGATTTTCATATCAGCGGACGATGACGGTTAGCGCGAGACCCCACGTGTGTACAACCGTAATGACCTCGGGGAACATAAACTCCGAAACCGGTATGCAGTTGCCCCCCCCCCCCCCCCGTCAAATAGGTAAAATCCTGTTGTTTGTCGCAGACAAAGTTGTTCCTTTCAATTATGGATGTTTGCACATTTGCATGACTGGCCTATAATTCAGTATCCGTCGGGGTATTAGACAGGTTTACTAGAATTGCTCGTAAATGTGCAACCCATTGACGAAACGAATACAATTTTTTTATGTCCACAATATATACTTATTATAAAATCTAGACAAAACTATATTCATTTCTGAAAGGACTGTTTCTGGTACTGTTTTAGAACAACTAATTATAATCAGTAATTCCTAAGGGCCTCGGTGGCGCAGTAGGCAGCGCGTAAGTCTCATAATCTTAAGGTCGTGAGTTCGATCCTCACCCGGGGCATATTTTTTGGAAAAAAATGTCGTTTTCTGCACAAGAAATTCGATTTAGTACTATTATTTGTTTTTTTCTTACACAGGAACTAGCGAATGAAATAAAACTCAATTTTTTTAATAAATTAATGAACTCTCTATTATTAGCTTCACTTTTAACTAACAAACAGTGTGATCTTCTTGGCAGTCAATTTTCACCTACTTCCAATCGTTCGAATAATCTGAAATTTGGCACACATATCAAGGACCGATGACAATACAAGAATTTCATAATAAGAATGTAATAAAATAATAATAATGAATTTGTAAATTCAATTTTCACCTACTTCGGGTCGTCCGAAAAATCTAAATTTTGGGACACATATCAAGGACCGAGAACTATACAGGAATGTCATAATAATAATGTTGTAATAACAATAATAATAATGATGTGAATTTGTAAACAAAGCTTATATGGTTCACATACGCATTTGTTCTCAACAGAATTTCTAATTCGCACAGAATAAAAAAATTTTCGTTTTCCCCAGTAATTCATCATAATTATTATTATTACGTTTTAACATATTGTAGCCGACTGAAATTTTCCTATATGAAAAAAATAAGTTCAAATTAACTGAAAAATACTTCTTCTTTTTCAAAAATCTTTGATGTTCCGAAGACTGTCTGTCGCCTTTCTTTCTTCATTCAGGTTTGTAGAAAATGAGTTCTTTTTTCACAAAGTCAACACAAAGTCAAATGAAACCCACCGAGAAATTCTTTGAAATGACATTTGCTAACTTGATACATAGGGTGTCCGGTATCAATCAATCACCTTTCTGTTATTTCTCACTTCTTATGTGACAAGAGGTCACCAGTAATGTATAGAGGCAAAGGACCCCGCAAACTTCCTATGGAATTTGGGCCCCAGTGGATATTTTAAAATTTCTGGTATGATGTAGTCCATGTAATTCTCAACCAATGTTACCATTGCGCTAACCCAAAAAAATTAACAGTATTGCTGCTAGGGGGAGTTGAAATCACCCCTTGAGCAGATTCCGCAGATTGCGCCGAATCCGGTATGTAACAAAACGTAATCTTGAAATTCATTAAAAGTTCTCGAAGAGGACAACCATTGAATCTACATCCGGAAGCCATTAAATTCAGCATTTAGTTTACGATACCGAGAAGGGCACCAAAACCTTCGCCCATATGGTTGCTATAAAAATCGTTCCAACACAGTTTCGAGAGTTTTACGAGGGGTATTTATAAATTCGAACCAAATATTTTGTGTCCAATAATCAGTTTTCATTATGAATTCAACGTCATATTTCCGTTAATAGAATTGATTCAAACCATAACCGAGTGTTACAGAAAGATCCATGACATAGAATAAGTAGAAATAAGATCAATTGTTTAGATATAAAGAGTTTTTTTCATAATGCGACAAATTTGCATTATGTTTTTTTTCTCGTAACGTCGGAATATCTGAATTATAAAATATTTAATGCACAAGCCGATTGTAGAAGAAACTGAAAAAGAAATTCAATTCACTATTTAATTTTCGAACAACCCTTATATTTACTGCCTAAACGATTTCGAAACCCAAGCTAACTTGAAGGACATATATTTTATGCTTGTAAACGGAGTCCTGTTTTAAATCTTGAGAGTGTTAGATGTTTGTTAGCAACGTGACCTTTTCTGGTGAATGATCTGTTTCAAAATATCAGTTCAATACTTTAGTAAGAATTATATCTTTTTGAGTAGTTTAAAAACGTAAATGTCATAAAATTTTATTCAATTCACTGGTTTTTAATTGGGTTTGATTTAATAACTTATAAATTTAAAACTTCTTAGTTATTCCGGCGTTCTATTTTTTTTTCTTTCGGCATAATAAATGTTTTTGGCCGATTTCTTTGTTTTATTCAGTTAAATTTAATCTTCCACCTGGGCCTTCGGCCCAGATAATATTGATTAACAATTTGAGAAGTATTTGAATAGATTGAAATCCAGAAAAGTGTTGAAAATAATAATAAATAAAGTAACTTAAATAATTAAAACTAGTGTGTGTGCAAAGCTGGTAGCAGCTTCCTAATGGTTGCCGGAGATGAGATTTGATAGGTAAGTAAATGTATAATTTTCCTGATGTGTTCCTATATAAACGCTCCTATAAAATATTGAAAAAGGCACCGCTCGGCCTAACAATTGATAGTATCAGCTGTGATGAAACTCTATTTCAACGGAATAGCGTTTTATTATAGGTAACAATATTTTCACTTGTTTCAGTGTTCCGTTTTATGAAAAAAATTCTTACCCTCCTCTTCTTCGCCCCAACTCCTATTACGAAACCCAAAAAAAAATTCTAGAGTGCCTTCAAATGTATCGTCGAATGTTTAAATATGCCTGAATAAGGGAAATTGCAATTTTTTATGATTATCCCCATCCCCCCAAAGGGCACAAAACAAAAAGATTTCGGTAGATTTTTCTGAATTTTTACTATAATGCAGTTCAAGTTATTTTGAATAGAAATTAATTGGGTGACAAAACCCAAAAATGAATAGTTTTGATGCTAGGGAGCGTTGAAATCATACCTTGCTCAGAATAGACTATTCATTATTATAGGCCGAAACAATATCTCTACGTATTTTAGTTTAGATTATGCTGAACAATTGTGCATTTTTTACAAAAAAAACCTAAAACCTCCCCCTTAACCCCAACCCCTATTTTAAAACGCGAAAAAAATTAATTCAGGCACCAACTCAAATTGAAATTGTTGATGTCTAATTTTTAATTATTTTCAAGATTTTTTCCCAATTAATTGATATTCAAATAACATGAACTATGCCCTACTAAGAAGTCAGCGGAATCCACCAATATTTTTTTGAAGGGAGGGAATAGTGAAATTAAACAACTGTATTTGAGCTGATTAAAACATTTATTTTGATAAAGCATTCACAAGTAGTCGAGAATAATTTTTTTTCGTGTTTTAAAATAGGGGTTGGGGGTAAGGGGGAGATTTTATATTTTTTTATAAAAAATCACACATTTATTCAGCATAATCAAAACTAAAATAATAGAGATATTGTTTCCACCTATAATAATGAATAGTCTATTCTGAGCAAGGTGTGATTTCAACCCCCCTAGCATGGAACCCATTTATTTTTGGGGTTTGTATTCAAAATAACTTGAACTACATCTTATTAAAAATTCAGAAAAATCCACCGAAATTTTTTCGTTTCGTGCCCTTTAGGGGGAGGGGGGATAATCATAAAAAACTGCTATTTTCCTTATTCAGGCATATTCGAACATTCGACGAGACATTTGAAGGTATTCGAGAATTTTTTTTTGCGTATCGTAGTAGGAGTTGGGGGGAAGAAGGGGGGTAAGATTTTTTTTTATAAAACAGCACAATATTGTGCAACATTATCAACAATGAAACAAGTGAAAATATTGTTACCGGATTAAAAAATAAATAGTCTTTTCTGCGCAAGGGGAGATTTCAACGCCCCCTAGCAGCAAAACTGTTAATTTTTTGGGTTGGCGCAATGATAACATTGGTTGAGAATTACATGGACTACATAATATAAACAATTCAAAAAAAAATCTACCGGGACCCAAATTCCATAAGGAGTTTGCGGGGGGGTCCTTTCTACACTTTTATTGATTTTTCTTGAATTTACATTTTTTTTTCATTTTCAGACTGTGGAAGGTTGAAACAACCAAAAGACTATTAACTACACGTTGAAACAAATGCAGAAATCAGAAGATATATTAATGAATCGGTTTCAAAGTTTCGAAGGATGCGATTCAACATGAGGAACAAGTACCTACAACAGTAACAAGAAAAAAAGCAACTGGAAAAAAATCCCGGATCATAAATCTCCCGGAAAAAAAATCCCTTGCAAACATAATCACCAGGAAAAGGTCAAGTAGCTGAATAGTTAAAGCGCCGATCTTTCAATCACTCTGGCTGCCAGTCGACGGTTCAAACCCTAGCAACTGCAGAAATGTTTCTGATGGCCCGAGAAGGTGCTAGGAGTCGCACGTAAAAAGGTAAGACCTCGTTAATCCTTTTGACTCGCACAAGTTTCGACTTCTGAGGACTGCCGTTCGTAGGGGGACTACAGCTGGTTAACGAAAAAAACAATTTTTAAAAAAGTTCTCAACTGAAAATTTATTTATACGTTGATTAAATCGATTATTGTTTTGATCAAAATAATAGTTTAGTTGATTTAGGGTACAGGTAGAGTCACTATTCGCCTAATAACAAGAACAGTGTTTAATTTCTTGTACGGCATTCTTCGCGTTGGTAGATTATGAAATAATAATCTCCTAGAACCTACTCCCGTATAAAAATAAGGGGACCGGTAGCCAGAAAAAATTTTCAATTTCCGAAAATAAAAAAAATCCTGGATTTCGGTCCCATTATTTTTGTATGGCAGTAGGTTCTAGGAGATTATTATCTCATAATCTACCAACGTGAGGAATGCCGTACAAGAATATTTTGTCGGAAGAGCACATCTTCAGATGAAAAATTATTATTACAGTCAGTTGCACCCCCAAGAATTGACGGCATAGTGCCTAAGGTTATTTTTTCATATAGCAGCATCGTTCTGAATATGTTTCATCCTGGGTCAAATGACCTCCCCAAATTGTAATATGGGCTTGTAGTCTATTAGTTCGTTCTGCTTAGAACAGACTAAAAAATTGCTCATCTTTGTGGTCACCGACTCAACAAAATCGGCCCAGTATAACCTGTCATCCGGCAATAAAAAGACTAGGTTCTGCATGACAGGTTACCAAAGTTGTTCGAGGAATATGTTGATGAAACACGTATAGTTAGAAAGCTGCGGGTTCTGATACGACTTCCGTTAGGTGAGGTGAAAGTCTATCCCTCGAAAACCCTAAATTCCAAAAAAATTTGAGAACGAAGGCAAAATGTCTATCGCCACTTTTTCGACTATTTCTATATGTCTTCCGTTATGACGATTTTGTTCAGAAAGTGAGTAGTAATCATCAATGGCCTAATGAGTAATGACCAACTTTTCACCCGTTTTCCCATCCCTCTCAATTTCCTCTATTTTCTCTGGTTATTCCTGTTCCGTTTGAAGAAATTTCTCATAGATAATTCAGTGTATAAACTTTAATAAACTTACCTCAAATGGTAGTTAATAATGATAACATGAATATATTTCAACCCCTATATGAGGATTTTTAAACAAATTTTGCATTTTGCTGTACTTGTTATAACATTCTTGAGCAACTCAAATAATATGTAATCTATATCAACTAGAAATAAAAATCACAGCAGATATTCACACTTTCAATAGATAATCAGTAATTTGTGGCCAAAAAAGAGTTGTAATTGATTGAGTTTATACACTGAATTATCGATGTGAAAAAATTTCGAACGAAAGATTACCAGAAATAAATAGAGAAAATTCAAAGGGGTGGGAAGGGGTGAAATGTTGGCCAACCAACAGGTCTTCTTTTTGGAAATTGGGTTTTCAGGCCCCTGAAGAAGCTCCATGCAAAATTTGGAAGCTTGAGATTGAACCCAAGTGTAGTTTTCGATTTTTCTACTTAGCCGCTCCCGGACATTTTTCAATTTGTTTATTAGATCAATCCTGAGGCAGAGCGCTACTAAAAAAGTCTTCCACTTGGATTTTCCATGTAAAGACCATAACAGAGTAAAGAAACGCAAAATGAAGCATATAGGAGATGTCGAATTTTTGCGATAATTGATTTTGTTGCCCAACATTTTATAAAATAGGTTTCGAGTAGTGCGCCACAACCAAATCGTATTCCGCTTTGTCAGATGATAACTAGTCACTTTCTAAACAAAATTATCATAACGAAAGAAGCATTGAAATCGTCAAAAAAGTCGAGACATTTTCCGTTCGTACTAGAGTGGGTCCTGCCCGATTAAAAAAAAAATGGAATTTGAGGTTTTCGTGGAATGGACTGTCATCTCACCAAACAGAAGACGTATAGCTTCTCATCGCGCTTTTAAACCCGCGGCTCTCAACTGATATCTATTTATCGCTGATTGCTCAATTAATTAAGGTTTCATAATGCATAATTCAGTGTATATGCGTAATTTTAATTCACACCTAATCCATAAAATTTCGATACAGGGACTTGATTGAAATGATTTACCTGTTTCACAATTTATAAAGACATCCCTGTGTTGAACTTTTATGGATTATGCAATGAAATTACGCATTTTAAATCAGGAAAAGCCGCCTTATAATTACGCATATGCAATAAATTATGCATTATGAATCCGCCTTTATACTTTTACTACTACGATCTCCACGGAAAGGTGGCAGCACTCCCACTGCTCTATGGCGAACTCAGCAGAGCGCTTCGAATACTCTTGCAAAATATAATTTTATTAAGATCATACTTCACAGGATCATTTCTGTAGTAGATCTTCGCATACTCTCTACTCAAACGTAGAGTTGTCGCAACCATGAGGATGAGTTGAAGCCTCGTGTCTTGAACGTGAGGCAGACATTTAGCGAATATTTATATTTGATTAATGTCATCGATGATCGTTCACTCAACTCACTGAATTTATTCGGTGAGAATGGATACGAGGCATTCTGAGTGGTTGCAAATTTTTATAAAATCCAAACATAATTGCAATAAATTAAAATAATAGCAAAACTCCGAAGAACATTCAGAGTAAATATGTGTATTTTATTTGTGCCTCGCTACGACATTACACAGCTATATACATACAATCTGGCAAATTTTGCTGGACGGAAAATAATTTTAACTTGCCAATCTTTCATGTTTTCTGCATATACCACCCCTTCCTCTCTTTCACTGCGGACTTGCATGTAGTTGGTATATTTTTTGAATTAATAAATAATCATAATATAATTGTTAAATAACAGGTAATAAGGTGTAAACCCCATATTTTGACCCATGAAACGACCCTATTTATGCAGACGATACCTTTATACCATATTTAGATTATTTGCCAATAATCATTCATTTTTGAAGAAATAAGAGCATCACTGTATCAATTTTCAAATTTGCTAAACCGATTTCTAGGATTTAGCACCATCCAAATTAGGAAAGACCAAAATTAGGTGTCACGTGAATGAAAGGAAGTACACTATTTCAGATCTTCGTGAAAAGGTTAATTGCTCTCATGCGCTTTCATGTTATATGTTATGTTATAGGAGATAAATGTTACCTATTCACATTTCTTCCACAAAAAAAAAACACATTGATCAATTGAATTTTTTAAACTATCAACTATAAATTATAGCTGTAACATGGTTTATGTCAATACCATAAGATGTAACAAAACAAGCACTCACTTTGGTGAAGTGTCATGTTTTTTACTTTAACAGCTATGAATAAATTAATTTGAATTGAAGTAACTTTATATCAAATTCATCCATTTTATACCGTAGTATGATCTTACTCAATCGTAGATTTGGTAATGCAAAATTTGCCGTTGTGATATCAGAGACAATCGCAATATTTAAAAACGAATCGATAAAATAGACAACTGTTTAAGGAAAACGAATATTTCGAAAGAAGTCAATTGTATTAATTTTCAATTAATTCATTTATACTCATTATATGTGGAATTGGTTTTTTTTGTCCTAGTCTGTTATTGATACAAAGAAAATATTAAGATCGACAAAATAGATTTTGATAATTTTCTAGGTGGGGATTGGTTTCGTGACCGAAATAAAATTGTTCCGTGCATGGTAGGAAAAGAACTGGAAATTTCACACGGTGAATGTTTAAGTAAAAATAGTGGACATCAGAGAATGCAGAATGAGGATAGGCTTACTGAAATTTGTGAAGAAATATGTGGTTAATGAAAAAAGAAAGTCTTGGAAAAACGAAACGTCGAAACTAAACAAGATATTAAAGTAACTAACACAAAAAATGTAAATATTTCTAATTGTGTTTTTCTGAATTTCTAAAATTGTTCGTTTTTGGATTGCCACCCAAAATATGTGTATGGGGTAAAAGGAAGATTTCGTAAAAAGTGATGCCAGCAACGATATTCTGTGGAGCGGATTGTATGCAATATTGAAAAAAATACTTTTATGCAAAATCTTATTTTTTCAATAGCAGAAATAAGTTTATGAAATTTATGTTTCGTACGAAAGCGTAGAAGGGCCACAATGAATAAAAAAAATTATTTCGTCTAATTCCGACTTCGCAACTCGGAATTATACTAATTCCGACTTCACAACTCGGAATTAGTATAATTCCGACTTTACAACTCGGAATTAGCCTAATTCTGACTTCACAACTCAGAATTAGTCTAATTCTTACTTTGCAACTCGGAATTAGTATAATTCTGACTTTACAACTCGGAATTAGTATAATTCCGACTTCACAACTCGGAATTAGTGTAATCATTACGATTCCACGAGATGGCTGGAGTTATGTGAAAATGTAATCTTGAACCGTCCAGCGAGAACTTTGAAGATTTAATACAGCTGATGGTTGGCCCTAAGATCTATCAAAGAATATAGCAATTTTAGATATGCTATGTGGTTGAATGCTTGGCGGTACCACTAAGATTTTTGGAAATTGTAGATTTTAATCATAGCTTGATGTACCAGTTCACCCGACATACTGCATATTTATTTTCTGACATCATCCACAACACCTAGGAGTTCGCAAAGACATACTGGAGGGGTTCCCGTTTTTCTTTATTTTTCAATTAAGTACACACAGCACCGAAAATGTTGCCAGCAATAACAACAAAGCAGAAAACCTTTGATGTTTACCGCCTTCCAACAGGACCGCGAAAAGTTACTGCAACACAACACATTTTGTTGATAAAAAGTTTCGGATTTGTTGTTAAATTGTTAAAAACATGTTTTGTTTCTGTTTTGCTGGTTTGATGTGGACACTGCATAAGAGTTGAAAACGTATTTTTTCCTTTTTTTTTTGGAAACGGGAACGCGAAAAGTTTGTTGAAAATTGAATCAATACATGACTCCTCTGTAAATGGAAAAACCCTACGATAAAATTGAAGTTTCTTTTTTGTAATATCTAACAGAAAACAACTACTTCCCCGGCAAAAGCCACGCTGGACATTGAACTACATCTGATAGATATTGAGAAATACCCTATATAACTTGAGAGAAAAAATCTGAAAGTGAAAATTTGCATTTTCATTCAGATAGTTGATTATTTATTAAATGTTCAGTTTCCATTGGAGATTCTTATCTATGAATGAGATAAGGAAGAATGTTATTCAGAAGTATCACTCACAGGATCATTTCTGTAGTAGATCTTCGCATACTCTCTACTCAAACGTAGAGTTGTCACACGCGCGCAACCATGAGAATAAGTAGAGAAGCCTCGTCTCTTGAGTTGAGTTGAGACATTTAGTGAATATATATTTGCTAATGTGATCGATGATCGTTCACTCACTGAATTTTATTTGGTGAGAATAAATACGAGGCATTCTGAGTGGTTGCAAATTTTTATAAAATCCAAACATTAAATAAAACTAAAACTGCAATAAATAAATAATAAATACGAGGCATTCTGAGTGGTTGCAAATTTTTATAAAATCCAAACATTAAATAAAACTGCAATAAATAAATAGCAAGAACTAAAAATTCCGAGGACAATTACGATTTATGTATTTTTACCAGCTATATTTGGTTCTGCGTTTAATTACGTCCGAAATTTCTACCTACCACAGTCTGTGAAAATGAATAAATGTAAATTCAAGAAAAATCTATAGAAGTGTAGTAGAGGCAAATGAATTAATTTTCCCCGATAAGTTGCTGCGTTTACAATAAAATTATATTGGTAACATATCGTATTCAGAATTTTCCTAAAAAATTGTAGATGTTTCGAAGACTTTATCTGCCCCCTTTCTATAGGGTTTGTAGAAAGTAAGATCTTTTTTTCACAAAGTCAACTGAAATCTGCCAAAAAATTATTTGAAGTGACATTTGCTTGATACATAGGGTGTATGGTATCAATCAATCGCCATTCTTTTATTTTTTCTCACTTCTCTGAGAAGACAACCAGTAACTTATAGAGGCAAATTTATACACTTGGAATGATTTTCCTTGAACTTACATTATTTTCATTTCCAGACTGTGTAAAGTTAAAACAACCAAAAGACTATTAACTACATGTTGAAACAATTTCAGAAATCGAAAATCATATTTTTCTACAAACGTCAAAAAATGACAAGGTTCGCGCATTGACAACAGTATGCGAAGTGGCACTTTTTTTCATTTTCATTCGTTACCATGACACCGTGCGCGAAGTAATGTGCGAAATATATTTCGCACACTGCATGTAAAGTATATGGGATTTTCATATTCTAACCTATATGGTCCTCAACCAAGCAAAAAACAAGAAATCGTTTATTTATTAATGTAGAACAATAATTAAGGCTTTCAAATTGTGAGAGATATTTTTCTGGCTTTATTTGCTTCACACCACTCTTTAAATTGCTGATATGCATTTTCGATTTCTCCGGTAAAAGGTTGGAAATTACGGAATTGGCCGCATCTATCAAGTTAGGTCGAAATTTCCATTCTTTTACAATAATAAATATCACGCACGAAATTGACGCGAATAAAAAGTCACTCCAAAATAATTATCAAGAACTGTCACTTTGAAATAATTGTCAACAAATGCCATATTATTTCCATAGTTACAGTAATTACTTGATTTGGAAAAATTATTTAAGCCAGTTCAATACTATTTTTCATAGTTATTACTTATTTTAGAACAATATTTTTGATGTTTGTAGAAAAAAATTTGTTTGCATCTCATGCGCGAAATACTTTGGTAACTCGACTATTTTTTTTAACTCGGCTGCGCCTCGTTAAAAAAAATCTGTTCTCGATCACCAAAGTAGCATTTCGCGCACTAGATACAAAATAGCTATTTATATAACAAGTTGCAAAATGAGCGTGTTTTTTGCATCAGACGTGAACATTAGAACACGAGCGTAGCGAGTGGTCCAACACGTCGCACATAGGGGTATTTGGCCGATCTAAGCGGCCAAAATTTTTTCTATTCCTTTATTTATTCTAAACGATTTTTCTCAGCAATTTAGGTATTGTGTTTGATGATAAATGAAAAAACAAATAATTTCGACACACTTTTAATAAAAAACAACTGAATTTAATCATGACGGCGACGAGAACCATGATTCGTCATCTGAGGAGTCATCTAACCCTTCTTCAATGGTCTCTTCTGAATCAGAGTCATTCTTGCTTGGGTTTGCCTCAGCTGGAAGTAACAATTCCTGTGTCTCTCTTGAAAAGGGTTTTGACAGTTTCTTGGGTTTTGGCCGCATACTAGTTATAAGGAGATCCGAGCTCAAAACAACTTTGGAAAATGTTGGAGTCATCAGTAGCATTATTTAACAATTTTTGTTTGAATTGGGCTTGCTGTGACCCATCACAACCCCACTTACATATTATCGTCAATGTTTGTCGCTCTTCTTGACTTAAATAATCCAAACCTTCTTTCAGATGTGATAGTAACCGTCTAATGGTATGATCGAGCAAATCTTGTAAGTTAATTTCAGCGCAGGTTTCACTCGCGTGAATACTTTTTCTTCGTACTTTTAACTATCTCGTATTGTCGCCTAGAGAGATCGGCTTCCACAAACATTGAGAGGGCGAGCATCGGTGTCAGTTGTGTTTCATTTCTCTGTAGAGCGGTAGAGTATGCCTTCTTGTATTTCCTAGCTCTTTTAGGAGATTTGGTTATTTCTTTTAGTAAATCTGAAGCATCCCTCTTTCCAGAAGTTCTCAATTTTATCTGAGCAGCATGCACCAACATGTCTTCATCTGCAGCACTCCGTAGTTCTTCTGTTTTTCTTCTCTTGCTTCTGTCACTCGATATACTAAATGTTTTCGGTGGTCGACCCGAACGTTGCTGCAAAACTTTTGGAATCTGGAATGTTCCTTGTAACCATTCTTCATTTTTTTAAGGAATATGTCTTCCTTTTTATGTGCTGTTATCCATCTTCGTTTGGATTGAGACTTTACATATGAAAATTTATGCTTGACAGCCTTAATTTGGTCTTCGGTGCTCTTTTCTAGTGATAAAATATAATTCTCTGGGAATTCTAGTTTTGCGTCAAAACTAGGTAAGTTTTGCTGTTTGATTTTATCGTACATTGATTTTCGAGTTATCACTCTAAGGCCGGAGCCACCTTGTGAACCTGAAACAAAATGAAAACAGTTTTACACTAAAATGAATTTGAAAATAAAAAATCATGAATTCACTACTATCTAACAAAATGACCCTAAATTATAAAAATTCACGGGTATCCGCGGCTTATTCATTTACAGTTCAGAAAATTTACAAAAAAGCGCCAATTTATATTTTGCTGAAATATCATGAAACGTTGAGAACAATAAAACAAAAATCACTCAGGAACTGTGTGTTCTTACCTGTGTTATCAATATTCATCACTACTTTCTTCACAATAAATCCCGAAGTAAAAATACCAACTTACGAACTTGGCGTTTCACAAGTAATAGTGTAAAAAATTACGTCCACTTACACCGATCGTCAAGTTCCGACTAATCCCGAAGTCAGAAAATAGCCGAGAACCGGGAGTAAGATTCTTCTATTGTTGCCCCCACTATTCAGGTTCATCATGCAGTGGTTATTTGCCACCTGGCATGAGTTCTCGGTAATCGACTTTTGACGAGTTTTGACCGCCTAGATCGTTCAAATACCCCTATGTGCGTCGTGTGCAAAAAACCCGCTATTTTGCAATGTGTTATATACATGGCTTTTTGTAATTTCGTTGGAATATTTATTCATATACAATCATGGATTACACTGAATACGGGCATCGGTCAATAACTATTTTAATATTGCTTAGTACTTTACATAGCACGAGTCTAGAATGATGGTTGCGATTCGGTTGCCGGGAAGTCGGTAGCGGAGACACTGCCGGATATATAGCCGTCAGTTGACAGTTGTCATGGATAGATACAAACATATTGAATTACCTGACGGACTGTCTGATTAAATTCAAACGAAAATGAGTGATTCTGATACAGAAAATAATGTGCTAAGTAATATTGAAGCTGCCGCGGAGGAGGCATTTACCTATATTGTTGATAATCGAATAAAGAATGAATCTACTGAGTTGACTGAATTTACTGAAATTATGAGCATCCCATTCATACTTCCAAATGAACATCAAAACTGATTTCCATATTCACACTAGTGTGAATATGAACTCTCATATTCGCACTTGTGCAAATATGACCGTCATTTTGACATTCAAATTGTAAACAAAAAGTCGCCATATTGAAACGAAATTACAAAAATAACTATTGTGTATTGGTTTTAAGGATGCGATTCAACAAGGAGGAATACCTATAACAATAACAAAAAAAATCAACTGGAAAAAAATCCCGGATCATAAATCCCCGAGACAAAAAAATCCCTTGCAAACAAAATCACCAGGAAGAAAAATCTTAAAGTGAAAATGTATTTATACTCTGATAATCAAATCGATTATTGCTATGATCAAAACAATAGTTGATTTAGGGTACATGTACTATTCACTCCCAAGAACAAGTACAATGTTTAATTTGAACGCACTGAAATATCTACGTGATCACAAAATTTTTATCCTCGTGCTCAAATGTCTACTTTTTGGCCATCGATTCATCAAAATCGGCCCACCCGGCAATAAATAGACTATGAGACCACAGTTTCCAAATTCTGCATGACAGGTTAAAAAAATTGATCGAGGGATATGTTGATGAAACACGTAGCCTCGAAAACTTTTTGATTGCTACTGCTGTTGCCTTAGATTTAGATACTTTGGTTGCGCTCATAAACTTATTACTATTTCAAAATGTTCGAACTGTAAGCACACAACAAACACAAATCATCAAATAAGTTTCCTTTCATTGTAAATCACTGTCAGAGTATATCATTAATCGTTTCAAAAGCAGAATATGTAGACTTTACTCTAAGTAAGTTTTGAACGATTGTTAGTTCTGTTATACTCCATGAAGCTAAAATAATTTTACGAATATGTGTAAAATCTACATATTCGTAAAATTATTTTAGCTTCATGGAGTATAACTAACAATCGTTCAAAACTTATACTCTAAGTATGATTTTGAACGATTGTTAGTGCATACTCCATGAAGCTAAAATAAGTTAACGAACGATTCGGAGTAGCAGTCCTTACGCTGAGTAAGTTTATGAACGCAACCCTTAATATTTAAGATTCGGCTATGAATTGGGTTTTTTGGTTCTTTTTTCAGATGTACATAAGATAAAATAGTTCTGTGAATGATACACATTACAGTACAACTTTTACTTTTTGAGATTTATTTTCTGAGGATTTTTCTACTGGGGATTTATTTTCCTAGAGATTTATATTCGTGGATTCTTTCCCGGGTACTTTACTTCTGTGGATGTTATTTCCTAGAATCACCTACAACAGTATACAACGTACAAAAATGTTATTACCATGTTGAAAAAATAATAGTAATATTAAAAACAAAATTGATTTGCAATCTGAAAAATTCTATTCATCGGAAAATAATTCTATTATACGAAAATCTGTACACAAAACAACTCATAAATCGAGTTAAGACTCAATAATTTGACAATAACCAAAACTAAAAATTTGTTTCAAAAGTCTACTAGGGAAAATTTTTATTTCGATTCGATCAATTGCACTATTTTCTTTCCGAGATGTTGCTCTTGTATTGTTTAAAATCACGAAATTTTATATCATGTTCATTGCTAGAATGAAAGTCTTTTGAATAGTTATGAAACTGTCATTGTTTAGTTTACAGAAAAGTATGATATTTCGGGTTATGAAATTTGAATTACGTTCTGTTCGAATCGGTAGAGCGAAAGATAAGAAAAATTAAAAAAATTGGAAAACAGTCGAACTGACAGTAGAGAGCATCATATAGAGCAAATGTATAAAATTGGAAACTGAGCAACTTTTTTCTTTGGCATTTTTCGAAATTTCCAAAAAAAAAACTGACTTTTTGAGGATTTTCGAAGAAAATGCCAAATTTGACAGGTTTAGAGTAGCACATGAAAAAAAGAAAGAGGCTGTTTTTTACTAATTTTTCAAGCACAAGCCAACTGCGAAGTCCAATTTTCAATTAAAAAAAACCATATGTTCCGAACTTTGTGTGACACTGTAGTTATGACATCAGTGGAGTTCTTTTTTCTCACTTCTATATAACCATTTTCTCACTTCTAAATATAACCACCCCCCTTTCTCTTTCGCCATGGACTTGCATTTAGTTGATTTATATTATTTGAAAGAATATATGATCATAATATAATTTTTAAATGTCAGGGAATACAGTGTAAAGTTACTTAGTAAACCTATATTTTGTCCCATTAAATGACTATTCAATACATTTATGCAGACGTCACTTTTACGCCATATTCAGATTGTATAAGTTTTTTTATTGGATTAAATCCGTATTACCCATTCATGATTTTCATAATTTTATTGTTGAAAGATTGTTCATAAACATCCGAAAAATGTCTCACGAGTGAATAGATTTTTTAATTGGAAGTCGCGCTATAGCGTTAATATCATTGTATGAAAATTACCGATAAATACCCATTCATCCTTGATTATTTAATTAATTATACTTTTACTACTACGAGCTCCACGGAAAGGTGGCAGCACTCCCACTGTTCCATGCCGTACTCAGTCGAACGCTTGAAATACCTTGGCAAAATATATTTAATTTAAGATCATACTTCACAGGATCATTTCTGTAGTAGATCTTCGCATACTCTCTACTCAAACGTAGAGTTGTCGCAACCATGAGGATGAGATGAAGCCTCGTGTCTTGAGCGTGAGGCAGACATTTAGTGAATATTTATATTTGCTAATGTCATCGATGATCGTTCACTCACTGAATTTATTCGGTGAGAAATGGATACGAGGCATTCTGAGTGGTTGCAAAATTTTTATAAAATCCAAATAAAACTGCTTGAAATTCTTAATATTAATTAAGAATTTCAATTTTCAAGGAACATTGGGTTGTGTATTTCATTTATGCCTCACACTATCAAATTACAACAGATTTCCATGAAATTAGTCAGTGATATTTCGAGACTCCCTGAATCCGGTCAAAGTTCTGATAAAAGTTTTGAAATAGAATTGGTGGGTTGATTAAACGGCATATTTTCCAAATTTCATTCCATCATAACTTTTGTATTGATTGACGCATTTACTGCAGACAGTGCGTAAAGTAATACTTTTTCGCACAAGTGCGTAAAAAAATCACCTGTGCGTAAAATCATCAACTGTGCGTAAAGTAATACATTCATGCATTTTTGAATAATACAGTGTTTGCGTCAAATATAACTCGGAAGTCTTTATTTGATGATCCGACGACAATTCATATCATTAAACATTCAAATTAATGGTATAATTGCTACAATTTGGCAATATAATAACTGTTGAAGAAACAACTTTATATGAAACACTTTCGTAAGGGGCTTTCTTTTTTGTACTCGCGTGTTTGTTGAACTCGGCTGCGCCTCATTTCACAAATTTCACCATACAAAAAAGTCCTACTTTACGAACTCGTATCATGAATAGCTAATATTTCATTCATCTGTATCGACATAGCAGTTACTATTATAATTTTATATCTACATTGTCTGTAAGTGTGAATGTATGTTGTGTGTATATATGTTGAACTGACCTAGTCTGATAAGTTTTATAATTACATATTTATAATGTTTTAATGACGAATAAAAATTATCTTATATTCAATTAAACGTTATATTGAGTTAGATGGTACGTCCGAAATGTTTATCCTAACCTAACCACAGACTGTAAACATGAAAAAATGTATATTCAAGGAAAATCTATAATAGAAGTGTAGAGGCAAATTAATTAGTTTGCCCCAATATATATATAATATAATAATAATAAGTACCTGCGTTTACAAGACTGTCGTCTTGAATAACATTTTGTCAGACCATATCGTATTCAGAATTTTCCTATCAGAAAAAAATTAATTTCAAATTAACTAAAAAATACTTCTTTTTCAAAAATCGTTGATGTTTCGAAGATATATCAGCCCTCTTTCTATCAGGTTTGTAGAAAATAAGATAATTTTTCACAAAGTCAAATGAAATCTGCTAGGAAATTTTCTATTGAGTGACATTTGCTATCTTGATATTCAAAGAAAATCTATAAAGGGGAGAAGGGCAAATGATCAATTTGTCCTGATAAGTTAGTACATTTACAAGACTGTTGTCTGGAATAAAATTATAAAGTTTTGCCGGAAACTTTATTTTTATCGTGTCTGGAGTTATAAGATCTTGTTTT
Organism: Chrysolina oricalcia; assembly: GCA_944452925.2. Taxonomy (NCBI): domain Eukaryota; kingdom Metazoa; phylum Arthropoda; class Insecta; order Coleoptera; family Chrysomelidae; genus Chrysolina; species Chrysolina oricalcia. The sequence goes on along the minus strand of OX101817.2, from coordinate 19,980,565 downwards.
TCGTACTTCCGGGCCTAAAGTGACAACTTCACTCCCTTGTGACAGGTACTAAAGTGTCACATTTAATCCCTCCGGGATTAAATATTGACGAAACTCCCGGAACGATTAAATCACAAACAAACGAATTTAAGGGATATTTTATTGAAAAATATAATTAATTAGAATGGTAATTAACGTTAATATTCAAATTAATATTGTGACAGTTCGTCATATTGACCAGTCTTTCCTGCATCGTACTGCTGCTCGTATAGTTTTCTAGATTTCGGTGGTAACAATTCTTCACCTACTTCGGCTGCTCTTTTATCAATATCAGATACACCTTCTTCACTCATGATACCAATAATTATCAATAACAATGTTTCTTTACAATGACACTAGTAATGACAATGTTTCTAAATTATAACTGTCACAACGCAATGTTACTATGGTAACTTATTTTAAAGACAGTTTATTAAATGAGTTGAAGAGAGAAAAAACTGATTGAAATTATTGAAATAATTAATAAAATCATACCGGAAGTACGAAAAGTATCGTATATACCTTGCGACTGAAGTACATTTAATCCTTCAGGTAAATTATGGCCCTCCCTGCGGTCGGGCCATAAACTTTACCTTCAGGATTAAATGTACTACTTCAGTCCCGCGGTATATAATGTACTATTAATCTGAGACAAATGGATCACATGCGCACCTAGTTACCTCCTCTCAGAGAAGAAGTAAGAAATAATAAAATGTTCACTGATTGATACCAGACATTGTATTTATGTACGAGGATGTATTGATATCTAGTTAGCCTAGACCAGTTCCCTGCATAAAGAAAATATTGCGTTACCATAGCAACGAACAATAACTTATTAGAAGTGTCAGTATAAAGTTTGACGTCAAAAAAGTAAACCAGAGTTACGCAATAAATTAAAAGAAAAAATATATCCACCGAAATTGTGAAAATCGAAAAATTGGAGTATCGAGCCATCATAAAGTACCTGTATTTAAAAGGGTTAAGAGGTAAGCAGATTTACGAAGATATGCCTAATACCCTTGGTGATCAATGTCCTTCGTATGCGACCGTGAAAAATTGGACTGCAAGCTTCAAAAGAGGTAAATTTTCCATTGAAGATGATGACCGATCGGAAGGCCAGTTTGTGTTAGTCCCCGAAAATATCGATGAAGTTCATGACATGATTTTACCAGACCGTCGAATTGGACTAAAACGGATATCTGAAGCACTGAATATTTCATACGAACGCGTTCATCATATAGTTCACGTCAATTTGGACATGAGAAAAATTGCTGCAAAATGGATCCCCAATGTTTGAATGTTGACCAAAAGCGTGCAAGGGTAGTAGCATCGCGTTCGATCTGTGCTCGATTTGAAAACGATGTAGACTTCTTAAACCAAATTGTTACTATGGATGAGACTTGGGTACATTTCTACGATCCAGAAACAAAGCAACAATCGATGGAATGGCGACACTCCGGTTCTCCAACACCTAAGTAGTTTCGTGTTCAAAAATCTTGCTTCAGTTTTTTGGGATTGCCAAGGAGTAATCATGACTGATTTTTTGAATAAGGGTAGAACAATAACTTGAGATTACTATTCGTAAAATTACTGACCACTCTACGGAAAACAATTAAAGAGAAAAGACGCGGAAAGCAGTTATCCAAAGGTGTTTTGTTTTTGCATGACAACGCCCCTGCACACAAATCTCATGTTGCCATGCAAAAAATTCGTGATTTAGGGTTTGAATTACTAGAACACCCCCCTTATTCACCAGATTTGACTCCGTCCGACTATCATCTCTTTCCTCAACTGAAAAAAAGTTTAAAAGGTCGTAAATTTTCTTCCAACGAGGAGGTAATAAAAGCTATGGAGGTCTGGTTTGCAAAGCAAGAAGAAACATTTTTTTTTGAAAGGTCTAGATACGTTGCAGGTTCGCTGTAATAAATTTATCCAATTAACAGTCGAATATATTGAGTAATAAAATATTTTGACATTGAAATTTTGTTTGGTTCTATAGTTGGCTAAGAATTTTTCAATATTTCCTCGTATCAAGATAGGAAATGTCAAAAAATATATTTCTTCTAACACGATAAAAATAGAGTTTCCGCGAGTTTAGGTAAAGGAGATAGATGTAACTTTAGAAACTTCAACATTTTTTGGAAAAAGATTAGAATTTTTTAGTTAATTTGAAGGAAATTCGAACAAAGTTCAAAAATTTTGCAGGAGAGTATCAATTAAATGTTCGTATGAAATCGACAAAGTCGAAGTACCCTTTCTGTCCAAATATTTCCACCATGTGAAAAATATGAGGCAAACATCTGACAGAAAACAAATGCTTACCTGACTAATACCAAGACGGACATTGAACTACATCTGACGGATTTTTGTGCAACGTTCCTCCAAGAGGACCCAATTGCAAGTGCGTATTATTGTAATTAAACAAAAGATTATCCTTCATTTGACTGAGGATGATCACCTACAGACATGTTTCGAGGTTATTGCCTCTTGTCAGTGCAAGGTTAGGTCGGACAACATTAGGGTCTTCTTGTCCTTGCCCAACGAATAATAATCAATTGTTCAACTAATATATTGTCGTGAATATCGAGTAATGCCCTTTGAATCGTTTCAGTGCATTGATCCATTCACTCTTGTCATTTATTAATTCGATCACGACAGACATTGAAATTAGCAAAGTCGCGTGACGAGCTAAAATCGTTGACCGAATGCTATAAACATTTGCTTGTATAAATACAAGATAAATGGAAATAATGGAATGATAAGAGAGTTAGTAATAGACTCCTATATACAAGACAGAGCCCTAGCGCTGAGTTAGCCTTATAGGCTGTGTCATTTTGGCCTTAGCTGTATTGGTTTAGTGATGGTTCTAGGTGAGTTTTATTTGTCCCATATTATATTATTGAATGTCCCTTATTTTAAATATGTATATAGCTTTCCCCCCGTATCGCAGATGGATAATAAATGTTCATGTTCTGTTGTTACCCCTTGAGTTTCTATAGCTACCATCTGTAGCTGCACCCCAAGTCGCCTTCTGTATAAGGGGAACAACCCGCCATACGACTTAGGATGCTACCCTAGCAGTCCTAGTAGCGACAATATTCTCGCAACTCAATAAGTACTCCTCGGAAGTAAAGACTCCAGGAAGACCAATGCGAGAATTCTAAGTGCGATTTTTTTTTTGCCTTGATTATCAATTAAATGAGTTGTATGAAATCGACAAAAATAGAAGTACCATTTCTCCCCAAATATTTCCATCATGTGAAAGATTTGAAGCAAACATTCGACAGAAAACAACTATCTACTTCCCTGGCTCATTCCACGACGGACACTGAACTACTTCTGACAGATATTGTTGCAATTTTTGTGGATCTCCAGCCCAATGATGATATTTTTCACATGGTGGAAATCTTTGGAAAATGAGCGTACTTCAACTTTGTCGATTTCATTTAGTTGATTTGAAATTCAAATAGGCACATTCAGAATACGATAAATTACTGACAAAATTTTATAATTCCATTCAAGACAACAGTCTTGTAAACGCAGTTACTTATTGGAGCAAATTGATCATCCACCCTTCTATAGTTGTATTGATTTTCCTTGAATTTACATTTTTTCATTTTCAAACTGTGGAAGGTGAAAAATCCAAAAGATTAAGAATATATTGTAATCTATTCTTACAATCAGTGATTTCATTATTTTTAGGTTAGGATGATTTACCTCTCCTAATTAAACAATTTGAAAGGAAAACTTTCATCAAATAATGTTTATTTTAAAAAAATCTGCAATTCTTCATTTAAAAATTATTAAAATACGTAATAAAATGACGTCACAATGATTTATCAGACTTGATATTTCAAAAAATCCTCTATATCATTTTGATTTTTTTTATAATTGATTGTTACTAGCACAACGACTTACAAGTCCTGGTAATTTTTTGTAAAATTTGTCATTAAATAGGGAGATTTTTCAGTAAGTCTTAATCTATGATATGAATGAGTGAGGTCGTGTCTCCTAGTGTTATATTCGTGTTCTGTGGTATTTAAATTACAAAATTAGCGATTTGTAAACAAATTCATAAAACATTACAAAAATTTACAGAGCAAAAACAGCCATGATGTTATTATTCTTAAAATCTGTTCGACAAGAATCTTTATAACGTTTGCCATTGATTATTCTCATTACATTTTTGAACACCAAATATTTTTTCTGTATTATTATTTGATCCCCAAAAAATTATTCCGTATCTCCTGACATATTGAAAATTTGCAAAATAAATAGACAAAGCTGCTTGCTTTTCTAAATGTTTACTGATCAGTCATAGTTCATATGACACTTCTTCAAGCTTCGTAGACATTTCTTCTATATGTTGTTACCAATTTATCAATGTAAACACCCAAGAACTTGGTCAATATTAGAAAAAGATATATCAGTTGTTTTTTCATCTGCAGTTAGAAAGATTACAAACAGTATCACTATAGTTTTAGACTCGTTCAATTAACTTAATATTATTTTTAACAAAATTTTTGTTTTCTGAAAAAGGTTATAACTGTTCACCATCATTTCCGGATACGTGTCTCCCCCTGGCAGAAGGCTTGTATCATTAATATACAGTGCGGCTTTTTTTAGCCCCCCCCCCTGTTAACTTTTGAACGGTTCGACGTAGAAACATGAATAAAAAACCATTTGGAGGGTTTCCTTTTTGAGACAAAAAATATGGTGATTGCTCGAAAGGGGGCGCAGGGGGGCACATCAACTCAAAAATTTTAAATGGCATGGGAGGTCAAGTGTCACATCGTTGAAAAGAGAATTCAATTTTCTTCACAATCATCTGAATATTTTTGAATTTTGTTGAGAAATTTTTTCTCAATATCGATTTATGCTTTTCGAAATTTTCAAGTTGATGTGTCCCTAGCGCCATCTGTCGAGTAATTTCAATGTTTCTTCTCTCAAGAAGTAGTATCGGTAATACCCTTCAAAATATTTTTGGTTTCATTATTCCACAACAAACCGTTCAAATTTATCAAGGTACAAGTAGTTTTCAGATCCACATTTATTTTTGATATTTCGAATTTGGATTGTGAAAAAATTTTCAACTGAATTAAAAAAAATAGATGGTTGTAAAGAGAATTGAATTCTCTTTTCAACGATGACACTCGACCCCCCATGCCATTTAAATTTTTTGAGTTGATGTGCCCCCCGCGCCCCCTGTCGAGCAATCACCAATTTTTTTATTTCAAAAAGTAGTATGGGTGAAACCCTGCAAACGGTTTTTTATTCATGTTTCTACGTCGAACCGTTCAAAAGTTAACATGGGGGGGACTAAAAAAAGCCGCACTGTAGATGGTTATAAATCGGTTTTATGCTAATTTAGATTTGCATAATTCATTCATCCATCACAAACAACAGTGGGCCGGTTGCACTTCCTTGCAGTATACCTATACATGTTATATTAGATTCAAAGTTTTTTTAATCTCTGATGTCTGATTGCTAAATATGAACGCATTTCAGAGCATTCCCTATTATTCCATATTTTCATTTTTATTTAATTAAAAATGTTTTGATCCAGACATGATCCAGCATGAAGAAATCCATAAAAGTATTCCACTGATGATCTAGACATGACCTATCAAGCTATAAACTTCATCCCAAGTTTGTTTGTTCTTTCAGTTCGAGATTCTTGCACTTTTCATAGACATTAAACCATATTATTCGAAGGAAAACCAACTGGTGAATAAATGCCTCGTATAAGTGAAATACTTTTATTTTGTCATTATATCATTACATATTATCCATACATAAACACAAAGTCGGATATATACTACTTAAAGAAAACCTAAAAATTAACGCAAGTTATTCAGCAGACGACTGCCTTTCAACCATAGAACATTAAAGAAATAATTTGTACTGGACTGTTCTACGGCGTACCGTAATCCTGAACCAAACATCCGTCCAGTTCACCATTACAGTACAAACTTCAATTTTATTGTTAGTACTATACATCAAGTTACATATAATGAATAGGTATTCCAAAAATTAACTCATGGCAGAGGATTTACGACATGTCAAATACGAAAACGGGAGCCTCTATAAAACTAAAAACCTATTTAACTGGTTAAAACACAAGTTATGTAATATATTTTCGGACAACTCAAGTCAAACACACCATTACACAAACTGAAATATAAAACCTTGCACAGTATAATTAAAAAATACCGTCGTGATGTTGAACTTTCATCAAAATCATCTCAATATTCTATGCACTTTGGAAGAACTGCGTTACAATTACCCGAATTGATGGAAAATTTGAAAATGCCCATGAAAGAAGTCAAAATGGAATGTTTCTTAGATCAAATATATGATTACACGAAAGGTTTACAAACTGAAAAATATTCCACTCTACAGTAATAATGTAAGATCGATTATATGTTTACATTCTCCTCATAGGCCGCCTCTTGGGTCTTCTTAATAGTTATTGCGCTCTGTGTTGTTATGGACACTGAAAGAGAGAAAATATCAATTAGTTTTAAAGCACATAATCTAGATACAATGTTCTCAAGTTGAGCAAGATAAAGTATGGGAGATTTCTGTTACAGGTATTACTACTGATGAAGCATGAAATATTAAAGGAATGTGCTAAAGATGCTGCAATTTTCTCAACTGCAACAAGATTGTTCGATTTCGTTGTATCAAACGTAACAATACAACAGTTGAAGTAGGGATCACTGTCATAGGTAAAATAGTAAACTTCTTACAATTATTGGAAGATATTTTCGTCAAGTATTTCGAGGGTACATGTGACGGAGAAAACTGTGCCCATACTCCCCCTACAGAGCAGATCCCTAATATTTGATGATGATATCTTAATGGGGTTGTACTGAATAATTTTACTTTTGATTAGAATATGGTTAAACAAATGCTTATGATAATGATGGTACTTTGATGCAAACAAATGCAATACCCAGTGCAATACCAGTACAATACCCAGTGCCCGCCATTGAGTATGTAACATATGGGAAAAATGTTTTTTATCAGAAGACAAAACTTAGGTGGTCTATTGTGCATGTCCGACACATATCACATAATCGCTGCTATGGCAGCAAATAAAAATATATACAATGAAGGAGCAAAAAGTGGGGGATGGCAATATATTGAAAGAAGTTTCTGAAAGAGTTGTTTAGAATGTAACCTAGTCCTAAGCAAGTTCCAAGCAACCTTTTGAGAAAATTGAAAATAATGTATATTTTTTAATTTTCTTCGATCTCTTTACAAATAATATCAAATGTATTCGTTCTGAATAGACACTGTCAAAACACTAATGGAAATTTCGTATTTTTGATGACAATGACAGTACTTTCTCATTTTCTATATGTCAAAATTCCACGATTATTCTAGTGGCATAATAATCTGAAATAATCGCATTTATTCTAATTACTATTGAGTTTCGAAGATAACAGTGCATGCGCGTTATCACTTCGCACATAAACTTGAAAACTATAAGCCTCTTTAATTTGACACACTATATCAATGCACGATTATAATCGAAACTTGATTATAAATGGAAAAAATGAGAAAGTGCTGTTATTATCATCGAAATACCAGTGTTCCACTACAGTAGTTAAGCTAATAAAACCAAAAAAATTGTAATGAGTAAAGATATTGTAAAATATTCGAAAAAAATGCAGTTTACAATGTTCTCGAATTATTGCTTGAAACTCCGTATGATGAGTACAAAATTAAAATCCAAGCAAATTTTTCAAATAACTTTTTTTCGAAATCTTGGAATTTTGTTGCCATACCACCGACTACGTGACATGTCAAAATCAATTTTTAGACTGTCAAACATACACAATTGATCACCCATTCTTTTTCTCAGTAGTACTTTTCCCATATGTTACATACCTTATGACGGAAACTGTATATCTGTAATATCAAAATATTTCAACAGTTACTGGGGATATTCGTCATTAAAATAAGGATTATAAAATATGATCTCACCATTTGAGTATTTTTGCCCTACAAAATTGTAATACAGAGTGTCCACATAAAACGAGAGAAATAATAAAATCTAACCCACTTTTTAAATAACTCAATACTATCATATATTGGACAAATTCCTCTAGACTAGAAAACACTTCCAAATGTCATAATTAAAATTCAGAGGTGTTTAGTTAAAGGTGTCGACATTTTACTTTGTGCACAACCAGTAAACTCTTTACATCTTCAGATTTCTTTATACTCTAGAAATCATCTGAATATACATGCAAATTTTTATTAATGGACAGCATGGAAGAAAAGATGAGAAATAGATATAATAATGGTATGAACAGATTCATGATATCAGGAAAAAGAAAGCCCAGCACAAATTTTATTCATGAAAGAAATACCTTTGTACGTACCCTTTGAGATTTCAGAAAATATTAAGCTATACATATTTCAAATAATATTCCTTTGAATTCAACATTTTCATCCCTATTGAATTAGTGAAGCGTTAATAAAAGCATTAAAAACTTAAAATTGTATGTTCAAGAACAATTTTTAAAATTGATTTTTTTTTCAAAACTGAATACATGCTTGCGAGCTCAACTGACATTTGAAAATATTTTGAAATTGAAATAAACATCAACAGTTGACAGGGATGTCTACCGAATCAAATCAAAAACTAATAAGTACATTTCATATAAAGAATCAAATTTGAAAATTATAATAATTAACATCTGAAGAAAATATTAAGCTAATTCTATAGCTCCCTCAATTCTAACAATCCTCTCAACACAGTATATTTCATGTGATGATAAAAATATTACCATTATATTTTTAAATTGAATTTTTCAAGATTTTTAAAAACATCACTCATTCAAATCATCAGACTTGATTGATTTAAAACAGGTGTGAAAAATCCACTATAGCAACCCTACTTTTAGTATGATTGGTTAATGTTGGTTAAAAAAATTTGATCTGGCTAACATCCCTTCAATTTATACACCAGAAACTATTTAATGAAACATTGAAATAACGATAATTAATTCAGTGTCACAATATACTATACAGGTTGTTTATTAAATACTCACAAACTGTAAAGGGTAAATATTTCACTAATTTTAAGATAAAAAGTTCGTATGAACATGTGCCCACAATGTTTCGGTTCAGGATGGTTAAGAAAATTTTATTTTCAATTATTTGAAAAAACTAATTTTTTGTGGTGAGAAATCAAATTATGGTATTAATTTTCATGTCGCATTTATGGGGTCACCAGAGAAAGTTGCTCAGAACTTTACAAAATCTGAGTGTGTGATAGATCTCGCTAAAATAAACAACTTTTTTTCTAAGAACATGTATCGAGTAATAAATCATTCTCGAATTACAAGATGTTGAAAACCGATATTTAAAAAAAATATTTACCCTTTAAAGTTTCTACCCTGTACCCTTTTACTACCACAGGTTCATTACACAATAACAATGAAACACACTATTTGCCTCTAAAATTATATAATCTTATACTAGTAAATTGGAAACTTCATTCATTGAGAAAATTGAAGCATTGTAAGTAAGTAGGTGATACTTTCACTATAGTTTTCAACTATTTTGTAAACAGTGTTCAACCAACTACATCAGGTTTTCAAAACCTATAATAATCACTTTTTTTTCTACAAATGTGCGTTATTCATTTATACCCGCGTAATTTGGTTTAGTGGCATTTTCTAGCACTAGTACGGAAAAAAATCCTGCCCGCTAAAGTTTTAGTTATTACCTTGATAAGTACGTTATTAGTGACTGGCAAAAGTTCGGGTAAACATACTTCGTATGAGTTTATAAGAGCATTATAAAATATTTTGTAGTACTCTTCAAAAAACTTTCCTACGCTCACGTGTAACTTTCAGCACGTGTGCTGATGAGCTGTGGAATGAATAACTTCTGTTTAGATTAACGGCTGTCTTTAATATCTATCTGCATTGGAAGCACAAAAAACAATCTATATTGTTACAGATGTCTGTGATACAAAGCTTGTCAGGTCTAACGTGATTGAAAGATATTTGTATAATCAAAGCAATTAGTTGCTTTTGTTAGAATACATCGAAATATTTTTCCAATTTTGTGAAAAACATATTTTTTTGGTTACACCAATGACATAATACGGATAGACTCCGTTATTTACATCAATAGCTGCGGTCAACACAGACTCACATTCTAAGGACAAGTTTTACTGCCACTTATTTCGCGGCAATTATCTGCTTATACAGTGCGGCTTTTTTTAGTCCTCCACCCCTGTTAACTTTTGAACGATTTGACGTACAAACATGAAAAAGAAAACCGTTTGGAGGGTTTCACCGAAAATACTTTTTAAAATAAAAAATATAGTGATTGCACGACAGGGGGCGCGGGGAGACACATCAACTCAAAATTTTTAAATGGCATGGGGGGTCAAGTGTCACATCGTTGAAAAGATAATTCAATTCTCTTCACAACCATCTAAATGGTTTTGAATTTTGTTGAAAATTTTTTTCCCAATTTCGATTTTTATGCCTTTCGAAATTTTCGAATTGATGTGCCCCCAGCGCCATCTGTCGAGTAATTGCAATATTTATTCTTTCAAAAAGTAGTATCGGTAATACCCTTCGAAATGTTTTTGGTTTCTTATTCAAATTTATCGAGGTATGAGTAGTTGTCAGATCGGCATTTATGTTTGATATTTCGAATTTAATTTGCAAAAAAAATATTAACCAAATTCAAAAAAAAAATTAGATGGTTGTGAAGAGAATTGAATTCTCTTTTCAATGATGTGACACTTGACCCCCACCATGCCATTTAAAATTTTTGAGTTGATGTACCCCCCGCGCCCCCTGTTGAGCAATCACTATATTTTTTTGTACCAAAAAGTAGTATTGGTGAAACCCTCCAAACGGTTTTTTTTTTCAAATCTGTACGTCGAACCGTTCAAAAGTTAACAGGGGGGGGACTAAAAAAAGCCCGCACTGTATACATTGTGAATAAGCAGATAACGCAGCAGAAACTTAGCTTTACCGAATTTTGGGTTGATTGGCAAATATTTTCCGCGAAACAAGCTGCAATGTAAATAACGAAGTCTATCCGTAATATGTCATTGGGTTATACTGTGACTATACAGCATTTTTGAGGTGTGTTTTTTATTATCAAGTTATGGTACAGTTTGTTATAACATACATTTTTAGCAGCTAATATGAGTCATAAAGGTCACGGTAGTACGGCCTTTTGATGATAATGTAGTTAAAATCTCAATCAAAATAGTTTTCGACACTGCATAACTATATTGTTATTCCATTATCGAAACAACGGAATAAAGTTACTTGAATCCACGTGTGGATAAAAAGCCACTTTATATGGATTAAATTAGGACGATAATGGCAATTTATGACTTGAATGTGCATAAAAGAATTGATATATGGTTAGTGGAAGTATACTTTCTTCAGTAATGAGGAATAAGGTGTCTAACCATCAAACAGAATTAGCTGTTTCATTTATTTTCAAATAAACATTTCCAAATCCCCGACCGAATCAAGCAACTTGAATATTATAATAAATGAATAAATTTTTCCCCGAATTATCAAAGATATGATGAAAATGCAATGAGAAGCTCGACCTCTTGAACAATGGATGACAGAAGAGTGAAGGAGAAAAGCGGGAAGATCCTGAAGAAGCAGACGGCTTTGTGGGATGATTAGTGATTCCTTGTTAACCAAAACAGAACAACAAAATCACTAGTCTTCCACACAACACCATCCTGTTAGTACAATCCACAATCCAAATCCACACCTGCGTATTAGTAGTTGAATCCGCCGATTTATGTACAAAATTGACAGGAAAATCAAATACTGGATGGGGCCAAACAACAACAATATATTGATCAAATATGAATTAGTGAAGAAGCATATCCAGTATTTGATTTTTTGTATCCATTAGTAAATGAGTCCACACAACACCACAAATAAAATTCTGGATATAAGATGGTTATTTTTAAAACAAACCACATGTACTCAACTAAAAACATGATGTTCTCTTATTGTCTCGTTTGGGAACTGATTCCAAGATTTGCACTGGAAAAGGAAAATAATCTGGTTGTACAAATAACTGAACTGATAGGTACTAATATACATTTTACGATCTCTTTTGAATATGTTGTCAAAAGCAGAATTTTCATTTTCAACAGATTCCAACATTTTTAAGGAATAACCATGTTTTGGAAACATCTGAATTTGTGATTTTTCAAATCATAGTTCACATCATGCAGAACCATTAATGACAGACAAGCATCTCTCTGCGAAATTTGTAATTCGATATTGGAAAAAACTGGGGAGTTGAGAAATTTTTTCATCTGTAAGAATTTAATTTCTGTTCAATAGAGGCTTTTGGTGACCTTGTCAAAAATGATCAATTTTACTTTGGTCTGCTTTATATCCAGTTCAAAGATTTTTTGAAAACAAATTCAGAACCATTATTTAATCTTGTATTCACTAACTAATCAAGATTAGAAAACAGATTCTGGTCAGATATTTCCATTTCTTTCAAAAAACAGTAAAATTATTTTTGTAGTAAAAAATGCACCACTTATATCCAGCAGAGTATATACAAAATTGTTTAATAAAACTATTGAATTGATATTCTTAGGGCCAGTTTTTCATGTTCGAGTTAAACTCCAGATACTGATAGTTTAGATGGGGGATGATATTATTTAATTGAAGTTGGAAGGATCACATTCTAACCATTAGTTAATCAATCTGGAGGTTAAATGGAACTTGAAAAACTGACCCTTAGTTGGAAATATACATTGATGAACCAGAAAATACTTCTCCAGGCACAACTAACCAGTTTTAATATTTTGATAGAAAAACCAAACTACTTTCTTTTCATATTCAACGCAGGATGTTATCGAGGGTCGAGACATTTTCGACATAAAAGTAGTAATGTTTTTTCCTATATATTAATCACTATCCTCTTTGTAAAATAACTCAGTGCCGTATTTGAAAAAAAATTATTTACTTTTAATTCATTTCATATTAGATTCAGTTTAAAATATAAAATCACGAGATGTAAAATCCTGAGAGGCTCTTCGATTGCACATGTGCCGATGGAGGTGTGGTCACAGCATCATGTGGATTTACATACAAACCTAACCTGAGCAAACTAACCTAGCTTGCAAGTTGAAAATGCGTGAATTAGTTTTTCACTCGCACTGGACACACAAACCTAACCCAAGCAAGCTAACCAAGCTTGCAAGTTGAAAATTATGCGTGTTTCCTTTACTGTTGACACCTCCATTGGCACATGCGCAATCGAAGAGCTCTCAGGATTTTAACGCCTCATTATAAAATCCAGCTCCAATTACAAGATATTTTTTGTTATTCAAAACCAACAAGTAATTTATCGAGTACTGATTGGAATTTAAGCCTAGTTAATCTGCCAAGTATAATCAACTTCAATACAATTTTTGATAAACCTGTTCCATAACAATTTGTAAAAGAATGCCTTAACGAGAATTGAGAAAGAAGCCCCAAAAACCACAAAGAATAATGTAAAAATGTTCCTTACACCTTAGGGCCAATTTATGCAACTATTATCAGTGACAATCACTACCACAGTCCTAGTCGTTGTCTTAAGACATTTTTATATTTATGCATCACACAGTCATTAGTTTTTTTAAGAGTACCCTCTTCCTGGCTGATTTTATTTTCGAAACGCAATAAAAAATAACAAATATCAAGGATCACAAGTCAAAACAAATAATTATTTATATCAGTTGTCAAATAGGTATCGACGCACATGCGCGTTGTGCATGTCGTTCTAATCATAACCATAAAAATTGCCAACTTTGAAGGTCAATTTTTTATTATTATGATTGAGACTAAAACTAAAGATATTGCATAATGTTTCTACTGAAATGTACAGTTTCAATTTGAAGTTATGATTAAGGCAATGACTGTGATTAGGACTATGATAATGACAATGCTCCATAAATTGGCCCTTAAACTGCACCAGTTATGAAATTACGTTGGTACCAAACAGACAAATTAGTGAGACTTCGATAACCAATGAGTTTAACTCACCTTTGCTGCAGTAAGTATTGTGCCATCTGTATTTGGTTTGGTGCCCCAGTGATGGAGATGATGCGATCATTCGATCCAGGAAGTGGCTCATCAATTGTAATGTCAGCACCAGAATCCATGCGAATTTTTCGGATTCTACCACCTCCTTTGCCAATTATAGCACCAGCAAGCTATAGGGAAAGAAAATGGTTGGTTTAATTCGCAATAACAGTTGGCTTGCCAAATGGATAAATTTAAGACTGAAGTTAACATTTTTCAGTTTCAATATACACATGAAAAAAAAAAAAAACTTGAATATCTACAAATTACAAATCTAAGAGTCTGACAGCAAAGTTTTGGAACTCATCGTTGAGGTTTTTTACATGATTTTTCGCACAGATTTGAGCTTGACAATAAGAAAAACCATCATAAAACATTTGACTGAGGATAACTCAAAAACCATGAATGTTGGTACATTATTTTGTATACAGTATTAAAATTCCTAATTAAACAATTTCGAGAGCCAAACACCACATATATTTGGCTTTAAAATGGAATGTTATATTTTATAATATTTTCATTACTTGATGTTCCACAATTATATTCTTTCATTGCTAGACACTGTTTTGTAAGCTATTCAACTTGATTAACATTATATGACAATAAAACATTTTGATTCATGCTTGTCATATAATGTAAATCATGTTAAAAAGCTTGCAAAACAGTTTCTAGCAATGAAAGTAGTATAACTGTAGAACACCAACTAATAAAAATATTATAAAAAATAACAATCCATATAAAAACAAAATATATATGGTGTTTGGCTAACGAAATTATTTTATTAGGAACTTAAATACTGAAACAAAGATCAATAACAACATATCTCACAAAAAAACACATTTTTATAAATTCAATTTCATATTCGAATAAGTTTTTTGAGTCACTTATTACTCAGGTTTATTATTTCTGTTTCAAAACACACAAAGTATTTAAACTCAAAAATACGAAAACGTATAAGGATTTTGATTTTTCCAACTTCAAAGTCAAATAGCTACGAACTTTCTGATGTATTATAAACTTTGTAAGTTCAACAAAACTATCCAATACCACTAGCTTTATGCAGCCACCAGGTTTTATTTACTGAACATCAATGAAAACATGTGTGTCTTCAAGAAAATGAGAAAACCATTTAAATTTTCTGTCGTGATTCATGTAAAGTTGATGTAGGACGGATATATCATAATACGACGAGTTTTCTATTAACTGACCTCTTTAGGTATAGTAACCTGAGTGGTGTTACCGCCACCGGATCCACCACCTCCAATAGGTCCGCCACCCAGGGAACCAGACGACGGTCCCAAACTGCTCGACATCATGCTTGGAGGAGGAGAGGAGAACTGATTAGAAGAACCTCCTCCGCCACCCCAACCATTGCGTTCGAATGGAGCACTTCCACCTGCAACATCAAAATACATATTTCGAATAAATTTACATGATTGGTCGAAAAAAAAATGTATGGACAAGATCAACGATATTTTTGCATTCCACGATCGTTAAATTGATAAACAAAACCAGAATCTACTCAAATAATTAATTATTTTAGTTGATTAAGAATGTTCACAACAGTTATTTTTTGTCAGGCTTGTCAATCTTAATTATTAAACTTCTATATACTTTGTCAAGTAGAGTCGAAATTTAAACTATTTTTATCAGTAACGCGCTTTTAACATTTTTTTAGTGCAATTGGTTCAATGCCTCAATTAGTGTCGTACCTTGTATGACTGACTTTTTTATGCACACGACTGTACATCACTGAAGAAAACTTAAATATACTTCATCCCAAAATGGGTATGCATTCGGAATCAGCATATATTTGCGTAAATATACATATAACAAAATAAATAATGTAGGTATATTGTTTTAGCGAAATTTGTACACAGAGGTAATGGTGAATTTTTTTATTGCCTTACAAATCATTTTTTCTTGTCACCGATTATAAAAAACAAAACAAAAATCAATGACGTTCAAATAATTATTAAATGCATAAAAATTTCAACTATAATGGAATCGATGGGACTTTTCATTCTTGCCGATTCTTCATTCAACTTCTACGAAAATATTAACAAAATTACGTAAGACAATGAAATGTTCTTTTTGCCAGACGTAACTACTTTGGACAAAATATTTCATAATATTAAGAAAACTAAACTTCGTAAAATTGTCTACTCTTGAAATGAAAAAAGCAACCAACTATCATTATAGAAGTCTTCCAATTTGGAATAGGTTTTCATGAGAAGACCTCTCAGAATTTTTCTGAACCTTTCTGAAGACAATTATTGTATATTCTGATTGCATTAATTAAACAACCCCTTACAAGAATAGTCATCAGTAAGAAGAGTCGGAGTTTAAAACATTACCCAGTGTCTAACTTAGACCAAAGTCATCTTACTAACAGACTCCAACAAAGGCTAAAAAGGTTGTTCTTGTAAAACTCGACATATTTTCTTTGAAACTGCCCTGATAACAATGCTGCCTCCTAAAACAAAAAGTCCATGTGTCGAAATCATTATATTGAGTAAATTACGTTTTTCAGAATTTTTCTTATGACAGCAATACGGTAATATATTTTATTTCAAATATTTGAGAACGAATTCTAGTCATATTTGTCATAGAGTTGAAGATTCCAATTACTACATATATGTCATCATTTGAGAGTTATTTGATATTAACTCAATATTGATTATGTAGCTATACCAATTCCTACTAGGTGGATTTTGAATAATGTGTCCTATATTTAGTATTTTTGAATATTTTATCAGAAAACTGATAAATACAACATCATAATAATATAACAATCCAAAGTATTTAATTAGTCAACTGCATCATCAGTTGTATCTTAACATACAGCCACTTCTTTCCAAAAGGGCATATGATTTGATGGAATGTGAGATTTCAACTTTAAAAATAGTTTTTATTTCAGACTCACTCCTCTACAACCAGCACAAGAAAATAAATTTGCCTCTTTTGAATTGAAGACATATATTTCTTAGGTAAAATCGAGAAATGAGATTCTTCAATTTGTATTTTGAAGTATAATCAATGAAAGTAAAAGAAATCATCAAGTTTCATATTAACCACATTAACTTTCATAACAAAAAGCAACAAAACTTTGGGATTCGTGATATGATAATGAACAGTACACTCAATTTTGTAACAGTTCACTGGTGTTCGCAATGTGCTATACACAAGAAAAGACTAGTGATGGTTCAAAACAATTTTTTACGATTCATCCGGACCTCAAAACTAATAGCACTTGTAATAGTTTAGTAAGCACCCACAGACTTATGCAACAGTTCCAGTTCCATTCACTGGAATAATTTAATTAGGGCTACTTAGGTTTACTTAGATACAATAACGTTCTATTTTCTCTATCATTTTGCAATATAAATTCAGGAAAAAACTCGCCACAACTACATTCTCATCCGAATGCACTCAAGTCATAACAATTAATGGCGACTATTGTTTAGTCTCTTCACCCTGGTGACTGTGACATCTTTTTTGTCAATAAATGCAGAAGCAAGAAGTTTAAAACGAAAAGTCAACTGTACAGACTTTATTTCGATATTCCTAAGGTGAATTGTAGTAAAAGACTTTATTTCGACATTCCTAAGTTGAATTCCTACGGCCTGGAAAGTCCAAACTGTAGAAAACTGTGCAATTAGGTCAATTTCTAGTAGTATTTTCACTTAGAACATTATCATTTAGTACCATGGTATATTTATTCAGATAGGACAACTCTGTATTTCTATGATTTTAAAGAGGAGATATGACCAAAAGCTCTTGTAAACATCTAGGAATACACCGCTGCAGTCCACAGACCCAAAAAAGTCTCAACTGTAAATTTTGCAGATAGGACCTTTTGTTTTAGGAGGGCAGAATGGTAGTCAGTTTCTTACGCAGTTCAACAATACAATCCTCAAACTTCCCCACCAATGTTTTAAATAAATTGATGAAAAATGTGCAGCTATAACTCAACTCATAAAATAATCTGGGGAAGTACAATAAAAAACTCACCTCCTCTTGAACCACCACCACCACCACCAAATGAAGAAGTGGATCCACCGAATCCACCTCCACCACCGCCTCCGCTTCCAAAGCTATCGCGGCCACCGCCTCCACCGAAGTTATCGCGGCTTCCGCTGCCGAAGCTGTCGCGACCTCCTCCTCCTCCAAAGTTGTCTCGGCCTCCTCCGAAGTTGTCACGACCTCCTCCAAAACCTCCGCTGCTGCGGTTGTTTCCTCCTAATCTGTTGAAACTAAAAAGTAAAATAGCCGTCTAAACGAACGTTAAAATATTATTTGAAAATATTGCTGACGAAAATTGGTAGAAGTACAAGACTATGGTAGTGTATAGAACTACCGCATCTGTGAGGTAAATCAGTACTAAAGTGAATGATTAAACAGGGACAAATCCAAATAGCATAACAGTGGTCGCCAATGTATTTACCTTCATACAGGGTTTAGTTCATAGTTAGAGTTTGCCTGCATCCTAACAAACACCAAATGTTTGTTGAAGAACTGCATGTTTTCACATATTGAGACGTATTCATAAAAATCAGTGTTTACTTATAAGTATTCATTTATAAGTATCAGCATCAGCATTAAGTAAGTACTGATATGAATATCAAAAAATAAATGCTGATACTGAAGTATCTACTGATTATTCTCAAGTATTTTCTTATTTAGTAGAAATTTGATTACAAGAAAAAAATACAAAAAAACGCACGATAACACTTGTTCAAATCAGTCTACACTTAAGATGTATACAAACCTCAAAGAATGAACTTTTCTACATTTATTTATCGACCATCATGTCGTTCGTTTCGTCCGAAAGTGAAGAAATTAATGAGAGTGTTTCAAAAACTGAAGAGTCTGATTTAACTTTTGTGGCCAAATTTGCGCGGGATAAACCTATTATTATTTTAAATAAAGGGAAATCATCCGCAATAAATATAAAAAACAAGACGTGTTAGCTATGCTTAAATAACATTATGAAAGTTAGTTATTAT
Organism: Chrysolina oricalcia; assembly: GCA_944452925.2. Classification (NCBI taxonomy): domain Eukaryota; kingdom Metazoa; phylum Arthropoda; class Insecta; order Coleoptera; family Chrysomelidae; genus Chrysolina; species Chrysolina oricalcia. Next base: position 19,961,424 of record OX101817.2, on the reverse strand, counting down.
GCCTTGTTATAAAATGTTGTAAGTTAACGATGAAATCGTTGTGGATAATTCTGGATAATCCTGAATACACCACAGATGTGACTGTTCCTCCAAATCTTATATAATGCACAGAACCTGGCCATTCCGCACTGACACTTGTAAATAACTCATCAGCGATAAATGTTGCTTGAACATTAATTGTGGGAAATCGTTTGCAATAAATATATTCGTACCATGATGATTTTCCCTAACTTATTTAGTTCGGATCAACGTACAATCAATTGCACCTATCGCAGATGGAAAGCGAAATTTTGTTCGCCATTTTTGTTATTCCTTTTGTATCGATTCATAGTCCTACAGTTTCAAAGGAAATTTATTGATTAAATAGATAACAAAGAAAGTACAACCATACATGAGGAAACTTTATTTAAATATGAGATTTTTCAAAAATTTTTTGGCTCAAGATTTACCCCATTTGATACCGTTGGTTGACTCACACCAATATCTTCTGCTACACCAATCTGGAAGCCTAAAGCCAAATATAACAAGTTAAAAAATAACATTTTTATTTTGATATTTGCAAGAGTACTAAGGAAAGCAAAAGACCCACCTGGATCAGCAATATATCTCCATGGCACCGCATCTGGTTTCCTTACTATCAGTGCCCAAAAAATGTTTAGTTAACCACGCCACACTTTCGGTGTTAAAACGAAACAATTTCACATGATCTTGATAACGAGGATCTTCTCATTTGTTTTAATAAACTTTTGTAGCTCGTTGCACGACAAACATTTTCTAAACAAATAGGAATTCACCTTCAGCAAGCACTATCAGCAAACTGAGAAGCAGACTTTCAAATTGATAAGAACATGTATAATTTAATCAGAAAAACCTATCGTTTATTAACATAGATTTAAGTAACAACTGGTCTGCATAAGTACAAACTTATACTCTATCAGTACATACTTTAAGTATCAGCTTGTACTCAAACTTAATCAATATACTTTTCAGTATTAACTTATAAAACCGTGAGTATCAAGTGACTTTTATAAAAACCACTCATTAAGAAATATTTTTTTCGGGAATCCTTTGTGTTATGGTAATAAATCTATTCATAAGAATCATAAAATCAGAAGAAAACACATATGAGTCGCGTTACCTCAATGATTGAATCGATATTACTGGATCAGAAATTAATGTTGATTGTTCTTGTGCGGGGCTACACAGCAACAATCGATGAATTAATTTGAAAAAAAATTAAATTGTATTGTACTGAAACTGAATCCCAAAATTTTGGTAATACACCATGTAGAATTCATCAAAAATATTTTAGATGAATATCTGAAAGATGCTCCAAAAATGTTCAATATTTTGGTAACCACAACTAGAAAATAGTGACAGCTACTGAATTATATTTTGAATGCTGTATTTGGTAAACACCACTTAATTCTTTTTGAAACACATTGCCAATGATGATGGTCTAACTTTATTAAATTTTCTAAAACGCAAGATCTAAAACATATTCGAAATAGTTGTTTGTTATGGAATTTGAAGATACTCCATTCACACTGAGCCATTTCTTTACTATAGGAAAGAGTTTAGAGTTGTAGGGAGCTGATCAAAGCTTGGAAATGACAGATGAGGCACCAGTTCATAGAGTAAGTGCAGCAATTGGATGCTCTTGGATGAGGCGAGGAATTGTTTTACTGGAACAACACCTTGTTCATCACGAAATGCTATTTTTCAGAATTAGGCGTGATATCGCTCTTATAAGTAACACTGACATTTTCTTATTTTTTTATTTATAGTTTCCGTCTATTATTACGATTCCGGGTGCTATAAAAGATTATTGTGTTCCATTTGTGTTCTGGGTAGGATTTAATTGCGTTCCTTGTTAATTTTCTAGATTTCTATACCCAAGACATATTTTTTCATTTTCATTTGGTATGTCGCTTACCCTCCACCGCTACCTCCAAATCCTTCGCGAGATCCAGATCCTCCGCCACGGCTCATGTTTCCTCCTCCGCGGCTGTTGAATCGTCCACCTCCGCCGCCTCCACCTCCAGGACCGTCACGCATTCCGTTTCTGGAATTGCCACCTCCTCTGGGACCATCTCCACCTCCTCGGCGACCGCCACCGCCGCCTCCTCCACCACCGCCTCCTTGCTGGTTACCCCAACCACCATACTCCTCAGAGTACACTTCATCGTAGTTATGGGGATCGTAAGGATTGACGGCTCCTTTGATGGGGCTCTACGAACATCAAATATTATGAAAATTCAGTCGTATTTTGTAAAACTATGTAATTGCTAAAGTCCGTAGAAACCAAAGACTTTTGGTATTAACGTGCTCGAGCGTGTCTATTGGAATCTCTGTTGAACTAATCTACTTTTCATAGGAGAAAATTTGCCATATTTTTTAACGATCCACGGCAAATAATAAACATAGCCGCCTTGTGGGTGTTCATGTAATTAATATCATGTTCATGTTATATAATATCAAAGAAATAAGAAAATCATTTCAGGAATATATAAGTAGTGCTGCAGATAGGTGAAATAATTGTAAGAATTGTGCCTTTATTGATTAACTTGGTGCGCATATACTTAAATACAAATACAAAGGTAAATCACACGCCAAGCTTTTATATCATATAAATTGTATCATGTAATAAATTGATGGGTTTGTAAACTGATTGTAAAAATGTTTTTTTTTCTTTACTATCAATTTATTTACATTAATTCCATTAACTAATAATTTCATTCTAGAGTTTTAGCTGTGAATACCGTTTTTCAATGAAGTCTAAAATTAAGGATTTTATTGAATTAATGGAAGGATATCAGTTCAAGCAAATTATTTGGTTTGTATAACGTAATCATTGGTTCCAAACAAGTTACATAAATAAGCACTGATTCGTTTAATCTTTGCAATACACCTAAAATAATAGTTGAATCGAATAAGGGCAGTGCAGATTAAATTAAATTCACAAATATCATTAGTATAGGTAAGGATCATCAAACCAATTTATATAAACAAAACGAAACTAAAAACGAGAGAAACACTAATGTAAATTCACAAGATTTCGTGAATAAAAAAACACAAAAAAAATTAAAATCATCAGTATCTAGTAATTATTCATGGTGAACAAGCAAAAATTCATTCTAGGATAAAAAATAAAGCAAAACAAAGAATTGATTTAGTTGAAACGAAGATTCGAAAAAAGAATTAATCGAAAACCAACTAAAATTTTATCCTTGAAAAGTTTCCGAGGTAAGTAACTAACATTTTCGAAAAAAAAAAATAATCAATTATGGATTAGTTATAGTAATGAAGAGAACGACCTGAGAGATCGAACTGAATTATTCACAATCGAGCATATTTCCCTTCACTCACCTGCTTGACCAACGTCAAAATCTCCCTGATGGTTTCAATGCATTTTGAAGGTTCTCCAATGATTTGGATCACACGATCCGTACTTTGCGGGGCCAAATTGGAGAAGATCTTGATGCGAGCTCCAGTTTTCTGAAAGAAGAAAAATGTAAAACATCTCAATATACTCTTTTTGATAATTTGCCTGAGAAGTGCGGATACGAACTCTTTTTTAATTTATTACTTGCCATGTTAGTTAGCATGTGCTAGTCAAATCTTGCAACTGAATTTTGACCATAGAAATATATATTATATATATATATATATATATATATATATATATATATATATATATATATATATATATATATACTCTAGAATGCTAATCCCGCCAATATTCAAGGCGAAAAGCATGCCGCGTGTGTGACCCATTTACGATGTGCGCATGCTCGTTATCAGTGTAGTTTGGGTAGACCGCTGCCAAGTTTGAAAATCCTTTGGTATTCCAATTCAAAGTTTTGTGTTATGAGGCAGTACAACCCATTCAATTGAACCGCCAAAATTTAGTCTGTTAAACATAATTGTTGGCGTTTTTTCCAAAGCACTCTTTACAAAATCGAATTATTTCTAGTTTTGATCAGCATGTAAGATTCGATCATATCGTGTGATACATCATTGTAATCACGAGAAAAAAACACTTTTCAAAAATGCAAACATTCAATATGGCGCCTATAACAACAACCAAAATTGAGTGTTGTAACTCTGGCATCAAGAATGCCTTGGAAAATACGATGATAGGTTTAGATCCCTTGTAAAAAAGTTCCTTGGGAACGCCCTAGATAAAAACATCTAGTTCTTTTGGTCTTCGCTTGAAAAAATAAAAACAAAAATTACGAATTTCCATTAGTCATAAATTCCAAGAAAAATTTTCGTCGTTAAATCCAAAACAAATAGAATCCAATTTGTTTAGACCAGGGATATTCCAAAGATAACAGTAGGCAATTAGAAAAAATTAGATAAACAGTTAGATTGTAGGCAATTAACCATTAAGATAAGCATTATACATAGGATGAAAAAAGAATTAGTTTAGTAAACTTTTAGCTCCTGAAGATGCTAACTTTGTTGGCAAGTCTTTGAGTGTTTCGATAGATTTTATTTCTTGAACGCAAACAAGGAAACATATTTCATCGTCTCGCTATGGACCACGCCAACTTGTATTTCCTCGAATCGAAACGGTAAAGCGAATTAACAAGTCAAATTGTTCGTAATGTTAAATATGTTCTTGACAGCACGACGAACGCCTTTGAATTTCTAAAACTCGATCCGTCCCCGCCTGCGAAAGCCCTTTGTCAGAATACCAAGTTACTTCAGAAAGAGTATTTTTCTTGTCATTTCCGAATAACGCCTCGCGCCGTTACTTCTATTTGCATTGTCGCCAACATACATAAAAGAGGAAAGTTTTTTATGGGTTATTTGTCAGCGCAGGGCGTTTTCCCGGGAAAGACACCAAACAGACAATCATGTTGATTTTTCTTCAATTATCCCGCTTCTATTATCCTCAGACGGAGAACGGAGATAATCGAGAAAACTGCTAATAGGGAGGGCCGTTTCCAATGGAAATTGGAAAAAATTAAGTGAAACGGCTAGATTCCGGTTCGATCGCCGACTTGATGTTGGCGGAAATAGGGTTTTTCCGGGAAGCTGCTGAGAGATGTTCCTCGGTTATGCTAATGGATTTCCTCTTGATGAAACTGTTTGATCTCGTTCTTTGACATCGTCAACGAATACTTTTAACCACTTTGCTGTTTCCATAATACCAGAGATTGACTGGGAGTCGAGATTTCATTGAAAACGTCCCATTAAAAAATCCCATCTACAGTGAGTGAAGACAGGTTTCGCTTACCGCCATAAAATACGTATTTCTCTCAATCGATTGAGCTGAAACTTTACATGGATAGCATTTTTATATTGGAGAGGACCGTAGCACAATTGACGTTTAGAAGGTTATAAACGATTACATTTCATCTGTCAAATGAATTAAAAGTATTGAACCTTTGAAATTTAGTAAAAATAATCTAGGAAGAGAACTAGAAATGTATTAATTATTATAAAGAAAATAATCCAAAGATAACTCTGTAAAACCAATACATAACAATAACCAATTTTCATCAAAAACCAATTATCACAGACTCCTAATCATCATATCAGACTTTTGAAGAACCGAAATTCCAATATCACAAAAAGATAAATCTGTAATACCATGAAAAGAGAAGAAACGAAAATGTGAAGAAGATTATTAGATCAAACCAACACATCACAAAAACAATACTTTGTAAAAACGATAAAATATCGTAAGTCTGCAAAGCAATATATTTGAACTTCATAAGAATTAAAATCGTCGATTCCATACATCAGAAGTATAAATGGTAGAACCGACATGTATAGAACCTAAAACTATCAGAAATTGGAGAGGAGATAGCGGATTGTTCTAGTATCTCAGAGATGGTGCAGCGTGCGGTCATTATAAATAAATTCTTGTTTGTTGTTCAATTGTCACCTTGATGCTGAACATATTTAGAATTTAGATTAGCTGTACCTTCCAACGTTCTTGCAATTCACCACCCAGCAACTGAATTTGCAAATCAATCGTGAAACGGACATACAAAATGAAATATTTTTATTATTCATCATGTTCTCAGCTCCCAATGAATAGTAGGTACACGCGTGGTGAGTCTAACGATTACAAGTCAGCGGCATCTACGAAATAATACTTTTACAACGAGTTGATCGTTATCTACAAGCGTGGTTCTGCAATCTCTCATCCCCTCCAAATATTCTGATAGATTTCGATTCTAATTCTTTTATGTCTTACCCATTTTGTTTCCATGGATTTTACATTACTACTGATTGATTTTCGGATAATTTGTTGAATAAACGTTTTTAGATGTTATTAAATGGTGTTTTGATGAAATTCCATTTTGTTACTTTTAGAGTTTGATGGACATTACTTTCCATTACTGACGAATTCAGATCTGTGAAATCTAATTCTACGATTTTCACGTATGCAATATTAGTTCTCAAAAATACACATTAGATGAATACACTTTATTCTGGAGGATGTATATAATTTTTTCTACTACCTTTAATGCCCAGTTCCAAGGATTATCATTGTACTATTTTTTTTATTCAAATTGTGGTTTTGAATTTTTGGATTAATACCTGTAATTCACTAGGAACCCTGTCAAAATGTAACATTTGAAATCAGTTACTACCCTTACTGCTTTTCTCCCAAAAGCGCGAATGAACAAAAATTATAACATTTTCCATCGAGGTGGTGAAAAAAATTACAAAAAAAGGAAGCAATTTTTGATCCATTAGATCAAATTTCCGAATTTTTTTATCCATGAAGTTTTTCTTATTCGAATCCCTTGTCTGGAGAAAACCCCCAAACACTATATAGTGATTTTTTTTATTCAAATTTTCTGAAATATGTAATGTTTTGTGTAATTTGTTTGAAAAAGTATATACTTTTGTTATTCCTCGATTTTATTTCTGCCACTTGAAACTTACTTGCAATAAAACATAAATACCACTATTAGCATATTAAGAACTATAAAGAAAAAATTGATAAACTAGAAAAGATTAATCTATAACTTTTAGTTGTCCTATGTTTTATTTCGGACAAACTCGTAGTAGTTTCAAAATACGCATAGGAATTGCTAAGTAAACAAGAAAACAGATTCAACTTCTGCTGTCCATCTTGCTCACAGAAAATCATACTGTAACGATTCTGTCGCTCGTACTCGTAAACAATCCTGTATTCCAAGAGAATTGGGTCATCCTGACATTACAGTCGTCTACGCTTCCAGAGGTGCTCCTTCTGGAAGCGAATGGAAGAAGTTCCAGAACTATCTAGAGAAGAACCCTTCGTGGATTTAAATATCACGCCGCAAGTGAAGAGAGCAGATAGATGGTTACAATTAGTTATATAGATAGTTTTATTGACTATGTGACACATACAGAATATGGTTTATAGTAAGTCAGTAGAACAGAATATATATGGGGTTATTATAAAGTAATGCACAAAATTCATAAAACGTACAACGATCACTTTTGAAAAAAATGCAAAAACACGTCAAACTGTTTTTTTTTATTCCGCATCTTTTGACATAAGTTACAAAAATAACACGTCAAAGTTGTCAAAGTTATGACGTCATCAACAATTTTTTTTAATGGGAAGCTAAGATTTTTATTACATTATGTGATAGAGCTTGTGTTTTTACACAAGGGAAAAATAGTTGTAGTAGGGCTCACATAAGAGAAAAAAACGAGAAAATTAATAAAAAACGAAATAAACGTAAGTTTCATAATAACTTTTCAATTAACTAAACAGTCCATTAAACCAACTTTGACGTGTTATTTTTGTAACTTATGTCAAAAGATGCGGAATAAAAAAAAACAGTTTGACGTGTTTTTGCATTTTTTTCAAAAGTGATCGTTATACGTTTTATGAATTTTGTGCATTACTTTATCATAATACTGTATACACAATATACACATACATTTTCATAAATGAAACAAAATTTGTATAACTTAAATACAAACATACATGTAAACACAATGTGTGATAGCTAAATTTAAAACAAAAGAAAATTATGAAAGTGAGGTCACAAAAGGGACGTTTGAATCAACAGAATAGAAGCAATGATCCAGAAGCACTTTTTTAATTAATTTTGAAACAATTATCATTCATGGATTTAATTTGGCAAGGAAATATGTTATAAAATTTGAAATTTAAAGTGTTTCTGATGTTACTAATCTGTAGCGTGGCACTAGTAAATCATCAGAAGTAACGGAACGTGTGTTATGATGATGAAGGCTTGCCATTTTTGGGATGCTCAGTTTCTTGGAATGGATTTCTGTCAAATTTTGTAGAATGTAGATACAAGGAAGTGGTAAAGTCCGTAACCTCTTGAAGAGTGGTTGACAATGTTCATTATATCTAACTCCGGTTAATATTATTCTTATCGCTCGTTTCTGATGTTTAAATATTTTTACAGAGTTAACTGAGTTACCCCATAAAACCATACCATAGCTGATCAAAGAGTGAAAAATACCGAAGTATATGTTTTTCAACATATTCGGGTTCAAACATCGACTGAGTTGTCTAAGTAAAAATAAAATACTGGACAGCCTAGTACTAAGTATGTCTATGTGGTGTGACCAATTCAGACAATCATCTACTACAACCCCAAGCAATTTACAGGGGTTACCTCTCGTAATTTGGTTATTATTACTGAAAATAACTAGTTTTTGGGATTTCCTACTGTTTATGTCAAGATTACTTGCAGAAAACCAAGTTTCTGCTTCAGATATTATTGTTTGTGCATGTTCAAAAGAAGAGAAATATTGGTATTAGAAGTAATGAAAGACGTATCATCCGCAAAGAGGACAATCTCACACTTTGTCATCATATGGAAGCATAGGTCATGTATGTATAAGATTAAAAGCAGTGGCCCCAAGACAGATCCTTGGGGAACACCGTGAAGAATCGTTTCCATTTCAGATTCGGAGTTATTGGGTAGGTAGACATATTGTTGTCTGCCCTCTAAATATGATTTGAATAATTTGAATGGCGTGCCTCTTATGCCATAAAATGCAAGTTTTTCTAACAAGAGCTCATGGGAAACACAGTCGAAGGACATTGAGAGGTCACACATGGTCAATAATGAATGTTCATGACCTTCCAAATCCTCGACTATGCTTTCCAAGATTTCAAGGAGTGCTTTTGTTGTAGATTTATTACTACGAAAGCCAAATTGGGCAGATTGAAATGGTTTGAACCCTTCGAAATAGTCCAATAATCTGACTTTCAATAGTATCAAAATTACTTTAGAAAAAATTACTATTACTGATATTGGCCGATAATTATCAACCTCATCAACATCATCTTTTTTTATGCAGGGGCACAACTTTTGCAATTTCAAAGACACTGGGAAATATACCCTGAAAAAAAGTGGATATACTTTTATACAGCTTAGCGGCCGATAAAGTACTGTATTTATCTGAAATGAATTAGTAGTTGTATTTAAGAAGTTCGAATGAATTGGTGAAACGAAGTTTAGACTATTTTTAACAATACCTTTAAACATGATTTTGAAATATTTTGTTGAAAACACATAAGTGAAATTGGCGTTGGAAAGTTTGGAAATTTTTCATGGGAAAAATTTGTTTAATTTTTTTTCACGAATTTACTAGATAAATGTAATCAGGTTAATGTAATTAGATTAATTGTTAAATATGGTTGCTAGAAATTTTGAGAGCCTTGTCCAGCTCTCCTTTCAGATAGTGAACTTTTCATTCTGTTGGTGTAAACGTCTTTATATCAGAAGAATAAAATTCGATAATTAATTCCATTTTATTCGCTCATTTCAATTCCATCTGGTTTCCCGTTCTTGTCATTTGAGTCAACAGAGTTACAGTGGAATGCATAAGATGTCTAAAAACTGTCGTGATATCAACAATTCGATTTTGCCTTGATATCCACAAAAGGCGGAATGGACCAACCTGTTGGATTACGTCATGGTTCCATATAACCCGCAAGATGTCCCTCAGATCGCTATTTTATTAGAGAGTCATAACAGAATGTCTCCTGCTTCACTCGCGAGATGGAGCACGCAACTTCAGCAAGAAATAAACTTCTCAAATATGAAAGGATCTACTCTGGCACTGATAGGATCAACATATCGGCAGCAACTCTATTGATCGACGACAGAAAGCCCTTGTTAAGGCCCCCAACGAGGAACTATGCACAAATATCTTGTAGAAACAATCAATATTCGCCCTGGTATAACGCAGAGAAGCAACTGTCAGATATTTGCCTAATATCATTGTAGTGTTATTGGAGAGAAGGATATTCCTACGTTGTCGATTTAATTCAATATATGTGAGGAATAACAGGGGTGAGTGACATTTAGAAATTTTATTTGATTTGAGAGATTGCCAGCATGACGAAGATGTATGGACCTGAATAAATAAAACTTCAACGAATTTTGTATTCGAAATGATTGAGAGATTGCCAACACGACGAAGATAAATGGACCTAAACAAAAAAAAAATCTACTGAATTGTTCAACTCTTTCGAAAAACCTCTACAAACACAATGAATAAAATGGTTCACGTTTCCAGGCGTCTGGAAGTTGCTTTGAATATTCGCGCGAAGCATCCCAAAAACAAACATTCTTTGTTAGAAGTAATCACGGTACACAATAAACTTTTGTACGAAATAAAAAGAATAAAAAGTCGGGCATCCAGAGACTGGCTGTTCGAACTGAAAAAAAAACTAAATGTTCCGAACTTTCCCATCAGATAATAACTTTTATAATACGAAACGGGAACAAACAGAAAATAATTACTTTATGACATATTTTCCGCCGCAGGATGTTATAAGTTGGATGTTGTTTCAACGTTAGATATGAACGTGAAAAACATAGAAAGATAAAATTAATAATAATAATTTAGGGCAGTTTTGGAATTGATATCGAGTTATATTGTTTGAATTTGAGTAAAAGTATAAAGTAGTGTGAGGGACAGTTTAAACAGCTAATAAAATAAGGAACAAAATAAGAAAGTTAAATATGCACATCTCTACGAAGAGTTTATAAATGATATAAGACAAAATAAATAATAACAATAACAACAAAAGATGGCAAAGTTTCATAATTTTTTTAAAACTCATTTTGTGTGGAAACTGAGAATCTGCATGACACAAATCAAAAAAAAATTTTGTTTTATGTTCCGGGTTTCCAATTTTTTTAACCAAACATATAAATATATAACTTGTGGTTGAAATTGTTGGGCGGTATTTGTATGGATTTATGGTGCGACATAGTTCGTTCCTAAAATAGATACAAAAAGTGCAATGTTTAAAAGAATTTGTTGTTTGGTTTATGCAAAATTGCAAGATAAGGAGCTATTTATGAAAACACAAAGAGAGATGATTGACGATTTATTGAGACATAACGAATCACATATCAAATTACATTGTCAAAAAAGCTGTAACTTCAATGGTTCATTCTTAGGTGAAAACCAATGTTTTTGGCATCTTATTTACTTCATTCATTAGCTTCTTCTTAATATTCCATTTTCTGATTAAACTCTCCCTATCCCTTTACCGCATCATGTGCCATAAATGGCACAAACAGAAAAACAAAATTGTAATATTTTAGAACAACAGAAGTCCTAACTTCATAACTACCCTTATCAGAGTTCGTACGAACGTTTTGACGGTTTAACAGCCGGCTCCAAAGGGTTTCGTTCACTATTGTCAGATTTTTTCCACGTTCTGAGCTATTTACTGTTTGGGTCTTAGTTTTTGTTATAAAAGAGTGGAGAAAATAATTCGTTTTTTAATAGTTTTAGGTATGCAGGTATTTAGAAAAAAAGGATTGTCTCATATATGGAACAACAACATACAGCGATGAACAATATTTTTTGTAGAAGTGGATATAAAAACAATTTTTAGATAAATGGGTATTGTAAGAATTCCTAATCTTGACAGTGAGGAATCCGATCAGTCTAATGAGGATGACTAACTAGTTCCAGAAGTAATTTCCTAATGTCTTGGAAACTGATGCTGAGGCAATTCTGATTTTTGCACCAGATTTCTCAGATCAGAGTCTCCCTTTATCGCTAATACAAACAGAACTTCGTAGAAAAAACAATTATCCTAAAAACATTCGTAATTGGGTGAAAGGTAATATGATAAAACAGTGAATATGAATTATAAATGATTGTTTCTGTAGATTTCACCCACCTCCACAACTCCAGAATTAGAAACTGGACCCGTCAAGTGGAAACGTACAGCAAAGGTGTGAAAGTAAAAGAGAAAAAAGAACCACAAGAAGTTATTCGGAAAAATGGTTTTGGTTATTTGCCGTATTGGCAGTTGTCAGATTAATCACGATGTAAATACCCGGGCTGCTTTGGAAAAATGTAACCACATAACATGCGCAAAATGCCAATTCCTTTGTGTTTCATTAAAAACAAGAAGAAGTTTCTTTTCGGGTGACTGCTTTTCATAAGCTTTTTAATTCTGTTGTTGTATAATGTTCCATTTATGGCACAAAGCAATTATTTCTGAACTAACGAGCCGTTTTGACCAATAGATTCATTTCAATGTTTTTAAGTTGAAACGGGATTCAAGTTCAAGTAAATTTTTTATAAAAAAACAAAAATTCATGCGGTAAAGGGTTAATTTTCATAACTGTGAAGTGTCAACAGATAGAAGAAAGTTTGAAAAATGGTATTTTGTAAGATAGCTTGTATTTGAGTGATAGGGAATAATTTATAAAGAAAAACAAATTGACGAATTTTGAAACAACTTTCCTTTAAGGACCGAGAAGATGTATGACCTAGTTTCGACACGATTTTTTTTTTGAAACTATTTCACACAATGAAGGCATAAGAATATCAACTTAAATGAATAACAGTAACGATGGTAGAATCAACAATTTGAAAATATTCGATGAATAAAAAAATCTTTTCCATAGAATCACACGAATTGACATAACATAAAATACAAAATTTTAAAACATCCTTCTTGTTTTTCAAGCAGTTCAAAACTTTATTGTTTCTTTCAAGTTCCAACGTCCTATAACCCAATCGGTCAGCAGAAGGAAAGACCGAGCAATTTTTTGTCTGATCTATCCGGTAAATGTAAAGTAAACTTGAAAATACTTCAGTAAACGCGAAGAGATCTGAGGAATAACCATTATAATACCTTCAGAAGACAAAACGGTTTTCATGCTATTACGCCATCGCTTCGTTCTTTTCGGCTTTCCCGTAATTCCCAATATAAAGGACTTATTTTCTTAGGGGATTATACCAGAATCCCATTCGATCATTAGTATAAAATCTCTATAAATCTATTATCTCTTGAAAAGATAAGGATTTGCTGGTCCTTTAATGTGGTGGTGAAACAAAATCTATTCAGAGAATCGAGAAAAGATCATTTATTTTATTTTTGCACAGTGCATTTATTTCATCAAATTAACATACCTTTTGGGAATTTTAACCTTCCACAGTCTGAAAATGAAAAAATGTTAATTCAAAGAAATCTGTACAAGTGTAGAGGGGCAATAATCAATTTGCCCCGATCAGTTACTGCGTTTAGAAGACTGTTGTCTTGAAAACAGTTTATTATTTCGTCAGTAACGTATCGAATACTAAATTTGCCTATACGACGAGAAAAAATTTTAAATTGACTAAAAATGCGTTGGTTTTGGTGACATATCATCCGTAGAAATATCGTTTCGAACTCTTCTATTAATTTTTTTTTTTTCAAATATGAATCTTTACTTATCTGAGGTTTAGAAGAAAGAAGATTGATAATACTAGGAAAGTAAAAAACAACTGTTGGATAGTAATATTTACAATTAATATTGATAGCGGTTAAATAGAGTTGTAAATTACAATATTTCACACATGTGATATACAGGACGATTATCAGAAATGTTTCGATAACGTAATTCTAATTTAAATTATGCTATATTTCTGTTGAGAATCAATATTTATTTACAAAATTTTGGTAACACCCATTTCAAATTATTGCAAATCCAGTGGCGTAGTCAGATTTCTTTAAAACATTGCCAACACATTTTTTTGGATTCTTGGCGATGAATTAAATTCAAAATACACCTTGAATTTTTATTTCGAATATATGGGCACTCTCGCTACATGCTATATTTGTGTTAGGAATCAATAATTTTTATAAAATTTTGGTAATACCCATTTGAATTTATTGCAAATCCAGTGCAAAGTATATTTGTATTAAGAATCAATAATTTTGTACGAAATTTCAACACCCATTAGAAATTATTACAAATCCAGTGGCGTAATCAAATTTCTTTTAAAAAGATCGTTTGGATTTTTGGCGATGAAATAAATTTTGATTTTCATTTAGAATTTATGGCAATGAACTAAAACTATTGATGCTCCATCCATTGCAGAAAAGAACTTTTAAATCGGATAGTGAATTTTCTTTTTTCTTCGATTCACGACAACTAATCCTTGTTTCAGGTTAGGTTTCCAGTTTGAAGTTCCACTTACTTATGTCTATTAGTAAATTCATTGGATATTAATTCGTGTATTTCTGTTTTGCATTTGAATTTTACGTGCTAGCTGATATTAATTATTCCTAAGTTTTATGACGAAATCAATTAGGAACATTTTTCAGGTCTTTTATCTATTTAATTTTACCTTATTTTTTATTAAATTTACCTTTTCAAATATCTGACGCAGAAATTGGTCGTTTAAGGTTTTTATTGACTGTTTTTAATGACATTTTTAATAGGTAAATTGCCTTGCCAAATTCAACAGATCTTGAATTTATAAAAAGGGAGCACAAAACTAATGAATTTTCAACAGATTTTCAACCCTGAAAAAATTCAATTTTGAATAATTAATTAATTTGATTTTTGAAACTCATGATTAACATTTCAAATCTCTTACAAATTAAATTTTTGAATGAAAAAAATGTCTTCTTCGACTTTGTTCTTTTATTGATTAGGTTTATTCAAGTAAAGGAAAGTGGTTTCTTTTTTAGTTCAAATTGGAGATAACGAAAACCACGTATCTCAAAACCTAATTTTCAAATAGTTGTTTGATGGTACTTTTTCTCAATGAGATGGTTTCTCCATTTCAAAAACTAACCTTTCAATATCAACCATGTCCGACATATTATATTTTCGAAACACACAATCTATTGGTAATCACGTGAGACCACGGTGTTTTTATCCAGTATCTGGTAACTCATGGGCACCAAAATCGTATGCTAATACGATTTTATATCTACCCGATGAAATTTAAAAAACGAGGTAACTCGAAAGCTCTTAAATATTTAATATCTCTCTACAATAAAGAGGAAATAAAATTCTACTGGCTGAGCTATTAAAACTTTTTACTATCTCAAGTTTTTTCGCCGGTTTCAAAATGTTACTAAACCAAACAACATAAATACATTTCAGGGATAAAAGTCAAAAGATAAAGAACGAACACAAAAAAACACTGCCATTACCTGAGAACCACTAACCTTTCCCAAACTCCCAAACAACAAACCGCACGTTTTTGCCCATTCTCGCCGCACCGCCAATTAGATCGCATCGCTGGAAAACCCGATTAATCATCCCGCCGCTCCGACCATAAAATGGGAATAACCGACGTGATTCGGGAAAATTTCGTGGAAACATAAAGCGAGAGCAGGATCGAGAGCCGAGCGAGAATGGGGAAAGTACCGACCCAAACAGAGCCGCCGAATGAGTGCACACTAGAGCACGGGCCGTGGTATAAAGAGAACCGACGAGATTCGCGGCGTTGTCAAATCTAACGCTGCTTTCGGATGGTGTTGCTTCGGAAGGGCGATACCCTGCGGAGTTCAGTTATCGCGAACAAAAAACGGTACAAGTAGAATGTAGGTCAAACTGGGAGATAAAACTAAACTAGGACTAGACTATACGAAATAAGACTGAAGCAGAGGCTGCGAAGTATATGATACGAGTAATTGTCTTGAGGAAGTCTCTAACAAATACTATTCAGCATTACTCATTATTCAGTGAATTTACAAATAACACTTAGGATAAATTCATATTTGCGACAGAATTATACATGTCAAAATAGTATATTATGATACAAGTGTATAAGTGAGCCTTTGTTACAAGTACTTTGGAGGCATATTTGCAATTTTTCATTATGCCTGAATCATGACTTCAAAAACAAGGCTGGTACATTATTTAAACCAGGAAATATGTGAACGTGGTCTTCATTCCGAAAACTGGCCGAGACTCATACGACCAGGCCAAGGATTACAGACCAATAAGCCTATCATCCTTTCTCCTGAAAGGACTATAAAAACTGACACCTCTCATAGACCGCTCATAGACGGCTGTTTGACTTTACGTAGATCTACGTACATCAGACCTTTCATACAAACCTACGAAATTCATTCCCAGAATCTACGTATTTTCTATCAATTTGTACAAATTTTGCAAAATAACATAACTCGTTAGGCTGACTGGGCATAATTTTCTTCTCTCTCGCGAAAAAAATTTAAAAGGCGTTCTTTTCCATTTCATACTAATGCACACACGCCACACCACACGTCGCGTCATTCATTTTATAAACAAATTGGTCCATTCCATACAGCTGTGCCTATGTAAAACAAAACGTCTCATCGTGAACTTTGAAGGAGACTCGTTGTTTATGATTTAGATATGTTTCAGCACCAGCTCAATTTAATTGATTACAAATATGAAAATGAGCAATGGCAGTGACTTATTGAAGAGTGCTATAAATTCAGCCGGGGCTTTGCTGCTGAGTTGAACACATTTTTTCGCCGATTTTCAAATATTACAATTCCCACAATCTCTTCATACAGCCGTGGTAAATTCAATACAAAATCTATAGAAATCGTAGTTATTGATTGAGAAGTTTGTTACTATTACCATAAAATCAGGTATGACAGATATATTGTAATGTAAGCTAAAAGATGGGCGAATTACTTTCAGCAATTATTTAACCATTAATTGTTTACAATAACTAAGATTATTTAATATATTTTTGGAAAAAATGTAATTGTCGTGGGTCTTTATACATTTCTTGTCAGAAGTCAAAAGTTCAGTTGCCTGCAGCCCCCCTAAGCTACCAATTATATCCATTATATTGTATATGGAACATCCTGTACATTAAAATATTTTATTTTTCAATACGTGGGTGACCTTTTTACAATTCAGTACGTGAGCGATATTTTATTTTGAAACACAACTTGTCCTCAACATAACATAAACAAGAGTTTTCAAAAAGGCCACTGATAGTTCGATCTGGTAGTCGAGTCGAGTTTAGAGTTCTGCCGTGCCCACAGCTAGTGAGGGCAATGGGGGGAGTTTGGAAGATTCGATATTAAATAAATGGAAAATGTTCATAAACTGATTAAGCCGATATGTATTGTAAGTAAAGATCTTTTTAAAATTATTTATTCAATCAATAACTAGTCTAGGAGAGATTCTTCAATTCTTTAATTCATTAATTCTTTATTGATTATTTTCTTCATTAATTTCAATCGTCTTAATCTCATATTTGTACATAGTAAAATAAATGTTTTTATATTTTTCTAAAGTGTTTTAAATCTATAAATGATCAGTATCTACCTAGTTAGTCGTGAATCAACCCCAATTCACGACAATATTATAAGTCTGGGAATGTCTTCAGAGCATCAATGAACGGTTACACTTGTGTGGGTGCCCGGACATAGGGGAATTGAAGACAATGAAAAAGCAGACCAACTTACAAAGAAAGCTTCTGAATCGCCATTCACAGGTCCCCCGAACCAGCGTTTGGAATTAGCATAACCCGATGCGGTAACCTAATCAATGAGTGAAAGAAATCAAATCACCAAACATATTGGGACCAAATCGAAGAGCATCGACACAGTACAGCCATGGTGAGGCACCTGAGCCAAACTCTGACAGCTGACACACTCAACCTCAACAGATCTAAGATACGCACGATCACCGGCTTACTAAGCGCACACTGCGGCCTTAGGAAACACCTACACACCATGGGAATAAATAGAGAAACCGTGGACTGTAGACTCTGTGGTGACGAGGAGGAAACAGCCTCTCACCTCATCTTCGAATGCGACGCGCTACTCAACAAGCGCAACAAAATATTCGGACAGATCAACCTAGAAACAGACTTGAATCCGGAACAACTAGTAAATAGACTACTAAACCTAGTGAAAAACACAGGCCTATTTAACTGGGAACAACTGACGACAGAACAATACAATAGACCCCAGCTGGTCTCAGTGTTAAGGGAAACCTCAAAGGTAAATCCGGTATCTCGCTCGTCAGCCTTTAACCAACCAACCAACATTAATTTTAGAACAATATAATGTTCCTAATATTTCATTACATCTAATCAAGTAGGTAATCGACATCTGATGTCACGTACTGTTGACATGGATGTGTATTTGACAGTTCATATGATAAAAATGAGAACTTTGCGTTGTTAGCTACCAACATTCTTTCTGGCAAGGCGTTTTAGTCTTGAAGATTTCGCACGCCTTTCAGTTCATTTGACAAGAACTATGAATCAGATATTATAAATAAAAAATAGCAGATATAAAATCGATCGACACTTCAGTCAACATAGGCACATAAATATTACCTATAAGAAAATTTAAAACTCAATTTATAATCTATCAAAATATCAAATAATTCAAATATCTAACAAAAAGAAAAAAGATAAATAAATTGCTTAAAAAAAATTACCGAAGGCCGAGATCTAACCCAGGCCTCTAGTTCACTAACAGCCGTATGCACAGTCAATTCCAGCGACTCGCCAGAGTTTCGCCGCTCGCTACACAAGAACTATAATGTACAGTCGAGCTCCAAAAAGGTGGTACATTGCCAGCGTTTCGCCAAAATGTGACTTATCGCGTTGTTGTCACTTTTTTGGAGTTCGACTGTGCATTATAATTCTTGTGTAGCGATCGGCGAAACTCTGGCGAGTCGCTGGCGATTGACTATGCATACGGCTGTAAGTAGCGTCTAGCGTCGCTAATCTCAGCACAACCATCAGTTCCGTAGAGTGCTTTGAATTTTTTGTCTATACTTTCCATCATGCAAGAATAGGTTCGTTTTCAACTAGGAAGGGAGGTCGAGCGTTTTTTCATAATTTTTTTGGCTCTAGAAAGAATGACATTTCTGGGAAAACGCCAATTTTACGTTGAGATCTGAAAGCGTCAAAGGCTACTTTGGTAAGCGGTTGTAAGTAGAAGAAAAAAAAATCTGAATTTCTGCAGAAATACTCTGCACTGTGGAATCACTGTGGATATATTGCTCTGGAAACATTGATTTAAGTTTAATTAGAAAATATCTTCATTCAACCAGATTCGGAATCGGAATATGCATATACAATATTTCTTTTATTACTGGGATTACCTGGATGAAGACACACGGTAATTTCCGATTAATTTTATAAAGAATAATATTTCACAGAAAATATTTTGCATTCTATATATATAATATAATAATAACTCCCTCATAAACACTCGAATAGTCTACCTAAAGGCATATCCTGTGCGCTGTGCGGGTAGAGGACGGCTATTATTATCATTTGCCGTGGCGCTCCGGGGCGACTTACTGATTTTTGGTGGCATATTCACTTTTCAGCTGCAGAAAAACCCGGAAAACCTACAGCACCACCCCGGGTGGTCGGTGCACATTTCAAGCAAACAACAGACGTCGGGATGTCTTCTAGGCAACTCACATTGCATTTGCTTCACAACAAGGAATGCGGTCGCCTATCGATACCGATGTACTTGAGAAAAATGCTCTCATACTCCGGAATCGAACCAGGAAGATGCTAGCAGAAGCTTCAGCGGCCGATATATCTACAGTAAGTTGAAAATACCACTTTCACATATTTAAGAAAGATAATATTCGTCCTATAAGGTATGATGGACTTGCAATTCAAAATAAATGAAAGTGTTTACCCGATCATACTCTGGCTAGTTTGAGAGACAATTAAAAATATCAGTACCAAAGTTGTTTCCATCAATACTTTATTTTACAGAATATTTAGATTTTGAATATCACGCAATGTCAGGAGGTTTTCCTGTAATGTTGAAATTGTTGTTGTTGTGAGAATTGCTATTTCCATCAACCTGTTGCACCCCTACGCGAAACCTTCAGAAGTCTTCGAGATAGGCATTCAACGGTTACCCCAGAAGGCTTGGAATCCAAACATTTCTATATGTAAAGAAGTATTATTATTATTGAAGTAGACAAAACAAAGTAACTGGAAATCCCCTAAAAATGTACAAATTTGTACAGGTAAATATTGACCAATTTGCTTCCTAATGGACATCTACATGATAAGATAAAGATTAGTCCAGTCACCACTTCGAATTACTTGCCTCGAGAACAAACCAAACCTCTACCGTGTCCTAAAAAACTACTCGAACTCAATCGCTCGCGAATCGCCGAACAATTAAACTTCCACCACCTAGATATAACCTTTCCCTAAATGTCATTAGGTCACCGACTCTCGAAGACGTCCCGACATTCCCTGAAAAACGACAACATCGGCAACGCCGCCACCAAACGACCAAGCGCCCGCAGCTGGTATTGATTGGGGGGTTGACGGTGGCGCGCCTGCCTGACTCCACACGCGATCGCGATGCACGGGCGGATAGACAGACGGGGGACCGGTCGTCGACAGCGTTCGCCATCTCTCACCTGCTCCGGCTCTTTAGCCCCACCTGTCGATGTTGCCAGGTGGCATGGCGTTTTTATCGTTCTCAAAAAAAAAGTTGCTGCCGAGGACGTCTCCTTGGGTAGGAGGTATACAGGGTGTTTCTTAAGTACGTGTAGAAAATTCAGGATCGTGTTGCTGACATCAAAATAAGAAGAAAAGTTCCTATAAACATATGTCCGCAAGTTATTCGTTTCTGAGGTACAGAGTGTCAAAGTTGAATTCGCATTTTTATTTTTTGTGGATACTTTAAAAATAATTTTGATATTTGGGTAGAGTTTGGTATCTGGGAATATTCGTTATTTTCGTGTAAAAAATATTCTTGGTAGAAGTCACTGAGAGGAAATGTTTTCGAGTTATTGAGATTTGAAATAATCGATGCACGTGATTTTGAATGACAAAATTTTTATATTTAAAATAAATTCAATTAGAAATTAGTTTTTCACAATTAACATAAAATTTGATTTCGTCATTGAAAAATCATCCCAGATACCAAACTTTACTCGAATATCACAGATATTTGGGAATTTATTCACAAAAAACAAATATATGAATTAAACTTTGACACTCTGTATCTTAGAAACGAACAGCTTGCGGACATGTGTTTATGGGAATTTTTTTTCTTATGACGACGTCAGCAACACGCTCCTGAAGTTTCTACACGTACTTAAGAAACACTCTGTATAAGCAGAATTATTGTTTCTACCGTAGGTACAGTCAAACGAAGATAAATCTCAGAGAAGTTAATACAGAAAAGAAAATAACACATTGTAAAAACGTTAGTACTAAAATCAATAATTCTCTGGCCAAGTAAGAGCACATTATTTATATAACCTATGGTCAAAGTTTAAGGTCTACTTTGGGAACTCCTATTTTACTGTCCTGCCAGACATATAAGACTGAATGGGTACGGCTGAAATAGAGATCGGTAAGAAAAATTCATTCCATAACAGTGGTCAATCAGATTGACAATAACATGAATCAAAACGAAAGTTGCTGTAACCAAATTCCCATTTCGACATTCCTTGGAACGAACAAAATCTTGAAAGATATGTCAAAAATTCAGAACGGAAATGAAACATTCTGTGATTCCGAAGAGAGATCGAAATAGTAGAGGATCATAACCGTATTTTATCATAATCCGTGTCCCGTGGAGTGCAAACATACTGCAGATTATGATGAAATACGATTTCGATAAAGTACGCATTTTCTCCTACTACTTTCTAAGAGATGTGATTTATACAAAATGCGGATTCCTCCGAATGTGGTCTTTAAGAATGGTGTATGTTTCGTAACAAGGTTAGAATGAAAATTCGATGCGAAGTTCCCAGGTTGAGCCGAATGCAAGCCTGAGTGACCACGAGCTTCAGTAATTTTCATTTTATCTGAGTAACATACCGTAGTGTCTGTAGTTTCTCCACGATCAAAATTTTTAGGTTTTACCAAATGGAAACGTTACAAACAATATATTTGACACTCTGACTCAAATTTTGTCAGTCACTAAGATGACAGTCATAGCTAACGTAATTATTTTAACAGTGTGAGCATTTTTTTTTCAAATAATAGTGAGATAATTATGGAATAAATTTATACTGCTAAGGAACAAAAGTTTTGTAGAATATTTCTCAAATCGCAAGGGAGGGAATTTTAACATTCTGTTAACAAATTTGATTTCAGAATTGGCTAATACAGTGATGGTCGTGAAGAAACAATATTTTTATGAAGTAACTATCAAGGGTAGAGTTCATCACACTGTCTCAAAATCCACGAAGTCAAATGTGATACAGTTTGTCATAACTCAAAAAATATGTTTTTTTTTTTAGTTGTTGTGTCCCCAAAGTAGACCTTTATGAATAAACAATGTGTCATAGCTCTACTGTGTTGTGTTTCTCTAATAGTAAAAATTCAAAGTTACATTAATAAGTTAATTGAAAAGAAGGTGAAATGCTCAGCGTTAATAAAAGATAATTGAGAGGAATTTTCCATTCTTGTTTTGAAGGCTACATACATTTGTTTGTTTATATGCAAGGGCCCCCATACCTATCGGGCAGTTTCGTGTATGCACGCTCATTTCCTGCGGATCAATTTATCATTCTTCGTTTGTCGACTTGTTTTCTGTATGATAACATATTGTTTTGTTTATTTTGTGATATAAAAAATCCCTTTTTTCCTAAAAATAAGACTTTAACGATTAGTGTGATTGGTGATTCTAAAATGGTTAAAATTGTGGACGGGATGCGCAAAACATTTCATAGGTGAATTTGAACTCTGAACCATAACACATTCCAGATTTGTTGTGGTTAATTTCATTGCTGATTCTGAACCAGTTCTGAACAGTGACACATTCAAGTATAGGAATTTTAGTTGGCCAAAACTTGTCAACATACAACTGTGCAGCTATTTTGGACCAAAAAAAGGCTTCTGTTTCAACCATCGATTTTTTTGTATTGTTCCAATCCAACCCTTCCAGATTTCCTGAAATATTTGAATAATGGCCAATGGATGTAAATCTACGCTGAAAGTTACCACCATTCATTATTTTGGACATTTAAAAAATTGAATATGAACATCAGATTCTAAATACAGCCACTCGATAGAGTGAAACATACGAAAAGTAATAGAATGTCAGTTTAGGTAGTAGTTGATTCAGTTACAATGTTTCAACTGACGTATTAAATAAAGATTTTGACTGAGTTTGACTTTAACACTATCTATTATGGTGATAACGACAACATTTTTTGTAACAAAACTGATTAGAGTTTTTGATTGGATTCCGATGGATTCCAAGAGTAACCAGAGCATAGGATGACGGTTTCATCAGCATGAGAGATTATGGATGAACTCACGGATTTTATTTTTGTGATATAAATCAATAACAGGACTGGCCCCAAAACTGTTCCTTGAGGAACACCCATAACCACATAATTTATCACGTAAAATAAATATCTTGTTTAACAGTATCAAATGTTTTGGATGAATCTAAAAGTACTGAAACATAGACTTTTTTTACCTTTATTTAGGTTAACTACAATTTCATTTACCATTCGAACGGTCTTCTGATGTCATATTACTTCTGAAACCAAAGTGACTGTAATTGAGAAAATGGTGAAGAACCTCGAGAAAATCCATAATTCTATTTTTGAGAAATTTTTCGATAATCTTCGCGAAAATATTGAGATCTGTTGTCTATAGTAGAAAATACAGATTCGAACAAACCTTGCTTGATGATTTTAACATATTTAAAATTATTCGCTCAACAAATGATCGTGTTTATATCTGGTGGGTAGTATATCACTCGTAATTATACTGCTCACAGCTACAACCAAAGAGAGGTAGATCCTCTGCGAATACAAGTTTTGCAGGTTAATTGGACATCAGAGATTAACAAAATTTCAGTAGTGGAAACTTCCTAATTGGCAAGGTCTATTTGAAATGAAGTTTTGGATTAAATATCATTGCTGTAAAAAAGTAACTAACAAGGAATAAAATAAGTGCAACATATAATGTGGTCATGCAGAGTTATTTTTTACAACTGGGAGGCATGTTCTACAAAAGTGAAATTTAGAGACAGATTGTGGATTTTTCAATTGTTTTTATTATGAAAAATCCCAATGATTGTTCTACATGAAATTTCCTCCACTACTTCTCGTATTCTGTTACTCACAATTCAAAATTTAGAAATAAATAATAATTTACATACCGCCATCTACCCACAAAACAATTTTCACAAAATCATTTTACAGATTTTCAAGAACTTTACTTTGAAGCGAGAAATCGTTTGATACATTTGAAGCAACAAAAACATTTGATATTCAGGAACTGTTACGAAAGATATTTATTGAAAATGTCAATGTATAAAAATTGTCAACCTGCCGTTTTACCTGATATAAACAAGTCACGTTTCTTGGCGGATAAACCGCTAGTAAACTATTTTATTGTCGTACTATAAAAGGAAGTAAATGAATATTTGATTTACCCTCTGCTGAGCATGTGGTTAATATATGAAGCAAAATTCGACACCTTTGAATTTACGGTTTCTTCGGAGATGAATTGGAAGGCAGAGGAAATATTTATAAACCGCTAATACATTTTCAACAATAAACAGTAACAATTAGATTATCATTTATATCAAAAACAAAAGAATAGGAAGAGCAAGTTGCATTCAATCTGGAGATTCGGTTTCACAGGACTATGTAAACATGTACATTCTTATATTAACCATAGATTTCAATAGCGTTTGAATCTGATTACTTAGTTACCCAAAAAGAAGAAAAAAAGTTTTCTTTTAACAATAATAATTGATAATTCTTATTATATAACATAATTGAAAAAGCGAAATTAGTAAAATCTTTAAAATCATCAAGGCGATGGACGTCCGAAACGTGAATAAACATAATTCACTTAATATTCAGATAATACCCCGTTTAATTGGTAGCAACACGCTCATTACATTAAATCAATAAATACTCGATATACAATGAGGTTTCCGAGGAGAAATTTCTAGTGAAAAATATTTGTGCCGGCAATTTCGTAAATTAACTCAGTTGGCAACACTGTTACCTGTCACTCGCACACGCGGATCCCGAACCAGCCGACCTGACGCGTTACCTACCGCATGAAACAACTGTCGGAGGACGGATAAACATCTATTCCCCTCGATTCCCAACATAGTCATTGTGAATTTATTTTGTCAACGAAAAACAAAACAATTGTGCCGTACGCATAAAAAAGTTATAGAAGAAAGTTTATCAAAATTAAATAGTATGCACAACGTAGTGAATTCACAAATTTATGTGTGAAAAATCGAAATAATCCTGGATAAATTGTTGACCATCGGAATAAACGAATATTTGAATTGGTTTTTTGTCAAATTTGCCATATTCGGGTGAATATATATTTCACAAAAAAAAGCGTGTTGTATTTACGTCGCCAGATCAAATTGATAATGAATCTGAAACAATATGAAACGAAATTGTATGATCCAACAATTTTGATTATGTATTCCACAAAATAAGTAATTAAAAAATCATCACTTCACGCATATTTCAAATTGTGAGATTCACCACACAATTTCACGAAGAATTTGACTGTTGCCTTCGGAGGGACCTTTAAATATTTATCGATAAGTCTACCCAAAAAATATCTTAAATACGTGACAACCCGACTCCATTTATCCATTTTTATTTCTTACCAGACAATTACTTGTAAAATGGGATACAGGACAAGGCGATAATCTCTCGGAAACAGTAACTATTGATGATGGTCAGTTTTATTCCTGTCAGGTAGTGAATTAGAAATGTATTTGAGATGATTGATAATAATATGTCTTTTAGTTCCCAATCGCAATTTTCGGCTTCTCATTTCGGACACCGCCCACTGTGATGACCCAAATTACCACGAGCTCAAATGTCTACATAAGGTTGGTTCGTTCTGGTAAGATCATACTAAAAAATTACTCCTCACAAAATGTATTTTCACAAAAAAAAAATTGTGCAAAATCTCTCTAGTTATCAATATCCACACTCAAATGTCTACGTAAGGTTAGTAAATGAAAAAATGTTTTAAAAACCTTGCGAACCAATACACATAAAAATTAGGTAAACCTAATATATCGGGAATCGAATTACATATTTTTTCTGACCCTTCTTAATCTGGGAACCAAATTACATGTACCCATTAATGAATTTGTAAAGTGAACATAATAGCAACCGTGACAATCAGAAATATAAATAAAGATTTACTATAGTTTCAATGCAATGAAGCAGATGTATGTGATATACTATAATTCGTTCATTAACATAATTTTAATTCCTCTGATTATAAATAACCATTCCCTTATGAAGTATTTTCTCAACTGTTCTAGATTACGTCGAAAAAACGAATTCAAAACTGGGTTATGAGGATAAATAAAGTGGATTATTTTTTAAACGAAAAATTCTTAAAAAGCACACAAGACTAACCATGAAAAAAAAGAATCATATATTTCATTATTTTCGATTTTTTCCCAAAATTTTACTTTATTAATTGAATTCATATTTTATTAAGGTTTCTCTGTTAATGGCACACTGAACTGCTTCATGATTGTTGAAATGAAAATGTGAACTCATTTATGCATGAACTCCGTTATTCGGATTGTTTTAAAAAAAGGTTGCCTGCACTAAAACTGTTGAATCAACCAATGAATATATTCATTTCAGATCTGGCGAACGAGGAAGCCACCTAAAATTGGTACGTACGTAGAGATGAGACGGTCTCCAAAGCGATCTGCGAGGTAGTTTGTAACAGTAATTGCATTATGGGGCGGTGCTTCATCTTGTTGAAAGTAAAGCCGATTGTTGAATTGCAAGGGTAATTAATTCATACAAAAATTCCTCGATTTCATTTTCTAATTATTTCAAGTATCGCTCTCCAGTAAGATGCCCTTGAAAAAGGATTGGTCCAACGGTCTTAGTTCCAACTATTCCAATCCAAACATTTATACCAAAATACCACATAAAATGCCCTTCGTTCATTCGGTGCTCATTTTTTGTGGACCAATTCGAGTATTTTGTATATTAAAATCAATAATTAATGCAAAAAAAAATCAACAATTCAACAAATTTAGAAAACCATGATATTCTGTTTGAATATAAATCTGGAACCTCCAGACTGGATAATGTTCACCCATTTGGATGAATCATTTATTTTATTTGTCATAAATGATTAAATGTTTTGCAGAGGCACAACTTGAAAGAAAATTTTTTAAGGAATAGTCTTTCAAATTGTGGATCTGCAAAACAGTTCATCATTCATGACAAACGAACGGCAAAACTGACTAATGATTTTTGTAATGAACGGAATTGAGTAATAAAATGAATAACAACCAATAAGATTTTCATGGTACTGCAGTAATTAAATACACTTATAACACTGCCAAACTCATTGTTTTTATCCAAACCTAGTAGATAATGTCAACTCTAAAATCAATTCACAACCAACAACTATAACAAACTATAATTTTAAATACATTGTCGAAAACAAACAGTATTCAGTGACTCAGGTGACGGCCAATGTATTCGTAACATCTTATTGCTGAGAATTTGTTTTGTATCCAGTGTTTTTTGCTCATTAAGAATTTTCATAGTATTTCCATCAGACATTTATTTTTATTTATAATAGACTATCCACTGTGCAACAAATTAGTTTACGCCCTGTATATTGTAGGAAATTTTAGATATACGATTGGTTTTATTAATATTTTTGAAAATTATTTCAACGAGTCAAATTTGATGAGATTCAATTTTTATCATTATTACTTCACTTGCCATGTGGTCAAATCTTATAACTGAATTTTAGACCAGTTCCCCCCGACCAACTGCGATGAAAATTGTTACACATAATGATAACAACTTTAGTATATTACAAAGGAGGTTAACCCCCATCCCCCTTCTTGAAAAATGTTGCATAAAAATAAAATCGGACAAATCCGTAAAAATAATAAAAAAAACATAGGATAGTCGCGTAGTTTATTTAATTGCAAAAATTGTTGTAGCCCTGCCACATGGAGGCAAAATAGGGAGCACATAAGACGTGGAAATTTGCTGCAAAAATTCGCAAAAATTCAATAGGAAAATCGCGTAAAATTATAGTGAAAACTATCGGACCGCCTCGCCGCATACTTTAATATCAATAAGATTTTATCCCCCTTCCCACCTAATAATAACGTAGAAATTCGGAAAAATTTCCGACAGTTTAGGAATTGGAAAAATACGACAAAAATATCAGTAGTAAAGCTACGCCTTATTCTTGAAAAATTGCGATAACTAACGAAAAAAAAAATTGTAAAAATACATCTAGCAGTAGAATCATTTTGATAGTTTGACCTGTATGTATGTACCCGATACAAAAAATGTGTGTGCTAAAATGTAAAAAAATATGTAATGTTTGAAAAAAAAAACCTTTTAAAATTTTCGTAAACGCTATATTTCAAATGTAATGACGTTTCAAGTCTCAAGCTTTCATGGAAATATGATTTATTTAAAAAGTTCTTTGGTTTTTAGAAAAATACAAATTCTAGTTCAGTTGTTTATAAATAAAAGCTTGTTTTTGAAAACACCAATCAATTTACTATAGATTATTTTTTTACACATCTTTCAATAATATTGTTCTTTCGTGCAACAATTCTTCTTTGCAAAGGACCACCCCTTGAGGAGGGGATACTCGATATTTTTACTATTTTAAAAGTTTTTCATTTTCCTAAGATCAAAGTTTTTTTCTCGTTATATATCGTCTTGACAACTCTTCTTATTTATTTCCTTAGCTCTTCTTTTGCCTCCCTGGCGTTAATAAAATAACTCGAAGTCATAACATGATTACGAAGAAAGCATTTTAGTGCTTGCAAATTGTAAAGAAATTCACACGATTTGTGACAATTCACACATAAAAATAGAATATAAAAAAAAATCATTTAAATTCAATTTTGTGTCAAGTCAAGATAGTAGGAATATCACTTGTACTTGTTATAAATGAAAATGTTTTTGTACAGCCAACGGAAGGTTTGTAACATAAGTTACTAGTTATGACACAAATGTAAACACTCGGGACCTTCAGTCCCAAATTCAAATAGATTTATTATTATTAACTATGGTTAACATTGTAAGAATATAATAATAATAACTTTATCAAATGTATCAATTACATGATAGAACCCAAAGAAACAAAAAAAACATAATACATTATTAAAAGGTGAAGTTCAGGCTGCACCCGGTGAAGCTCCTATTATTCCACTTAACCTTAAAATATTTTATTTCTTCGATCTTCACGGTGTTGTTTTGGAAGACCGAGAATCAGAACAGCCTGTTGTATGCTGAACCATACACTGTCGCCAGAGCCGCTTTCCAATTGACCCAGTGGGTAGCTCCGGGTAGCTCCGAGTAACTCCGAGGAGCTCCTGAAGTGATCTCAAAGACCACGAAAGAACATGTTTCTATTAAATAACATGTATTTCTAATCTGTCAATTGAACTGATCCTGAAGTGATCACAGGGGTAGTTTTTGGTCAACAAGCTCTCAATTGGAAAGCGCCTCGGAGCATTAACCATCCTAAACCCCCCAGGAGATACACTCGGAATGGCACCTGCGGTCTTAGCGGGCAGGTCCGTATATACTCTGAGACTGTTTTATGTCGGGCAGAATCCAGGCCTCCTGCGAAGCTTATGCATGGGTATGTGGTGATTCAATACAGAGATTGGATGGACTTAAACCTTAAGCCGCCTATTCACTAGCATTCGTTCCGGACAGTGTGGACGCTGATGTGAGCACGAACATAATGCGCGAACGGTGCACGGGCTGATCCGTTTTTTGTCAATTCTTTCGTGCTCAGTGTGAAGGTGAAAGTGATATTGACGTTCTATTTGAGATTATCACAGCGATTTCGATTAATTGATGAATATGGCGTGGACTCAATAAACATCTTCAGAACATTGCTCTCTGCCACCATCGCTTTCGTCGTTTCTTTTTCAACAATAAATATACATCTAAAACTGGCACCATCTCTTACCAGATTGGCATTCATTTTGTACGTGACTGACTGCGGACGGTGCTCATGTGCCAGAAGACACTACGCCATGATGCAGCCTGAGCTTGAACCGAGCAGCCTGAGCTTGAATCGAGCAGCCTGAGCTTGAACCGAGCAGCTCATGTGCTCATTCGGTGCTCATGCGGATTTTAAACGGCGCCGGCGTGGCTATTAGTGGGTCGAAAAAGCTCACAGCAGAAAACCGGGTCAAGAAATTGGTCTTAGTTAACACATTGGCTGCCTTTAACAGGCCCGGTTCTTCGTAACGCTCCCGTAATCAATCCTGAGATTGGTAAATAAGGCCCCCGAGTTTACCGGGGGGCATGTTCATACTCCATTAGTTTTAGTGTTTCACAAGCTTTTGAAACACTTTAAAGACCTTCGAAAGGTGGAAGTTTTATATAAATGTATGAGTGGGTACCAATTCCTATGCAAACTGAAATAAACCTTCATTATTTCGCTGGACGACTCCTGGAATGAAACAGAACAATTCGCTCCCTCAATACTATTTAAAAAAAAACAAATTCTTGATGAATATCACCTTCCCCGATGACAAGAGACAAGACATCGTCATTCGCAACACCCACTCGCTCTTTCGGAGAACGACAAAATAACAAATCGAACAGACCGCTAAAATAAAAAATAACACAGGGAACGAAACGTAGAAAACGTCGGTCGGGCATATTTCCTCATACCGCTTGCCATAGCGAGCGATAGCACGAAAATCTTATCAGTTTTGCCGGCGAGATCGATCGCCGGGGCGACAGAGGGAGACATATTGTCATCATGGGAAATTTTCGAGCCGCGTCATGCCATCCGGGGTCAACAAGCTTCTTCTTCGGCCGAGATATATATTTTACTTATGCCCTGTCATCGGAAAATTCGGTTTCGCGATGGGACGGATTTTTCTTAATTTGTCCCCCAAAGTGGATTTTCGCACGCCATTTTTTATTAAGCAATTTGGCAATTTCGGATTCGTATTACATCATAAGTCGTTTGCTCGGGGAGTTGATGAGACGCATAATTAACCAATTTAGTCGAAAGTGAAAAAGAAATAGTTCAGGGAAGTAATTAATCAAGCTCTAAATATCGATTTCCATGATTTATTGTGAACTGGTGGGAGAACAAAAGTAACTTTTTGAGGGTAGTTAAGAAAAACTAAATGCACATAATAAGTGAAGAAGAATAAATAATGGAAAATTAATTGAGGAATCAAATGCCTAATTCACATGAAAACATTCCACAGTATGTATTTTCATATTCCAGAAAGTTGAATAAGACGTAAAAACAATTGACAGAAGAAGAAAGTTTCTAAATACCCCTTTCACTGTATTCGTCCCTACGAAGGGACACAGTTTTACATAAGACCTGATGCTCGAAATACGTATAGATTGTTGATGAACTGTACTTGGCTCTGCTCAGGGATGATTACAGAACATATGCCGACACGTGATACCATCTATGCGAAAATTTCAAACTAGCAATACCGCAGTCTGAACCTCGTTGCTGTTTGTGAATAAAAATTCGTAAAAACCAGTGAAAATTTGACTGTATTTATTTTATATATTATATATTATTATATCATATTGTACTTTGATTTTATATTAGTTTGTCGTGATATAATCACATATAGGAGTGTTTTGAGTTACAAATATATGTACCCTCATAGCGACAAACGCAGTTCGTGGGTCAATTACTGACTGTGCTGAATGTTTTATGAATTTTCTGTTGTGTATGTGTTTGTAGAAGATTGATCACAAGTTTTACCGTATTTTTTTTCAGAAAATGTCCCGTCGTAATAAAAAGCCCCTTACGCATGATGAGCTGCTACAACTGTTGGAAAATGATTCTGATTTACCTGATATATCTGACGATGAAAATGGTTTGAGATGGGATGATAATTCAGACAGAGAAAGTGAAGGATTAGACGAATTTCTAGACATAGAAGAACCAAAACAAGAAAATGAAGCTGAGGAATGTGACAAATCTGAGATCCACGAAGAGGCTCAAAAAACGGATGGCAATATTATGGACGATGAAGAGGTGAAAAATAAAAAGAGAATGAATGTGGAGCAAAAACAAAATGACAAGAGATCCTTTTTTGAGGAACATGGTTTGACTGACAAGAAAGATATTGTCTGGTTGGATAATGTTCAATATGAGACAACAAAAGTACGATCGCATTGCGAACCACCTTTATCTGTTGTTGATTTATTTACCATCACCTGCGGATTTTTTCAAAAAATATATCCCTGATAAAAATTTTGAAAAAATGGAGACATACTAGTTTATACGCTGTTCAAAAAAATATGAATCGATTTCCATCATCTAAAATAGAAGAAGTAAAAATATTTATTGGAATTGGAATGAAATTTGAAGTTTCCACGAGTTGATATATATGTGACACTAAGGTAAACACGATTAAATTTCCACAGATTTATTGTCTTCGCGACATGTTTCGATACACTGTATCTTTTTCAAGCGAATGTAATACATTAAATTATTCTACCTTGAACATTACTTAAATACCCTTCTTAACAATTGAGGTAATTAGGAGCTACCTATGATAAAAATAAATATAAAATTGACAATACAATGTAGGTAGATACCTGGAAATCTCAAAACATATCTACTACTTAATTAGTTGAAAAGGTTCAACAAAGGGGAACTATTAAGGTCCAATTGATCATTTAGTAAACAATTCGAATTTTTCAATTTATTAATTTCCAAGAATTCTAAATAATTAAGTCTAATACCTTTATTTTCAACATGAAGGATTTCAAAGTTTTCATCGAAGTCATGGTCTTCTTCCAAAATATGATTGGCATATGTTGAATGTGTTTTATTATTTACATAATTCATACGGTGCTCACGTACACGGCTTTTGAATGGTCTACCAGTCTGGCCTACATATACTTTGGAACAAGAACCACAATTCAATTTATAAACTCCTGATTTTTTAGATTTTTGTGTTTTATCTTTATTATTTTTAATAAACCTTCCCAACGTGTTATCTGTTCTGAATGCTACTCTTAAATTTAGTTTTTTCAAAAATGACGCTATTTTTTCTGAAACGGGCCCTGAATAAGTTAATGTTCTGTAATTATTGTCAAGGTTCCTCATAGTGGGGTACACTTCTTGGATAGCCTTTCTATGTAATTTTTTAGCAAGAATATTCTCTATTAATTTGACTTGATATCCATTGTTAACTGCTATCTGTTTTATAATATTTAATTCTTTGCAGAAGTTTTCTTCAGAAAGAGGAATATTAACTAATCTATGTATCATACTATGGTATGCTGATATTTTATGTATATATGGATGTATCGAATTATTATGAATGGTGATGTCAGTATGGGAAGGTTTATGAAAAATAGAAAAATGGTGTTTGTTGTTGGTTTTACCTATTGTCAGATCTAAAAATTTTTTTTCACAGATCTGACAATAGGTAAAACCAACAACAAACACCATTTTTCTATTTTTCATAAACCTTCCCATACTGACATCACCATTCATAATAATTCGATACATCCATATATACATAAAATATCAGCATACCATAGTATGATACATAGATTAGTTAATATTCCTCTTTCTGAAGAAAACTTCTGCAAAGAATTAAATATTATAAAACAGATAGCAGTTAACAATGGATATCAAGTCAAATTAATAGAGAATATTCTTGCTAAAAAATTACATAGAAAGGCTATCCAAGAAGTGTACCCCACTATGAGGAACCTTGACAATAATTACAGAACATTAACTTATTCAGGGCCCGTTTCAGAAAAAATAGCGTCATTTTTGAAAAAACAAAATTTAAGAGTAGCATTCAGAACAGATAACACGTTGGGAAGGTTTATTAAAAATAATAAAGATAAAACACAAAAATCTAAAAAATCAGGAGTTTATAAATTGAATTGTGGTTCTTGTTCCAAAGTATATGTAGGCCAGACTGGTAGACCATTCAAAAGCCGTGTACGTGAGCACCGTATGAATTATGTAAATAATAAAACACATTCAACATATGCCAATCATATTTTGGAAGAAGACCATGACTTCGATGAAAACTTTGAAATCCTTCATGTTGAAAATAAAGGTATTAGACTTAATTATTTAGAATTCTTGGAAATTAATAAATTGAAAAATTCGAATTGTTTACTAAATGATCAATTGGACCTTAATAGTTCCCCTTTGTTGAACCTTTTCAACTAATTAAGTAGTAGATATGTTTTGATATTTCCAGGTATCTACCTACATTGTATTGTCAATTTTATATTTATTTTTATCATAGGTAGCTCCTAATTACCTCAATTGTTAAGAAGGGTATTTAAGTAATGTTCAAGGTAGAATAATTTAATGTATTACATTCGCTTGAAAAAGATACAGTGTATCGAAACATGTCGCGAAGACAATAAATCTGTGGAAATTTAATCGTGTTTACCTTAGTGTCATATACTATGAATTTCCATCAAGTAAAGGCCACGTCAATCCAAAAAAAAAAAAAAATGATATATATGTATTGGAATTATTCGACAGGAATTCGATTGATATCTGAAAATATGGCTCTACGTAGATTCTACAAACTGAGGAATACCATTCATTTGGTGGACGTGAACAGTCGAGAAGATGGTAATTCCGATAGGCTCTGGAAAGTTCGCTGTTTATTTCATTGTCTTAGGAAGAGGTATCATGAACTCCAATTAGAAAAAAATGTCTGTGTTGGTGAGCAAATTGTCCCATTCAAGGGAAATATAAACATTAAAGAGTACATAAAAAAACAAACCCAAAAAAATGGGTAATCAAGATATATGTATTGGCTTGACAGAGTGGACTAATACATGATTTCATTATACACCAAAGGGCAACAACTAAAATGAAGCCAGAGTACACTTAATGTGGTGCCGCAGCTGTAGTTGTAATTCAACTGTTAGAAAGGATAACTGAAGAAAACCATGGATTATTCTTCGACAATTTTTTCGTACATATCAACTATTTCAATTTCTTTGGACCAAACATTTTTTTGCTATTATAGGAACAGTCAGGATAGATCGTTTATTTAAACCTAAACTTCCCAGTGATACCGATATGAAAAAACGAGGTAGAGGCGCTTCAGATGTAACTGTCAGAAAAGATGGAATAGTGCTTACAAAGTGGTATGACAATAAAAGTGTTATAGTGGGATCAAATTTTAGTGGTATTGGCAAACAAGACAGCTGCCGACGATGGGACAAAATCAAAAAGGAATATGTACATATTCCTAGGCCGGAGGCAATACAACTATATAATACAAACATGGGTGGTGAAGACCTTCAACACGTACGGATTCTCCTAGAACTACGAAAAAAAAGTGCAATGACCAAAGACCCTATAAGGAATCAAGACATGGTGGCTACAATCACTTTCCTGAAGTTGACAATAACAGAGATAATTCGCGTTGTAAAATGGGAGATTGTACGCTGAAACTTCACATATTTTGTACATTTGTGTTTACAAAACGGAAGAAATTGCTTTTATATGTTTCACTCACGTTAGCACCTTATGTTTGTATGTATCTGTGAGTATTTTCAAGGTTTTGTCAATAATGATTCATTTGTGAATAATTTTTTTTTGCATTCGTATTCCTCTATCTGTATTTGTTCCTTCTGAGGGACATGTCATTAAATTCAAGGGAGGGGATAAATAAATATTTGTTTGTTTCAGAATATTTGTTTTTCATCTGTTTCCATCCCACAACACACTTTTATATTTTTCCTGTTATGTTTCACCTAGGTACAGTGATTATTGCATTTTGAATATTGTTCATTCAGAACAATGTTCTGTCTTGAAAACAAACTTCTGTATTCAGAAACGGAAGAAATTTATCAGCATATGCGATTCTCAATGTATTTGGTTGAAACTTCATGTAACCAGTACAAAATATAACAAATACACTCGATGGAGATTTAAGTATTCAAGTGGACCACTCTACAATGGTTTGTCCCCACTTTCAATCGTTTTGGACTTAAATATTAAATAGCATTACTGCGAAATGCGAATACTGAATTGATAGACTTAAATAGGTAGAACAGTGGTTCAGTTGAATACTTGAAACTCCATCGCGTGTATTTGTTATTTTTTATACTGGTAGACTGGCGAAAAAGTTTCAACCAAATGCATATTCGGGTAAATTTCTCCTGTTTCTGTATAAACAACAATCCAAACGAACTTTTCTTACTTCGCTTACCAGTATTCCAAGTACTTGAATCTCATGAAATTTTTATCAATAATTTAATTTACTTAGAGGAAAGTCGCCTAATATTGGATGGTTGCCTTATTTTAGATACTACCTTATGCCAAAAAAACCTATAAACTCACAAAACGGAAGGTCTCAAAAGGCGGTTTTCCATCAAACGAACAAATCAAAAACAAAACACAAACTCGTGTCAAAAAAGATGAAATAACAGCAACTTTATGTAAACTTTTTGAAGACTCGACTTTTCTGTAACTGTTTCTGTTGTGTTTTTGATGTACCAATAGAGAGCGGTAAATATAGGGTTTCGGCGACTGGCTTGTTCCAGTCCGCTTAGTGGAAACAGTTCGTGTTTCTGTTTTACTTTCCTGTTGGTTCTCCATTCAATACAACGTTGGGTCGCGTCATCAGTTACTCTTTTGGATGAAAATGTTCTCAATCAATAACAGAGTTGACGTAATTTTTTTCTCCTGTTAAAATAGTCATACTCAGAATCAAAATTGCAGAAAATTTTATTATCAGTACACCAACGAACACTGTATAAAACAACTACAAACACCAGCTCTGTTAATTGAATAATCAGAACACAAAAGGCATGTTTTGACTTCGCCTATCCGTCATATTGAAAATAATTGAAAACACAAACAAAAATGAAGAAATTTTTTTGTTTAAGAAAAACAAACAAAACAGAACATTGACAGTCAGTTTAGTAAAAAGGTATATATTCAAGTTAGGAAAGTATAATCTGGCATTGATGTACTAGAATAGTTGTACAGTAAGCCAAAGTGTTAGAAACACAAATTACTTTCTTGGATTTTCTGACTTATCAACATAACACTGAACTTAATTGATTAATTTTGGATATAAAAGGTATCTTTAAATTGGATAACCAAATATAGAAATGCAGCGAGTTTTTTCAGAACAGGAAATTTATTTTTTTTATACAAATTTGAATAAACAGAAAGAAGTAACCAATATTAGGTGACATTTCTCTATCCTTATTAAAACTCAGGCAACGCTTGAGTGACATTCTATTAATCTTCGCCTTCAAATATTTCAAATGTTAGAAAATGTTCAGATTTTTCAAATTAGTTACCTATAATATATTATCAAGTGTAGTCAGTATTCTCCAGAATTTTTTAATATTGCACAAAATTGCATTTCAAAATTACTGTTTTCTCCTAGTTGAGGATAATGTCATTTCACATAATTAGGTTTGAAGTTTTGCATACTTGTATACTATTGTCCTCAATTGAACTGAATGGGGCATAACACAAAGACAATTTTTTTGAACAAATCAGCGAATGTAGATATATTTATTTGTTTCGAGATGCTCACCAACATATATAAGGAATGTGACTGGCCCTAGCAACGTTCCCTGCGGAACATTGATAGCTACATGATCTAATTCAAATATTTCTTTACCGATTTTTTACATTATTGTTGCCAATAACCCAGACTAGGGCATTCAATGGTTATATTGTTTAAATTTAGATTAGGTCGATATACCAAGACAGCTTGGCCTCTATTCAGATGCGTACTACACTAAATTTTTCTTTCAGATGGAGAACGTTGGTCTATCTTTGTCTCGCAATTTATCGCTTCATGCTGTCATGGTCTGTACTATATGTAATATAATAATAATATTCCTCATAAACACGCATGTAAACTCAAAGGAGTAGCCTATGCGAGTAGAGGGACGGGTATTATTATTATTGAATTAATTATTGAAAAGAATACATAAGATTCAACTATTGACCACACTTATCAATTCTCAAACACCCTTATGAGAAAAAGACAAGGGCGAAATTTAAGAAAAGCCACCAACTTCATTAGTCACTAATTTTGAACAAAATTTCAGTTGATACAAAACGAAACTATCACATACATTCATGGAAATTGTGAAGTTGAAAATTCGTATAGTTATGGACTCTTCTTTTCGTCTCTCGAAAACTTCTGAGGGTTGCTCGTGAGTAAGGATGCAAGAACAAATTTTGAAAATAATAAATAAACGAAAACGTTTATTATCTGCCATGAGGAAGTAACATCAATCTGAGGATAAGTCATCAGTTTCCTGTTCAATATTTCAAAGATCAGGAAATAAAAAGATCCCACAACTCAGCCATTCCTTCACTGAATTAACTTTACTTTCTCAGTACGAAGAAAACAAACACCGAAAGCAAATCAAACAATTATTGGTGAAAAGCAAGCAGAATCCGGAAAACCTTCAAATCCGCGGGGATTCATTCCACTGAAAGTAATCGATCAATTACAGTGACAAAACTTTTAGGAAGAACTTTGCAAACACTATAATTCATGATTTCCAGGCTGCAGATGGGAGAAAATAGCCAATACTAGGTTGAATCTGTACCAGACATTTTGAAAACACCGACAACTGAATAGCAACAAAAAATGTAATTATAAACAAACCTTTTATTTATTTTTCCTAGATATTTAAACGTGCTTGTATATTAGTCTGAATAAATCAGATGTACAAGTGAACCACATTTTGGCTCAGCAACAGTTGAATTTTGGTAGATGGCGCTGTGGGCACTACCAACTGAAAATTTCAAATAGGAAGAAAACTAATTGGGCAGGTATTTTGATTCTCTGCTCAACCTACTTTCGAATTTCACAATACTTAAATGGGCCAAATGCTAGAGAGCAGCAGTCATATTTCGATATTAGAAAAATGTTAATGTTTCAGAAACAAATTCCTGAATAAATAACGTATTTCGCTTGATATAATTCCTTAATCTCGACACCTTCAACTTAAAAATAAAGGCTAATATGGAAAATTTCAAAAGGTTGGGTACTTGGTACCAAAACATTCAAATCAGCCGAACTTGATTTCCAACCAATGAGTCCATATCCGCTTTTCTCTATGCAAAACTTTCACTACTACATCAAATTACAAATGATAAAATAGAAAAAAATAACTCACATCTCTGATTTCCTTGATTTTCTGTCCGGCTTTTCCAATAACGCATCCGGCCTGGCTCTGATGAATCATCATACGCAAATCCAGCTCATTATCGTTTACACGAGCACCATTCTAGAAAACAAATTGAAAATCAAGTTAGGAAACAGAAAAAGCTAACAGTCACTATCAGATAATAGTTATTTTGTGAATTTAGAAAACGCAAAGTGATAGACTGTCGATAGACAAAGAGATTTTTTTCTACATACTCAGGTCTTAGACCAATTATCACATTATGCAGGCACATTATGAGAAAATTACCACTCAATAGTTACCCTCAATATACAGGGTGTATACTAAATAATGTCATTAATTTCAGGTGGTGATTCCTTGTCATATTTTATGAAAAAAAGTTCGTGTAAACGTGATTCCTAACTTGCTTCGTATTCAAGTAACCGGATGTCAAAGTTTTAGTAAAATATCGGTTATTTAATAGTTACTCAAAGGGCTTTACACTGAATTTAATGAAACCTGGTGTTTGTTAGCACTGACAAAAAGGGACTTCTTTTCTTGAATTTATATTTCAAATTATGTATAAGTATCAGGGTCAGTTCGTTGATATTCATGGTAAAAATCATTGTACGCCACTATAAATATCGATCACTGACACTTACAATTTGAAATATAATTTCATAAAAAGAAGCTCATTATTACTGTTAATAATCACACCAGCTTTCATCAAAATCATAAAAAAAAGAATTTTGTGTTATTATCGAAAATCCAATTTTTAATTGAAATTTTTACACCCCGTTAATGGGAAAGGAAGCAAGTTAGAACACATCTTTACACGTCATCCTTTGGATGGCTGATAGTCCCAATAGGCACAATATTACCTTAGTAAAATATTGAAAGTTTTGGAAATATAGGCACTTTTATGAATTTCGTGAAAATCGAAACCTATGGACAGTATTTCGAGTGCCGCAAGTACAAAACTTCATGGTTCACGATTCTAATTTTGGTTATGCAATCTTTAATGACCTTTCTAATGATTAAAATCCGAAATAAAAATATTGGTGCAATACCTTTAGAGAAAAAAAAAACATATTTGCCCGATTCACGAGTTAATTTATTTGATTAGCTTACTTAGACTCTTCATACTGTAAACAAAATCACCACGTGAACCTGGCCCGTTATTTCAAAAAAAATTCTGATTCGGTGTAGTTTTTGACATGATACATTATTCACAATCTTCCACCTGAGGAAAAAAGATATTCCTGCTTAACTGCAATATGTGAAATAATTTCAATA
The DNA here is from genome assembly GCA_944452925.2 of Chrysolina oricalcia. Lineage (NCBI taxonomy): Eukaryota > Metazoa > Arthropoda > Insecta > Coleoptera > Chrysomelidae > Chrysolina > Chrysolina oricalcia. Next base: position 19,920,754 of record OX101817.2, on the reverse strand, counting down.
ATTAAGAATTCGAATGAAAATACTTGGTAAATTGAAGTGACAGGTATTTTTTGACAACTAAACAAACGAAAAAGAAAAATTAGAAAATGTGTACAAACTGCCTGTCACCAAGTCGAATGCAAGCGTGTCATCTCTTTAAAACGATATTTTTATTCGTCGTGTAGTTCCTACGGCACTTATTTGTACAGCTGCTTCATTAATACCACGTCTCAATTCATGTTCATCATTTACTGGATGTGCATTTAGCGAGTTTAAATCTGGAGACTGGGGAGCCCACAAAATGCGACCAAGACGCTTGATACACCTCTGTGGATAAGTTTGATTCGAATAATTTCTCACTGGTCGTACGTAATGAGCTGGACAGCCGTCATTTTGGAATCACATTGCCCTGCGTATGGCCAAAGATACATCTTCCAAAAGAGTATTTTCTAAAGAATCGAGATAAATTTCCAAGTTTAGAATGTCAGGTAATTCAAAAGAGCCAATTATGTACCGTTCCAGATGCCGGTCCATAAATAAATAAAAAGATCGTTTTTGAAACGATGACTCGCTTGCATTCGACTTGGTGGCAGGCAGTTTGTACACATTCTCTAACTTTTCTTTGTCTTTTGTTCAGTTGTCAATAAATACCTGTCACTTCAATTTACCAAGTGTTTTCATTCTAATTCCTAATTATTGAAATAATTCCACAATGAGCTCCTATTGCAGTAGGTAAACTAGGAATATATTTTTTCATCAAGTGGATGGATAGTGGATGTTGTATCATGTCAAAAACTACACCGAATGAGCAATTTTCTAAGACAACTTGCCAGGTTAGCGTGGTGATTTTGTTTACAGAATGAAGAGTCCAAGTAAGCTAATGAAATAAATTAACCGGTGAATCGTTCAAATGTGTTTTTTTCTTCTCCAAAGGTATTGCACCAATATATTTATTTTGGATTTAAATTAATAGAAGGGTTGCATAACAAAAATTAGAATCTTGAACTATGAAGGTTTGTACCTGTGGCACTCGAAATACTGATCAAAGGTTTCGATTTTCACTAAATCCATAAAAGTGCCAATATCTCCAAAACTATCAATATTTTATTTACTAAGGTCATATTGTGATATTCTGGTAAGTCATGAGCTGGACCATCAGCCCTTCAAAGGATGACGTTGAGTTTTGGGACACCCTGTATAAAGTTTTCTTCATGAAATATGACACGGAATCATTACCTTTTCTGAAAAAAAAAAATCACGTCCGATCGCTAAATATTAATTGTTTTGAGCTCAAACTGACATAATTTCTTCAGTGGTTAAAATCACAGAAAAGAGAAAATCAGTAAGGAAAACCTGTCATTTATCTGACGGTATAATATTCAAATATTGAAACGATTCCGATGAAAACAGTCTTCAAATACTTTAGCGTTCCTACTACGCGGTTCAGTACGATTAACCGAACCTCAAAGAGAAAACAGAAACGACCCCGTCGTTTCGAAGAACACATTAACTTATGCAAAAACAGAATTCCTCGACAAATCCAAACAAGATTAATGTACTGCTAATGCAAGGCTAAGTTCCTATTTGAATTAATTCGGGAAGAACAGTTCGAATTTCCTCCGAGAGGGTCGTCAAGACGACCGATTAACGATTGAATAACCTCACCGTTATAATGAAAATTGAACGGAGCGCTGAAAATTGGAAAACTGAAATTGGCACGCAAGTTGTTAACAAGATGAATTTTCACTTTTGAGTGATGCATTGAAACCTTAGCATTGTTAGGTGAAGTTGCTATGGTGATGTTCGGAGCTGGAAAGAAACTGGATATGATTTGTACAGGAAGAGAAAACTTGTAGACTCTTTGTGTAGGAAAGTTCTGGGAACGAAATGTTAATTTCAATTCGATCTACTCATTAAATGATATCACCATGTTCTTTACTAGGAGATTGAAATGAGGAATACCAAGATTTCTGTGACAAGAAAACGGAGAATATTAAATAACAAGAAAACTCTTGCAAAAAAAAATTAAATACATTTAGGTGTTGATTCTTCCCTGCAATTTGGGAAATTCTGAAATATTTTCATTCTTGTGTTTTGCATTTCTCGAACTGTGATATTTATTGGCCCTTTACACAAAGTGAAATTCAACTTTTCGTATACGTAGTGATCTATAATTACAAAATATTATTTCAGCAACCATCTGGGAAGTGTTTACTTCCCGGACACTTTTTGGGAAAGTAGCACTTCCCGGCCTAGTTTGGGAAGTACCTACTTCACGGACTAGGCCGGGAAGTGCTCGAATTTTAATATAAATAAGAATTAGAATGTTTCTGTTGGTACCTATTCTGTTCGAATTTCAATATAAACTACTCAACACTAATTTCGTCGCACCCCAAAATTTTGACCATATTAAAATCTGAATAACTTTTTTCTGCATAGGACAATTTGAATGCTGTAAACACTGTTCGCTAGCCCAGTCTTCTAGCTATAATCTCGTACTTCTTCAAAACATAAGGTTTTCCGTATAGAATCACTACAGGGTATTATCTGAAACTGTGCAAAATTTCTGAATTTTCAAAAGGATCCCAAATGAAGAAAAAATTTTTTTTTCAAAGTTTGACAGCAGTGGCATGAAGATGAACTCATTACCTCAAGATATTTTTCGAATTGTCTTATTATCTCTTTTGTTTACAGGGTGATCTCAAAAATTTAACTTTTTGGTTTTGCAGTCATAACTTTTTTCCTCTTCAACCGATTTTCAAAATCTCCGGCTCATTTTGAAGCTGAAACTTTAGATGAAGAGATATGAAGATCAGAATAGACTCAAGATGAAGATTGAAGATCAAGGGTTTCCTCAAAGGTGACCTAAATCTGAAACACCCTCAAAATCCGGTTGGTAGGAGAATTAAATGAAAATCAACTTGATTTCGGAATGATCATCCATTCTGAATACGTCCAGATCTTCCTTGCTGTCAGTAGTCAAGAATTGGGCATGAAAAAACCCAATTGTAACGGCAAGATTTTGAAAAAAATAAAATCAACCCATTGTTCGCCTGAAATGAATGGCCCGTAACCAAGGTATCAAGAATCACAATCAATGACTGACAAGCTAGGTTAGACGTCAATTTTGATTCGTTTGCAAAAAAAATTATCATATCAATGCCGCATCTAACGCCCGACCAGCTGGAATTGATTCCACGAATGACGGAACAAGGATTATCTACCCTCCAAATTGCCAATCTGCTTGGAACAACAGTTAGATCCGTCCAAAGGGCCCACGTCCGAGCTAACGCTGGGGATATTCAGTATCGACCTAGGGGGCCAAGAAGGGGTACAAGAAGAAGAACAACTCCCGCTCAAGACCGCCTTATTGGAAGATTGGTACGGCGGACTCGGACTTCAACCGCCCCCAAAATTCGTCGTGAATTGATCGATGCTACGGGAATTCAGGTTTCAAGTCAGACAATCCGACGCCGGATCCACGATCTTGGATTACACGCAAGGAGACGAGCTGCCTGCCCCTTACTGAAACCTGTACATCGAGCAGCAAGACGATTATGGGGGGAAGAACATCAAAACTGGGGAATAGCAGAGTGGAGTAGGTGTATGTTTACGGATGAGAGTAGGTTCAACTTGTTTCGAAAGGATGGTCGTGTGTTGGTTTGGAGAGGGAGGAATGAAAGGTTTTTGGAAGGAAATATGGAGGCGAGGGTGGCTTTTGGAGGTGGAAGAGTGACTGTGTGGGGTGGAATATCGATGAATGGGAGGAGTGAATTGGTGATTCTGAGAGGAGATAGTATGAACGGTGAGAGGTATAGAGATTTATGTATTAGAGAAATCGTGGTCCCTTACGCCGCAAATATCGGCAACAACTTTCTTCTCGTTGATGACAATGCGAGACCGCATAGGGCTCACATTGTCAACGAGTTTTTGAGGAATCACGGTATTGAGCGAATGAACTGGCCGCCTTTCTCTCCGGATATGAATCCGATGGAACATGTCTGGAGTCGTATGAAATTGAAATTGAAAGAAAGGGAAGGGCGAATGGAAAATTTGGATGACTTGGTGAATGCGGTACAGCAAGAATGGACAGCTGTACCACAGGAGTTCATTGATAGTCTGATAGACAGCATGCCGGAAAGGGTCAATGAAGTAATTGCCAAAAGGGGAGGCCCCACTAAATACTGAATATCAAAAAGATTTTTTAGTTCTAAAGTTATTCAAGTTATTTTCTCTTTGTTGTTGTTCAATAAAAACTCAATAAAACTTGTTTTCTTGTTCTTGCTTACTAACACGATTAATGCTCCACGATTGAGAAAAAAACCGCTATTGTGAAATGAGCCTCAGTTGGTCAGGCTTGTCAGTCACTGTATGTGATTCTTGTTACCTTGGTTACGGACCATGCCTTTCAGGCGAACAATGGGTTAATTTTTTTTTTTTTTCAAAATCCTGCCGTTACAATTGGGTTGTTTCATGCACAATTCTTGACTACTGACAGCAAGAAAGATCAGGACGTATTCAGAATGGATGATCATTCCGAAAACAAGTTGATTTTCTTTTGATTCTCCTACCAACCTGATTTTGAGGGTGTTTCAGATTTAGGTCACCTTTGAGGAAACCCTTGATCTTCAATCTTCATCTTGAGTCCATTCTGATCCTCATATCTCTTCATCTAAAGTTTCAGCTTCAAAATGAGCCGGAGATTTTGAAAATCGGTTGAAGAGGAAAAAAGTTATGACTGCAAAACCAAAAAGTTAAATTTTTGAGATCACCCTGTAAACAAAAGAGATAATAAGACAATTCGAAAAATATCTTGAGGTAATGAGTTCATCTTCATGCCACTGCTGTCAAATTTGAAAAAAAAAATTTTTTCTTCATTTGGGATCCTTTTGAAAATTCAGAAATTTTGCACAGTTTCAGATAATACCCTGTAGCGATTTTATACGGACAACCTTATGTTTTGAAAAAGTACGAGATTATAGCTGGAGGACTGGGCTAGCGAACAGTGTTTACAGGATTCAAATTGTCCAATGCAGAAAAAAGTTATTCAGATTTTAATATGGTCAAAATTTTGGGGTGCGACGAAATTAGTGTTGAGTAGTTTATAATACAAATAAGAACTAAAATGTTTGGAATTCAATTTTTTGTTCCCCCCTTTGGAAATTTAGAATTTTGATAACTCGAATACAAGTAATCCGTAATGCACCAATGTTCATGAAGAATAAAATTTTCTGACAAATCGATAATAAAAAAGTTTTCATATGGTGCAAATTTTTGAAACTCACTGTATATTATAGTCATGACCACCTTTTGATAGGCAACCCATTTTAGGCGTATTCGTCTTTTTATGTAACTTCATACAAAGTATGTTTCATCCGGTTAACAGATGGGTGAAAGTCGACCTCTCTTCGTCTCTTAAGACTAAATGCGTCTCATTTATTTGTTATTCTACATGGTTGCCGAAAAAATAGTGAACGCAACACGTCCGAAAACAGTTTTTTTTGGACTCCTGACTTCCAGGACTCGCTAACGCTCGTCCTAGAATTTGGTCTACTCGTCCACAAAAACAGTATTTTCTGGACTTGTTACGTAAATTAATATTCTAGACCCCTCATACATATTATATCCCAAGGTAAGCATTAAATGTTATGAAAACTATAATTAACCATTATATGATACCTACCCTGGACAATCCTCAGTTCGATTTAATGAAGACAAAATAGTAATTTTTGAAAATTCAGTGTAAATTATTATTAAAATAGGTAGGCATGTCACTTTTGCGGATGAAAAGGTCTGACCATAAAAACATCTTCCTGCAAGTCTACCGCAAAATTACAGACAGCAACCGGAGTGAAACTGGCAAGACGGCATCGCCAGCAAGACGGACAGCGCTACGCTTCGATGAAGTTGTGCCCGGTATCACGGCGGAGTATGGGTAGTCATTGAATCACGTTAATTTTTGTCCGTGTTGATGAAATATTATTATATGAACCTGCTGAACAGACAAGAACCGATCACATATTCAAAGCAGTATAATTAATTGCTACAAAGAAAACTATGTATCTCTTCATTGAACTAATGAAATAGAAATTGATTTTGTATCACTCATTTGTTCTCCTCCCATGATGTTTCTGACTTCAAATAACATCTTGTTGCATTTTTTTCATAGTGAATAATGAAACATGATCTATTGAATACGTTGAATGTGAAATTTGATTTTGTAGCATTCATTTGACGTCCTTCCCTCTTTCTAGAAAAATTGGAAAAAAATGTTTCTGCCTGTCAATATCATCTTATTGGAATTTTTTCGTGAATACTATTGAGAAAGGAAGTGTTGAATACGTTGAATGTGAAATTTGATTTTGTAGCATTCATTTGATCCCCTTCCCCCACTCTAGAAAAAATGAAAAAAAAATTTCTGACTTTCAAAATCATCTTGTTGGGATTTTTTCAGTGGAGAATGGTGAGAAATGAAGTGTTGAATACGTTGAATGTGAAATTTGATTTTGTAGCATTCATTTGACCCCCTTCCCCCACTCTAGAAAAAATGAAAAAAATGTTTCTGCCCTTCAAAATCATCTTGCTGGGATTTTTTTCGTGAAGAATGATGAGAAATGAAGGGTTGAATAAGTTGAATGTGAAATTTGATTTTGTAGCATTCATTTGACCCCCTTCCCCCACTCTAGAAAAAATGAAAAAATTTTTTCTGCCTTTCAAAATCAACTTGCTGGTATTTTTTTCGTGAAGAATGTTGAGAAATTAAGGGTTGAATACGATGGTTGAGAAATTTGTTTTTTTAGCATTCATTTGACCCCCTTCCCCCACTCTAGAATAAATGAAAAAAATGTTTCTGACTTCACAATCATCTTGTTGGGATTTTTTCAGTGGAGAATGGTGAGAAATAAAGTGTTGAATACGTTGAATGTGAAATTTGATTTTGTAGCATTCATTTGACCCCCTTCCCCCACTCTAGAAAAAATGAAAAAAATGTTTCTGACTTCACAATCATCTTGTTGGGATTTTTTCAGTGGAGAATGGTGAGAAATGAAGTGTTGAATACGTTGAATGTGAAATTTGATTTTGTAGCATTCATTTGACCCCCTTCCCCCACTCTAGAAAAAATTTTAAAAAATGTTTCTGCCTTTCAAAATCATCTTGTTGGGGTTTTTTCAGTGGAGCATGGTGAGAAATAAAGTGTTGAATACGTTGAATGTGAAATTTGATTTTGTAGCATTCATTTGACCCCCTTCCCCCACTCTAGAAAAAATGAAAAAAATGTTTCTGACTTCACAATCATCTTGTTGGGATTTTTTCAGTGGAGAATGGTGAGAAATGAAGTGTTGAATACGTTGAATGTGAAATTTGATTTTGTAGCATTCATTTGACCCCCTTCCCCCACTCTAGAAAAAATTTTAAAAAATGTTTCTGCCTTTCAAAATCATCTTGCAGGGATTTTTTTCGTTAAGAATGATGAGAAATGAAGGGTTGAATACGTTGAATGTGAAATTTGATTTTGTAGCATTCATTTGACCCCCTTCCCCCACTCTAGAAAAAATGAAAAAAATGTTTCTGCCCTTCAAAATCATCTTGCTGGGATTTTTTTCGTGAAGAATGATGAGAAATGAAGGGTTGAATAAGTTGAATGTGAAATTTGATTTTGTAGCATTCATTTGACCCCCTTCCCCCACTCTAGGAAAAATGAAAAAAATGTTTCTGCCTTTCAAAATCATCTTGCTGGTATTTTTTTCGTGAAGAATGTTGAGAAATGAAGGGTTGAATACGATGGATGTGAAATTTGATTTTGTAGCATTCATTTGACCCCCTTCCCCCACTCTAGAATAAATGAAAAAAATGTTTCTGCCTTTCAAAATCATCTTGTTGGGTTTTTTTCAGTGGAGCATGGTGAGAAATAAAGTGTTGAATACGTTGAATGTGAAATTTGATTTTGTAGCATTCATTTGACCCCCTTCCCCCACTCTAGAAAAAATGAAAAAAATGTTTCTGACTTCACAATCATCTTGTTGGGATTTTTTCAGTGGAGAATGGTGAGAAATGAAGTGTTGAATACGTTGAATGTGAAATTTGATTTTGTAGCATTCATTTGACCCCCTTCCCCCACTCTAGAAAAAATTTTAAAAAATGTTTCTGCCTTTCAAAATCATCTTGCAGGGATTTTTTTCGTTAAGAATGATGAGAAATGAAGGGTTGAATACGTTGAATGTGAAATTTGATTTTGTAGCATTCATTTGACCCCCTTCCCCCACTCTAGAAAAAATGAAAAAAATGTTTCTGCCCTTCAAAATCATCTTGCTGGGATTTTTTTCGTGAAGAATGATGAGAAATGAAGGGTTGAATAAGTTGAATGTGAAATTTGATTTTGTAGCATTCATTTGACCCCCTTCCCCCACTCTAGGAAAAATGAAAAAAATGTTTCTGCCTTTCAAAATCATCTTGCTGGTATTTTTTTCGTGAAGAATGTTGAGAAATGAAGGGTTGAATACGATGGATGTGAAATTTGATTTTGTAGCATTCATTTGACCCCCTTCCCCCACTCTAGAATAAATGAAAAAAATGTTTCTGCCTTTCAAAATCATCTTGTTGGGGTTTTTTCAGTGGAGCATGGTGAGAAATAAAGTGTTGAATACGTTGAATGTGAAATTTGATTTTGTAGCATTCATTTGACCCCCTTCCCCCACTCTAGAAAAAATGAAAAAAATGTTTCTGACTTTCACAATCATCTTGTTGGGATTTTTTCAGTGGAGAATGGTGAGAAATGAAGTGTTGAATACGTTGAATGTGAAATTTGATTTTGTAGCATTCATTTGACCCCCTTCCCCCACTCTAGAAAAAAATTTAAAAAAATGTTTCTGCCTTTCAAAATCATCTCGCAGGGATTTTTTTCGTGAAGAATGAAGAGAAATGAAGGGTTGAATACGTTGAATGTGAAATTTGATTTTTTAGCATTAATTTTACCCCCTTCCCCCACTCTAGAATAAATGAAAAAAATGTTTCTGCCCTTCAAAATCATCTTGCTGGGATTTTTTTCGTGAAGAATGATGAGAAATGAAGGGTTGAATATGTTGAATGTGAAATTTGATTTTGTAGCATTCATTTGACCCCCTTCCCCCACTACAGGAAAAATGAAAAAAATGTTTCTGCCTTTCAAAATCATCTTGTTGGGGTTTTTTCAGTGGGGCATGGTGAGAAATAAAGTGTTGAATACGTTGAATGTGAAATTTGATTTTGTAGCATTCATTTGACCCCCTTGGGGGTCAAATGAATGCTACAAAATCAAATTTCACATTCCTCGAATTCAACCCTTCATTTGTCAACATTCTTTACGAAAAAAATCCCAGCAAAATGATTTTGAAAGGCAGAAACATTTTTTTCATTTTTTCTAGAGTGGGGGAAGGGGTCAAATGAATGCTACAAAATCAAATTTCACATTCAACGTACTCAACACTTCATTTCTCACCATGCTCCACTGAAAAAAACCCAACAAGATGATTTTGAAAGGCAGAAACATTTTTTTCATTTATTCTAGAGTGGGGGAAGGGGTTCAAATGAATGCTACAAAATCAAATTTCACATTCCTCGTATTCAACCATTCATTTCTCAACATTCTTCACGAAAAAAATCCCAGCAAGATGATTTTGAAAGGCAGACACATTTTTTTAATCCTTTCTAGAGTGGGGGAAGGGGGTCAAATGAATGCTACAAAATCAAATTTCACGTTCAACCTATTCAACCCTTCATTTCTCATCATTCTTCACGAAAAAAAAAACAGCAAGATGATTTTGAAGGGCAGAAACATTTTTTTCATTTTTTCTAGAGTGTGGGAATGGGCTTAAATAAATGCTACAAAATCAAATTTCACATTCAACGTATTCAACACTTCATTTCTCATCATTTTCCACTGAAAAAATCCCAACAAGATGATTTTGAAAGTCAGAAACATTTTGTTCATTTTTTTTAGAGTGGGGGAAGGGGGTCAAATGAATGCTACAAAATCAAATTTCACATTCAACGTATTCAACCCTTCATTTCTCATCATTCTTCACGAAAAAAATCCCTGCAAGATGATTTTGAAAGGCGGAAACATTTTTTTAATTTTTTTCTAGAGTGGGGGAAGGGGGTCAAATGAATGCTACAAAATCAAATTTCACATTCAACGTATTCAACACTTCATTTCTCACCATGCTCCACTGAAAAAATCCCAACAACATGATTTCGAAAGTCAGAAACATTTTTTTCATTTTTTCTAGAGTGGGGGAAGGGGGTCAAATGAATGCTACAAAATCAAATTTCACACTCAACGTATTCAACACTTCTTTTCTCAACATTCCTCGCGAAAATAATCCCAGCAAGATGATTTTGAAGGACAGAAACATTTTTTTCATTTTTTCTAGAGTGGGGGAAGGGGGTCAAATGAATACTACAAAATCAAATTTCACATTCATCGTATTCAACACTTCATTTCTCACCATTCTCCATTGAAAAAATCCCAGCAAGATGATTATGAAAGTCAGAAACATTTTTTTCATTTTTTCTAGAGTGGGGGAAGGGGTCAAATGAATGCTACAAAATCAAATTTCACATTCAACGTATTCAACAGTTCATTTCTCAGCATTCCTCACGAAAATAATCCCAGCAAGATGATTTTGAAGGGCAGAAACATTTTTTTCATTTTTTCTAGAGTGGGGGAAGGGGGTCAAATGAATGCCACAAAATCAAATTTCACATTCATCGTATTCAACCCTTCATTTCTCATCATTATTCACGAAAAAAATCCCAGCAAGATGATTTTGAAAGGCAGAAACATTTTTTTCATTTTTTATAGAGTGGGGGAAGGGGGTCAAATGAATGCTACAAAATCAAATATCACATTCAATGTATTCAACCCTTCATTTCTCACCATGCTCCACTGAAAAAACCCCAACAAGATGATTTTGAAATGCAGAAACATTTTTTTCATTTATTCTAGAGTGTGGGAAGGGGGTCAAATGAATGCTACAAAATCAAATTTCACATTCCTCGAATTCAACCCTTCATTTGTCAACATTCTTTACGAAAAAAATCCCAGCAAGATGATTTTGAAAGTCAGAAACATTTTTTTCATTTATTCTAGAGTGTGGGAAGGGGGTCAAATGAATGCTACAAAATCAAATTTCACATTCCTCGAATTCAACCCTTCATTTGTCAACATTCTTTACGAAAAAAATCCCAGCAAGATGATTTTGAAAGTCAGAAACATTTTTTTCATTTTTTCTAGAGTGGGGGAAGGGGTCAAATGAATGCTACAAAATCAAATTTCACATTCAACGTATTCAACACTTCATTCTTCACCATTCTCCACTGAAAAAATCCCAGCAAGATGATTTTGAAAGTCAGAAACCTTTTTTTCATTTTTTCTAGAGTGGGGGAAGGGGTCAAATGAATGCTACAAAATCAAATTTCACATTCAACGTACTCAACACTTCTTTTCTCACCATGCTCCACTGAAAAAACCCCAACAAGATGATTTTGAAAGGCAGAAACATTTTTTTCATTTATTCTAGAGTGGGGGAAGGGGGTCAAATGAATGCTACAAAATCAAATTTCACATTCATCGTATTCAACCATTCATTTCTCAACAATCTTCTCGAAAAAAATCCCAGCAAGATGATTTTGAAGGGCAGAAACATTTTTTTCATTTTTTCTAGAGTGGGGGAAGGGGGTCAAATGAATGCTACAAAATCAAATTTCACATTCAACGTATCAACACTTCATTTCTCATCATTCCTCACGGAAAAAATTCCAGCAAGATGATTTTGACAGGCAGAAACATTTTTTTCATTTATTCTAGAGTGGGGGAAGGGGGTCAAATGAATGCTACAAAATCAAATTTCACATTCATCGTATTCAACCATTCATTTCTCAACAATCTTCACGAAAAAAATCCCAGCAAGATGATTTTGAAAGGCAGAAACATTTTTTTCATTTTTTCTAGAGTGGGGGAAGGGGGTCAAATGAATGCTACAAAATCAAATTTCACATTCAACGTATCAACACTTCATTTCTCATCATTCCTCACGGAAAAAATTCCAGCAAGATGATTTTGACAGGCAGAAACATTTTTTTCATTTATTCTAGAGTGGGGGAAGGGGGTCAAATGAATGCTACAAAATCAAATTTCACATTCATCGTATTCAACCATTCATTTCTCAACAATCTTCACGAAAAAAATCCCAGCAAGATGATTTTGAAAGGCAGAAACATTTTTTTCATTTTTTCTAGAGTGGGGGAAGGGGGTCAAATGAATGCTACAAAATCAAATTTCACATTCAACGTATTCAACACTTCATTTCTCATCATTCTTCACGAAAAAAACACCAGCAAGATGATTTTGAAGGACAGAAACATTTTTTTCATTTTTTCTAGAGTGGGGGAATGGGCTTAAATAAATGCTACAAAATCAAATTTCACATTCAACGTATTCAACACTTCATTTCTCATCATTTTCCACTGAAAAAATCCCAACAAGATGATTTTGAAAGTCAGAAACATTTTGTTCATTTTTTTTAGAGTGGGGGAAGGGGGTCAAATGAATGCTACAAAATCAAATTTCACATTCAACGTATTCAACACCTCCTTTCTCAATATTATTCACGAAAAAAATCCCAACAAGATGATATTGACAGGCAGAAAAATTTTTTTCCAATTTTTCTAGAAAGAGGTAAGGACGTCAAATGAATGCTACAAAATCAAATTTCACATTCAACGTATTCAATAGATCATGTTTCATCATTCACTATGAAAAAAATGCAACAAGATGTTATTTGAAGTCAGAAACATCATGGGAGGAGATCAAATGAGTGATACAAAATCAACTTCTATTTCATTAGTTCAATGAAGAGATATATAGTTTTCTTTGTAGCAATTAATTATACTGCTTTGAATATGTGATCGGTTCTTGTCTGTTCAGCAGGTTCATATAATAATATTTCATCAACACGGACAAAAATTAACGTGATTCAATGACTACCCATACTCCGCCGCGATACCGGGCACAACTTCATCGAAGCGTAGCGCTGTCCGTCTTGCTGGCGATGCCGTCTTGCCAGTTTCACTCCGGTCAGACAGCAACTAATTTGTTGGTGAGCTGTTCATTAGAAAAATGGCGATTCGAGTATGGTTGTATAGAAAAATTTCTGTACAAACTTCCAACGTTTTGTTGAAGTTCAATGTATTGAATATTACTAAGATTGAATTGCAAAAACCAACTTATTTCAATCACTAAAGACAGCATGCCAAAAAGACCCTTTTCACGGTACAAGTTTCATGCTTTGCAAATGTGTTGATATACATGGCATTTTTGAAAACCCGCTTTGTTAAAATGCACTGGTGCAATGTGTCTGGTTCATGGAGAAGTTGATGAAACTTTGAAAGGTTTCTTTTTCAGGAATCAGGAAATATTTCAATGCCACCTCGGCGTTCTTATAGCATAATTAAATTGACTTCAACTATGTGAAACTTTCGTCATGTATGACATGCTTATTTTGATATGCGATGTTGGTGATTATAACTATTATTTATATGCGAAGTCAATATAGTGGTATTGTTCCAAGGATGCTAAGTAATATTGCTGCCTAACTAGCACTGATAGTATTTTTGGTGAAAGTCTTTACATTCTTATAATGTTATTCACCTACCAGTCTCATTTACACTTCATTGAATATCTTATTGTTGAGTAAATAATGTCATTGAAGGTTTCAGGGCTAATCGTTACTGAGGTTCTGACAACTTTAACGCCCTCCGAGTAGAGGGGGATTTGTTACGAGTTTATTTTGCACTAATAAAACCTTTTTTTGTTTTAATATAGTAACGTCAGGAATTCTGTGTCATTGAGATAAACTATCCACTCTATACCCAACTGTTTCAAAATGATAACTTGATCATTGTCATGTACAGCTCTTTTCGAATTTTAGTACTTACCTTTGCCCTACTAATTCGAGCTTACATGAACTAACATAAAACTAAATTGTAACATACAATGTTCAAGTTCCAATAACAGTTATCAGTTGAACTATTTTCGGGGAATGACAGCGTTTATTTGGTAAACATACTTTTGGTCACAACTTTAGTGCTCTGTGGTTAGAACACAGAACCATAACATCTCGTCTCGGTTATTGTTGGTTTACACAATTTTTCAATCGCTATTTTGCCTTTGAATTCACTTCAACTATCTCTAATTATTTCATATTACATCATATATGTGGGATATACGAATACTTCTATGTCATTTGCCCACTGAGTTATATCACGTTCAAGTTTTTAACCTTGAGTTTGGTTCGAATAATAAACAAAGATGGAACGCTTTTCGCAGATTGTCGTCTTGGTTCAGTTGGCAACACTGAATCTCCTGAATGTTGGCCAAACAAATATATCTCAATGAAAACTGCATAATTGACCATTTTGTTTCATATAAAATTGTCATAAAAAAATTAACCAAACATAATCGAATAAAAATGTAATAATCAATAAACTTCCGTAATCAATTAATAAAGTCATTATAATATTCCATGACGTTACTGATAGAGTCCGAGGTTCAGGGTAATCTGTTCACTGAATGTGTTATATTTATGTCATAAAACGACCACTCTCAATCATAGTCTTGATGATGCTATATTAAAATTATTCAGTAACATCGACTATTGTAAGCTCGAACTGTGAACATGTAGTGTGTAACATAATTCAATATATTTTATTAGTAGGGGACATGACTATTTCTTTATTCTGGTCCAAGTAATCCTTGTACAGAATTGAAAACAAAACTTCGGGAAAGTAAACCCCATATTTCAATACTTTCGTAATCTATTTTTATTGTCGAACCCACGTCCATCTGAGCTATCGGTAAGTTACGGTCGTGAAACGTCTTTTGCACATTCACTGCTTACCTCCCCTAAATGTCGCCCCTAACACACGTCAAACAGCCAACCGTCAACCAGTCGAGGATTATCGCACCTTTTTGGAACACACGATACCTCAGTTTCTCGATGATGTACCATGTGGTTTATGATATGTGCTTTATGCAAGATGGTGCAGTATAGTTAGTATGGTTGTTCGAGTTTTTAACCGTAACATACGGAGATTGATCGAGGCGAACCTGTTCGATGGTCTACTCGACCCCCGGACCTAAACCCCCTGGATTATTTCTTATTGGGCCACCTAAAGTCATTACAGTACCCCAGCGAAAAATCTGGAAGACTGCGAAACCGGATGCTAATATATGGATGTAAACTTAATAAGGAACAACCCTGGAGTTTTTGAAAGAGTAGAGCAGTCACTTTGGAGAAGATTCAATTCTTCCATCCCCGCCGGAGGTTAGTCAATTTCAACAGTTCTTGTAGAATACGAACCTTTACATGTAATTTTCAGTAATAAAATGTTGTTTTTGTCAAACATTTTTTTCGAACTATTCCTTCGAAACAAAGCGGGTTTTCATAAATCATCAAAAGCCAAAATGTTCTCAAAATTTTGATCGATGTAGCTGATACTTGATGAAAATTCATGTTAACGTTAACAGTAGAAGCAGAAGTATACTGAGTCACAATTACGATGACATCGTGAGTGGTAGTGAAAATTAACATTAAAGTTTGTCTATAAACGTTATTCTTAAAAGGGTACAGGGAATATGCCCTTAAATTTTTGCCGTATGTTTACTAAACAACCTGTATAACTCAAGCATCTTGCGTTATCATTTCTATGTGAACATTATTTGGGATATGTTGCAAGCCTAGCAATGCTGCCAATCAGAATATTTGGACGTTTGTAAATATAACATAACCTAACGTATTAGTTTTAGTTCTGTGTTCATTTGATTTTGTTATTCGTAATGGCATATTATTATTAATAGAGAATTGTTATTGAAACCAAGAAGGAATTAATGATTTCACTAGAACTCGTTGATAAAAAAAAACAATCTACTTACACGAAAATTACCAACAAATGATTTTCATAATATTGTAATGACCAATATCAGTTCAGATATTACGTAAAATCCAAAACAATTCATATATGGCAAGCAGATTATATGCTGCAATTTCGATTACGTTTTGCACTAATTGGAGTATAATCATACTAACATCGACTCAATTACGATAATCAATACATACTCCAAACTATTGTAGTGGTAAAGTTGAGTAAACAAGATTACCTATCAAAATGGGGGAAACTATTGGAGTGGATATTAGTTATGAAACACTCCAACACTGCAAGATCACGTCAGAGCAATATCACGAACAGAACAGGAACATATTACGTAACATAATACAAATACCATTAGAATATTTGTCAAAATATTGATGAATTTCGAAGCACAGACGTGATAGTTCATTAACTACCAAACTATTGTATTGCTGGTAATTGGATACCTAGTATTCGCAACCTTAGGATTCAGAGCCCATATGCACATGGATTGAGAGACATCAAGGAAATGCAGCCGATTTGTGTTTATTTTACTTTACCGTCAGTTTGAGTAGAATTTTTCTGAATTTCCTTTGCCTGAAAAACTATGAAAATTAATTATCTGCAGTTGTTTCAGTCACGACGTTTCGGCAGTTAACATCTACAGCCGTTATCAAGTGTGTGAATTCGACAAGATTTCTAAGATATCCATATATTCCGAATCTCTATGTTTGGACATTATTCAGAATGTATGCGACACATTCAATTTTATCTTATCCCTATGCTTTTCTTTATGGATACCTTTGGCTTACACCATTTGATATCGTGCTGATTTGTCCAGACATGATCTGCTTTTCCTGACTTCGATGTTTCTCCTCGCTGAGTACTTTTCTTGTGTTCACCGATTCTGACATTTAGTGGCCTCTTAGTTTCTCCAACATAAGCCATCCCACATTCACAAGGAAATGTAATTTCTTTTAGTCACACTATTCACGTTAGGTGGTCTCGTTTTCGTGAGTTGACTATGGTTGGTGTTACCTGCCCTGAGCATGTTCGGATGTTGTACCTCGACCCAATTCGCCTCATTTTATATGATAAACATCTCACATAAGCAAGGAACAGGGTGTTGGTTCATCTGTTTCTTCGGTGTTACATCTTCTGCGGGCAAGGACCGCTCGTTTATGTTTTTCCGAGTACCCATTCTGCCGTAGATCTTTCTTGATATAATTTAATTCGTTGTTGAGACTCATTGGTCTTGCAGAGGCTGTAGGCACGGTCAACCAACGATCGAACAATTCCTTTCTTCGTCGATCCATGGTGGTGCGATTCATAATTCAGGTATTTGTCCGGTATGAGTTGGTTTTCTGTGAACGGACATTTGGCACTTTCAGGAGCTGCAGAAAGGCATCAAGTTCTTCGTCTACGTGGTTTCATATGACAAAGGTATAATAAACATATCTCAGATACATCCGAGGCTTCTTGTCTGCTTTGTCTATAGCAAAAGCTTCGAACCATTCCATACAGATATTTGATTTTATGACCGGTGACAACGAGGATCACATCGGTAGTCCATCTTCCTGGGTGAAACAACGGGTTTTTACCTGAAAATAGCAATTTCGCAGGCAACATGTTTGTAGTGCCATAATACCAACCACCGGTAAGTTCGTACTGTTCTCCAGTTCTTCGTTTTCTTCACTGTGAAGCTGACAAATTCAGTGATTTGTGGAGAAAAAGCACATATAGAGAAACGTTAGGAAGAAAGCTCCGGAAATAAACGAAACAACATTGAGAATTGCGTTGTTAAAAGTGTTGAAGGAAGCAGCCATTTAACCTAACCTCAAGATAAAGCATTACTAGGAGAAAAAACGAAACCAACAATTCAACAAAAATGTGGAAATGGCTTTATTTGATAAAACGATATTAAAGAAAATATTAACTAGATCTAATCTAAAAGTCGTCGCGGTACAAGCCAAGGAGATAGTTACTCAATGTTGGCTACTCGACAATGAAATTCCTGTTTTTCAGGTACTTTACCTTAGATAACTAGAATTATTGAAATCCAATCGTTTTCTTCTCGTTTGTTCTTTGTTCGCAATATTGCCAAGACGTCTATATCGAAGTATACTCACTCTGAGAGAGCAATCAAAATTAGAACATATCTCAATTTCCGGCTAAGGATGTTTACACAATTTCCTAGCGGATATGGAACGCGCACTATTATCGTTCATGGAAATATTCAAGGGTAATATAACAAGACCTTGATGAATAGTCGACTATTTTTATTGCATCTAAATTTCGACTGTATTTTATAATAATTTAACGAGACATTAATTTGGCATTAATAATCTGATGAGAGCCCGAGAGCGAAGCTCGAGGGCTTTCATCTCTAATTATTAATAATAATGTCGAGTAAAATTAATAAATACAAGAGAAATTTAGCAGCAATAAAATAGTCGACAATTAATCAAGGTCGTGTTATATTTGTGAAGATTATTTCTTGAATCTACTTCTTTATATCAGTCATATGAATGAATGAAAATTAAACAATTTGGAATAATTTATTCAAAATATCAAGAACAAAGCACAAAATCTAAACAAAAACAGCACCATCTTTATAATTTATCAATTGAAATTAAAAACACAATTATTGTATGTGACATTTCCACCATGCGTAATTTATGACATTTGTTCAGCTTTTGAAGAACTTGCAGTATTAACCGTAGAAGGTCCACATTCATTCTCTTATACAGCTTCAACACGATTGATTTTATTTGACGTTTAATATGTATTTATTTAGAGTACTGTCAGATGCTCAGGCTCCCTGATATGAGTATCATGCTGAATAGTCGGTGACTATTGTGCATCATGTAAATAGTCGCTAATAGAGCGTGTTGATTGGCCTGTCAAACAGGAAACAAACATATGATTGGTTGATGACTGATATTTAATAGACGAAAGAAATAATCACATCTATCGAAACAAGGAAAATTTACACAAATAACTAACAAGATAGGCGTTGCATACATACCAATATCATAGTCCATAGGTACTATAAATATTGAATGGTGTTAACGCTATTATTCTAATACTACCACTAACATCTAGTGGTGTAGCGGTCAAAGGCGCTGACCTTCTGATCACGAGAAGTCCGGTTCGAGACTGCCAAATGGTACTTTTTCTATTTTTATTATACGAGGATAGTTTCAATAGTTTTTTCTTCATTACAACCATACACCATGGCTGTATTTTGACTTTTCATTCAAATTTTTGAAAAGTTGTATGCAGTATGCTGCTGAACAAAAAAAGTCTTTCACAGCACTGTTATGCTAAACCTAAATTATGAAAAAGGTAAGAAAAAATATTCTATTTATTTAAAATAGCAATAAATGTCACTAACCACAGAGCAGTACATTTGTGATCAGATGTGTGTTTACAGAACAACGTTCATAGTTCAGATGATAAGTGACATTTTATATTTGCAAAATGCGGGTTGCTTGAATTATTGGAAATTGAACAATATTTATGTTTACTTTCAAGCTAAGTACTTGTACTAAAATTCGAAAAGAGCTGCACATGATAATGACAAAGTTAATGTTATCATATTGGAGTGGGCAAGTTTGTCTCAATCGTCACAGAATTCCAGGCCTATTATATTAAACAAAAAGGGGATTTACAGTGCAAAATAAACGTATGTTCAGTCAAACAATTACAGAAGATTCATAATGACCGCATGAGATGAAAAGTAAAAACAGGGTTAATTTTCATAAATTGTTAATGTAAGAGTTGAATGAATATTTAATAGCATCCCAGTACTGGTTTAATGACCATTATTAGTATAATGACCAGTACTAGTATAATGGCCAGTACTAGTCTAACGACCAGTACTAGTCTAATGACCAGTACTGGTCTAATAACCAATACTAGTCTAATGACTAGGATTGGTCTAATAACCAGTACTAGTCTAAGGTTGTTGGAGTTTTCTTTACAATGCACCAAGATTTTCGAACATTTATAAAATCGATCATCCCTTTTCAGATGATAAAAAAAAATTACCGGTCTTGAAAACTTACCTTTTCTGATTCTTCAACAGTTAAAATAGAACACTTTTACCAGACTAATAACAAAAATACTCTGAACAATCTACAGCAACTCACCTCTTCTAAATTGGGAATGACATCGCCCACGATATTGCAGACGGAATCCATATCGGAAGACAAAGTTAACAGCCTGTAAACAAAATCAAGTTAATCTCGAGTACGGAAAAAAGTTAAAATGCTGGAGAAAAGTCGGTCGGGAAAAAGTTTTTCGGTTAGTGAGATGGTGGAAATAGCGGACAGACGCCCTTCGATCGACTCTTGAATCGGTGGCACGAGAGCGCTAAGGGTTCATTAATTCGGTTTGGGTACATTGGGATACTTTCGATGGAGAGAGAGGAGGACGCTCTAGAAGGGATGATTATGCAGCAAACGGACTTTGTTGGATGAGGTAATCATTGGGTGGAGATTATCGACCTATTTATTCATACATATAGTTGAGGGAAATGAAAAATGAAGTGAATGTGAAGAACATCTGTCTAGAGTCAATACATAAAATTTTTTCAGAGAATTGTGGAAGTACTGTGAATGCGGAAGAGGTAGTTTTATAGAAAACTTTTCTGTAGTGTTCAAGGTCATCGATGGTTCTCGATGAGTCAGTAGATAAAATTAATTGAACCCGTAAAGTTTGTAGAAAAGGTTTCTTCTGATCTTCTGAAATTAAATATTGATATGTTTTTTCAACAAGTTATTAAATGTGATGGTGAATTATGAATCGGCAATATACCATTTGGGTAGGCGGAGAGACTTTAGTCTTGAAAATAACAAAAATTACCTTCGCAACACACATTGATATTTTATCAGTAAGAACATGGTGAAAACAATCTGTAATAACTGCTATACTCGGAGACGGAAATAATAGTCAGTGAAGTCAGTCACTAGTTCAGAAACAACATAGTGAGAATTGCTTAAAATAATACTCAATATTTCAAAGTAAAAACCTATATCCTAAATCGATCTACCGAAATGCCGCTTGTTCCAAATGCGGACACAGTGTATTGACACAAAACGCGCACCGGTGCCAAATTTATTTCGGCCCGTGCATTAGAGCTTACTGAGAACTTGAAGCAGCTTCTCTTTGAACGAAAGTTTGTGGTCGACGCTAGTGATTGTACCGATATTTATCAACATCGGCGATGAGGTTGCATTAGTAATATAATAATATAAGTCTACTTATTACTATTCAATTAAAGTTATTATAAACATTTTATTTAAAAAATAGTTGTTTCCGCCTACCACTGGAATTTCCTTCCTTCATCCTCTTGGGCTCCCTAAAGCTACGAGTGAGTCACTGACTATTATTTCCATCTCCGAGTATATATTATTATGATCCCTGGATATTATGGATATTCAGATTTAACTTGGTCTACATGTACAGCTTGAACAATTCCCTCCAATTATCTCATAGTTTTTTCATTCAGATGATAATGATTTGTGTTCCTATTTGATCTTATTTTAGCAGTTTTTTTTTCATTCAGATGAGAATGATTTTTGTTCCTATTTGATCTTATTTTAGCAGTTTACATTTCAGAGTGTACGGAAATAATTTCAAAACCACAACTTGTTTCAGGTAGCTCTCAAGACATTAAAAACCCCTCGATTGCCGTTTCACGTGCTACAAATAGCAAAGAACCTCTCTCGTGTCCAAATCAAATAGGTACTAAATCATGTTTAATACTTCTGAAATCACCAGCAGTTTTAAAGACAAGCTCTACAAATGAACAAAAAATCCTACTTAGCTAACAAGCATCATAGTGGTTACAAGTTCAGCGGAAAAGTTTTTAAAGTAGGCGAAAGTTTGTTAACCAACTTTGAACTTAAAATATTCTACAAAAACTCTGTTCAAATATAATGTCCCTAATTCAATGCCCTTCATCTTAATTTGCTTCAGACGTCGGCTTTCCTAACTGTCAAACTTATAAAGCTTATAATCAACAAATTAAAATTGAATTCATTTGTGAAAGAACTTTCCAGAAAGTAAATACATCTCTGCTCGTTAACTGGCTATTGATCGATGTGATCCTTCGAAGAGTTATTAACTTTCATACCAGATATTCAATGTCAGGCTGAAAATTTAATTTGATACTCGAAAATGAATTTTGAAATAAATAGAGACTACTGGGGAACCTTTTGCGGAGACTGTGGAAATTTAATATAGCCTTTTATTAAGAAATGTTATAATTATTCACAAGCAATCTTTCAGATTGTAAAAGATCTTATACTTAGTTTGTTTCAAAATAAGTGTTCTCACTTTTATTTCTCGTTATGGTATATCTGAAGTTTGTCAGATTTCAAATTTGAACTGTAGAATTTTCCTTTTTTCCTTTGGGTCCTAAAACTATGCATTAGGAACAAATTGATTTTGTATATTTCTGACTCAAGAAGTTTTAGACCAGGGGCGGGACTCTGTAACTGGTATCGCATAGCAAAGCGAAGCGAAACGAAGCTAAACGAAGCACACGATATCACTTTCCGGTGTAACGAATAGAGATAAATAGCGTATGCTTCGCTTCGCTATCGTTATGCGAAATAAGTTACAGAGTCCCAGCCCAGGATCCCACGCCTAATTTCAAAAATGGTTAATAACAAGCTGAATCTTTCTGAGTAGCTTCATTTTGCCGAGACGCCCAACTTTTTCCTTTACCAAAATTCTCGATAGTGATAGCTAATAAACCGCGCAGGCGTCAATCATGTCGATTTGGTGAGTGCAAAAAAGTCATTAATAACAGTTAGTTTTTCAGTTCAACCTCGAGATAATTCGATAAAGAACTCGAAAAAACTTTTGTTCTACAAAATGAATGGTAGGACTGAAGAGTCTCCCACTCCCAACTTGTACCAATGACGTGGTCATTAGAAATCATCAGTACCCGCGGATTTTTTACCATTGCTTGCTTTATATTTGTATAATAATTAAATGGTCACATTGTCCTAGGTAGGTTTTCCCCGTCCTACGTGCAAAAGCCGTAGTATACAGGGTGCTCCATTATGTTCTTGTACAAACTTCAAATAGTGTTGCAGGTTTTTCCGGGTTTCCCTGCATCTGTGACAGCGAATGTGCCATCATTTAAGCTGCCCCGGAGGGCAGATTGATTATTTCAATGTTTTTACTTTGTTATTGTTGTTTTCAATGTTTATAAAAATTATGAACGCTAAACAAAATTTCCCACTTTTTTCATAAACTTTTCACGTAAATTATGATATATTTGAATTGAACAAACAATTATAAATTGAAAGTAACACTACATTACGAATAAAAGTATATTAAATTAGCTAAACCACAATGTCAAAATAATTCGTTATTTTGAATAATTTTTGTAGGACTAGCGATACATACCCGTTTTTTTATAGGACACTGTATTATTTAGGTGAAGAATACACTAACCTTTCATGTGTTATCATTGTCCTATAGTTACTAATAATTTTTTTTTACCATGGAATCGACAATTTGGGAGGAAACACCTACCATTCAATTTGTAGGACAATATGATCATTCAATTATACAATATATATTAACCAAGCAACGGTAACAAAAATCTGGTTGTTACTAATGATCTCTTATGACCACGTCATTGGTACATGTTGGGAGTCTTCAGTCCTACCATCCATTTTGTAGAAAAAAAGTTTTTTCGAGTACTTTATCGAATTCTATGGAGGTTCAACTGAAAAACTAACTGTTATTAATGACTTTTTTGCACTGACCAAATCGACATGATTGACGCCTGCGCGGTTTATTAGCTACCACTATCGAGAATTTTTGTAGAGAAAAAAGTTAGACGTCTTAGCATAATGAAGCTACTCAGGAAGATTCAGCCAGTTATTTATCATTTTTGAAAATAGGCGTGGGATCCTGGTCCATCTAGTTTTGATATCTGAAACGGTTTTGTAAAACTGGTATTATTTTAAAACGGTTGCATTGTATCGATATCCGTATTTTTGAGGAAACAAACAGAAATATGTGGATTCATGAGTCAGCAACCACATCAACCACCAATAGTAAATTACAAGCTATGGTATTCACTCGACGTACATACACTACCGTGCACATAAACTGCCTTTTACGACAAGATTAATACACCTGAGAAACGTGCTCCATTAGTCACACAGAGTCACAACAGTACGAAAATTGTGAATAATTGAAACTTTCCAGGACGACAAATGGAGAGTTTTCAGACACTCGTACAGTGATATACGCGCATACTACTGTTGTAATACCGAAAACGCGAAGCTTGCCATTTCAGTCCGAAAAAGATAAATGGAAGACGCTTATGACAATTTACTGGAAGAGTAGTTATATACATTGCCTGGTTCCCCAGTGGTGATATAATAAAAGACTTTATTTTTATCAACAAGAGAAACTTTCAACTTCTTCTAATGGGTCTGATTCATTTGGAATTTTTCAATGTCATTTGTCAACTTATTTGGATGTACATGGTGAACTATGACCAACTATGATAGTAGGAACTGATTCAGTTTTAACAAAGGTAAACGCACTTGCCCCAATACTTGAGTCAAGTGCGGAAACTCGCCTTGAAAAATAAAGTAAAAATATTTGAAAGTATTGAATCTGAGAATGAAGTTTTCTGTATGAATGTGATGAGGATATACCCAATATGCCGTAAAAATAAATAGCTTTTTTTTTTCAAGTGACTTAATATGAACAAGTATAATTTTGTGTCGCACATGCCCAAACTATCTTATATCATATTAATTTGATTATATGAGCATGCATGTCATTACATTTATTTTTGTAACTTTACTATTGTGGTACCGAGGAATAGATCACTTTCTATATTATATGTTGTCTAGGAGAAGTTTTTTCATCTTTCTATTGAAGGTGTCAATGACCGGGAATTTGGTTAAACCACTGCAGAGCTGTGTTGTGCTCTGCAAAAATCCTTCCTTTTTGCAATTTCGACGAATTTTCATCAATCGATCGTTTAAAAGACACTGTTACGTAGGGTTGAATGTAATTTGTGCTCAAATGAACATCGTGTCCGTGTCCATGAAAAGCTCATTCGATACCAACATTCTTTACTTCAACTTTCATATTTTGAAGTGTTGTGCAAAATCATTTATTTTAACAATTAAGACATATTTTCGTCAATCGATAGTTCAAACGGCATTGATACATAGGGCTGAATGTAATTTGTGCTCAAAAGAACATTGTGTTCCCGAATATGAAAAGCTTATTCGATACCAACATTATTTCATATTTTGCTGTGTTGTGGATCTGCTAAAATCATTTATTTTTTCAATTTTCTACTGGGAGTAATGCTGAAACTTTATTTAAAACCACCAGCGTCCCACGCTTGATGAATGATGAAGAACACTGACTGTGGCTGCCCACAGGTGTACATCAAGTGACGGCACATTCCTACACGTACAAAAGGTAACTATTTTGATCCAAATATCAAAATTTGACTTCGTTTTCCACATCTTTTGGGGGGGAGAGCACTCTGTATAATTTTACGTAATTGGTCGTAGTTCACCTAGTATATTGTTTATGTTGTAGCAAATGCAGATATTTAGTTCACCATTTCACCATTACACCTTCAATTGGTTTTGTATTCATTTATTGAGATGCATATTGAGTTAGTTCGTCAAGAATAAGGACAGAAGAAACCTATTTGTGATTCGAAAATATAAATTTTCTTTCACCATTTATCTTAATTCTAACTGTTAGTAACCAGAATTTTAGTAACCTGCAAGAAAATAAATTAGGACAGTTACCTGAAATTGCCGAAGCTAATGAATGTATGCATAGATGATGACAAGTCATAAGACTCGTATTTCTCAACTGAATTCAAAGAATATTAAGTAAAAATACATGATTAACATATTCAACATGACCTACTTTAGTAAAAGATACATATTTGATTATCTTTCAATTCAGTTGTGATATTTGAGATTCCTCAAGGTCTTTGTGATATGACGTTATGGGAACTTAGAATGCCACCTAGCGGACAAATCCGGCGTCGAACTGGTTGCACCGTTGTTCAATTCAGAAGGCGTATGTATACAGGGGCCACAACCGATACCTAGAGAATAACAGGGAAAAATCGAATACATTAAACACTTAATCAATAATTGAAGCAGTAATATACTAATTCAAACCTGAGAGGTGAAAAAAATTTAATCAAGTTGAAAAAATCAATATAAAATTACGTGCTAAACAATATTTGATAAAGTGTATATTTTCAATGTTCCACCATTAATTTGTTCAGTACATTAATGACCAATTTATGTTTATTCAAGGCCCACCTAATAAAAACGTTCAGAAGGGTATAAACAACATATCCAAATTTCAGCCAATTCGCCAGGGATCCATTTCCCATTTGATTTGTGCGGGGTCCTTTCCTCAGTTCATTTTTGAAAACGTTCATTGACTACTTTCGATTAGATTTGGTAATTAACTGAACTGATCAAAACCTATGGAAAACAAAGAGATCATGGTGTTTTTGTAATTGGTTCTAGATATACAGATATTTGCGATATGCAGAGTGAAATAGTGGTATGGTGAAAAACAATATTCTTTTCAAAGTTAGATGGCCTAAAATTGTTTAATATTTTGTACACGATTATCTATTACGGCGAAATGGATTGCTATTTTAAAACATTGGGCATAATATCAATAGGAGCAGTCCTACTACAGTTTTAAAACAATCCTCATACCTACCACTATTTTGAAGCTTTTAGAGTTAAGACAATTTATTTAAATTGAAAAGATATAGGATATTCAACTCTGGGGGCTAGCTAAGAAATTCAGAAGAGTGTTCCATGGAAATGGTTCTGCCTTAATCGCTGGACAGAATAGTAACCTCTGATATTATGAAAGTTTATAATTTTCAGTGGTTATGATGGAATAAATAAAGTCTTAAAATTCGAATAATTTTGGAATCGAAATCTGTGAACACTGTGAAAAATTATCGGGAAAATGATGATTTTCCCACCAATTAGTCGAATTATTGTTTGTTTGTGAGTGTTTTTGACGATAAATAACTTTTTGTTGAGATGGTTTGAGAACGTTAACCGACACTTGTATTGTCAGGTGGTTATTCACTAACTTATAGGTTATGTTTCTGTCATTTTTATTTTTAATAATAATCTTTATTTTCCTGTGATTTTGTTGGAAATAACTTTAAAATACTTTTATAAAAAATTTTCCTGCGGCTACTGAGAATATTACTTGACGTCTGATGTCAACAACTCAATGGCAACCTATCGGTAAATTTTTTAATTTTTTTTTGTTTTTAAGGACAAGAGCTATTGTCATACAAAAAGTTTCGAAAAGTTTTACATTTGTAATCATGGATATGGTTTGTGACGAGTTTTATTTTATGTAATATTTACATGAATTTTATTTTGAATATTTACTTTCCTAGTATGCTACCGAACAATCTACTGGGTGTTCCCTCGATAAGAGATGTATTTATTCAACTTATTCAAGTTTGTTCTCGATATTTATGAAAGTTTGATATTTATTTGACACGACTAGCTTCAATATCGAACATCAAATGATGGAACACCGCAAAATATAATATATCGATGTTAAAACACAAAAAATTAAGTACGAATAAAACTGCAGCACTGAGTATAACGTCGCAGTACGGGGTGCAACCAGGGCCGGGGTGAGCACAACTAAAAAGAGATTTTTATTAAAATGTTTACCGTTCAGGGCCTGGGCAATCAGGGACAGTAATGGAGGCTTTGTACTGTTGTTGGCAGATGTATGTTGTCATGACATGTCGGACATTGATGGCAGGTGGCAGAATCGGGTGGGCACAGGGTGGTGGCACGACCGGGGGACAGAAGACATTAGTTAATATAATATATCGTGGCTGTGGTCACTCGAGTGCTGGGGCTGGACATGGCCGAAACGGTGATTCTCACTCATACGTAAACGTTGCATGTCGGACTAGAAACCGTCAATTAACGACGAAATCAGAATTTTGTGCATGTGTACGATATTTATAACTACTTTCAACAAACATAAAATACAAGTTGACATTACAGGAAAGAAATAAAAAGTCTCGAATTATATTTCTATTTTATGATTAACAAGTATTTTAAAGGCATATAATTGAGGAATATAAGTTGAAAACTACAATTGAACATACAAGGGTGATTTACCACCATTGGTTCTGTGAAAGATGTCACGAGAACTGAAGCATTGCAGTGTTGCAATGTTACTATCTCCGAGTGCTAAATCGCTGATGGTCGTTGTATAATTGTGCCCGATATGTCTTGGTTGTACACTTATTACAGAACGATACCCACGGCGTATGTGGAAACAACCAAAATCATCCCTCAACATGAACCGTTTCCTTCAGATGATTCAATTATGAACCGTAATAGTCCTATGAACAGAAATTTGATCAGACGTGGCACTGGTTGCACGTATGTATCAAAACACCGTCAGTTTGATTTGCAACAGTGATCTATTTTGACGTCTTTTGTAAATCGATACTGTTCAATATGCCAGTGTTTACCTCCAGCGAATATTGTGAATGAAAATGCCAGGGATTGTGTTCGAGAATACGCCATCCAAACTTAAGAACAATTTTGGGTGCAGTGCAAAGACTTCGTTACACCGGGTTATGTTTTCCAATGTTTGATGCACATTTTTAAGGTAGCTCTAGTATCGCAGAAATGCTTCGTATGCCTTATTAGGTGGCAACCAGGAGTGAGTCCTAGTGCCCTGAAAGCTGTGGTGGACAGTGATTCAGGACTAGCCGTTTTAATAATAATAAGAATAACCGTTATCATTTGTTAGCCGTGATATCCGAAGTGATAATCTGGGAAATCAGTTCACCCGTCGACTCCGAATACTATGGATGAATTATCTAGTGTTGGATGACAATTCCGCCATATTAGAAATAAAAGTGGTTCATAGGCACATGAAGCCTTTATTCAGTAAATAAGGGAAAGAGGGGTATCCTTTCAAAACCCTTTCGTTAAAGTTTAAATAGAGTACAGCTGGTATTCAAAAGACGATAGGGGCAATCAAAGCCTGCCACTTATTGTCAGTGTACTTTTGGTCCTTACAACTGACCCCTGGAATACCGTTTCTTCACTTTAGCTGTATCTGGGAGAAAGTGGGGCATACCACTATAATCTTATTGGCGCCTGTGGGTAGTATTGGGTGTTTGACCGAGTGTACCGTTGTCCGTTACACCCAGTACCCGTAAACGTCATTGTAACGTCCAAGTAGAGGAGGAAAAAAAAGACGCTACACCAACTCACGTCGAACGTTTTTGTTTTTGTTGTTGATGAAGCAGTTCTGAAACTCCTTGACGACGATCCATCAACAAGTACCCTTGTGATTGATTGATAATTGGAGACTTGGTTTAATGCAAACTAGTGTATAGCGTATTGATCGTTTGCATGCATACCATTTCGAAAAGGAACAAGTCCTAGAGCCACAAGATTGGCCACGTCAGGAGTTTTGTGAACGGCATATTTAGTGCACCATACGGGATCCTCATTTTTTCCGAATTATTTTATGAACATAAGAGGCATTTCCCACAATAGTCATGTTTGGGCTCAGGAAAATCCGCATGTCTTGCGCCCAGTTCGGTCACAGTATCGATTTTCCATAAACCTTTGGGCAGGCCTCTACAACAATGAGTTGATAGGGCCCTTATAGTTTACCAGCAGGGCTAACTAGTGATGCATTTTGGCCATTCTGAAAGATCAACTATTTGATGACATACCTTTGGCAAGGTTGGGATGAATGTAACGGAGCAACATTCGAACATTTGCTTTGACATGATAACATGTAATTCAGTCGTGCTGTGTTATATAAATCAAACAGGTTATTTTTTGTTGTTCCATCTACGTATTCCCTTTTGATTTCCAATTTTTTTTGTGGGGATAGAGCACAGACAAAAAGTGGTGGTAAACTTGGTTTTCTAATCAAAGGATTTCCAAAAAAAGACAATTACAAACCCCACTCGCATTATTCACTGGAATTATCATTTTCCAAAAGTATTATAATTGAATCAATGGAAATTTATGAAATTTCAACATATACATTTACAAAAACTATTGAATACTTCTCTCAGAGCATCCAAAACCAGCAGTTATTTATACATTCATTTCGTTTTATCATTATTCTCGGCCACAAATCGGAGGTTTCCAGTCCACCATGCGTTGGAAAGAACATAACCCAAGAACTTCTCGGGATTTTCTGACGTACAGGGTTCCATTTGAAAATAGCATTGTCATCTACCGTGTCGATGGAATCCAAAGATGGACCAGTTTTTCACCGCTGAATTGAAATATTCAACGTCATTTACTGATATTATGATTTCGTTCCATCCCATCAATCAAATAAACAAGATTAGAAAGAAAATGACAGGTTGCTTCTGTGAATCACTCAAATATGCCAACTATTCCACGTTTACGTATGAATTAAGAATCACCTCGTCAAGGCCATTCTGTGGAAGCACTGAATTTGGAGCTGTGAAGATATGACATCGAGGCAAGTGCCTCACATTCAAAGTCTTCTATACTCTCATGGTCATGGTTCTGTAAAATCTATCAAGCCTGTCAAGAGAAAGGGACTCAACTATTAGTAACTAAAACAAAAATTCATACAGCTTTATAAAACGTATTGCAGAGTCGGACAAAAAAAAATTATGAAAAAAAAACAAATAAATCAGCTTATAGATTCGATTTTGAATAACAAAAGAATATTAATCTGAAGTATCACTAAAATGAAAGAAAAAAAAATTGAAAATATAAAAGCATATAGATAAATAATTTTTTTTTGATATAATTTTTGAGTAATGCACACTTTTTGATCGATACTTATTTATAACTGGAATCCAAACTATAAATTCAAATTATACCATAATAAAGACTCTGCAATACAAAATAATTTCGAAAAAAAAAATTAAATATAAAAAATAAATAAAAACACCCAACATTTAACAGTACAGATAAAGGGTTCGAAATTAATCCCCATAAAAAATCAACTCTCAAGTCCTTCGAGGATTTATAGTTAGTGAATTATTATGAGAAGGTGGTATGTCATATTAAAGCGACAGAGTCAAGGTTTTCAATACTCGTAAATAATTTGTAGCTAGAACGATTTGAAAATAAAAACCACCTTCTGTTACACGGATACCACTCCATAGTGTTAGAGGGGGCATGAGAGAAAATACTAGTTTACTGAAATAAGCTGTGCTGTCAATGTTATAATGTTATAGACCGTTTTGAAGCTACTTCTGATCCATTGCATAAAACATGTGATTACTGAAAGTGAGTATGGAATTATAATTCAATTGAAAACAAATAACGAAATCACTGCAATTATCCAATAGACCAGTGACGCGAATATTTTATCCAATTCGAGTTATTCGAGAATAATTAAAATGAAACATGGATAAAATATCCGAATTTAATTTGATATTGTTATTCAATAATTATAATACTGACCTGGCTTCTCAGCTTCGTTATGTTTGAACCCCCCTTACCGATAATTGAACCGGCAACCTGAAAACAGAAATTTGATTAGAATAACAAAAACATGGTGGACCAATGGTTAGACGAAATATATGACACCCAAGAACAAAACAATACCAAAATTAGAAAAGATTCAAGGGTGGGATTCCTTTTACGATACAATCATATCGTAGACAGTTATGTCTATGTCTCTCCCATGATTTCAACCATAATGTAATTTCACTTATTCAATGTAGAGTGTAATTCTACGGTAGAGGTTATGTTCTTTCCTAGCAGTTAGAACGTTCCAAATTCAAGTTGAATGGTCTCTCTCTCTTTCTGATACGAGAGAGATCCACGCAGGCGTATCTCAGGGGAACGTACTTTCACATATCTTTCCTGCTCCTGATCGTTCTTTTCGAACCTTCGTGATCTCCTAATGAAGGTCAGTATGTCCGTCCACTCCAAGTCGGTGAGTCCCTCTTGTTGGAGTTTCTCAATTCCGAAGGTTCCAAATCTTAGCCTCCCATACGTCTCACACTTGCCGAGGAAGTGCGATGAAGTTTCTTCGTCTTCTTCACATTTGCGTGGATGTCTTCTATATCTATTATTGATAGGAGTCTGCCTAACTCGTTATGCCCTGTTAGTATTCCTATAAGGAATCGCAGTGGTTTTTGTCTAAGAGCCATGCCGTCCTAGATTTACTGGAGCCGGTCACAAAGTCTTTCGACTGCCAGCAGTCGGTATTATCCCTCCGAAGTTCATTCAGCTCTTCTTCCGCCCGCTTGCGAAGGGCTGAAGAGGTTTGGCTTCTTGCGATGCCTAGTACAGGTTCCGACCCACAGAACGGCGTTGTGGAACCGGTTCTGGCAAGTCCGACTAGTCACCTCGTTTCCTCGCACCCCTCAGTGACCAGAGACTCATACAAACTGAACTTCGTTTCAGCTAGTTTCTCTATAGTATCTCCACATTTCTGTACAAGTGCTGAGATTGGTTTAGGATGGCAGGTGACTTTAAGCTCTGTCCGACTATCCGAACAGATATGAATTCTCTGCTCGGGCACTTCTTTTACCTCTTGCCTCGTAGCTACGGTTAGGATGGCGAACATTTCACATATTAGGATTCCCGTGCGAAACTCCACCGTATTTCCTTCCCATTGGTTTCTGCGGAATAGTAAGCGCAAACTCTCCACTCCATCGCAGTCTATCTTGTGCGCTTTTTAGTCTGAGGGCGGAAATCAGAATCTCTTGCTCCACCCACTTCGCGATTTCCGCATGACCTACCATTACTCCTCCGTTTTCTCAGACTCCTGAGTACCACTTCCTCAAATGGGCTGCCATTGCATCCTTCTTGATCCAGACTGGACGCAGTGGCAGCCTCAACACTGCGGTTGGGGTTGTTCTCATTGCACCCGTTTTACTAAACAGGCCAACCTCTACAACTCGCTAAGTCTTCGACCTATTGTGCTGCTGTGTGCGCCTGGCCCATAATGGATATTTGTTCTAACGACTGCCGTATACAGGCCATGATCTCTGGGTTGGTACCTCAATTGCTTTCTACAATTCTCCCAGTTCTCCCAGAATAATCCTACCTACATGCGGCCTCTATGAAAGTTTAGAATCCAGGACCACCCCCAGGTATTTGACATGCTGGACTAGCTCCAGCTCTTGCACAAACATGATAGGTGGCCTGAATCCGTCCTTCAAATTCAATTTCGAATTTGGTAACTGGAGTGAACCTTCCAGTTGAGATTTTTATGTCTTCGTAATCCTAGAAAAATTATTCGATCGAAATTAGTTGAAATCGATTCGTTGGATTGAAATGACAGTTCATTACATTCTTTTTGGACGTGGTGAAACATCAGTGCTTGAGTTTTCGAAATATTTAGAAACAAATAATTTGATGAACCATTCATTCAAGGAAATCAACTCCTCATTGGTGTCACGCAAGGAAGAGTCCATTTTATCAGATGCGATTAACGACGTAAGCATACATACATTGTGAAAGATGCAGATACCGAAAGTTTATCCAGGTTATTGATATAGAATAGGAACAAAATTGGTCCCAGTATGAACCCCCAAAGAACACCAATGTTTATTTTAGCATGCTGTGAAAAGTGATTGTTGATCACAGGGCATTCTCCAGCCTCAATGTATTTCAATTACAATTTTTATCATGGGAAAACTCCGCGGTATTTGTAGATTTTTTGTTCCAAATGACATTAAACTGTCTAAAAAACAATACTCGAACACTTTGGAAAAAGTCGATGATACTGTGATTGGTCTGTAATTTTCAAGGCTCTGACTACAGTTTCTTTTTACCACATTTCATTAAATTTGGAAGAACGCCAGTAGAAAATGATATATTTAACCATAAATGTGAGTGGAATGATCAGTTTTGATGAGCACTTTTTCAATATAATCGTAGGTACCTTATCCGACCCCGAAGAAAATTTGTTTTTGATTTTGGTTTTGAATAATTGAAATAGTTCAAGCTCCTTATATGGCATAAGAAACAGAGAATTGAAAGGTGATGTAATGTCACGCAGAAAAAGACTGAAGTTCTACTATATCGCTCAATATCTTTTCAGGAGCACCTGCTTAGAATTTATTGAGAATGGCTACGTCTCTTGGATCGTTAACAATGGTGTTATCATTTATTGTTTTACTGGATTTCATAGCATTTAATTTATTAGAAAGCTCTGGCTACTTCAGGATAACATTTTTATAGGTTGAAATGGCCTTTTAAATTTTGACTAGACTGTTTTATTTAATTATTATTTCATTTATTTTTTGAACAAGAAGGTAATTTTGGATAAAGATTCTCAAAGTAGTAAACTGAAATCAAAGTGGCGCGTATAAAGATTGGAGTTGCAATGTTTTTAAATTATTAACCCATTTATTACCAGTGATGCGTATATGCAACACTGCACTAATATTATTTTTATGGAAAATGCGAGCATTTTTAACTTGAAACAAGGACTAATACCATTTACCCAATGTTCAACAAAAGTGATAGAGTTAGATTTGAATGCATTTTTTAATTTGTTTTTTTTTGAGAACTGTTTTAAAGCTCGATTTTTCTTACATATGGCTCCAAAGATATCAAAAATCAAATACGCATTTTCATGTTCTCATTTTCTAACTTTTTATACTTTTATTCCTTCAACAAAATTCTCAGATACACCATAAAATCAAAAGCCTAGGTCCAGATGATCCCCGTTTTTTTCATAAATAGGGCATAAATTACGCTGTTGCGTTGTCGCATCAACGGCCGAATATCGAATATATGAAACTCCGTGTCTCAAACATGTCAAGACAAGTTTTTTGCATCAGAACGAAATCGACTGCACGTGCAATTTTCTTGTAAGTCTTAGCTTGATTCTTATCGAGTGCAAGTTACGTGTTATATTAGTAGTTGTTATTATCAAAAATGAAAAAGTTTCTTACGCAAAAGAAATTAGATGCGGCCTTAGAGGAGACTCGAGTACTGGCGTAGTCTACCGGGCCTAGCCCATTCCAAAGCATTTATTGCTTGTACAAGGAAAAAACAGGACTCTGACAAACTGCTAGAACTCAGCAGAGCGCATCTCAGAGTTATAGTAGGTTTGCTTACTGGCCACTGCAAACTCAAATACCACATGCATAAAATCGGACTTGCACAAGAAGCAGAGTGCATGGAGGATGATGAAACGGCTGAACACATTCTGTGTACATGCCCTGCAGCGGCCAGAACCAGATTCTCAATATTTGGCGATACGACAGTAAGGCCAGAAAACCTGGTAAATTGTTCTCCCATTGCATTCCTCAATTTCGTCAAGAGATTGGATATACTGGGAGAAATATAACCATAGGGTGAGCCACAATAGGCCATTGGCCGCAGTGGAGGGCCTGATACGGGCCCACTCACGTTCAAAACCTAACCTAACCTAGAGGAGACGGTAGAAGATCTTTACGATGAAAATGGTAAGTATTTCCTCAAATAAACATTATTTTTTTCTGGTACACTTTTCTCGACGTTATTTTGTGATTTACAGAGCAAATTGACGCCGTCTACATTCCACCGGAGGTAGGTCAGCTCACAGACGAGGAAGATTTCTCAGAGGACCCGGAGAAGTTTGAAAATAGCCAGACTGGAGACATAGCAGGAACTTTCGAAATCCATACCGCCCAAGAGGACATCTATGACGAATCTGACGACGAAGATTTGGTAACAAAACGAAAAATTCTAGAAAAAAAAGCAATAAATCACGAACTGACTTGGAGATCTGGATCATTTTTGCACCAAAATTTTCTACTATCCAAAGAAGTGGAACACATTCAAGAACTGAGGGGCGAGTTGGAGGGTTTGTCACCATTAGATTTATTTTTCAAGTTTGTCGACGAGAACGTTCTAGATTTGATTATCCAGTTTTCAGAAAAATACGTACAGGACAACAACAGACACGAGTTTCTCCTGTCACGAGAAGAACTGTTAAATTTTCTCGATATCATAGTTTTGTCTGGATATCACAGTTTACCCCAGACAGATATGTATTGGTCTTTAGATGAGGACAAAACTGTAAATATTGTTAGAGACTGCATGAGTAGGAATAAGTTTAGATCGATAAAAAGAAACCTACATTTCAGTGATAATAGTAACTTTGATAAAGCAGAGAAGTACACAAAACTCCGGCCGTTTTTTGATATAATGATTGAAAAATTCTTACAGTTTGGCATGTTTTCATTCAATTTATCCATTGATGAGCAAGTAAATGGTTCCTTATTTTGGACGTCATTCTTGTAAGATGTACATAAAAGGAAAGCCTGTTCGTTTTGGCTTCAAGCTTTGGTGCATTACTTCTTCGAGTGTATAAGTTTATTCCTTATGCGGGAGCAACACAAAAAAAAAGTGATATTGGACTTGGTGGGACAGTAGCTCTTGAACTTTTGTCAGTTGTGAAAAATTGGCAAAATCATACCGTCTTCTTTGATAATTTTATGTCCTTTGGTTGCAAGTAAAGTGCTTTCGAAACAAGGAAAGGGCACTTATGATTCTCAATTTGATGAATCCACTGAAATTTCATTAGTAAAATGGAACGATAATTCCATTGTCATGGCAATCAGTACCCATTATCATGTAGAACCTCTTACGTCCGCCAAAAGATATGATAGAAAAGCGAGAAAAGAAGTGTCAATTCCACAACCAGCCGTATTTTCAGCATATAATAAATATATGGGAGGGGTAGACTTGCATGATAATGGTGTGGCCAATTATAGAATCGATGTGATGGGTAAAAAATAGTGGTGGCCACTATTTATAAATACAATCGACAGTACTCTGGTGAATGCATGGAAACTCTACAACATGGTAAATCAGAATAAGATGTCGCAACTGAATTTTAAAAACAAAGAACTTTGTCCCTAGAGCACTTCCATCAGAACCACCCATCGAAGTAAGGGTTGATCACTCTGCACATGTAATCAGTAGAACTGACTCCCGATGAAGATGTCGTGTGTGCAGAAGTCAAACAATTTATATTTGTGAGCGTTGCACAGCTTACTTACATGCCGACTGTTTCCGGCAGTATCACTTAACACTATAGGCCGTTGATGCGTCTACGCAACACATTTTTTTTTATAAAGCAGCCGATTTATGTTTTTTCTGATGGCACATATGTATTACTGTAATGTGTTTTGTTGATTAAAATGTATCCATTGAACATTTCAAGTTTTATTTCTATCCTTGGCCGTAAATGGGTTAAACACAGATTATGAAAATGACCATTTAATTAGCGAGGTACATATTCGTGCCAATTTAGTTATGAGAGTAGTTTCTTGCAATTTACTAAGTACTATTCTACTACAGCAAAAAAAAAAGTTACAGCCGAAAATTTTAATGTAAGTATCGTTTACCGATGAAAGACCAGAAGTAATTGAAAAAAAAAAACTATAAAAACCAGCAAACCAATTTATATCACTTTTTTCTATGTTCGGATGGTGCATTTCAGGGAGTGGAATTTTTTATTCAATGATTACTTCAAATGGAACTTAAAGAATTTATACAGGCGCCTCTGATGGATACATTTTTCACTTTTTTACTCTTTTTGGAAACACTGAATCTATACTCGTACTAGTTATCAAAACAATATATTTTGCTGTAAATAATCTGAAACAAACAGCCATTTGAAACTCCTATAACTCAACTGAGATTTTTCCATCAACATCTAATTTATCCTTTCCAGACATTACGGTCAATAAGTAACGGCTTGTCATGATATAGGGCGTACAAAGTGCTAAGCTCCAGCATCTAACTTTTGCGATTGTTATAATTTACAATGTGTTGAATGTTAGCTTTTCCATAGGAAAGTTTAGTCGATAATTTGAATTTGTGTGACAAGCGTCCAAGTCGTAACTTTGTTAGCAACTTCGGGACCGGTGTGTGTGTTCATGTGTTGAAACAATGGTCCACAGATCAGGATGAAGCCGCTCTTATACCGATTATTGTTCGAATATAATCGGCAATGGATTTAGTTTGTTTGGATTTGTTTTTGGCATGTTCGCAATGAACACACGTCTTGTTTGTTACACGAAGTTAGTAACTCGATTTGAGTTAATGAATGGAAAATTCAAGGTACGGTGTATCTGGTATGAATTGACCCGTCACGTTTCAAACAATAATCTACACTCACTTTTACATTGAGAAAACATTTAGGGCCAGTTGCATGAAGAAAATTTAATCATCAGATTAACTGACGTCACATCAAATTTGATATTACGTTAAATATTAGATTCGTTGCATAAAACAGCATTAACATATTTAAGACTCTCATTAACTAATGACGGAGAAGATGTGTCGACACTGTCAGCAGAGCTGTTTTTCTCGTTTCATGTCGTTATTTATGATAATTTGGTAGGATAGGTTTAATTGCGTTTTCATTTGAAACCTGTCATTTGTATTGTTTTATTCAGTTATATTATTCCTCTGAGAAAAATGATAGTAAGACCTACCTGGAGACTTCTACTTCTAAGAATGAAAAAGGGGAGCCAATTAAACAGAAGTAGAGAAAACTATAATCCAATATTATAGCACTATAAAAGTAAGTACAGTGAAATTATTCCGACACGCATCATAATAGGAAACTATACTTTTTTTAGTTTTTCTACAGATACGAAAACATTATGGAATGCAGAAGATTGGACAGCATATCCATCAAGAAGAATAATAAGATAAGAATACAAAATGCATGATAGTTCCTCAAAGGTACCACGAGAGTTGAGGCAATTTTATGGAATAATTTGAAAGAGATAACAAAGGAATCAGTTGAAGGGTCCAGTGGAAATAACGATGAGGTTCCACTTTTTAAAAAGTTGAGAAAAGCGAAATCTAATGTGGGATTCTCACGGTTTTTTCACTGTGATGCCTAATTTCGACATCAGTTTTTTATGGATTCTCATTTTTTGTCCCCTGTAAGGTTTGATATGTTGATACTTCATGCTACAAGCTAACAGATGCCGCTAAAATGTCAATTTCTGAAAAAAATGGAACCTCATCGATTTTCCACTGGACCGACCCTCCAGTTGTGATGAAAATGTAACAACTCGTGAGATGATGACTAAAATTAGTTTTGATAAGTATTGGTTCCCTGCAATTATTTGTGATTCATTTCTGGAATCTCAAAACTTCAAATTCCCAATACGAAAAACCGAAAAAACTGTATTATTTGTATCTGGGTATTAAATGGAGTTGTGTAATATAATATTGTTTTCAGAAGAAAAATGATTCCTGGTTAAAAATTCCAACGATGGCTTCATAAAAGAGGACCTGGTAGGTAGATGCTAAAAGAGATATTGTTTGTGTAGTGTTTATCTACTCAACCTACTGTACAACTCAGAATCAAAACAAAAACATTGAATGATCACTGAATTTTTAGAGAGAAATAACAACTGAAGGAGGACGAGTGGCTCCTGAATTAGATGAAGCAGCACACAGGTTCTGCGGTCATTGCAAAATAGATTATACCTTTAAAAATTACACATTTTCTGTAATATACCGGGTGTCAACGAGTCTATTAGACACATCATAACTTCTAGAATATTTTAGGTATATCAAAATGAGATTTGGAAAAGGTAAATCGTATATAAAAAAGACAATTTTCGCATATTTTTCACTTTCCGACCACTTCCGGTTTCACCAGAAAGGGCTCCGGATTTTAATTTTTAAACTGACAATTCTGAATCAGAATGTGACATTTCAAAAAAAAATTACGCCTACTTAATTTTTTTAGAGTCACTTTTAATATGGCATCTAGGTGGTCATGATCGGAAGTAAACTAATCTAAGGACCCCAGGTGATATCAGAAAATTAAAATCAGTTTTAGTGACTAGTATGATAGATGGGAATAAGACAAGTTGGCAAAATTACATTTTCTAACTATTATTTTTCTGATGGCGGCCATTTTTTGATTAACACTTTCCGAATGAAGTATTTTTCAATAATCATACTAATTATTTGTGATTGAATTAAAAATTCGCAATTCAATACTCCCAAATATGAAAATTCGTATTTCTATTGGAATTGGTATGAAGAATGTCTTTGAGGTGTACTAAATTTATGTTATGTATGTGAATTATTATTATTCCCTAGTCTTCATATTCACAATATTTTCATCACTACATAATCATCAAGATACTCGACGTGCAGTTACAATGATTTTGTCAAAGTATATTCCTCAAAAACGGCCACACCCATGTTTACCAAACAGGGACGAGGTATGAATAATATATTCTATAAGTTCTCTTGAAGCTCTATAGTAAATCATTAGAAACATAATATTTATAATATTCAACAGAAAAAAGACATCACAATTACAATTATTACAATTAAAACATATGATACTATATTACTGTACCGATGTTTGACGAAATTACGATAGGTATATGTTTGTTGTGTTATTAAATTGTCAAGATAAAATTGTATAATTTTTTTTAGCAGTGTAGGAATAAAACCATTTCTTCCCTCTGAATATACCAATTAGCGGAAGAATTTTTGTTTCACTGACTATAAATATAGCTTCTATTTTTCTTCTGTCATCAGTGATTGTCTGGATTAGCTTAAAAATCCCATGTTTTGAAATTTTGTCAGAGTAGTTATTGAAATATTGAAATAATCCAATGACTTTTCTGTCAGAACAATGTCAACTTTATTTCGTTCTACAGGAATATTCATCGTCAAGGTCAAGCAAGAACGAAAAAAAGTTAAACTATTGAAATCGTGTAGACCCGTTCAAGATATAACGCAAGGTAAGGAATGAAACGGAAGGTAAGACAAACCTTGACCAACTTTTAACTTTTTAGTTTGCGTTCTTACCTCTAGCCAATCAGAGGGATTTTGAAAACAATGTATTCCGAGTGAAGACGACGGGTGAAGATCGTAATAACCAGAACATCCAGATTGGTATTGGTAGAGCTTTTACTACAGTTATCTGTCAGGCGGTTCGAAAATTGAAAAGTGTGAAAATCTGAATGAAAAGGGATGATACTTAATATTTTATTTTATTGGTTTAATCAAACTATTCCTTAACATTTTTGACAAATTGGATAAACAATTGTCAGTCGTGTCCATTCTATCTTACGTTTTTGTAAACCATACGTTTCCATTATTTTACCTTTAGTTCGTACGTCACCTAACCTTACGTTTACGTGAACTACTCTTCACTTCAAAACTGACATGAATAATATATTAGGGCTCAAATATTTTGAAAAAGGTGTTTGTGATATTTTCTATTTTCAGAAATCAATTCATTATCCTCTAGAATGTGACACTATTGTACAATATAATTAGCTTTGCTTCATTCACAGTTCCCAAGTTTCTACTAGCGGTATGACAAAAAACGTACGGCCTCTAAAGAATCATCTAAAGCAAACTGAACAAAAAACATGGAAATTATTCTTGGAAAACCTTTCCATACAAGCTTGCGAATGGTGAATCCTTCCAAAATCGAGGGACGAGTTGAACGTATTTTCAAGAAATTGCTCTGAACCACGATTGAATAACATTCGAGTTACGTCACTTCAACGTTGCATAATAATTGAACACATCGATTTTCTTCATCCCGACCCCGATTTCAATTCAACCAGGTTACACCTCACTTTGCAATTACTCGTAATTTCCAACAGACTGCGGGAAAATTACCAATTCAGGGAAAAGCAACGTTCCGTTTTTTTTGGTCCCCGCTGAATGTACACGAATCTCCCTTATTAATAACCGGTGTACGGCGCATTTTTCATTGGTTTTTGTTCACCCCAGATCGCGTGATCTCTTCTGGGAAATTTACATTTGCATTTAAAAACTGTAAGATATGACAAACCGATATAAATAATGTCCCCGCTGC
Source organism: Chrysolina oricalcia (assembly GCA_944452925.2). Classification (NCBI taxonomy): domain Eukaryota; kingdom Metazoa; phylum Arthropoda; class Insecta; order Coleoptera; family Chrysomelidae; genus Chrysolina; species Chrysolina oricalcia. Next base: position 19,878,916 of record OX101817.2, on the reverse strand, counting down.
AAGACACGGATGATGACGTGCCGCTGTCTATGAAAGTAGGAAACATGAACCGACTTTATTATCTCAATTCAAATCGTTTATTATCATACTTGGGAATTGTAAATTGTCGTCATGAGATCCACAGAATTAGTTCAAGAAAATTGTATTTTACGGCGAGACTATTCCATTCGCCTTTATTTGTCTTGTCCTTGTATTGTTTGTTGTCAGAGTGGGATTTTCTTTTGGTAGGTTTTTGCCAGGTTTTAACCACCAAAAAGAAATTGCACTTTTGGAACTAGAACGGATTTTAAGAATCAAATTGAATGCAATCGAAAAATTTCCAGTTTATTTTTCATTTGCTAGAAAGGAATTCCTATTGTTTAATCAATCTTTCATTTCCTGACTTCAATTCTGATGCTGGATTTATTCGTGTCAGTAAGGAGATGAAACAATGGTCATTGCTAGTAAAAGAACATTTTACACCTCGCTTTTTTAGCCAATTCAGGTGTTGTTTTTTGTTTCATTACCATGGAATCCCAATAAACTTCCAGAAATTTTTATCCAAGGGTACATTGGGTGAAAAGTTTTCTGTCAAATACATTTTGCTTTTATGTAAAAAATGAATTTTTTTCCCATATGAAGTAAGATAATACATCATAGTGATTCATTTATTAGATAGATATTTCAAATGAAGACCCTTATATACGTATGCTTTACTACATGAATTGAACCAATTTATTAAAACATCTAGTCGCTTTGTTTCTACTAAATAATATCTCATTTTTGTTCTTCTCCACATTGCATTTTTCAATCAAATCCCAGTTCCGATATTCATTACCTATTTTGTCAACAAAAACCATTCATGGCCTACTAATCTTCCACACAACTAACGTATTATGTCTTAAAATAATCTCAATGTCAGATGAAATTAGCATTTATTAATCTTGGTGTGAAATTTTCACACCGAATTCCAGGCGTGCTTGAATTAATTGCAGAACATTTTTCACGTACACGAAGAAAAATTTCCAATAATTCAAGGACTTTGAAAATTATAATTCAGAGTTTTGCCAAAAATATTATGGGCTGTTTTAGTTACGTGGATATTCATTTTGAATGTTAATCCTATAAATGAATAAGAGCTATACGTTGTTAATGAAAAAATGTATCAATAACATATAGCTTCATAATTGGTATGCTGAAGATGAAACATTTTTTTGTGGAAAATATGCAGATTTCTCTTTGATTCGTGATATGAATATCTACAGGTTTTCCCTGACTGAATTCATAATATTCCATAACTTAAAAAAATTTATTTGAGGAATCGGACGGTTATATGAAACATCAGAAGACGAGACATAGAATATGAAAAAATGTTGATTCTGTAATCGATTAATAATAAAAAGCAATAATAATAATTATAATCAATTTTAACATCATCGTTAGGTTGACGAAGCTGAGTCTATAAGTTTGTTCAACTTCTTACAATGAAATATATTGTGATTTGACTGATACTACTTCATACAGTTGTACAAAAATATAGGGAATGAACGAAAGAACGAAACAGAAAAATTTACTAATGATTTTTTCGAATCCATGTTTTTATCCCGAATTCCCTGACATTTCCCAGACATAAAAAAATAAAATTCCCTTACATTTACAGGTTTTCCAGGTTGGTTGCAACCCTGTTAGTTGTAGAGAATTTTTTTGAAGCGTTTAAGGTTTCCCCAAACCAACGCGGGAACGAGATGAATGCGAGACTAAATTCGATAGTAGGATATGTAAAAATACAAACCGGTGTGATTATTCGTATTTCTAAATGCAGACAAGCAGAGAAATATTTAAGGTTTGCTACATTTACTGTTTTTATAGCAATTCGCACGGTTCCCATGTTCCGTTCCCGCTCCCGCGTTCCCTCTTTGATTTGACGGAACCCTTACCGAGTTGAATTTTCCTCCTTATCTTTCATAATCTTGAATTTGATATTGTTCCTGGCGGTGATATGTTTCATCCATCATGTGTATGTACATACTAGAATTACCAAAACGATTACTCACCTTACTAGGAATAAGTAAACGGACTTCTTCATCTCCTCTCCGTGAACGTTTTTGCGGGGAACCCATATCACCGTCAGCTTCTCGCTTCATGGCTAGTCTGCCTGTAACAAATAAAAACTATCAAACAATGGTACTAAATGACAATAATTTAAAAAAAAAACTATTTTGATATAGGTATTTATATAAAACATTTTAATTATTTGAATTTATTGGTAAAAAAATCCGAATTGACAACACTGGTTTAATGAAGAGTCAAATACTTCTTCGGAACACCTGCTACGGGCAAAATTGAAGGGAGATGAACAATGAATGAGCAAAAGATGGTACTCGCCACTAGAACTACCACAGTAGCTCAGTTGGGCTGGGGCAAAATAGGTTTTGTTGATATTGAAATATATGGGTTTAATTTTTAGGAGCGCCACAGATTTATCGCCAGTGAATATCCAAAACCTCTCTTATAGAATGTGTCCCATTGCACTTATATATTACTAAATAATAAAGTATTGATATAATAGTATATTTTGTTCCCTTACTAATAAAATATCTGTTACACACTGTACAGTTAGAGAACACAACTATGGACCAAAGTTACGTGATGCGGAAAAGCCTTATCTCAAACTCAAATATCTAGACTCATCTGATAGTACGATACCGTTTCCTAGAGAGACTTTCTTCCACAAATCGTGCTAGTTGTAGACAGGTCGCAGCGACCTTTACTAACCTACACCTATATAAACCTCCCTTAAGGATCTCAAATGACAGTAAAAACCGTATCAAAACGCTGATGGCGAGTTTGTTTTATACTATTTAGAGAAGACATATTGTAACAAACTGGAGCCGGACCTGTCGCCTCACCGACGTTCCGTGAACGGTGATGAACCGGCAACCTCTTTCGGCCCCTAGAGAAGAAATCTTCTTGGATATAAATAGCCAGCCAATATCATAGAGGGCAGAGATACAGTGAGATACAGTTAGAGTTCAGCATAGACAGTCTGATTTGAAATAATTTAGTGTGACATTAATCAGATAAATTGTGATATTATGAACTAGAAGTTAGATTTTCTGTGTACAAATAAATTAGCTAAAATCGTTCAGACTATATTCATTACAAAATTTATGTTTCAACCGTTTCGCAATTGCACTGAATAAAACACATAACAAATATGCTACACTAGATACCCACAAAATTACTACAAAGTTTCAATATCATGCCATAACGCCTTCAGAAAAATTCAATTACATTTAAATTCTCCCACGTCGACACACACCTTTATATCAATATTTCACGTGGTGGTGAGCACTCAGTGTAATGAAGGAGAGACATTCGATCTATTTCGCCGAAGAAATTACCTTTGCGGAAGGATATCCACTCTACCGGAATTGTGGCGGACCATTCACAAACTCGAGACAACCGTTTAATATCTGTCTTTGTTAGAATTTCGGACATTAGATATTCGGATTAAGTGATACACTCAAGACTCAAGTCACGCGAATGTTGCAGCGATGAGTTGGAACTCACCGAGTTGATTCTAATCAAATGCATATTCATCATTTCAGATGATCTCTTGTTGCAGCAAAAGTCAAGAATAGGGTTAACGTATGATATTACATAATCCCAAAAATTCAAAGACAACAAAGTTCAATTGATCAATATCAATATAAGAAGTCTTTATTCCGATTAATGAACAATTTGGATATTTCACAATAGAGTTAAGTATCTGAGGACAACTAACGAGAAAGAAACCAGATCTGTTGTAAAAAAGTCTGTCCATATGCCATTATTCAAAAAGAGTCACTCACAGAGATTTGTACATTACTTTGGTACAAAACTTTTTAACTTATTATAAGTCATTTTCGTGATTTGTGATGATTTTACATTTCGAGGGACAGTAATGGGTCGATAACTACAGATAGCAGACAAATCTTTGCTTTTGAAAACTGGGGTAACAGTTCCAATTTTCGATTCTTTTGTAAATTCGCTAAGTAAAATAATGAATAATACAAGGGTTCCGCTGTGAACATGACAATTGTTTTGATGATTTTTTATGTTAATCCATAATCCTAAAGTATATTTGAGACTATTTCTTATTACCTCGATGACATCGTTGTTGTAGTCTACAGCGGTCCAGTAGAAAGTGTTACAAGATAGTAGCAAATGAGTAGAACTTTCAATATACCTATCACCGAAAAGTGATAGAATGGCTAATCTTCGATTAGAAGAAAAATATCATTGACCATAATAATTCATAAGGTAAGTCCATTAGGAGGCTGGGAGCTTCTCACGGTATTTTTTTTTAAATCAAAATCTCATTCACAGTTACGTAGATGTGCGCCAGTTTTTACTGATACATTGATATATAAGCGAACAAAGATTTATATTGATGAAAAAGTCCATTTCAATTTGATTAAAAAAATATTCATTATTAAAAAGAAAAATTCTATTTAACAGCTTCAACATGTAGCCGAGTGGTTAGAGCGACATTGTTTCAATCACTTTGGCTGTCAGTCAAAGCTACAAACCCTAGCGACTGCAGACGTTTTTCTGATGGCCCGAGAAAGTGCTAGGAATCGCACGTAAAATGGTAAGACCTCGTTAATTCTTAGCTCGCACAAGTTTCGACTTCTGAGGGCTGCCGTTCGTAAGGAGACGACAGCTGGTTGACGGAAATAACAACTTTAACAACAAAAATGTGAATGAAGCAAAACGCTTGATTGAAGATGACTGAGTCAATAATGGTATTGAATGAAAATAATATAATATTTAAGAAAAAAGAGTAAACATGAAAATTGTTTATCCACCGGTTGAGAGCAAAATATAATTGAAATTCACTTGCGTCAGTGGTGTGGACGATTCAATATTTCAACTTCGACTTAATGATATGAATAGTAATAAGTACTACTTAAAATAATGACCGTCGAAAGTGAAGAATATAATGCGAAAACAGCACACTATTCAAACGGCACCCAGAAAAAAGAACAAACTTTCTAAAATTAGCAACACGCATATCAAATATTAGATAAATATAAACAGCACAGAAATATTAATTATGCAGGTATTCCATATTACACTATATTCAAATTAAGTAACGTTTCAACCGGACAAAAAAAGTTCTGGCACTTTCTTCTTCTCCCAAAGATATGCATATCCTTTGTTTCAATAGAACAGTTATTGAATGTCATGATACAACGAATGTTAATGTCTCTAATAAATTCAATGAAAAAAAAAAAAATTTTACAAACCTTATTACCGACAAAAATAAAAGAAAATCGAGGTAGATGAAAGGTACAGTGAATTAAGACTTCAACAAGGTTTTCAACCGAATTATCGACGGTGAGATAAAAATGAGACTGCAATTAGTGAACATTCCACAGACTGGTTTATATTGAAACATTTGTGCATTAAGAAAAATTATCTAAATAACTTCGGCATGTCCTTCAACCTTTCGAAGTATTTATATCAACAGTTGTAGAAATAAATATGCTTTGAAGGTTGATGTCATTGTACAAATGTAATATTTGTAAGACACTTTTGGCAAGTATGACAGATGAAGTGAATAAACTGAAGCTTACACGGAGTGAAGACCACAAGTCCCGTCAGGATGACATGTTTTTGAGGGGTGAATCGGGATAAGAAGGCATGGCAACAGCATCCCAAATAGCTTCAGGCAAACATTGAACCTCCCAATAAAAAAGCATTGACTGTCACTCGAGTAAACACCATTTAAACTATCAGATAAAAGAATAGTTATATGAACTTGAGTGGTGAATGAAATACACCCTTATTTTTTCAAACTAAATATTCAACCTACTGGCAGATTATCTGATTCCTAATGCTTATACACAATATATTAATTCTAACAAATAATTCGTTGCCTGACCAAGTCAACAATTTAACAGGCATACAACATTAAAAAAAAATCGCGAATACCCCACCCACGAACATTCAGCTAATTGAAAACCAGAGAAAATTGCACGTTTCCACATGGAATGAACTCACCGGAGCTATAAATCTGTACCGAACGAAAGTTATGGAACAAATATTTACCAAAGATCAATAAGCACCAACACGTAGAAAAACAATTTTACAGCAACAACACATTCGTTGGATAATTTCAGGAAACGTAACTCGCGGAATGTTTTAAACGCTGGTATAAATCACACGCAGCATAAAAATGAAAGTTAAGTTAGTAAAAACACAGCCGCTGATGTTTCCACTCACTCAACCGTCAAGAACTCTGAGCAGGAATTATATTTGTGAAACAAGTGCCGAGTGAGGTTCCCCCTCGCAGCAATGTGTGTGTATCCTTTACAGAGTGACAACAAAAACAGTTTTGACTGAAACGTTATTCCGAACGCCATAGAATAGTAATTTATGTAACCGGTTACGAAAAGCTTCATTTTGTTTAAAAAGTGGATGTTTACGGGAAGGGCTCCCTCCCGCAAAATGACAGTTACACACAATGTTATTTCGTAACATGTTACTGTTGGAATATTGACAAGCATTATTTATTCTTCTTTATCTCATTCATATCACTACTGACTCAGCATGTTTAATTTACAAACAGAGCACGTAGGCCTTTCATGCTCATATGTACAAAATTGATGAGTAAGATTATCTATCTGTCCTGTGACCCGAATGTTTTTTTACGAGTTTTATTCTACAAACAGACTGTCTTAACGAAATTGAGGAAATGCCTTGGAAGAACGATTTACCAGGTTTTCCGGCCTTACTGTCGTATTGCCAAATATTGAAAATCTGGTTCTGTCCGCTGCAGGGCATGTACACAGAATGTGTTTAGTCGTTTCATCATCCTCCATGCAATCAGTATATTGTGCAAGACCGATTTTATGCATGTGATGTTTGAGTTTGCAGTGGCCAGTAAGCAAACCTACTATAACTCTGAGATGTGCTCTACTGAGTTCTAGCAGTTTGTCAGAGTCCTGTTTTTTCATTGTACATTGGCAGTGCTATATGCTAAACCGATTACCGGTTCTGGTACAGTGAACGTTGTTTCGGCCCAAGTTGACTAAAATTTAACAAGGAGCGTTTAATCCCCATAAGACAATGGGGACACTTGTGACACATTTGTGACGAAATGTGACGTAGTTGGACGTGTCATGGCCGCCGTTCTCTGTAGACAGTGACGGACTAGCTCTTGGTATATGAGAGTTACTGCTGACAGTTTTGTTGCTTGGTTCGAGTTCGACTCTGTACTCATATCCAAGTACGTCACTGTGACGCGTTGATACTACAAGATTCTGATTGGCTAGAGATTATTAAACCCTCCTTGTTAGTTTAGTCTCTTTGGTTTCGGCCCCCCTTTTGCTAGGGCGTCCGCTATTTCGTTTCCTTCTAGACCTGGTATCCAGGCTAGGGTAACGTTGTTGAGTTGTGCTAGTCGGTTTAAGGTGTCTCTGCAATTCCATACTGCTCTAGATTTAAAGCAGTTGGATTCAAGCGCTTTCAGTTTTTCGTGTATGGTACCGATTTCCCAGCTCCCTTGCACACATTTCGATACCATTTACCTCTGCCTGAAATATCGTAGCTAGTTCACCCATACTGAATGAGCGTTTCACTACTGGGTTCATCCCATATATTCCGGCTCCGACGTCTTCCAAAGTTTTGTCACCATCGGCAAACCAACAAATTGATATTAGTGAAAAATCAAATCTACTTTGTATCATTTCATACTATAACCAACACATACAAGATTTTTTTCTAATTTTGAATATTTGAAAAGCATTTGAACATAAATGAAATATGAATACCTATGATTTTTTTTTTTCAATAATTCATACGTGTTAAGTACAAAATGACATCCAACAAAACATTTAACTAAAGAATAAGTGCTGTTGCAACTGTAACAACGCTTGCACCGTCAACTTCATCGCTTTACTTGGGCGTTGCGTTGATCAAGAACAGTAAACTTGTATTATTATCAAAATTTCAGGACTAATAACATTAGTGATTTTTTGAAGATTTATCCACAGCCCTCTAGAATAAAAAATAAATTTCAATATAAAAATAAAATTCGGTTCCAAAAAGTGACAATCAACAAATGATTGTATTCACTTTGCCACACGGAAACCAGAGAAGTGAAAATCGGAAGTTCATGCCACTTCTGGTGAAACCGGAAGTTGCATGAAGTTGAGTTACTTGTCAAAAGATGCAGTTTTATGTCTACAGATCCTTCAAATTTCATTCCATTATCTTCAAAAACAAAAAAATTGTAGGGGCAGTTTTATGTCTACAGATCCTTCAAATTTCATTCCATTATCTTCAAAAACAAAAAAATTTTAGGGGCGAGCCACATTCCGCGGACACCGGGTATAAATGTTAGAAAATATTTTCGACATGTTTTGGTTTGCTATGAATTAACGAAGTCGAAAGCAAGAAAACAAAATGCTCTAGATACACACAATATAAAAAACTGAACTGTTATGTGTAACACATGCCAAGAAACTGTATTTTTTTGTAAGTGCGAGTAATGTTTGAAGGCAGGCCAGAGGCAGAGGCCTTCAACTACGAGCATTGTAAAATAGTTTCTTGGCGTGTCATCCACAACAATCTTTAGACCGAGATAAAAAATATGACAAATGAAAACATTCTTATTGTTCAAATATTGCCAAATGTTTGAAGACAAATATATGACTGAAAACAACTACTTCCCCTTCCGGACATTGAATTACATCTGTCATCTATTTGTGCAATGTTCCTCAAGGTGGACTCTACTGCAAGTGATAATTGCAACACTCTGAACTTTGTTCGAAATTATGCATTCACTCTTTCTGTAGTCTGTACTAGCTACCGAGGAGTGCTTCTTGCTGTTGAGCTTTGGTATCGTTCATTGGGTAGGACAAGATAACTCAAATTTTTTCTGACCAAACCGGCACTGATGAAAGGTAAGAATCATGAAAGTCAAGTATGCAGGTGGTCATTTACAACCAGATGGGGAATAATATTCAATGCTTGATTGCAATTAGCTACTACAATAGGGTCATCCTTGAGGAATATTGCACAAATAGACGACAGATATAATTGAATGTACGTAAGAGGAAGTCGTTGTTTTCTGTCAGATATTTGTCTCATATTCTCCACTCAGTAAGAATCTGTGAAGAGAAAGGTATTTCGACTTTATCGAAATTATTCATTTCATTTATTTGAAATTCGCCGGCACACTATTCGAACTTTGTTCGAATTCATACATGGTTCCAGAGTTTTTACTTTTCTGCCTAGGCAGGCAAAAGAGTGTTTCAAAGCTAAGAGTGTTTCAAAGCTATTTTATGAACTTGTGAAGGGTTAATATTTTTAGCTAACTGTATATGAAATCGTTGTGTTTCAATTTCCATGAGTTTTATAGCAAATGATACTGTAAATGGGATAAGAAATGCAAAAGGAAGAGTTTTAGGGAAAAACTCAAACTCACCAGATATTACTATAACGGAGTCGCTCCCAGCCTTGATCTTAACATAATAACCTAGTATGTGCGCTAACTACAAACCGCATTACGGGCATTATTAAACCATAATTACTGACCTCAAAATGCGTTACGAATCGAGTAATTTACAACAATGGGTGTAATAGGAGAGTCGGGACATTATTACACAGACTAATGACTTCGGATAGATAGGATCGTACACGGTGTCTTCAGAAACCAGATACAATAATGACGATATTCAATATATCCAATCCAGAACAAATTTTCTATATAACGTTATATATAGAACGAAAATATTAGTCCAATTGTTTTCTAAATGTGAAATGTATTCATGACAGTGCGGAAAAAATCAGACCTGATAATGGTGAAAATTGCTCCTTCTAAAAATAACGAATTCTGATAGTAAAAAAAGTTGTGTTGATTTTCAAGCCAAATTTTATCAACAGTCCTCGTATCAACACAATGTTGATTTATCTTATCTAATTGGATTTTATTGGCGACTGCTTGCCAAACACTGGGAATCATATATGTCGGAGATTGAATATCAAAGGGCCTTTCCTTCAGTAGGAGAATGCTACATATTCCGGCCAAAATGTAATTTGATTATTAAATCTAGTAAGATTTGTTATTTAATCTCATGGTTGTCCCGAATTTTATTGCGGTAGGATTATACTTGAGTCAATAATTTGGTTGTAAAATAAATTGACTTATTCAATTAGGGATTAGATTTGGAGTGATCGTTCGTCACAAACGTAGACGCCAGGACCGGTAGGTATACGGAAATACAAAGAAGTATTCTGGAAAAAATGATTACTTGAAGTTCTGAAGGAAGAGAACAGATTCTGGATGGCAATTCAGTGAGTTGTAGGCGAGCAGAGTGTTTGCATATTGCCGTTCTGATCGCCGCGTATTCGTTGCTAAGTTCTTATCACCTTTTAGCTGCTCAAATATTGATACTATTAGACTGGGAGATGGTGACAGATTTCAGGTGACGAATATTCTCGTTTATGCCTTTGAGACCAGTGAAAGATATGAAAATTCTGACCAAAATGATGAAAAATTTGAGCTGCCGCCGCGTGGCCTTCATATAAATAGAAAACTAGTATGAATGACAGTGGAAAAAGCTTTTGCAGGATCTAAAAAAAACACATAAGGATGGCCGACCTCTGTCCAGATCTACATACATTTTAGTTGTAAGTAAAGGAATTGTATCTTCTGGAGATATATTTACCATCCCGAAACCCGAATTGTCTATTGAAATCAAATTATATTTTTCTATTATTTTTTCATTCTAATTTTTATAACGTTTTCCAGTATTTTTGATAAGAGACTTGGCTATCTTTTGAATAAAACATCTACTGAGGAGATGAGACGCGCGGCGTTGCCAATTAGTATGAGCTGAAGAGAAATTAGATAGTCAACATTATTACTAGGGCCAGGTAAGGGTTACAAGTCTGGAGTCTGTCATAATAAAAAAACGAAATGACATTTTCAGCGAATCAATCATTTCCCGTCTGAAATGCTGAAGATAGGAGGGTGGGCGTGATGTAGACAACAAAATTTGAATGCGCTTCTGTGTTGCAGGACCTACGGTTTCATAAATATTGATGACTACCGTACCAAATGCGCATCGCCCCCGGGAATGCAAACCGTGGAATGTAACGTGTCCGTGATGTAATCTCAATGCAACAACGACAGACCAAATTTCAAAGATCTGAGGATACTTAACGGAAAACACTCGCAATTCAACCGATGACTTTCCTATACTTTTTGACTAATCAAGTGAAAACTAGGTGAAAATCTACATACAGGGTGAGCCGATACTGCCGTAATACACGGTTGATAACACGGTTTTACTTCATTTGATACAGTCGTTTGTTTCCTGTAAAACTGTTACAGAACGTGTCTCTCTCTTCATGGAAACAACCCAGTAACTCACAAGTGATATACACTGCTCGACAGCATAGGTGGAACCATATAAATTTCCGAAAAATTATAGTAGGAGGCGAAATGGATCGAACATGTCTTCCAATTCGTCATCACAATCACTATGGATAATAAATACCAACCGAAAAAAAAAATCTAACCACATTGATTCGATTATTGCAGTTCATTTTGACTAACATATTTCCAGATGATTATATTACATGTATGATGAAGAGAAAAAGACCAACCTGACGAATCAACCATCTTGCAAATGTTCACAAATTGACTAAGTACGTTCCATAAAATATCTTGGTTTGATTATAGACGATCACTTCAAATGGACTGATCATGTCGAGTATGTGAATAAAATACTGAAAAAACTCTACCAACTAAGAGAAATTCCAAACAAAAAACATTGTTCATAGTTTATAATGCTTTAGCAGAATCTGTCATAAGATACTGTATTATAGTTTGGGGTGTGATGTATGGATGATGAATTGGAAACAACAAAAAACACGTTGATAAAAATCATCATGAAAAAATCGAAAAGATATTATACATACTCGAGTTGCGCCTATTTTGTGTAAGAAAACTTTTTATTCTCCGGTGTCTTCTACTATACATTTTGAAAAACCCACTGCCTATTAAATCCCTTAATTACAACACCCGACATACAGAAAACCTGTCTGTTGAAATACCATTTTGTTAGAAGTCAAACACTCGAAAATTCGTTTTTTATTAAGGACCAAAATTCTACAATATTCTACCAATAGATCTGAAGAACTATAAACATAAAGAACACAATCTAAAAATTTTGATCATAAATAAATACCACGATGTCATGCAAATAATTGCATCTTCTCTTATATAATAATACGAATATTACATAAGTATGCAAAAATAAGTCGATTATCAACCCCTATGATTCCCCTTAGAGTATGACTGGTTTGTATTCAAATGTTGTTTTTAAATTATACTTTTAAGTTTTAAGGTGCATTTAGCCAACATCATTTTAAAAGTGTGCTTAAATAGCAAAAGCGAAAGTTGAATCTGTTATATTAAATGTTATACAACCATGTAAGTTGATGTTACCGTTATGTCTATGATAATGCTTGTGCTAAAGTTTACCCTTGTTCATGCCATGTCATATTTAATTTTTAACTGTCAGTTACATAATTCTCATTTTTAATTTAATATTAATGTCATATTTTAAATTAGGTACATATTATTTCAAGTACATACAGAAAAATAATTCGAGTTCCACAAAACAACCTTCTGTAGCTTAGGTGTCTCACTGGTCTTAAATTTATAATAAATAATGATATATATGTCAGAGCTGAGGTTTCTCAGTAGAGTAGGAGCCTCGGTGTTGATTATTTGCGAAATCAAACCTCCTTTCTCTGGTAATGAACACTTAATATGCACACGCAACTATTTACCCAAAACGATTTCATAATTAATAGTATCAATATTCCCGAGCATAAGTTAAGAACTTGGCAACGAATACACGGCGATCAGGACGGTAATATGCAAACACTCTGCTCGCCTGCAACAACTCAGATGGACTGAAATCCAAAATCTGTTCTCTTTATTTAAAACTTCAAGTAATCGTTTTTTCCTAGAAGATATCTTTGTATTTTCGTATACCTATCCCTCCTTTCGCCGTGTCTACGTTTGTGATAACGATCACACCAAATCTAATTCCTGATTGAATAAGTCCGCTACTTTATTTTACAACCAAATAATGTATGTAACACGGAATGTCCGGTCCGTTCAGGCCCAAGGATTAACCTACCGCAATAAATTCCGAGACAACCAATGAAGAGATTAAATAACAAATCTTACTAGATTTAATAATCAAATTACAGTCTAGGCCAGAATATTTAGCATTCTCCTATCGAGGAAAGACCCGTTGATACCAAGTCTCCGACAAATACAATATTGACATTTTATATAATTTTCGTTGCATTTGTATTACCTTCTATGAAACTATGACACATTATGATTCAAAAGTTCTACTATATTGCATTTTAAGCAAAACGCAACTGGTCATTCTTGATATCATACGCTTACATATTATCTAAAACACCACCGAAAAATTGACGTCCTTTTTATGGATATTTGTAGTTGAAATCAATTGACTGATCAAATCCTTCGTGCAAGGCATCACACCTTAAAAGATAGGGGCTGCGGCGTTTTCCCTAGCTCGCAAAAGTCTCTCGAAGACTTTTGATGGTTGCGGGTAACAACTTTTACGTCTCTACCACTCATAACTATTTTCCTCAACGTTTTCAGAGGTCTGTTTCCAATAAAATGCACAAAATGCAATAAAAAGAGAAACTTGAATTGTTCTTGGACAAGATATTTTTAGAAATTTCATCGCACACAATCCTGAAATACATCCAGGAAGAACTCATTGAATAATTGATATATCAAAGTTCCAGTTCCACTGTAGCGTGGGATGAAGAATAATTGGAACATTCCAAATGGGAAATATCACAACAATTTTTGCTTTCCAGGTGCAACTGTTACGATATCCTGATACGCGTAAGACGAAAAAATCATCGAAATAACACACACGAAAAAGGAAGACGAGAAAAAGCAATCGAACACAGATTCACTTTTCCATAATCCACTCACCGATTCCTCCCTATCACGAGTTGCCCCTGCTTTTGACAAGACATGGGATTGCTCGGCAGTCGACTGGAAAATCCTCTACATAAGTACTACTCACAATACGACCCTAAGCTTGAAAATTCCATTTTCCGGACTCGTTTTATATAGCGCTCTTCATATTAGAAAAAATGTAGGCCTCAGATTTTCCCATTTCTCGTTTGAATGTTTGATGAGAGTTTATTCTGCAGGGAGAGAAAAATAAAACTTGCTACAATCCCATGATTCCAAAGCATGCCGCTACAAATACAGAACTAGGCGAGGTTAAAAACGAAAAAAAACTAATAAATCATCCTGAATATTACAATACTAATATAGGCAGTAGTTCTTTTCTAACTTATTTTCCATTGAGAATGAGTGGAGGGAAGGGTATTTCGCTTTGTATGAATTATTTTTTTCAATTTAATTGATACTCTCTGTAGACACGTATATACCAAAACCGGAAAAAGCAGGTCAGGACTCAACAAAGACCAATTAGTCTTATGTCACTTGTATTCAAGACTTTGGAGAAGCTAGTGGACGACTTTGGAGAAGCTAGTGGACGACTTTGGAGAAGCTAGTGGACGACTTTGGAGAAGCTAGTGGACAGACATATTAATGACGGCGTGCTGGTGGAGAGACCACTGCACCGTGAACAATATGCCTACAGGACTGGCTGTTTAACGGAGACTGCACTTCACCAAGTAGTAATGAGGGTGGAAAATACGCTGGAAAATAAAGACGTACCGTTAGCGGCCTTTCTAGGCATAGAAGGGGCTTTCGGCAATACCTCTATAAACTCAATCACCAGAGCTCTTAGACACAAAGACGTCGAGTAACCATGTGTTGTCTGGATAAACTCAATGTTAAGGAATCGGTTGATACACATTACTCTATAAACTCAATCACCAGAGCTCTTAGACAAAAGACGTCGAGTAACCATGTGTTGCCTGGATAGATTACTGCATTAGAGGAGACCATAGTAGCCAGGGCGACCAGAGGATGCTCACAAGGTGGAGTACTATCCCCGCTTCTGTGGAATCTGATCGCAGACCCTTTGCTGGAAGCACTAGAGGACGCAAGACATAGAGCCCTTGGATATGCTGATGACATAGTAGTCTTAGCACAAGGGAAATATAACACAACGATTAGAGATCGCATGCAGGAGGCTCTTAATCTGGTCACGAGATGGACGGACTTGGAGGGTTTGAACGTCAATCATAACAAGGCAATCAGTAGCATTCAGCCGAAGACGAAAAACAATACGACTTCGAGGGGAGGATGTACAGGGGAAAGTCAAATATCTTGGAGTGATTCTTGACTCTAAGCTGACCCTTGAACCAGCATCAAAAAAAACCAACAAAAAAGCGGTGACCTCACCAGAGATGGCCAGACGATCATTTGGAAAAAAAATAGGGACTGAAATCAAATATGCTACACTGATTGTACAGCACGGTTGTCATGCCTTCTATCACATACGCCTCTTTGGTGTGGTAACCCAAGACACAACAAAGAGGAGCCACAACAAGACTAGGCAAGGAGCAAAGACTTGTCTACCTTGGAATCACAGAGGCAATTAAATTAACACCAACTGCAGCCATGGAGACACTCCTGTGACTGCCTCCAGAATGCAGAACACACACAACTTGAACGTTTGAATGGGACACAAGAGCATCGTTGGAATTGTGATCGGGGACGTGCCACATTCCGAAACGATACTGCTTCAATAATCAATTCAGAGTGCTGATACCAGACAGAACTGAGAGGGACGGCTCGTAGCTCAAGGACACTCTACAGGGGAAAATCAGCTATACAGATGGATCCAAGACTGGGAATGGGGTTGGCCCAGGAGTGTTCTCCAGGAATCCGAGTACTGGCATCACTCACTGGGCAAACACACCTCTGACTTTCAGGCAGAGGTCTACACTATCCTCCAATGCGCGAGGGAGAACAACAGGAGTAACGTTGAAAACGCGCATATCAACATCCTGTCAGACAGTCAAGCGGCACTCAAGATCTTGTAAAAGAAGGAAGTGACGTCCAAACTGGTATTTGACTGCAAAGAATAACTGAGTGCTGGTATACCGGTATCACGTCAAACTGACACCTTGGAATTGCAGACAATGAGAAAGCAGACAAACTCGCGAGAAAAGGTTCGGAAAGTCCCCCAACCAAGGGCAGACCCTAGGGGTACCGAAGTCTACAGTAAGAGCGTCGGTAATGGATTGGGGACAGAAACAAAAACTTCTTGAAAATCATTCCAGGAAACAAGCACGGGAAAGAAAACATCAAAGGACTGTGCCATAAAAGAACGACAGACCTGTTAGCGATGAACAGAAGCCAGTTGAGAACCGTTACGGGATTCCTGACTGGTCAGGCACCAGTGAAGGAGCATCTCAACAAAATGGGACCTGTACAATAGAGACCTGATCAGCAGACTATGCGGTAAGGATCCAGAAACAGTGACACACATACTGTGCTGTTGCGAGGCACTAGATCGCAAAATACATACAATATTCGGGCAGCCATCTGGCGATCTAGAACTATACAGGGCCGCATCCAGTAAAGAACTTGTACAAACACGTACGAAGAAAGAAAGTACTGGATTGGGTACTGTGACAGTACATTACTTAGTCATGGTATCATGAACCAAGAGGCCTAAGAGACATCGGGGGGCAACAACCTAAAGGTGGAGGTTTTAATGAAGAAATGAAGAATAATAGACAATAGTCATACCTTTATAACAATTTGCACTTGCAATTGTGTCTCTGAGGAACGTTGCATAAATGGATGTCAGATACCTTTCAATGTCCGTAAGGGGAAGTAGTTGTTTTCTCTAGGTTATTTGTCTCATTTTTCCACTTTGTCGGAATTATTTGTTTGAAATAAAAAAAACCTAACCATTAAATAAATACTTTCGAAAAAACTAAAAATTCACTAAAAAAATTACAAGTGGGATTAATTTTATTGTTGAAGGTATTAACAAAGCATCAATACAGCCTTGAAAACAACCAAACAGGTGTTTCATATTGCAAGTATATTTTCCCAGTAACAATTAGATGCATACGATTAGAGATTGCAGAATAAATTCCTCTTCCTATTCACAAACTCGACCTTAGCATCAACCGCCTATTCTAGAGCATGACTTAACAAAATGCTCAGAAAAACAATTACATAACAACTATTAACATAGCAAAACGTGTGGAAATCATCATAGGAAATAATCTATAAGAGGAAGCTCGATCTACATTTTTATTACCGACCACGCCTGTGTACAAACAAATGAGTAATCGTTTTCATTTGTTTTCATTATTTATTATTATCTTCTCGCGGAAATTACAGAAGCGTGGAAGAAACTAAGATTATTTCATATTTTGTCTCTTTGGTTACTCGTCAAGCTGCTTGTAATCCGAAAAGTAAAAAAAAAAACTGAAACTAACAATTAAAATAAATGCAATAGAAAAAACTAACTCATTATGTTCATAATTTGTCCAAGATTTAAGTGAAAATATACAAGGTGTTCCATTTGTAATCACATTATAGTTCTCCACTAGACCTCTGAATCTTCGTGCTTCAAATTGGACTATTTTCTCAAAAATAGGGGTGCGCTAACTCTCAGACTCGCCCGGTATTTGATTTGATTAGCCTTGAAAACTAGTACTGATATCATTTTTAATACAAAAACGTTTTCGTTTGAATGAATATTAACAAGTGTTTTCCATGTTATGAATTATATTTAGGAAGACTCAATTTTATTGTTGCCTGTCCCAACAGCTCCTGAATATACCCACCACAAAATTATTAAACCAGGACCCAAAATTGGACTTTGAGGAACTTCAAAATGCATTCCAACTTCTTATGTTTATTTCGTCTTGAAAAAAGTGTATACGCATAATCCTAACCCTTTCAGTTCCACTTTCACTAAAAAAATATATATCGAAGTAGATCTGTCCCTCCACAGGGACACAATTTTTCACAGTATTGAACAAACGAATTTCGTATTTCTAGCGCTCTAACACATCTCGTATCTTCCAAGGGACATCATTTAACGGCAATTTAAAAAATCAGCGAACATCCATGGATTTAGTTCAACCGAACTGTCATTTATACATCAAACATTTTTGTTATAAAATGGTTTTTAGCAATAAATTAATGAGAATTAGTTTTGCTATTGTTATCAATATTTACGTGTCTATGCATAATTTGGCGATATGTAGGAGGGATTAGTTTTGGTGTCCCTCAACAAGGACAATAGAACGTTACTGATGGAAACAATAATAGCTGCTTTTTTAATATTAATTTGAAAAATTTTGAGATATGTGTGCATTCGTATTTTTTAACCAAATATTCAGAAATTTCGATCCGGGTTCTTGCTTTAGTTTTTCAGAATTAATTTTTGTACCGAGGCTACGTTTAAAACTGCTTATGTTTCATGTCTCATTTTCTATTTATTCCAGGATGAGTCTGAGTATAAATAGCCTATTACTAAAGTGAAAATCCTTCATTGTTTAAAAAATGATGGTGACTCAGATCTTCCGTTGCTGTCTTATGGAGAGGACATCCGAAACAAAGTCCAAAACAATGAAAATTTTCTGTTTTGATTTTATATTTATTGTATTTGAAATTTTATTCAAAATGATAATTAATTTTTATATTTTTTCTTGTCTTAAATTTGGTTGAATAGTTTTGAAAATTACATATTTTCTTTATTTTATTTTGAAATATTATTTCCATAGTATTTTACTACTCCTGACTGTCCTTGGTCGAGGACTAAGAAAGTCTTTGAAAATAAAATTTGTAAAATAGTACCTATTTCTCAAAAGTTTGGTAAATGAAATGTAATTAACCAAAAAAAAAACTTTTAGGGTGAGTTAAGACAGTGTCCCTCTGGAGGGACAAAAACACTGAAGTGGTTTTAAGATCGCCACTCATGACCTTGACCGTCAGTTTAAACGACTTAATCAATACGACAAACATCACTGCTCCTACTGTCAACCAGAGTTGAAGATTTCATAAACATAACGAACCAGAAAAAAACGCTATCTCAACGTTCAAGAACAGAAATTGAATCAAATATCCATTTGGGGAATATGCCTGAAACTCCAAGATCATTATCATGCAGACACGAGCCATCCGAATTCATTTTAATCAAAAGTCCATTTAAGAATCCTTCGCATTTGATGTTGGACTTTCTTTTTTTTTAATACCCGTTTTGCATTTTCAGTCTCGACTCCACATTCAAATATTTCAGCTGAGGAAAAATGTTTTCGCAAGTTCTTGGCGGAGAAGAGAATAAAAGATGAAAAAGTTTATATCAATTATGTTCGTGTTTGCCGAACTCATTCAACAGTATTTGTTCAACTTACCGCTTGCTGTTCATTCACTGCGTCATCCGATTCTCTTTCGTTTATTTAAGGAATTGAGAAATAACTATATATTACCCGAGATCGATTCACAGAGTATGAAGATAGAAATGGCTATTACCTTTCATTACAAAAATTGACATTTGCGAATTGTGGTCATTTACCGAAAGAGTAGAGTGTATTGGTTGCTTCTAGGACATGGCAAAGCTATATATATATATATATATATATATATATATATATATATATAATAAGTTTGGATTTAGCGAGGGGCAATATATGAAAATATAAGTAGAAAAGTTATTGGGTATAACCCTCAAAATGTTCTGCAACCGTAGACACGTGTTTCGAGCTTAAGCTCTCATCAGTACGGTAAAATCAAGTGCGAAGATGTACAACACTTGGATGTAAAAATTGAAACAAAGGAAGTCAACAACAGGAAGCCAACCACACATATATATATAATAATTAAAATTTAAATGAATTGGATAGAATCCAACGGAGACGATCCATTGCATACAGTGGAGATGAGAATAACTGGGTACGTGAAAAAACTTTCAGTCCAACTTCACCAAATAATCTTTATTGTAGATACCATGTAGTTGGAAGACCTCATGATTCACAAATCTGAAACCCTGGAATTCTTCATATATAGAAAACCGACCTCCACTGACAATAATCATACCTTTTCATTCCAACCATCCATTTAATCACAAATTTTCATTTATTCATTCACTTTTTCACCGTCTGCTTACGATACCTCTTAGTGATTCAAATTTTTCAAAAGAACTCAATATAATTAAACAAATTGGCTACAATAATGATTTTCCAATCCACCTAATCAATACAGATATGTTGACGAATTTTCAAACAATAGATTAAATCCAATCAAATTCACTAAATAACTATTTCTCTTTATCCTATTTTAGTCCTCTATCATTAAAACAAAAAACTGGCTTGCTCAACAGACAATAATATTTCAATGTTCGCTATTTCATTTAAAATTTCTAAAAATCTCAAACACTTGTCAGTCAACTCAAAGATAAAAACCCAAAGTGGGATGAGTCTGCAATTTTTTCTAATCACATCATAGGTAAATGAAATACATAATTTTGCTTCCAACTCTGACCTAATAATTTTACATGTTTGCGACAAAGGCAAAAAACGCAATCCACCAGAAACTCTTGAAATTAATAAGGCAATCAAAAATTAATATTTTCAATGCATAAATGAACAAAACTAGTTTGAGTTTGAATCTTTTGAACTCTTTACTATTTCGACACATCTATTTGTTAATTATTTCTATTTCAAATTCTTAATATTCTTTAAAAAATTAAATCACAAATTCTCCACTATTTAACAGAGCTGCCAGCTGTCAATCAACGACGTTTTTCTTGCTCCACTGAAGCATGGGATAATATTTTCTCTGTCAACTTGAATCACGATTCATATGATTCATAATCTATTGTTACTTTCTAGTATCCAGATGTAGACACTTGTTGCATGGTCCTCCTTCAAAATTAAAAAAAAATTAATATTCGTTGTTTGAGTGGACTAATCATGGCCCAGAACACTTGTGGATCCCGCACTTTTGGACCAGTTAATTAGTATTTTTTATTTTGCTTTTTTGATGGTAGTTTTCCACCAAGAAATGATAGGTCACATACAACCCACAGTTTTATGAAGATGGAGGATTAATCCTTCGAAACAAGTCGATGCAGAACTTTTCAAAATAAGTGATTCATCAAAAACCAGCTCTAAGAAAGTGACAAAGTATCGTTCTGTGAACATAGTGAAGTATTAAAATATTGAATCCACCCCTGACCAGCTCTCGTTTTGAACGAACGCATGGCAGCCAGCTAATATCAACGACACCACACAGTCACTAGAGATAGATACTTTTGCGTCTTGGGTGTGTGAGATCAGTTAATGATAATGGAGGATTGAACAGTACTTTTCTTTACGATTTCTCTCATTTTTTCTCATTTCCATAAAAAAAACACGAGAAACTAAATTTTTGCCGCCTGTAATGTGATATTTTTAAACAGTTTGTGTTAATATACCAGGACCGTAATGGGACAATTTTTGTAGACGAATTTGACATCTTTGTTATTTTTTGACATTTATATATATATAAGAGATTTTTGGTGATATGATCTATTCTGACGAGTTCTACACCCTGTTCCCAAAACGAAGGGAAACAACTCGAGACTTGTAGAACAAGATATGTTGTGCTATCAGAGTCATTTTGGTGAATGTTCAGTACTTAGAATATATATTTACGTAAACAGTTATGAATAGACTAATTTTATTTCTAAACGAATGTAACATTTGCCAAAACCAGCTAACGAGCTAAGTGAGCGAGTTTTGCAAATTACATGAGTCAAATATTAATGCTTCGACAGGATGATCTTTGAACTTTAGCAGAAGTTTCGTTCATCCATGAATACTTACTTTAATAATCTTTCATACAAATTATCGCTCACCAGGAACATAATACAGATAAGAGTGCACCATTACTATTCCAGAAAACATGGCAGGCTAATTTATCAGAAACTGGAGCTTTTCCATACATTCCATTGTTTTATTTTCTTGCCTGTTGTGCCTAAATAGTTGGATACATTTACGCCAATTATAAACAAAAATTCTTCTACATGGTGTGAAATCTTCAAAAATAGTGTCCACTGCAAACACACTAATTCCGATTTTCTTTCTAATTTCCCTTGTTGTAACTAAATTGTGGTTTCTGGAAAAAGAGTACAAATGGACACATTTGCAGATGAATAATCTTGCAATGCAGCACATTTTTTTTTTGACTTACTAGATCAACAAGAGATCTAATGGCAGAATGTTCGTTTTCCCGAAGTTTTTCGTACAAATTTCATTATGTAGATGTCACCCACTCCGCGGAGTTCGCGAATTGAAACGACAGTAAAACCCAACATGAAAGCGCTCTGCGATTGGTCATTGTAATAGCGGGAAGTTTAAATGATAAGATAAGATAAAATAGGCTGCCTGCAAATGGTAGCAAAACTAGATATCTTGTCCAACAATATTCTGTCAAAAATCCCCCGTCCTATAATATCCTAAGACAATGATATCCTCACCAATAATAACCTACGAGCTAGGTTAGTTCATTCAGGTTAGATCACACTAATAATTGGACGGGATAATTTTGCATAAGGTTATTATTGTCTGAGGATATTATTGGACGGGAGATTATTGTCAGGATATTTTTGGGCGGGATATTTAGTCGTAGATCCCATACAAACAGTTGAAAATGCGTATTTTAACTGAACCAATAACAGAGCGCGTCCGTCTTACGTTTTACTGTATTCTTCATTACTGATAGGAATTCACAGGACTACAAACATATGCAACCAACTTTACCATAACCTACATGTCGTTTTGGTTGCATACAGTGGCATAGTTTTATAATATAAGGTCAGGCACAATAACTTGGAATTATTTTTAGGTTGAATTATTTGTAGGTTGAATTAATTTTTGGAATTAAGAGAGCTTGTACGAGAGAAGAGTTGTGGAAAATTGAGGCAAGTCATGTATATTCCCTACACCAAAACTAACGTTGTTATTGGTGAAAATTTTTCTAAAATTTCTAAGAAATATATGAAACTTCACCGTCTCCAAATGTAGGAAACAATAATCGTTTTTTCTTAAACTACCAGCCACATAGCAGCCAATTGGGATAAACAAATTAGGAAATATTCCTAGTCAAATAGAAATATTTCTATATCTGCCAAATCCTACCTCATATACTTACGGGTCACTGTATGAGACGAGACGATCATCAGTAACAATTTCGGTAGATTCCGTTGCGGAAATAACTTGTCTAAAACGACAAGGAGTGTGGCGATCGACTTCTGTGGCAGAAAGTTATAAAGACACTTCAATAAATAATAAAATGCAAATTGTTAAAAACATTGGTGATGTAGTCTAAGGCAGTAGTGCAACAGCAACTATATTGACAATAACGATGATCATCAACCAAAATGGAAATACCAATATTAATGTGAATAATATTATGTATGAAGGCGGTAGTGGAATTACAGAAAAAACTCACTTTGTGGAGAAAAGGTTAATATCATACAGTAACCGCCAAAATGTATCGAACGTCACCGTGAATGTTTATTTGTCAAAGAGAATCGTTTATTATTATTTATTACAAGTTGATAGTAAAATCTAATGTTGGTTCGTAGAAAAAGTAGAGTATGTAACACGGTTATAAACTCCTCTAAAACACTGGCTCCGCTAAGTTGCGCTCGTGTTTGAAGGTGTGTTTATAATAACGATTGAAACGAAAATTAATTGGAACTGTTGCACTAGGGACGCAAGACCAACCCACCAGCATTTTGCTCAACATTCCAAACCCACGCATAATTAAAATTTCGCTAACCCATTTTCCGGTCTATTACAAACAAGTTTGCACTACTATGAAGTTACTCTTCATAGAAAACAAACCTGCCAACTACACGAAACGCGAAGTTCTTAATTAAAACAACTCAATTATAGCGACGATAAACCTAATACCTGGGAAGTTGTGTTTACGAGTTATATTAGGTAACGCGATACCTTCAACAAGATAATTAGTGAAGTATTCCGATGTTTTGCCTCTGTCGCGGAGTTTCCGACAACCATTTTGATAAAATTTAATTCAATTTCTGGAAGCCATCAACGTTGTTCCGAGATGAAATCTCGGGACAAAATCTCGGGACAAATTAATAGGGCGAAGTAGTAGAGGGAGCGATGAAAATAGTTTTCTCACACGAGTTGATGAAAGGAGTGAAAAGCTTGTATATTTTTAGCTGTATCGAAATACTCGATGACATCTAGTTTAAAATTGTTTTGGAACCGACATGCGCAAGTGACTTGCACCAAACTTATATTTTTTTCAATTTTATATAATTATTGTTATATTTCGAAAAATTATAAAATTCTCTGGTTGTTTAGATCTCACCTTTCCTAAGTCCAATTTTTCAGTTGTCATGTCAATACGTCAATGTGAAAAAAAGCGTTAGTCTAAAACACCAATGAGAAAAGTGAATAATTTTTCGCAGTAGTGCGAAAAGTAATCGATTGGAATTAGAAATTGATAATTAAAGTAAGCATCAGCTTCATATTGTATACGGGATTACATTTTTTCAAAATAATCGTTTAAAAATTTGCTGTATGAAAAGTCCTAAAATTTGGTTAGGTAAGTAGTTCGAATTTTTTCATTAATGACTTTGGTGTCACTTTAGTACTATAGAAAATCGATAGTTATTTTACTTGTCAAGGGAGGAAAGTGCTTCTTTTCCACCGTGTTTAATTGCAATGAAAGAAATGCACATTACTCTGGAGGAATGTAGATATCCTTTTCTTTACTACCTTTTATGACTTTTTCAAGAATAACCTTTGAATGATTTTTTTAAGTTAAAGTTAAATTGTGGTTTGAAATTTTTGGATGAATCCCTGTATTTCACAACAATAAAAACCCCGGTCAAAATGTAACATTCGAAATAGGTTAGTTATTATACAGACTGCATTTCTCCAGAAAGAGCTAAAGAACAAATTACAAACATTTGCTCGTCAAAAAGAAGTTTTGGTGGTTCCTTTAATAATTTAACCAACTGTACAATAAATTTCGTTAATTGTGAACAGGAGTTTGTAAGATTTTCTTGTTTTAATGTTATTGGTTCAGAAAATTATTATTGATTTAAATAAATGAAGTTGCAAGAAAGTTGTTAATCAAAAAGATAGTAATGGTATGCTCGGGTTATAGAAGGGGGGAAGTAATCCTTTCCACCCTGAAATCAGAGTGGGACACCAATTTTTCCATCGAGAAACAATACATTTCTATCCTAAATGCTTAACAATACTTTGAATGAAACAAGAAGGAAATTTGAAACTTTTCACATTTTCCTAAAAAAAACATGTTTTCATTGATATTTTATGTAATTTCTTTCCAAAATTCAGTAATTGAAACTTAGTGGCATGATAAAGCTAGTGGTATAAAACAGTTTTGTCGAAGTTACAATTTCATAATATACCTTTCATAGATTTCGTAGAAATTAAAAAAATTACTGAAACTACACTATGCAATAGAACGTTCAAATTTAAGAAAAATGTGTAAAAATCAGATTTTAAAGCAAAACACAACGCCGTAGTCGAATTTCAAAATAAATTATTATTAAAAGTTATTCTCATATGATGCGAACTCTTCAAAGGATGTAAATGGTGAAATTATTTATCTTCTATGTTTATTTTATACAAACATTGTCTCACACCAAAAATTAATGAATATTTTACATAACAAGAATAACAGAACACAGAGTACAGTAAAAACAATAAAAAATACCTGAAAAGCATTGAATAGATAAATCATTCAGCATAACTACTTTAGTAATTAGCATTCCAAAAGAACGAAAAAATTATTTTCTTAATTGCTTTATTTAAACTACTATTGTTCGGAATAACAGCCTTCTTTGAAATCGCCAGACTTCAAAATTATGTTTAATAAATCCGGTTTTATTTATATAAACAATTGTACATTTCAGATTTCTGAAATAACCTACTTTCGTAGACTTGAGATTTTGATACAGAACAAACATATGTACTGTTATTTTGATTGGTGTAACAGAATCATTTAAAAAAGGAAACATTCCCAATTGAAAATTGATACAAACATGGAAATTAAAGAAACTACGATAGAAAAGAAGCAATTTTTCTCGTATTTTCAATAGAATCATTTAGTTAGACCAAGAAAATATATTTGATGCAATGAAGCAGTCTTTTGATGATTGTTCAACATATGATTTTTCCGTCTTTTGTCAACCATCGGAGACTTGTGCGATCTAAGAATGAACCAATAGTTGAAGTTTTGACAAAAGTGCTTTTTTCAATCTAACAGTAATTTCCTTGATTCAACGACATTTTTCAATAAGGCACATATCACATCAGTTTTATAAGTTTCACATTTCACATTTTTCCATTACAATCAATCAAGAAATCCAAATCCAGCCCCAAACAACATCCTATAATATAGGAATTTTTGTTGGCAGGAAGCCAACAGAATTTGGCAGGAAGCCAACAGAATACAGCTACGCCCACAACAACCGCCGCTGATTTACATCTGTCGGATTCCTGGCAAAGTTTCTACAAGAACAATAGCTCTCCTAATGAATAGCCTGGAACACGTGTGATTCATATGCATGTTTCATGGTTATTTTCAATAATCAGTGCAGGAAATGTCACAACAATCAGTGATTACCTCTTGTTTTTTACTATTTTCACAGATTTTTTCGATTTTATTTTTGCAATTTTACAAGGTATGAACTCCATTGAAATATATTATTGCATTATCATCGAAGTTACCAAATTTCAGGGCAATTAATTATAAAAGGGGTCCTAGTATGCTACTCTGTGGGACGCCACTGGTACCTGGAATGAAGTTTGAGCAAACCTAAATTTTAAATGGGTTATTTGCAGTCTGGCTTAAAATTAATTAGTGTGATTTTTTCCTGGCGCAGTTTAGCTGATCTAAAAAATTATCCGCGGCTCTTGCAACTATAAATCTAAATTTATGTAAAAAAATTTGCAGAGAGTTTATTTACCTAGTCCACTATAATTTATTATAAGAGTTATTTGTCTTTTTCAGGAAGTTGTTTTGGAAAAAAAACAGGATTTTGGGCACCCATTTTTCAAGAAGCGGCGATCTCTTATGAGGGTGGGGGTCTCAAACTTTCTTTTGATCCAAGTTGAAGTCGAAGTACCCTTCTCTCCACATATCTCCACAAAGTGGAAAATATGAGGCAAAAATTTGACAGAAAACAACTACTTCCCTGACTAATGCCACGACGGATATTGAACTACATCTGACAGATATTTGTGCAACGTTCGTCAAAGTACGCATTTACTCTACCTGGAGTCTTTTGCTGTATCGAGGAGTGCTTATTGATTTTCCTGGCGGATGGCGCAGCGACTGACTTACTGTAAGTCGCTGCTTCATCCGTAGGGAATTATTAGATAAACAGTAGGTTGTAATTTATTTGGCAGGGACAACTCAAAGTTGTCGGACCTACCCTAGCACTGATGAGAGGCAACATGTCTGCAGGTGGTCATCCCCAGCCAAATTGAGGTTAATCTTTTGTTTGTCTACAATAAGCACTTACAATTGAGTCTTCCTTGAAGAACGATGCACCAATATCTGTCAGATGTAGTTCAGTATCCGTCGTGGCAGTAGCCAGGGAAGTAGTTGTTTTCGGTCAGATTTTTGCCTCATATTTTCCACTTTGTGGAAATATTTGAAGAGAAGGGTACTTCGACTTTGTCGATTTTATTCTTATCACTGTAAGTTAGGTAAAAAAAAATATGCAAAGAAGAATGGAAGGTTGTATCGCAACAAACATTTGTCGCAGCAAATAATTGTTTAATGAATAAATGTTTTGTTAGTTTGAT
Organism: Chrysolina oricalcia; assembly: GCA_944452925.2. Classification (NCBI taxonomy): domain Eukaryota; kingdom Metazoa; phylum Arthropoda; class Insecta; order Coleoptera; family Chrysomelidae; genus Chrysolina; species Chrysolina oricalcia. Next base: position 19,851,049 of record OX101817.2, on the reverse strand, counting down.
ATTGTGAAAGTATCCCCTTTCGTTGATTACGATTTTCTGACAAACGGTTCGTTGTATGAAAAAAATGCACGAGACCGAATTCTTAGATTTTTTCATGGCCCACAAGATTATGCTATTCGAATTCAGAGGGGTGTGCTAACTTTCAGAAGATATAATCCATTATTATTATAGTCACAATTTTAGATAACCTTTCTTCCCCCTAACTTAGAGTGGCTGCATGTAGCTCGGAGGGAGTGTTTATTTGAAGAAAAAGTCTGATTTTGATCCCAACGGTACATCCTTACAATATTTACATCGAACTTTGAATTACCCTGTATTACCAAGCTCCATCTCTTCCGCATTTTTAAGTACCTATTGTCTAAGGCTATTATTATATACTTTTCTTACTAATTACGAGCCAATGAAATGAAAGCATACCGTAATAATTCATAAGGTATTCAGTCATCGCGAAGGTGCCTTCGTCTGAAAACGAAGTGCTAGTTACTTCTCATTTAGAAATGGAATGGAGGGAAAAGTTATTCATTATAGCTATTAAGTACACTACGATGTGGACTGAAATTGTTCAATTTGCATTTCGAGATGCCCCTTGAATTATTCATTTGCGAAATAACTTTCTAACGTAATTCCAATTACAGGGCTTTTGATTCCATTTAACGGATTTTTCATCAGACACACAAACGGATAAACGGGAAGAACAGGAGAAAGGGTTTTACATATCGGCTAAATTCGCGTTGCGGTTGTAACTTTCATAATAATTACCGAAAATTATAATCAATGACTCACAAACAGCCGAATTAAACTTGGAAATTCTCATTAATGTTTGGAAATGTTTCAAAAATGTCAACGTTGATGTCAAAAACACTCTTTCAAGCTACCGTAAAAGGTTTTCTAATTATAATTAGAATCAGAACACGCTAGTTACGTTGCGAAAAGTAAAATTGTTGTCCTGTTTTTCGCTTTGATGGTTTCGGAAATACAAAAAAAATTATTAATGAAGAGATATGTACTAGAAATACATCAAACACGGAATAAACGTCAGATTTGTTTCTATAATTTGATGAACGATAAATCCTAGATATGCAAAAATAAAAACAACCAATTGTTAGGTCCTGCCTTCTTGTTTATGGTTATTATTATTACCGAATGTTTTGTGAAAAGCCAGAGTGGAATTAGTCTCGAATGGATTTTGAATATTTTCCCGGATTTTCATAATTTAAGTTAGTTTTTACTGCATGTTTTCATTTAACGCAAATTCTTCATGAGAGATGAGATTTTTTGATTTCTTCAAATTGAGAGCGACGTACGTTTGTGTCATATGCGAATGAACAAATATTTTACTGGAACTTAAGAGAATGAGCATTAAGAGCCACCATCAGCGCGTCACGGCGAACAGTCGAATTTCTTCCAAACCCCTCCCGGCTAAGTTTTGTAGTCTTACTTATCAAGAGTCAGCAGGGCTCCCAGCAACCGACTACCCCAAAAAAAGGAAAAAGTGACTTGTGACTACGAAAATAAGACCTATACACGTATTTTCAGGATAAAGGTGTCCCCAAACTAAAACGGGAACGCGGGAGCGGAAAAGGAAAATGGGAACTGTGCAAATTGCTAGAAAAACAGTGCACGTTGCAAACCAAACATATTTCTGTTTGCCTGCATTTCGGAATTCGAATAATTGCACCGGAATGCAAATACCCTGCTCTAGAATTTAGTCTCGTGTTCACATCTTGTTACCACTCCCGCGGTGGTTTGAGGAAACCTTAACGGTGTAAATTATTCTTGCAATTATTCCATTATTCTTGCAATACAGACAAAAGAAAATGTAAACTCAAAAGGCATAATTAAAAATAAATATCTAAAAAAACAACAGAACTACCCGAGATCATTCAAACATTTAAAAAAAATTCTTGAGACCCAGAATATAAATTGTTTTATTTCCGTCAACCGGCTGCACCCCTAAGCGAAACTCTCAGAAGTCCTCGAGAGACTTGTACGAGCTAGGGAAGACCTTACCCTCACCTTTGAACGTGTGATGCCAAGTGACCATGCTGGGAATCGACCCCACTACCCTATGATGACTAAGGGATGACTAAAGTGAAATCCCATACATAAGATTATAAATCTTGTCAAGACTTTTACTGCTTAGTTGTGCTTTGGATTTTTGTTTGAGAAGTCAGCTATTAACTACTCTTTCTCTTCTCTGCAGCCTTGCTAAGCTGTTACGATTGGCATGTATCCCCTCAACTGGGCCATCGATCATATTTTTGCGCTTAGACACATTTCTGATCCTTCTAGTTGCCTCTTAAAACATTTTGTTTGATTTCACCTTTCCAAACTAATTAGTGATATATTTACCAGTAACTTGGAAAGCTACGTCAATTAGGTTAGGTTATATCCCTTTTTTTACGTTAAGAAATTAGGTAGGCAGCCAGAAGAAAGAGAAACGCCGGCTCTTTCTTCTGGTGATTTATAAAATGCGAGCGCAGCGAGCATGTGCTTTGATTTCACCTTTTCATACTGATTAGTGATCGAATTACCAGCATCTTGGAAAACTAGGTTAGGTTAAGTTGTGTACCTTTTTTACGTTAAGGAATTCGTTGAGCAGCCAGAAGAGAGACGCCCGAGATGGTAATTCATAAAATGCGAGCGCAGCGAGTATCTGCTTACTTTCCATGAATAGCATGACAAGGCAATATTATTTAAAAAAATGTTGAAATATTTCAATAATAATAATGACAATAATGTTTATCCGGTGTGCTATAAATTAGAGTTTTTGAATATAGCTCAGAATTGGATAATGAAATATTATTACATAAAATGTTGAAATAATAATAATAATAATAATAATAATAATAATAATAATAACAATAATGTACTCCCAATGAGTCATATACTTGAAATTTTAACATAGCTTTGAACAGGATGACAATAGAGTATTATTGCACAAAATGTTGAAATAATTTAATAATAATCAAAAGATGGGCTGAGGATTTGAAATTTGAACATAGCTCAAAACTGGATGACAATGCAATATTATTATTTAATTTAATGATGATAATAATACTGTTCATGTGTTGGTACAAATTGTGCAACAGATTCTAAACTAATTTAATGATAATAATGCAAAAATGCCCCGTTTTCGAATAACGTTGGCAACAAATATGCAATATCGTTTTATTTTCGACGCAATTTCGCATAAATCGATCCGAGCTCGCATATTCTGCATAAGACGTCAAGCGAACGACGTTCATTACATAATGGAGACGTTTCCCGCTGCTTTTATCTAATCAAAGAATCTGTCCAATTCCCTTGATGTAGTCTTCCATCTTCAGAGGTCTAGGTAGAGACACGACGTAAAGGGCTGTCTTTACAGATATGAGCTTTGCACTCCGTGAGCAGGAATATGAGTTTGCAGATATATCGCGCACTCTCGACAAATCGAATATTTCAACCGGAAACACGACAATTTCGCGTAATTGCAGGATAGTCTCGAGCGCACAGAATCGTCCTTTGATGTAGGACCAGAAATTTAATTAAATGATACTCTTTTGTAACCTTCAGTCGCTGCTATGGTTCTAGGCGGCTCGAGCAAACAGACATGATGGCAATCACAACGATCGGAATGTTTACTTCGGTTTGCAAAAACGAAAGCAAGTTCATAAATATATACACCCGGTGACAATGAAATCGTTAGGATAATAATAAACGACCGAGTATCATCGTTTAATCAAGCATACGAAAGTCTACTTTTCTGAGAAAAACGAAGAAATAATTAATAGGTTAAGGGAGTTAATGGTGAACTTTATTTGTTATCGCATAGCAAAACTTTGGAAACTATCACCTCATATTTTTCCCGTCAAACAATGAAATATTCATTAAGATGAATAAAGGGAGAGCCAGCAATCGTGACAATTCACAACATGAATATACATTCAAACCCGGTATTTTTCGATGATTTTTCCTGGCATCCACGAAAAACTAAATGATGAAAATAACTGTCGAATATAACCTGATGATTTACATAATAATAATATAATTATTGCCAGATAAGTTACATATACATTTGTTGACTTTTATGCTACGGAAATAAATAGAAATACTTTGTGCGTCGTTCCATTTATTTTTACTGTTTTTTTTTTTTCAATACATTATTGCGGCATTCTGATGTAAAATAAACAAAAAGGATAAGAGAGCTACTTTCTAATTACTAATTATTTATACACTCATAAACACTTTCATACACACACACATAAACTCATATACGTACATTAAATCACAATAGTACAATTCAAACATATTTGTGGATTCGTTCGAGCGAGAAATGAGCTGAGGTCGAGTTGTTAAAAAAATTGTTGTTGTTAAAATTGTTATTCCCGTCAACCGAATGCACCCCTGCGCGCAACCCCTCATAAGCCTTCGAGATACTTGTGTGAGCTAGGGAAGACGCAACCCTTACCTTTTAACGTGTGATGCCATGCACGAGACCGATGAACATGCGGGAGATATGAACCCTAAATCATATACGCTTGAGAGGCAAACGCTCCACCCGCAAGACCACCACGAGTGGTATGTACTTTATTTAGTCGTCCATTTCAATATATTTATGCAAGGATCGATTCATATGTTTCAACCATTTTTTGGCATTCATTTCACTCCCAAACTTTCTGGAATTTCAAGATATATGCACAGAGAGCTATAAAGCTGAAACTTCTTTGTTCTTTTTTCTGTGCCTTATTTGACACTATAGTTTCCTCTTTCTCATACCTTGTACTTTATGCGTATTCAATACTGTTCAGTTCCCCCTTTCATTGATGTTGGATACATGGGATTCTATATGCGTATAGCTGTCTCAAATCAAAAATACCAGATTCTTCATTATTGTTAAGAAATATTTTTGAATTATTTCCACTTGTTCTAGATGACTTCGATAGAGTCCACCACATCCAGCTATACCATACTTAAGAAGTGATTCTACCAAGCCAGCATATGTAATTTACAATTGCGGTAATTGAATTTGAAAAGTACCGATCTTAATTTTTCACTAAACCCTTAACATATCTAATCCCACTTCAAAAACTTGTCGATTTCAATTCCCAAATATAGGATGTGATCTGTTTCTTCAACTTTTATGTTTGTACCGTTGGACTCTATGTATATAAACCAATAAGCTCCCTGTATAACAAGGCGGCAGGGAAAGACAACATCAAATAGACTTAGACCTACAGCATCTAATAGCCTACCAACATCGTAGGATTGGCACTAGGGCGGATGTGAACCTGTTTTGCCGGCCCTCTGGTATCCCACCAAGGGCAGGATGAAACACAACACCTTAAAAATGCAATGCTACCCCATCCAAACCCCTCTGTTGCAAGTGATGGTTTTAACGTTGTAATGTTCTATATTATTTTATATTGTATATTTATATTGTACCATTTTGTTTTTGTTGAGCAACAAAAGTAGTCTGGAGGTATCCAGCAGAACGGTTCTTAAAACGAATTATTAAGATTTGATTGATTTCATCAGTCATTATTAGATATCGCTAGTGGTGTAAAGCGTTGGCTTTGTAGCAAAGAAACACAAAAAATAATAAATAAATTATATGAAGGATAATCTGAACTACAGGAAGAAAGCTAGAAACAGTATATTTTTCTCATCACTTGACAGAAAGAACAAATTTCGAACAAATAGGGCAACAAACTAATTGAAGTCAATTCTGACGATGACTACATACTGAATGAAGGTAACGTGTAAAACCATCAAGAGAAAAAAAAATTAATGAATAAAAGACAACTCAACTTCCAGATGAACTAACTGGCATTGAAATTCCAAGGTCTTGTTTTTTAAAAATAACATCATTGTATAATTTAATACTAGATATTCAACCGTTTGAAATTCGAATCAACTTTCTCTTTCATAATAAAGCAAATAAATATCTTCGCCATTTTTATAGTGCTTTAAAAAAATACAAACTAATTCCTGATGAGATCTTTTGAACGTACAAATTTAGAGGATTGCATTTTAGGTTTCAAGAGGTTCAACTCGAGAGATATATGATATGACAACGCCCATTTAACTTGAGAGGGCTGAAAACTATCAATTTGTGAAATGTAATACTTCTAATACTAGACACAGACTGGAAGAGAAAATAGAACATGGGAATGACAACATAGAGTACGAGAGTGAGTTGACCTTGTAACCTTATACACGGTGTGTTTATAAAGTCACCTCAACTGTCTTGGAACATTTGAATCGATGTGATGCGTAATATGAAGTGGTAATTAATTGATAGGATCTAAATGAAATAATGAAGATTTTGAATTGACGTGGCCGTTACTTGATGGAAATCCATAGTATGTAACTCTGAGGTAACAATATACAATAGTAAACAATATTAGCATCGTCAGGACACTATCAATATTTAGAATGGATGTTGAGAAAATAAAATGCATCACTTATCCTTAATAAAAACTTGCTTTATTCTGTATTTTAACATTGACAATATTATATACTATTATTATTAATCAATAATATTATTTCGATAATAAAACAGTAATACTACGAAGCCATCACAAAATTACCATTTTTAATAACTTGACAAGTGTGTCAGTCACCAAGTGACCATCTTTTTGGGGAATATCAAAGAAGATAGTAGATTTTCTACCAGAAAATGGTGACTTGGTGGATAAAACAGTGTCGAGGTATTAAAAATCGTTATTTCCTGGTGGAAAAAAGCTTCATTATCATTACCTCAAAGGATCCAAACACTGATGTACAAGTAGATAAAAAGCAAATTTGATTTTTCATATAGTTCGATAACAACTTTAGGAATTTGTCTCCTAATTTTACCATTCGCCTTTCAGATTTCTGCGTCTTACGAAGATATCAAGAGACAACAAGTACAACAGTTGTCGTTGGGAGCTTTCTTTTTTAAATGGGTTGCACCAGTTACTGGGTTTTTCAGAAGGCATTGATAGAATGTTCACAAACATTGTACAGGTCAACAAAAAATTTCATTGGGGTTTGTAATTTAGGTCTTATCAACTCGAAAACAGATAGAATTTATTCTTCACTAAAACATCCCAGGGACTCTATGAGTCGATCTTTGATTTTCATTGTTTTGGTGAAATAGAGAACCTTTCTATTTATTATTGGTTTCAAATTACACAACTTAGTTTTTTCGAAACCTTTTACAACTGATTTTTTATCTTGATTTTTTTTAAAATTTTTATTGCAGACATGACATGATTCAATGAAGTATAGCAGCCTTAGAAGAGATTTCTGAATTGAATGAAGAGATCAAATAATTCAATATGTGTAAGTTGGAACTGTGGCATTTTCATGTGACATTAATTAATAAATAATACCATTTACTATTTTTTAAAGAGAAACATTCTCAATTGAAAATTGAATCATTACATGACTCCTCTGGAAATGGAAAAACTCTACGATAAAATTGAAGTTACTTCAATTTTATCGTATAGTTTTTCTGTATACTAATCGTCTTGACCTCAGTGTTATAAAGAATATGTAAGCCTCGTAAAACCCGAAATTTAGTTATGTTATATCATCCATGGAAACAGAACTGTATCACATATTACATCTAGAATAATAAACGTAAAAAAGTCCGCTAATGAAAACTGACAAGAAATAGGGAGCTTATTATCGAGAGAGAACAGAGCAATTCCATCTTTTCACCTTTTATTTATCACAAAGACGACGTCAAGGTATTTCCACCGATATCGCGTGGGTTACGGCGGGTTTCCTTAGCTACCGTCTGATACAGAATCGGAAACATATATATCTCCTGCTATTTTCATAACGACATTGATTCAATGAAAAATTTCCCGATGGAACCAAGAGAAGAAAATATAATGAATTGGAGTCGGATGCGAGAACGAATGGCAAACAAAAATACGAAATACGTTCAAACAGAATCAATTTCAACTCCAAAAATAGTTTGAAACGTTCCATTAAAATTGAATAAGAAAAAACTTATATATTAATTATTTTTCTAGATATTGCAGGTGGATGGGGAATATTTGGTAGTTAGGTCGTTAACGACTGTCCTTATTCAATCATCTCCGCAAGGAATTTTGAGATTGTGCTTATAAATGTTATTTGTCTGCCCAAAAGCACATTAATAACAGAAACTGGCAAGAGTACTTAACTTTTCTGAATACACATCCCAACACCAAACCACAATTTTTTTCTATGACTGCTGGAAAAGAAACCCTTTTAAGTGACATTTTTGTTAAGTAACAGGATGAACACACAACAAGCCACTCCTCGTGAGTAATAAATCATGACACTGGGGCTGTGGCCAATCAGCGACGAGCAGATTCATTACTCAAAAGTTGTAGTTGTACAAGATGAAAGTAAAATATTTAAATCAGATTAGCCATGATTTGTAAGAATTTTTCTGTTGAAAATACATGATCCAAGAACTGAACTTTTATGAAAAAGGAATCAGAAAGTGAATAAGAATTCAACAAGAATCCACCAGAAGCTGACATTATGACTACAACCAGTCTTTTGCACATCAGATATTTATGGATTGGCGAAAAGCAAAACAAGTTAATTGGCAGCAAACTATAAAGCTTCTTCTTCATGATTACAGTATTCCATGCAAAAAGCACTATTTCTAAGAAAACTAATGTGAAACTATTCAAAATATAACATATTCAAAGATACGCGCATTTTTGAAAAAGAATTCCGATAGATATATGCCTAAAAAAGCAAAGACAATGAAATGAATCAGTTCATCACCATAGCTCCAGATAACATTCATCTGGCAACAAAGTCAAGGAAATTATTTATTATTTAAGAAACTTCATCAAAAATTGGCCAGCTAATTTTGGGAGAATATAGATCAAACTCAGATGGAATTCTCTTTCCATGCCATTCGAAATTTCTAAATTGATGTGTCCCCCACCCCCTTTATCGGGAAATCACAATATATTCTACTTCAAAAAGTATTTGATGTAATATAACATTTAAAATGGTTTTTGTTCCATATTTGTGCATTCAAAGGTTAACAGAGGAGGGGTGGGACTAAAAAAGCCGCAATATTTATACAAGGTATTATTACGGAAAAGAAAATCCTGTATAGAGTTTGAACAACATAAGCAGGTAGGAATTGGTGTTCTTTTTACTTCTGGAGACTGTTAAGTCTCAGGTAATACATCCAATTTTGTCTGTAAATGAATAACATTTATTTTGACTACAATAATGAATATTCATTGGAGAAGACAACAAAATATACCACACCCTAGTCAAGTTGATTGTGTATGGTAAGTTTTTTACGTCCATGTCATCAAAGAACAAAATTAATAAAAAATAACGGTAGGTTCAATTTGCATGAATTTACGAACATGGTGATGCATGTCGTGAATATTTGAGAAAGGAATAAATTACCAACATTTCCTACATGAACATGCCTACATCATGAGTCATGCCGAACACAAAAATACACACTAGAGTTAGCTAAGCGACGCGATCAGGTTATGCTCGGTCTCAAGTACAACCAAAAGTTGCCTAAATATTAAATATTTACCAAAACTTTTGAATGTTTAAGAATTCCTTACCGTTACTTAAAATAACTCAGAAATTGAAAATTGACCTATTTACAGCGGTTCATCAACATAGACTTGTCCAAAGTTGTGCAAATGTGGATAGCAATTATTTTCTTGTGAATCGCTGATATCAAGTAAAATACTTACAACAAACTTCATCTTTTCAATTATCAAATCCCAAAGAAGCCTATCCCGATTAAATTATTATCAATAAATACCCCCAAAGAAAGACAAATGGGTGGGTGCAATTCGCTAATTTCCTAAATCGAAGTTAATATTATTTGTAGAAACCAGTTTGCATTAGTTCACCACCTTGTAAAACATTCAACGCAATATTCAGTTATCCATACTTTGGTGTAACACTGTTGACGAAAGTAATTATCAAATAAAAAATTGTGACAGTGAATGTTGTGTAGCATCCCAAGGTGAGTTTGGGATTATTACCGTTTTCGAGCATACAACATATATTTTGGTACTTTTTGCTATCACTTTTTTATACTGGTTGCTCCGTCGAACCGATGAAAAGAGTCAGTAAAGTGTTATTCAAGAATCAATAGTAAATATAATATCAGCAATGCCTTTTTCATCAACAGTAAGATTTGTCGGATTGTGTCAGTGACTTAAAATGTCTGTGGGAGAACACTTCTGAGATCCGAATTTTCATAATTAAATACTGGCGAAAACCAATATGTAAAAATTGAGCAAATTTATATTTCGATATATTTGAAATATGAAGATATCGATGACATACATTTAAAAATTTAGGAAATCAGCGAATTGGTATCATTTTCATTATTCGTTAGAAATTACGAATTTTTGAACTGATCGAAAGCGACCCTTTGTCACAATTAATATTATCAATATTTCCGAGCAGTTTAGAAATTGGCAACGAATATACGGCGATCAGGACGGCAATATGCAAACACTCTGCTCGACAACAACTCAACTGGACTGAGATCCAAAATCTGTTCTCTTCCTTCAAAATTTCAAGCTATAATTTTCCCAGAAGATGTCATTTTATTTTCGTATACCTACCCTTCTTGTCGCCGTGTCTACGTTTGTGATAACGATCACACCCAATGTAATCCCTAATTGAATAAGACCACTACTTTATTTTACAGCTCCATTCTAGCTCCTCCCTGATCAATGAAAGAACAAGGCACTTTTTTCATGCAAGATCACCAGTCAAAAATGTCAAGAGATCAATCACTGTTGTAGCTATTAATGACAGCTGAAATATTCCTAAATCAATATTTATAATTCTGAACCTACATTCTTTTCGAAACATTCAAATGTGACTGACCTTTCATGAAATGCGTAAATCTGAACGTGACAGATATCTCAGGGAAACCAGAAGCTCATTTTTTATTCCATCACTACACATTCAAGTCGCTCGACCCCAACCTTTGTTCCCACAGGCTTTCAAAGAAGTGTAATTACAAAAAGCCCAGCGGTAAAATTTCCAGGTAATGTTACGAGACAGGGTTCCAAGACACGCAATCAAACAAAAATTAGTTCTCCATTGATATAACCCCTTCGCCTTCCTTTCCTCGAATTCTCCATTGTTTATGAGCAACCCGAAATTCCACGAAACATAATAAAGAGTGATCACAGAGCAAAGTGACTGATCGTGCTCCGAATGTCTACGCAAAGATGGAAATATATTAACAGGTACAACAAAATGTTGATAAAATTAATTTTCGATCGAAATAAGGGGTAAAGCTCAACATTGAAATATCAAATGTACGATGTACGGATATTTCTAAAGATATTTGAATTTTATTTTAACGTTAGATGTTATGCAATATAAAAATAAAAATGAAGAACGAAGTTTGCGGCATTTCGATATAAATCCATCATAATCATTTAGCTCTGAAATGAAAGCGACATTATATTGTTCCGGAGTTATTCAGATTATTAATGTTCATAAGAGTTGAAATAAAAGTTACACGAGATGACTTAAAGAAAATAATAGTATCTTTCTTGTCATGGTCGAGTGATATTCAGGAAGATTATTTCGTGAACAGCATAATATAACTCTAGTACATGAGCCAGTAACTAAGATTTTTGTCACATCAAAATGGCTGAAACTGTACGAAATCCACTAGGTAAGATTTTTTGAACATTAGTGTCAAATGTTACGCGCAAAACTTACATTTTACTAACAAAATCTATGTACATTTTCAATATTAGATATCTGGTAATATATCTGCTATTTTTTTTTATATGTCGGTGACCCCATCTATCATCATTTTGCTAGGTGACATGGTTTTGGTCACTGGCTGTCGTACTACTTGTTTATTTATACACGTTTCAAATATAAATTGTCTCCAGACAGACTCTTTTTTTTCGGAATTTTTTGTGATGATTTGCTTATAGTTTACTAATTTCCGTAGGGGAATATAACCCAAAATAAACATTTTCAATTTTGAGTTCATGTTAAATATCATGTGAATTCAATCATGAAATTTTACAGGTGCGGTTATGTGTGAGTGAAATAATCGACGTCTATTGATATCATCATATTATAAAACTATATATATATATATATATATTATAAACTCGTAATTACACTTCGGAAAAAAAAAATTCCAGGATCTACTACACAAAGTTTATCTATCTGAATAATTTTTATTTGATGACATTGTAATTGTTTAGTATTTTCCAACGTAGCTTTTTTCTTTCCAGGCGTTACCTAAATTCCGAATTTACTTTCATTTGGACTGAAATACTTTCACTAAGTGTAATGCTTTACGCAGCTAGATACCTACACTCGCTGAAGCCTATGCCACCAAAGGTAGAGCGCGTTTCAAAGCGGTGACGTGTTTATTTGCAACTGGCGTCAGTCGGGGTGTGAAGATCATCTTTCATTTCTATAACTGGCTACTAAACGCTGAAAATCAGGAGAGGAAGAAACAACATCAATATTGGGTCCATCCTCTCTGGCAGAAAAAAGTAAATTTGGAATATTTAACGTTTATAAAGAGAAATTGAACTTGGATGATCAATAATTTAAACTTATCCATCGAATGAAGAAACTGACATTTCGCAAGTTACTGAAAAAAGTACTTAAAGTATTCAAGGTCGAAATCGCGGAAAGTCATTTCCTATAAGAAATGTGCGGGATCGTTTGGAAAAATTCGTACCCTCTAAAATATTTAGGCAACTTAATACAAATACTTCAAGATGATATACCAAGATATGACTGATTTGCAGTAGCATTTCATTTTCGAGTCATTTGGAAGTGTCTATTCCAAAAAAGTTTGCTTAATATTTTAGAGGATAAATGCTGAAATATATAAACTTCTGACTTTAGTAAACCAACCCATAAATGTAATGTAATAAAATAGTATAAACCTCGTTTCACTAATTAAATTGAACTTCTAAAATACCACTACTAATTTATTTCAGACAAATACAGTACTTTATCGCTAAGCCACTGTATATTTGATTAACTATACAACTGAGTGTAACTATCTATCTGCCTCTTCACTCGCGGCGTGATATTTATATCCACGAAGGGTTCTGGGGTTTATCGCATTCCATGTTCCTGTGGCAGCCTTTATATCGGAACCACGAAACGCTCCGTTAAAACAAGAATCAAAGAGCACAAGGCTTGCTGTCGGTTAGGGTACACACAGAAATCTGCTATTGCAGAACATACTCTCAACAGCGATAACCATAGAGTGAAATTTGAAGAAACCCAAGTCATCTCTTCAACATCTGCCTATTACCCAAGACTCTTCCGGGAAGCAATTGAAATTCAGAAACACCAGAACAACTTCAACAGAACCGAAGAAGGACTACAATTGAACAAGGTTTGGCTTCCAGTTCTCAAAAATTCTCAATTAACTCCCTATCCACAAAATAACGGTACGAACGATTCTATGATGTCAGCTAACGCTATGGACCAATCAGATGTAAGAACGTCAAATCACAGGTATTTATTGAGACAACGTATAACAAATGTCAAGCATTTGACAGCGACATAAAAAACCAGAAACTTTCTCTTGAAAATGCTAACCACTCGTGTTGGTGAAACGCCGAGATCTTCTCTTAACATGCGTCGGCCTTACTATCCGAAGAACCACCATGTAAGTGACGATGGCCGCGAAAGCTTTTCACAATTTATCAAACTGCAAATATTCTTAATGAGGCCTTAAGTGGATGCTCTGCCTACAAGAATTTATGTGCCGTACGTATTACCCTTGTATATTTGCAGAAAACGTGTGTATATATTGGATTTATGTAGTTGAAATACGTGAAAAATATTATTCTTAGCAGGATAATAAAAAAGCCGAATCATAATAAAAAACTGAATAAGTTTGTTAAAAATATAATAATTTCATAAAACCAATCAAGTTATATGATTGCCTATAAAATACCATTCCAAGACTGAGAATTTCAATACATTTAAATTTTATGAGTTCCACGACCCCCTAAAGCAATATTCGTGAGGACAATATTATGCAAAACTCCGAAATTACCTAATGAAACATTGAGCATAGATAAATTATAGAAGACTACTTTTACTTGGCCTTGTTGATGATTTAACTGTACAAAAACTGAAAAATAAATCATAAAACATTCATACTGAGGCCACGAACATGGGAAATTAATTCAAATTATTTATATCAAATTACCCAATTCTCTTTGATGCGTATCGTACGATTGCAATAGTAGATATATACAGTGACTCCCAAAAGACTGTGAGATAACGGAAAAAAATTAATATTAGAAAACTGGAAAAAAATCATGTGATCGATTTTGCATGTCCCACAACCTGAAAATTGATTTTGACACATGTTACATGATCACTGGTATGGAAGCAAATTGAGAAGAAAAAAATACTATGAAGAGGCGAAAAGTGGGAGAAGAGTGCAAGCTATCGAAAAAAGTTATTGAAAAAAGTTGCTGAGAAATCAATTAATATACTTATGTGATTTCAAGCAATAATTCAATAAAATTGAAAACAACATTTTTTTTCAATATTTTACGATCTCTTTATTTATATCATATTATTTTTACTCCTCAATTGCTTGATTGTAAAGGTATTTGGATGATAATGACAGAACTTTTTCAAAATCAAAAATAATATATTATGATACAAGCACGCGCAACGAGTTTGAGGGCACGACGAATGCTTTTGCGATTCCTACAAAGGCAATGAAAAGTTAAAAATTTGGAAAAAGATACTGGTGATTTTTTAATTTAATCTAAAAAATAACACTAGTTGCTGATTCAGAACACCCTAAAACACCCAGATCTCAGTGTAATTTTTTGTTTTAATATCCAAATAATACATTTTCGTGACCAGTTGAAAAGTGAAAGAGTGGGAAAAACACATATTTTTTTAACACAAATTCTGGTTCAGAACATCTTGAAACCCACACATCTTGATTCTTGAAACATAAAATATACGTGTAGCTGGCAAAATTATTCATAAGTAGTGTCCAGTTGATAAAAAAAATCTAGTCTCAGAGTACCAAAAAATATTAAATCAATGCTGTGAAAAACAAGCAAATATTACTTTTTCACGGCTAGCTAGCTAAGACCAGTTGAAAATTAAAAAAATTGGAGAAGATTCTTTTGTTTGTTTGTAATATTCGGTTATTTTCTAATGCAACTTTTAGGTACTATGTGACTAGGAAGAGTGTTCAAACTCAACCAAACATTACGGAAATTAAAAGAGTATGTATATAAGAATATTTCATCAACCTAAAAGTAGAAGAAGATACGAAGGTGTGGCTTCTCAAAGTGGAACACACTGTATATTAATATCCGAAAATTATCGCTAGAACTACAAACTAGCGAAATTTGAGAAAGCACGTGTGACAACTCAATACATGTGATTTCAAATGGATATAATAATATATTCAAACCTACCGTGAACAAAGAAAATCACTAACGAATGCCGAAAAACTGTAAAATTCCTTCGCAAATAAAACTTGACATTTGCTGGCTACATGTAGTCGAATCACGTACAGGTAGGTACGTGCCAAAATGTAAAAACGAATGCCTGCGATCACTCAGATAGGTACACAATTTTATTTACAAAGTAACGAATATACGGTGTACCTTTTTTCGGAAGCATTCAAGAATAAGTTTTAAGGCTCATTAGATTTTTCAAAAACAGAGCGACTTATTATATTATATTCAAGTGTGTCCAATTGCCTTACAAACATAGTTCAACTGATTTGTTCCAAATTGTTGGAAGCTCGGAAACCATGAAAAGCGGATTTGTTGACTTTTGCAATAAAGCTCAATTGCTCGTGAAAAATTAAATACCTACTGAAAAATCGGTTTTTCGCCATTTTAACGGATAATTTGAGGTTATGTCGAAAATTGTTCATTACTTTTCGATTACTTTATTATCTCCATTGAACATTTTTCGTTAAGAGGTCTCATTTCGCCGAAAATCTCAAAAAACCGTTTTCAACCCCTAAACTGCATCCCCATTTCAGCTTTTCGTGTGTTTTCGCGTTCAATTTTTTGACCTTCTTGTTGGAACCACTAAAATTATAAATGATGACCAATTTATTGTTTGTAAACATGCCAGTGCAGTGTAGCGCGTCTTTGTATCAGTTTTATATGTTACAATCACTGAAATGAAATTATAATATGATGACTGGAATGCTCGTCAGGCTGCGCGACTGGATTTCTCATGGAGGCCGCCATGTTTGTCTTGTGGTTCCTGGCAGTGGCGGAGGAATTGAAATTAAGTTGATTCTAACATATAAAACTGATACAAAGACGCGCTGTACTGCACTGGTGTGTTTACAAACCATAAATTGGGAAACTAATAACACGTACGTGCAGATGAATGTCTCTCTCGCACCCATACAAGTAAGCAATAAAGTATTTCTCTGCTAGATTGCATGTGCCTCCTTTCTTCATCTCCTATAGTTATCACTTTACATGGGTGCGCAGAGAAACTAAGAGCATTCCAGTTATCATATTATAATTTCATTTCAGTGGAACCTCAACCGTATTCTCCACCTGGTATTTGCCTGTTAGTTTTTTCTTATTTAATTCGTTTTGGCATCAGCCTACATGTAGATCTAGGATTCTAAATCTACCTAATAAGCTTGATATAGCAAGAAAAATACAAGATTCTCGACTAATCGTTCCTTACCAAAGGATAAATTGATTCTAGATTTTTATCAAAAACTTCGACAGGCACTATGCGATCTGAAATCGATGACAACTGCTAGCTTGTTATTAATAGAAAAGTGAAATATGATGATGTAAAGAACGAAATGTCTCAATATAAATATTGATAATAATTAAGTAAAATGTGATTGATTCAGACAGTATTCTTCATCATTCCACTAATATTTGTTGGTTTGTTACACTTCTTTTATAGAACATTTACTGTCATATCTTTCGTGGAAAACCACTTTTCGTAATCATCTAAGTAATAATTTGAATATTTTAGGATTGATGAAAAGCAAAAAAAAATCCACCGTATTACAATAGAGATAGATACTTCTATAGGACTTGCCATCTCTTTTGGGGTACAGTGTAATCGACCCAAGTCAAATATGGCCCAAAATTCAATGTGACACGCGTACTTGGTATTATAAATTACCAACACCAATATTGTTTCAGTTTGAATATGAATGCTAATTTTACTCCAATGTCGACGACCTCGCATATATGTATTTATCGCTGTTTCGATTTTGTACCACCAAAACCCGAACAGGCCGACGTGACGTAGTTACATTGTTTTTTTACCGGTGTGAAGTTATCAACATCCACAGATATGCTCCGAGAAAAAAGTTAAGTCATGTATTTTCAGTTTTTATGAAGGGAATAAACCGGAAAAATGTATTAGAATCAAGCAATTCAGTCACAACAATATGATCTCCCACTTTATTACACCCCTCCTACAAATTGTCAGGATTTCAGAGAGAAGTAGAGGGGGTAGTTTCTACAAAATATTTCGAAACCCTTTTCTGCTTTCAGGATGTATTTCATAAACGGAAAACGAATCGAATGCCATCCCCCATAAGGTTTGTCAGGCCTCCTGGGGATGGTAGAAGGGGTAGTTTCTATAAAAAAATCAATAACTTTACCAAATGAACAAGTAAGTACCGCATTCTGCTTTCAGGATGAGTTTCATGAAGGGAAAATGAATCGAATTACATCCCCCGTATAGTTTGGTCAGGCCTTCAGAGGGTGGTAGCTTCTAGAGTCCCTGTATGCAATTTGACATTTGATCGTATATTAGAGTCGGGACACTCTTTGACAGGACATCGAAAAAACGCGTTTAAGGTTATGTCTCAAAAATTATGGCAAAACCAAATGTTTTTTAAATGGCGAATTATATCAGTCAAACAAGAACAGAAAATATATCTATACCGTTGATGTGACAACGGTCGAACGATAGTATTGACAGTAGAAAATATATTTCCCTCTCTGTCAACAGTGGCGTTTCGTAAAAAGGGTGAGAAAAATCTTATTGATCAAAACACGGGAGTAGTATATCTGCACAGGGGAATTTTCAACAAAAGGGAGCTCAAAATCTGTAGAGTCAGGGGAGAGACGACATATACAAACACAATACAACTTTTTTCTCATTTGGATTTCTGCTGGGAGTTTTGTCACCAACAACTATGCAACTCCAGAAACGGTAAAGACATCACAAAAAACTTTTGTCAATACTGAATTCCAAAGTTTTGGTAAAGTCGGCAGACAAGTGAAAAGATTTCACCACTAACAAACAGTTCAATCTGCAACAGAATAAGTGTGCTAGACTTGTCGATAAACATCTCTTTTAAGTTAATGGAGTGACAAAGATTTGACTGTCACATGCCGAATCTGTGAAAGACCGCAGACTTAAACCGTGCTGGATAAAGTCCTCAGACAAACCTCTGTGTATATGGCGGGATATCAGATATTACTTTCGACCTATCATTTCAATTCACCTGAAAAATACGCGCTTTTGATGTTATATTCCACGCGGCTCTCTTGAGCGCCGACTTCCACGTTTGTAATGGAACTGGATCCCCAGGAAAATGATATAAATCATTGGAATTGCTCTTACAATTCTGTATCGAACACATTACGGTATATCGTTTCGGAAGCTTCAGTTGACAAATATTCGATTTTGAAAGATACCGTCACAGTTACTAGGGTTACGTGTACCTCCAAACATATTTTTACTCATTCCCTCCCTGACGATACGCCCTTGTGCTCATTCGGCTTCACAAAGTAGACATAACCTAAAACGCGTGTTTTCGATGTCCTGTCAAAGAGTGTCCCGACTCTAATATACGATCAAATGTCAAATTGCATACAGGGACTCTAGTATAGCTTCTAGAAAATAATTCAGAATATTTGGCCATTAAGACTTCAAAACCAAGTAAGTGAACAGTAAGTGAGAGCCTAATTCAATTTCCAAATGGGCTCATGAGAAATCTGTAGTATTACAGAAAGTGTTACTCTTTTTGAAACTACGTTGTTTCTAAATTCAGTTATTCTTTATGAAGAGAACTCAAAATCGAAGATTTTGACTCATTATCAGGTAATCAGTAGATAACAGATACTATCATACATTTTTCTGTCAATGCTCTCATCATTCGAAAGAGTGCTAAAAATAAATTCGAAATAATTCCGGATGAAACATCATTATTTGTCATTTTTAATATGACTCTGGAATATTCACGAAAATTCACCCCCACCAAGCTACAAACATCGCGCAAAAAAACGAAAGTTAACCGTTTAACTAACGTCAAAATTATGAGTAAATCAAAATGCTGTCTTTCAATTTAAACGTCAATAGGAGAAACAACGTAAAAACTCATAGCCCATTAAGTGTTCTTATTTGTTATTTTAATATTCCCCTTTCATTTACAAGCGATTTTCTCGAAAACCGTTGGCTAACTCAAAAAATGCAAGAGGCTAAAATTTTAGGTATTTTCATAGCCAACTCAATGGTGACGTTCAAATTTTTGCCATAAAAACTGTAGGCAACCCTCACTCACCCTCTTGAATTAGAGTTAATTTATTTTTGAAACAAGACATGGATAGAGCGCCCAAAGAACTTAGGGTATGTAAATTTTCGAAGCATTTGGTGCATAATTGTAGCCACAATTTCAAATTTACGATTTCTTTCGCGCAACTTTCGATGTCTGTAGCTTGGAGGGAGTGAGTTTTATGTTATGTTCATTGGAATGAAAAATCTTATTTGAGTCAAGGAATATACCCTCAAAATATTTGCATTGAGTTTTGCAACACCTGGTGTATTGAACCTCGTGGATATTTCATGAAGATTTTGTTTCATTAGTTGTGTTGGTCACAGGTTACTAGATGCATTTGAACTTTATTTCAATTCCAAAAGATACTGCATTTTAAGAAAAATCTAACGTACTCAATTATTAATCATATTAATCGTTATAACATGCTACTGACCCGACGAGCCCCTGTGTTGATTTTTGATGAAAAGAATTATTGTATACTCAAATTTTAATAGCAGATACATTTTGGCCGAAACCAGTGAAGTTGTATTTTTCACAAAATTTTAGGAATAAAAATTACTGATTCTAACGTAACCATGGCCCTCTGGCTTAAATAATAAATTTCAAATTAATGAAAAATTGCGTACAAAAGATTGAATCCTTACTAAATTTCAAATTAATAAAAAAATGCTTACAAAAAATGACATCGATATATTCAGAATGTAATGAAGACAAAAGAGGTGAAACTATACCTGGCGTCCCATTTCAAAATTGAAAGATTATATTACTTCCGGTAAAACGGGAAAGGGGCATAGACCTGAGTCACTTGTCAAAAATGTATAATTATGTGACGTATACAGATAATCCAAATTTTTTTCCATTATCCTCAAAGACAAAAAAGTTTTAGGGCCATCTTCCACGGACAAATTCAAAATAATGGTCCTAACTCTTGGTAGCATCAAGGATGAATTAGAAAGATGAGAGGAACAGTTTTTATACATTTTAGTTTTCCCTTTGCATTACCGAAACGGCTCTGAACATTTTCCAACTTTTTTTTAGATAGTCTTATCGCCAGTAACAAGTCTTGAATGAGGTACAATTCCGTTTTAACGAATTGTCATTAATTTTTTGTGAAATTTCCACAATTACAAATTAACTTTATACTGTCGATTCTGAAAGCAGAATGCGGTACTCGTTAATTTGGGAAAGTTATTGATTTATGTCCTAGAAACTATCCCCTCTCGGTGCCAGAGAAACTACCTATATGGGGTATTGTCATTCGACTCATTCCATTCATCCATGACATACTAAAACAGAATACGGTACTATTTCATTTGGGAAAGTTATTGAAACATTTTGTACAAAATACCCCCTCCACCACCCTCTGAAGGCCTGACAATCGGTAAGAGGGGTGGAATAAAATGAGAGATTATATAATCGTGACTGAATTGCTTGATTGGATTACATTTTTCCTCTTATTCCCTCCATAAAAACTGAAAATATATTGGGCCTAACTTCACACCTGTTGTTTTTGAATCATTCACACGACCCCGTACATTATTTTTCCCATCTAGAAAACTCGTTCGAGCTCCACCACTCACGCGGCCGGATAGTTTTCAATTATTTTAAACGGGTTTCACGCACATGCCGCGGCCATCTAAGTTCATTCCCCCGCGCAATATTTTACCAACGAATTAGAGCGAGCGACTCGAATTCCTAGAATGTCGCGGTTTCGAGTATTTCTGATTAAATCTCCGTTCATTAATACGAATTGTCTACTTTGGTTGTTTCTGGGGTTCCGCTTGAAATATACGCAGATTGCTAACAAGTTACGAATATTAACTGCCTATATTTCGACTAATTGGATTTTGCGTGTAAACACGAAAAGACGTTTAACTTCACTTTAACCACTGCTGTACAGTGTGCGAGTCAAAGGAAATTTGAAAACAAACGAAACCAACGGAACGTTATTAGTAAAAATACTTCAAGAATGTTCAACGGATGTAATCCAATAGTTGAATGAGTCTGTTATTGACGAATTATTCATTGTGTGGTTTTCCATAGCGACCAAATACCACGAATGGAGTTCTGACAGGATATTCACTCATCCTTTGAACAATTCTTATATTTCCTGCAATTTATTTTCCTATACAAATCAAAGCCCTGGATATAAACTCTATACGAAAAAAAACATCATTACAAAGTGAACCCTACATCTCTAGGAAAGGAAAAATGGAAATTAACTTGCTTAAGAAAATTAAGTACCGAATGACGAGATCGAACCCAAAGCATTCAGTTTACTAGGAAGCGAGGCTAACCTCAGCACTACTACATTTACTTGAGAGTGCTTTGAATTTATTGCTTCTACTCCATCCTGCAAGAATGGGTTCGTTTTCAACAAAAGCTATGGAGATCGAGCGTTTTTTCAATATTTTCGCTCTAGAGCGAAAACGTCAACTTTGCGTTGAGATCTGAAAGCGTCAAAAGCTACTTTGGTAAGCGGTTGTAGATTTTTTTTTACAAATTTTTCAACAGCGCTAAGATTGTTCGCAAAATTGGCGAAATTTTTATTTTACACCCTGAACCACGCCATACGATCGATTTAAAACAACCAGAACAAAACTAGTCGTTAGTCAAAAACTAGTCGTTAGTCAAAAACTAGTCGTTAGTCAAAAACTAGTCGTTAGTCAAAATCGTACCCTTTAATATTTTCGAAGTTTTTCTGGCGAATTTATTCTTTTTTCAAAAAAATAGAATCTGAAACGAAGAATTATTCGAAAGCAATCTAGAAGTAGCAGCTTTTGTTAATTTGGAAGTATTACCAGCCGAAAAAGGTATAAGAAACAACTTAAACATTTTGTTAAGAGCCACCATTAGCCGTCACACCAAAATGTCAAATTTATTCCTCACCCTTCCAGCTTGGTTTGTAGTCATACTTATCAAGATTGGGAGTGAAGATAATGAACTCGATGAACAGTGGCAACACAGCACCTGTTCGTCCTCGATTACAACGCCAATCAGATATAAATTCGTTGATCGATGATCGTAGAATCCGTTTTTTTTTTCATAAACCATAGATTTCATGAAAGAGATATTTTTTTATGGGCTCACTCGGTGGTCCCATAAGAATTCCGGAATCTCTCAATTTTTTTTCTTAAAAATTATTATACCCAAAAATCACTGAAGTTCCGGAATTTACACAAAAACATTTGAGCAAGAAAAAAATCTTAAACAAAAACTGTAGGCGTAAAACCAATTTCCGTTTTACCAAGGACTCATAAAAAATATATTGAAAGCTGGCTTATTTTATTATCCAAGCAAAATTGTTGTAACGAATTGAAGACGGACCTGTCGCCTCATTTGCATATCTTGTCTCAACATCACATGTCAATGTCAGCCGGCGTTTTCTAGAACCTGCACAGCCATCTAGAATCGTGCAGTCGAACAAGCGGCAATCAATCTGGAATTTGCAGTACAATCGCGATAGATACCTACTTGTATATGAATATCACGCCGACATCACACAGGGTTACACAGTGAGAGACAGAGTTCAGCATAAACAGTCTATCAAGTTTGAAATACATAATTGTGATATGAATTAGTACTTATAGTTTGTGTGTAAAATAAATTGGTATAAAACCGTTGAGGCCATAATTATTGAATTAAAAAGCCCAATCCTCTGGTCTCGTATAATAAAGAAACGGCAAAATGTTGATAATGAAATTGAAGATAATTCTACATTTTCAGAAAAACAATATGTAGAGGATTTGAACCAAAAAAAGCAAAGGTTTTTCATTTTAAGCAAAGACGACATTGCAAAACATATGCAGACAATCCCATAATTCATCAACTATCCAAAGTAGCCACCATATTTGGACCAGCAGGTACCTGCCGCAGGGTAGAACTGATCAAGATAACCCTGAAAATTTTAAATAAAAGTAGCGTCGTCATCATAAAGATCGTTGACTCAAAATCATTCATCAAGGGCATTTGTAATCTCGGAAGAAGTTAACAACGGTACATTCTTCAAGTTATTACAACATAATAATGCATCTCTGCGACCTTCACTACTCATCATCGTCGCTTTTTTATTCTTTATGAGTAAACATGGCTAATGCACCCACACTCGGTGTACGAGTAAAATAGTTTGGAAAAATGCCGTCTAAGATTGTAACCCATCTACATCTTCCAGAACATCAGTGCTACACTGGCCATAGTTTTAGGCTACTTTTGTGGACTATACAGGGGAAGAAATCACTAGCATAAAAAAGCTAGGCGGCTGCAACATGACCAATGTCGCAAAGACTCAGAAATTCACGAAAGATGACGTAGGCAGCAGTAAAGCTAGAGCAGATATATTCAATAAAATTTTGATAATACAGAAGAGGAATGCCGGTATCATCAAGGTTTCAGCTTTACATGTTGTGAGGAGTAATTTTTTAGTATGATCTAACCAGAACCGAACTAACTTTACGTATACATTTGAGTGCGTGGAAATAGACAACATTTTAGTGAGGTTAGGCGGAAATTTTGAATTACGATCGATACGTGGATCCGACCAGTGAACTTCCTATGCATTTCTATGGATCTAAAACTTACGCGAATCTCACGTTTTGAAATGCTTCGGTAAATTTCTTATGATTCATTTCTATTCAAATAGAATCAGTGACCCTTTTTTGACAAGCTATTTTACAATAAAATTGGATATGTTCAAACTAATTAATGAATATAAAATTTATGGGCAAATTTAATGGACGTTTGTCTTTGCTTCATTGCGTTACTGATTGGTGGAGGCAGTTTGGCGGGAAAATCAATACATGAGAACTCAGGTCTTAGACATACATGATGCAGTGTATTCTGATGGTGGATAATATAATAAAATTCGAAATAATGCATAGTTTTGCGCCTGGCTGCAATCACAGACATCCAAGGAAGTAGTTGCAATTTTAATACAATGCCAACAAAAGAAAAAGATTTTGAAATGTGGATGAAATACTTGGCATGGTAGGTATCAAATACATTCAGGAGATGGATTAAGAATATTACTGTTGATTCAATTTTCAATTGAGAATGTTTCTCTTTAAAACAAGAATATTACTGTTTTGAACATGTATTTTGATAGAAAACATAATAAAAATAGTCGTGTGTGTAGTTGTCACTTCAAAGATGGTTTATGCAAATATTACTGATGGAAAAGAGATAATGTTGCCAGCAACAAATGACACCCTGTGCAATCAATTGATTCAAGCATTGAGATCTGGGGGTTTAAGGGTACTCTGAAACAGAATTTGATGTTAATTTTGTGATGAAAAAATCCCTAATATGTGTTTTCCCCACTTTTTCACCTTTCAATTGGTCATAGTTAGCCGTGGAAAACGGATACAGGAATGTTTCTTCAACATGAAGGTAGGTATTCCCGAGTACTAAAATTTGAAAAAAAAAATCAAATTATTTTATTCTCAATGAAATATGGTCATAGTTAGCCGTGGAAAACGGATATAGGAATGTTTCTTCAACATGAAGGTAGGTAGGTATTCCCGAGTACTAAAATTTGAAGAAAAAAAATCAAATTATGTTATTCTCAATGAAATATGGGGGTGTGGCTATTCAAAGTGGGACACAATGTAGATGTAGATTTTGATGTGGAATGGACATGAAAACACGCACTAATGCTGGAGGCACCCAATATTCGATGTCTCTTTCAGTTCAGTTGAGCCTCCATAAGAAAAAAATTGAATATGGATATCCCGCCAAAAGAATGATTCTAATCTAACTAATTTTGTATATTGATAACGTAGGTAGGCTTTACACCATTTTCCTAGTAAAAATACATTTTGAGGAGTAATTTTTTAGTATGATCTAACCAGTATGAACTGACGCAGTGGTCGGTGAAAAAAGAAGCCGAAAATTAATCAATTAATGCAGTGTACCAAACAGGAATATCTCAGGTAATTTTTTGAGGTGAACGAAACAAGACACCACCTTTCAGTATCCTTTTCAAACTTACCTAAAGATTAATAAAAATGAAACTCTTATATTAGTGACAGAAACTGCGGGCAATTACAATTAGCTGAAAGTACTAATAACGGATGTCAAATAATTATTCAAGTGCTTTCCATTTATTCCTAGCAATTGATATTTTTCATTATTATAGTAATTTCACCTAACGATTTGAAAATTTTGAAAATTACTGCTGGATAAAAAAAATATTCGAGTTTCTACATATTACCTAGTTTTTCAACAATTATTTCGTTGAAAATACAATAAGGCCAAGAAATGTAATCAACTCTCTTCAATATACTTATGTCATTATCTACATAGCTATGAATTTCTTTCAACGAATTATTAATTTGAACATCATTCCTAACTGTTCTGTTAGTACTAGAATAAATATTCGAAACTTCAAGAAGACGATGACCCAACAAAACAAACATTGACTACTTACCAAAGACGCGTTTTCCCAATAAAAAACAGTAACTTCCCAATTATACAGGTGAAACGGTAAAGGTTACCAGCAAGGACATTTGCTTCAATTTGATCGAACAGATTTTTATATAAGTGTGTTTCAAGTTTGATACAGGTACAATATATATAGGACCATCTGCTCTCTTTTCGCATTATTCATAAAGGGTGCGACATCTACAGGGTTTTTCACAACGTATCCGGAATTTTTCAACAAGACATACACTTCTAAATAGTGAGTAGATTTCTTGAAAAAAAAAATTAATAAAAGGTCAACGGGAGACGACATCGAAATTTTAAGTTTGTAGCAAACCACCCTACAAAAGATGTTCGAAGCTGCTATCACAGTACTTAAGTAAGAAAACAAATTTTGCATCATGTTTCGTTATGTTTTTTCACTTCTATGATTTTCAATTATTGGAATTAAAACAATTCTTATCTCGCTTCTTGTTGAACTTTAATCTACTTTTTATGTAGCAGTGCACATGTGAATGAAAAATTTCGGTAAGTTGTGAAACACCCTGTATAATTATATGGTTGATCTGGATGTAAAGTTCTTTGTTGTCATAGCGGTAAAGTATCTATTCTGATCGTTTTCGCTTTATTAATAGATTTTTTGGACTACAAATTGAGTTCAGTGATATTTTTTAGTGTTCATAGTCAGAATAAGTTAACTAGAAATGGGGGCATAAACCAAATATTCCTTTACTAGGCGTATTTGCTAAGTGGCTCATGCAACAATTGTTCCAAAGACAAATTTCCATTACATTATTTTCCGATAAAACAAAAAGTTATGCAAGAAGTAGCATTACCTTTGTAGTGGAAAATGTCTGACAAACTTATTTCAACATTCCACATTTTCGGCAATTTTATCATATTTGAATGACAATAAAATTAAACACTAGGTAGTACCTAGTCTCTTATGAAATGTGGCAACTGATCACCTCTAATATGTTTCGCGCCTAAATTATGAGCGCCATCTAACGGAAACGAATTTCGCGAATAAACTCAAGACATTTCAAACATTGATCTGTACGTTCAGAAACTGAAAAAATGGAAAATCAAGCAAATCTACGAAAGTGTAGAGGGGCATATGAATAAATTTGCCCTAATAAATTACTGCGTTCACAATAATAGGTATGGTTTTTAAATAATTATTAAACTTTGTAACTAGGTAGGTATGTACACTTGTTCAGATTACCAATCTTGATTATGCAATTTTCCATCTTCAGACTGTGGAAGGTAAAATCTCAAAAACGAATTCCCTCCATGAAACTAAAGGTTCAATCATTAAGTAATTAGATACTTCAAAAAAAATTTAACATTGCAATTTGGTAGGTACGTATTTTTCCCTGAAATTTCTTTTTTAATTGAACTTGAACGATGAAAACGTTTCAGTAAGCAAAAGTTATATACGCTTGTAGG
The DNA here is from genome assembly GCA_944452925.2 of Chrysolina oricalcia. Taxonomy (NCBI): domain Eukaryota; kingdom Metazoa; phylum Arthropoda; class Insecta; order Coleoptera; family Chrysomelidae; genus Chrysolina; species Chrysolina oricalcia. The sequence goes on along the minus strand of OX101817.2, from coordinate 19,823,631 downwards.
TAGTAGTAGTTACCTAGTGTGTTGGAAAATTGTTTAGTTTAGAGCCTCGTTTTATTCATACATTTTTCTGAAACTGATTTCAAACACAGTTTTGCCTCATTGTGTACAATTGTGAAGCGAAGGACAACAAATTTTAGAATGACTAATTTCTCACTAATATTTTATAAACCTTTCCAGGTTTAATAACTTCTCAAAATTATCAAGACAACATAACCTAAAAATACATGTGTGAATTATATTCTTGATAAATTTTGAATTAGTCACGATTTGTACGCATGCGCATTAACAGTAAACTTCTTATCGTGAGCATGACAATGAAGATTTTGAAACTACAAAGGTTAATTTTTGATTGCGACAGACAGATGATCACCAAGTAAATGCTTTTCTTGTGTACATTCATATCTACCCCCTGAATTACAATACTAGAATTAAATGCGAGTCCTTAAATATTGCAGATAAGAAAACCTAACCCCAAACAAAATTTGCACTTCCAAAGTTCAGAGATAAGGAATAAAACCCATAAAGCGTCATTTCAGTAGGTACTGTTACCTCAGTAGGTAGAACAAAAATAGAAAAACCAATTAGGCGCAGGGGTGACCCATAAAATTATGTGATTCACCCTCAGAAGTCACTAAATTTCTTCTAAAAACGAGCTGAAGTCTGAAACAGACACTTTTAGTACCTAGCTACAACACCGCCCTCACACATTCTATCCAAACATCAAATATCATGGCTACATACACGACACACGTGTCTATTTCTATGCTTGGAAGCAATTAGAACAAATAGTGCAAAACTGAAATACTCACGAGCTAATAAATTCAGCAAACCACAGAACTAACACCGGTAAATAAATCCAATATCGGAACCACAAACTTTTCAACGCACACTGCGACTCTGGACTTGAGCTTGAAATGGGATAATATTCAAAGCGAACGACACAAAATGCGGTTGATAGTTGTTCGTTGTTCGTAGTCGGCGTCTACAACAACGTGCAACCAATCGAGGTTCACACTGAGCGTGTATTATCGGTGCAGTGTTGCCAAGCAAAATAATAAAGCATAACACAGTCATCAATTCCCGGTTTTAATGCTGGTTGGTCTGCAGGGTCGGTTCAGGTTCAAGAGCTGTTTCTTGTCGCTGTACAGTGGCGCGCAGGGTGAAAACATTCAGTTTTTCAAAATGTAATTATGGCATTCCATTTTGAATGAAATACCTACTGTTTTCCTTACACATAATACCTACAGCAAATGCAATCAGTTATTGTGTAAAGGACAATAGAGATGGTGCGCAATAAGTGATATGGCTCATTATTTATTCAAAAAACAAAAACTGGGAGCATTGGCAGTGTAGGCCAAGGTCGATAATTTTTCAGACCAAAAAAAATTTAGAACAAGATGATACCCATTGGAAAAGTAAGAAAATATAACAAAAGGAAAAATAATTTACGGGCGATTGAGGTCGAAAAGTGGAAGGGGGTGAGATTTTAAGGGTGGACGGTTTATCACGATTTTCGGCAAAACTACGAGTCCTATCCATAGAAATATATATTATATACTTACTCTAGAATGCTAACCCCGCCAATTTTCACGTCGAAAAGCATTCCGCGTATGCGATTTGTTTACGATGTGCGCATGCTCGTCATCAGTGTAGTTTAGGTAGATCGTTGCCAAGTTTGAAAATAATTTGGTGTTTCAATTCAGAGTTTTTATCATGAGGCAATAAAACACATGTCATTAGAAATAGAGCGCATTTAGGACTTTTTAAAACCGAAAAGAACATTTTAGAGATAGATTACTCCGGGTTTTAGGAGCGAAAGAAACTTATTTAAGACAGTAATGTACCCTACGCTACTGGAATTATAATGACGGTGCAACAGTGCTTTTTCATCAACATGAACACTTGTTTGTCACTCTTGTCAGAGACAGAGACGGTTTTTAGAATTTCAGATTTTCTCTTGTCGTTTTGTGTGGTGTTTGTTGTCGTTGGTTATTCTTCCATCATTCGTGAATTTGCATTAATCTTGTTCCTTTAAAAACAATTTCTAATAAAGCAGTTTCTTTCTATAAAGAAACAATGAACTGTTTAGGTTGAGTGGAAGTAACAGAAAAATAACGGAAATAAATTATTTTTGGAAGATAATGAAATTTTTTATGTACCTATATGCTTTGCTCAATACAGCTTGAATATTATTTTAGCTTGACAAAAAAGGCATGATACTTGGTTATTGTCTTCAAGAAGAAACCCCAGCAGAACATTTGAATAGGAATATTGTAATATGTATAAGTCATTTTCCTGATGAAGATTTATGTGAAAACGGCAATAGAATAATTTGAAACCTAGTGCAGAACCAATACTGTGTCTGCGTAAGCATGCATGGCGAGTAATACAACTTTTTGCAAACAAATTTCGAGTATCAGCCACTCCGCTTATATTATGAGTTCTAGATTCCTACAAAAAGTACTAAACATACAGAATCGCCTCAGAAAATATGTCAGTATGGAATTGCTTTTCTTTGATGATAAGGAAAATCCTTCTGGCCTTACTTTTTCATGTGTAGAAATTGCACTAAGGTAACAACACAACCAGAAATACTCGTAGAAATAGCAAATGATTTAAATTAAATGCAGTTGCATATTTTGACATGAATCGTTCCAGAAAAAAACATCGAGCTTCCAAGTATCCAATTTTATAAACCAATTTGAGTTGAAATTATTCATGCTAATGGGCCGTGGTGGTCGGCTGGTAAAAGCGTACGCCTCGAAAGCGTGGGGTCGTGAGTTCGATCCACCGATTCACCGGTCTCGTGCATGGCATCACACGTTAAAAGGTAAGGGCTGCGTCTTCCCTAGCTCACACAAGTCTCTCGAAGACTTCCGAGGGTTGCGCGTAGTTGTGCAATCGGTTGACGGAAATAACAATTTTAACAATTTTTTTTATTAGGCTGAAATAAATTTTCATATTTTTTTGTACTTATTTATTTTCCAATCCAGTGCTGCCTTGAAATTTAACTACAGCTGAAAAGTGAATGCGAAACCAAAGATCAGTCGATTCAGAGCGATAAATAATAATAATAACAGTGCTCCACTTTCTGATGGCCTTTGCTGAATATTTGGTATCATAAATATGTGAAAAGATGTATTCAAATCGGCTAAATACAAATAACAGGTAAAAGTACCATGAGGTTTCCAACCTTATTCTCCGAGATTCAGAATTAACGTTTGCTAATCTTCACAAGTACCATAATATTTTACTAAATCCGAGCCTGTTACAAAAATCACTAATGACGCGCATGCGCATTGCGGAGTAGCCTGAACTTTTTACAACAGTTTTGACATGGGGATTATCATTCTAGAGTAATATAATATATATTTCTATGGTCCTATCGAAAAAAGTTAAATGGCAAAGTTGTAGGTAATAATGAAAAATTCACAACTTTTGTTTTTCTGATACTCTTGTCTTGAGTTTAGCTAGTACTCTTGTCTTGATTTTTTCTTGATTTTAACACAAGATCTAGAGTCACTCTTATTGGGTTCACTCTTTTCCATCTTTGATTTTAACTGTATGTACTGTTATTATTATTTTAATACAATGGAATCTGATAATATGAAATATCTAATTTGCCACTACGTTGGGTGTCATATTGTTATAATAATAAGAATTTGTGATTGTTGTAGTTATAATAAACTGTATTATTATTGTGGTGTAGAAAAATAGTTGTATTGAATTAAAATTTTGGTTTTTTAGTCTTTGTTTATTGAAAGTAGTTTGATTGATAGTAGCAATGGTAATAGTAGTAGTAGTTAGGAATTTGTTTCTTTTTATTGATATTTATAAGCTGTTTTGTAGAAAATAGATAAAGTATAGTATTCAAATAGTATTTCAGAACGCCCTTACAAATACTTACTCATTGTTCTTAGATATTACCTTTCTCTTACTTTTCAGGTGCTCCAGCAGCTCTCTCGGTACGCCACATGAGAAAACTCTCAATCTCAAGGTAGAATTCAGGAAAAAGGTGTTGTCAAGAACGATATATTATAATGCAATGTACTTTACCACAGAAATAAAGATATGAATTCACTCAAATATTGTTCGTTTTATTATAATTTTCAAAATTCATTCAATGTGATGACTTCATAACTTCTGAAGATTGCTAAACTCTTATTCTACCCAGCTCTACGCAAAATAACTTATCATCTAATGGAACTTTGTCAAAATTAATAAACTAAGGGGTTACGGTTACGTTAACGTATTAATAGACACTGATTTACCCCTTTCTTGATAATTATATTTACATGAAACTGACCTAACCTAAAATTGCTAGTAAATGGTCCAAAGTTCTTGTTGAAATGAAAATAAAGAATATAGATTGATAGATTGATAATAAAAGACTAATAAAGTTCTTAGGTAGATAGTTTATGCACTGTTTCGCGGAAAATTGTTTGCTGGGATTATTTAAAAGTTCGGAGAGTGAAAAGTTAAGTTCGTGCACAGGATTTCTGTTTGTTAGTGAAATTATGCAAGGATAAAATACCTTTTCAGCATCTGGTGGACTTCAGCTTGTTGCATTCGGCTTTCAAGGTGAAATTTTCTTTCCATTAGTCGGTCAAGGTAAGTTGTCTTTGATTTTGATGTTTTCTAAATGGTTCTGGTAGTTTTCCGTCTGGATGTTTGTATGTAATTTTGCAATTTTGATAGAATTTTGAATTTTCTTTTCTCTGCTCTCAAAATAAAATAAAAAAAAACTCCTTCCTTCTTCTCGCTTGTTGATAACTCCCCCCTTCCTTTTTTTTATCACTAGGCTCCTTCTTTCTCCAATTTTCACAAACGCACTCGATCACTTTTGATTAGCAGTCACTGTTTTTAATTAATTTCTTATAATTACTTAACCTATTTACACTTATATCTATATGGTACATTTTGTTTACTTTCAACAAGAATTTACTTCAGTTCTCACATTTATTTTCATGATATTTATTTCCTCTTTAGTTACGGATATGACTTTTCTTGACTTATTATTTCCTCGTCATCTCTTCCAAACTCTACCTGTGATTGGCTGTGTGACAGTTTCATATACAAGATGTTATAATTTTTATTTAATAATATTTTATTTTCAACTGGAAATAATCTTTTTCTAACTTTTTCCTCTACTTTTGGATCTGCTTTCCTTTGATGATAGCTAAGTTAATGATTCTATGTGGCTGAAATTATTTTCTTTGGAGAAAAGTTAGCTTTCTTGATTGAGTTCAGTGTTACGTTTACTTGGCTCGTAATCTTATGATTTGAAAATAACTCTTTATTTTGCAAGGTTTCTGAAGGATTTTTTTTTTTTATAAATTGAAAGTGTTATATTTTGAATTGATAGAGGTTATATCTTTTTGACAAAGTATCAGTCAGGGTTGTTCTGTGAAATAATACTGTTATTTTTGTTTTTATAAAGTTCATTATATTTAAATTTCTATCTACTACTTCTTATATCCTATTTTCATGACAGTACATTTATTGAATGTACAAGTTTTGACTCGGCCAATCAACAAAAAGAACTGAAACGACAATTTGACAGTCGTTTGTTCACCTTCTCAATCGCAATGTACCTTTCTTTCTTGTTATCTTTTTTCTGAAAAAAAAACTCTCAAGTTCAGATAATGGGCCTTATTCAGGCGCACCTTGAAACTTGTTGATTGAATTGAATATTTATTGAAAAGTATGGCGAATGTCTATTCCGGTGCTCCTTGAAAAGCCATATTGATTTTTGGTTATTGAAGAGTTCTTCATAATTGAATATTTTTCTATTTTTCCCATTCACATGACCCAAAACTTCCAACAACAGTTTTCCAAGTTTCATATATCATAAGCAGATGATTAAGGAACTGTTTATAAACGTGAATCTTGATATAGAGGTTATGCATTAATATCTCAGAGATTTTAATCAACTCAACCCAACTATTCAACTTTTTTTAGTGAGAAAATGGGTATGATCTAAATTTACCTATTTTATTTACAGCATTGCAAAATTTAAAAAAAAGGTGAATTTTTTTTACATATTTGCATTTTTTTGTACCTACATAGTTCCGGACTAGAGCACAACCAAGGAAGAAAAAAATGAAATACCTACTTATTCGGATTCCCTTGGTCTTCCTGAAATTGTTCACAAATCTGTAAGAGTATCGATTTCAAAAGGATACGGATACCTTCCTAGTGAATGAAATAGTACTCGATTAAGAATGAAATGAATTGAAAATCCACAAATCACAAATAATGTTGTATCCTATACTTTTATGCCCAAGGGACATATGAAAAATCCACTGGACAGGATGAGCAGTCCCATGAGGAAATCTTTCGTTACCAGATGCATTCACTGGTAACTCTGCCCTCCTCGACCTTAGCCAAAACGCAGTATCTGCAGAAAAGTCAAAATTGAGTTTTTTTAGATGTCTGACGTTTGTGAACTGTTCTTAATTTTATTTTGATGCAAGCTTCATATATGTAATTGGGGTCACACAATGATGCATTAATTAAAATAAAATTTTGAATAGTTTACAATGGTCAGACATCTAAACAAAAACTGATTACTCAATATTAACTTCTCTACAGATCCAGCGTTTTGGCTCAAGGACACTGAACACTATTTGTAGGTTTTGGCTAAGGAGGGCAGAACTAACAACCTAAATGAACACTTTGGACATAAATAAGTTAATTTCCCTCAAACTGATGGAGAAAAATATGAGGAAAAAGTAAAGTTTTTTTTTTATCAAGTTCGATGCGTATCAAGGTTGCTTATTGCTAACAAATTAGTTTAGTTTTTTTTATTCTTTTTATCTCTATTTTTATCAGTTCTTTTTATCTCTATTGTCAAATAATAAAAATGAATATATAATAATAATAAGAATTGTTTTTATTGACAGTTTCTTTCAAAATACAGACATACAATGAAATCCTGTCAAAAAGCAGGATTCAACATCTGCACATGATATTGCACATGGCAGATATTGCTCTTCCATCCAACTTGAAAATAAAAAGCTAATTATATGAACTTTTCTTCCAATTTTAACAAAATTATTGAAACATAAAAAAAGGATTCATAAAACAAATAGAAATACATTATACCTACAGGCTACAAAAACAATACAATTCTCATGACTGGAATAAATTAAATAAAAAAAAATGTAAATGTGAATACCCCAACAATTTTATATATACAGTTATATACACATATGCATACGTAGAGACATGTGTATTATACAATATACTGACGAAATACCTACTAAATTTTTTTATAAAATAAAAGAAAAATCGACATGATAAAAAAAAAGGGAAAAAACAAGATTCAGCAGAGGTTTCATAATATAAATGTGTGGTCGGATTCAAGCAGATAAGTAGTTTTTAATAATTTTTTTGAAATTTTCCAAAGAGAGCAGTTTCATTTCAGTCGGTAAACGGTTATACAAGCGGGAAATAGTAAATGAAAATGATCCACGAAAGAAAGAAGTTTTGTGTTTGGGTGCTGTCAATTTGAGGTTATGTACATCGGTTCTGAACGTTATTTTCCTATAGAGATAAGGTGGCATTTTCGTTGTTAGGATCTTATGAAAAATAGTTGCAAAATGAAGTATACGTCTGCCCTCCATGTTCAGCCATCCGAGATCTCTCAAATGATGTGAAACGTGCTCTCGTCTTCTTGTACCTGTTATGAGTCTTATACATGCATTCTCATTCTGTCAGTTTTCAATAGTCCAGGACCATATACAACATCTGCGTAGTTTGCATGAGATAGCACCAACGCATCACAAAGTACTAATTTGCTCCTTTTGTCCAGTATATGTCTATTGGACTATATCAATTTAAGGTTCATATAACCCCTCTTCAGAATGTGTTTGACATGTGATGAGAATCTTAGAGTACTATCAAGATATAACCCCAAATTCTTTGTAGTTTTGTTAACTGGTAGTTGCACGCCATCGACTGTTACATTCACAAGATCAGTACAACGGTTTCTCGCAGCTTGTCTTCCAAATAGCATAACGCATGATTTTTTCGGATTGACAGAGAGGCAGTATTTAGCCGAAATAGATAATAATGAAGCCAGATCGAGATTCGTTCGCTCTAAAGCACTGTCCAAATCAAATTCATCAAATTCTAGATACAATTGTGTGTCATCGGCGTAGCAATGTATGGAAGTGTGCCTTAAAGATTTAGGAAATTGCGAAGTATATATAACAAACAAAAGAGGTCCCAAAATTGATCCTTGAGGAATGCCATTTATAATATCAAGGGGGCGCGATTTAATATTATTGAGAATAACAACTTGTGAGCGATTATAAAGATAGTTTTTAAGCAAAGTCGCAGCATTTGATGAGAAACCTATGTAACCCAAAATTGCTAAAAGGAGTTTATGGTTGATTCGATCAAAAGCCTTAGAGTAGTCAAGCAATACTAAAATGCAAAGTTTATTGTTATCGACTGATATATGAACATCATCAACAACTTTCAGAAGAACTGTTGTACAGCTATGATTCGATCTGAATCCGGACTGACTAGACGGTAATATTTCATTTTCATTCAGATAGTATCGCATTTGTGAGTTGAGAATTTTTTCAAAAGCTTTCGATATGGCACACAAAATACTGATAGGTCGCAGATCACCTACAGTTTCGGCATTGCTTACTTTGGCTAATGGAAGTACATGTGACTTTTTCCAACTTGAAGGATAAACATTTCTCGTTATACAATAGTTGAATATGCTACTTGTATGTTGAAGAATCATAGGACAGTGCAATAATATAATAAATTCCCCAATCCAAACAAATTTGAACAACAAAAGCATTCATCTGTCAAAAATGTATCATTTGACCGAATTTCCAAAGTTGCCAGCCTGAAAACTTATTCCAATAACAGTTTTTCAACATTCAATAATCTGGCTTTCAGTAGTGACACGTGAATACAAAAGTTTCCTGAAATTGAAAAGTTACAATATTCATTATTGAAAAATATTCAATATTCATGTGACACCTGAATAAGGCTGAATATCGAGAAAAGTTAACGGAAAAGCTGTTGGAACTGGTGTTATTCTTAAATATTCAAATGGCCACAGAGTGTTCTTGAGTAATTTTGTTGGAATATTAATTAAAATGAGGAACGGTTGCCATTAAAGAAAATAAAATTTACAAAGAGCTCTTGACTACTTAACCCTTAAATGCCTCTGAGGTATCCGCAGAACGTCATGTTATTAGGTAAAAAGATGAGTGGGGTGTTGCCAGGATCCCGAATTCATCATTAAGCAGAAAAATACCAAACAGGGTGTCAGTAATATACATTTATTTTTTTGATTTTGTTTGAAATGGACTCTTTACAAAGGCATCACAGCGCAATATTCAGAAGATGCCATATTTTTGTATAAATAAGTCAATTGTACGAAAAAGTTATTTTTCGTTTAGATTTATTACAATTGTTAATTATCTTTCATTACTGACCTTTTGAATAAAATTTGGGATGATATGAGAATTGTCCGTTGTTGTAAGCCATTTGTTCGAGGATGTTCATCTCTTTATTATAGTATGTGGATGAAAGAGGAATGTTAAGATTGTAAAAAAGTCTGTGAATGTAACAATAAAACGCTGCCAATTTATGCTGATGTGGGTGATTGGAGAAAAATGGTATGACATGATCAGGTTGAGTAGGTTTTCTATGAATGCTGTAGATTAACAGATTTATTGATGGTCAAGCCTGGGAAATTTTATTTATTATCACATTTTATTGGATCTCATATTTTTAGTAAAAAACTGGGCCTGGGTGCTTTTCTTGTTTACTAAAATTCAAACAAATGTTTTTGTATTGAAAATCATAAATTGTGTTTATTTATCTTCAAAACGACAACTAAATTCCTCACAATTACTTTCAATGGGGTCCTTTGAAGACCCCACACCGACATTTAAGTTGATTGCATTGGCACTCAAGGGTTAACCATACACAAAGCATATCTTGGCATGAGCGGGAAAACCAATTCGTCCCAAAACAATAACGCAGCATGAACACCAGTCATTTTAGTGACTAACAGCAGACGTATGTATTAATACACAAACTGTTCCATGTTTTAATCTAACGATGCTAATATTAGTTGTGGTCTGATGATAAGACAAACACCCAAGGAGAAACTTTGAATTTACATTTGGGTTTTGCAAAGTGAAACGTGGTGTTTTAGTATTCGGAAAGTTAGTTGGCTGTATTCAATGTAATTCGAGCCAATTCGAATCACTTCGATGCGAAGCAAGGTATACGGTTACTAACAAACCGAATGATAAGTATGCGTAAACAACGATTAGGTTTATCATGGCCACATCGTTATCAACAAACAAGTGCGCTAGTTTTGAAATAAACATTTTAGTTGGAATATACGTACCATTTCAGGAAAATTACCATACCGACCTACTTTCAGAAAAACAAGTTGATTTAGAGATTAATTCGTTTTGAAAATGGGCGTACTTGAATTGCGGATCAAAAAACGAACGAACTAACCTTACGTAGACATTTGAGAGCGAGGAAATTGAACAAAAAATTTGTAAATAGTAATTTTTTAGTCTGTGCTAACCAAAACGAAACTAACCTTGCGTAAATAATAGAGAACGAAAAGAAATTAAGCACATAAATATTGTGAACACAAATTTTTTAGTCTGTTCTAACCAGAACGAGGTAACCTTACAGCCACACTATCTCGATCTGCAAGCTCCAGCGAGGCCATACCCATGAGGGACTGTCCGCAGGGAGGAGTCTTGTTCCCTTTGCTTTGGTGCCTCGTGGTGGATGGACTCATAGTAAAAATAAAAGATTTGGGTTACTACACTCAGGCCTACGCTGACGACATTATCATTCTGGTCGATGACCAGAGTTCCGGCATCGTGAGGGGCACGATACAAAGGGCTCTCAACGGGGTGGATGAATAGTGCCGTTCGGTGGGACTCCCTGAAAAGGCGAAACTGGTTCACTTTACCAGAAAACGCACACCAGGGGACCTCCCAGATGTTCAACTCACTGCGGAAGGTCCCTGCAATACAAAAGCTCAGTGAAGTACCTTGGAGGCATCCTTGACTCCAAGCTAAACTGGAACGAGCATTTTGATCATACAGTTCAGAAAGCCACAGCTGCTTTCTGGGCATGCAGAAGGGCATTTAGCAGTACGTGGGGGCTCAGCCCCAAGATTATACATTGGATCTACACAACTCTCATACGCCCAATCGTGTGGTGGCAAGGTCGAAACCCAAATTAGACAGGGTACAAAAACTTGCCTGTCTTGCGATAACTAATGCAATGAGGACGGCAGCTGCCATCTTAAAAAGCACCTCAACATTTTAGGTATATCACGGATGATACCGAATGCAGGTGGTGCTTGGAGGATGAGGAGTCAGCCACCCACCTCCTCACGGAATGCCCGGCAGTGGCAGCAATACGGGAAGCACACCTCGGGAGTATCGTACTGAACCCGGAGAGTGTTAGGAAGGTATCGGTTAGAAAGCTGACCGCTTTTGCTCACGAGATAGGCTACCTTCGAAACTGAACCATTTCCCAATAGTGGTGGGTTCATAACGCGCCCGGTACCTTATCTATCTATCTCCATCTGCAAAAGCAGATGGAGTGGCCTCCCCACATATGTGGAGCCTAATAGCCTCTGCGGTTCGACCTAGATCGGTATTTAGTGTCAAGGCTACGCAGATGACACAGTCATAATCGCGGAAGGCAAACTCGAGAGTCTGTGATATAGTCCACTGAAGAATGGTGTCAATCGATGGGACTTAGCGTCAACCCCTTTTGTAAGGAAAAGAAACGTTATCCTCAAAACCATCGGCATAGATGGGAAAGTTATTTAATGGAAACCAAAGATCAAATATCTTGGACTAATACTCATCTAGAATAAGAACGAAAAGGAAAGCCACGAAAGCCCTAATGGTGTGCAGAAACTTTGCGGGAAAGAACTGGGGATGTAACCCAAAGACCCTGCAGTGGCCTCGGGCAGCAGAACTAAGCTAGCTAGTACAAGGGCAAATCTATTGAAAATACAAATATTAGCCTGTGTATGCATAACAGGTGCCATGAGAACGAATCCAACGGCCGCTATGGAAGTAATCCTAAACTTTATACCCCTCCATATAGTAGTGGACAGTATAGCGATAAGGACAACATACTGAATGACCAGAGAAGGAACACAACTTTCGACTCCTGCCTGGAAATCACCAAACCTGGGAAATGCTCCAAGATCAAGGAGACTAAACGTTATTTAACAGGAGAGTATAATCCCCATAAGACAATGGGGGCACTAATAGAGATGAAAGAACATTTGTAACGAAATGTGACGTAGTTGGACATGTCACGGCCGCCGTTCTCTATAAACAGTGACGGACTAGCTCTTGGTATATGAGAGTTACTGCTGACAGTTTTGTTGCTTGGTTCGTGTTCGACTCTACTCATGACCAAGTACGTCACCATGACGCGTTGATGCTACAAGATTCTGATTGGCTAGAGCTTATTAAACCCTGCTGTTAGTTTAGTCTTTTTGCTCCAAGATGAGATGAAAAGTTCAGCTTTATGAAAGAATTCAACACAAAACTAAGTAGCAAAAGTGAGGGCCACGTAGCCGAGTGGTTAAAGCGTCAATGTTTAAATCACTTTGGCTGCCGGTCGCTGCCAGTTCAAACCACAGCGACTGCAGGATTTTTCTGATGACCCGAATGGAATGGTAAGATACAATGGGCATCTGGCTACGTGTCATCGGGTCAGCCTGGGTGGCTGGACGAGCCTACCGCGTGCGGGGTGGAGTGTTTATAGTGGGATTCAATTCGGACTCAGGAGACTCCCACACTACCTTATGGGATGTGTGAAACAGGCCGCATAAGGTTTCAACCACCTCGTTCAGATCGAAAAAAAAGTAGCAAAAGTGAATGGGGTAAAGACATCATCCCAAGACTCAAGAGAAGTGCTATTAATGGTACACAGATGGATCCAGAACAATAGAAGGGCTTGGAACCAAATATTACGAAAGTCTAGGCAAATTCCCTAGCATTTTCCAATCAAAAATCTACGTCATCGGAAAATCGCAGACAGGATATTACCTTTTTGTCAGATTGCCAATCAGCCATTAATGCTCTGAATTTCCATGCAATCAAGATGGTGTGGGAGTGCCAAGAGAAACTAAACGAACCAGGTGAGAGAGAACAACACTGTTACCCTTCTATAGGTTCCGGGACACACTGGAGTGGAGGTTAATGGAACAGCAGCCGTACTGGCAAAAAAATTATTTCTGGGACCCGAGCACTTCTGTGAAGTTCACAACAAAATATCCCAATACTGGATAGAATCAAAAAGAATGAGGCGGGTCAAGATAATACGGAAAACTACAATCAGAAGAGAACAAATAACTGCACCAACAATAGTAAAAAAACGTCAGAATACTAACGGGAATCTTGTCGAGTCAAGAAAGTCAGATTAGTCGAGGAAGAGGAATGCAGATTTTGCGAGGAAGTTGAAGAAATGTCGCGAGTAGGGCTGCAAGGGTAGCACCCTGAGTCGTACAAGGGGGTTTTTCCCTTATACGAAATGCGACTTGGGGTGTAGCTATAGATGGTAGCTATAGAAACTCGAGGGTAAACAAAGAATATAAACATCTATTAAATAACAACGGGGATACGGGGGGAAAGTTAAATACACACTTAAACAACTCTTACCTAAAACCATAACTAAACCAATACTGAGTCCTTTGTCCTTTTATGGACTACTTCAGCTATGGCTAATAGGGCCTAACCTATAAGGCTAACTGAGTGCTAGGACTGTCTCCTCTATAGGAGTCTATTATTCACTATCTCCTGATTCCCATCACCTTATATTTATATATATATAGAAATGTTTTATTTTCATGTGTTCTGCACAGTCACGGTCATACAATTCACTAGTCATCAACCTCGCAATCGATAATGACCTGCGGTCGTGACCGAATCAATAAATAACAAGATAATAGATCAGTGCACTAAAACAATTCAAAGGGCATTGCTGGAGTTCACGACAATATCAAATAGGAGAGGGAGATCTACCTAACCTGAAGCAATCCGATATCCTGAACCTTTCAAAAGCCATAGGACAGGAGGAACTGCTCTAGTCGATGAGACATACTAAACGGCTGGGCAGCGAGCGCAAGGGGACATCTCATTTGTCGCAGTGTATTGACACCCCTACTGAACAGAATACAGAAATACAATTGAATGCATAGACATTATAGTCCGTAAAATGGAGGCATGGGGTATTAAACCGCTCAGATTCATCGATTCCGTAGATTCCAAAGTAATTTCTTGGTTCAGGTGGATAAGTATGAAACCCATAGTCTTTAACAGACCAGCCATTTTTATATGTAGGTACTGACAGAAGGGTTTAAGAATTGGTTACAAGTAAGAATTGTAGTAGTAGGTACTCTGTATCGCTGGTATATAGTGCTTTTTTCCATATAGTACACACTTTTTGGCGGTGACTGTATTTATAAATTGAGTTTTTTTAATTCCTTGACCCCAAAAACATATAATTTGACACCAAGATCAAGTTTTTAGGTTGAGTGGTTTCCAAAGTAGGAATAATAAAATATTTGCATCCGCCATTATTTTCCAAACTGGCATCCAGAAAAGAGAGTCCCACTCATCACAGGTCAATCCTCATCGAATTCAAAGAAAAATATGTGTCTAGGAACGGTAATACTTCTCAGACATGAAGGAGCTTTAGTGAACACCACCTCGCTTTATTTTTCAGCGCATTGAAACGAGAGGCATGGTTCGAATTATATAATGAAACTGACATTAACAAAGCGTTCGACAGCTTCTATAAAACATATCGGTTTCATTTTGAAGAATATTTTTCAGCCATAGAATTCTATAATCAGACAAGAAATAACAAAAATTGGGTTACAAACGAAATTAAAATATCAAGCAGCAAACTAAAGAATCTTTTTATCTCGAAATCTAGCTCTCCGCTTTTAACAGAGCAGTACAAAGCTCATATGAATTATCTAACCGAAAAAGACAACAAAAAAACATAAATATTCTACAGAATGGCTTCTGCGTCAATGCGACAACTGATCTAACGAAAAAAATACCAGCTACTCACTATCAAGTTTATGAGGCAAAAAAGAACTCAAAAAAAATCAATATTCCTAAAACCTTTTTCCGAATATGAGCTTCTTTCTCTCTCGTTTGAAGCACAAATAAAAAAATAAAAAATCATGAGGTTTTGATGAAATTCCAGTATTTTTACTGAAGAAATCAATTGAATACATTATTGATCCCGTTACCTTTGTATTTACTCTTTCCTATCTCTCTAAAGATGGGGAAGTTCGTACCACTGCATAAAAAATCGGACATACACAGACATCGGACATAGAGAATTATAGACCTGTTACAGTACCCTCTACAGTCAACATGGTTTCCGCTACGAATACTGCTGTTCTAGCATACATTGGAAATTTAGTCGAAATGATCGATGCGGGCGAGTGTCCTGACGGAATTTTTTGCGATTTCAGCAGGGCATTCGACTGTGTCGATCATAGTAAACTGTTGTCAAAGATTTATCAATATGGAATCCGTGGAAATGCCCATGAGTGGGTGGCTTCCTTTCTAAAAAACAGGCAACAATATGTTAGCCCAACCTCCGTGAGAACGGATACATAAAAAAAAATCAAATCTGAACCCACATACTGTGCCACAGGGGTACCACAAGGATCCGCACTGGGTCCAGTCTTGTTCCTGTTGTTCATTAACGAAATTGATAAGGTAACTGATGAAGCATTTTTTAACATTTACGCAGATGACACCTCTCTATTAATTTCCGATAAAAAATCGACACCCTTACTTCAAAATGTAACAGTGTGTTGAATAATATCTCCCAGTGGTGTGGGTCAAATGAACTCTATTTTAATTTAAAAAAACTCAGTTGGCCTGTTTCCACAATCGACAAAAAACATGTCTTCAAATGGAGATTCAATTAAACGGCTCAGCTATACAGAATACTAAAACAACAAAATTTCTCTGTATTACGATAGATGAAAACCTCGATTGGAGGGGTCCTTGTGAAGCAATCATAAGCAAACTAAATTCTCTAAGTTATATGCTCAGGACCTTGAAGCTAATTATGCTGCAAAATCAGATACTTTATCATAGCTTGGCAGCATTAACGTTGAGGTACGGTATATGCTTGTGGAGCAACTCTACGTTGTCCAACGATGTATTTATCGCACAGAAAAAAATTATAAAAATAATTGCTGGAATGAAACATGCAGATAAATATTCAGAGAGCTACGTGTTTTGACCGTACCGTCTCTTCTGACAATGGAAATTTGCCTCTATAGGTATATTCAATAACAAATTTCTTTTCACAGAAATAAGAAACATTCATTCAAAACAAACTAGACAAATAAATAATTTGTATGTGCCTTATTGTAAGTACAAAATGACCACAAACGCTCCTTCACACCTTGGCCTGCAAATTTTTAACAGGCTACCGTGCAGAATAAAACACAAAAAATGTAACTCTCATGAGTTCAAAAAAAATCTGCAAGAATTTTTACTAGAGAAAAGGTTTTATTCACTGTCCGAATTTTATACCGAATGTTCAGGTACTTTGTGTACCTGTGTTTAATCTATTATTTTATCTATTATTTTATTATCTATTAAGCTCTAGGTTAAGTTAGGTTAAGTTTCATCATTTGACCATTATTATACAAATTAACATTTGTCTCTAAAGAAAATAAATGCTACTTACTTACACAGTGAACACTGGTCAAAATATCATCTGTAATAAAAAATTTAGCATAGTGGTTGCTAGTCAGCTTTCAGGGTGAGCCAAGTTTGTAATTTAACATATTTTACTAAATGTGCCTCTTCACTAATATTTACGCAATATTAAATAATCCCGAAACGAAGATTAACGAATTCATTACCTGGACGAAACGTGGATAAACGAAGAATATACGATCTCAGTATTGGCAACACAGCAGTATTAAAAGCAGAAGGCAAGCCTTCGTCGAAGGATTATCAAATTACCGGATTATTAAATATCAGGTAGTCGTTCTAACCTAACTAGCAAGGGACTAAGCCTTCCAAGAAATTAAGACAAACTACAAACACGTATTTAATGAACCTCGAACAGTTGTATCTCCTCAGAATAATAAAAATGATAACGTTTATTATTCATTAGAAACATTGTTCATATTCAACTGGAAAAATAGTAAATGAACCCATACATACTGAAACAGCAGTGAAATATCAGATGTAGTTCAATGTCAGTCGTGGTATTGCCAGGAAAGAAGTTT
The DNA here is from genome assembly GCA_944452925.2 of Chrysolina oricalcia. Taxonomy (NCBI): domain Eukaryota; kingdom Metazoa; phylum Arthropoda; class Insecta; order Coleoptera; family Chrysomelidae; genus Chrysolina; species Chrysolina oricalcia. The sequence continues at coordinate 19,806,302 of OX101817.2, read as the reverse complement.
TTTTGTCAGATGTTTTGCCTCATATTTTCCACTTGGTGAAAATATTTGGAAAGAAAAGGAACTTGCCGTAGGCAAAAACTTAAAATCGTTTAATAAATATCTCTTCAGTATACGTTTAAAAGGTCCTAAGCTTCTATCGAGTTTGAGGACTAAGGGTAAATTATTATATTGAATGCCATTATGATAATAAATAGATCTTTTGCCGAAATCTGTTTCAACCTGGATGAGGAATAAGTTATTTGCTTGCTTAATTTGATTTACCTACTGTTAATTTTAAATTGGAATGATTCAGTTTATTTTCGACAAAAAAAAATATAATAAAGTTATTTTGTATTTATTTATATAAGAAACTTAAATCAAAATATGATAAGGATTGACATTCTACTTGTTTCAGTGATATTGTCATTGCCTCTCGCCCTGGTAGTATTTTACCTACCCCATTCGAAAAAACAGTCCGATCGAGCAAATAGGATCGAATAATTTCGGATGGAATAGGAATTATTTCCATTTATTACCAATTTGTTGCGTGTGAGAAAGTCGTTATGCTAATGAGCTTAGCAAATAAATTCATAATTTATTCTTGGTTCGGAATTTATTCCAAATGTTTGAAGAAAATCGAAAAGCTTATCGTCCAATGAACTGAAATACACGAACACTTTTAGCAATCTTGAAATTTGCACGTCACTCGTCCTTGAAATTTTCAAGTTGAACAAATTCCGTTTTCTAAATGCCCAGCAATATATTTATTCAAGAGTAGGTATAATGTATCCAAATAATTGGTTAGAAGTTTTTAAATGAGTTATTAAATAATAAATGTTGCATGTGTGTTATTCATCGGTGTGTCCATCAAACATTTCTAGTAAGTATACTGTTACTTGATTTTTTCAAAGGTCTTGATTTTTTTATAATTTTGATTCAAATCTCAATTTCAAAAGAGTATTGATTATATTTCGCAGATTTTTACATGTGACTTATGAACCATCCTCATATTTCTATTAAAATGAAGTAAAAAACTACGATTTTGAGTTCGATATAGAGGAAATTTCAGAAATATTAATGATAAACCACAAAACGAAAAACCTGAATTGAAACTACTGAGCTTACCTCGAGCTCGACAAATAAAATAGGAACACCCGTAGAACTAACAATTATACATATTTCCACAGCACAAGACTAAAATACGATCCTCCAAGTACTCGACTAGACTTAATTATGACAACTGCACTGTACGATAATACTGTTACAGAAAAAGCAAAAAGCAGATAACGACTTTCAGGAAATTGTTCCAGTAGAGTATCGTTTAATCTCCGTAATATAGCGACAGTGGCTTCCCAAGAACGTAAACTAACATAATATGTGCAAATGTAATGAATGGGTTGAGAATTTTCATTTGAATTCAGTGTTGTCACTGACCAACAGATCTGGAACTGAAAACGAAAATATGACTTGCACTTGAAGCCGATTAGTTATTGCTCATCTTGCTCTAATCTCCATAAGTTGTCTATACCCTCCTCCAACTAGCAGCACAAAACCCTAACAGTATATAACATATAAGATAATCAGATAAATGCGAGTTCTGTATTATGGAGAAAATACTGGATGGACAAATAAAGTGTGGTGTACTAACAACAACCTCTGGTCTCCGAAATAAGCAACACCCTGGAAAACCAGGAGGTAGAAGTTACAACGTTTCTGGACATAAAAGAACATTTAACAACATTACCTCACTACTTATACAAGGGCACTGTCTCTAGAGGAATTGAACCAATACTAGGTCCTGCGAGCATCTTTAGCATCCAAGAAAGAAGTATAGACTGTGTCACAGTGGTTGAAATGTTGCAACATTAGTAAATCACATACCATTATTTCAACATTCACAAAACATTCACGATGATTGAAAATAAGTTTGGGTGCATTTTAGTGCTGACATGAATCTTGAAACGCAAATTAGAGTCTAGTGTTAAGTCCAGATGGCAGTTGCAATGTTGCAAGTATGTATGGAAGTTAGAGTTGTATAATGTGCATAGTAAAGGTCCTGGGTATATTACCCTGAGGAACCCCTTGTCTCAATTCAGCTCAATCAGAAAATGCATTGTTTAGTTTGACTTGTTGAGTGCGATGGCAGAGTAGATATAGATATTAGGTTCATTGCGAAACCTACAAAGTACAGGATTGCTAATAAAACTGGATGGTTCAGCGTATGAAAAGCCTTGGAAAAATCGATGAGTATATATTTTTTAACTATGTTCTCTACGTCAACCGGCTGCTGCACCCTTACGACCAACCATCGGAAGTAATCGAGAGACTTGTGCAAGCTAGGGAAGACGAGAACTTTAACTTTTAATCGACGATTACAAGCAAGGTCGAGAATTAAACCATTCAAGTACGTTTAATTAGGTTAGGTTATTCTGTTACCCATCCAAGAGGTGGCCGCGGTCAGCGTTGCTTGACTGTTGTTCGGGATTTTTTCTAATGTATGTTAGCATAAATATTAGATTTTTACATGGTGGTCATGACTATTATTCCAGCTTCTTTGATTAGAGGAGGAAAGAAGCTGGTAGTGAAATTTTTCTCAGATCTGGTGAAAGACTAAAACGAACGGGGCACGTCAGTACATTCAACGTGTTTCGATTGTATTTTGGTGATGTGAGCTTCCTTCGAGGATTAATTCGATCGTTTCCAATGTTTCTAGCCTCAATATAATCTACTCTGGTCTCAGGGCCATAATTTTTGAACGTCGCCTGGAGCTAATTTCCCTCAAACAAATGCCTATATTCAATATTTTTAGTTATTGTCACAAAAAATCAGTCTCTATAAATAGCACACATTCAATTGATTTTTCAACTCCGTTGCGACAGTACAGTTAATGATGATGGTATGCCATACCATCATACCACGTTTGGTGTATCATTGTCATATAAATTGCAAACATTTTTCGTGGCGAGTCCTCTGTCTATTCGGGCACTTAAGAGCTGATCTTCAGACAGATCACCCTAGTGTAACGAACTGAGGACGGACCTGTCGCCTCATTTGCATAGTAAACTTCACCGGCGTTCACCCGTCAACATCAGTTATGTCACTCAACGATTATACACTACACTTGCAGATTCGCTAAGAAAATTTCAAACCAAATTTAATGGAGAAGAAAACTGTAGTTCACAAACAATGAGCTTATGACTTGAGGCATAAGATGTCCGGAGGACTGCTCATTGCTAATATCCTATACAATAGGAAAAGTTGGGTCTAAAATCAATCAGAAAACAACTACTTTCCTGACTAATGCCACGACGAACATTGAATTACATCTGATGAAATTTCCGTGCAGAGTTCCTACAAGGTTATCTCTGCAATTGCTTGTTGCATGGAAATGTTCATCGAAACATTCGGACCACCTATATATCGATTTCGGGGTGTTGCCCCTCATCAGTATAGGGTAGGTCTAGCAGTCAATAACTAATGACTGCAACGAATGAATCGATAACCAAATCCATTTCATTTCATCAGATGTAATTCAATGTTCGTCGTGGCATTAGCCAGGAAAGTAGTTGTTTTCTTATGGATTTTCGACCCAACTTTTCCTATTGTATAGGATATTAGCAATGAGCAGTCCTCCGGACATATTATGCCTCAAATTAAATTAATGCTAATTTCATCTGACTTGGGGATTATTCTAAGACAAAACATCAGTGGGCCATGAATGGCTTTTGTTGACACAATGCAATGACAGATACGCATTCGTATTGTGGCGGTGTGTTGTAAATATTTTTCTATCAGAAAAAGGCGGAAAGCGCTTTGCTGAATAACGCATAACAGCACTTTACAAGTCTACTAGACGGTACAAATTACAAACCACTGACCCGCTTCAAACAAATCCATCGGAAAATAAAGAGCTTTATTTATCTGTAGCGTCTGGAAGACCTGTCAGCCGTCTATCACGTGAAGCGTAAAGCGGCGTCAGCCGCTGCATGCTGTTAGACGCACTCATTGAGTATTGACAGCTTAACCACCAACCAGTTAGGCTTAATTTTCTAGTTCGTAATGTTTGTAAAACTTGTAAAGTTGTTTTCAAGGTTTCAGAAGAAAAATACTGCGGAGAAAACTTTATAATTAGATAATAAATAATGGAGAAAGAACAAATATATACATTATGCATATTGCGAAGATGAAAGAAGTCACCCATAATTGAAATACTGAACAAAAATGATAAATCAATCAGCGTCTGGAAGTTTCAACCAAGTTTCCACGAAAAGATAACTTGAATAAAATTGTTTCAAATATTAAACTCATGTAGTCAAGTATAGGTAGCCATTTGATTGAAATAATTTTTTTATTGATGGACCTATTCATTGATGAAATGCAAGGAGTCCTTAAAATATTGTCAAAAATATATGGAACATCCTGTACATTAAAATATTTTATATTTCAATACGTGGGTAACCTTTTTACAATTCAGAACGTGAGCGAATATATTTTATTGTGAAACACAACTTGTCCTCAACATAACACAAACAAGAGTTTTCAAAAAGGCCACTGATAGTTCGATCTGGTAGTCGAGTCGAGTTTAGAGTTCTGCCGTGCCCACAGCTAGTGAGGGCAATGGGGGGAGTTTGGAAGATTCGATATTAAATAAATGGAAAATGTTCATAAACTGTTTAAGCCGATATGTATTGTAAGTAAAGATCTTTTTAAAATAATTTATCCAATCAATAACTAGGAGAGATTCTTCAATTCTTTAATTCATTAATTCTTTATTGATTATTTCCTTCATTAATTTCAATCGTCTAATCGCATATTTGTACTATTTGTCCACTTATTAATTTCGCCCAGGGTACCCAGGAGGATAAAAATTTCCGGAAATTTTTTGGGTTGTCATGGCAACTGAACGAAAACCAATTTTTTGATTTGCTAAAAAGAGGTGTGAAATTTTCAGGAGTAATACCACGAGTGCTCTCAATACTATCGATAGTAATTCTGTCAGAAATCAACGAAATCAAATTGCTTGGTAACACCACGAGTCCTTTAGGCAAAGCAATTTGATCGAGTTTAAGATTTCTGACAGAATTATTGATAGTATTATGAGCACGAGTGATATTTATTAAGATAATTTCACGAACCAACAAAGTAAAAAAAGTTCCATTGTCGTGAATTCTTCAATAGTTATAGATAATGAGCGGTATAATTAGAAACCGTATTTAGTTATACTGCAAGTAATAGCTTTTACTTCCTAGTATTTTGTAGAGTATAATGTACATGAAGTAAATTCTTCGACAGGAAGTGTTGACTTAGGTTAGGAGTATAAACTAGTAGTAAACACTAGGACGTGTTTAACCTCAAATTTGTTCGATTGTTGAGAGTTCTTAAAAATACCTCAATTTCCGTTACCTTTGATGAAGGTACTTTTCTCATCTCAATATGATTTTCTAAGAACTCTCTAGCTATCCATTCATTATTGTTTTATGCTAAGAGTACAGTGCTTAATACTGAAATAATTGACTTGCCGAAATAATTTTCTATATTGTTTCTCCCAATACGTTCTACGTTCACACATTTCCCTCCTTTTCCTACCATAATTCATGAAAAAAGCCATAAACCGGTTCAATCGAAGATGTGAAGTTACTCTACACCAAGCTTCCAAATGGAGGAAATTATTAACTTCTATATATCGAAGTAAATAAAGTTAAGTATGAAGTAACTAGCACTCACTGAAGTGTTAGTTTAAGAATTATGTGGAGTAAATGCTAAAGTAAACACTACAACATCCAGCATTAACTTGAAGTACAAGCAAATACTCATATACTTTAATCATCACCCAATGCCTGATAGACATGAAGTCTGTCAGACTGACATTCATATTAGTCAAGATAAGATATTGAGTTCTCCGTTGTTGTTTGAATACGTGGTTGCCATGACAAACTGGTATTACCGGGGGTAATACCACAAGTGCATTGAAAATTACCGATAATTCTGAAAAAAAACGTGTTTTTTTTTAAAACTGCAAGAGTTTATTTTTTTCGTTGTTTCAAAGCATAAATTGCCCGACTCCGAAGGAGGAGGGCAATTTTTTGAAACAACGAAAAAAATAACCGAGTGCGGTTTTTTATAAAAAAAACACGTTTTTTTCAGAATTATCTGGTTAATTTTCAATGCACGAGTGGTAATCGGTAGGAAATTTCACACCTCACTCTTAGATGACACATTTGAAGTCTCACTTCTGACATTAAAATCGCGTGACTTCACTTGAATTGACATCTAATGCGATAATTGCACTGCCGTAACGCGAAACGCGTCACTACAGTGCAATTATCGCTGTGAGCCAGCGGTAATTGCATTCCTCTTATTGACGTTTTTACACGTGAGGGAAATTTCCGAGGGTAATACCACAAGTGCATTGAAAATTACCGATAATTCTGAAAAAAACGTGTTTTTTTTTTAAAACTGCACGAGTTTATTTATTCGTTGTTTCAAAGCATAAATTGTCCGACTCCGAAGGTGGAGGGCAATTTTTTGAAACAACGAAAAAAATAACCGAGTGCGGTTTTTTATAAAAAAACACGTTTTTTTCAGAATTATCTGGTTAATTTTCAATGCACGAGTGGTATTCGGTAGGAAATTTCACACCTCACTCTTCACTTGTAGGTAGATGACACATTTGAAGTCTCACTTCTGACATTAAAATCGCGCGACTTCACTTGAATTGACATCTAATGCGATAATTGCACTGCCGTGACGCGAAACGCGTCACTACAGTGCAATTATCGCTGTGAGCCAGCGGTAATTGCATTCCTCTTATGGACGTTTTTACACGTGAGGGAAATTTCCGGGGGTAATACCACAAGTGCATTGAAAATTACCGATAATTCTGAAAAAAACGTGTTTTTTTTTAAACTGCACGAGTTTATTTTTTTCGTTGTTTCAAAGCATAAATTGCCCGACTCCGAAGGAGAAGGGCAATTTTTTGAAACAACGAAAAAAATAACTGAGTGCGGTTTTTTATAAAAAAAACACGTTTTTTTTCAGAATTATCTGGTTAATTTTCAATGCACGAGTGGTATTCGGTAGGAAATTTCACACCTCACTCTTAGATGACACATTTGAAGTCTCACTTCTGACATTAAAATCGCGTGACTTCACTTGAATTGACATCTAATGCGATAATTGCACTGCCGTAACGCGAAACGCGTCACTACAGTGCAATTATCGCTGTGAGCCAGCGGTAATTGCATTCCTCTTATGGACGTTTTTACACGTGAGGGAAATTTCCGAGGGTAATACCACAAGTGCATTGAAAATTACCGATAATTCTGAAAAAAACGTGTTTTTTTTTTAAAAACTGTACGAGTTTATTTATTCGTTGTTTCAAAGCATAAATTGTCCGACTCCGAAGGTGGAGGGCAATTTTTTGAAACAACGAAAAAAATAACCGAGTGCGGTTTTTTATAAAAAAAAACACGTTTTTTTTCAGAATTATCTGGTTAATTTTCAATGCACGAGTGGTATTCGGTAGGAAATTTCACACCTCACTCTTCACTTGTAGGTAGATGACACATTTGAAGTCTCACTTCTGACATTAAAATCGCGCGACTTCACTTGAATTGACATCTAATGCGATAATTGCACTGCCGTGTCGCGAAACGCGTCACTACAGTGCAATTATCGCTGTGAGCCAGCGGTAATTGCATTCCTCTTATGGACGTTTTTACACGTGAGGGAAATTTCCGGCTCGAAAGCTAGGAACTGCGTATTATCGATGCATACGTCCCTTATTGGTCCTAATATTGCAGGAAAGGAGGGTTTCATACGGCGAGTGAAATCATCAGTAGTAACACCACAAGTGATTGAATTTTTGCGATAAGTCTGTCGATTCATTTCTGAACGAACTGAATTGCTTCGAGAAAACACCAGTCCGCAGGACTCGTGGTGTTTTCTCGATACAATTCAGTTGAGTTCAAAAATAAAAGACAGACTGCTCAATCAAAAATTATCAGGTTCAATTAGAAAGTGCTACATTTCGGAGTTTGTAAAAAAAAACAATTCGGAGAAGTACTATGATATGTATTAGGCAATTAAACATATAAAAATTGAACAAACAACTATTACAACAACTGTTCAAAGTGACGACCCCCAACAGTAATACAAGTTTCTGCTCTCCTCATCAAAGAATACCGCACCCGTTGAAAAATGCCGGGAGTGTTTCTTATCGTTTCGCAGCAAGCTATGATGCGATCCCTTAACATTTCCTCGTTTTTAATGGGGCTAGCATAAACTAGTGATTTTAGGTGTCCGCAAAAGAAAAAATCGACGGGATTGAAGTCCAGTGACCTCGGGGGCCAATGCTGAGTGCCTCCTCTTCCTATCCATCGTTGGGGATATGCTACGTCTAAGAAATTTATTGTTATCAGACTTAAATGAGCAGGGGCTCCATCGTGCATAAACCAAGAGTGATTTCGGAGACCAAGGGAACATCTTCCATAAGCTGGGGAAGCTCGTGTTCCAAAAAATGTTGGTAAGCATCTCCATTCAAACGTAAGGGGAGAAAATAGGGCCCAATTAAATAATCCCCAATTATGCCTACCCATACATTAAAAGAGAATCTATCTTGGAAATGAGTTTGCGTTATCGCATGTGGGTTATCCTCCGCCCAGATGTGGTTGTTATGGAAGTTCATGATATCATTTCTTGAAAAATTTGCCTCATCTGTGAAGAAAATTTTCGATAAAATTTGGGGATGTTGTTCGACTTTTCTTTGAAGCCATTGAGCAAATTCGATACGTGGTTGAAAATCACGTAGCGTAAGTGCCTGGACACGATGAATATGATAAGGATATAATTGCTGTTTCTTTAAAATTCTGTAAACGGTCATGTGACTCACATTTAAAGTTTGACAAATTTTTCTTGTACTTGTCTCTGGATGTTCACTAATTTCTTCGAGAACCGCCTCCTCCAATTCCACAGTTCTTGTAGTCCGTGACCGTCCTACTGCAGAATTTATTTCAAAGCTTCCAGATTCGGAAAGTCGCCGGAAAAGATTCGCAAATGTCGCTGCACAAGGAGTGACGCGTTGGGGATACCTTTGCTGATAGATGCATCTGGCCTCAGTAGAATTTCCGTCAGCCAAGCCGAATGCAAAAATCATATCAGCCATTTCAGCATTCGTAAATTCGGGCATGGTACCAGAAAATTACTTTATAAACTCCGAACTGTGAATTTGTCAATGAATAGTTGTGACAGCGAACTTCTATTTTTATAAACAAACCTTCATAGCCTACTCGATTTAATTAACTTAATTTGCAAGCGGAGAGTGACAAAAATGATTGAAATCAAATTTGGCTATACTGATTAAGCAGTTTGATAATGCTCAGTTTAGAAGAAGTCTTATACTGTAATAAAGTTTGATGAAAATAACTAAAATTGCAAAAAAACTTATGACAAACCAACCATGTTTTGGAAACATAATAAATATCATAGTACTTCTCCGAATTGTTTTTTTTTACAAACTACGAAATGTAGCACTTTCTAATTGAATAATTGAACCTGACTCAACCATCTGTATCTCGAAAACAAAACATTTTTCGATAAACATTTCATAGGAAAAAAGTAGTTTATTTCGACGAGATCTACCACATACCTAGTTTTTGTAATGTTCTCAGCTTCACTTTGCGCCCTAGCATGATATAGAAAATTGTAAATATCTCGAAAACGATCACCTCCAACGTTGTTGAGGAAGTGTACCTTTTTTACTTGGAAAAGGTATGGGAATAAGGTTTTTTAGTTAAAAGTACCAAAAGTTCACTGTCAAAAATGTTAGGGCAATTTGAAATAAATAATGCAGCGTACGCAGCGCCCTCTAGATGTTACATGAAAATTAATACGAAATTATGATTTCCCACGTCAAAAAACCCCGGGTACCAAATTTCGTGCAAATATCTTATTTTTTGCAAAAGTTACTTTTAAAAAACGAACAAAAAATTCAATTTCAACACCTTGTATCTCCGAAACGAAGCATTTCCGGACACAAGTTTATATAGACTTTTTTTCTTAAAATTGTCTCAATAATACGTTACTTGAATATTTTAACGTACTTATGTTACACCCTGTATAGTTACGATGCGACTCATTTTGACGTTTTCGCATACAATTATGATGTGTCAAAATGTCAAACTTTGCTTTGTCATCTATGGTTACATCGTTGAAAACACCAATGGTGACAGACCAATCAGAATTGAGAGACAGCTGGTGTTTTCGCAATAATACAAGTTTTCTTTGATTTGTGATTGGTCAGATTACGTGAATATCTTGAGAAGAGTGGAATAGTCACTGAAATCCACAGAGTAGTCAACAAACCAGAGTTACGCCTTTGCCTCAAGACTCACGGCCACCATCTAATCCCATATAAACGTCTGCACAATTAACTTAATATATCCGCTATTTATCGGGATCCGACGCAACTTTACGACTTTTCGGGCAAGTCGAATATAATTAATCAGACCGAATACTAATCCGAAGGAGTGTTCCAGCCGACGATTCAATCTCCTTATGGACTCTAGAAATGATGAGCTGCGAGAGCAAACAAAGGGATATAACCATCAATAATTCACAGAGTGAGACGCAGAAGCGGCTGTTTGAAAAGGATTTTTTGACGTATATGCGACTAGAAAAAGTCAAGGTGATGTCGGAATTGTCGGGGGAGAGCGCGAAAGTGGATAAAATATTAAGTGGTAATGGATATTGCCGGCAAAAAAACTCCATGCGATGTACATATTGTAGGTATATTTCAGGTTCCAGAACGTGACCAGTAAGTACATTATTCTGTCTGGCTGAGGGTATTTTCCAATTAAAATGAATAACAGAGGGATAATACCAGAGGGTTGTCGTTTAGCCAAGTTTCTGAATTTTTCAACGGGTGGCACATTTGTTTTATTGCTTTATTGGATAATAAATAGTACCGTACATACCGCATTCGCGTATTCTCATCCAAAGTTCCGATATATCATCCCGTAAAACTACAAGAGAACGTGAACAATTTAAATATGGACCTATAGTCCGTAAAATAAAGGCACGAAGTAATAAAGTCACGAATTATTAACCGCTCAGATTCATAGAATCCATAGACGTATCGCAAGTTCTTGGACCGGGTAGGTATAAGTACGAAACCCATAGTCTTTTAAAGATCAACTCCTTTTATATCCGTAGGAACTCGGTATCGCTGGTATACAGGGTGTTTCATAATTGAATGCTGATCCTGAAGGGCAATAATCCTTGGATGATTTTAGGAAAAATTCTTCATATGAACATAGGTCCGTAACAGCGTCATTTCTGAGATACAGGATGTTGAAATTTAATAAAAAAATTAGTTCTTCCCCAATACCTCTGAAACCGCTTTGGCTTTTTTTTAAAATTTTGGTACATGCCAAGTATGCATTTTTTCCATGAATAAAGTAGTTCTATGATGAAGGAATTCTTAATTTTCATCAGTGGCGTCCCTGTTAACATACCCTGTCATATTTTTCAAAATAATGATACGCCACTGCCTTTTTTTCAAATAAATGTTATTTTTGCAATTGTCCTTTATCTTTTCATAAAAATGGTCTGGAGGACGGTTTTCAATTTAGAAAATAAAATACATTTATCTGCTTGTCCCTATTCGATTTTTTCTCTTAGTCTTAATTTCACCATTGTGGTACCCAATCTAAGCAATATTTCTATAATTTTATGGTGACTATTATTAAGTTTTTGTAATGAGTATGCATACATCAAAATACATTTTTATTTTAAAAAACATAACTAATTATGACCAAAAAATACCAAAATCAAATTAAATGTTCAAAATGTCCGTCTCCTGCAAGTATGCACGTTTCAGCCCTCCTTCTCATGGACTCGCGTACTCTTTGGAAGATCCCTGGAGTATTCCTTATGGCTTCACAGGAAACTATTGCGCGGTTTCGCAATTCTTCTTCCGTTTGAATTGGTTGACTGTACACCAAAGTTTTAAGATGTCCCCAAAGAAAATAATTGAGACTGTTTTGGGGATCTAGCTGGCCATGACTCTGTTCCCCAACGACCTATCCAGCGATTATGGAAGTTTTGGTTTAAATATTCGCGTGCCAGAGCACTAAAATGAGCAGGTGCACCATAGTGCATAAACCACATGCGATTTCGTATTAAAATAGGAACATCTTCCAACAGAATTGGCAAATTATCCTCAAGAAATCGGCGATAATTATGTCAATTTAATCTCCGTGGTAAAAAAGGTCCAATTAGGTAATCTCCAATAATTCCAGCCCAGACATTCAATGAGAACTGCTCCTGGTGATGAGATTCCACTATTGCATGCGGATTTTCTTCGGCCCAAAAATGATTATTATGAAAATTTCTGATCCTGTTTTTGGTAAACTAGCTTCGTCCGTGAATAAAATTTCTCTGTCAAATAAAGGATTTTCAGTAACTTTTTGGAGAAACCATTGGCAGAAATTCACTCGTAATAGAAAGTCTCGAGGAAGTAGAGCCCGAACCCGTTGAATGTGATAGGGATATAATAAATAATCATGAAAAATCTTCCATACCAGACTATGGGCAATATTCAAATTATTGGCAACTTGCCTCGTACTTATTTCAGGATTTTCGTCAACTGAATTTAAAACAGCTATCTCAATTGCTGGAGTTCTTGCAGTCCGATGTGCTCCTTTCAAGTGATGTATTGGCTCAAAACTTCCTGTTTCACATAACATTCTGTGGGTGTTTGAAATCGTTCGAGCATATGAACCATTCTATTTGGGAAGCGCTCTTGATACAGTCGCCTGGCTTCATATGCGTTCCCGTCAGCAAGCCCATACAGATAATGCATGCCTGCTAATTCGGTATTTGTAAAATTTACCATGTTTTTTTAATAAACAAGTTTTTATAAATATCACGTATCTAGCTAAAGAAGTGTCAAAATTGTTTATGTTGAAAACAACGAAAGGTGTTCTTAGCATACTAGATGTTTCTAGCCCACAAGATTTAGTAGTAGTAGTTCATTGGGGAGGCCGCGACCGCAGCCAGGCATGTAGCATGGACCCTTTTTGCCATCCCCTGTTCTCCACTTATCTACATTCATACTCCTAGTTTTCCTTTTCAAACCTTTGTGACCTCCTAATGAAGGTTAGTATGTCCGACCACTCCAAGTTGATTAGTTCCTCTTGTTGGAGTTTGTCAACTCCGAAGGTTCCAAATCTTAGCCTCCCGTATGCCTCACACTCGCCGAGGAAGTGAGATGAAGTTTCTTCGTCTTCTTCGCATTTTCGGCAAGTGGGACTGTCTTCTATACCTATAAGTGATAGGTGTCTGCCTAACTTGTTATGTCCTGTTAGAATTCCTATAAAGAGGCGTTGTGCTTGGCGATTTCTGCCTAAGAGCCATGTCGTCCTTGACTTATTGGAGCCGGCCACGAAGTCTTTCGACTGCCTGCAGCCGGTGTTATCCCTCCAAAGTTTATTCAGCTCTTCTTCTGCCCACTCGTCGAGGGCTGAAGAAGTTTGGCTTCTTGCGATGCCTAGTACAGGCTCCGGTCCACAGAACGGCGTTGCGGATCCGGATCTGGCAAGTCCGTCTGCCACCTCGTTTCCGCGCACCCCTCTGTATCCCGGGACCCATACCAGTTAAACTTCCTTCGTTTCAGCTAGCTTCTCGAGCGCATCTCCACATTCCTGTACAAGCGCTGAGCTTGGTTTAGGATGGCAGACGGCTCTGAGCGCTGCCTGACTATCCGAACAGATATAAATTCTCTGTTCCATCTTTCACCTCTTCTCTCGTAGCTACGGATAGGATGGCGAACACTTCAGCTTGAAAAACTGTTGTATATCTACCCAAAGCGTAGCTCTCTCGAACTGTCGAACTGTCTGTATAACATATTAGGCTTCCTGTGCTAAACTCCACCGTGTTTCCTTCCCATTGTTCTCTGCTCGGAATAGTAAGAGTAAACTCTCTATTCCATCGCAGTCTGTCTTGTGCGCTTTTCACTGTACAGCCAGCGCATGATCTCTGGATTGGTGCCCCAATTACTTCCTACAATTCTCCGCAGTTGCCATAGGATTGCTACCGACTTTTGAATAACCCTATCTACGTGCGGCCTCCGTGAAAGTTTGGAGTCCAGGACCACCCCCAGGTATTTGACCTGCTGAACTAGCTCCAGCTCTTGCCCAAACATGATAGGTGGCCTGAATCCATCTTTTTTCCTCCGTTTAGTGAACAGGATCATCTCTGTTTTTGTCGGGTTCACAGAGAGTCCTGCATCACCGCACCATCTCTCAATTATTCTGCAGGCAGCCTGCATACGGTCGCAGACGACTCCGATGAATCGTCCGCTGATTAGGACAACTCCATCGTCCGCGTATGCCTGCGCCTCGAAATCTTCATCTGTGAGTTTACCCAGGAGTTCATCCATTACTAGGCACCACAGATGGGGAGAGAGGCAGCTCCCCTGAGGGCAGCCACCCCCACGTCGGATTCCAGTCTGATGTCTCCTCGGGATACCTCGATCTTTCTTCTCGTAAGCGACGATACAACCCAGCTGACCATTGAGTAAGGCGTTCCTCTGGCCCTTAGTGCTGCCTCTATTGTCGCTGTTTTTGCCTTGTCAAATGTGTTAGGCTGATGGGTCTAAAGGACTTTGCCGTTGTGTAGTCTCTCTACTCTTGCTGACTTCCAGACGTTTGGTACGTACCCTAGCGCTATACTAGACCGGAATATCCTTCCCAAGATTGGGAGAAGAAGTTCCAGGCCCCTCTGTAGCATTGCCGGGAAAATTCCGTCGGGTCCTGCTGCCTTTTATGGGTTGAACTCGTTCACTGCCCAGGCTATGGCATCAGACGTAACGACCCTCTCTGCCAGTTGCCAGTCCCCGTGGGGGACCTGCTGTGTTGGCAGAGCCCGTTGGTCGTCCCCGACACCACCCGGGAAGTGTACTTCCAGCAGATATCTGAGCGGCGGAAGTTGTCCATGTCCCATCTGGTTTCTTCAAGGTTGTTATGGAACCTTCTGTCTCGTTGCTCAGGATTCACATGAGCCTGGCGGATTCCGTTAGGGAATTGATTTCCCCACAGTAAGACCTCCAGCTAGCTCTTTTGCTTTTCCTTAGCTCCTTCTTAAATTCACTTCTCGCGGTTTTGTAGTTTTCCCACGCATTCTCGTTGCCTTCCTTAATGGCTTTGTTATGAGCCTTTCTGGTTACTTTTCTCAGGCCCTTCAGCGTTAGAGTAACGGTTTTGAAGAAAATTTAAAAAACTGGCGGAGATATCATTAGAGGGTGGTTTTTGAAGCAAAAGGGGATGAAGCACCCTTCTGACAGGTAGGAACTCTTTTAATCCATATTTGGATGGCTATTAAGACTCTGTACCCAAATTTTTAAAACTTTTTTCTCCTTGATGCTATTATTATATCTAATTTAAGTCGACTATTTTTGTGAGCATCTTGTTTAGCTTGTGAGTATAAAATAAAATTCAAGTATTACACAAGGACCATCAACATGGCTAAAATTGGGTCAATTATCTTTACATGAAAAAACAATAATTTTAGTTTGAGTTCGTTGCAAAATAACAACAAAAGTGCCAGTGTATATGAGACCGTTACAAAAGCATCTACTATGTTGTGCATAGCGAAGTCCACCATGTATAAATTAAAAAAGGTGGAGCTCTTCAACCACAAAAAACATCTCTGAGGTTACCACAGATCAAGATAGACGAATCGTTAGGGCAGAGGTTAAGGCGCAGAGTCCATGCGTTTTACCTAAAAGGTGAAATTCCCACACTATATACAATTATTTTAGATGAACCAGACAGATATTGAGAAGTGGAGAAGAGACTACGTAATAGATATTGTGCCGGGTGGCAATACCTAGCGAATGAAGAAAACAGTTGCTGTTTTTACATAGTCTTTCTTCTATTGTAGAATTCTCTTGAATAGCTGATGATGGTCCTATATAGGATCGAAACATGTACTACTTCTACTTTTGGACGGCTATCTGATTGATAGCGGTCAGTCACCGTTTTACCATCCTATTGAACTAGATGGGAAATTAAATTGTGGAGACGACTTTGCGTTTTACTGATTTGTATATTTGATAACCAGTTGAAATTGTTGAACTGGAATTAGAAAACAAATTCAAGAAAATTATTGTAAAATTTAAAGAAAATTAAGATCATTGAACCATTCATTATAGACGATTCAGAGATTTTGATTTAATCTTCAAAATAACCTTTTAACAGGTATAGGAATTACTTAATGCCTCAATACCTGAATACTGCTGACCTTTGGAGAATTTGTTATGGCCGTCTGACCTGGGCCATAAAAAGGTTGTTTACTGGTCCACCTATAGTCTTTCAAAGAAGTGATTGCATCATAATATACCGATAAACATCCTTCCCACTCTTCCCAGAAGTAATTACAATTAATTAGCTCTGTAGTGAAGAGGTACTACAACAATAACAAAGTTGTCTAAATAAAGTTGCAGTATTTCTCTTAATTTCATAGTGTCCTTCAGATTTTCGATACAAAGAGAATATTTTGTTAACATTTTTAAGTTATATTTCATAAAAATAAAAAAGTACAAAGTTTGCTTTCCATAAATTATGTTATATGTGTTTTAAAGATAGAAGGGTCACATACGAAGTTACAGACAACTTCCAGAAATGATAATGTTTAAATGATGCATTATTCTGAGAAGATAGAAAACCTTTTAAGAAAAAAAAAAACACAATACGAACTACTTGTTGAAATAAGTGACTGTCGCTTTTGAATAATTCAATACACCTAAGCAATGTTCATAATTTTCTACATCCCTCTTAGGTATACGGTACCAAATGATGCACTACGAGTTTGAAAAGGTGAAGAACATTTTCTAAAATCATTTAAATTGAAATTATTTTCATTTGTTAACTTCATTTATTGATTGAGCCAAAATAAAGAAGTTCTAATTTTTTTCGGGCAATAAAATTAAAGATGCTACTGTGGCAGTTTCCGCAACATCTGGCAACATAAATTCATCGTCAATATCCATTTTAACGTCCATAACATCTGAATTCGTTTACATATGTTTGGTTGCAAATGCAACAATCATGCACTCATAGAGAAATCGACCATTAATAGTGGTCATTAAAGGAGGATTTCTCGAAATCATCCATTAATAACAAATTGTTCATTGACGGTCGATTTTATTCGCATTGAAGAACATTGAACAGACATGTTAATACGAGGTACGCGGAAAAAGTTCACTACTTTCTTATTTAACGAAAAAATCAGTATAAATAAAAAAAATCACTATTTAATCGAAAAAATTAGATTTTTTGATTTTTGATTTGAAACTCTGCCTCAAAGCCCTCGACAAGTCTTTGTATGGCTTGAACAGTAAAACAATTTTATCTGAAGCAGAACTGACCCTTATGTAGCGCTTTGTGTATAGTAAAGACCGAACTTAAGCGGCCTAAGAATAATTTAAAAAATTTAACCGAATTATCAATATTTCTTGGTAGTTGTCAATAGTAATTTTGTCACCTTTTCTAAATATAGGTATTACTTTGAACTTTGGTTGACTTGAACTCATCAGGGAGTTTTCCATACAATGATTACAGAGAATAGTCAAAGGTTCTAGATGAAAATAACAAATACTCTTTAATATTTCGCTTGTCATTTCGTACATATCAGGTCAAGATGAATTTTTGAGTTGAAGTATGGCATAACTAATAGTGAGAACCGGCGCCATATATAATACCGAGGAAGTTAACCTAACTTTTGAAATATCAACTAACAAAACAATGAACATTATTATACAGTAAGGACGTAAAAAGCCCCCCCCCCCCTTAACTTTTGAACGGAACAAGCTATCGAGATCGGGTAAAATTCAGGTAAAAAGGTACCACTTTTACTACTTTGTGGCATAAAAATTATTGTGGTCGCGTGGCCTAGTGTCAAGAGGGAACCATCAACTTTTTATTTCAAATGTAAAAGTGAGTCACGTGGCTCCTGGTTTTGAAGGTATTCCTATTCTCTATCCAACACTTCTTTGTTTGTGAAAATCGGCCAAGCCGTTTCAAACCGTTTTTCTAAATTATATTCTGATGAAGCCCTTGGCCAAGGGCCAACAAAGTAAAGAAAGAAGTTTGATTTTTTGATCTACGAATCCAAAACTCAAGAAACCCAACTTAGCAAAATATAATATCATCTATACCTTTATTCCTGTTCTCCGACAAACAATTCACGATTATAAAAGAAAATCTCTCAACATCCCATTCTCGAAGAGCATTTGGCTCCGGTACTCCAACTACACTGACACCGGTGTAATCCCTGTCGGATGAGGCTTCGCGTGACCGAAAAACGTTGAAAAACGAGGTCGATCGGGCCAGCAAATGGGAAAATGTTAGAGATCTCATAAATCCGTCTGGGTATATTCGAAAATACAACTTTGAAAGGAATAATATTTCTCGGTATACAATTGCCTACGAACATGTGATATATCATGGGAACGTTTTCATTCAGACAATACATTGAACGAATTGACATTTTCTGTATGTGAAAGGAGAGACAGGGACCACGATATGCTTTGTGAAAATAAGTCAGACAACGTGGTATTTTCCCGAGTAATGCAAAGTCTAAAAAAAATTGTATTTTTTTACGCTAAGAAATAATAAAAATTAGTGCCTTCGTTCAAGGTCGGCAATATTATTGAACATGTAAATTATGAACAATTCTTGTTATTTTGTAGAGAAACAAATAAAATATCATCCTTTATCGTTACCCAATTCTGCGCCCATTTCCAAGTTTGGCATCAGAGTAAATAAATTATTTATTCATGCTTTTTTTTATAATTCTGCCGAAAAATATCTATAAGAGTGGCAATCGCAAAGAAACGGTTCTCTCTATGTTATAACTCTTGCCGAAACAGACAGATCTTTCCACTTGGTGGTTAATGGAGTTTCATCAGACACTCTACCTATAAATCAGGGTGTTCCGCAGGGATCAATTTTAGCACCAACACTGTTTCTTCTTCACAACAATGATTTGTTGAGATCCACCCCATGTCCAGTGCATAGGAGCGTTGGATCCAACAATTTGGTAGAATTCAATGCGAATAAAACCCAATCGGTCTTTCCATACCAATAAATACCTCCATTTCGAAGCTCGGTATTACCACCAACAGTGCCCTGCCTTTCATGGGAAAGCTATGTGAGGTCTTGCCAAAAGTGCTCCCGTTTCTGGTTTCGTCACAATAGCTATTTCACTTCCCGTCAATTGATTATGATTTAAAAGGCACAGATCCGACCTATTTTGTATATGGAGTGCAACCACTAAATGCACTGTTAGGAAGGATCCTATGTATATTCTGTTCCTGTTACTATGTTAGTCAATGTTAAATAAAAATGAATGTCGTTGTTGTTGATAACTAATGTCAAATAAATTGAATTTTGATACTTGTCAAATAAAGTCTTTTTTAACCAAAATAAAAGGTTTAAAGACGAGTTCAGGTCATTCGAGTATTTTAAGAAAAAGCTGGATTCTTACACTGCAAGTACAGTTGGGGTCTAATCATACACACTGAAACTATTATCTTCTGTCCGAAAAAGAGACATTGGCCTCGTCGGCGATGCTGCGCTTACAAGCTCGCTCACTTCTCTGAAACACCGCAGAAAAGTAGTCGATCTGTCTCTGTTCCAAAAATATCATGGGCGATGTTCTCTGTTAGCGTGAGCTCGAGTAATGTTGTAAGGAATACGTCGAGTTATTTTCTTATGCTCAACTAGTATTTGTTACGAGTATACATCAAAACTTGATGATTTATTATTTTTTGACGTTGATTAACAAACGTCAACAATGCGTCACTATGACAACATTCACATTGTTTGAGGAACACCTAAACGGTTATACAATATCACTATCAGTATATTCGCTTATCAATACGAGGTATCTACGTGAAATTCGCAGTCGCTATTAGCTAATTTGATGATGAGTTGTATAATTAGTAATATCACGAGGGCATCGAAATAGGGATGCTTTTGATAACACCACACATGCCTCCATAACTAGATTACTAGAAGAAAAAACCCTCAGTGATACAATCAATGCTGAAAAGCAGAATCATTGGGGCAACTTTTGGGGGAGAGACAATCAGAATGACAACAGAAAAAGGTTGTCCCCGGTGGGGAGTTTAATCGCCTCTGCTGGTTGTCACTGGTTGACGACAACCTGATAGTGAAGCTACCGACCAACTTTGGTTTCACGACTCAAGATAACGCTGATGACCTGGTCGTACCATCAGAGGCAGACATGACGGATTAATTTCTAATCGCATGCAAGTAGCCCTACACATTCAGAAGATGGTGTGCAAAGAAGGGACTAAATGTCAATCCAAAAAAAGTGCTGGTTCCAGTCCCAAGGAGGTGAAAGTAGGAACTTACAGCCCCAACTCTGGAACCCAGTTAAAATTTCCTAAAGAGGTTAAATATCTGGGAGTTATAATACACCAAAAACCGACATGGAACTGCAAAATCAATCATATTCTTTCCAAAGCAATATCGGCAAGCTGTAGATGCCGCAGAGTCTTTGGTAAGACATGGGGTGCGAAACAAAAAATGATCTAGTAGTCATCAAACCCATGGTCACCTATGCTTCCCTGATAAGGTGACCAAGGGTGAAAAAAATTTCGGCACAAGTCAAGCTGAAGAAAATGCAGCGGCTAGCTTGTCTGGGAATTACAGGGGCGATATTTACGTGCCCTACAGCATTAGAGGTAATGCTCTTCCATCATTGCGCCTATTAATGAAGAAAGCAGCAATCAGTGTCTTCAGAATGAGCCAGGCAGTAAATATAAAAGGAGGAAATCTGAACGGACTTCTGAAGATTTTGGATCACATTTCCCTAGAACCCAGAAGATAGGTAACATGCCAGTCAGGTATGGCAAAAAGGGTCCATGAGGGCCTACTTGCCTGGCTGCGGTTGCGGCCTTCCCAAAGAACAACAATCCCTGGCAGGAAACAACCAGGTCACTTTGATGTGGTTGCCAGGTCACAGAGGTATTAGAGGTAAAGACGAAGCAGACTGTATTGTCAAAGAAGGGGCTAACACACAATTTTCCGGCTCAGAACCCTTCTATGGGCTCTCCAAAGAAGAATTCCGAAAATTCATTGGAATGAAGTGCCAGGACAAAGACGAGCAGAAAGGCCAAGAAAAGCTCTCGAACTTGGATAAGAAAAACTTGGAATTGGTGACAGGATACCAACTGGACACTGCCTTCTGAGGTATCACTTCAAAAAAAAATGGGCAAATCAAGGAGTGATAGTTGTAGCCACTGCGAGAAAATCGCTGAAACTGCATAACATTTGCTTTGCAAGAGGCTAAAGTTCCTCGAAAAGGCCTTCTTAACGCCCTCCAACACCAGGAAAGTGGCAAACTAAAAAAGCCTTGAAATCCTGGGCCTCGAATAGATTTCGGGTTGGTTGGTAGGTTAAAAACTGACGAGCGAGGTACCGGTTTAACCTTTGAGGTTTCTCTTAACACTGAGATCAGCTGCTGGGGTTTATTGTATTGTTCTTGTGTAGTCCTGTATTTTTCACCAGTAATCTATCTACTAGGTGTTTCGGAATTATGCCTATTTCTATGTTGATCTGACCGAACGTTCTGTTGCGCCTGTTGAGCAACGCGTCACTTTCGAAGATGATGCGACAGGCTGTTTCCTCTTCGTCACTACAGAGTCTACACTCCACGGTATCTCAATTTATTCCCATGGTGAGTAGGTGTTTTCTAAGGGCGCAGAGTCCGGTTAGTAAGCCGGTAATTGGGCGTATCTTAGATCTGTTGAGGATGTTTGGTGTTCTGATTTCATCCACTCATTGATTAGGTTTTCGCATCGGGTTTTGCTAATTCCAAAATTCTGGGCCTGTGAATGGTGATTCAGATGCTTGTTGGGCAAGTTGGTCTGCTTTTTCATTGCCCGGGCCCCCACACAAGTGTAACTTTTCAACTGTTGTATTTTGACAGTTCATTGAGGCTCTGAAGACAATCCCAAACTTGATTTCACTTTATATTTGTATTGAATACAGAGCTGATTGAGGGTTGTGTCTAATCGGTCGTAGTGCTTGGCCGCATAGATTGTACAACCTCCCCCCCCCCCCCCATAACCTACGAGGAAATCGAAAATAATCGATCATACTTCCGAGTCACGAGACGGATTCTTCGAAACACCAAGAGAGGGTTAGCTCGAGTGGTGTTTTAAGGAATACGTCGAGTTAGGAGGTAAAGTATAATCCATTATTTTCTTTTGCTCGAGTGTTATTCGATACGATTATCAGATGCTCATCCACGGGTTCATCATATCTTCTATGGAAGAATTCAAATGTGCTGATCTTTTAATTCAGCCGACTTTATCTACGACGCTCTATTATTTCAGCGAATTATTAAAAATGCAAGAGGCGCAAAGGCGCCGGACTGATCATTTGATCTCTCGGCTCCCCAATATTCCTTTGAGTATACCTGACCTCCCGCCCACCGATGAAAATTGAAAAACAAATTATTAAAAGGTTCCCTGCGTGAATTCGACCCGACTCAATAATAACATTAAGGGCTAATTCCTTTTTCCGGCGTGTGTGTATGGGATCGGAGGTGTTTCCGGAAAACGTCCGTGACTCTCGATTAATGTTTGTGGGAAGGACGTGTTTTTTCACAAATGCTGCCTAATCGATGAAAGAATGTGGGAGTTTGTACAGAGTGACGTAAATTCCAGGATATTTTAAAAGAAATTAAGAAACATTTACAGATTTGACCTGGAAGATAATAATTACTTTGAAATTCCAATATATTATATATGTTTTATAATTTAAGCCTATCACAGGTACATAAAATTCGAGGGACACACCACTGGGATATAGACAAATATCATAGAAGATAGGAAGATAGTTAAATTGGGGCAAACTCCCATTCTGTTGTTTAATTTCGAAATTATTGTTTTTAGAGGAGTTTTTAAAATTTGATGAAAGACTTTGATTGCATTTAGGTCCTCACTATACGATGGTATGTTCGATTTACTATCTAACTTTTCGTCTCTTGGCCACCATTTTCAAATTTATTTTATCTTGGTGTCATGTTTAATTTTCACGAACTATAATGTAGTTTTTCATTCTGATTTTAAAGATGTATAACTTGTAATACTTCGCTATCTCACACCATCACATAGGTATCGAAATAAAAAAATACAGTTGCCTTGACTCGATCAAATCATACTTGTTTTGTAATCCCATTACCTTCTGTCCGCCTTATGCTCAAATAAATATTTTTTGAACCCAGCGAAGAGATATGATGAAACTGGTTTATTGAACTTCAAAAGAAATCTGTTTCTAAAACTACCTACAAACAAACGAACTAAATAACAACACTACCCATAAAACATCTGAAAATACCCGCCTTCTTCCCGAAATAAGAATCGATTTGTTTGACAGAATTTGTATTTCGAAAATCATCGAAATACTTGTTTTACCGGGAACATGTCGTTGTGCATACGTTTTATTACACCCAAATTGCGTTGTGCTCAAATTTCGTTAGGTCCACATTTCGGTGTGCCCACACCCTCCGAACATAGCCGAATGAAGCGTTGTGAAACTAGATATGAAAAAAACACAAGAGATCAGACAGTTGTATTTTTAGTTGCTCAATCTAAAAAAAAATCTACAAAAAAAGTAAGTGGCGAACTCTTTTTCTCTCAATATTGTTGGCTACGGTGCCCACTGACACGCCACTGGACCTAATAATTCCAATCTAGTCAGGGCTAATTAACCGCCTCATTAGTTCAAATAACTGTACCATATAGTTCAACCAAATCGGATTAAGGATAAGAATTATGATATTTTATACAACGCCCTGTACATCAGAAACGAAGCTTCGGACATATATTCATAAGGAACTTTTTTTCTTCAAACGACCTAACAAATCACCCTCTGCAGTTTCGTACCGTAGTTAGGAAACACCCTGTATATGTAATATATCGTGGCACATGCATAACATGACTAGAAATACAGGATAACTCACCCTGGATGAAATCAACGATGGTCGCCAATCAGACGGAATTTCTGAAAATAAAAAAAAATATTAAAAGTTGTAGACAAAAAATCATGAAAGATCATAAATGGCGTAAAGAGAAACATTCTCAATTGAAAATTGAACCAATACATGACTCCTCTGGAAATGGAAAAAACCTACGATAAATTGAAGTTACTTTTTTCAACAGTAAAAACACAAGAGCATTTTTTTATCGGATAAATTTCTTTTTGTAACGAAATAATTTTGCCAATCAGTAATTTTACGAGAAAAACTGACATGAAAAAATCGCGAGACCGAAGGTCGAGCGAACAGAAGGAAATGCCGTGAGAGTCAAAAAACATTGTAACCCAATTTTTTAGTAGTAAAATGAACCTACTTATATATTTTATTTTGGCATCATCTATAGTAATAGACTGTAGGTCTACCTCTTATCCTACCTAGTCTGCTTTCGATGTGGTAAAATATTCTTGCACGTTTTGAGGTGAATCAATACCATTACCTCTCCATCTCTACTATTAATTGTGTTGTGAAGTTCACAATCATTTATACAGTGTTCGACAGAACCCCCCCACCGCTTTGTGATATTTGAACCAGAAAGATAGAGAATTGAAACAAAATGGAGTTGAAATGGGAACGGATTTTCACAATAACTTGGAATTTTCAAGGTGTAAAAATTTGCGTGCAACGTAACCAACTTCCAATTTAAGCTTTCTGAGTCGATGATGTTCCATTCGGAGCATATAAAAGATCGATTCCGTTCTCTTTTCAACCATATTCACAAACAGTTTATGTGTTGATTTATCCTGATTCATCACTTAAAAAATGACCTAAATTCTATATCGCCCAGTACAATGACAGAGTTCTGAGAAGTACCAATCTAAGATTAAATGTATTCAAATAGATTACCACGACTCCTTTGTAGAAAAAGTGTTTAACGCAGCCTTAGTAAAGGTGCAAAATCGGCGGTCATTATGACCGCTGTGGCACCACAGGAAAGTATCAAGGTGTTTTAGAGAAAGAACCAACAATATTTTCTTGGGTTTCTTGAACTCACTTGAACTACTTCACGACTAACGATTAGATCGTGAAACAGCAAATAACTGAAAAATTTAATAATATCCAGAGTAAACATAATTTTCTGTTAACCAAAGATCAGTAATAAATGATTACATCGATGGGGTATTGAATGAAAAACAAACTGTACCTTTACAATGAAAAAATATATAAAATCATGATAACGTAATATCACATTATGAAATTCCATAGCATATCTACTTACATTTGAGTGTATTTTTTACGTTGAGAATCAAACCGTAATATTACATTGTAGAATTGCATTATAAATTCGAATAGAATGTGCAAATTTTTGTAATATTACAATGTGAAGTTCCATCGTACAATTATGTTATAGTGTATAATTACACAAAATAAGTGCACAGAATTATCCAGAGTAAATTCCCAAGATATACACGTGACAGGCAAAATTACATTAGGAACGGGCAGTACATCAATTGCTGCTGTGCGAGCCGAAAAAATTCTCCCAGTGTATTCTTCGAAGTAATAAATAGCAAATTATCTAGAAGTCAAATAAGTAAAAATAAGGACTCGGTAAACTCAATGCTCTAATACAGATTTTTCATATGTTGCTTTGTAATCATGTATATTGACCAATTGGGTGTTTTCAAATTTAACAAAACAATTGCCAGTAGATACTGCCTCGAGCAGTAACAAAATGAGTAGAACATTTTCAAAAAACCAAAATTGAAACGTCTTGTTACCTAAAAGTTCTGTAGAATACCAACGAAATAAATAAATATGGATACGAAAATGACACGAATTGACCAAAATATAAGAAATGATCAGTTTTTCAAAACGAACATCATACAAATACAGCGTGTCCCACACTTTGAGCAGACACACCCTCATATTTCATTGAGAATAAAATGATTGTCTTTTTTATCAAATTTAGTACTTACACTTTTTCCCAATATTTGACTATTCAAGTGGTCACCGTTTGCCATGGAAAAGTAGTATTTGATTATTTTTCGCAGTATTAATTGAGTATTTTTCTGAATTTTGCGAAAAGTGGAGACATTTTGAAAATTAAGCAAATATTACTGATGAAATTTTGTCAGCAACAAATGTATAATCAATTGATTGAAGCATAGAGATTGAGGGTTTAAGGGTACTCTGAAACAGAATTTGATGTTAATTTTGTAAAAAATCCCTAATAAGTTTTACCCACTCTTTCACTTTTCAATTGGACATAGTTAGCAGTGGAAAATGGATATACAAATGTTTCATCAACATAAAGAAGAAGAAGAAAAAAAATTCAAATAATTTTATTCTCAATGAAATATGAGGCTGCTCAAAGTAGGACACACTGTATAAAACCTTACACTGATTATTTCACGTACTTGTCAAATGAACCAATCAGGAGCTCTAGTCAAGTTCGGATTTTCGATAACACCAAACTTGACTCTGATTGGCCAGTCAAGTTCGGTGTTTTCAGATTTGTGTATGTGACAGTTAAACGTCAAACATAAGTGTGCACTCATTTAAAAACGAGCAGATTTGGGATAAATTCTATCGAATTCATCAACGAAAATATTGGAAAATGTACCGAAAAATACTAAGAAATCGAATGAGTACGTTATTAGATAAAGCAACGCCTGTCGAGAGACTAGCTATTATATAAAAGGACTGGGGCTTTAACATGAGAATAATCTATGGTTCTTTCTGATCACAAGAATTGTGTCTGGAATACGATTTTTTACTTTTATCTTTGTGAAATAGTCTAATAAAATTACACTCGTGACTGAATTTATCTCATAAGTCTGTCTTTTATTTCTGAACTCTACTGAATTGAATCGTGAAAACACCACTCGTCCTGCGGACTCGTGGTGTTTTCTCGAAGCAATTCAGTTTCGTTCAGAAATGAATCGACAGACTTATCGCGAAAATTCAATCACTTGTGGTATCACTACTGAAAAAGCACTTGGGTTATCTCACCTGATTCAAGTTGAAATACACCTTCACAAACGAACTACCACCGAAGTACTGGTCAGTGGTCACTGGACTATCCAGCTTATCACTCAGATCGCCCCCTGGGCAAAACCCATTGGCCGCAAAGAGGGGGTTGGGAATACGTGGTTGCAATTGATTGTAAATGGGTCGTCATAGAGACAAGTACAAATACAAACATGTAGCTTCAAGGGTTTTATTGTTGTTGAAATGTCACACCGAGAAAAATTCAGATGTAGAATAGGTAATGAGCTATTTGGTGGAGCATTATCCTGATATCTGTTATTAAGTTGTTGGAAATTTGGAAGTGAACTAGCTTCGATCGACTTACATGAAGTTCCTCAGATTCGTACATATATAAGATATTATAAACAAGTATTAGAATATTATAAATCGTAGCTGCTAAGTTAGTTTTCAACTCTTAAATTTTTCGAAGTCTCAGAAAAAATTGAAAATCGCTCAGACAGAGAAAAACTGGAAAAACCGAAAAATTTTGCGAATTTATCAAAAATGCATTAGTCCGCCATTTTTCAAGTAGTAGGGTTGGCCCTCCTCATGACACTATTAAGTCATGTGTACTTTATATTCGCACAAAACAGGCGCTGTCGGACCATTAGTTTTGATAATATTGCACATTGATTTTTTTTGCACTATCTTGCAGCGTGTATGGATACTCTAGTGATAATTTCACTCGCTGTATGAAACCCTCCTTTCCTGCAATATTAGGACCAATAAGGGACGTATGCCTCAATAATACGCAGCTCCTAGCTTTCGAGCCGGTAATACCACTTTGGCATGGCAGCCACGAATCCAAACAACAACGGAGAATATATCATCTTGCTACTAATATGAATGTCAGTCTGACAGACTTCATGTCTGTCAGTAATTATCTATAACTATTGAAGAATTCACGACGATGGAGATTTTTTTACTTTGTTGGTTCGTGACATTATCTCAATAAATACTACTCTTGCTCACAATACTATCGATAATTCTGTCAGAAATCTTAAACTCGATCAAACTGCTTTGAGGTAACACCACACCTAAAGGACTCGTGCTGTTACCAAGCAATTTGATCTCGTTGATTTCTGACAGAGTTAATATCGACAGTATTGCGAGCACTCGTGGTATTACCCCCGATAATTTCGCTCGCTGTATGAAACCCGCTTTTCCTGCAATATTAGGACCAATAAGGGACGTATGCTTCGATAATACGCAGTTCCTAGCTTTCGAGCCGGTAATACCACTCTGTCGTGGCTACCACGTATCCAAACAACAACGGAGAACTTAATATCTTATCTTGCTACTAATATGAATGTCAGTCTGACAGACTTCATGTCTATCAGGCATTATCTATAACTATTGAAGAATTCACGACAATAGAACTTCTTTTACGTTGTTGGTTCGTGAAATTATCTCAATAAAATTTTCTAGCCGTGCTCACAATACTATCGATAATTTTGTCAGAAATCAAATCAAACTGCTTTGAGGTAACACCACTCCTAAAGGACTCGTGGTGTTACCAAGCAATTTGATCTCGTTGATTTCTGACAGAATTACTATCGATAGTATTGCGAGCACTCGTGGTATTACCCCCGATAGTCCGATTTCAATATCTCAAACAGGTTTTGAAAGTAGAAGTACAGTACCACAAAAAGTATATTCTCATTTTGCGCTACAATGCTGCGAAATGACTGAAAAATGCTTGCAAACATGATTGAAAACGTGTAATCGGTCAAGTAGTAGGAGAGACCGGGAGAAATCGGACTATCACTAGAGCATCCAGGCACGCTGCAAGATAGTGCAAAAAAACAAATTGCAATTGTGCCAAACCTAGTAGTCCGACACCGCGTTTTGTGCACACAGAAAGTGCACTCGAGTCAAGATTCACGAACAATGGAATAATCAACAGACAAAACTGTTGGGCGTAACAGAATCAGAATTTAATGAAGGAATGTAATTTACAAAAAAGATTCGCAGTTAACGTATGGGTTGGTGTTATCGGAAGTAAAATAATTTAAATTTTTGACACGGATAAGGTATTTAGAATTTCTTCAGAATGAAATTGAAGAATTGTTAATGAACTTACCGCTTGTTTCTCAACTGATGTATTTTCAACAAAATGGCCTCAAGATCACCTCATAACGCCGACCAAGTCATGAACTATTTAATGAACCGGTTTGATGAGCGAGTAATTGCAACGAATCAACCAGTAAATTGGCCTGCCCGATCACCTGATCTCGCCATTTTGGACTGACTGACTGAAGAACGAGTGTTTTATATACCACCTCAAACACTTGAAATATCAGAAAATTGTATTCGTGAAAATGCCAGGAAGTTGGCGGAATGCACGTCGAACATTTACTTCCCTTCAACTAATTTCGGTAGCATGAGTGTTTTTTCTGTTGAATTTCTGTTGTTAAATTCAGTTTTTTCAATTTTATTTCCATAGCATACCTGATGTAATGATCAATGATTTTTTAACAAATAATTAGTGTATTATCCATCCGATTTTCGATTCGAAATCATCAAGGGATTATCGTAGGTAATACCACAAGTGTATCGGTGATTATCGAAATAGCAATTCCTTTGAATTTGATTCAAAACCGAGAAGGAATTAACGATTATCGCCGATAACACGAGTTGTATTTGTTATTATTTCATGAATAAAATCGAAACCATTTTTATTTATTTACTATTCAATTTAACTAGGAACATTAATCCCGCATTTAGTTCTGAAACTATGCAACTAACAAAACATTTACTTGATATTTCAAACATCCCTCTATTTCAGTTACCAATGACAGAGCGCGTCATTTGTAGTTTCGTCATTGCATGTCTAGTCTACTGCTTCTCGCTCGAGGTTATGTTTTGATAACATTTTGATTTAGTGATTTGATTAATCAACGAGTATGCAAAATTTGTCGAAAATTGTGAAGTTGATATGAATTAATAGTGAGTGCTTATTTAGTTTTGGTCAAAGTTTGGTGTTGTGTCATTATACCAGCTGGCTAGTGGTAAGTTTGTGTTTTGATAACAATCAGGAATCGAACTGCAAAATCGAAAACACATCATATACATATCCAGTAGCCAATCAAGAGCCGAACTACAAAATCGAAAACATGATGTTTTCATTCACCAACACAAAAATTTCAACCAATCATAACAGGCTATTTTAGCATAAGTGAAATAATCGTGAAAATTAAAATATAAGAAAGGTTTGTGTAAAAGTTGTTGTAATTAGAAAAAAAATTACTTTTCCAACAATTGGTGGCAACTTCAAACCGCCTTAGGTACTCAACTAGGTGGAAAAACTCTATACAATATTTTTAACTCACCACATACATTGGTTGAACGACGTCCCTCTAGATGCGGAGGAGTATGAAATACTGGAAATTTTTCTAATTTTCGAATCGAATACGCTGAGCTTAGTCTTGAAACTATGGCTTGTCTAAAGAAACCTTTGACTCCCGGTATACTTACTTACCAGTAACATGAATAAAATCGACAGAGTCGAAGTACCCCTTCTCTCGAAATATTTCCACCAAGTGGAAAATATGATGCAAAAATCTGACAGAAAACAACTACTTCCCCGGCTAATCCCTAGCTAATGCCACGACAGATATTAAACTACATCTGACAGATATTTGGGCATTGTTCTTCCAAGAGGACTCAATTGCAAGTGCTTATTGTAAATAAACAAAAGATTATCCTTCATTCGGCTGGATGACCACCTGCAAACATGTTTCGTGGTTCTTGCCTCTCATCAGTGCAAGGGTAGGTCCAACAACTTTGAGCTGACTTGTCCCTGCCCAATGAATTATAATCTATTGTTTATCTAATAATTTCCTATGGATGAAGCAGCGACTTCCAGTAAAGTCAGTCGCAGCGCCATCCGCCAGGAAAATCAATACCAGTATAGAAATCAAAAAGTAATGTACGTTTTAAAACTTGAATACACATATTTGGAGACTATTGCATTATAAAAATTCAGATCAATGTGTTGATAAGGAAAATATAGATTTTTGAAAAAACTTTAAAATATCAAACTTTGTACCAGTAGAATACAAATGACGATATTCGAGTAGTAGTAAGTTTTGTTCAGGATGACAAGGCATATCACAGTAAAATTTCAGTATTTTCAGTAATAATATCTAGAGAAAATGCAAAATTTTCGAAAAATAATTTCACCTTGCTGTCAAGAAAACTGTCTTGCTTAGAAACACCTGGAGAGCATGCTCGAGTGGTGTTTTGTACAGCAGCACAGTTTGAGTGACAGGCAAGGTGAAAGTATTTTGGATCAGTATAATTTGAAGAATGAATAGACGAAGTTAAACTTTACCCGTTTTGCCAAAACGGTTCAATTTGCATATTTGGCATCTTTCAAACTGAGGTTTCTATATTTACTGTGATTTGTTGTAACTATGGAAATGTAGAACTCAGAAATCGTTGAAACACCGATTTGTAAATACCACGAACTGAAAGTACGTCTAGCTTATGTCCGCTTTGTCAATAAGATATATTTTTCTTTGACAATAAAGTATATTTATTGATTGATTACTGTTTTCAGGAAGTCTTGTCATTGTTTTAGATTGACAATTTCCCTCATATTATATCAACCAACCAAATGCCATCATTTTTTGAATTCAAACCAATGAGAGAAGGACTTTTCGAAAACACTGTCTCCAGCCCGTGTTATTTTCAAATCGGTGTTTCGCTTCTTCCTTATTTATACGTTTCCATAGTTACAACAATTTCTGTGAATAGAGAAACGTCAGTTTGACGGTTCAACTATTATTATTATTATTAATGACACATGATGAACCGTTCCTGCAATACGCATTTAGTCCATAATAATTTAATGTATTCGTGAAATTGTCTGATCGAATATCCCTTCAAAATGAAGAATTTTCAAAATACTTTCACCTTGCCAGTCGCTCAAACTGTGTTGTTGTACAAAACACCACTCGAGCAAGCTCTCGTGGTGTTTCTAAGCAACACAGTTTTCGTGACAGCAAGGTGAAAGTATTTTTTGAAAATTCAGCATTTTGTCGGGATATTACTACTGAGAACCTGATGAATATTGTGATGACATTAAATTGATTTATATGGTATGAGGGCAATTGTCACCGAAACCGGTTTTCTGTTTTATTATATTAGCAAGACGTACCTTTTCTTCAGAAAATCAACACAAATGTCATCTCTCTCTGACGAAAGCAGTCACGAACGAATAACTCAAATCAGTATATAACGCTATCCGAGTAATTGGATAACGTAGTTGAGTTGGAAGAGGAAGTATCATGAAAAGCAAAGTTCTTAACAAGTTCCAGAAAAGTTAATATTGTACATTTCCGTCAGTGCACACGTGCATAAAAGTCAATTAATAAAACACTCCTCCATCGACGATCGATGAGTGAGGGAAAAGCCTGGAAAGTTGCGGGCCAACTGTTGACTGCGACTCGTGAATCTAGAAATCCCTGTGTACTCGTTCAATTCGCCAGAGAATAATAACGTCGTTCAACTGCGGATTTTCGCAAATGAATAACTGGTTTCATCATTAATTAAGTAAATGTTCGAAATGGTTTCCATTGTGTTAAATTTGAAAAACAGGATCAAGTATTGTTTACAATACAATGGAAACCAGTTCCAACATTTACTCAATTAATGTTGAATATAAATGCAAATATAAAATCAGAGATTAATTTAATCAGTATTTACTCTTTTTTAGTCAATAAAAAAATAACATGGGATTTTTTGTTGTTGTTGAACAACATTTTTCCAAAGCTTCCTAATGATGAACCACAAATACCACATGTTTTTGATGTGAGTGACTTGAGCTTAGGGTTCACGGTAAAAACAATTTTGTTGACACAATTCCCTACTCTTTGTTCACAGTTAATGGTCGGATGGAAAAAAGTACTTCCAGTATATATTCGAAAATGGCATACTAGACCACTGTGTTGTCATTCAATGAGAACAAATAGCATTTTCTCCTTTACCACACAAATATTTTCACTCTTAGATAAGCATATCGATAACCAAGTTACCTTCATCAGTAGGAATACTGAACCAATTTGAAGAATAGAGTTATTGATCGAACAACAATATTCTTAAATATTTTGATATTATGAGAAAACATACGGTTTTTGTGTGTTGAATAAGAATTAGTTCGATTTTAGATGTGAATTGTTTTAACTATTACAAATATTGAAAGAATATTTTGATAAAAAAAAATGAGTTAACGAAAATGGGTAATGATAGTGAAGATGATTTGACATTGACACTGTCTAATTTTATCGAAATGGCTATAGGTTCACCTCAGTACAAAATTTTATATACCTACTCGTGAGAAATGTATATTCAAATATCGAAATTTGTTCAAAAGACATACATTATCACAATCAACTTGATAAAAATTTTAAATAAGCATTATTAATTTTATACACAAATAAAATGTGCCATGAAATATTTGTATTGTAACTTTGGAAACAAAGTAATATTGAACTGTCAAACTTGACGCATAAAAGGTTTATTTTCATTCCCACAGTGTTTGTTCCGCGTTTCCGAACTTCTAAAAATCAAAAGTAAAGTGTGAACTGAGTGTGATGAATGTTCCATTTCTGTAACCCTCCAGAACTCACGAAGGCAGTAAATACTGCTTCATTAGATTTGTTGCGAAGAGAATCCAGAGAAAAATATAATTATGCATATGCAATCGTGCCATGGAATAAAGTGAAAAAAGATCAATTCTTTCTTACAAAATGCTGTAAAGGCATATTTCTTGGAGCTTGGTTCCAAGACGAAATCTTCAACTTTGTAGGCGAACTCTCCTATGTTGAAGGCAACCATTGTAATTATACAATATATCAAATATCAAATGCATGCAGAAGGTTTTAGGCTAAAAATATCAAAGATTTGAACTAAAGAACCTATCAACACATTTATTCAGGGAGCTTCAGAGAACAATATTTCATTTTGAGAAATGATAAGTAAAAACACGACAAAGTCGAAGTATCCTTCCAACTACCTTCCTGGCTAATACCATGAGCGGCATTGAACCATATCTGACAGATATTCGTTCTTCCCAGAAGATCCAATTGCAAGTGCTTATTGTAATTAAACAGTAAATTACCCTTCATTTGGCTGGGGATGACCACCTGCAGATATGTTTCGAAGTTCTTGTATCTCGTCAGTGCGGTAGGTCGGACACTATTAGAGTCGTCTTGCTCCTGTCCAATGAATGAAAATCAGTTGTTCAACTAATATTTCTCCACAACTTACAATAAGTCAATAGCAGCGCCATCCGCAAGGAAAATTAAGAAGCTCTTTTCGGAAGCAGACTCCACGAGTGTTTATAAATGAGGAAGTATTATTATTAGTATGAATTTCAGTTAAAGTGTTGTGTCTGAAACTAAGTACTCAGTGAATAGAGTATTACAACAATAATTATAAGAAATCAGAAAGCTTTGAGACTACTTCCTCACCACCGCCAACGAATGATAAAGATTTTCTCGTTCCATCTCTAAGACAGCCTTCTCCATTTTCCCGAATTACCTATATTTTCCAGAGGTATCAAACCGGGACAGTCACAAAATTTTATAGCAGGAAATCTCCCATATCCAATAACTGAATATTCGATATAAGTATAGGCATTTCGTACGAATATTTCAGTAGCTAATATTGCCTACACAACGGTTTCCAATCTATACTTTTCTTGTGCGTATACATCAGTGAAAAACAGGAAGTACGTACAGACAGGCTTTAAAAAATTATTTATTTTACTCAAAAACTCTTTCTTGAAGAGAGACTAATTTGAAACAAATTTTATACGTTAAAACTTAAAACGTCTTGCACATGACAATTTGGTTTTCGAATAGGTTTTTGTGAGGCCAGTAGTTGATTTCGAAAAAACTCGATAGACACCAAACGTTTACTTATTGAAAATATCGTGTCGTCACAGTGAGCTAATACAAAGATTGCTACTCAAGTTTTGAGATATGGCAACACTGATGTTAATATGTCAAATCTGACATTGTCATCGTAGAGTTTGACATTTTTAATGGTGAACGTACTCAGATAGTGTTGTCGTGCGAATGCTATTTGGGACTTCCGGCAACGGTTGAGGTCAGACGGCGGCTTCATGTTGGAAGTCAGGTTAATGTGTGTCATGTCCGCAGTCTTAAAGACGTGCATTGACAGATTATAAATAAAGTGTTATGTTAAAATTAAAAAGTGTAAAAATATGGGATGCAGTATTGCCTAGAGCAAGACAACTGCATTCCCCCGATAAAACCTTGCTGTCTACGCCGGTTAAAGGCCGGATGGGAACGGATTTCTAGCAGCAGGGTATGTCCACATGGCGCCGAATAGAAGCCGACGGACAATAATTGAAGACAGAGAGAGAGAGAGAGAGAGAGAGTGAGTGCTATTTGAGTTGTTTAAAGATACTGAAACACTCATTTGGTCAAAAAATTTAGGGCCAATTTATGCATCATTGTCATTATCATAGTCCTAATCACAGTCACTGTCTTAATCATAGAATCAAATTGAAACTGCACATTTCATTAGGAGCATTTATGCAATTTCTTCAGTTTTAGTCTCAATCATAACCACAAGAATTTGACATTCAAAGTTGGCAATTTTCAATTTTTGCTTTTATGATTAGGAGCACATGCACAACGCGCATGTGTGTCGATACCTATTTGAGAAATTTTGTTTTGACTTGCATTTCTTGTTTATTGTGTTTTGGAAAAAAAAAATTGCCAGTAAGAGGGTACTCTTATAGAAATTATTGGGATAAAAAGACAATAATGACAGTCTTGTCACATGTAAATTTTTTATTTTCAAGCTAATGACTGTGATGCATAAATATTGGAATTTCTTAATATAACGACTAAGACCAACAGCATTGTGCCGATCAACTCGCTTCGACTTTGGATGATGAAGCACCATCTCTAGCCACCGTGTTCCGCTGGTTTTCCGAATTCGAACATTTGGCCGCCAAAAAGATGTGTCCGCGTTGTAATTGTCGAGTAATTGCAATGTATCTTCTCTCAAAACGTAGTATCGGT
Organism: Chrysolina oricalcia; assembly: GCA_944452925.2. Lineage (NCBI taxonomy): Eukaryota > Metazoa > Arthropoda > Insecta > Coleoptera > Chrysomelidae > Chrysolina > Chrysolina oricalcia. Next base: position 19,770,156 of record OX101817.2, on the reverse strand, counting down.
AATACCATTCAAAATATTTTTTGTCCCATTGATCCACATTAAACCGTTTAAATTTATCGAGGTAAGAGAACCATTCAGATCCGCACTTGATATTTCGAGTGAATATGGTAAAAAAAAATATTAACGAAACCCCAAAAAATGTAGATGATTGAAGAGAGAATTGAATTCTCCTTTCGATGATGCCCCCCTCCGCCACCTCTTATCAAACAATCAATCATAATGTATTTAATTTCAAATAGTAATATCGATTAAATCATTCAAAACGGTTTTTGTTCGAGGATAATAATCGAATGTAAAGATTAAAAACATCAAAGGTCTCAGAATACTTCCTTATGGGACTCCTGATTTAGTTTCTTTAAATGAAGAACACAAGAGATTTTGTTCGAGGTTGACTTGTTGCGGTCAACCAGATAAATTGCTTCACTTTAACCGAGCTAAACTAAAACCCTTATTACACTATGCATTTTTCGTGCCTATTTGTCTGCCTAACTGAAGGTGGCAAAAATTTAAATAAATACGCATGCGCGCGATACTATTTTGTAGACTGTTTCAGGCATGAAAATAAATACGTCTGGTTCTATTTTTCCCCCTGAATCGATGGGATTTCAAGAACATTTGAGAAAAAGACAGGTTTGCCAACACGTTAATTATCTCTTTGATATAATTGCTGTGAACACTTCCGAGGCTCCAAAGACCATCTACTAAGACCTGTTTTTTTCTTATTCTTTTTTTTTAAATAAGTGAAACAGTAGTTATAACGGTCAATAGTAACATCAAAAATCAATGTCAACTTTCCTTATGTTTGCAGGTCTGAAATTACTGTAATAGTACCGGTCGTTTGGGGAAAGTTAGCAAAATTAGTGTAATAAGGGTTTTAGAGAAAAACAGCAGATTTGTCTTTAGCTTTCCCGATCACTTCAAACATTGTTTAAATAGAAGATAGTTAGTCAATGCCTGTGGAAAAGGTATTGGACCCAAACGCGATTGTCATCTATTAGCGTGATTAGTTACAAACATGAATATTTCACTTCATTTTGATGCAGGTTTCTTTAAAAAACCCTGATTTTAATGATGTCCCATTGTTTCAATCAAGTTACGACATGACTTGGATGCGATCTCACTATCGCCATCTACATGTCGCATCCATTTTGATCCAATTATAATCCCATAAGGCTGACTATCTTCTATATAAACAATGCTTCAAGTAAGGCAGTGTTCCGTGTTTTTGTCAAAACCCCGACTGCATATAAGGAAGTATTTTATTTTCTTCCAAAAATATTTTAATTTGACGGGAGACATGTTTTTCAGACACTTTAGATAGTGAGGGCAATAAGCTTATCGCACCTACGAAAATCATTAAATGATGTAGGTGCATTTATGTTTCGTATGGGTACTACATTGCCATTTTCTGAAGGTGGAGAAAACGCCTTGTAGATGAAAATAAGAGGCTCTTTTCACACAAAATAAAAGACGCAAACGGCCTATACTACTTTTTATAAGATAGTTCGTAAATGAAAACCCTGCTTTTTGCCCCAGCAAAATCGCTATGTGGAATTTTTTAAACAAGAAATACTGAAAAAAATTAGAATATTTTTGTTTTTTTGCGATAATATCAAAAAGTATTTGATAAATCATTTTACAGTACAATAGCACTTTTGTAGAGAATTACAAAACCTATAAAATGGTTTTATACTACCAGATCGGTGCATTTTCCACTGAGAAAATCCGGGAAAACCTCGAAAAAGAGACCAATTTTCAAAAATTCATAATTTTTATAAATCTGAAGCTTGACAAACAATATTGCGGAAACTGATAGATAATAACATGTGGTTCAAATGTGCGCAAGATGGTTTCTGTCCGATGTGTAGTTTTGCACAATCAATCGCGTTATAAACAATTTAAGGACGAATCTTTCTAAATGCGCCGATTTAAGGGAAGATTCAAATGCTGTAAACGGCCTCTGGAAGTAGAAATCAATATCTACAATTTGTATATTTTGGATTTTCATCTGAGAGGTGGGAAATGTGTTGAAAATGTTACAGGAAGTTACTCTAAATGCTTCAAAGTTGTTAAAAAAAAACATTTAAATGCTTCAAAGTGCACCCGAAGGCGCCCGAAGTCAACTAGAGTTAATTTCAGTGCGACTTCGGGTGACTTCGGACGCTTTGAAGCGTTTTGATCAACTTTCACTAACATTTTCAACACATTTTCCACCTTTCAGGTGAAAATTCAATATATATATACAAATTGAAGATATTGATCTCTACTTCCAGATACCGTTTACAGAATTTGAATACGACGATTTCCCTTAAATCGGCGCATCTTGCAAGAAGTGCCCTTAAATTGTGTATAACGCGATTGTGCAAAAACTACACATCGGACAGAAAACATCTTATTAAATATCAGTTTCCGCCATATTATTTGTCTAGCTTTAGATTTATAAAAAATCAAATTTTTTTAAAAATGGTCTCTTTTTCTCGGATTTTCTTGGTGGAAAATGCACCGATCCGGTAGTATGAAAATCCATTTTGTAGGTGTTATAAATCTCTACAAAAGTTCCATCGATGCAAAACGATTCCTTGAATAGTCTTTGAGATATTTCCAAAAAAACCAAAAAAGTTGCAGTTTTTTTTACTATTGCTTGTTTGAAAAATTCCACAAAGCGATTTTGCTGGGACGAAAACTGGAGTTTTCATCAAAGAATTATCTTATAAAAATTAATATAGGCCATTTTCGTCTTTTATTTTGTGGGGGAAAAAACCTCTACTGGATCAAAGTTTTATTAGAATATGTTTGATTTTTCAAACCAATGTGGTAACACGATGGATAGGTATTATTTTAATATTTATGTTGTCGATGCCCAGAGCATTTGATTTAATTTTACGAATGTCTTCACATGCTATTTACGCAAAAAAAAAGTTAGTTTTATTGTTCATTGTTTAAATGCCAAGGTATCGACATTGATTATACAATCAGCTGCCACTTTCAAGAAAAAATCATGCATTACGCCGGGTTGTCGCAAATCAGTTGATCAGATATCTTTATGATCAAAATCTAGGTAATATCTTTGTCATCGGTAAGAGTTATAATCTATTCTTTTTTGCGTGTGAAAGGTGTATGAATCACTCTGACGAAATGCAATCAGACGTCCTTAAATGAATTGAAAACACTAATAGACATTACCCAATCGTTTATTGAAAAAAAAAACTTCTGATTAATGAATGAAACCCGAGACTTGAACTAATTCCAAGACATCCCCGATGCCCTTAGCGAATGAACGAAAAAGGAAATCACTGATAATTAAAATAAAATTACGATCGAAGCTTGACACCCGATATTTCTCATCGTCAATTAAATACATTCGTGATTAATTTTTCACTGAGTGAATATTATATAAAGTAGTAATGAAGAGAATCTGTAACCCTCGAAACGGAATTCCTTTCTTATTAAGTTTCTTTCACGTAAAACAAACTGAGCCCGTTATGGCTGACAGGTTCAGATGGAATGCGATTATTCATTTGTCTTTTGGAAAATCCATTCTAATATAATTATGCGCCGCTATCTACCTATGGTCGCAACGTGGGTTGAGCAGCCCTATGTTCGATACATTTTGAAACAGCACTGATGCAAATCGAAGTAATTAGTGGCGAATTTTCTAGATTGATGAGTAGTAATTTTTTTTTTCCTGTAAATAAAAAAACATATATCATAGAAATAGAAAATGAAGACACCCTCACCGATGACCAACAAATTTCAAAAAATCATTGAGGAACTCAAAAATAAAAAAGCCCCTGGATATGATGGAATACATTCTGAAACATTGAAAGAAATTGGCTCCTATGTATCTGTTCCTTCGGCACACCTGATCAATCAATGCTTACTGAAAGGAGTCTTCCCGCCAGCTCTAAAATTGTCAGTGATAACTCCGATCCATAAACAAAAAAGTAAGCAGGAAATGACGAACTTTAGACCAATTTCTCTGATAACCAACATTTCCAAGGTTTTTGAGAAAATATTAAAAATAAGAATTATTACTTATTTCAATAAATATAATATTTTGTCCCCAAAGCAATTTGGTTTCAGGGAAATGTCCACACAAGACGCTAACCTTAACAACTAAAATCCATAAGTCACTGGATATCGCAGAGCCAACCTTGGCAGTATTTATCGACCTTGATACTTGACATTTGATACTGTAGACCATGAGCAGTTATTGAGGGTTCTAGAAAGCATTGGTTTCAGAGGAACTCCATATGAACTCATGAAAGACTACCTTACAAATACGAGTGAAAGAGTTACATTAAACGGAAAATTGAGCGAAAAATCGAGTTCTCTGATATGGAGTTCCTCAGAGTACAGTCTTGGGGCCGATATTGTTCATAATTTACATCAATGATCCATTCAACACTCAAATTTGTGGAGATATAGTTAGTTTTGCAGATTGGGAAGCACTGAAAGAAACAACGGAGAGAGAAATGAGCAAAATCTTCCATTTCCTCAAAAGTGAACTTCTGACAGTAAATCTGCCCAAAACCTATTATATGCCCTTCACTTGTCTTACTTCAAATTTGCCACCATTTGATGATCTAACAATAACTAATAATAGCTGTTCGTGCTAACGATTTCAAGACCAATATGTGAAAAGCAGAGAACTGACTACAACCTTTGAAGATCGGTGGATAAGACACTTGGCCACCGCGATACCCAGATCTAACTCTTCTAAATTTTCACATCAAGTGAAATTAAACAGCACTTCGAAAACATGAATTAGCGATTAATTTGAACTTCATTTGTTTATTGATTCAAATAAAGTTGAGTTTTTCTCAAGGTGAATCATGATTTCTCAACAGACACACGTTTTTCAGATACCCTGAATGGGAGATAAAATTATCATGGAGATGAAAAACCGAACCAAGCATACTTTGTTCAAATCTGAATAAAAATTTCAATTCACTGTATTTCTCGGTTCATGCAATATTAGTTTTGGAAAAGATTGTTTTGAAAAAAATTCATAATATCAATATACAAAGAACAGATACAAATTTGGGACAAATTCGACTAAAATTAATCAGATTTTCATTTAAATGATTATTTTACTCCATTTTGATTCTTTTCTTATCAAATTTACGTTAATGAACGCGCAAACGTTTTATTATTATTGTACTAATTTTCGAATGACATGTTCCATGAACTTGTTTGTCGACATTAAAAATATCTTCAGTTATTAGCTACTAATTTACCCTCTTTCGCGATAGATCAGAACAATTCATTTAGCGAAGTTATTCTCTGTATGAATTGAACTACGCCCTTTATTTTCACCAAACATGATTTATAGGATTTTTTTTGTAATATTCTTTTGAAAATAATAATGACGTATATTATTATTGTTATTATCAAATCACGAAACGAATTAATTGACAAAATTTGCAATGTATATCTATTTCCAATCAAACATTTTTGAACTCGTAAAACTTTCCTCTCTTCATCATTTCTATTAATTAATTTTACACCTCAGTTTGTTTTCTTCATCCCTGTTCTCAATGCGCGGTATAAAATATTTTCAAAATGCAGCTAAAAAAGTTTATAATTTATGTAAGTTTATATCCATGCGCGGGTCTTACCCTTGTGGGTTGTAACTTATATAATATAAGTTGTGTATATGATAATAATAGCAATAGGTGAATATGTTTTATACTTTTTATCACCTTGTAAATTTTGCATTTACCTAGCAACTTGCTTAACACTTATATATTTTTATATATTATGTCTAATGTTTATTATAATTATATGTATGTAATTGTATTTTAACTTGTATCTGTATTTATATTCAATAAACGTTCATTCATTTAATGACATTTCATATCTACCCAATACAAAATATGGCAAAATATTCCAATTTTTATAGAAAACTTGCTTTTATTTCGAAAACCTGACTCTTTTGGTATAGGAACATGATACATCATTTGAAAGGAAATTCAAATGTCTTTCAGGATATCTGATAATATACAGGTTGTTCCATTTGAAAAAATGCACTTTTCACCACTTTTGTATCTATCGGTTATATCACAAATTTTCAACGAACCTGTATAATGAAAAACGAATTCCTCTAGTCATTGCTAATACACAGAATATTGTCAAACTACATCCAAAATTTCAGCATTCTACTTATTCAAATAAACATTGATAAACATTTAATCGAAGCTACGTTTCGCACAAAAAATAAGGAAATTAATGATTTTCTCCACTGGAGATAGGTATAGGTATAGGGAAGTATTATACGAAAATAATCTGAAAGCAAATGCAATAATATATAGGGTATTTTATTTAAAATATCAAAGTTGTTGCTACTTTTCGATAGAAGCGGCAACGTAGCAGCGCTGAAAATATTTTAGATCGATAGAGCAGGACTGATTATCCAAAAAACCAAATTTTCAAATTAATACTACGTCCCTTTTTCCAGAAAGGTCTAATCGATATTTAGCTCATCTTTTCAGACGATGTTTGTTTCGCCAGAAGCTGAAAACTATAGGACAAAAATATTCCATGATATGGAAGCTTGACGGAGAGTGCCATACGCGATGAAACACCTTGGAGATATCTAATGCCACTGCCAGAGTTTTACCGTATTTTTCAATAGATAGCTGCCATGGCATGGCATTTACAGTGCCCGTATAAAGTTTGTTCCTCCCTACTAATTTTTGAACCATCTGGTATATCGCAACGAAATTTAGACGGTTTAAATAGGAGATAAAATCCTACTTTTTCATGGAAAATATATTTCCCGAGAATCCTATTTCGAAGTCAAATTTGCGCAAACTTTTAAATAATATGCTCCAAGCAACTGGTATGCTGAAAGATACTCCAAGATTACATACACCAAGCGATAGGGAAAAGTAGAATTCGATAGAGGGCGCTGCCAAATGTCAATGTCAATATTCAAAGGAGTAAAACAAATACACGATGCCTACTGGTTTATGCTGTTTGTACCGTTTCTAGTTGTTTATTCGAAGTGTTTTTGAATTGTGTGTGTTACAAGTGTTATTTGAACTGTTGCAATTTAGTCGATCATCTGTTGTGGAGAAAGTATGTATTATTATTATAGTTAATTTATTTCGCCATCGTAAATATTTGCATGTGATAACACCATCAAAATTTCAGTTCAGCCATACTTACTATGGAATTTACCTTGAAGATTCAGGATCATTTTGAGTTTTTAAATGCTACGCCATCTTCTAGATGTATTAATGAAGGACAAGCTGTTCTAAATGCAGGCCATATAATTTTGGGTTGTGCTTGAAAAGCAGTGGCCTGCGAAAGGATCCCCATGAAATAAGCCTTGAATTTAGAATCATGGAGAAAAACATAGATCCAAAAACGGCAGTATGCAGTTGCAAAGCAGGAAATTCATCCCGTTGCAAACATATTGCAGCACTATTATTTTTATGCACAAGGTAATATTATATGATTCCATAAAAAAGGCATATTGAACAGCTAATTGCTATTATATTTGTTTTTCATTGAATGTTTTCTATTGCAGGGAAAAACTTACCGACTTTAATTTTTTATCAAGTACTGATGTGTCTTGTAAATGGAAAGACACCCATTCAAAAACAGTGGATGCCAAATATGGAGGTATACCTTTTGAGGATTATCCATGTATTAAAAAGGTTAAATTGGGAAATTCTGTTCTATTGGAAAACATGGATGTATCGGACAAAAAGGAAATGATTTTGAAAAAACTTTGTGCTGCAGCTCCTAATTCAGTATTAGCAAAATATAGGTAAGTCTCAAGGTTTTTTGCTTGTCTTTATTTTTTTAGTGACATATTAATATGCAATCTTATAGGTAACATGGAACATTTTTTTAATTGTAGGACTAGACAAAGGCAAATGAGGAAGGAATATGTATGTGATATTGAACCTTCCGAGCAAACAAAAAAAAATTGTGAGCATGCCTCAAATGCAATATCGACGTTAACAACAACAGATCCAAAGGAAGAATGTTGCAAGACGATGTATGCAACATTATTTCCAGAAAATTGTTCGTTCTTGGCAGAAATTACAAAAAATGAGAAGTTAATTTGGCACTATGAACGGAAATATAGAATTACGGGTTCTAGGTGCTATGATCTATTCACTTATAGCAAAGGTGATTGGGAAAAGAAATGTGTGGATTACTTGAATCCAAAAAAATTATCAAATAGTTGAACTTTTATTTTGATATAATCTTTTATTGACCATTGTATTAACATTACATTTTGATAAAATAAGAATATACCAATCTCGGTAATTAATATAAAACCAGATAAAGTTGGTAAATATCCATTTTAATAAAAAAAAAAGTTTTTTATAGGTTTGTTCTACATGGAATTCAAAATGAAGGGGTTGCTAGAGGAGCATACATTAGTGCAACTGAAAGCAGCGTAGCAGAAACAGGATTGATTGTCTTCAAAAAACATCCTTGGATGGAATATTCACCAGGTGGTGTAATTTTAGATAAAAATGGTGTGCCAATTAAACTGCTGGAAATTAAGTGTCCATACATAGGTTAGTATTCCTCTGTACAAAAAGAATTGTATTGTGTGTAGGTTAATGCATACATTTTATTCCTCTTACAAGTACTTACGATTGAATAACAGTAAATAAACTATCAGGTGTAATTTATATGAGTTGAACATACTAGTGAAAGTTATTCATATTAAAAAGAGAAACATCCTCAATTAGAAATTGAAAAAACATGATTTCCCTGGAAATGGAAACAACCCTAAGATAAAATGAAGTTACTTTTGTAATACGTAATAGAAAACAACCTCGAATAAGACAAATTGTATTGAACAATCAGGAACAGTTTGAAAATAGTGAAATCATATTTCAGCAGGATGGGGCACCTCCCCATTTCGATTGCATGGCTAGAGAGTATATCGATACAAACTTTCCTGGGCAATGGATAGGTCGCAGGGGAAGTACAGAATGGCCACCAAGATCTCCGGATCTTACACCTCTAGAATTTTTCCTTTGGGGAAATCTGAAGTCAATAATCTATGCCACTGAATGCCAAACAATAGAAGAGTTGGAACGCAGAATAATAGATACATGTGAAGAAATAGATGAACAGGCTTTCATCAACGTGAGAGAATCTATTTGTAATAGGGCACTTTATTGTTGGGGTCGAATAAAAGTGTTATTCAAAAATAAATTAAAATTTTTTAGCCAACTAATTTGTTTTGATTGTGAATTTGAAGAACACATTCGTGGTTTCAAGATTTTCCGGTAAGAGGTACAGTTTATTGTAATGAACTCTCTTTACGCCTCTTATTAGTCGAATTAATTAAGAGATTCAACAAAAAATTAATAACAACGTTTAGTAAGGAAAATGTTTTACCGGAAGTGACCAAAATTCATCCTTCATTTTAAACCGGAGTGTCACTTTCCAAACGTAAATATTTCGAAAACAATTGAATTTAGGAATAAAGTATATAACAGAAAATCATGAGCAGATTTCGAAAATGGAAAAATAGAAGGGATGCTCTATTTAAAAAAATTATTGAAGATGGCGCTCGGCCGTCATTCCAAAACTTTTTGCTGCGATCTTTTCATGAAAAAGTAGGTTTTCATCTTCTATTTGAGCACTCCAAATTTCGTAACGATATACCAGGTGATTCAGAAATTGATAGGGGAAACGGACTTTACTTCACTGTATAAGAGACTTAACAAGCACCTATACTTCGACATAGATCATTTGGTTTGATTCAAAATGGAATAACGAATATGAATGATGAAAAAATTTAAGGGGATAATCCATTTGGGATTCTCTTTATGTCACTTCCTGTGAAAACCGGAAGTCCTATTTCTGATTCAAATAGAAAAAAAGGGAAAAATATACCTCCAAACAAAATCAGATCTCACACAACATATCCAAAATTCACATTCCTAATCTTTGAAAATAACCAGATAGTGTGATGTAACAAATCTCGTTGCCTTCAGGTATACTAGGGGTATCAGCTAGTACTAATTAACGTTCCAATATTTATCAAGAATGTGCCTCACCTGGTGAGCCTCTCCAGGGGTACTGGAACTTCATAATCAATCGTGTTAGGAGTTTTCTATTGCCGAACGCCAGCCTATGATGGTACGTCCAGTATATATTAGTCATGTGCCGCGCATCGTCATATGCCGGTTTTTAGGGATCTTCAACAAAAACGTTTGGCTGGCGGGAGGCGAGAAAAATAGCATGGGAATGGGAAGTAAGTTGGTGTTGACTCGAGAGTTGGTATTGAGTTTCGGAAATCATTGTTCTTGGGGTGATTGTTTAAATATATTCATTTGTGTTGAAGTGATACCTATGGTTGGAATAAAAGGTAGGAGTTATATTTGTTTGAAATTGCTTGGAATTATCTTCGACAAATGGCTATAATACCTGTTTGAGTGAGTAATTGTTGGAGTTTACTTTCAATAAAAGAAAAGCACGTTGTTATTCATAATCAGTATGTTTCATTATATTTTTCTTGAATGTACTTTCCATTGCTTGTTGATTATTAAACAAAGAAAATCATGTGGGAGTTCCGTTCGTGGCAGCATAAACATTTTGAAGAATTTGTGTTTTGCTCTTACGATCATTGGTACGGAGCATTCCTTCAATACTGAATATTTAATACTTGTTGATATTTGTATTGATGTTTACAAAAGTAATGTTTTGAAAAGGGCTTTTATTTGGGTATTTATTGGTTGTACATGAGTTTCAGCACATTGGAATTGAGTGAATATATTCAGTTTAGCTATCAAAAATTGTGTGAGAAGTTACATGTCATTCGGTGATTTGCAACGTGCCTGTGTGAGAAGTTGCATATCACCGTTGTATTCATTTCAGCCTGATGGTTTGTAACGTGCCTGTGTGTGAAGTTACCTATTATTGGGCTGATTTGAGTGTTTATTGGCTTGCAACATGCCTTTCTGAGAAGTTGCCTGCTTTTGTTGGATTTTCGAAAAACCAAGGACTTGTAACGTGCCTGTGTGTGAAGTTACATGTCATTCGGTGATTTGCAACGTGCCTGTGTGAGAAGTTGCATATCACCGTTGTATTTCAGCCTGATGATTTGTAACGTGCCTGTGTGTGAAGTTACCTATTATTGGGCTGATTTGAGTGTTTATTGGCTTGCAACGTGCCTTTGTGAGAAGTTGCCTGCTTTTGTTGGATTTTCGAAAAACCAAGGACTTGTACGTGCCTGTGTGAGAAGTTGCATATCACCGTTGTATTCATTTCAGCCTGGTGATTGTAACGTGCCTGTGTGTGAAGTTACCAATTATTAGGCTGATTTGAGTGTTTATTGGCTTGCAACGTGGCTTGGTCAGGAGTTGCCTGCTTTTGTTGGATTTTCGAGAAGCGAAGGACTTGTAACGTGCCTGTGTGAGAAGTTACATGTCTGTGAGCTGTATTGGAAATATAATAATTACTAACGTGCCTGTGTGAGAAGTTACGTGTTATTATATGTACAGTACTGAGATGAGGTACATTGACTTGCAACGTGCCTGTGTGAGAAGTTGCAAGTCAAAGTGTTGACTCATCAGTTCATTTTTATGAGTTCATTGAAAATGAGATTTGCTTGATTTGAAAAAAAGCTCTAGCATTGTTAAAGATAATCCATCGTGTTTTGGCTCATGATAGCAGCCTTTTTGAAGCCTACCCAATAATTCTTTGGATTATTGATATTTGATAATTCCGCTGGAAGAAACCATTTCCTGATTTATGTATATATGTGTAATTAAATTCGTAGCCACAATTGTTTCAATACATTAATCCATTTTTCAGAACTAGGTGCATTATCAATATGAAGTTCGTAAACCCCACAAAAAAAAGAATAAAAAAATAAACCTAACAATCGTAATAGATGTCTTATTAAATATTTAAGATAGTGCCAATAGCAGTGATCAATGAGATTGTTGAAACTCAAGTTTTACAATAAAATAACTAGTGAAGAAAATATTTGATGACACTACTTGGCAGAAGCCCATTAAATTAATAATAAAAATGGATTGCCTAATCCATTTTTATTATTAAAATAACTGGTGCCAAACGGATTCCCAAGTTGAAAGATTTTCACGACACAAGATAGGAGAGCCATAGCTGAACATCTAAATGCCAATATAAGACCGGCTCAAAAAAAAACTTCAAAAAATATTAACGGTTCTTTATCTGTTGTCAACTGAGCTATAATTTTCATTATTTCATAAATCCATCTGTTCCATTTCACAGACGAACAACCTCTTAGTCGGCACCACCTTGCCATTTTCCTCAATAATAAATTCATACCTTTGAATCGTAGCATGCAATTGTACACTTTGATATTTTCCAAGCAATACATCTTAATTTTTAATGGGGTCTATTTCGAATAGTCTACTTCACAAATGTATCTACCATTCACACGAAATTAGTTTCCACGTCGGAATAAACACGAAGAGTATTATTACAATGTTACAATCAATAAGGCTTCATTCTGCTCGTCACATGAATGTGAAACTGTAATTTACCATTACTCTAAATACATTACATCTCACGTAATTTTGAGAATATGGATATCATATTTGGTGTGAAAAAGTATAACAAACTCCATCCGAACCAGTTGCAGCTTCAGTTTGTGTAACGAGAGGACACGAGTTACACAAAATGTTATTTCGTAACATGTTGCATAAAAGAATTTTTCTAATTATGAATATCTGAAAAGCATTTGAACATAAATGAAATATGAACATTAATTTTTTATTTAAAAATCTAGAAAGTCGAGTGGATATTTGTGTAGGTATGTTCCCATAGTTACCTCTGTTACTAATGATCCTATAACACATAAAAAAGACAAGGGGTCATAGACAAGAGAGATCATTCTGAAAATGGCGCGAAAATGGGCCAATGTCCTTGAATTTTACTACGATGTTTATAAACATCTGTCAAATATCAGAATACTGTGTCAGGATCCTGATGCTTGATTATTTTCTAGTGATTTTTCACAAAAAAACGTTTATTTCAAAGCGTATTGACTAAAATAGTCCGAGTGGAATGACTATTTACCTATTTGATATTAATATTCATCATCATCATGGAAGGTAGAACTATTGGAAATGGCTCAAGTCTTCTGTTGAAGCCTAACAGATTTTATTCTAGCTCGCGTAATTTGGAATAGATACGATTTTTTAAATTTCTCGATCCGAAAGATGTTGACGAGTTCTACAATGGAAACTCGCTTGTAATGATAATAAATTAAGTGTTATTTTTGGTAGATAATGTACCTATGTACCTTTGCTTTGTTCAAAATAGCAAACAAAATAGCTTATTATGATTATAGCTTGACACAAAAGGCATGATTCTGGTTAATGTCTCTAGGAAGAGATCCCAATGCAGAACATTTGTGGGAGAAAATTGTGATTTGTGGCATTTTTCTCATGAAGATTTATGTAAAAAATGCAATAGAATCATTTGAAACCTAATGCCGTACCAACATACTGTGTCTGCGTTAGCATGGCGAGTGATACAACTTTTTGCAAACAAATTTCAAGTATTAGCCACACCGCTTATATTAAGTTCTGACTATTCTTGAATTAGTTCCTACAAAAAGTATTAAACTTAAAATTAGAAAATTAGTGTCAATGGAAGTGCTTTTCTTTGATGATAAGAAAAATGCTTCTGCCTAATAAACACACACACGTATCATATACGTTTAAATGTGGTAGTTGACGTAGAGGAAACGTTACTCGTTGAATTTCGCAACGTGACTTTCGTAACCCAAATTCGACCAAACGTTGATTCTACCTATAAAGAACGTATATGATACAACTCGTCACTTTTGCCACCATAATCAAACATGTCCTTATCGTGCTTTCACAACGTATATTCAATTTGAACTGAACAGACATTACACAAACGTTGAATATGACACCATCAAACAACCCGAGGCTTTGGAAAACCTGTATTTTACGTTTCAGTTACTCTTTTTATCTACGTTGATGGAACGTTATGAAATTACGTATTTGATGCGTTGAATGAAGCAGTCAATAACAACAATAAGAAAGAGATTGAAGCAGCAGATCACATCCAAATAGCAGATACTACAAAAGACTGGTTATATTTTGCGAAGAAACGTATAAATGACGCCATCAACTCAAAACAAAAAAAAAGGATATTTTATTTATATTAATATATATTTTCTTCGATACATCCTACAAGCATAGAACATTTTGAATCTCGTGATGAAGTGATCTTTGAGTCACCCTCTGTCTGAATTAATTTCAAAATAAAATAATAGTAATTACTAAAAAGTCTGTTCTCAGCATTTCCAGTAAAAAAAAGTTCATACGAAGAAAACCCAATAGTTTTTTGGGAACCATGTTTTTTCTCTAATTGATCTAGAAGCAATGGATTACCCTGTATAGAGATTGAATACTGGTAACGTTTATTGAACGTACTGTTTTGCAATTTGTAACGTTTACATAACGTTTCAGGGTGGTGATGACAAAGGTTGATTCATAGTAATAATACATACGTTGCTTCACCCCAGTTCAATTAACGTTGTTGTAACGTTTAAAATTGGTAGTAATATCGATTAAAAGATATTAATATTCATCGTTGATTCAACCAAGAATATCAACGTTCCTAATTACTGGAAATCAACGTTTGATTTTGGTGGAATTCTATGATCATCATCAACATTTAGAATTCGTATCTCAGCAACGTGACTTCGAAACGAAGATATATCGTTATGCTGCAGTAGAATATAACTGGATAAAAAACGTTGAAACCCCGTAAAAAGGCATAGTTACGTTGAAACCGAATTATAACGTTATATTTCAGTGGAATTTTCATTACAATAAGAACGTATAAATAACCTTGAATCAACGTGACGAGATAACGTTACTATGAAACCTGAATGAAACGTATTGCCTAACGATATTTTGCCGTTTTTTCAACGATTAATTATTGTAGCGTTACTTGAGAAATTCAACGTTTTTTCGACGTATCTGTATTTATTGGGTGGTCTCACTTTTTCATAAACCCCTATTATGGAAATTGCACTAAGGTACCACAACCAGAAATAATCGTAGAAATAGTATGATAATCTCTTCAAATAATTTTAATTAAAATTAAATGCAGTTACATATTTTGACATGGATCGTTCTATAAAAATAAAACATTGAGCTTAAATTATTCATACTATTAGCTGAAATCAATTTTCATATATTCTTGTACTTTTGATTTATTTTCCAATCCAGTGCCTGCTTGAAATTCGCACCGACTACTTGGGGTGGTTCCGTAGTTTTTTGTTGAGTTTATCTACAGCTGAAAAGTGATTGCGATACGAAAAATCAATGAGTCGCTTCAGAGCGATAAATAATAATAATAATAACAGTACTCTACTTTCTGATGGCTAAAAAGCAGGTATAAAAAAACTGCACTTTCAACACTTGTATCATAAATAACTATTGTTCTAAGAAATTGGTACCAAATTCCCTCTGTAAGTTTCAATCTAGTCTTTCAAAATTGCGGAATAAAATGTAAGTACCATGAAGTGGACTCAACCCGCCAAAGTGAGATTGACTTTCAACTCACCGATGCGTACTCTTTCCATAAATTGGGAATTTTCTAGAAAGGAATCTAGAGTTAAAAAAATGTGAAATTTGTTTATACTTATCCCGGATTTTCAGAGAAAACCCATCAAAACCTGAGCCTGTGCGAGCAAGGAATACCCGTGACCTACGGCTTTCGTAAAGGTGGTATCCGAACCATTATAGCTTCGTGGCAGACGGTGGGAATCGAACCGGGGTCGTCTGGGTGGGAGGCAAACGCTCTAACACCACGACCACTTCTCATCCAACAACTGGCTTTACAAAAAACAGCCGGAAAACAAAATTAATCAATGACTAATGTGAGGAAACCAAACTGAAATAATTATACCCACTGAATAATCAATGATACTTCCTAGTTCACATCATATGAATCATTTTATTACATATTCATCAAGTTATAGGCCAAGATATAATTTTCGATGAGGGAACACGACATTCTAGTGGAAATTACAACCTGCAATAATTATAATGACCGGAATTATAGCTGCCATGCGATAATACTTCATAATTCTCAAGACAATTTTCCAAGAAAAACCATGTATATAATTACAATTTCTGTAACTTGCAGGAGTTCTATGAAAATAGAAGTATCAACTATCACCGTGACAGTAGAAAAATCTATTTTCAATAACAAACTGAACCGTCAAAAATTGATGACTGGAAATAGTCCACATGGAAAACTGCAGCTAAGTGTCCGACATAAAGTTGGCTACATATGGGAAAAAAATTGTTGTTGATATTTCTGAAAACCTCTAACGGCGTCGTTTCTGCATGTCCGCCAACTAAAAAATCCGTTGCGACTTTAAAAAAAATTGAGTGTATTTATTAGTATATTAAACTTTAAGTGGTTAAAATGGTCTTTCAAACACGCGCGATTTTTCGAGCACAACGGCGCAGGCAGAGTGCTCGAAATTGAGCAAGTGTTTGAAAGACCAGTTATTCACGAACACTTTACGCGATTTTTTCTATTGGTACACTTTGAAATCATAAATACTCGCAAAAATCTAATGATGCATATAAAAAAAAAAGAATCAAATGGATGGAAAAGGTAATCAGATATAAATGAACGAGTTGTGCTGTCTTGCATTTGTTAGAAATATTTTATTTGACGTTACAAGATCATATCAATAATAAAAGAATTGTCATTTAGACATCTTCACGTTTCTCGAGTTGTTGATGTTGCTAGTAACTTTAAAAAACGCGCGCTTTCGAAAGGTCGATGAGGCACCATTAAAAAAAATATTGTAGATATATCTTTCGTTGAGAAGGAACATCTCATTCATTTCCTGATATTTTTTATCGAAGTGTGTGAATTTATGTTTTGTTGTTGATGTAGTTGTTGATGGTTAGTATAATAAATGTTCGACTCGAGTCTTATCCATCACGTGTTCGCCTTAATCAGAAACACGCTGCAAAATAGTCTCAAGCAAGTGGATTGTGATTTTACAAGTGTAAATTGGCTAAATCAAGTTGAGTGAGTGAGTGAAATATTGTGAATTTATAGTATGTATGGTTATATAACAATAACTCCAAAAATATATTGAAAATGTTAGTGATTCCAGTCAAATACCAACAAACCCTCTGGAATTTTCCGATAATTAAAAGAATATTGATGAACATTTCACAACGTACCTAATATCCTATATGTAGAATGGAACAAACTCAAGGCTCTTCTAGGATTGTCCTGCAGAAGCCGACCTGAAAAAAAAAAAAATTCCGTGAATATTTTTCTAATTTTCCACAAAATAATAGCTCAAAATCCACACCAATAAGAGAAGTAGAGTAGAGTCTGCACTCTAACCCAGGTGTCCCAGAAGTACGTGCAGCTATTTCAGGAGCCCTAAATATAGAACAAATTAAGACTTGAAATACCAATAAATTGTATTTTTGGAGATATTCGTGTTTGAAGGGAAGATTCCGAGGGTGGTTTTTTCCAAGTACTTCTGGATTTACCATGTATGACTAAAAATCTAAATTTGTGAATGCATGTTATTACTATTATGCGGAATCGACGAATTTCTTACCACCTGAAAAAACAAATACTGCAAAATGCCTTCTCTGGCAGGCAAGAAAACAATGGATTTCTTCAAAATATTTGATCCATGTTCCAATTAACAACGAATTTCTATTATAAAATCAAATAAAAACCAATTTTAATATACCACATTTGCAAAACGGACTAAGAAGAATAAAATAACGATTTTCAACCATCTACATTTTTTCGGATATTGTCAATTTTTTTTTACCATATACTCGAAATATCATGTATAAGTGCCCTTATCTCGATATATTTGAACGGTTTTATGTAGAACAATGGGACAAAAAATATCTTGAATGGTATTACCGGTACTATACTGTTTGAGAAAAGATACATTGCAATTACTCGATAGATGGCGCTGGGGGCTTCCCACTTCGAAAGGCAAATCAAAAAGTTTTAGACGGTTGAAAAGAAAATTGAATTATCTTTTCACCGATGAGTATTTTGACCTCCTGTGCCATTTTGAATTGATGTTCCCCCAACCCCAAACCACAATGCCCTTAATTTCAAAAAGGAGTATCGGTGAAAGCATTTAATAATATTGCAGTGTCATCCAGTTCTGCGCTATTTTGAATTTTTCAAGTCTCTGATTCGAAATTATTATTATGGTATAATTATTAACATATCAAATCTCTAAGACAAACAATATTATCATTATATGATTTTTAACATACGTATTGATATTGCATTGTCATCTAGTTCTGAGCTATGTGCATGACATAACATCACTTGTTAAAATGTAAGGGATGCGTCTTCCCCAGATCAAACAAGTATCTCGAAGACTTCGGAGGGTTGCGCGTAGGGGTGCAATCTGTTGACGGAAATAACAACAAAAAATGTTGGAAGTTTCAAGTCTCTAAGACAACCAGTACTGTTATTATCATATAATTATCAAGTTATTATGTAATAATACTACAAAGTCATCCAGTTCTGAGTTCTGTTGAAAATTTCAAATCTCTAAGAGAAACATTATTATTAATTTAATATAATTATTAACATATTATGTAATCTGGTCATTTGGGCATCCAGTTCAGAGCTATGTTGAAAGTTTCAAGTCTCTACTTCATCGGGAAGTTAGTTTAAAATCGATTGCAAAATTTGTACCGATCAGACAGACAAGAAAGCGAGTCAATGAAAATGTGGTTGAAAAATAATAAAATAAAATGGATCCTCTTCGATTAAACTAACGACCAAAGTATTTCCAATTCATACGGAAAACAAGTGGTTGTTACTGCTTATATTAACCTCTCTCATAGACCGGGGGATAGTGACAGATTTTGGGACACGATTTTACTCAGTACGCCTTTTGTAAGACAGTATCGTCCGTATATCCTCGTGATAATAATGCATGAATCAAAGAGTCGTCGTAGGTTCTTCATATTAAAAGATAATAATAATAATTTTAATTATTATTATTATTCAGGTACGATTTTAATCAGACTGCCATGTGTTTCGTGATGAAATAATAAAACTAAAATACTCTAAAAACGATTGGCAGGCCGTTAGGTTAGGTCCGAATGGCTGGTATGGTCACGTGAAATTGTATTTGGAAAAAGGAATTCTCCGCCCATCCTGATGGTATGCCAATGGTTTTTCGAGTATTTTACGTCTATTACTTTATTACAAAACACATGGCAACCTGATTGGAATCGTACCGAAACACAATTTTTCGAAAATATTATTACTATTTTTCAATATGAAGAACCTGCGATGACTCTTTGATTCATGCATTATTATCACGAGGATATACGGACAGTACTGCCCTCCAAAAGGCATACTGAGTAAAATCGTGTCCCAAAATCTGTCACTATCCCCCGGTCTATCACTGATGACTGGAAATAACCATGAAACATGTATGTAGACGATCTGGGAAGGATTTCATGTTATCTGTAGAGCACTTGCAAAGTTGTTCTTGTAGAAGCTTTGTCGGGATTATGACAGATGTAAATAAGCGGCGGTCGTGGCGGGCCTAGCTCTTTTCTGTTGGATTCATGCTGACGAAAATAGGGCTTGAATTTTTAAATCCATATTTAATGTGCCTCCAGTCAACATTGCCATTATACTTTTTTCAAATCTTGGATCAATAAAATACTTGAATGGCAGGAACTAGATAACGTTCCCTGTTACATTTACCTTAAGATTGCTGGGAACACCTCATGTATCCTTTGATGGTGACCTTCAGTAAATCAATTAGTAAAGGAGTGTTTCCAGAGAAATTCAAAGAAACTAGACTTACGCCTGTTCATAAAAAAGAAGACAATAACTGTATACATAATTTCAGGCCTATAGCTATTCTTAATTGCCCGGCAAAACTATTGGAAATGATCATTTTTGAAGAATTGTATTACTCAGTTGATAAAATGTTAACTGATAAACAACATGGTTTTTGTAGAAAAAAAATCCGTGGAGTCTAATTTGTTGTCATTTACCAACATGGTCAAACCAACAGTTGATTGAGGACAATTTGATTGCGTTTATACAGACTTTACCAAGGAGTTTGACAAGGTGATTTACTTCTAGCTAAACTGAAATTATATGGATTAAGTAACCATTTGCTGAAATTCTTCATCACGTATCTTCGAAATAGGGTACAGTTTGTTGTGTTTCACGGGTATGAGTCGAAACAGTTCTTGGTAGTTTCTGGAGTGCCGCAAGGGTCAAACCTTGGCCAATGCTTTTCTTGATCTTCTTCAATGATCTCCCCTCTATGGTGACATCTGAGTCTTTATTGTACGCAGATGATTACAAACTATTTAAAAATATTGTAGATGTGAATGACATCTAATACTGCAAAATGATATTGATTATATCTATAATTGGTCGATGAAGAATAAATTATTTTTCAATATTAATAAATGTAGTAAGCTGACATTTTCTAAAAGTAAATTCCCTCATCACTTTTTATTACAGAATGGGTGGCTCAATATTAGAAAGAGTTTACGATATTCATGATCTGGGGGTGATATCATTTCAAACCAATCTTAAGCTTGACAAGCACATATCAAAAACTATAAGAGAAGCTCGTAAGCTTATGGGATTTGTGAAGAGAACTACATATGAATTCACAAATCGTTATTTGTTGTACTCGTCCGAACAAAATTAGAGTATGCAAGCGTTATCTGGGATCCTCAAAATCGGAATTTAATTCAAATCCTGGAAACAATTCAAACTAATTTCATTAAATTCCTTTATTATAAAAAATATGGAACTAACCCAGGTTTCGCTCCATACAGTCCCTTGAGGCTTGAATTTGGACTATCGCTCCTCAAACATAGAAGGGTCCGTCGCAACTTAATGTTTATATTTAAAATAGTCAGCTCCCACATAGATTCTGAATATTTGAGTCACATTTCTCTATATGTATAATTACGCAGCACGCGTCCGAACAATATAATTTTCAGAAATTCTCTTCTTGGGCCATTGAATAATTTTAATACATACAATGAAAAGATAGGTTGCGGTGTGTTTGATGTCTCTGTTATATTCAACTAATAATGGATCTGTGTACTTATATCGGTTTATGTAGAAGTATGCATTTTGTTTGTTTTGTTTGTTCTCAATACTAGGATTTATTATGATTAAACAGAAACATGTAATTAGGTTAAGCCTGTATGTTTCTTCATGAATAAATAAATAAATAAACTTTCTGTGTTCCAAGAATTATGGGAATATAATTATACTGAAAAATTACAAACACTTCCAAATAATTTCAGAACTTTTCTACGATTATATACGATATATACGATAAAAAATGTACTGTTATGGAAAGTTCAAGAATTAGAACTTGAATAATCATTATAAATGAAGTTTTTTGAAAAATTATAAAAAAATATAAATATAATTTGACAGAAAGGTCTAGATAAAGAAAGTGGAAACATAATCGAAGTTATAACAGTATATTATGTTACAAGTGTAATAAACGCGTTACATACGTACTTTTTCTACGAACTCTACGAACAAAACGGTATTTTTTAAAGTTGGTTTCTCTGATGTCATCATCATGGCAGCTTCAATTGACAGACCAAGACGAAATCCTAGTTCATATAAACGTAAGGTAAGGTAACGCAAGAACGGAAGAAATTTAAATTATTGTAATCGTTAATGATAAAACGCAAGGTAAGGTATAAAACGTGATGTAACGCAAAAGTTGACCAACTTTTAACTATCTGCATTGCGCTGTTAGTTTCCTCCTTCCGCATCCAATGTTATTGGAGGAACAAGAAGGAAAACGGACAAAATCCTTAATATGCACTAGTTGCACTTATACCTACCCTTACCCAGAGGAGAAGGGAGTGGGTGAATAAAATATTATCTTCAAAGCAAGAAAAGTGGTGTATTGCGTACTTGTACACGGTTCGGTTTTGTTACTCTATGTAGTGCCAGCAATGAAACGCACCTTAATACCTACGTTGCCAAAAGAAGAAGAAGAAGACTCCGATCGTTTCGTGTCATACGTCAGTTCGACTGTCAATGTCGAAAATGTTTGTTATTGTAATTGCAATTGTTATTATTGCCGAGGTTAGTAATATAATTGAAAATGCAACGTAACTATTATTTAACAAGATTAACCCTTTCCCCCCTTCAGTATATATACTCAAAGTTCACAAGTTATTAACTGGTTAATAAAAGGTGCTGACGAAAGCAAAGCAAAGGCTTACGGACTAGTATGATTGAGGCAGGTTACTGAAATACTAAATACTGTTGACTACAAGCAAGCTAAAAGCACCAGGTGTCATTCAAGAGCAATGTTATTGGTATGCAGTGTTAGTGAAACAAAATTTAGCATGCATGCATGCAATCCAGGCTGAATGGAAGATGGTTGGTATCGATGGCCCCAGCACTCTAACGAAACCCTGATGTAGAAAGCAAAGTGGTAACGGTGGTCCCCTTAGGGTCTGATGTGGATACGTTGCTAAACTTCTGAACCTCTGGGTGTAAAGCTACGTATGTACGAAAGAGGCCTGAAAATAGGTATCGGGTTGAACTAACACCTCCGTTGGGAGATGCTTGATGCTGAATAGGCAAGAAACTAACCTTAGATATTGGATGAGATGAAATGTTGGGAAAAATAGGAAGTTCAATCCACACAAGTGTGTCTCTTCAATGAGCATCAACTACAAATCTTCTTGACTTTTTCTCATCAAATAGCACAAAAATCCGCAGAAAAGCGAAGTCGAAATGTTCCAAATCACATGGACAACTGACTTTTTTTATCTATCAAATCTCCCGCATATTTTTCGGCCTTGGTGTCAAATGTCTAGGATGACAAGTCATTGATAATGATCTGTCAGAATCTGGCAGATGAAGTTTGGTAGGTTATATTTTGAAATATTTATTAATCTCTAATAATTTGTTCCATTCTTGCAGATCCAACCAACTGATATTTGACCTCTCTAGGAAAACTAATAACACTAAAAGTCATCACGAACAACGAATCCAGCTAATCTCTACGATGAACACAAACAAAGGTCAACCATTCTGAAATGTATTCTTTCGGTGTGTGATGAAAACATGAAATAAAGTTTTGGGGTGATTTAACATTAACTTATTTTCCAGACAACTATTGCCCTGGAAGCTAAAGATTTTGGATGAAATAATTCAATGTAATAAATACTAGACGAAATATAAAGAAGGTACGATGGATCGATACCTGGTACGACAACCAAAGAAGGTTGTTGAACACCAGGCTTTGCCAACTAGAGCTGTGAAGGAATTTGTTATTTTTGACAGTGGAGTTGTATATACTGAGTGAAATAAAATAGAGGCGCCCTGAAGTTTTAATTATAGAATAAAAATAAAAGAAAGGTAGGTAGTCAATAAAAATCATTCATTCTGCATCTGGCAAAATAAACCTGTAACAGCGTTCTTACCTCTAGCCTATCAGAAAGCTTTTAGAAACGATGTATTCCGAGCTGGTGTAAACCTTAATAACCAAAACATCTAGATTGATATTGGTTTGGTATTGGTACATTATTTACCTCAGTTATCTGACTGGTTGAAAATTGAAAAGTATGAAAATCTGAATAAATATAGATTATAATCATTTTACAATTACAAATACACAACTGTCGGTCGTGTGTCTCATGCCAGTTGCCACGAAATATCTATTTGTGTATTTAGAGCGCAAAGTGATTGATTGCCGATCGACAAAGAGAGTTACCGCGCGACGCGAAGCGAAGCGAGGTAATCTTTGGAGAGCGGCAACGACACTTTGTGCTCGAAATTCACACATGATTTTTTTTACGAACTCAGCTCTTAAATATAAAAACGATCGATACTTCATTTAACATAGGCACATATTACCTATGAGAAAATTTACACTCAGTAGCAATCCTAAATGTATTAGCTATCCAAATATCCCATAATTTACATCTCCAACAAAAGGAAAATAACATGCCTAAAAAAAAATACCGAACTCCGAGACTGAACTCACGCCGAGATCGAATCCAGATTGTTAGGCAGAGTCTCTAACCATAACACCACCGCAGTTCCTTAGAAAGCTTTGAATTTATTGTATTTACTTTCCATCATGCAAGAATAGGTTCGTTTTCAACAAAAGCTAGGGAGATCGAGCGTTTTTTCAATATTCTCGCTCTAGAGTGTAAAAGCTGTCACAAAATGAAATTTCTCGAAAAACGTCAACTTTGCGTTGAGATCTGAAAGCGTCTGAGGTTACGTTGGTAAGCGGTTGAAGAAAAAATATTTTCTACCTTTCGTTTTCGTGAACCTTACATTTCCATTACCTTACTTTGCGTTCTAGGTATTTTAAGAATGGCATTTCCATGGAAATGTTCTGGAAAATTTGGATTAAACAAATATTGTGTATGAGAGAATGAGAATGATAGATCATTTACTGCGATACATATCGGAACGTTAGAGGGTCGTTTTAGTTATGTGATTAGAAAAACATTTATAAAAACTGTCCAATACTATTTCTAACTTCAAAAATATAACATAGTAATAAACAACACCCGTTGAAATTACTAGTACAAAACACCGTCAAAACAAATCACCCATCATTGATTTTACTTCGCGTGTAACAGTGGAAAAGTTGTTTGAAAGTGGTTGACAATGTTTCACTTTGAGTAAGGTTATTCTGGAGTTTCATTGTCTAAAAAAGAACAAAGAAAAATTCAATTCTCTGCAATTTTTAATCACGACGTTTCAACTGTTAAAATCTACAGTCGTTATCAAGTGTATAATGCGACAATCTCAAGGATACTTCTTATATATGCTATGGATAATTTTGATAACGACTGTAGACTTTAACAGTTGAAACGTCGTGATTAAAAATTGCAGAGAATTGAATTTTTCTTTGTTCTTTTTTAGACAATGAAAGTCCAGAATAACCTTACTCAAAGTGGAAAAGTTGTTTAGAATAAAAAAAACTTCCGATACTCTGCACTTCCTACAGGATACTGCAAACATCTTTGAAAACTTCCATTCAGGTTCTTTTGCGAATTACTAATGTATATGCGGTAGTTTCCATACATAATCGCTTCTGTTTGAACCTTTCGAAAGTATTACAGTAAAAGTTTGACTAGCTTCCTCTGCCTTACCATTTCCGTGGTGATTCTTTGAATTTTGATATTGAAAAGTTTTAAACTACATGTAAAGAAATCCCTCAAAGAGATATTTAAAATATATATATATATATATATAAACTTTCCAAATAATTTTATTATTTGGTGCTGCATTCAAGATTTCTTCTGTTGAAAGCAGAATAATCCACTATTTGTCTCTTAAGCCAGACGACTGAGAGTTCGAATGAATATTGATGATAATAATATGCACACCAGATGTCCCAGACAGCAGAATTCAAGAAAATACAAACAGTTCTAGCGTTTTTCTTGTCTCTATAACGTGAAACAATTCAGTCAAATTAATAGTACCCAATAAGGAATTCAATTATCTTGACTGTCTTCACAACTACATATTACAATTTAATTCATGCTCTGAAAATGCCATATGTCGCGGTGTTTTGTCATTATGACAGCGAAAAAAGTTTGCCCTAACTTTTCCAGCGAAAAAACGGAACCTAACTTTTGAAAGCATGACAACCAGCATTGTAAACAAATTTTTGATGACGTTATGTCAATTTTTATCAAACTTGCGTTGTCAGAAAAGTATCTTATTTGTGGAAAAGTCGCGATTTGGACAGTCTTCGACTGGAGAAATTGAAGAAGTCATCAATAATAATGTGCCTCGCGATACTGTGAATTCAACTTCGTCGATTTGGCAACAATTTGCGATGTTTTGTTTGGAAAAAAAAAATATGAACTCATTGCAGAAACTTCCACTGAAGAGTTAGCTTCTATTTTATGGAACTGGGTATTCAACATGAAGAAGAACAATATAGAGTGCTGTCAAAACGATTTGAAACACTTCAGCAAAAATGTTACAAGACAAGTATTTCAACGAATATAAAATAATTTTTAATCCGTTCACGGACATACAGTTTAAGAAAGCGAGAAATGCACGCGACACAAAACGCAAAATTTTGCAAGCAATCCCAGAAAAAAAGGAAGGTGAGTTCTAAGGCTCTCACAAAACAAGAAATTTTTGAAATGGCACTGTTCTGGAGTGAAGAAGAACCTGTAGGCCTTCAAAGAAAATTTTATCATATTGCTGCCTATGAATTGGCTCGGAGAGGTGGAGAAGCAGCAAATTGTATTCTATTTTAAAATCGAGACAGAAAACCGTGGAAGAGAGACCGGAAGAGTTGAATATAACCCAGTTTTTTTTTTTTCGAAGACAGCACAAGGAGGAAATCAGAAGTTGGCCGACAGTAAATGGTTGGTAGCAAACACTGAAGAAGATTGTGTAAAATTGTTTAAACAAATTGTGGGAATACGGGGAAACCATTTCACATGTGAAATTTTTTTTTAGCTCCAAATCTTTTCTGGCAAAAAACAAATTCGAAAGGATGATATAAGAATTCTCCTATTGGGATAACTGAAATATCTAAATGGACCAAATCCTTGGCAAAAAATATTGGACTTGATGTCAAGCGGGTGAAAACTACGAACCTTTCTAATCGAGCTGCCGCCGTAACTGAATTATCCAGGAGTGGTATAGGTGAACAAAAAATTACGGGACATAGCAACCCATCATCATTAAAACCGTACCTTCAGTTAGATGAAGAACATCATAAAACAAACATTGGTTCCATTCGTACTACTGCCCAGGAAACAGTTATTACCACCGCTCAAAATAGTAGCATGCAGCAAACTATTAACAAAAGACAAGAAAGTTCTGAAAATCAAGCTTTTTTTAATAATTGTGCTTTTAACAATTGTACTTTACTGTTAAATTAAATAAAGTAGTTTACATCTAATTTTATAATTTATTGATTCACATATTCATTAAATTGTCTTACCAAATTACTCTCTAGCTTTTTTTTGTCGAAGTAAACTTGACATTTATAATTCGAATTTTGTTGCCATTGGGCAATTCAACTCAAAAAACTGCCAGAAAAAATTACTCGTCCTACGGACTCGTAATTTTTTCAGGGGCAGTTTTTTTCTTTAAATTGCCAGGCAACAAAATTCTCGTAGGTAATACCACAAGTGTATCGGTGAAATAGCAATTCCTTTGAATTTGAGAATCAAATTATGTTGCTTGGCAACATAATTTGATTCGAAACCGAGAAGGAATTAACGATAATCGCCGATAACACGAGTTGTATTTGTTAAGATTGTTTCATGAATAAAATCGAAACCATTTTAATTTATTTACTATTCAATTTAACTAGAAACATTAATCCCGCATTTAGTTCTGAAATTATGCAACTAACAAAACATTTACTTGATATTTCAAACATCCCTCTATTTCAGTTACCAATGACAGAGCGCGTCATTCGTAGTTCCGCCATTGTATGTCTAGCCTACTGCTTCTCGCTCGAGGTTATGTTTTAGTAACATTTTGATTTAGTGAGTATGCAAAATTTGTCGAAAATTGTGAAGTTGATATGAATTAATAGTGAGTGCTTATTTAGTTTTGGTCAAAGTTTGGTGTTGTGTCATTATAGCAGCTTGCTAGTGGTAAGTTTGTGTTTTGATAATAACCAATCAGGAATCGAACTACAAAATCGAAAACATGATGTTTTCATTTATCAACACAAAAATTTGAACCAATCATAATAAGTACGCTATTTTAGCATAAGTGAAATAATCATTAATACATAAGTGAATAAGAAATGAAAAAACAACAAACATGGAGGTGCAATTCAAAAACAAAAGTGAGGGGTGATTTCTCGGGGGTTATTTGCCAGGGGGTTGATTTTGCTACACTAGTCGGAAAGGCTTGCGATCCTCTACAACACATACAATTTTTATTTGATTTTTTTTAGATGATTAACTAAAATGTGTGCTGGCCTGAAAGCTCTGGGATACCCGGTATATCCAAGTTGGTTCTCGAGTACATAGAGGAAAATGAGGGGTAAAGTTAAAAAAGCCTATATGATTATAAACCTGGAACAACTTGGTTAGTTAGACAGAATAAGTTGGTAAAGTTAGTTATTTCCGGAAAAATTTAAAATAATTTATTTTTTGTTCAGACTTGGAATGCATTCGTGGAAATAAAAACATAGACCGTCAGATAGTGACAGATTTAGGTGCCCCATTTTCGCATACAAGCCTCGAATAGGGTTGAATAGTACATCGATGTTGAGTAAAATGGAGGCAAATTTACGAGTGGCTCCTGGGGAGAACATAATATGGAAAAATCAAAAAGAATTTCCATTAAATTTTCCGACGACAAAATCTACTTATCCATTCGCACCTCTGAGGGCCACTTTTTTATGTTCGAATTGAGCTCCATTAACATGGAGTTTACCTGTAACTCAAAAAACTGGTTCTCAAGCCATTATGTTTTTCGGTCTAGTGACGGTCATAGTTTCGATGGGTATGTGTGGGAAAATCTATCAAAATGTCGATTTTTCCTCACAAGATTACACCCTCATTTTAACCCTTTAGCCACCTCCAACACTAAAGCCTTTGATATTCCGAAGCCAGGTTCTATTAATTAATTATTAGGTGAACACGGCTCGCGTGAAAATATGGGCAACATACTCCTTTTATTTCTGTTCTGGAAAATTCAATTTTTCATATGTTCTCCCCAGGAGCCACTCGTAAATTTATCTCCATTTTACTCAACATCGATTTACTTTTCAACTCTATTCGAGACTTGTATGAGAAAATGGGACACCTAAATCTGTCACTATCTGACGGTCTATTATTCCTTTCAACTCCAGAATGTTTCATAGTTGAAATTTGAACAGGCTTCATGATGATGGGTACAATTATTCAAGGTACACCAATGAACTCTTCCAAGTTTAATTTTTTGAATGAGCAAGAAGAAAATTCAAAACTAAAACTAAATTTTTTGCTTTACATATAAAGGACGTAATAATTTCATGGACTATGGACAGTACTACTGCAATCATTAATATTCAAAAAAACCGGTTTCAGGCTTTTCAAGTATTCATTATTTCAGTTCCTCCATTATTCCAACTTCCCAAGTCACTCCTCTCAATCAATATATTCTGTTTCTCGAACAATGTATTAATTAACATCCCCAACTGAAATAGCACCCACCCTTTGTCCCCAAATGAGAAAAACAACAAAAACACCAGAAATAAACAAAAATTTAAGTCAAAAAAAGTTGTAAAAATCATTCTAAGCCACACACGAATTTCAACTCGACTCGGGATGGGTAACATAATTTTAGGCTCATTTTAGGCTAATTATTACCATATTCCCGAATTTTTTGTTCTCCTTCATAGAAAAATCCGTGGCATTGGTAGCTTAGGCCGAACTCAGCAGAGCTATATTTTAAAAATAAAAAAAAATGTAATTTGATACAGCCAAATGGTGTAGCCTATTTTAGGCTAATTTATTACCCTATTCAATTTTTAAAAACTTTTTTCGTTCATGGAAAAATGGTGACTTTGATAGCTTCGGCCGAACTCAGCAAAGCCATTTTTGAAACACAAAATTTTTCAACGATTCGAAATAGTAATATTTTAGGAATATTTTTAAGGCTAATTAATTACCCTACTTTTATGTTCTTTGATCCTCGCGTTTTCCAAAAAAAACAGAATTTATTGATTCTCGCATAGGCGATGATGTAATTATTTCAAACTATAATTATTTGACAATTTGACATGTAGCAACGATGATTACCATCGAATGATCGATGAATAACCAACATAGAATGGTTTTGATCAACAACGTTTTTAAAAACAAACCTGTGGCTTTGCTAGCTTCGGGCGAACTCAGCATTTTTGCAAAAACTACATTTTTCGAATATTCGAAATAGTACTTTTCGAGGACATGTTTTAGGCTAATTAATTACCTAGTTTCATATTTTTTTCTCCTGGCTTTTTCGAAAAAAAAAAAGAAAACAGAATTTATTGATTCTCACTAACTCCACATTCACCATAAATGTAGTGATATGCGCATATTCTCGGGGAGTATAAGGTGTATACGGCATGACAAAGAAATAAATGCCACTATATGAAACAAGCGGAATAATTTCAAAAAATACGACAGAAGTCACAAGTTGTTCAAACAAAATGTGACAGCCACCTACCAGATTTTTTCAATTCTATTTACAGAAGATCCGTTCATGCACAATGCTGTATTTTATTTTTACATTAGGAAACTATTGCTTCTACGGATACAACACAGGAGTTAGAAAAGTTCTTACTTTTCGACAAGGATTCACCTCCTAAAAAATGTTGCACTTATTTGGTTACACCCTGTATATCTGGAATCTGGATGTTGGACAATTGCGACATTTATCACAAGAATTCGTATTAATCGAATAATCGACATTTCATTTCGATAATTTTATTAGGCTTCATTAGATGAAAAGTTAATTTTATTGACATACTATTTAATGCTACCAAGCAGTCTATTCTTTATTATTGATAATCATTTCCACATTTTATCTTGATAAAATCGAAATAAAATAATTTTTGGGTGTAAGTATAAAAGTTGATGGAAGCCTAGAATATAACCACCACACCTAATTCAATGGAAATCACTTTATCCAAAAATAATTATAGTTTGTTTTAGATCATGGTAGAGTCTGGGCAAAATGAGCATTCTCATAATGTCAAACTTTAAAAAAAAATCAAATCTGTAATTTTACCATCATTTCTTGGAAAAAAAATTCACTTTCTGAAAAACTGTTCTGTACGTCTAAAAGCATCACTCATCAGTAATCTTCAGAAGAAAAGAAATTTGAATTCGTCTCAATTTGTATACATGGCACTCAAAAATCCAAGGTTAGTTGGTAGCGATTTTCCAGAAATTCTTAAAATGCCCATTATCTCGAAAACGGTGATATTTTTATTGGGGTGAAAATCCGAAACTCTGCATGACCTGGTCTATCACCAGTTTCAATATTGTATAAGGTTTACCGGACACCCTGTAAACTATGGTAATTAGCCTAAAACTGGTCGTGGAATACTAGTATTTCAAATCTTTGAAAAATGTTGTTTTTGCAAACATGGCACTGCTGACTTCGCCTGAAGCTAGCAAAGCCACAGGTTTGTTTTAAAAAACGTTGATCAACAATATTCAATGTTGGTTATTCATCGATAATTTCACTCGCTGTATGAAACCCTCATTTCCTGCATATACGCAGTTCCTGGCTTTTGAGCCAGTTATACCACTTTTTCACGGCAACCACGTATCCAAACAACAACGGAGAACTTAATATCTTATCTTGCTACTAATATGAATGTCAGTCTGACAGACTTCATGTCTATCAGGCATTATCTTAACTATTGAAGAATTCACGACAATGAAACTTCGTTTACTGTTGGTTCGTGAAATTATCGGGGGTAATACCACGAGCGCTCGCAATACTATCGACAGTAATTCTGTCAGAAATCAACGAGATCAAATTGCTTACAAACACCACGAGTCCTTTAGGACGAGTAGTGTTACCTCAAAGCAATTTGATCGAGTTTAGGATTTCTGTCAGAATTATCGATAGTATTGTGAGCACGAGTAGTATTTATTGAGATAATTTCACGAACCAACAAAGTGAAAAAAGGTCCATTGTCGTGAATTCTTCAATAGTTATAGATAATGCCTGATAGACATGAAGTCTGTCAGACTGACATTCATATTAGTAGCAAGATGATATTAAGGTCTCCGTTGTTGTTTGGATACGTGGTTGCCATTCCAAAGTGGTATTACCGGCTCGAAAGCTAGGAACTGCGTATTATCGAGACATACGTCCCTTATTGGTTCTAATATTGCAGGAAAGGAGGGTTTCATACGGCGAATGAAATTATCTCAATAAATACTACTCGTGCTCACAATACTATCGATAATTCTTACAGAAATCTTAAACTCGATCAAATTGCTAAAGGACTCGTAGTGTTACCAAGCAATTTGATCTCGTTGATTTCTGACAGAATTACTATCGATAGTATTGCGAGCACTCGTGGTATTACCTCCGATCATTCGATGGTAATCATCGTTGCGACATGTCAAATTGTCAAATAATTATAGTTTGGAATAATTACATCATCGCATATGCGAGAATCAATGAATTCTGTTTTTTTTTTTTTCGAAAACGCGGGGAGCAAAAAATATGACACTAGGGTAATTAATTAGCCTAAAAATGTTCTTTAAATATCACTATTTCGAATCGCTGAAAAATATTGTGTTTCAAAATGGCTTTGCTGAGTTCGTCCAAAGCTAGCAAAGCCACAAATTTTACTAAGAAGAAAAATAGTAAAAAAAAATAAATAGGGTAATAAATTAGCCCAAAATAGGCTATATCAAATCACATTTTTTTTTTAAAATATGGCTCTGTTGAGTTCGGTCGAAGCTAGCAAAGCCATTGATTTTTCTATGAAGGAGGAGAGCAAAAAAACCGGCAGTATGGTAATAAATTAGCCTAAAATGAGCCTAAAATTATGTAACCCATTCAGAGTCAAAATTCATTTGTAGCTTTGCTAGATTCTTTAGATGTAAAAATCCGAATGTCAAATACTGGAAAATTGTGTAGACAACAGAAATTTGTCAAAAGACAAATGCTGTTGAGAAAATAAATGACTCCTACTACATCAAAATAGTGAAAGTCTCATTATCATTACTTTTACCATTACCTATCATTACAAAGAGATAATTTCAAATTTGTTTTTCTTTGAATTGAGTAAGAATTATTTTGAGGAGAACCAAATTTCAGCCAACTCCATGTAGTGTTGGGGTCAATAACTGACTCAAATACGATATTTTGGATATGCAATCAACGGATGCAAGTGTGGGTAAGTTTAAGGATTACTCAAAATAAATATGATTGGATCACTGTATCGCCCGCCTGATAAGAAATTCACTCAATTTATTGATTCGTTCGAAGATACGGTATCTATTCTATCGGCACATCCGGAATCCAGAATCATTTGTGGGGGAGGTATAAATTTGAACATGTTAGACATAACCAAACAAAAAATGTTCTCTTTTTTTGGAGCTACTAGAAACTTATGGCCTTAAGAAAGTTGTTACGAAACCTACTCGACTGAATAGATTAATAGATGTTATAATCATATCTGATGACTTAGATACACACGTAGTTGATAATATCGATATTTCAAATTTCTCTGATCATTTTCTAGTCTTTTGTGACCTAGCACGGGTAAATGTCGAGATATTAGAGCAAACTATCAGATTCCGAAACCTAAAAGGCGTTGATATAACTTATTTCTGAATTATTTGCTCTGACGACATTTTCTCATTTAACACAATAAATGAAAAAGTTTCTCATTTAAATATATTTCTGCATAATCTTTTTCATGTATTGCTCCTATAAAAACCCTTAATATTAAAAACAAAAAACACAGACAGCCTTGGCAAACAGATAACGTAAAGCTGATCATGAACTTGCGAAATAAGGCATTGCGTAAATACACAAAAAGTAGAACCGAACATAATTAGAGCTATTACCGCAGTCTCCGCAATCAAACCAATATTATGATCAGGAATGACAAAAAGGGATATTTGACCCACTCTATCGATAGTAACTCTGGTAAAGATTTATGGAAAAAACTAAATTATATGAATATTTACAAAAAATATAGAGGTGTTTTACCCGATGCATTGAGTGATCCTGAAATAGTTGATAAGAACTTCTTGAAGCACACAGGCAAAACTTCTACACCTAATCCAGAACTTGTCCTCTTTTATGGAAATAATGTCTTGAGAAACTTCGATGATCCTTTCATCTTCAATTTAGTATCCGAAAACGAAGTCTATATGTATTTATTAAAAATAAAGTCTAAAGCCACTGGATCAGATGAATTGAGTATTGACCCGCTCTTATCATGCTGCCCAAAAATACAGCTTGGCAAACATAGCTGCAATTGTGAAAATATTCACGCACATGATGCGCATTAGTCGTAAGACGGACTCTCCAGTGATATTCACTTGATTGTTCGCGCAAGAAGTGGGAATTTCACAATCTCTGCTATGTTTGCCAAACTGTACTAGTATATTTGACACATATAATCAATACTTGTCTTATTAATAATGTAGTTCCTGATGCTTGGAAGATCTCTAAGGTTATTCCTTTACCAAAAAAGTCTGACGCTTCATCAATTGATGATTTACGTCCAATTAGCATTTTGAATGCCTCATCAAAAGTATTCGAAAAAACCGTCAAGCAACATTTAGAGAAATACAATATTCTTCCCACACATCAGTCAGGGTTTCGTTCTGGATATAGTACTACTACAATATTACTTGTAGTGACTGACGATATTATTAGAGAAATAGATAACGGAAAAGCAACAGCAATGGCATTAATTGATTATTCAAAGGCGTTTGATACAATCAACCATAAAATTCTCTTGTCGATCTTACATTTTATTGGCTTCTCGGTCAGTGCAAGTAATCTTATAAGAGATTATCTGTCCAATAGAAAACAATATGTTGAAACAGTTGTTGGCAAATCAAGGATATTTAATAATAATAATAATAATAATAATACATGTATTATCCACAACATTACACAGTGTATGTTACATATTACAATTTAGTACAGTACAGTATTTCTTGCGGATAATAGGCTATAACTGGTTCAGTTGTGGAC
Organism: Chrysolina oricalcia; assembly: GCA_944452925.2. NCBI lineage: Eukaryota > Metazoa > Arthropoda > Insecta > Coleoptera > Chrysomelidae > Chrysolina > Chrysolina oricalcia. The sequence goes on along the minus strand of OX101817.2, from coordinate 19,735,395 downwards.
GAGTCCACTCCTGTTCTTCCACCAGTGCCAGCGAAATTGAGAGAAGAGATTTGAGAAGCAAATGATAGATTGAGTGATAAGAGAGAAAGAGAGAGAGAGAGAGAGGGAGAGAGAGAGAGAAGAAGGGAAGAAAAGAATGGAAAAACAATAAGTGAGTCAGGAGAAGGTAGAGAAAAGTGAGATAGGAGACATGATGAAATCATATGTTAGTTTATTTTTGCGAGCACAACAGATATTTTTTGTATTTCACTTTGAATGATTTGGTAGAGGATGATAACAATGTAGGATCTAATCTATGCAAATTGTTGATACAGATTGGCAGGCCATGAGAGAATGATCTTTTAAAGATCATTCTCTCATGCCCCGGCACACGAAGAAGTGTTTTCTTTCGGATATTTAAATTATGAACATCTGTTCTGTAAGTGAGTTTGTTATGTAAATAGGGGGGTTTTTTAGTTGTGTAGATTTTATGGGCCAAACATGCAAAGTGTAGAGTTCGTCGGTTATACATATTCAACCACTTCATTTCCCTAAACTTCCCTGAGATGTGGTGATATTTTCTTATTTCATGAACCAATCGAACATAAGAATTTTGAAGCTTCTGAAATCGTCTGGAATCATTACTGTCTAAGCAAGGACCATACACTTCATCGCAGTGATTGAAGTGTGATAGTACTAGTGAATCACATAACATTTTTTTTATTTCACACGAGAGAAATTGCCGTTGGGAATAAATCATTTTCAGCGAGGCATATGCAATTCCGAGTTTAGAGGATATATGTTCTTTAAATCTTAATTTGGTGTCCAGGACAAGACCTAAATTTTTGCAATGAGTTTCGATTAGAATTGAAGTACCTACAATTTCGAGTAAGACTCTATCCTTTACGAGCGCTGAAGTATCATCATTACAAAATATGAGAGCTCTCGATTTTGTAGGGTTTATTTTTAGAGAGTGTTGTCGCGCGGTGTTCGATAATTCTTCAAGATCTCTGTTGATGCATTTAATCGCTTCCGATACATCAGAATATTGAAAAGAAAAATATAGCTGCGTGTCATCTGCATAAAGGTGGTAGTCACAGAACTTGAGCGAATCAGGGAAGAGTGATGTATACAAGGTAAAGAATATAGGGCCAAGAATACTACCCTGATGCACTCTGGGATGTAGATTTCTGAGTACCGATTTGTACAATTTGTTTTCGGCCGTTCAGATACGATGAAAGAAGAGAGCATACTGTTTCATTGAAATTATAGTATTTAAACATAGCTACTAGAATATCATGATTCAACATATCGAAGGCTTTCGAAAAATCTAACAGTATCAGCACAGATATTTTTCTATAATCAATGGCTCTTAATATATCGTCAACGACATCACCAAGTGCCGTGGCGCAGCTGTACCCCTTTCTGAAGCCGGATTGCTTGATAGGTAAAATGTTATTTTTATCAACGAAGTCTCTAATTTGAGATTCAATTGCTCGTTCAAATACTTTCGAAAAAACTGGCAAGATACTAATTTGTCTCAGATCATTATATTCTTTGGGTGAACTAATTTTAGGGAGTGGAATCACTTTAGCAAATTTCCAGTCTGAATGAAAATATCCGACCTGTAAACACACGTTAATAATGTGTACAATGATGGGAACGATAAGGGGACAGCATAACCGGATAATAATAATATTGAGTTCATCATTTCCAAAGGCTTTACTATCAATGTTATTTATAATATTAGTTACAGTTTCTTCGTTTACTAACTGAAATATGAATTCGTTCACAATATCCCTTTTTTTATTGCTTTTATAATAATTAAGCAAATTATTGTCTATCGGTATGTCCCTTGTAGCATTTATGAAAAAGTTATTAATCTCTTCAACGGAATTCAGATGAGAAGGAATTTCAGAACGTTTTTTTTGATATGTTAAGTTTTTTCAGTTCTAACCATTTGTCTCTTGAGCTACAGTTTTGTAATTTAAAGTTCAGATATGCTTTCTTTTCAGATTTAATGGCGTTAGTTGTGAAGTATCTTAATTGCTTTATCTCTGTACTTCTGCATGATTTTGATGTTATCTGTTATCCAGGGTGAATAGCTAGTTTGTTTTCGTGACACTAACCTTATGGGAGCATGTTTGTCTAGAACAGTATGTATATTATAATCCAAAAAAGAAAATTTTTCATCAATATTATCCGTCTCATAAATGAGATTCCATGGCTGTAGCTGAAGGTCATTTTGAAAATCTTCATGCACAATATCACAAAGAGATCTGTATGTTAGAGTTTCATTTGGCTGGCAAGCTGTGGTTTCGAGGTTGATTTTGCAGTTGATTGTTGAATGATCCGATATCAAGTCACTTTCGACCATTTCCTCACAGTGCTCAGTATCAAAATTAGTTATAAACAGGTCTAGTAACGAGAATCCCCTCGTTGGTTCTTTGATCAGTTGTTTGCAGCCAAATGTGTCTAGAATATCATTGAAACGTATGGTGATGTTGGCGTCTACGTCTAAAAAGTTGATATTGAAGTCGCCTATACAAATAATATGGTCGAAGTTCGAAAAAATGTTTTCGAGAATACTATCAAAACTATCCATGAATTTAAAGTTGTTGCCACTAGGTGGCCTGTAAACATTCCCTATTGCGATTACATATTTACCAAGCGAAACTTTAATCCATACGTATTCCATGATATCACTACATTCAGAGAATAAAATGTCAAATTTTAAATTATTTTCCACATATATACCCACGCCGCCGCGTCTGGTAGGTCTGTCCTGACGAACAAACGTATATCCGTTTAAAGCTATCATGTTGCTAGGAATTCCATTGTTGAGCCAAGTTTCTGCAACCCCCACAATATCATAGTCTGCATCAAAAATCTGGTTTTAAAATTCGGGAAAATGTGGGATGAGAGATCTTACATTCATATGGGAGAGGGGAGAGTAAAAGAATAACGAAAGAAATCGACAGAAAAGAAGGAAATGAAAAAGAAAAAAAGAAAGAAAAAAGAAACTAGCGATTAACGAATGATAGGGCCTAGAGGGGTAAATAGATAGCGAGTAGCTTCTGTCGGAACAATCGGTAAGACATATCGAAAAAAAAAATCATTATGGGCAAAAAAAAATAGAGTAGAATATTTATATCTGTTTCTCCTCAAGTTCGCCGACACTTGGTTATAAAATGTATGATATGGAGAGCAACTTATATATAAAAAAACCCACATTATTAAGTCAAACGTATTATATATCTAAGTAAATTAAATAAATGAAAAGCTCTTTCTAAAATGAAAAGATTGAAAGCTGAATCTCAGCGAGAATTCAAAAATTTTTAAGCAAAACACATTTATTTACAACTATTATGGATCGAGTATTACAATGTGAGAAAATCAGTGTTCTAATACATTATAGAAAGTGGAAAACAGAAGATCAACTAGTGAGCAGAAACAAAATCATCATAATCATTATAGAAAGTCTGCCATATCAGTAACGAATTGGGTAATTGTAAGATTTATCAATATGCAGATGACATACTCAACTAACATTTTCCTTTGACCCAAATACAGTAAACTCAGCCAATATAACCATAAACAATGAACTTGATAAACTTGTTAAAGCCTCACAGATCCATGACCTTCACATAAACTCCTCTCGATCATGATCATGATATTTGGCAGAGATCGGGATAATGTTGAAAGCAATTTATCTATTCGCAAGTCTACAAAAAACCTAGGCGTTGAAATTGATGTCGACTTGTGATTCCGAAAGCATGCGAATAAGTGTATACAAAAAGCATTTTTTAATTATTTCCACATCGAAAACTCCTTAACATTCGACAAAAAATCAAATTATGTGATGCACTCGTGCTGTCTCACTTCAACTATGGAGATATTTTGTATGGCCCATGTATTACAGTGATAGAACAAATTCGAATTGAGCGCATTCAAAGATCATGTTTGAGATTCATTTACGGCGTAAGAAAGTTTCATCATGTAACTTACAAACTAAGAGAAGCCAAATGGCTGAACATGTCTAACAGGCGTAAGCTTCACACGGTAACACTGTTTCACAAGATTATATTTGATAAATGTCCTCCATATCTTTATAACAAAATAAAATTTAGGACAGACGTACACTCCCTTAACTTGAGATATAAAGGACTTATCTCACCCCCGAAACATAAAACATGGTTTTTCCGAAGATCATTTACTTATAACGTCTACTCTCTCTATAATAAAGTCCCGTGCTCTTTCAAACAGTTGAATAAAGGCACATTCACTAAATATAAACAACACCTCCTTGAACATACTTGAGTTATTCATTTTTTAGTAGATATACAATGATATATTAAAATTTTGAGTAGGCAAAGCCTAAATGATTGAACCTTAGTTGAATAATTGATTACTAGTTTTAAATTTTTGTGAAAAGTTAACTATACATCTTGAAAAAAGGAAAATAAAACTGATTTTTTTCACCTTTTTATTTTTTTTTTATTTATTATTATTATCATAATGATTTTTTTTTCTTTTGTACTCCCAGATTTATTGTATTATTATTTGAACTGCAAATAAATTATTATTATTATATTGTGTCATCGTCATTTTAGGAAGACTATGGTAATAGAAATCGTTGATATTTACTAGGAATAGGGTATGCCCCGAAATAGTGCCCTTTGTCATACATAGTTAACAACAACGATTAGTGATAGTCCTAAAAACATAATGAACACGCTTCTGTGGAATAATATGAACTGAAATATTTGATGAAAAAAAATACACAAAGAAGAATCTTATTTTCTTAAAATAATCCATTTTCTCGATTTTTTGTGTTTCTATTACATATTTTTTGGAAATGCTATTACAGAAAATAAACGTAATTGGAAATAGTTGGGGGCTAGTTCACAATTATTTTAACCGAACACCGAATCATGTTTCCACATTTTTCCTACTAAACTCAGATTGGGAGAGTAATAATTGAAGTTGCAAACTCAATAATATTTTGGTGAAGATTCAATTAAAAACTTGTTCGTAGTTAAATTGAATTGTGTTACGGAGGCATTATTGGATTACTCGTTGGATTCCAAAATCCAACGAAACTCTCAATGTTTCTAACAGGTAGGTATTATATTTTGCCACGCCTGAAATAAACATTTATGAAATTTGATGCAGCAAGTTTTTTATTACAATACCGTGAGACACTAATGAAAGAAGTCAGGAATTTTGCTTTTCCTTCAATTAATGATGGCTGCTGAAATAGTTGTACGTTAAGTCCCAGGCTAGAGTCGCAAGGAGTGGGTTATATTATATGAAGGAACTGCGAATGAAAATTTATATAGAGAAAAGAAAGTCAACAAATTTGCTGCGATGTTCCAGAGAAGTGCGCGTTTTCGTGAAAGGAGTATCACCGATGAAACAACTGTTTATTTTTGACCTCTGGATTTGAGGACAGTTGCTGATCTTTCCACGTATTTCAAGAGCTTGATGTTAACAGCAATTTACTTCCTCAAGATAATCTACAACTCGATAGTAAGGACCACAAACCATACAAGCCCCTATAGACGGCCATGTTACTGTTTTGGACAAAAATAACGCCATCTCTGTATCGGAAAGGAAACTAAATTGACAAATCGCAGTTGAGCGGGATTTTCAGACATTAAATTTCGCACAAATATTGAATAAAAAGCAAATTGTGCAATTCATTTGAGAAATTTTGCTGGGGAAATTTGAAACAATAAAAAGACCATTCCATCATATATTTTTATTCAATTAAAAAATACTGCAAGAACTTGATTGACGTGGCCGCTACTTGATAGAATTTCTACAGATTTATTGTCCAAACACGATTAAATTTCTACAGATTTATTGTCTTGACAATAAATCTGTAGAAATTTAATCGTGTTTACAGATTTATTGTCTTGACAATAAATCTGTAGAAATTTAATCGTGTTTACCTTAGTGTCATAAACTTGAAAATATCTTAAAAAATTACCGTTTAATATATAAATATACATACATGATATAACAGTTATTTAGTATCATGTTTCGCTAATGATATGTACCTACATTTTTGCTCTTAAACTAAATATTGATACATTGTTTACATTGTAAAACTACAGACTAACATTGACAGGAGGTATATCATTTTGCAAAGTATGGTATAAACATTAGGGGTTTGATGGGATTCAAATAAATTCGAAGAATTTGTTAAATGGAATCAATCGATTTTTTATGAACTTTTTCTTTTTCCTCTTTAAATATATTTCACACGGTTCCTTTTCATCAGGATTTTTACCAGAATGAGGCTTTGTATCTTTCACCTGAATTTTATTATCATTATTGTTGCACTAATTATGCCTATAAGTCCCTGTAGTTATTTTAATAAGTATTGTATCATTTCTGTGCTTTTTACAAGAAAATATGTCTAATTTTTATCTCTGAACTTGTTTTATATTATTCACTAGACATTTGACGTAGAACATGACATGTTTTTGAGAAAAAAGTATTGTCTGTAACAACTAATGAAATAAATCTACACATATCTCCGTTGAGTAGCATCATGTTATAAAAATAGTCTTAACAGTATTTATTAAATTGACTAGTTGCAGTAGTACTTTTTAATTTCAATTTATTAACATAAGTCTATAAGAATTTACATATTCTCCATGATAATAAAGTATACTGATTGATTGATAAAAAATGTTTTCTACGACAGTGCGTAAACTAAGCTTTTACGCACTGCTGACAGTGCGTAAAGTAATACTTTTTCGCACAAGTGCGTAAAAAAATCAAATGTTCGTAAAATCATCAACAGTGCGAAAAGTAATTTTTTACACACTGTTCATACATTTATGCATTTTTGAAAAATACAGTATTTTGCGTCAAATGTAACTCGGAAGTCTTTATTCGACAATACGACAATTCATATCATTAAACATTCAAATTAATGATATAATTGCTACAATTTGGTAATATAATAACTGTCGAAGAAAAACTTTGTGTGAAACACTTTCGTAAAGGGCTTTTTTGTACTCGCGTGTTTGTTGAAGTCGGCTGCGCCTCATTCAACAAACTTCACGCTCATACAAAAAAGTCCTACTTTACGAACTTGTATCATAAATAGCTATATTTTTACACACGAAATATTAGCTACTACAAATTCTTTTCATCATATATTATTTCAAGTGTAATGTTTCACCACTTATGCTTTCAAGAAAAAATTTCAATTTTCAAAAGTTTTGTTTTTTTACAAACTCTTTACTTTCTAGTTCTAAAGTATATTTTAATAAAAGCTTGTTTTTAAAAACATACTTTTCGTCTATTTTATTTTGCACTTTTTAGCATTAGAATTTGTTTAATTTTTTTGTAGTAATAGTTGGACCAGGTGCCCAGATGTTAGTGGCATGCGTATGTTTGCTATCCCTTGCCAGATGTTTCTCATTATTTTTTAGGATTTTTCAAATTTTCTTTTTGTGAGTTTTTGCAAAAAAAAGGGACCAAGCCAACAGAAAAATTTTTCGTCGTAATTTTCCATTTCCGAAACTATCAGATATTTTTCTGAATTCCTACGCGTTCTCTATCTAGCCTTCAGGGGAGCAGGGGGTATTACATTTTTTTTAAACTGAAATGTTCAATAGTTTTTACTATTTTTACGAACTTTCCCAAATGAAAGATTAGCTTTTAGTATGTAGTATGTAGTATGTAGTATGAAGGAAAAAAGAAACGAATGACTCCCCCATACAGTTAATCAAGAGGGAGTAGTTTATTAGATATAAATTATAAACTTTCCCAAATGTACCTACATTATTCTGCATTCAGTATGTGTTTCATGAAGGGAAAACGAATCGAATGACATTCCCATTTAGTTCGTCAGGCCTCGAGAGGGAGGTAGAGGGGTAGTTTATAGGTAATAATTCTATAATTTTCCCAAAATCGATTGAGTAACGTTTTACGCGTTATTTCCTTCATAAAAACTGAAAATATATTGACCTAACTTTGTTCTTGGAGTAAATCTTGGATGTGGCTTACTTCCCACCGTTTCAATTTTGTTAAAAGATTTGATATACTAGGGAAAATATAAATATAGAGTGAGCCACAACAGGTCGCGGTAGAGGGCCTGATGTAGGCCCACTCACATTTAAATACAACTACTTCTATGAAAAAAACACAACTACCCTCTCACAATAATATATTCTCATGTGTTTTTCTCCAGGCAGAACTCAATAAGCCATTTTTTTAAAAACATGGTGCTTTTGGCATTGTGTAAATTATTTCGACTTTTGTCAACGTGCATGCGCTAGAAATCGAAAAATAATCAACTATCAAACAAACGAGTTCGCCTAATAATTATTAAAAGAGAATATCGGAAATGTTCTAATCGACGTTTTGTACTTTCATTCCATATTCCGCTCGAAAATATGATAAATGATACAGACGGTAAATATTGTTATCGACGTATTTTGCCCCAATTACGGAACGGTCATTTAGCTAGCGAACCCGGTATTTTCTCCGTTTAATTGATATCCGATAATGTTTCATAAAACGTTTGAAAATGCTTCGTTTCCGTGACATGGAAGGGAAAAACTTAATAGTCTATTTTGGAAATGTGCATTCGGCCGATTGGATTAAATTTTGTTCCGTTGGGCATCGATTTATAGATTTATAAGGTAAATCGTGCTGAAACGGAAAATACTGTTGGCAATTTAGAAATTCGAATACTTTCAGCAAGATTTAGTAGTTTGGATGAGTTTGAATTTATACAGGGTGGGGGACCCTATACGACACTGTCCCTGTGAACCAAACCATTATTTTTTTCGGGGATTCCTTCATTTCATTATATGTATATTGATTAAGGCTACAAAAGGAAATTATTTTGGAGTCTGCAAGGTGGCTCAAAAAAGTGCGACATATCAAAGTTGTGTTTTTTAAATGGAACACCATGTATTTCGTAACACTTTTGAATAGGTCAATATTATTTCATATGGGGTACTATGTACCTAACTATAACCGTTCTCAAGTTATTGATTTTTTTTATGAAAATGCTGGATACAATTGGAAACTAAATAACATTGTTTCTCAATTTAATACAGAATGTTCAAAAATCATTGTCACTTTTTTATAACTTAGGACAAAAATAACTTTGTTATTTCAAATTGATCGTATTTTTTTGCTCCGAGGAATAGAACATTTGATTATCTTTCATTTCATATTGTGGTTCCCCATACCTAACCTAAATAGTTTTTCAGATATTGGCTTTTTCAAATAGTAGTTCTTATTTCAATTCATTTTTTGAATCAAGATAGCTTTGGAACGACATTTATTCAGCTTGTTTTCAAACGATTGCTACATGAATTTCGTAGGACTATAATAGAAGTGTAGCTTATGAAAAGGCAAATAGACCAAAACTGGAAATGAGGAGAATGAATTTTTTATTATGAAATCCATCATAGAAAACCCTCATACGAGTCAACGTAAGATCGAGAAAGATACAAGGATAAGCAGACGGATCATTTCTAGGGTAATAAAAAAATACAAATTTCACCCGTACCGTATTCAGATACATCAGGAATTATATGAAATAGACTTCCATGGACAAATCGAGTTTTGTCTATGGGTTCTGGACAAGTTTAGTGAGGTTGAACATTTTTTGAATTTCATTTTATTTTCTGATGATTCTACTTTTCATAACAACTGCTTAGTGAACAGACACAACTTCCATTATTATAGTGATGTGAACCCTCATTTTTTCCGCAATCTGGATCATCAGAATAGATGGTCTGTTAACGTGTAGAGAGGAATTATAGGTACACAAGTTATAAGACCACACTTTTTATGATGGACACTTGAATGGTCAAAATTTCTTACAATTTTTACGAAATGATCTGCCTGAACTTCTGAAGAATGTGCTGCAAAATATCAGACAACGAATGTGGTTACAAATGGATGGAGCTCCGACACATTTCAAATTCAGTGTTAAACAGTTTTTGAATATGTGCTTTCCGAATAAATGGATTGGTAGGGGAGGACAACAAAATTGACCAGCGAGATCACCAGATTTGACTTGCCTCGATTTTTTCCTATGGGGATACATGAAGAATGATGTTTACGACACTCCTCCAACCACATTGGAAAATATGAAGGAGATAATAAGGGCTGCTTTTCTTTGTTTTCAACAGGATGGTCGTCATTTCGAGCACATACTTTCAATTCAAAACATTTGTGTTTCATATTTTGTTGTTGTTTCAGTTGAATAATAAAAAAAATTGTCAAACTACTATTTGAAAAAGCCAATATCTGAAAAACTATTTAGGTTAGGTATAGGGAACCACAATATGAAATGAAAGATAATCAAATTTTCTATTCCTCAGAGCAAAAAAATACAAGGGGTTCCATATGAAATAACAAAGTTATCTTTGCCCGAAATTATAAATAAGCGACAATAATTTTAAACATTCTGTATAATATTGAATAATGGGTTTTATCGAAATCAATAGCCCAAAACCTCTTTCATGCATTGTCAGAATTCCAAGGGATGATTTCTATACATTTCAATGTTATTTAGTTTCCAATTGTATCTAGCATTTTCATAAAAAAATCAATAACTCGATAACGGTTATAGTTAGGTACATAGTACCTTATATAAAATCATATTATTTTTCCTTAACCTATTCAAAAGTGTAACGAAATACAGGGTGTTCCATTTAAAAAACACAACTTTGATATGTCACACTTTTTTGAGCCACCCTGAAGACTCCTAAATAATTTCCTTTTGTAGCCTTAATCAATATTCATATAACGAAATGGAGGAATTCCCGAAAAAAATAATGGTTTGGTTCACAGGAACCGTGTCGTATGGGGTGCCCCTCCCTGCATACAGAGCATTCCGATGAAAACTATCCACACTGAATGACTTCTGATATTCATTTTCAGGAAAAACGCAAAAAGTATATACATGGGAAATCACTATACAGTGACGGTTTGATGTAACAAACATGGAACAAAAACAATTTTGAATGGTATCACTACTTTGAAATAAAAGACATTGTGGTTCCCCGATAAAGGGGGTGGGGGGTCAATTTAAAAATTTCAAATAGCATGTAGGTTCAAATTACACATCGTGTAAATAAAATTCAAATTATTTGATTTATGTCAATAAGTATTTTCACAATATCGATTCAATGCAATTTTGATTATTTTTCAGGTTGATTTGCGCCATCTGTCGAGTAATTGCAATATCTCTTCTTTCAAAAAGTAGTCTCGGTAATACCATTCGAAATATTTTGTCCCATTGTTCCACATCAAGCCGTTCAAATTTATCAACATAGGGTAGCATTCAGAATAAACATTAACAGAATCCAAAAAATTCAGATGGTAGACTTCAATTCTCTTGATGTCATGATGTTTCACTTGACCCTCCTGCCATTTAAAATATTTAAATTGAAGAGTGGAAGTACCAAAGGCACTAAGTACCAAAATCTAAATGTTCTGATCAATTTATTAAAATGGTTCTAAATGCCGTCGCCAATACCTCCTCAAAGGTTGTAAGCGCCATATAATTTCTAAGCTTATATAAACGAATTTAAGATGGCGCTGGGTACTACCGTCCAGCAGGTTTTATGGAGAAAGGTTATAAGTGCCAATGTTTACTCACAGTAAAAGTACGTCGTGTCGTAGTTTGTGTGTGTATTGGGATAAATAATTTACGGTGTAATCATGGAAATTGATCCAGAAAAGAATAAAGGAAGGTTTATAGAACAACAAAGAAAGAAAAGGCATGCTGGAAAGGCATATGTTAATAGAAAGAAGATTGAAATTGGTCAGAAAAGGCCGCCTAATGAACAGGTAAGAAAGTTTAGGTTACGGCGGGAGAGTGTAGTAATGGCGGGAATGTGTGTAGTAGTTTAGGGAGCTTATACAAATGTATTTGTTTGAAACGATACAGGGACAATAAAAATAAGATTACTTTGTTTGTGGAATTCCACTTAACTGTGTGCGTCTCTTTTTCAGGTGCAGTGCAAATGCTATTATGACTGCAAAAAAATAACCTATGAACGAAAGCTTCAACTTTTTGAAAGATTTTATGCTGAAAACTATAAAACTCAAGGCACATATTTGATGGGGTTGATGAATTTAGTAAAAATAAAAATACGTCGGCATGGAAAGTATGAAACTGCATTGGACAGTAAAAGACAAACAACTATATCGTATACAGTTCCAGATCAAGATGGAAAGTTCGTCCAAATATGCAGAAAGACATTTATGGATATTTTTGACGTTACTCAAAAACGTTTGGTTGTTCTAATAAGTAAGAAGAAAATGGGAGATACTACATTTACAGACAGGCGTTCTAATAATAAGCCAAGCAAATTTACAGATAAGGACCGTCAGCTGATCCATCAACATATAAAAACCTTTCCCAGAGATGTCTCGCAATACTCACGTGCCAAATCAGAGAAGCAGTTTTTGAGTCCAGATCTAAATATCCACAGACTTTTTAAATCATTTTTAGAAAAACACAAAGGGTCTTCCGTGAGCTACAAGTTTTATAGGGGGGTATTCAAAAAGGATTTCCCGAAATTAAGTTTCCATCGCCCTAGAGTTGATACATGCCATACGTGTGATAGGCTAAACTGTGAGTCAAAGCAGAATAATAGTGACGGCACCAAGGCAAAAGCTCTATTGGAACTTCACCATCGGAAAGTGGAGAAAGCTATGGCATATATGAAAAAGGAAAACACTGATTCACAACTTCCTGGTAGCGAGAAATGTTCTATTTCGTTTGATTTACAACAGGTCCTATTTGTCCCTACTTTGACCCATTCGGACATGTTTTACCTGTCCCAGTTATCTTGTTACAATCTCGGGATTCATTTATCTGACATCAACCGATCTTTTATGTGCATGTGGCATGAAGGCGTTAGTGGTCGTGGAGGTAACGAGGTTGCATCTACCCTTCTTAAAGTCTTAAATTCTGGTATTACGGAAAAAAGCATTTGCTACTATGGAGTGACAACTGTGGGGGGCAAAATAAGAATAGAATGGTAATATTTGTTTTGGTGTTCCTTGTTCTCCATCAAGTTTTTGACACAATAGAGTTTAATTTCCTTATTAGTGGCCACAGCTTTATGTGTTGTGATAGGGACTTTGCTCTGATTGAGAAAAGGAAACGCGTTATGAAGGCAATGATACCCAATGATTTACACGAAGTGATAACTTCCGCAAAATATGATCCTCCTTTTCAAATTATTGACATGTCCGTTAATGGATTTTGGAATATTCAAGAAGCTGCTGATACGTATCTCAACACCAAAAAATTGAAAATAAGTAAAACGATAAGAATAAAAGTTGATCGTAACAATCCAACAGTTCTTCAAACGAAAGAAACCTTTTCCGATGTCGAGACATGGAAACCAGTCAATATACTGAAAAAAGGAAAAACTCTTGAAGACCTAAAGTCTGCAAAATTATCATTACTACCCCCTGCAAATAAGATTTCTGTGAATAAAAAAGAATCATTAACTTCGATGATTCCTTACCTGGAAAATCCTGAACATAAAACATTTTACAGAGAACTTCTCAACATACAAGAGGAAAGCTTGGAACCTAGTAGCAGTTCCACTCACCTCTAAATGGTACTTATAACCTATAAATTAAGTGGCACTTAGGACTCATCATTTGTTATTACTTATAACCTTTGCTAAATTCATAACTTGGCACTTATGCCTTTTCAGTTTTAGTTAAACAAAATAATATTAATTTAATAGTTATAATAAAAGTTTCAGTTTTATATTTCATGAGTTGCTTATTCCACTTGTTAGAAAATGTTGTGAAATTTTTTCAGGTACAAAGTACAAAAAATACATTTCATACAGTTGTTTTCTTTATTATCTTATATTTATGAATTCGGTACTTAGTGCGTTTGGTACTTCCACTCTTCAATTGATGTGCCGTGGTGGCCGTGCTAGAAGAGCGTTCGCCTTTGAAGCTAAGGGTCGAGGGTTCAAATCCCAGCATGGTCAACGGTCTCGTGTATGGCATCACACGTTAAACGGTAAGGTAAGGTATAGCTCACACAAGTCTCTCGAAGACTTCTGAGGGTTGCGCGTAAGGGTGCATTCGGTTGACGGAAATAGCAATTTTAGCAAAAAAAAAAACAAAAGTCCCCCTATGAAGCTATCGCAGTGTCTTTTAAAAGTACTATCGGTATGGTTTTTGTTCCGAGTGTGAACGTCAAACCGCTCAAAAGTTAACAGGGGATGCTAAAAAAACGCCACAGCCATACATCATTTTTTTAATGTAACAAGATATTTTTTGTTCTTTCTAGTCTCCTCGACGAGTGGATTTCAAAAATGTACAAATTCAATTGGTAAATATGAATTATTTCATTTTATTAAATAACCTAAGCGACAGAAAACAACAGGTAGTTTGAGAACAGAGTGCACTGTGTGAGTGCACACCCAAAGGTACTGTACTTGGTCCAGTGCTCTTTGTACTTCACACAAATTATTTTTCTAATAATAACTCATCTGGAAAAGTCATCAGTTTCGCAGATGATACCGCTATGATCTTCGAAGGTGAAAACTGGCACAATTTAAAAACCATCACATAAAATGATTTGAAACTTATCAAAAACTGGTTCGATTATAAGGTATTGACTATTAATTTCGAAAAAATATGTTATGTCATACTAGTTCATTATTGTCTTTTTATTGCTTAGTTACCAACTATCTAATGTCGTACTTTTTGCCCGTGCGGGCATAAAGTTCACTTTATGGCCCGCGCGGGCATAAAAAGAAATAATTTTTTGTTTAACTTATTTAATAACCTTTATTAATGAAATTACAAACGGAATAATTTTTCGTATTCCATGTCGTAAGCTTCTTTAGACTTTTTTGGCAACAGAATTTCAGTTGCTTTCTTTGCTTTTTCAATAATTTCGTAAGGAATTCCAAAACCTTCGTTCATTTTGACTTCTAACCTTGACACAAAAATTATTGTGATTTATGACATTTACGTTTGTCAACAATCACCTAGCAACGAAAGTGTCTACTAAGATAAAATGGCAATGTTATTAATTCAAACCGGATTTTTTAAAATACTGATTTGTATTGAGATTGGATTGCAATAACGAACTAGTATGACATAAAGTTATGTATGTACCGCGGGCATAAACAGATGTGTATACCCTCGGGCGTCTTACAAACCCTCAGGCCAGTGGCTCTCGGGTTCGTCGCCCTCAGGGTATAAACATCTATTTATACCCTTGGTACATAAATAACTATTAAATGCTCATTTTATGTTATGAAAACACCTATCCCCTCCATTTCGAAACCTCAAAATGGAACGTACATACTGGACGACACAGGTTATCGGGTCACCCCTTCAACTTCTGCATCATTGAAAGTTGGTAGTTATATAAGCAACCAATTAGGATTTGATTACATTATAATTCGATATTGCGGACTTTCTGGAAATGCCATCATGCCATCATGTTTTTCAAATTAAATACCCTGTATATTTTCACATATTTAAGTTCTACAGATCACAATGATTTCAATCGTTATGTCAAACGTATTCTTTTCGAAAAAACCGGCCTAGGCTATTCACAATGAGTCACAATGAGCACATAACAGAGGAACATATTTTTTTCTGAAAAATTATTTTTTGTGTTACTTATTGATGAATGCAGGGGAGAAAAATGTAGTTTCAAGAGAAGATATCCACATGAGCTGGTGGAACTAAATTTCACATTATAATGAGATTTCATTCCATTCTATCTAGTCCATTCGTTGAAACTCTCTTCTTTTATTTATTTCTTTAATTATTTCTTAGATTTTTTTTGTACTTACATGATAAAAAAGCTGTGTGTTAATTTGCGTGTTTGTCTTGTAATTTTCATTTTCGAATCTAGTGACCACTGTGTTGGTTGTATAATACTAGACATGTGTTTCTTTAAATAATCCTGTAGACGTTATAGAATGTTAAGTTGAATTTTAATATATTGTTTATTTGAATCGGGAAAAATTATCACAATCATCTCCACAACTTTACTCGTAGTTCGAAAACAAATATCTAAATATGGGGAAGTTCATGTTTCGAATTCAGTATAAATCCATCTTCAGCCTTACACAAGTTCTAAAACAAATATTAACCGTCTACGCTAATATACTACGGACCATGAGTTACTTATATATATAGAGAGAGGAAAAACTTCCCTTTTTATACAATTGTAAAAATTATAGGAAACTTCAAATATGGAAATGGATACTACGAAGATATATTGAAAAATTCTTAGCCTACTATAGAACCAAACAAAATTTCAATGTCAAAATATTTTATTACTCAACATATTCTCCTCTTAATTGGATACATTTATTACAGCAAACCTGCAACGTCTCTAGACCTCCGAGCAATAAAAGATATAGAGAGGGCTTTTCTGTCTCTTTTTATAAAGCAACATACCCGACGTTGTTTACAAACATCTCAGCCCGACTCATGTTAAAAAAGAGCATTGTCGGAAATATTCGTTTGCACTCGGTGATCAGGTTGGAATTCCGTATTATATTCACTCTTAACTTGGCGATCATGTTTGTTTACGTCCGTTTACGGTCGTCTTGTCAAATCTAACCATGGCCGTCGCAGCATGGTAATCATGGCATAAACCATAGTTGACGTTTTCATTGGTATTAATAAGTCGATTTTTATTGAATTTGCTCATTTTCATCCCGATTTTGAGACGAAAATACACTATTTGTTGAAATAGCTGTAAAAAAAAACTATGTCACTATGTAAATCGACTGAACGATCACCTATCAATAATTAGGAAAAAACTTGTTGAAATGTAGGTATAATGAAAAGTAAGTTAGTAAGTAGGTTAGGTTAGGTTTGAACGTGAGTGGGCCTGTATCAGGCCCTCCACTGCGTTAGTAAGTAAGTAAGCAAACTCAACTCTTCATTAACCAAATTCAAATCATAAGCCACTAACTATATCTAATGGGTATTGGAATGTTTTGTTGACATACAGGGATTATCACGAAGGTAATCCGTTCATCAGAAGTTGTCGATATTCCCATTTGAATAAAATTTTATATACACGGAATATCACATATATCAATATGAATAATCGATCTGGAATGTTGTCAGTGACGTATCGCTTCTGGTAAAACCGGACGTGGACATAAACTTCTTTACTGTAATCATCGCAGGTTTGAAATATAATCAATGGGTTGAGTAGTATTTTTAATCTCTTGAGGGAGCCCATACTCCTTCCTTATTTCGGGAGATACCTCATTGAATTTCTTCAATCCTTTTCGAGATGCAAGAAGTTAAATAATAACTACATAAGAAATTATCGATTTTCTACCGACAGACTTGTAATATCGATCGCTCCCTAAGCCTAACTCAACAAAATTTAAGAAATAACTTTTTGACAACTAAAAAAATTTCAATCATTGCCTCAGAAAATCAATAACATGAATTCAGAAAAAAACATCAGAAAATGAATTAGAGAGCTACTAGCTTACAACACTTTGGATGCGTATTTCAATGACACACTTTCATCATAAGTTTGAATGTAACCTCTTATGTGTATTATAGTTTATGCGTAAACTCTTATGTGTAATATAATTTATGTATATAAAGTGTATAGTATACTTTACTAATGTGATTTAAAGATTTGGATACTTTTACTTTTTTACTTCAGTACTTTCATTTATTTTTTCAGTATTCATGACCTTATTCTATGCTTTATCAGCAATAATCTAATTCTTCACACAGTACAGTATTTTTGATTGATTGAACCACCAAAAGTTAGTGTTCATTGCTTTGAAGCAATTTAGTTTCTATTGCCACACAGCAATAATCACTATCTTTCTGCGTTCACAATAGACGAGGAAAGTGTGTCGTCACAAATGTCATTCTTGTCTAGAACTGATTCCAAACAAAGAATTTTAGGAGAAATTTCTCTGTTGATTTTTTGCTGCTTTGCTTATTAGTTTGTGTATGGTTTTCTCAGGCAACAGAAGTTGAAAAACAACGGAAACAATTTCGGACAAGTTGATTAAAATTCGACGGAGGTTTGTTTGGAATCAGTTTTTGACAAGAATGACATTTGTGGCGTAATCACTTTCCTCGTCTATTGACGAATAAAAGTCAATTTTTAAAAGATCGTAGAAAAAATAGTGTATGCAATGGTAGTACACATGGCGTTCCAACAATTCTCATGTCATTTACAATTGTCACTTATGTTTGTACCTATTCATCGTAATAAAATATGTTACTCTCTACTGACAACACTCGTAGAGTGTACTCAAAGTCATAGCATTAGACGTCAGGATTGACATCTTGATAACATACGTGCTTTCTAACCAGGCATATGGTCTCCTATCGATACCAATACATGTGAGAACAAATTTCTCTGAACCGACCGAGTCTAATTATAGATACATATTTTTAATTAAAAATGAAACATGAGAAAATGAATTAGTACGCCACTGGTTCTACGCTTACGTCCGAATATCATAACAATAACAAATCTCCCCCTCCAAACTCGGAGTTTTACCCCTCACCAACAATCTGTAACAAAGGATAGTGTTATGGAGCTTTCATAACAAATGTGTGTTGTGATTATAGAAATGGCATCTCTATTTCTTTTATTGCTCGGAGCTCTAGACCTTTCAAAAAAATGTTTCTTCTTGCTCTGCAAACCAGACCTCCACAGCTTTTATTACCTCCTCGTTGGAAGAAAATTTACGACCTTTTAAACTTTTTTCAGTTGAGGAAAGAGATGATAGTCGGACGGAGCCAAATCTGGTGAATAAGGGGGGTGTTCTAGTAATTCAAACCCTTCAAACGAATTTTTTGCATGGCAACATGAGATTTATGTGCAGGGGCGTTGTCCTGCAAAAACAAAACACCTTTGGATAGCTTTCCGCGTCTTTTCTCTTTAATTTTTTCCCGTAGAGTAGTCAGCAATGTCGAATAGTAATCTCTAGTTATTGTTCTACCCTTATCCAAAAAATCAATCATGATTACTCCATGGCAATCCCAAAAAACTGAAGCAAGAACTTTTCCAGCAGATTTTTGGACACTTTGGAAACTTATTAGGTCTTGGAGAATAGTAACAATTCGGTTTAAGAAGTCTACATCGTTTTCAAATCGAGCACAGATCGAACGCGATGCTACTACCCTTGCACGCTTTTGGTCAACATTAAAACATTTGGGGATCAATTTTGCAGCAATTTTTCCAAATTGACGTGAACTATATGATGAACGCGTTCGTATGAAATATTCAGTGCTTCAGATATCCGTTTTAGCCCAATTCGACGGTCTGTTAAAATCATGTCATGAACTGCATCGATATTTTCGGGGACTGATAAAACTAGCCTTCCCGATCGGTCATCATCTTCAATGGAAAATTTACCTCTTTTGAAGCTTGCAGTCCAATTTTTCACGATCGCATACGAAGGACATTGATCACCAAGGGTATTTAGCATATCTTCGTAAATCTGCTTACCTCTTAACCCTTTTAAATACATGTACTTGATGATAGCTCGATACTCCAATTTTTCGATTTTCACAATTTCGGTGGACATATTTTTTCTTTTAATTTATTGCGTAACTCTGGTTTACTTTTTTGACGTCAAACTTTACACTGACACTTCTAATAAGTTATTGTTCGTTGCTATGATAACGCAATAGCTTGTTTATGCAGGGAACTGGTCTAGGCTAACTAGATATCAATACATCCTCGTATGTCCCATGCCCAAGAATTGAGGTTGAGATATAGCAATAAGAATAATTACTTACCACAAGCATGGATATAGTTTGTCAAAAAAGGTTGTTTAAAATTGAATAAGTACATGGTCTGTATTGTTAGGGCTATTTGCTCTTCCACCAACAATGGATAATGAACTTCATTTTCTTATGGAATTTTTAATAAATAGAATTTTTAAATTTTTGAGAACGAAATGTGGCGTCAAAATTAGGTTGGAATGTGACTATAGTTATTGATAATGTGCATGTCAGCTGTCAAGTCAATTCATGGATCAGAGAACAAATAAGATAATAGGGAATACACATTTACAACATTCTGTGGTGAATTGCAGTGTAGAAGACCAAAACAAATCGATGATTAACGACGGAGAGCATCAACTTAGTGAAAGTATTAGAAATTTAAGGAATAAAAAAATTTTATGCAATCCTGTCCATTCAAGGAGTTGGTTGGTGACATCTTACAAAGAAATTTTAATATCCTTGCCAAATGTGTAAAATTTCGAGGTCATCATTAATGTCAAAGTGATGGTTAGAATTCAAATATGTTCGAGTACAGTTTAGTTCCTACGACCACTCTGGCCAATATATTGTGAATTGCAATCTGGAAGGGAGCAAAAAAATTGTAGACCTCAGAATTATGTGTGAGGAATCTTGTCTTTAGTGTTTATCAAATTACCACCAATGTTGTCTATGGTAAAGACAGAAATATTGGTGTTATCATTTTAGCGGCAACAGATGCATTTTATAACAGGATACGTTACCAAAGAAGGGAATAGAAGAAACATTTATTTTAGGATTATTCAGCGGTAGTAAACTATTGTTTATCAATTTGAATAAGTGCTTCTTGATGATACTGAGTAGATAACCATTCTTTTTGACGATTTGTTCGATTTATAATCTACTTATAGTACTTACAGTACACGATTGGAATATTCTGAATTTAATGGTAAATTGAATAATCTGTGAAAAAAAGAATTGAAGGCAGCAAACTTATGTTAGGAGAATTGACATGAAGAGAAAGGTATTATCGAGTCAATATCTGTTGATTTACAGTGAAAGGAAAAACTGAATTTGTTATTATATTTGTTAGTGAAGAGATCCAGAAATATTAAAGAATAGTTTTGGTCGATTTCCATAGTAAACTTGATTGATGGGTGTAAAGATTCAGTTTTCAGTATCAGTTATCAGTAAAGTCATATTTGAGTGATAAAAACTCGAAGAGGTCGCTAGAGGATGATTCATTAGGTGATAAGTACAGGTAGCAGAGGAATTTGGTCTGTTTAGTAGTAGCCAGGTGAACCACACCACTTCAAAATATTTCGGCAACAAACTCTCTTCGCGTTGGAATGAAAGGTAAGTCCTAGAGTAAAGGCTACTATTCTATCGAATAGTACTAGAACCATATTTCTCAAAAAAATATATAATCAATATACACTAAAATATTCATTTCCGTTTCATCCTACCATCAAAGAAAAATAAAACGAAGCAACGAACAGAACAAAATGACTAATATAATACGTCAGTTAATGATAGTGAATACGAAATAGGAAGCAATCGCTATAAAGTTTCATTCGTAATTCATTTAATGAGAAAGGAAGACTGACCGACATATAAGTAGGAAATTGCGTGCGACATCGAACTATTTTTACCGGTAGGAAAAGGCAGACCGGAGGAAAACTCCCCGCGAAGTTGTACAAAGTATCGGCTGGGGCAAGAGTTGTCGATTCGATAGTGGTCGACTGCCAACCAATAATCATTTCGGCGGTAAATAAATGATGAGCCCACCATACATTAAAAATGCAACAGCTTCGACCGGGAAAAAGGCGTTTCTATTTGACGTTGTGATAGTTCCGTTGCTTAGATACCAATTGTCCTACACGCGATACCATCGTCAACCGATGAGCAAACGATAACACAGATTACGAAGCATTTCTAAAAACGAAAAACAATGAAATAAAACGATATATAATTCGAATGGATTACGTTCCAATGTCGATGTAGCTTTCCAAAGTCGGAATGGTCCGGATATCGATGGCCCAAAATTAAAAGGCAATGTAGGACAAAATTATTGCTAATATAAATAAATGGATGTAGCCGTAACTGGAAATCACCAAGAAAATTGAGAAAAACTTTCTATGTTTTTATACCACTAATATTTGTAATGTTTGTGCAGTTTCGTCCAATATGGACATTAATAAAACGAATAATATGAACTGAGTTAATGAATAACACTCCTTAAATGGCTTAAATACCCTTAAATCTACCCGAGGACTGTCATTAGTGACTAACGGTCATTAATAACTTTTACCTGTACCTTGTTTCTTTGCGACAATGTTAGGGAGAGGTGTATAGACCAACTCCAGTTGATCATTCAGTAGGTTACATCCATGTATGTCAATATCCTCATTAAAAACTTGTAATAGACCCAATTTTTCTATTTAAATGTATACAGTTATATATTCATAAAGTTTTTAAGAAATATTTGTAAACCATTAGATAAATTTACTTAGTGAATTGGTGGAGACTGGATTGGGTTTGTATCCCAAAATCGTAACAAATAAATAAATTAAGAAAATTATGGAATACAATAAGAATATTCGAAGTTTGATCTAGAACAAAAATTAGTGCTTCTAGATGTTTTCATCAAATTCATCAAAGGTTCTAGAACAAATCGCTATGCTTTCGTGGCAGGATCAGAAAGATCGGGAACAAATAGAATATCAAGAGTTGCTTTCAATGGGCCTTGGTGATCGGCTGGTAAAGCGTTCGCCTCGCAAGCGTGGGGTCTTGGGTTCGATTCACCGGTCTCGTGCATGGCATCACACGTTAAAAGGTAAGGGCTGCGTCTTCCCTAGCTCACACAAGTCTCTCGAAGACTTCCGAGGGTTGCGCGTACGGGTGCAATCGGTTGATGGAAATAACAATTTTAACAACAAAACAACAACAATACGGCAGTAAGTACCTTACGAAGTTTCCTCACCAAAACGAAACCAGAAAACGCGACAGAATCCAGGAAAAACTGCATTGAAAATTTCTATTTGGAAGAAACCAATAGTCCATTATTAGTAAGAATAGCCGAACACAAAAGTGGAGTAAATTTTTTGTTCTTTCGAGATATTCATGCCATCTGGTCACGTTAAATGTAATTTCGTTACGACAGAAACCACTAAGTCATTCAAGCAGTTCTCTGTCTATCATGTTTCCATCAAGTCAGTACTCACATTTATTGTTCTGGAAAAATACACTAACTGACATAGTGGATATTTACTGTAAGCATTTCATAAGGACGCTACGCAAAACGCTGACTTAATGTAGTTACTGAATGAAGTTGCAAGAACCTGTAAAACCTGTGAGTCGTTTGTTTTTCGACCCACGAATGGAACGGATCAGTTTCTTTTGTGTGATATTGAAAATGAAGCGTGTTGACAAAATATTTCAACAATTATGGGCTCAGCAAAGTTGCACAGGTGAGTGGATACAAAATGAATCTTTTTGTTGTATTTTTTATCAGTTTGTTCAATCGAAGCATCAGTTCTACCAAATAATACCAAATAATAAATTCTTAGATATTATTTTAGTTTTCCCAGCACTCTCAGTTGTTCGGATTGATAAGGAACATAAAATCATTTGAAATTCATTAGAACACATTATTTAATTTTCTTCTTTGCAGACTCCAACTCGCAAGGGTATCCAACAGAGTCAAATGAGAGAACTTATACCACATTAACTCCTTTGAGGGAAGATGATCCTTCGCAAGGTGAGATATTAATACTCTGTGGGAGAAAGAGCCAGAGAGATTATAATAGTTTTCAATGTTTTCATTTGAAATTTTTGCATGTGCTTTGAAGTACCTGTAAGGACTGAGATGTCAAGTTT
The DNA here is from genome assembly GCA_944452925.2 of Chrysolina oricalcia. Lineage (NCBI taxonomy): Eukaryota > Metazoa > Arthropoda > Insecta > Coleoptera > Chrysomelidae > Chrysolina > Chrysolina oricalcia. Next base: position 19,711,764 of record OX101817.2, on the reverse strand, counting down.
CCTAAAAGAATTCTTGCATTGAATTATTTATTTTATTTTTTGGTGGGTTGAGTCCAGGAAAGCGATCACAAATGGGTATTTCAGAATCTAGGATCGAGAGCATTGATTCGGTATTTCCCTACGTGTTACAAAATAATAGTGGTCCTCCACACCAACATGATAATTACTTTACTATACAAGATAGCTATAATAAATTCTTCGCGAAATATGGACTTACCTGGACCTAGCATTATCCAATAAGTGGAATTAGGCGCAGATATGGAGAACTCAGACGATTCTTTGAAAGATAAAGACTATGAGCCAGAACACGACCATGGTAGTTCAACGGAAAGTGAAGAAGGTAACGAAGGTGAAGAGTTTGGAGCTGAACCTGTAGCACAAACTATGTTAAAGAAAACTAGATGGAGTACTGCTAGACCTTCAACCTGGAAAAGAATGATTGAAAAGAAAAAAGGAGTCAAGGTCAACCCTACAAAAGCATAGGCTAAAAAATACAAACTCCTAAAATTCCCAAACCAGTGAATTGTGAAAAGTACCGTTATAAATGCACGACACATTTCTCTGAAGTTGAACGCAAGGTATTGTGTCAGACATTTGGTAATCTAGAATATATTAGGCAAAAAGATGATGGATGTTGTATCAAAAGAAGTGAAATATCGAAAAGGAGAAGAAAGCAAACAAAGAACTAATGCAAAGTCATATTTTTTTAACAAAAAGGAGACTAGACTAGGTTTGTCAATAATTTTTTTGCAAAACTTTGTTTATTTCGAACACAACGATATTGAATGCTTTCCAAAATAGGAGTGAAAGTGGCGAATACGGATGTACAGACAAAAGAGGTCGAAAATGTCCAGCTAATAAAACTCCAGAAGAAGTGGTAATGATAGTTAAAAAACACATTGAGAGATTTCCCGTCGTAGAAAGCCACTATAACAGGAAATCCAGTAAAAAAACTCTACTTAGATCCTAACCTCAATATAAAGAAAATGCATGATTTATATATGGAACAATGTAAAGAAAATCGATGGCCAGAAGTGAGTTTAATAACTTATAGAAGGATATTTTGCAAGCAATATAATTTGTAATTTTTCAAACCCAAAAAGGATCAATGTACCACATGTACTGAATATGAAAATATCGAGAACACTGACAAAGAAAAGAACAGTCAATGGAAGATAAAAGCTATCGGTGACAAGAGTTTCAAATCTATAACATGTGATATGAACGTGTACTCCAAATCCCATCTGCACAAGTTGGTTTATTATACTATCTCCGTAAACTCAACTTGTTCAATTTTACAATCTATGTATCTGCTCCTCCAAACGAGGCCTTTTGTTATTTTTGGAATGAAATAAATGGAAGGCGTGGAAGCTGTGAAATTGGCAAATGCTTATCATTATACAGGGTGGCCCATCGAAAACGTACCGCAAGGCATTACAGGCTGGGAAAGAACTTTTCGATAAAATCCGAAAACAGGTCAAGTTTGTTTGTCAGGGGGACACATTTTGACGTAACAAGCATAAAACCTTCAAATGGGAAGGGGGGTAAAGCGATACCTCTTTAGAAGGGGCTTGTCATTCCCTACACAGTGCTGCTTACATTTTCAAAATCGATCCACCCTTTCAGAAAATATGGAGCGTTGAAACTCCAACGATAATGTGTGACGACAAATGCAAAAATTGATTCAATTGTACTTCAAAACTCATTTATTAGTCAAGTAAATGTTCGAATTGCTGTCCGTCAACCTGCATACAGTGGTATAAGTTATTTTCAAACCGTTGTCGTACATTCTGGAGCATTTGGGGTGTCACTTCGCGACATACGTTAATGATTCTTCGTCGGAACTGTTCAAATGTGTCTGGTGATGTTTTGTAAACAAGGCTTTTGATGTGTCCCCACAAAAAAATCTAAAGGACTTAAGTCGGGTGACCGAGGTGGCCATTCTATTGGGCCCCTTTGTCCTATCCATCGTCCTGGAAATGTGTCATGTAAATAATTGCGCACATTTTGGGAATAATGAGGGGGAGCTCCGTCTTGTTGGAAAATCAGTTCCTGTTTGTGGTATGCGGGATCGTTCTCAATGATATTTGTTAGATGGCATTTTGTAGTAAATCCAAGTACATATCGCCTGTTAAATTGCCAGGAAGGAAAAAAGGTCCTACAATGGAATTTCCAAAAATACCAGCCCACACATTCAACTTCTGGGGGTGTTGCGTGTGTGTCTCGTGGAAAATCCTTGGATTGGTGTCAGCCCAGTACCGGCAATTGTGGCGATTCACTAAATCATGGAGGAAGAAGGAACACTCGTTCGAAAAACACGTTGAATAGAAAATTACCATTGTGTAACGCTCGCTCACTCATAATTTCGGTAAACACTTAAACCACGACAGGTATCTAGCAACTACTTGACCTAATTCAAACGTGAAGAAATGAATCCTATTCATTTTTTACTCTCTAAAATGAGCCTAAAAAAATCTTTGCATCGACAAAAACAGCGAATCAGCAAAAACAGCGAATTCATTTGAAGGAACTTTTTGTATTTTTCGTCCCACATAATAGTTGGAGTTCAACGCTCCATATTTTCTGAAAGAGTAGATCGATTTGAAAAATCTAAGCAGCACTGTATATGGCATGACAAGCCCCTTCTACAGAGGTATCGCTTGACCCTCCTTTGAAAAAAATGTTGGGGTGACACCCCTACTTAGGGGGTTGAAGGTTTTACTATGCTTGTTACGTCAAAATGTGTCCCTCTGACAAACAAACTTGACCTGTTTTCGGATTTTATAGAAAAGTTCTATCCCAGCCTGTAATGCCTTGCGGTACGTGTTCGAAGGGCCACCCTGTATACAAATGTATTATCTCCAGAAGTAAAACATTTAACAATCGTTTCCGACACATGCGGAGGTCAAAACAGAAATGTGCAGATAACAGCTCCAATATTACATATTGTGAGAACACACCCAACTCTTTGTGTTATAGAACAGAACTTCATGGAAAGTGGATATTCTTATATGGAGGTGGACTCCATGCACAGCTCAATTGAAACATCTAAACGTCATGTTGATATTTACAGTATTTATGAACACGAGTGTTCAAAATGGCCAGAGCTGGAAGAAAGCGCCATACTTGTCCATATAAGACACGCGAAGTGCAATTCAATGAATTTTTGGATTTGAAAAAACTTGTTCAGCTCACTATAACTAATAAAAAAAGAAGACCTGAAGGGAAATAAAGTAAACTGGTTGAAAGTAAAATGCTTCAAGTATGATAAGCAATTTCCAAACATCCTTCACTATAACTTCACTATAAGTGCGGTTTCGGAAGAGAATTTGAAAAACTTGATATTGGATTCACCAGGCGTGCCTCGAATCGTAGGAGGAAAAGAACAAACTATGAAGATCTAAGTATTCCACCGCTATATCAAAGACAATTGCCAATCTCGGTTTTGAAAAAAAAGACCTACTCAAGCTTTGTGACAGCAATACCATTCCTTTGACACTGCGTGAGTGGTTTAAAAATTTGCCTTGTTCAATTTCTGTTCAGCTGAACCCGCTGAAAATGATAGTGACCACGAAGAAGAAGAATGTTGAACATAATTAAAAGTTCAATTCCATTCAGTAAATGTATTAAAGATTCTTGCTTCTAATTTGTTCAATATACCATTTGCTTTCAATGCAATGTTTTTTTTTGCATTTACCTTTTGACCCTAGATAACTTATAGAAAGAAAAATTGCAAGCAATTACATTAAGTCACTGTACTGTTTATCAAAAATCTCAAAAAAATTCATCTGGAGAAGTTTAATTACATTTTTAATTCATTATATTCACTTCATATACATGTGAATTGAACTTGAAATCAAAATAATACGTAATCTATTTTGAACGCTTGTTTATTCAGAAGGAAATATAAGTATAGAAATCTTTCAAACCGAATTATTCAAAAGTGCATATTTTGACTTAATGTATTTTGATCGTAACCCGACGATATTTTCTCAAATAGTACACACCTTGTTAGTTATACCTTTGAAATTTCATTAGTAAAACATCAAACGAATAATACTGTGAATTGTAGTGAATACTATTATGATTGATGACCAATGATATGAATGAGGCGAAAACAGAATTTTACAATGTTGAAGATGGCTAAAACCTTATTTGTACCTCTTAATAAATATAAAACTTCTATACCCTTCCAAAATGGTTTTCAACAGAACTTAGACATTTGACCCAACAAAAAAACGTACACATGAGCATAATAAGGCTATCAAAAATTCAATCGATTCAATGCTTTTCAGAGCTCAGGTCTACTTACACAAATCTATCACGAATTTGCTGTGATAATTATTATATCCTCAATATTGATAATTCATTAAGTAATGACCCCAAATATTTCTGGCAATTCTTAAATACAAAAAAAATAACCGAATAAAATTCCTAATACAATGTTTCTTGATGATTAACTGCAGAGCAAAGCAAATTGTACAATATTTTTCAACGGTTTATACAAAACCAATACAAATTGTCATAGTTTCAAGCATCAGTTCAATAATTGAATAGAAGATGTATTATTTGTTTATTCTGCATTGACTTTTCAACTGTACTTTTCAACCAAAGAAATAAATATTATTATTTAAACTCTCGCTTGATTCTGGAGTATTCCCGGATGCATGGAAATATAGTTACATACTTCCAATTTTCAAATCAGGAGAAAAGGAACATATTAGAAACTATCTGGAGCTTGTAACCAATCTATGATTCCTAAACTTTTTAATGCTTTGCTTGCTGATCAGCTCAATTACTCTTGTAAAGTGCTATTAATAAACAATCAGCATGGATTCTCAGGAAACAAGTCCAATGTCACAAACTTGCTTGTTTATGAAAGTAGAATAATAGAGGCTTTCGAAAAAAAAAATGTCAAGTCGACGCTATCTACACAGATTTTTCTAAGGCATTTTTCGACACAGTGGATCATTCCATTCTTCTGGCCAAACTAGATAGAAGTTTTTGGATTTTCTCATTGGTTTTTGAAGTGGCTATATAGTTTCATGGCAAATCGTAAACAAATCGAGTGCAATTCAAGTTACATCAGGAGAACCGCAAGGGTCACATTGTGCACCCATTTGATTAAACATATTCGTCAATGACATCAGCAGTTGTTTTGAAAATGGAGAGTTTCTACTTTCTGTTGTTTGCAGATGATTTGAAACTGTTTCGGACGACAGAGTGAAAATTACATCAAAATATTCTACAGGCAGATTTGAACAGATTTGGTGTTTGAAAAGTATCTTAATATCAACAAATGCTGCTTCGTAAGTTTTTCAAATGGTAAAAAAAATTAGGTACCACATATTATTATGTCATCGACAGTAGTTCTTTGACATACGTCTCATATTTTACAGATCTAGGGGTTATCTTTGATGAACAAATGAGATTTGTAGATCACATCAACATGATTTCGGTAAAATCATCAAAAAAATTAGGAATGGTGCATCGCAATTATTGATCTGAATTTTCAATAAATTTTATAAGGAAAGTATACATCTCGTTCTACATATAATTATGCTTCTATAGTTTGGTCTCTTTTTTACCAGGATTATAATGCAATAATTGAAAGAGTCCAAAATAAATTTTTGATGTTTTGTGAATATAAATTGAACATTTACGTTTATAATCACGAATAGTTGCATATGATGAACAAAGTAAATATGACCCCATTACGTGTTAGACTTCAGAGCGAGATTTCAGTTTTATATTTAAACTTTCAACTGTCCAGAACTACTCGAAATGATTTATTTCAATGTTACAAATAGAGTGTTAAGATTTCCTCAACTATTCCATATTATCATATGATGCCACAAATTATGGCCAGCATGCTCCAATTGAAAGGACTGTAAAGCTTATAATGATGTCGATATAGATATTTTCGGTTGCTCATTCGATAGATTCAAATATTTTGTTCGTGATATTAAGTGATATTTTCAATTTCTGTTGTGTACTGTCCTATTTTATATTCTGCATTAATGTATATATTTAAAGTCAATAAGTATTGAGGTATAATAGTTATTGATATGTTACCATGTATTTATTATGCCATGTAATGGGGCTTTCCCGTGTATATAAATAAATATAGAAATGAACTCTTTGTCCCGCTTTTAAGGAACAATATGTACAGCTGGCCACTATCGATATCAATCAGTTGTGGCAATATTTTCACGTAGGCTACAAAACCCAAAACATCGTGTTGATACACATTCTGGAGCGAAATCATTCTCAAGCTCGTACTTGTTCTCATATTATGCTACATTTCCACTAATGATAAAAATTGATTAAGCAATCCAGACTTCTGCATTTAACCTATACAATAGGTATAATCGTCGGCAAGTCTCCAACAGGACTACTGCCCCCTACGACCGTTGAATTATATCTGTTAAATTCTTGGCAAAGTTCTACAAGAACTATTTTGCAATGTTCTTCAATCTCCTACATTCTGCTACATTTTGTCAATATCGCTCGCCAAACGTACATTCGCGTTCCGAAATACAGCGGAGAAATATCAGTCACCCCAGAAAGCTCCATCCATGCATTCTATGCAGCCACCCGTGGATAATTGGTTTCAGCGTCGAATGCAAATTTGTCTAAATGTCCGGCGCCGTCGAATATTCGGGAACGAAATCATCCCGAATTAACTGCAGAATTAACAATTCGCCGGAATTTACTTAACTGGAGTTGTCGATTATCCTTGATTTCGGTCTCTCGTTTGTTCTATTCCGATCTGTTGATTGAAGGAGTTTTATCCTGAAGGTAATTTCATTGGAATGTCGAGAGGGTTCTGTTGACATTGGTGATTCTGTTAGCCGAATTGAGTCGGGATCAAATTTACCTAGGAAATTATCGCGACTATACCGTGAAATGTACCGTATGTACCTTTGCCTCTCAAACTGTCCACCTGTACAACTGAAGTTGATCCAGGTAGCTGTACAGGGTGTCCCAAATTCGAGCCTCATCATTGGGATCTCGGAAACCAGAAGAGATACGAGGTAGGTTAAATGGAGGCAAAGTTGCGCAATTTGGTGCTCATTGTAACACCGCTTTTATATTTGAAAAATTCCGAATACTTCCGAAGATTTTTGGAAAAAACCGATTATTCGCGATTTCATTTTAATTTTTTTGTGACTCTAATGGAATGGATACAACAAAACAAATTTCACATTCTCATTGCTACTTTTTCTGTTCTACAAGATGGTGTTATCAGATTTTCAAACAGACGTTTAGTATTTGAGCTGCCATCATCAACTATGTTTTTTTAAATACGGCCCTGGATTTTTTATTATAGATTTTAAAAGTTTCTAATGTCCCAAAACAAATGATGTATCGCACTTATTCTAAAAGATTATATTAATAGCATTTTTCATAAGAACTCATGAGTTAGAGAGAGACAAAAATTAGATTTTTAATAGAGTTTAAACAAACTTTTTTTGCAATAACGCACTGCATAAAACTCAAAAACTAACATAAAAGTGGGTGGTTAATAAATAATATAATTGAAGTGTCATCCCTCAAACTCTAGGCCCTAGGCTATATTTTCAAAAATAATTGCATTTTATCAAAGTGGCTGTGCATCGTGCATTCTGGCTATCTTAGTTCATTTGTTAATGTTTAAATTATCCAATATTTTGACAGTTCACTGTTCGTTCACTAATCGTTAACGCTTATTAAACGAAAATGACTTTTTCTAACGAAGAAAAACGAGACATGATAAGGATTTATTATATTTCGAATCGAAATTCAAAAACGGCTATTTGTTGGAAAATCCAGAAAGACGGCAGCCGCATTATAGTTATTTTGCTAGTATTGATAATAATTTAGCTCAGTACGGAAGTTTTGTTAAGACAAGGGTTGAATATGGAACACGAATCGATCCAGAAGAGAAACAAATTATCTTGAACACTGTAAGTTTGGAAACTGTTACAAAGTAGAAAGTAAAATCAATAATTTTAAATTATTTTTTAAGGCCAATAATAATCCTCGAGCTTCAGTTAGAGTTTTCTCAGAAGAAGTAGGATTACTGCGAATGAGAGTTTGGATAACTTTAAATAAGCGTGGATATAAACCTTACAAAATCCATATTAGTCAAACACTAAGACCTGGCGATGCTGAGAGACGATTAGAATTTTGTAAATGGTTGCAAAATAAAATTAATGAAAATGATGACTTCCTAAATAAAACTATATGGACAGATGAATGCAGTTTTTCAACAGATGGACTATTTAACAGACATAACGAACACTATTGGTCAATAGAAAACCCAAGGCAGAATCAAGAAGTAAGACCTCAGGGACGACAATCATTTAACGTATGGGTCGGTATGTGGCACAATAAAATTATCGGCCCGTTTTTTATTCAAAGAAAATTAAATTCCGATAGATACGCAGAATTAATAAGGACCAATATATTGGATTCCTTAATGGAAGAACCTATGGGCGTATTACGTCTACACCACCTCATAATGTGTTAAAAATTTATTAAATGAATTATTCCTTAATAAATGGATTGGAAACCAAGGTCCCGTACGTTGGCCAGCTAGAAGCCCCGACCTAAACCCTCTAGACTACTTTCTTTGGGGATTTCTCAAAAACCGTCTTTGTCGAAACACGCCACAAAATTTGAAGTATTACGACAAGACCTAATAAGGGAGATCAGGGCTATCCCTGCAAGGACCATTCAGCGTGCCATCCATAAACTTCACAGACTGACACGAAAATGCATTCAAGCAGGTGGATTACAATTTGAATATTTGCTTTAACTTTCATTGGGTATTCAATTTTATAGTTTTTGGTTGACTTTTTTTGGAATAATTAAAACATCATGCCTATTGTTGAATATCACACATTGTCTTATATCAATTTTTAGGAGCTTCTGAGGTCCTTAAAACAATGATGTATCGTTGTTTTTCGAAAAAATTATTTTAACGTCCTGCTAAGATCTTACCAAAAATATATTCTCTGTCTCTCTCTAACACATGAGTTCTTATGGAAAATGCTATTAATATAAACTTTTCGAATAAGTGCGATACATCATTTGTTTTGGGACATTAGAAGATTTTAAAATCCATAATAAAAAATCCAGGGCCGTATTTAAAAAAAACAAAGTTTATGACGACAGCTCAAATACGAAACGCCTCACACTGGGGCAGGGTACCAATAAAACTGGCATTAAATATTTAAGCATTTGTTTAGTTTCCAATACACAGCATAAGTTTCTTTATATATTATTTTGTATAAATGAAAGTCATTGTTGATCTTACAAATATTTATTACCATCAGAATTGAAATTACTTGATCACACCTCATCATAACACAGTTAGTCTCTTCTGGGTGATGATTTCTATTCATTACTCTGATAAATCTGAATCACTAAAATGCTCTGATGACTCCAAGTCCTCTGATTCCTTATTCATATTATTTGTCCTAGTATTAGTTTGTATTGTTGGAGATTTTAACATTAATAACACTTCTGTGAAGAAACGGTGAGGTTTTTTCCTTTTTATTTTGCTCTTGTTATGAATAGGTCGCTACTAACCAAGAACAAATTTAAAACATCTTCGTTTGCCTTGACTCTACTGCACTTTCTAGAATTATGTTCCCGATACCTTTTAAAATCTTTATCTTGCGCCTCTTCGCTTGATTGCCCGATAGGAAGCAATGCTGCTGATTTTATTTCTGAATCGTGTATGGGGTATTTGTCCAACAATCCCTCATTACAGTGTGAAATTGCTTCTGAAGAGTATGTTTTCCAATTCTTCCGACCTCCCTGATGATCTTAGAAGAGTGAAATAGATTTTTGTCGACCAAATTGTATTGGAGGCCTAGCGAAAGAGATGCAATTCACGCATCAATGAAATGAGCGATTTTCTGTGAGTGATACTTCTGATGAATAACATTCTCCCTCATCTCATTTTTAGATAAGAATCTCCAATGGAAACTGGACATTCAATCAATCAACTATCTGAATGAAAATGCAAATTTTCACTTTCAGATTTGTTTTCTCAAGTTATATAGGGTCTTTCTCATTATCTATCAGATGTAGTTCAATGTCCAGCGTGGCTTTAGCCATGGAAGTAGTTGTTTTCTGTTAGATATTGCAAAAAAGTTACTTCAATTTTATCGTAGGTTTTTTCCATTTCCAGAGGAGTCATATATTGGTTCAATTTTCAATTGAGAATCTTTCTCTTCACAGTTAGTGGCATGTTGTACCATTGAAATTAGCGCATACCTCGCCCTCTGAAACTTATTTTTCTGAAAAAAGGCAAAATATGGGCAACAAATTTACTTGATTCTAAATTGAGCAATAGACAAGCTTTGTAACACTTCATAAATCAAAGTTTGGATGACCTTGGAACATAACTGAAAACTTTCTTGATTCGGAGCATACGATAAAAACCTCAGGATTTTACCATATACTTTATAACACGAATTTAATATTATTGTATGTAAGTGTTTAATTCCCCAAAGTTCTCAAATTATCTCTACATACCTGAACTTGAAGTTCATAACGTACATACTCATAACAATTGCAATCTATTGACACAGTGACGATGAAAATCTACAACAATTGCATAAAAAATTCGCTATCGTCTCGCCTCGGCCAAAAACTTGCCACACATAAAAGCTCTGGGAAACGCGGCGGGGACCATGAATGGGTCGCATTGTGCTTATTTGTTGCACACAGTAGTGCACTATCGTTTCGATAGATGGCGGTAAGGAAATATGCACTTTTAATTTTTGATTTAATGCCAGGTTTATTGGACACCTGCCCCAACGTGCGCCTGTTTGAAAATCTGATAACACTATCTTGTAGAACAGAAAAAGTAGCAATGAGAATGTGAATTGATTTGTTATATCTATTCAAATAGAGTCACAAAAAAATAAAAATGAAATAGCGAATAATCGGTTTTTTCCAAAAATCTTCGGAAGTATTCCGAATTTTTCAAATATGAAAGCGGCGTTTCAATGAGCACCAAATTGCGCAACTTTGCCTCCATTTAACCGACCACGTATCTCTTTTCTGGATTCCTAGATCCCAATGATGAGGCTCGAATTTGGGACACCCTGTACAGAGTATTTCTTAAAAGCGGGACAAACAGTTTATAATAATAACTTAACGAAACTTATAAAAACTTGAAAAAAGGTATCTAGTTATATGAAGCCATTTATGAAAAAAACTTTCTTATAAAAATATTATCGATAATTCAAATAACAGAAATAGAACAGTTTGGAAGTAAATTGAGTTAAGGGTAAACGAAAAATTGATAATATATCAGAAGTTATCTATAATGATGAACATTTAAGCAATCCGACGGATCAAGCGGCAGCTTTTGACTAGTATCTATCTTCAGCCATATACAGAGTTAGTCAAATGTATGTTTGGACCCGCCCATTTTTCTCAGTTATGTGAGGATTATCGAAAAAAAGTTCGTATGAAAGTTGAAGTGTATTTCACTCTGCACCTTTATATAAATTCAAAAAAAAATTAAATGTGCCATTGGTGGAGAAGTGACGTCATTGGTATTTTTTATGAATGGAACCACATATGATTCGCAAAACAACCTCAAAAAAATATTACAAAACTGTCATTTGAAAATTGGTGTTCTAGAAATAGGCTTATTATAAACCGTATATTGATTGGAATATGTCAAATATAAGTTATTCTGAAATTTGATATACAGGGTGTTTCGTAAGTACGTGTAGAAACTTCAGGAGCATGTTGCTGACGTCGAAATAAGAAAGAAGTTTCCATTAACACATGTCCGTAAGTTATTCGTTTCTATTTCTAAGATACAGAGTGTCAAAGTTTAAATCTTATACTTGTTTTTTGTGAATAAATTCCAAAATATTTGTGATATTCGAGTAAAGTTTGGTATATGGGATGATTTTTCAAGGACAAAATCAAAGTTTATGTTAGTTGTGAAAAAACTAATTTCTAATAGATTTATTTTGAATTAAAAAATCTTGTCATTCAAAATCACTTGCAACGATTATTTCAAATCTCAATAATTTGAAAACAGTTGCTCGCAGTGACCTCTATCAAGAATATATTTTTTTACACAATTTAAATAATAAATATTCCCAGACACTCTGTATCTCAGAAACGAATAACTTGCGAACTTTTCTTCTTATTTTGATGTCACCAACACGCTCCTAAATTTTCTACACGTACTTAAGAAACACCCTGTAGAATATGCGCAGCTTGTACAAAATGTACAAAACTCAAAATGGTGAAATGGGGATGCAGTTTAGGGGTTGAAAACGGTTTTTTGCAATTTGCGACCAAACGTGACCTTTCAGCGGAAAATATTCGAAAGAAAAGTTGTAGTTAATAAAAAAATTTAAAACTTTTGTTTTTAACACTTTTCGGCATAACCTCAAATTAACAGTCAAAATGGCGAAAAACCGATTTTTCAGTATTTCATTTTTTTCTCGCGTATAAATGATTTAATTCACATGAACATTTGTAAGCATATAACAATATAAAAATTGTTCTGGTGTTTTTTGTATTTCGAAAGTCTTTAAGTCATCATTTTAATTGTTGTCTACTCTAAAAAATGTCTATGTAACTTGGTGGTTTACTAATCGTTAAATCGCTTAAAATTGAGAAAAACGGACAACGAGTCTCTTTGAATCATAATTTTCTCAATATTTTCAATGGTTATAAAAAAGAATAAAAATTATATTAATAAATTAATTTTGTAGTGTAATTATGTTGATTAAGTAATCAAATATGTAAATGCAAGAAATTTAATATAAACTACTTTTTGTTATAACAATAATGAAGAAAGTCGAAAATTATTGAAAATATTGAGAAAATCATGATTCAGAGACATTTTTCTCAATTTATACACCATTTGAAAGTAGAGATTTCAACAATTAAAATGATTACTCATAGACCTTCGAAATACAAAAGAATATCAAGACAATGGTTCGTGGAAATAAGGGTATTTTTTTCGAAAAAATGTGAATAACTCGAAAACTCGTAGTCTTCTGATTTGCGAAAAGATCATTCTCATTCATCACAAAAAAAGATAGGTGTAATTTCGAGACAATAAAGTATATGTGGTAAAAAAATCAAGTAAATTTAAATCACTTGCATATTCCATATTGTTCTGGCGTTTTTTTGTATATCGAAGGTCTTTAAGTGATCGTTTCAATTGTTGAAATGTCTAATTATGAATGGTCTATGTGACATGGGGGTTTATTGATCGTTAAATTTTTTTTATCGCGTATTATAAATGATTTAGTTCAGATGAAAATTTGTAGATATACAGTTTGTCTCACTTTTTTATTATTCATTTTAGGAAAAAAAGTTATTCTGCATAAAAAGTTCTGCATGTTCTGAAATCTAAAATACAATCATCAGATATCAAATTTTTTCAGTCAGTACCTTTATATTTGAAAACATCGAAAATTCTTAAAGAAAAAATGTTCAGAATTGAAAATTTCGTTCAAATATGCAATTACGTCCATAGATATTGAAAAATTGGGTTATGTTACTTTTTACTTTTTTTTATTTTGAATGAACATTTATCTCTTTTGATTATGTAACACATAATCACCTTTCCGTTTCTCAATGTTTTCTAACAATTTTGCAATTTAAACACATAATAAATGCACATGCATATTTGAACGTAATTTTTAGTCCTGAACAACTTTTTTCTATAAGAATTTTCGATATTTTCAAATATAAAGGTACTCTACTCTTGAGTAAAATTCATATTCTTCGTCACACCGAGTATACGACTGAAAAAATTTGATATTCTGAATATTGTATTTTAGATTTCAGAACATTCAGAACTTTTTATGAAGAATAACTTTTTTTTCTAAAATGAATAATAAAAAAGTTTTCCATATGGTTCCAACTTAGTGAGACAAACTGTATATCTACAAATTTTCATCTGAACTAAATCATTTATAACACGCGATAAAAAAAAATTTAACGATCACCCATGTCACATAGACCATTCATAATTAGACATTTCAACAATTGAAACGATCACTTAAAGACCTTCGATATACAAAAAAATGCCAGAACAATAGGGAATATGCAAGTGATTTAAATTTACTTGATTTTTTTACCACATATACTTTATTGTCTCGAAATTACACCTAAACCATTAGTTTATCATTTAGTTTGTATTTAACTCCATAAAACTTCAATCAAAAAGTGCATAATAAGCGCGCGGAATTCAAATTTGCGAAACGCATCACCATTGGTCGAAACGAAGAATGATGTCACATTGCACGTTATGAAATTTATCTGCGTTGATATTCATACTGTGCTAGTCGTCTTTCATAGAAAATTTGTTTTTATTTATATATTTGTAGTGTTTTCCATTACATACTTCGATTTTGGTCTTGTGACAATTGTAAATTATCAAGAGAAATGACTGAAAGCGGTTTTGTCAAAGCACAATCCGACAATACCGGAACTGATAAGTAGTAATAGTTTATCAAATGATAGTTTTCCTTTTGTAATTCAGGTGAGACAGGTATATACAAAACATTTATGCATACAAAACTTACTTCTGATCAATTCACTTCATGTTAACTATCGAAATACAATGTACTCACATTGAAATGATCTTCACAACAATGTAAATGTGATATTGGAGATACTTCGCCTCTTCTCATAACCTTACACCATTGTTTACGTATTTTCGCATCTCTTGGAACAGAAAAAAATACTTAACTTGGTGTACTTATAATTGTGTTTTGGCATTCCGGTACTAAACAATACCTATAAGATGGTTTTTTAGCATTTTCCATTATCGTAATAGCGATTAAAACTGAAAATTCCTAACCTAATTAATAACTGTCAATAGTGTCAATGGCCATAACTATAGAAAGGCTTGTTTATTGAAGACTGCTCTGGTTGATCGAGATCACTTTCACATATGTTCATCTCTATCTAACACTTGTACTGCATTTGTCTTACTCTTTTATAAAAGATCAACTTCAAGCAAGTAGAGCAATCAGAGTACGTCAAAACGAACGACACTGAAGAAGAACAACGCTGATAGCGCTATGTGACGTCATCCACAGCGCGCGAAAATGGAGGCGTTCAAATAGGTCAAATTCAATCGGTATTTTATATATTATTTTAAAAATTAATTCCAAGACTTTAAACCGTATTTATATTTTTTACTATGTTGTAACGAAGTAACAAATTGATTAAACAAATAAAAATAAATTATGCATATTCCCTATTGTTCGTGGAAGATAAGGGAATTTTTTTCGAAAAATGTACCTTACTCGAATACTAGTCGTCTTCTGAATTGCGAGAAAATCATGCTTATTGACACCAAAAAAGAAATATGCTTACAAATTTTCATGTGAATTAAATCATTTACATGCGAGTAAAAAAAAATTAATTCTGAAAAATCGGTTTTTGGCAATTTTGACAGCTAATTTGAGGTTATGTCAAAAGTGTTGGATGCAAAAGTTTTCGATTTTTTTATTATTTACAACTTTGCCATTGAAAATTTTTCGCTAAGAGGCCACGTTTTGCTGAAAATCACAAAAAACAGTTTTCAACCCCTAAACTGCATCCCCATTTTGTGTGGTTTCGTGTTTAATTTTATTTTTTGTTCAAAGTTGGAACCTCAACAACATTTCCCAGCTGGTTTGTTAATTTTTTTTTCACAAAAATTATAGACACCAGCCTACGATGGCGTTTGTAAAACGATTAATCAACGTTTTTATTTATTGACCGTATTAAATTCCATGCTAAATAGAAACGCTCTGTTCAACATATACCATGCTTACGGTTACTCTGCTGTTAGCTAGTGTTATAATCTGATGTGCGAACAGTTTTTGTTTCACAAAAACGAATTCTATGGTAAATTCTCAATCTACCTAATAGAACTTCATGTCGCGAAAGTTTCAAGCAATATAAAATCTTAACAATTTCTGTAATATACTTAGTTAAACTATATGAAGAAATGTAAACTAATGAAAGGCAGTGACATCCATAATTAGGATAAGACACAAACAATTTTCTCAGTCAAAAAGCACCCAATAACGCATTTGATATTATAATGAACTTCCGGGTATCGTTAATAGTTATTTATGTACCAAGGACGAAAAACTGTCTATTATAGTCGAGCCTGCAAATTGATAGCCGAGGCGCAGCCGAGGATAGCAAGCAGGCGAGACAGTAGACAGTTTTTCGCCGAGGTGCATATTACATTTTTTCGTCGACCTCTACATACCTTTATGAAAGTAAGTACTCGCATGTTTGCTGGCCTCAGCTACGTCCAACTCTTCGAACTGCAGACTCGATCATAATTTTAATGAATATAAACAAAATGTATTTGAAGTGTAACAACTCTCTATTTCAATTATACTACAAAATTAAATCAATCTCGAAGATGAATATTGAACGTACAGTTTGTGCAATTATTGATATTAATTCCTGCTGTCGAAGAAGATGCAAGAGACAAGTTTTGATTTTGGGTACTTGTTGATGCAACTTCAGATGCAGGTGCTCCAACAGCACCATTTCCAAAACTTCTCTCTTGAAGTGCTTTACCTGAAATCTAGCGGATTTCGTTAATAATTAATTTGACAACAGCAAATGACAGTTATTGTCACAGGCGCCTATGTATTAATTAAAACGTGGATTTACGAAAATGACTCAATCGCCGCTCTCGTACCGTGCCGTATCATAGTGACCACAGCGGACGAAAAGAGTTTGCGGACGAAAAGTGTTTGCGGACGAAAAGTACTTGCCTTCAAAAATAGTCGATTTTTCGTCCGGAAATTAGTACGTAAAACATATTTTCAATAGTTATTATTTTCTATCACTTTTACCTTTGCCTTTCCACCAATGTAAATAAAGTCATAATAGATTGAGGCGTTGCCAAGGTATATACTCAGTGTTCCACTTTGAAAAAAATCACTTTTTATATATTCGTACAGCTTGGCAAATCTATCTGTGCCTCTAATTATTGGGTGCGCGGTACAACCAATGACATATTACGGCTAGACTTCGTTATTTACATTTCGATCTGCGGTCACATTCTAAGCACAATTTTTATTGCCGCTTGTTTCGCGGAAAATAGTAGCCAGTCAACCCAAAAGTCGGCAAAGCTGAGTTTCTGCTGAATTATCTGCTTAGGTACAATGTATATGTATATGTACAATGTATATAAGCAGATAATTGCCGCGAAATAAGCGGCAGTAAAAATTGTGCTTAGAGTGTGACTCCGTCTTGACCGCAGCTCGAAATGTAAATAACGGAGTCTAACGGTAACATGTCATGATATTTTCAACCGTTATTATTTTCTATTACTTTTGCCTTTCCACCAATGTAAATAAAATCATATTAGATTGAGGCGTTGCCAAGCTATATACTTGTATTCTACTTTGAATAGCACCAGCCTCGTATTTTCTTAGTGTAGAAAATCACTTTCTATATATTAGTTCAGCTTGGCAAATCTACCTGTGCCTCTGAATATTGGGTGCGCGGTAGAACAGCCGCTGTCCTTTCTTGTCCTTCCCGATTAAAGTGGACAGCGGATATTTACGCTCTCTGTTTATCGTTCGCGCATCTCAGAGGCACAGATAGTTTTGCTAAGCTGTACTAAGAAATATCTACCTTAAGGTTGATGAAATATACTTATTAAGTTTGCTCCTCTGGATCATTTCTTGTGGGGCTATGTCAAAGGCAAATTGTATGCTGAGCCCTTTACAACTCCTGAAGATATGCTAAAGATAATACGAAATGCTTTTTCCATGATCACCCCTCAAATGTTGAATCAGTTAAGGCTGATTTACCGGATTCAGAATGCAAAATTTATTGCATATGCGTAATTTAATAATTTTATTGCATAATCCTGAATCCATAAAAGAACACATGGACTCGATTGGAATGATTTATCAGTCTCCCAATTTATAAAGAAATCTCATGTGTTGAACTTTTATGGATTACGCAATAAAATTTCGCATATGACTCCGGTTCTAAATTCTTAAATGGAACACCCTGTATATTGTAACATTTTTGGATTTCTGAGACAATTCTAGATCAGAATGTGACGTTTTCGAAAGTTTTTATGCCTACTTAATTTTTTCGGAGTCACTTTTGAAATTACATCTAGGTGGCAATGATCGGAAGTAAACTAATCTAAGGACCTCAGGTGATATCAGAATATTACAATCGCGAAGTTTTAGTGACTAGTATGATAGATATGAATAAGACAAGTTGGCAAAATTACATTTTCGTGTCTTAACTATTATTTTTCAAATGGCGACCATTTTTTGACAAGCACTTTCCAAAAAAGGATATTTTGACGAATCTAACGATACTAATTTATTTTACTTACATTTTTTCCAATATCCTCATTTCTTAAAATTTTCACTATAGTAAATTAGTATAGTAAATTTTCATTCCTCCTTGTTGAAGACACATTTCAGCACGTTCAATTGTTTCTCTCAACACGTTTCGTAACATTTGTGGCGTTATACTTAATGCCTGTAGAATCCTTTCTTCTAAGATTTCGAGAGTGGCTGGGGCTGTTGCATAGTAGACCCTTTCTTTAACATATCCCCAAATGAAGAAATCTAGCATAGTCAGATCCGGTGAGCGGGCAGGCCACCGTACTGGACCATTGGTTGCAATAACTTGATTATTGTAATGCTCTATTAACTAATCAAGAACGTATCTGGTATTATGAGGGGGTGCTCCATCTTGTTGGATGTAAATTTGCCGTAAAACTGCTAATCCATGTAGATTATTAAGATGATCTTCGATTTCATTTTGAAGAAAACCTAAGTACCTAACCCCTGTTAACTGACCTTGAAATAATATTGGTCCAATTATTCTGTTTCCAACGATACCAGCCCAGACATTGACGCCAAACCTTTCTTGAAAATTGCCCTTTCTCATTGCATGTTGATTTTGTTGGGCCCAGTACCGAGAATTTTGCTTATTAAACAAGCCATTATTTGTAAATCGTGATTCGTCGGAAAATAGAATAAAGTTGATGAAATTTGGGTTAACTCTATGATTTTGAAGCAACCAATCACAAAACACTACTCGTCTATCGCCATCGTCAGCACACAAATGTTGATGTAACTGATATTTAAATGCTCGATATCCGTGCTTTTTCAATATTTTTCTTGCTGATTCGTGACTTATCTGCATTTCTCGACTGATTTCTCTTAAAGAAAACGTTTTGTCAACCTCAACCATAGCAAGAACGTTAATCTGTCTCCTCATTTATGATAAACCTCTGTTCTGCCTCTCGATTTCCCTCTTGCCTAAAACGATTCTCAACATACGGAAAATACTGATGGGATGGATGTTGCCGATTGGGATTTCTCTGAGCATACAACTCAGCTGCATTCCTTGAATTTCTGTGACATTCTCCAAACAATAACAACATATCCACTTTTTCACTTTGAGTATACATTATTTTGACGGAAAATTGAACTAAAATTTAACGAAAATCAAGAAAATTTTACCTTCTGCTCTTAAAGCTCATGTCACTGTCATAACCTAAGTGAGTGTTTTGTTCTCCAAAGAAGACTTGTTCGAAATAGCTGCAAAATATTATGCATCATGCCAATCCTCGGCACACTTGACGAAAGTAAATAAATTATTATGAAGTATTTTCCTCAGTAATATTTAATTTACGTTCTTATTTGTAATCCAATCGCAAATAAATTAGTATCGTTAGATTCGTCAAAATATTATTTTTTCGGAAAGTGCTTGTCAAAAAATGGTCACCATTTGAAAAATAATAGTCACGAAAATGTAATTTTGCCAACTTGTCTTATTCATATCTATCATAATAGTCACTAAAACTTCGCGATTGTAATATTCTGATATCACCTGAGGTCCTTAGATTAGTTTACTTCCGATCATGGCCACCTAGATGTAATTTCAAACTCCGAAAAAATTAAGTAGACATAAAAACTTTCGAAAATATCAGATTCTGATCTAGAATTGTCTCAGAAATCAAAAAATGTTACAAAATACAGGGTGTTCCATTTAAAAATTTAGAACCGGAGCCATTTCCGGTGAAACCGGAAGTGACCGGAAAGTGAAAAATATGTGAAAACTCTCCTCTTCACATACCATTTACCTATACCAAATCTCATTTTGATACACCTAATGGTCTAGAAGTTATGACTTGTCTAATAGATTCGTTGACACCCGGTATATAGTGGCCTCTCTATACACGAACTATTGCAATCTCTCGAAGACAGTGATGATGACGGCCACAATGGATTAGCACTAACAATATTTCCTCCAACGAATGCTTATACTCAGGCGATGAAGATTAGGTGAATATGAATAATCTTCCAGGATCACACAGCTCCGAGCAGAAGCTGAAATGTTTCATGACGATTCAAAAGTTACTAATCGAACTAATAATCCCAAAAAAAAATTACGACTGTTACCGACAATTATCTTGATGGCGAAGATAACATTCCATCTTACAAGTGGATTGCTCAAGATTTGATTCCAGAAGAAGTTCAGTTTCCATGCCAACAAAATGTTCTGAATAACTATTCACCTGGTGAATTATTTGATTTTTTTTTTGGAGTCACGGAGTTATTGCAATGTTTGTTACATATTCAAATTTGTATGCTACTAGCCAAAACAAAGTTGGGAATATAAGGAAAGAAAAAATTAAAAACTTTTATGAAAAATTTTTGCTGAGCGGGTTCGTGCCGGTACCAGGCCGTTGAATGAATGTCCTGGGAACATTCTGACGATTCTCATAATGATTTAGTCTCATATGCACCATCGAGAGATCATTTCAAATATATTTTCAGCAACTTGTCACCAAAACTTTCCACAAAAATCCTCACAAAATCGAATATGTCGCAAGAAAGTTTCTACGAAATGTAAGAAATGCAATGTTGCACTACTCGAAGCTTGTTTCGAATCATACCATGTCCGAGAATAATGGGAGAATAATAATGCGCGTGCTCGCTTTGCTTACGCATTTCTTTTTGAATATCTTCACTAAGAATGGTTCACCCTTCGAGTGTTTATGAGGAACTATCATTATTATTATTATTTGTGAAAATAGTGCCAGTCTCTAGGGCGCTAATACTTCTGAAAACTATCCACTACAAACACTTCATATTCATGAGTATTCAGTATTCAGGAATTTTAGGGAATCTGACAACGTCGCATTGTATTGTAAAGCTTCTAAGACTCGCTGTTGTTGATTCAATGAAAGACACTGATACTGGCTACCTTGTTATAAAACAAGCCATTTCGTTGTGAGAACAGGATTTGGAAAAAGTCTTGGTATTAATATTTTGAATGCACAAAAGATATTTTTAAATAGACAGAGCTAGGAGGCATTTTTTGCGAACAAATAATTACTTGAATAAACGTGTCGGATCACAAACATTCATTTTTGGTACGTGCGCATGCGCAAACAGATAGAAAAGACGCAACCTAACTGTATTGTATAGTTGGGTAAGTTCGGTTGGGTTTGCATGAGATCGGGTCTGTAGGGATAAGTTATAGTCATTGAAGTAGGTTCATTTCATGTGAAAAGTGCTCATCATTTTTTGTGCGCATGTGTATTCATGTTATGTTTGCGCACATTTCCGTGATCTGTCTCGTCCTTTGAATTTTGCTAGTCATTTAGAAACAGTATAAGTACCATTGTTTCAAAGGTGCAGTTAAAGTGTTGATGAGAAAATGTTGTGGTTATCAACTCATTTTTCTTACTCATTCACTAAAATATTCGTTCAAACCCTCGTGAATTTCGCAATTTTTCTGCGAATAAAATGGCTGCCAGTCATGCCGGACCAATCGTCGATGCAGACATTCTATTCGCAGAAAAACTGCGAAATTTGCGAGGGTATGAACAAGACTTTATACGTGAATTGAATATTTCTGGAACCACACTGGCAATGTCGCTTCGCCCTTACGTCAATTCCATTATTACCAACCTGACAGATATTAACTAAACAAAACAGTATGAATTTGTTGATTTTGTTATTGCTAAAATAAAGTAGAATTTGTTGATGAAAAACTGTTTTCAATGAAAAAAAAAAGTGTAAAACTGGTGAATTAGGGTGTGTATATTGTGCTGGTGAAAATCAGGAGGCATTTGAGTGTGTTTTTCGAAGAAGAAACGTGTGCAGTTTTCATTCAAAAAAAGGCCCGTATCTCCGAAATTACTTGAGGTCAAACTACGTAAGTCCCAAAAAAATTTTTTTGAAAGCTTGTAGCGCCCGGTTAACGGAATTTTACCGATGACTCAATTGCAAGTGCTTCTTGTAGACAAACAAAAGATTATCCTTAATTTGGCTGGAGACATGTTTCGAGGTTGTTGTCTCTCATCATCATTCCTGGCGGGTGGTGCTGCGACTGACTTTACTGTAAGTCGCTGCTTCATCCGTAGGGAATTTTTAGATAAACAATAGATTATAGTTCATTTGGCAGGGACAAGACAACTCAAAGTTGTCGGACCTACCCTTGCACTGATGAGAGGCAACAACATCGAAACATGTCTGCAGGTGGTCATCCCCAGCCAAATTAAGGATAATCTTTTGTTTGTCTACAATAAGCACTTGCAATTGAGTCTTCTTGGAAGAACGTTGCAAAAATATCTGTCAGATGTAGTGCAATATCCGTCGTGGCATTAGCCAGGGAAGTATTTGTTTTCTGTCAGATTTTTGCCTCATATTTTCCGCTTAGTGGAAATATTTGGAGAGAAGGGTACTTCGACTTTGTCGATTTTATTCACATTTAGTTTCCTACTTATATTGCACATCAGAGTATTTTTTCATGTTAAATATAAAATAAAGAATTTCAAATTAACCTTCACCCATGTGCCTAAAAGGGACTGTTTTCTAAGAAAATTGATTATTCTGAATTTTTTTTATTTTTCCCAACAACGTTGACATGCACTGAACTGACTTAGACATAGAAAAACAAGATTTGTTCAGAATTTCAGGCATATATATCTGGGTTTTAATGCCGATATCCCGATACCACTCACATCAATTACGTAATGATATTTTTACCACCAGCAAAAATAAAGTGAACCATGCTGAACGTTTCGATCGGGAAAAACATTATGCGTTGGTAGAAGCAACCAGGATTGATTGGGTGAATTCATGTGCCCACACACGCATTAGCTATTTCTGCCGTGAAAATCAATATTGAATTACGCTCACATTATCAAAAGCGTGACAAACTTGTAACCCAACAAAACAATAGAATACTGCAAGTCATGCGTTTGAGATAATACGACTTTTGTTGAACGAAAACAAATATTCGAGACAGGCTATTGAATCGGAACTACTGAAAATATTGATTGAATAGCTATAAAAGAAATGGGGTTTTATTAGGAAAGCCACTTCATGTTATAGTCAAGCCGTTTCCCAATTTGAAAACGTTTTCGAATTATTTTTCTCAATTTCGATAAGAAAAAAATAATATAATTGTTGTGCATATTTAGAAAACACCTTAATTTCAGATGTTGAAATGACATCTTGTAATGACAAAATTCCATCCATACTTTCAACCTCCTTCGAGTGCAGTTACAACCCTCCAAACGTGATACATAATTTAAAACTTCTCTTCATTCGCTATTTTAAAATGTAATTCTTTTTTAAATTCGTTGAAAAATTAACAAGAAAAAATAAAATCATTCGTTCAGTTCCTTATAATGTAAAAAAAACACAAAATTACATTAATGTCAACATAGGAGTTGTTCAAAATGCTTGCCATGAAAGTCTTGGCAACATCCTAATCTTAAATGAAGCTGTCTTCTAACGTTATGAAACAACTATAGTGAGACCCACCGAATCGCAAGCTTTATTCTTCTTCTTTAGTCAACTAAATATAATGGTTTAGTTTTGTAAACCACACTCTTCACATTAGAAGAAGTTCAATAGTTCAATGGCGTTAGATCTGGTGATCTTGCTGGCCATTTAATCGATTCGCGTCTCCTTCTTGCTCCTTCGTGCTCCATTTTGCTGGAACCCTACCACATATTGCTGGAGCTTGTGGGTTTGCTGAATCAGGATATAAGTTTGCCAAAGTTTGCACAACGTTATTTTGGAGCATTGCTAAATAATTATCGGACCAATGACATGGTTTCCAACTATCCCTGCCCAATCAACCTTTTTAGGGTATCTGCTCCGTTCATCCAGTGAGGATTTTCCAGTAGCGGCAATTTTGACGATTAGCATGCCCGTGAAGAGTAAGAATACACAGGTGCTTTTTTCATCTGCCTCACATGTCCAAACTCGCGAAATTGCTTTTCTATTTTACCTATTGTTCCTTGGGATATAGGCGGCAAATCCGGAAATTTTTCGTGAAACACGCGAGCAACTTCGATCTGTGTTCGAATGTTATCTCCGTAACCAATCATCTGCAGAACTGTTATTTTGTGCATTTCTGTTAAACGAACCATGTTTTTGAATTGTAGTTGACGAAATTCAAATGAGAAGTATCACAACAATAAATTAATTTCAAAACATGAAGTAATTAGGACAGTACCTAAATCAGTGGTCATGATAACAGTGATATTCTGAGTTTGATACACGTTCTTTCACAAAACTTATTTTCAAATTTCAAGTAGGTAAGGATATTCATTTCCACAAGACATTTTGAATAATTTTATTCCATATTTACGTTTTTGTGCGAGATATTGCTTCATCATCAAGCGTCATTTAAATGAAACAGACTTACATAATGTTTCTCCAGTAATGAATATCATGTTCATGTGGCATGGATGTCGGTCTATTTATTCCATGAAATTGATCAGAAATTCATCACCTTATCATTTGAAATCAGTTCTAAATTAGTCACTGGTTAATAATTTGTTTACTA
Organism: Chrysolina oricalcia; assembly: GCA_944452925.2. Lineage (NCBI taxonomy): Eukaryota > Metazoa > Arthropoda > Insecta > Coleoptera > Chrysomelidae > Chrysolina > Chrysolina oricalcia. Next base: position 19,686,891 of record OX101817.2, on the reverse strand, counting down.
TGTATTGAATTTTATTCTTTGCATGAACTATTATTGGTTTTATATTTGGCAGTATTATTTTGTGATGAGTATTCTGAGGAAATCGTTGAAACTGATAAAAGAGACACGGTGCAATTTGCCATAAATAAGTTTTCAACAATTCTGACTTGTCCTGTGGACTTATATCAAGAATGTTTCAATAAAATATCATATTTTCCAGTCCTGTACCAATACGTCAAATTTGAAATATATATGAACCAATAACTAAGTGGTGGGCTTGCTTATACATTTAAGATGGAAGCACCCTTATAAAAAATACTTTTTTCAACCGATTGGAATGATTTTTTTTTCAGTATGTAGACATTCAGAAAGTTTATTAGGACACTAAATTTCATGAATATATCTAATCCTATTTTTCAAGGTAAAAAATCTAAAAAAATTTCTAGTGATTTTTTTAGAAAAAATCTGACTACACCACTGGATTTGTGACATTCTCGAATGGTTAACATGTAAATTACGTTGAAATGCGTCAATCAATAAAAAAGTTATAAAGGAATGAAATTTGAAAAATATGCAGTTTAATCAACCCACCAATTCAAGTTCAGAAATTTTATGAAAATTCTAAATACACCACTGGAATCAGGATGTCTTGAAATATTACTGATCACAGTTTCGTCGAAATCTGTTCAGTAATAAAAAAGGATTAAAATTTGAAACATATGTTGTTCAATGGAATTTTAGTGTTCTTACTACACACAATCAATGTAAAAATAGAAACCAAGAAGATACCGAATTGAAAAATAAATTAGTTCAATTCATATTCTGGTGGCCTCCACTCCACCAAACTTCCATCCAATTCAATGCATTTGTCATATCACTTACGAGTATTTTTTTAAATATTCCTCAATTGTTGTGGAGTAATTGCATCGCAAGCTAGCTGAATTCTGGTGCACAGTTCCACTCGATTCCTCGGTCGTGATTTGTAAACCTTTTGTGTAACATAACCCCAAAGGTAAAAATCTAGTGAAGTTAGGTCAGTTCAATCTTGGTAGCCATCCAATTAATGTACTCCCCCTTCCTATCCAACGATTAGGGTAATTTTGATTCAGCCAACTCTTCACAATTCCCGGATTATGTATGAAACAACCATCTAACTGAAAATATAAATTTCTTGTTTCTGCGAGGGGAAGTTAATCTATTGCGTCCGAAAATTAATTCCTTAAAAATTGTAGGAAAATTGCGGCATTCATGTTGCTGTCGAAAAAGAATGGTCCAATTATCCTTTCATTCAGTATTCCACACCAAACGTTCACTTTTTCTGAATACTGCCTTTTACAGTTTATCATCCAGTTAGGATTTTCAGTGGCCCAATAGCGAATATTTTGTGATGAAACCACTCCATTTGTTGAGAAACTAGCTTCATCACTAAATACATTTTTCTTTAAAAAATGCCTGTCAAACACATTGACTGCAGTTAAATATTATGTAACAGTTCTCAACGAGCCATATTCTCAAATGTGTTTTTTGCTAAAATGCTGCGTCATCCATATACGAATGACAGTAATGTTTCCAAAAGAGATTCGTCATTCATATATGTATGACGTACAGTGGAAGGTGAGAGGCCATAGCATTTCTATATGAATGACGGGAATGTAGTTTCAAATAGACGGTTGAGCGTGTGGCCCATAGGGAACATATGTGTATACTTGGTTTGGCCTAACTGGCATAAGTACGGATATTACAGATAAATGAAAAATATGATTTCAAACCACTCTGGAAACTGAAATGTTTATTCCATTTTTCATCAGTAAACTCACACTCAATTGTAACTAAATAAATGCAAAACATAAATATTATTTGTGTGCAGTATTGAAACAACTGAGGTTTATTTGAACAAGTATTTCAGAAGGTGTTTACCATTTTTCCGTGCTTTCTAGCTTCCTCGCGGACTGTTTTACTTCGCAATTTAGCATAACACCTAAAAAAACATTATATTCCAGCAATTTCAGTCTCGCTATATAAATGACATGGCTAACTACGCAAAAATCCTCAAAAAATTTGCATTTGGGCCACGTCATTCATACATAAATGTGTGGGTAGAAGTCCATTATATCTCAAAGTGGAGTGGTATGGATATACAAATCGACTTTGCGTTTTACTGATTTGTATATACATAAATGACTTAAAAACAAAAGAAATTATCATTCAAACATACCCAAAATGATGAATACACACTATACTATGCAATGAGCACAACAATAATAATTAAACACTTTCAAGTGGCAATGCACTGTGGATGTTAACAGTTACGGACTGTCATACATATGTTACCGACGAATCAACTTCGGAAACATTCGTGTCATTCGTATTCGAGTGACGTGGTAAACAGTGTGTTAAGATACTCACCCTGGGCCCATAAGCAGAATTCCAAACGTTTTTCTTGATCACCTAGTTACAGAGTTTGTAAAAACTTTGATTTAAATGGCATCAATTTATTTTTCCTCAGACATCGCCTAATATTCTCCTTAGGTAAGTTTAAGTATAAGCTGGCAACCCTCAAACTACTATTTGGATTATTTCTGAAGTAATCTAATATAGTCTGGTTATTTTCGTTCCTTTTTGAAATATATGTGGTTACTGCTCCAGTCCGATTGAAAACTTGGTTTATTTTATGTACCGTGCTGTTATTTATGGCTGGACGATTTGGGTGTCTTTCATTGAATTTTCTAGTTACTTCTCTTTCACTCCGGTAATCATCACCGGAAAGACGTATAATTTCGATTTTTTCTTGAATTGACAATTGAGCCATTATCAGTTTTTATTTTGGAACATAAGTTATTCAGTTCACTAATGATGCGTAACAAAATGACAATTCATGAACAAATAAATAGATGAGAAACTGGAAGTCACAGCTAACTTGTTTATTTCATTAATGCATTCTTAATAACAGGCAGTTAAAATTGCAACTCTCACTTTTTGCTATTCAACAAAAGTAAGAAATCAGCTGATGTTACCTACTGGAATGATAATAATTATTATCCATTGCATATTTTTTTCATTATAATTTCTATTGGAAGTACATTAGACTGGTCTTACACTGTTGAAATTGTTTTCGTGAAGATTAACCAGGAGTTCTCTCCTGATTGTACTTCGAGAAATACCTATAGACTATTTTTACCATCATGATTTCCAGATGTTATATTTGTAGGACATTGCAATAATCACCCCAATAATTTTTTTCAATAATCAACAGTGGTGTAGTAAGAACGTTGTTAAAATTCCATTATACAATATATTTTTCAAATTTTATTCGATGAAACTGTTACCAGTAATATTTCAAGACATCCTGAATCTAGTGGTGTATTCAGAATTTTCATAAAATTCATGAACTTGAATTGGTGGGTTGATTAAACGGCATATTTTTCAAATTTCATTCCTTTATAACTTTTTTATTGATTGATGCATTCCAACGTAATTTACATGTAAATCATTTGAAAATGTCGGGAATCCAGTGGTGTAGTCAGATTTTTTCTAAAAAAATCGCTAGTAATTTTTTTGGATTCTTGACCTTGAAAAATAAGATAGTTGGCCCTGGAAATTGAGATTTATTCATGAAATTTGGTGTCCTAATAGACTTTTTGAATATCTACCTAACAAAAAAAAATTGTTTCAATCGGTTAAAAAATTAAGTTTTATAAGGGTGCTTCCATCTTAAATGGGTCACACTGTATCATATATTATCTTTACTAGGTACCTATTTTTTGTGGCACCATGACTAAGTCAGTATGGACTTTTGTGGCATAACGGGTAAGTCAGTGTGAATTTTTATAGGCAGTCAAGGTGACAAAAACTACTTAGAATACATATTACTAATTAATGCTTTCAACCAGAATAGGGTAGATCAAAGTAAAATGAAGATTCACGCTGAAACTAAAGACAAAATTTTAAACAAATAAAAACAGCAAAGGAATAAAAGACATATTTCAATGAACATTTATTGATGAAAATACTTTAACAAAAAACTAACATATCCAACTCTATATTTCCTTAAATATTATTCACACTGTATCAGTCGAGACATCATCTTTGCCAGAAGATAAAAACACAATATCAAGAACAGTTCAACATCTAGTCAGTAACTCAGCATCTTTCTAGCGAATACTCTAACACGATTCATCACAAGGGTCCAATTCGTCAACCTTTAACCCATAGGTGTCAACTGCCCTTCACTCAGCAATTTCTCTACGGCAGCGTTGATATCCCCAAAGGTAGAAATAAGAGCCTGCAAATTAATCTCCCTGTTAAGGAATCCCATAGCCGCCAGCTGCTCCAGCTGCGCCTGATACCTCTGCTCAGGAGGCAAAGAGGTATCGGTGTTAGCACCCATACTAGCCACCATCCTAGCCATAAACTCCGAAAACGCATCTCTCGGTAAATTCGATGCGGGGGTCTGTGCTCCTTCAGCCGGCTCAGTTGGAGCGGTACTAGTACTATTCGGCACCTCCTGCGGCGCGGGGGGCGGAAAGGTGTGTATGAGACCAGGGGCATTCTGCCTCAACGTTTCCATGCCTTGCTGAATCTGCATGACGGCGTCCAAAGCTTGAGGGTTAGTCATGAGATTCTGAATCTCGGGATTCTGCATTTGCTGCATGAACTGAGGCATCATGTTCCTCATCTGAGCCTGAAGTACGGGATTGTTAGTGATCAGCGGGTTCTGAGCTAGCAGAGCGTTCGCTATACTAGGATCAGCGGTCATAGCTTCCAACACTGATTGGGTATAGGGAGCTTGAAGCATGTTCTGAACTAGGCTGGGATTCTCAGACATCTGCTGTAATAAACTCGATAGGGGAGGGGGGTTTAGCACTCCGCGGGCGGGAGTAGTTTGCGCGCTAGCTTGAAATTGGGCTGCCATGGAGGATAGCATGGGTTCTTGTTGGTTTTGGAACAGGTTCGGGATTGGGTTGGTCGTAGGCATGGGGGAGCTGGGGTCCAATCCCAAGGACCGTTCGTGACTCCTCATCAGCTCTTGAAGCATTGAAGGATTGCGCGCCAATTCTGCCGTTTGTCGAAGAAGTTCCGGGTTGTTCAATGTCTGGTTTATTTCTGGATACCTGCAACAAAAATGGTTACTTTAAACTGAGATTTAGCAGTTGAAGCTTATAATCCCGTCAAATCTAAGTATTGATTGAAAGTTTGATTTTGTGGAGAAAATTCGTTTCTCAACAACTTTTTTTGGGGGGGTTACCTCCCACATTCTATGCAAATGAAATTATTGGAATTTCAACTGAAAAATAGTTATCTTTTCCAGAAAACGTTGACATTTAGGAGATTTTTTTAATAGTTTTTTATAAACAGTCTTGTAAACGCAGTAACTATCAGGGCAAATTATTGATTCATTTTCTCTCTTATAATTGTAATTCTGTAATTCCTGGAATTATGTTCTTTCATTTTCAGACTGTGGAAAGTTAGAACACTCAAAAGAAAATGCCAAGAAACGAATTTCATCTTATTACCGGACGCTCTTGTGCGCATTAAATGACCTTTTAGATAGTGGTTGCTCTGAAATGCGTCAGATCTCATTACAATTTTACCTGAATTGCATAACTTCATAGTTATCTGTTACTGACATATTTCGTTTGGAAATTTTCTATTTGAAATTTATTGCAAAATGCTTTAATATCAGATATTCAAACGACTAACTTTTTGAATTTTTCTTTGCAAGTTTGGAGAAATTCTTTGACCATGTAATTTTTTGATCCAACCTGGAAAAATTTAAAATTAATGGATATGATATTGTTAGTCAAATGTTTTTAAAAGTGTATAAAGTTGAATCAAATAATTGTTACTTGTTTTACCGCCATAAATAAGTAAAACATGACCAATAATTTCCTAGAAATGAGTTTTGAAAAACTGTTCTATTGAAAAAAAGCTGTTCAACTCCTGAGGTCAGCTGGATAAAAAATTAGCCTTTAATCTTCCACAGTAGTGAAAAGAGCATTTCTTTGCAAATAAATGAAAACTAAATGACAAATTCTTTCAAATTTATGTTTGTAAAAAAAGTTAAATCAAATGATGCTTCAAATCTTCTGTTTTTTCCCCACAAGAGTGGTTTGTTTAAATACACAAACTTGATGTGGCATAATCACATGTTAACATTGATTCACTTCCAAATGATGATATTATTTCTTCATTTTAATTTCAAGTGTGATTTCATTAAAACCATTTCATTTAATATACAAACCGTTTATTTTATATCGTTACGATGATGAAAACGAAGATCAAGAAATAGCTACTACGGTACAAAAAAGAAGAAAACGAAAAAGCTGATTTTTTTTATGTTTCGTTGTAACAAAGTTTACATTGATATCTTACCTCGCAGATAAATCAATTTAAAAAAAAAAATATTTCTAAACAAATTTATCTTGAACACTTTCATTCCAAAACCGCCACTTTTGAAAATATTAGCATTTATTGGCCAATCTTTACCAAAAAAAACGTATACATATACCGGAAGTACGCGGAATGTGGCTGACTCCTGTAATTTTTGTTTTCGAACTGCCGGATTAACTGGAAGAAACAAACTTCTGATTTTCAAATGGGACACCTAATATTTTCACTTCTCTTGGCTTCATATGACTTTTTGAATTTATTTTTTATTGTAATTAATTTTTTATTCTAGAGGGATACGTCCAAATAATGTCAGTCCTAAAATTTTAAAGAAAATACAACTGTTATAGGTCAAAATTAATCTGCTATATAAAATTTTATTTTAAAATCTGTATTGCTACTTTTTTCAAATGGCAACCTGGTGACTCTAGGATTATGAAAAAAGAGCTTTTTATTACGATTAATTTGGTACCGCACACTATTATTAAAATATTATTAGGTTTGAAAAATACTTCCGCTAAAAAACTCAAAACGATTACGATCTTTCTCAAAGTGAAGATTCTTAGATTTAAATTCATCGAGTAATCTTTGTAAAACTAGGTAATAAATATCGTATAGATATTATCAACTTGCTTTATTTTTAAACAATAACGTACACAATGAAAACACAATTTACTTTCGAATAAGCGACGTAAAGATTTAGTTTTACTTGTAATAGCTGTTTTACACTAGCGAGAAATATATTTTCTTTGTTTTGGTTACGTTCACAAGGTTGAAAAGGGTTGTGCGCTCACGACTAGTTTTGAAACAGGGAGATGGAGCGAGTTACTAAAAATCGAAATGATGATCAGATGGCGCCAACAGATTCAATATAAAATTAAAATAAAAATTCAAAAGTTGCATAAAGGTGAATCACTAATTGTCAAAAATGCAGTTTTTTATGTCATATAAAGATTCTTGAATGTTTTTCCATTATCTGCAAAAACAAATAAGTTATAGGGGTGAGCCACCTTCAGCGGACACCCAGTATATAGGTATATAAATAATTTCTCCGAAAAGATTTCCATTTTATAACCGTCATACTTTGAGAAATTTAACGATGTTGTATGAATAAATAGTATTACTGTATAAAAAATTTCACACTACAAGTGACAACCAATTTGAATGTCTTTATGTTTGAGATATCCAACTGAGAATTTGGAATATCTTGTTATAAAGCTTGGGATTACATATTTTCTTTAACTAGCAAAATTGTAACAAAGGTTTACACCAACAAACTCTACACTAAAACAAACTCAAATTTCTTAACTGCAATCACATCTTCAACAGTTCAACTACATGTAAGAAAACAATGCCACAATTGTAAAAACTGTTTCAATAAATCAACCCAACTGAGAAAATAAACTCTGGCACAACTTTACTGATGCAGCAGTGCATATATTTGGCACCAACCGAACACTGCAACCCTATACATATACACACATACCTCCTAGCAGTTGTTGCACGACACTCCAAAGACAAAAAGCAACTTTATTCTTGGCCATTATGCCATATTCCCTCTTTTCTCTACACTTACGGAGAGTGTGTCAAAGCGATATTACATTTTGATGAATAAAATTCCCGAGGGCGTTTCGCATGTTCGACGAATCGACATCAAACGATGCCGCTCAAAGCTCCAAAAAGTTTCATAAATACGCTAGAAACGTTTACAATTCACTAATATAAAAAGGAAATATTAATTAATGCACGCTATCACTTTGTTGCGTCAACTCGACGAATAGCGTCCGGTGTGTGCATATGCAAAACAAGAAAACCGAGGGACAAACACGTCTCTTTGAATTTCGACACTTTAATTTTCAGGAATAAACGGGAAATCAAAAGGAAATTGCAAGCATTTGAAACAACTTTCACGATTCGCATGATTCGAGTTCATTTGCAATCAAGTGATGTTTCATGACGAGCCGTACTTTACTCTGCCACAATTTTCAACAAGGTGACATTTACAACTTGTCTATTTTAATGAAGGGTTGGTAGTCAGTCCTTTTGATCCGAAAGGTAATATGTTTGGAATGTGTTTAGAGGTCTCTGGTGATGCTGATTATACTAAAACTCGCCTGACCTAGGATTGTTGCCTAATCCGTAGTGCACAAAATCTGTAACTTGAACGCTTGGTCGTAGTGAAATAATGTGTATATCCTAAATGAAAGCGGATTAAATTCTCTACAAGTTTGCTTCAGATACAAGCAGTAAACATTTGTTATTATTATTATTTTGTTAATTTTACGCGATATATTTCGACAAACTTTGTCTCTATCGTTTAGTGTATTGGGATGACGGCAAAAATCCTCGTTATAAAAGTTGTAACAACTCCTGTCCCCTACGTTTCCTGGAGTGTGCACCGAACACCCGGGGTGGTGTAGGTTTTCCTACAAGAGTACACCACCAAAAAATGACTGAGTAGCCCTGGAGCGTCACGACAAATAATAATAATAGCCGTCATCTACCCGCACAGGCCATGCCTTTCGGTATACTCTATGAGTGATGAGTTTTTCAATGATACACTTCCAACATAAATTTGAATGTAATATCTTATCTTATGTGTATTATAGTTTATGTGTAAATTCTTATGTTTATTATAGTTTATGTGTAAATTCTTATGTGTATTATAATGCATGTATAGCATACATAAAGTGTATAGTTTACTGATTCAACAATTTGAATATATTTACTTTTTTACTTCAGCACTTTCATTTATTTTTTCAGTATTTATGACCTTATTCTATGCTTGGTCAGCAATAATCAAATTTTTTGCACAATAAAGTATTTCTGATTGACATCTTGACAACACACGTTCTTTCCATCCAGGCATGTTGTCGTCTAGAGATAAAAATATAACATGAAAAAAATTCATCAGCACGCCGCCACTGGTTCTAATCTTACATCCGAATATCATAACAATAACAACTCCGAACTCGGAGGTTACCCCTCATCCAGAAACTATCACAAAGGATAGTGATGTGCAGTTTTCATAACAACGTGTGTTGTGCATATAGAAATGACACCTCTATATATTTTATTGCTCGGAGGTGTTGTTATATTGGCATCGACAGCTCTGATCATTATCCCACTGTGTTCTGTCTGGTAGGTTAATTTGAACGCAACAGTGAATTGTGCAGGACTCGTCCCAGTCGTGACATGAGATTTTGATAATTTAATCGGTCAAATTAAATTAAAAAAATCCCAGCTCAGACTGCCGCTATCTAATTAGTATATATTTTATTATGTCTAAATGAATTTGACCAAGATATTGATGGACATGTTCATATGTTCATGTGAAAAAAACTATCTCTCATTTCGGCCATCAAAAATCAACAACATTGTTCTTAAATTTCATTCGATATCTTTGTTGTTGGTATCAAAACAGTAAAATTGTGCCAAAGTTCCTAGAGCAAACTACTACAACATCAAATCGCGCTTACCTTTCCGTCAGTTCCTGCATTTGCGGATTCCTCATCAGCAGCGCCCTCATCGATTCAGGATTACTCATGAGCTGTTGAACGAGAGGGTTATCCAGAAGATTTCTCAACATGTTGGGATTCGAAAGCAGCTCGTTTTGCATCTGGTTCTGAATCTCCATGAAATTGGAGGATCCCATACCCAATTGAGTGAGCCCGGCGAGACCCCCCAAGTTGCCCAACTGAAAGGGAGTAGCACCAATATCGGCAGGTCGTCGATTGGGATTGGTTTCTGGCACTCTTGGAGCTGCTCTTATGACGAGATGGATCGTTAGACCGTCTTTGATGTTATGTTGGGACATTGTGTCTTCGTCGTTCATTATTTTCCCGGCAAAAATCAAACATAACTGGTCGGGTTCCGCACTGAACTTGGGTCCTATCAAAGCCTTGAAATCCTTCACCATGGCGTCCTCTTCAACGTCGACCGATTCACGTTCTTGAGCCGTCTTCACGTGCACAGTTATTTTCTTCGCAGGAGGCTTCTCCGGCACAACCTCAGCAGCTTTCTCAGGTTCCTGGTCTGCTACCATCGCAGAAGCCTCAGCCGGTTCCTGAACCGCTTCAGGAGCTACTTCGAGCATCTCCTGGTCGTTCGTTGCGACCGAGGTGCCATCATCGACAACGGGAACAGGAGGAATATCAGCTGAGGGTGCTGGTACAGAAGGTTGAGGCGAAGGAGGTTGGGGTATAGGAGATTGGGATACAGGAGGTTGAGGAACTGGTTGTTCCGGCGGTACCAGAGGTGTTTCTAAAGAAATTTCGGGAACGGTATCACCACCACTAACGGGTGCTTCGTCTGCCATTTTGACACTATACTCTGACGTATTTTGGCTACAGTAAAATCGGCAATGTCACTGTCATCCAATGTCCCTGAAAAGGACAGAAACATGGGTTAGATTCTGACAGCTGCGTTTCTTTCAAATTTTATGTTCGAGATAATTTCATGCACAACCAATTAATACGAAGTAGATTTGATTGACAATGGTTATTTCAACATAAACTGAGAATGAGTTTAAAAAAAGAGTTTGATTTGACTGAATAATTGTGCCTGAGTTTGAAGTGAACTTCACTGAAACAATAACTAGCAGATAAATGACAGTGTCACATGTCGAATTTACGGTAGCAAAATACAATCAGGAAGAAAAATGTGGAACAGGAGAGAACAGGAAGGAAGTTTAATAACACAATCACCATAAAAATTGCTTAAAAGTAAATAGCTTCTTTTTACAAGCTTTTATATAAGCTTATATATTATTTGTTAAGAAACGTTGACAATGCAATAATTTCCAAAATTGTTACCCCCGGTCCCTCTGATGGATAGATAGAGAGCGCGTAGGAATTCGAAAAAAATTCCGAGCGATTTGAACGTCGAAAAAAAAGTCGGTCAGGTTCTCAGATCCTCGAAAAAAGTTGCAAATAATACATATAAAATAATTAAATAAAAAAAAAATATCACACCTACCCTTGAAGGCTATGTAGAGAATGCGTAGGATATCGGGAAAATGTTTCGTTCATGAAAAATCACGACGAGTAAAAAAAAAGGCGATTGGGGGGGCTTTTCTCGAAAACAAGTTGCGAATTCTCGCGAAAATAAAATATGAAAATCAGTAAAAATCGTGAAAAACAAAGGGCCGTCGAATAATTTTCGTAGCTTGACCTGTATGTATTTATGTATACATTAGAGATCCTGTACCAACTCCTGGACAACTATTAAGGCAGATAATTAAGAAAAATCTAATGATAACAAGGTAGAAAACAAGCTTTCATTTATAAGCTATTGAATTGCAAAGTACAAAAATAATATTTAGTGTAAGAAAAACAAATTCCTAAATTTTAAAAGTTTACATAATTTCTTAAAAGCTTGAGGTGTGAAATGTGTGAAATAAACAAATACCTGAAGCCTAAAGCTTTTGATAAAATTTTTTTTTTAAAAGTTCTATGTTTTTCATAACTAAATATCATTTTCAACATTTTCAATATTTTACAAATGACAGCATGCTTTTAAAAAGATTGTTTGCGTTTATTTTATTCCGATACAAAAAGGTCGGAAGCGGCAGTAACCCAAGATCAGTTAGTAACAGAAATTACTCAACAACACTTTTCGGAACTTATATTTTCATACAATACAGGACGCACAACAATGTCCAAATTCCATAATCAAAATGAACTCAATAGTTAGGGAGCCGCCAGTGAAAAAATGCGCCCAACCGCTAAACTCCTTCCGAGCTCAGGAATGGAAGCACTTACCTCGAAGATACCAAATCCAAAATATTTTTGATTTTGAGTTGGGCCTAGCCGAGAATCCGAGAAACAAGGGAAAATATTTTGATATTTTTAGCCTCCTTCTATATTCCTTCCGTTGAGATATGTTGTTCAAAAAGTGATCAGTTATCATCTGACTAGTCGAGATAAGTTTAGTAAAGTTTATACACTGAATTATCGAAAAAAAAAAATTTCAAACGAAAAAGGTTTCCAGGAATAAACAGAGAAAATAGAGGTAATTTGGCTGTGACAGCATAAGTTCTGATTATGAGATAAAAGAGTTTCAGACTTTATAATGTTGTAGTTCATAATACAGCGAAAAATCGTAGGAATATTTCATCGAAAATAATCGTGGATTTTCTTCAAGCTGTGGGACTGCATCAGAGTGAATATTATTGAATTTAGCTTGTCCTTATTCACAAAACTTTTTAAATTAAAAATGTTATTAAGAATGCTGCTATTCGTATCCGAATTGTTACTGTAAGACTGTGAGCTATGAAAACGGTCGGTATCTTTTCTTCCATGATCTCTCTAGGCATTAACTCCATGTTCGTGCATAATTTCATCTCAACCAGTTGAGCAGTGTATACTCACGGAAATCAGGGAAGGGAAGGTTTTTACTCAGTATAAATTCCATATGAAAAAAATCCCCCTCTCCAACTCTCTAGAGACCTGCGTTATTGAATATTTTATTCAAAATCACCCCACCTCCACTTTTCTGACAAACTAATAAACTATGTGTTGGTTTATAAATCAACTAACATTTTCATTACGGAAACATAATGTTTCACATTGACCTAAGGGGCAGAATGTGTATACAGTCAAAAAAATATTCATTTATATTTTTTCAAGACAAGAAAGAATTAAGTACCATAGATGTGCTAATAAATATCAACGTTCTATCTTTAACATGATAATGAGACCTTCTGTATATGGGCCGTGGTGGTCGTGATGGTAAAGCGTATGCCTGTAAATCATATGGTCGTGGGTTCGATTCCCAGCATGGTCTTCGGTCTAGGGCATGGCTTCACACGTTAAAAGGTGAGGTACGTCTTCCCTAGCTCGCACAAGTCTCTCGCGGACTTCTGAGAGTTGCGCGTAGACCCTTACGCAGTCGGTTGACGGACGTGATAATTTTAATTAACTCAGACTAATTTTAACTCAGGCAAAAAAGCCTAAAACTATGCTTTGAATGATCGATCTCTTATTCAAATAATTGCTGAATCCATATCTACTGCTAGAGGCGGCTCAAAAATCTGATATTTTACATAACGTTCTGTATCTGATGAAATAGAAAAAAAAAGCACCTTTTGTTTTATCACTCTCAATGCGGAATTGCATTTGGCACGCCAAAGACGCAAACTCACGTCCACAGTGATTTTCCCGCGTATTCGCGATACGTCAAATGTATTTCATCAGCGTAGAATATTTAGGTTACATAATAATTCATCGCCAACAGTCCCTACTGAGTAACAAATTCATATTTTCAATTCAGTCAAAATATCCCAACGGTCATTCACATTGCTCATATTGTGACCTCATCCCTTCGTGGATTCACGTTAATTGAATATGTTGTGTATTTTTTAGTATCACTTCCGTCATAATACCATTTATACATATTTGGGATCCATGCGTGTTTTGCATATCTGGTGAAGAATTAGCAACCAAAATTTTCGAACAGTCAAAAAAGAAAATGCATATACACATTCGCGGGAAAATCAATGAAAAGGGCCGGGATGAAACTAGCAACACGGAATCGCCAACAGTATGGACAGCATTACGATTCGATAAAGTCGTGCTCAGTATCGCGGTAGAGTATGGGAATTATTCAACCTCAAAGGTGAGGCCAAATTCATGATTCATTTTCTTAAGATATGTTTCCATTTTCCCTCCATGTTAATATAAAAGTATTTCATCAACAAGAACGAAAACAAACTTGATAAAATAAATACCACTTCGCTGCCGCGATACCGAGCACGACTTTATCGAAGCGAGGCGGTGTCAGTTTTAATGGCGATGCCGTCTTGCTAATTTCACTCCGGTTGATGAGAGATAAATAACTCCGCCCAGAGATAGAGAAAACACCTCCAAACAGATAATTTCAGTTCGTCCATGACATCAACAATGAATATTGTTCCAGAAAAGTACAGGTCTACAACATGTTCTAATTATTTCCATTCAGAAATTAAATTGAACTGTTTAAACTCTGGATTTATTTAATAATGGAAATATTTATGATAAGTATTTTTTGTTTTTTTCCAATATAATCTAGAAATAAAAACGACACCTCCGGAAAAATCTGGAGAGAAACTATAGACAGCGATGGTAGGTACTGACAAAATATACATTTCAGCCTCATTGAATTATTGTGTAATATATACCAAGTTTTTAACGAAACTTAGACTCCAAAAATATGGACAAAACTTAATGAAATGTACAAGCTGAACATAAAATACAATTAGATCCAGTTATTGCATCTTACTTACCGGCAGAGATAATGTATAGTGGGCAGGAGGTTCTGCATGTTAACCAGCCTGATGAAAACTTGGATACAGTATATCATTAAAACAAGTAAGACAAAAAAGGGAAGCTGCCATGAAAAATGAAAATTATTATATTATTTCCTTAACGTTATGAAAATAACAATAACAAATTAAGAGTGCTGTAGTACAGGGTTGGTAAAAAATATGTTTTTTAAAAAGAAGCAAAACATTGTGTTCTATTTGAAACTGTTTTATTTGATTTAAATTGTAAATTTTTGTAAATTTGAAAAATATGATTTAAAACATTAAAACATGTTTAAAACTAAAGTTTTGGCTAAGAATATAGAAAAAAACAGAAGAGATTGAAAGTATCGATATTGGTTCAGAATCAGAATGATTTAATTTTGTATGCTTCTTTCTATTTCCAAATTTTGAATCCTATTTATTTTTAAGAGAAGTTATGTTTTGTTACAGAGCGGAGAATATGTATTTATTTATTTGTTTTTCTGTTATTAAAGTTATGTTAGGGCCAATTTATGCAACATTGTCTTTATCATAGTCCTGATCATAGTCACTGCCTTAATCATAAAATCAAATTGAAACTGTGCTTTTCTTTAGTTTTAGTCTCAATCATAATCATGAGAATTTGATCTTCAAAGTTGGCAATTTTCAATTTTTATGCTTATGATTAAGACGAGATGCACAACGCGCAAGTGCGTCGATACCTATTTGACAAATGACAGAAATAATTATTTGTTTTGACTTGTGATCCTTGTTATTTGTTATTGTTTTTTATTGTGCTTCGGAAAAAAATGTGCCAGGAAGAGGCTACTCTTATTGAAATGATTGAAAAATGTCCCTACCTTTGGAATAAATTAATAAAAAGATACTATTGAAGTAGGAGATTTGAGCCGGTTCTGGGCCACCTCCCAAAAATGACGTCTTCGGAGTAAGGATAAACAGCAAATTTTATATAGAGGAGGAGGAGTATGTCGATTTTACCTAGAATCTAGGGAAAAACGTCGCATATCTCAAGAATTATCACCTATAAATAAACGTTAAAATGTTAAGATTTTTCCCTAGACCTAGGGAAAAAATTCACGAATTCTAAGGTTGGTCTAGAAATTATTGTTAACAAGCAGATAGGAGAATCTATTTGGCCTTGGGTTGATGTGCAAGTTTAGTTGGCTAGTTATGTAAGCGTATTCATCGATACTTAATGCAAAAGCGAATGTAAAGTTGTTTTCGGCATTTTACAGTAGGATTGTAGGAAGTTAGACTGTTAGGATCAAACGATGAGTGATACTTCTAATGTGTGGATATGATTTACAGTGTTTCTTGATATTTGGTATCAATAAAGAAGAAAGATTGAGCATTTCTCAAATGATTAAAGTTTTATGACCTGATGAAATATTTGCATTGGACGGTTCGTGGATGATATGAAATGGATTGATATTGTGCATGGTATCGGAAGGGGGTTAGAGTACGGAATTGATGTTATATGGGCTGTTGAGAGGTTGCAAGGATGAAGATATGATCAATATTGATTTGGCGTTGAATAAGAATTAGATTGTAGGATCAGCTAAAACCTAATACTGATATAATGAATATTGTTGAATCATGTATGGGTTTGCTTTAAAGTTTGATATATACCTAATAAAAAGCATGGAGTTGGAAAGTTAATCTGTTGAATGTTCAAAGGGATAAGATAATTGATGAATTGATCATTTCTGATCAGTGTATGGTTTCGATTTATAATATTCGTTGATACTTTACATATGAATATGAGCTGTATTATGCATTTCTCTAATGATTGGATGAATTAAATTGGAGTATTTCAATCATAAACATAATGCTGAATGCGCCTCTACGCTCACTGGTGAAAATATAAGTGCTGAAAGGAATGCTAGCTAGCATCATAGTAGAATATGGATAAAGTGACGTAGTTCAGTTCAGGAAAATTAAATTAATATTGGAAATTCTTCAATGCTCTCACTGATAAACTGGTTAATGCATTGATATTATAATGTGATAATGTGTTCGAATGTTAAATTGAGGTATCATGAAAATATTTGAACCCCGCGTGTTATTTGCCAATAATATACATCATTCGTTGGCAATCGGCAGGGGTTCGATAAACAGGAATGTTCGGGAATATGGAATTGTCATATACTTAAAATGTTTTTCCCAATATGCTTTCACTGATATAACACGTAGCTCAAAAACGCACGATTAGGTGATACGCATTAATATTGCAGATGTTGATAAGAAATATATAGAGTGTTTAGCGATAGCGAGGTATTCAACTCATTTCAGATATCTATGAATAATATACAGAATTGTCTCGCAGATATGTATATGTATTCAAAATAAGATGTAAACCGAGTATAAATAATCAGATATCCAGATTTACATTTTCAAAGGTGATTACGGTAATAAATTGAAATGGAAAGGAGGCATATTCATATTTAGATCAATCCGTATGAATAATGACATCTCACATATATTCTAGGAAGTGCACTTGGAGCAATTGAATCTCATTTGTTATTCTGATATAGGGATAGACAAAAATTACCAAACCTCTTCAATTGCAAAGAGAATGCAACTATACATCAAATATCAACGCCGTCGCTTGGGTAAGAGTTATTTCTTTCAGTTATTTTTATCAAGTATGTGATTAATATTTGAATTTTTCACCTATAAAGAATGTGACATAGCAAAACTCGTAAATTGATCGCTTCCTGTCGAAGTATTTGAACTATGACACTGAGGGCATCTCAAATGGAGATGATATAAAGAAATATTTCATACAGATGTATTTCAACTGAACGTTTACTTTATTCCATGTTCCAAAAAACATCATTGAAAAGTTAATTTTAATATAATTTCCAATGGTGAAAATAAACATAGAATAGTTACATCATGCTGAGTCTAGTCAATTGAAAATATGTGACACATGGTGTTTGAATTTATTCAACCCATTAGTGGACAAATGTTTCATTGGGATGATTGAAAAACCGGATTATCACCGTATTACACGTTAGAAAGTTGATCATATTGCACATTTTCACCACTCAAATCATAACCTGTAAATTATGTATTATTAGCGAAATGAAATATTTGATAAAAATATATTTCACACTTCAAATCAGTGGGTATGCGATATGTCATTATGGTTATATCCGTGGGCTTTCGATAATCTGGATAGACGTCTTGGTATGATGTTTTTTTTTTCTATCAACTCACTTTTATTGGTTTTAATTCAAATTACCAACTATCTAGATGGAATTTACTAAACACTAATTCGAAATAATATGGGAATAAATCAATGACTTTGTGCAATTTTATGCAATATATCAATGTTAAGGTGAGAACATAAGAAATTCTCCTACCTAGGTTGGTGAACTGAAGACGTTTCTTCAAAATATATGTTATCGAACCTTCTATGAAGATTTTCTGGTTCATTTTTATGGCTGTGAAATATCGAATAAATAGCTTTATGTTTCTGTATGAAAAGTAATGCGCAATTAAACATAAAATGGTTATGATATTATGATGTTCAGTATTAAGTGATCGAAAAATTGATATCATCATTTAAAAATTTTGAATGATATAATATATATTATTGAATTGGAAGAAATTATGACCCACTCTTTTCATCTCAAACAAAGAAATTATTATGTAGCTTGTTAAATTCCACTATGCAGCAGAATTCAGTTCGCTGATGGAATATTGACAGGTTTTTCTCCAGTATTCTCATACTGATAGTTGACACTCAGGATGTCTATCTATCTTGCAATTGGAATTCCTGGTCCTCTGGCAGTTCGGCCATCTGTCAAGCTGGCTGACTAGCCCTAAACTTCCTCTAAAATATGATATTTTGAAAAATAATTAATATTCATTCAGATAATATATAAATCAAAAATAAAATTTTAACATACGTGTTCTTCCAGTCTTTCGAGAAAGTAATAACATGAGGTAAAAATGATGTAAATAGAAAATGTATACAGTTGAAAACGAACAAGAAAATCAATTTAGTCAAAATCAAAATTAGTCCACTAGAAAAAATGTTAGTCCACTAGAAAAAATGTTACTAATCAATACTTGAACAAATTCAGATTTTGCACAAAATATTGTTTGTTCTTATTTCAAAATCCCAATTTTGGGGTACATTACATTAGATACACTTACTGAACTTACTTTCCGCTGAACTAATATCAAGAGAGGGCCAATAAAGTTTAAGAAAATTACATCTAAGAGAATCTCTTTCCATACTGAATACATTCATTCAGACGACATTAGAATATGGATCATAAAGTGCCATACTTCAAATGAAAATGCCCTACAGCTACATGTCAACATACTTCAACCAAGATACATAGAAATCCTGGTGTGATCTCTTATAGCTGTGAAACCGTCATACAAAAGTGTTAAGGTACGGCCTACTTGATTCGTGATATTTTTACTGCGTTGATACCGTTTCACCTCTTTAGCACACAGATGGCGGCAAAATTACAGATTCATGATGACGCTTGGACAAGTTTCATGTTATGTAATTTTCAACATTGAATTTTATTTGTTGTGATATTTATTAACCATAATTTGTAAACATTCAAATTTCAATCAAATAATTATGACTCAGTACTTCGGAATGTTGGAAACTCGGTTATTTTCGACTTATACGCCATCCATCGACGAATGAAGCCAACGGTATCAGTGCAATTATAGTCTCAACAACTTTGTTGAAACAAAAGCGAATCGGTGATAACACCATGGTTTCTATATATCTTGACTTCAACATAACCTAAAGCAGTTTCTGTTTGAGTTCATTTTGACATTCTGTCATCAATTGTTGATTTTATGTATGCTTCCTAATGAATCTAATCTTATATATTTGTCATTTTCCAATCGTTACTACTATATTCCCCCAGTTTTATGCCATTGCAAGTGGTTGAATAATTCGGATCATTATTATCTTTCGTGCGAAAATACTATAGATATAGTCTGCAAATGAAATATTTTTTTTTTATTTTCACTGAAGAACTAAAAACCAAAATTCCCTAGACTCTTTGATTAAGTGGTAATTACACTAGTGTCTGGCACAAAATTTACAGCATATAGAATACCTAATTTTTAATATTGATACCTCAGAAAACTTCGAATATGATAAAATCCCCTGCTACCCCCAAAAGCTATACTTCATAGGTTGAAGTTCAATTTTCTATGTCTATTTAGGAACTTTGAAACATGTAATAAATTCACAATAAATGATGATCCTTTGACATAATTTTGAATGTGAAAACATATCCAGGGGTGATATCGTCATACCTACCAATATACTATTCAAATTGCGCAAGAAGTCCATATCATGAAGTGGAATGGAGAGTTATGTAGGAATATTGATGGAGTGGAGATAATTTGAGTTTTTTCCTACTTTAAAATGTAAACTACTATTCTAGCATGAAATTTCTTATATTTTACAAGGTTATAAGGACAAAATGAATAAAACGGTGAGAAAAATTTAATTGTTCGTAGGTAAATTATTACCAATTAATAATAATAATTAAAAAAAACCCTCACAATTACTCTTAGAATGTACCCAAAGGCGGGTGGAGGTCGGTTATCAGTATTATTTGCCATAGGGCTTGTGATTCAATAACGTTGATAAATATTTCATTCCATTCCATAATTATCTTTGACATTTTTTCTTTCCTAACAGAATGAAGTTATGACTATTATTTCATGAAAATTTATCATGTTTTTCAATCTACCTCGTAGGTCGAAGAAAACAAAAAGTTGGTAAAAGCAGTTTCGTTTAGGGGTCATCAGCAATGACATTTTCTGAGAAGCTAATAATTAAAAAAAGTATTCCATAGATAGATACGTAGCGAACTTCATGACTAACAATATATGATGATTAACGAAAGATGCAGAAATAGTCAATCAGATATTCAACCCCAAAAGTTCATACTGAATTCGATTACGCATTTTCAATACAAATTAAAATATCATCATAGTGTATAATAATTATTTGTATAACCTCAAAGCTATAATATCACTAAGGGTACGTAACAAATTGCCTGTGGTATGATTTCTCGTCGTTTTCGGACTGATTTTGAATGGAATCAGACAATCTTGTGCAAGTTAAACGAGACGGTGACGTATACGTTCGCATAGGTATCGATATGTCCTCCCCCATCAATGCACCCGTTGTTAGCGGGCCGAATCGAGCTTCAATTACTGAAGAATTTTTCAATGATATTATTCATTTATTATCATCAAAGGTAAGACCTCGTTAATCCTCAGCTCGCACAAGTTTCGACTTTTGAGGGCTGCAGTTCTTATGAGGACGACAGCTGATTAACGGAAAAAACAATTTTAACAATTTAACAAAATTTACCTTTCGAACGTTGGGTGGTGTATTGCGTTTTTCGGATCAATTCGATTTCTCGAGGAAGGTTTATTTTTTTGTATTAATTAAATATGGTTGAAAGAAATTTTTTCAAGAAATATGAACAATATGTCACTTGTACTTGAGAGGCAAAATTTAAATTATTATTTTTTTTTTGGAATCTAGGCTACAAGTAGCGGAAAAGTTGAAAACAATTCAACGAAACTCATCATATGGAATTTTACACCAGCATCTGTAAAAGCACTTTTTAGTCAACCCAGGAAAATCCCCATAGTTGGTTATGCCAGTAGAAATAGAAGATATTATAATAGTGGTGACAATATCTTAGCTTCAAATCATTCTCAACCATTCAATTTAATGTGAATTAAAGAAAACATAGAAGATCTTTGTGCCTTTATAAAATATAATCATTCAATCACATAGATAATGAGTACAATGATTGAAAGAGATGAGTAAAAAGAATTAGTCTATTGCTTCTTGGCTATGGAACATGTTTGAATGATATTCTGAGAAAATATATATTCACAAATGAGGCTACGTTTGTTACCACCATGATACTATGTGTTGGAAATTGCAGATCCATACTTGATTGATAAATGTTAGAAATAATATTACAGAAAAAAACTAATTGTGTGGTATTTTAGTAGATTCCCATGATCAAGAATTATTCGATGCAAATTATGACTGGAAATGTACATTCAGCAAGATGATGCAGACATTCAAAATTATAGGGTGGTTTGTATGTGATATCGAAGTAGTCAAAATTCGCATGGTAGGTTGAGACAAGCTTGCCGTGAAATGAGTGTAAACAAAAATCAAAAAGGGTTTTTAAGAACAATAAAAGTGATTGAAAATGCATTGGGATTATGTGGTGGACTGGTTCAAAAATTCAAAATTTTACAGTTCTGTCAATGCGAATTGATTTAATATCAGTTTGTGATTCATTTTCTTCATAAATTTGACAGACTGAATGATTTAACGGATTTTCATTCGATTTTGAGTGATTTATCTTTGTCGCCCGAAATGCCGGAAACATCTTGTTTCAAAGTCTGGCTCTCTGATAAAACTGTTATAGTCCAAATTTTTTTGTTTGTTTTTTGTTCGAAATCTAGAGAAATAATCCCAATTCCAAATGGAAATTGGCAATACTACTCACATTCTCTTTTAAATAGAGTTAAAGTATAGTAAGATACCTATTTCATATCAAAAGCAAATGCAAAAGTAATTCGAGTCAAGTAGGACCTGGGGGTCTATAGATACATCTAGTAAACTTGACGTCATTCTAGAAATTGCCCATGATATTCGCTAATTTAAGTAAAATTTTCACTTAATGGCGAAATTATTATTGGTGATAAAGCATACTGCAATACCTTCCACAGAATTGCTATACTACGAGTGGCGAAAAAATGCCTTAGCTTCTCCCAATTCTTTTTAAATGGATAAGTAATGGAATAGTTTCCAGTTTGAATACAGTTTGCAGTTTTTTGGGAGTTGTGCTAGGAACTTAGCATAAATACTCAGGATAACAGGTAATATGGAAAGCATCATGGTTATGGAACGGGTGCATAGTCTAGTATAGTGAAACCAATAAGAAGAACCCGTTATTTGAAACATATGAATGAGAAGGATAATTCGCACTTAATTGATAAATTAATTTCGTTAACTTGAAAGCTTATACATTCGATAATTGAGGAAATATATGCTACACATATCACATAATTGTCATCTGAGATATATAGTGGACACCATTACTTTATAGGTGATATAGTTTGATTGTAATATTGGATGATTGCTATAGCGCAACCAGAACAGCTTGGCACTAGGCTAACCCTTTCCTTCTTTATGCCTTTCTAATGAAAAATCGTGCTCGATCTTTATATCGCAGTTACCTCCCCTGTTTCTCATTTAGGCAACTCAGAGACCAAAGTGGCCTGGTTCAACAGTACACGTTATTGAAAGCTCACAAATATCAGTGAATTTTTGCCTCAATATATGTTTAGTACATGTACCGTTTACACAATTTTTTATAGATCAATTCACCTTTCAAGATTAGCAGCGAAAGCTCTTAACATATATGGAGAAAAACGTAATAAATTGAAATTTGCTAGCAGACTGTGTGAAGTGTCATCGTATACCAAAGACCAAACTTATGTGTTCTCTCATACATAGGTTTGAAATTCGTTTCATGTTTCTATATGTATTGACCAATATCAACTCCATGACTTCCATAAAATGATACCTGAGTGGTCCACTAAATTCAACCATGAACTCGTTTGTACTAATTTTCAATATATTAAAATAAAATACAGAAAATCATCAATTTGTTATTATGGGTCTCATATTGACAAATACAAATTTTACATTGTATGCCAATAATTTAAGTTGGCTATGCAAATATCATGGAGAAATGAGAACGGATGTTATCGCAGGTCGTCAACTTTCAATGGGGAGGACAATATTCGTAGAAATATGACATAGTCATGAATGTCATACTTTTAGCAAAAATTGGAAAATAATTTTGAAACATAGCTGAAATATAATAGTTAGTTCAAATATTCCCCCTTTCGTCAAATATATAATATTAATGCCCTAATACGTGATTTATATAGACTCTTAGCACCTCACCCTCATCTAGTAATGAATAGCCAATAGAGTTATGGATGCTAAATGAATCTAATATAAAGAGACTACGATAGAAACTCGAATTTGACCACCATACTGTACTGATGGTACTGGGGGAACTAACCGCATAAGAACTGATGGCAATTAAAAATCAATCGTGAGCTGTCATACATATTTGTAATAGTACAAACTACATGGAGAACGATTCGATCTTCACAATTTTTGAATATCACGACATATATTTCGCTAACACAGTAGTTTCTTCAAGTGATCTGTAATATCTCTTTTTATGAACGTTAGATAATCCGAGCTATTGTGGAAGTTAGAATTGTACTTAAAATGTCATCAAAGTACGAAGGGATTCGTTTTCAACTAAAACTTTGGCAGAACACGCTTCAAGATTGATAGAAATATAGGATAATGATCGTCATAATTTTGATTCTAGTCATATTTTTACCCGAGTAAAAGTCTCGGTATAACTGATAAATATGCCATTTGTTAAACTCATTTATCAGTCTCTAAAAAAGAAATTCATGAAATAGTCCCACAAAATCAATTACAATCAGTCTTGCTGTGATTATCTTTGCAGATATATTAATAACAGTGCCTGATTGAATTTTATAGAATTATTAGGGATAAATACAAAAATACATTCTTGGATTTCAATGACGTGTGACTTTTAACGTATACCTAGTCAGTGTGAGAGATATATAAGGAATGTGAGAGATAGGTGCTTAATATGAAAAAATAGATATTGCCTGGCGATATATTTTTAATGAGCATACAATGTAGCACTTTATTCTCATTAAACAAGCGAGGAACTACTTCAGGTAGAAATCTAAAACTTTACTAGTGCATAACCCCTATTAATCATATTAGGGTTTCAAAAATACGGCAGAGTCATTGAAATGACAACATAATACTTTTGATGAATTGCGAATATTGTACCACCTACTTATATTTATTAGCAGTAATACATTCTTCATCCACCTGTCTAGATTTTTATTTCCACGATTTTTTCATAGGTATTCCTACTTCAGAGAGAGCTCAGTGAAAAGTAGTAATCGTAAAAGAATTTGAATTATCTATTATAAATTATCAATATCCAACAAATGCTGAAGTTCGAAATATATTGTAAATATATTGAAATATATTGATATATATTATATTGAAATATAATTAATATATATATATTATATTGAAATATAAAATCAAGCCTAAAATCAGATCAGGATACCAATTTGGGCTGTAAATAGGTGGATTTGGTAACAGAACAAGTGATATTGCGTGAAAATCAACATCCAATCCTCAACCAGAAAATATTCGTAGCAATATAAAAAACACTATAGAAATAGCGTCAATATCAATTAGGTACTTAAAAAAATCAGTCGAACCTACACACTTATACATTAATAACATTTATTGACCTAGATATACAAAATTATTTGTACCTTGCTTAAATATGAAACATTGTATGTCAATCATTTACATTTTGAAAAAATATTTATCTGTATCTGAATGAATGGTTTTCGTTGATTGAACTGTGATCAACCATTACTACTCTATATAATTAATACAAAAAAATAAACCTTCCTCGAGAAATCGAATTGATCCGAAAAACGCAATACACCACCCAACGTTCGAAAGGTAAATTTTGTTAAATTGTTAAAATTGTTTTTCCGTTAATCAGCTGTCGTCCTCATAAGAACTGCAGCCCTCAAAAGTCGAAACTTGTGCGAGCTGAGGATTAACGAGGTCTTACCTTTGATGATAATAAATGAATAATATCATTGAAAAATTCTTCAGTAATTGAAGCTCGATTCGGCCCGCTAACAACGGGTGCATTGATGGGGGAGGACATATCGATACCTATGCGAACGTATACGTCACCGTCTCGTTTAACTTGCACAAGATTGTCTGATTCCATTCAAAATCAGTCCGAAAACGACGAGAAATCATACCACAGGCAATTTGTTACGTACCCTTAGTGATATTATAGCTTTGAGGTTATACAAATAATTATTATACACTATGATGATGATACACTATGATGATGATACACTATGATAAGGAAGTTTAGGGCTAGTCAGCCAGCTTGACAGATGGCCGAACTGCCAGAGGACCAGGAATTCCAATTGCAAGATAGATAGACATCCTGAGTGTCAACTATCAGTATGAGAATACTGGAGAAAAACCTGTCAATATTCCATCAGCGAACTGAATTCTGCTGCATAGTGGAATTTAACAAGCTACATAATAATTTCTTTGTTTGAGATGAAAAGAGTGGGTCATAATTTCTTCCAATTCAATAATATATATTATATCATTCAAAATTTTTAAATGATGATATCAATTTTTCGATCACTTAATACTGAACATCATAATATCATAACCATTTTATGTTTAATTGCGCATTACTTTTCATACAGAAACATAAAGCTATTTATTCGATATTTCACAGCCATAAAAATGAACCAGAAAATCTTCATAGAAGGTTCGATAACATATATTTTGAAGAAACGTCTTCAGTTCACCAACCTAGGTAGGAGAATTTCTTATGTTCTCACCTTAACATTGATATATTGCATAAAATTGCACAAAGTCATTGATTTATTCCCATATTATTTCGAATTAGTGTTTAGTAAATTCCATCTAGATAGTTGGTAATTTGAATTAAAACCAATAAAAGTGAGTTGATAGAAAAAAAAAACATCATACCAAGACGTCTATCCAGATTATCGAAAGCCCACGGATATAACCATAATGACATATCGCATACCCACTGATTTGAAGTGTGAAATATATTTTTATCAAATATTTCATTTCGCTAATAATACATAATTTACAGGTTATGATTTGAGTGGTGAAAATGTGCAATATGATCAACTTTCTAACGTGTAATACGGTGATAATCCGGTTTTTCAATCATCCCAATGAAACATTTGTCCACTAATGGGTTGAATAAATTCAAACACCATGTGTCACATATTTTCAATTGACTAGACTCAGCATGATGTAACTATTCTATGTTTATTTTCACCATTGGAAATTATATTAAAATTAACTTTTCAATGATGTTTTTTGGAACATGGAATAAAGTAAACGTTCAGTTGAAATACATCTGTATGAAATATTTCTTTATATCATCTCCATTTGAGATGCCCTCAGTGTCATAGTTCAAATACTTCGACAGGAAGCGATCAATTTACGAGTTTTGCTATGTCACATTCTTTATAGGTGAAAAATTCAAATATTAATCACATACTTGATAAAAATAACTGAAAGAAATAACTCTTACCCAAGCGACGGCGTTGATATTTGATGTATAGTTGCATTCTCTTTGCAATTGAAGAGGTTTGGTAATTTTTGTCTATCCCTATATCAGAATAACAAATGAGATTCAATTGCTCCAAGTGCACTTCCTAGAATATATGTGAGATGTCATTATTCATACGGATTGATCTAAATATGAATATGCCTCCTTTCCATTTCAATTTATTACCGTAATCACCTTTGAAAATGTAAATCTGGATATCTGATTATTTATACTCGGTTTACATCTTATTTTGAATACATATACATATCTGCGAGACAATTCTGTATATTATTCATAGATATCTGAAATGAGTTGAATACCTCGCTATCGCTAAACACTCTATATATTTCTTATCAACATCTGCAATATTAATGCGTATCACCTAATCGTGCGTTTTTGAGCTACGTGTTATATCAGTGAAAGCATATTGGGAAAAACATTTTAAGTATATGACAATTCCATATTCCCGAACATTCCTGTTTATCGAACCCCTGCCGATTGCCAACGAATGATGTATATTATTGGCAAATAACACGCGGGGTTCAAATATTTTCCTGATACCTCAATTTAACATTCGAACACATTATCACATTATAATATCAATGCATTAACCAGTTTATCAGTGAGAGCATTGAAGAATTTCCAATATTAATTTAATTTTCCTGAACTGAACTACGTCACTTTATCCATATTCTACTATGATGCTAGCTAGCATTCCTTTCAGCACTTATATTTTCACCAGTGAGCGTAGAGGCGCATTCAGCATTATGTTTATGATTGAAATACTCCAATTTAATTCATCCAATCATTAGAGAAATGCATAATACAGCTCATATTCATATGTAAAGTATCAACGAATATTATAAATCGAAACCATACACTGATCAGAAATGATCAATTCATCAATTATCTTATCCCTTTGAACATTCAACAGATTAACTTTCCAACTCCATGCTTTTTATTAGGTATATATCAAACTTTAAAGCAAACCCATACATGATTCAACAATATTCATTATATCAGTATTAGGTTTTAGCTGATCCTACAATCTAATTCTTATTCAACGCCAAATCAATATTGATCATATCTTCATCCTTGCAACCTCTCAACAGCCCATATAACATCAATTCCGTACTCTAACCCCCTTCCGATACCATGCACAATATCAATCCATTTCATATCATCCACGAACCGTCCAATGCAAATATTTCATCAGGTCATAAAACTTTAATCATTTGAGAAATGCTCAATCTTTCTTCTTTATTGATACCAAATATCAAGAAACACTGTAAATCATATCCACACATTAGAAGTATCACTCATCGTTTGATCCTAACAGTCTAACTTCCTACAATCCTACTGTAAAATGCCGAAAACAACTTTACATTCGCTTTTGCATTAAGTATCGATGAATACGCTTACATAACTAGCCAACTAAACTTGCACATCAACCCAAGGCCAAATAGATTCTCCTATCTGCTTGGTAACAATAATTTCTAGACCAACCTTAGAATTCGTGAATTTTTTCCCTAGGTCTAGGGAAAAATCTTAACATTTTAACGTTTATTTATAGGTGATAATTCTTGAGATATGCGACGTTTTTCCCTAGATTCTAGGTAAAATCGACATACTCCTCCTCCTCTATATAAAATTTGCTGTTTATCCTTACTCCGAAGACGTCATTTTTGGGAGGAGGCCCAGAACCGGCTCAAATCTCCTACTTATTGACAGTGTTGTCATCTGCCAATTTTTATTTTTCCAGCTATGATGTATAAATACCAAAATTTCTTAAGACAATGACCAAGACTAGGCTTGTGATAGAGATTATGACTATGATAATGATATGTTGCATAAATTGGCCCTTAATTTATTAATTATCTAGTGTTTTTTTCTATCAATAAAAAACTGATTAAAAAAATTGTTTTAAAACAAATACGTTTTAATCAGAGGCTTGTGTTTAAAACATGTTATAAAACATGCCAACCCTGCTGTAGTATTGAATAGACAGGTGATAAATAAAATCAGCGATACATACAGAGTTAGTCAAATGTATGGACCCGTCCATTTTTCTCAGTTAATATGAAAGTTATCGAAAAAAAGTTTGGATGAAAGTTGAAGGATATTTCACTATGCACCTTTCTGCGAATTCGAATAATTTTTTAGATGAACCATTGGTGGAGAAGTGACGTCATCGGAATTTTTTTTAATGGAACCCTATGTCATGTTTGGTATCGCTAGATAGCTTGTTTCTTTCTAATTTCAGTAGTACTAGTATCTTAACTCTTTTATGTGTCCACCTCTGTAATCCACTTATTGCTTTATTTGTTCAAAATTTTTCTGAATCAGGGAATGTTACTAGTTGGATATTTCAAGCGACATGGCAATTGGATTCAGACAGTAGCGTACGTATGTATAAGTTTCTCGTATTTTTCGAATAACAATTCTAGTTATTTCTCTATTGAAAAATGTCAATAGAAAATTTTGTTCCAGAATAATTGAATTGTCCTAATCCTGAATATTTCCTCAATAGAAGGTAAGAGAACAAAACAGTTATTTGATTCAATAGTTCAAAATATTACTATTTTTCAATGAAAAGAAGGTTGCCGGACACAAATGTGGAGCGGATATTTCATTTACATATTTATTAGCCCTAAGAACTAATTTTTTATTTGAACCCTTGATCTGAGATAAAAAATGTGAAGTCTCGAATGGCTGAGCCATTGAGGTAAATTTTGAACATATTCTAAAACCATTTACCATTTTATGAGGCGAATGGTAATTGTAAACATCGTAAGTGAAATTTTTCATTGAAACAACTGGTAATGTAGAACATAAAAAATGTTTTTGATAAAAACACACGTACGCCACTGTCTGAATCAAATTCCATTTCGCTTAAAATATCCACCAGGCAAAATTCTTTAATTGATAAAAATTTTGACCAAATTAAGCAATAGGTAAGTGAATTACAGAGGTGGATGCAAAAATACGAAACACACTGTACCTATCAAGAGAGTTGAAATGATATTAGTACTACTGAAAGAGAAAAAATCAAGCTATCTAGCGATATCAAACATGACATATGGTTCAATTTAAAAAAGATGCCGATGACGTCACTCCTCCACCAATGGCATATCTGAAAAATATTTGAATTCATATAAAGGTGCAAAGTGAAATATCCTTCAACTTTCATCCGAACTTTTTTTCGATAACTCTCATATTAACTGAGAAAAATGGGCGGTGCATTTGACTAACTCAGTATATGGGTCAAATAGATTTTAATCCTTAGTCAGATGCACTCCTTCCAGAATCAAGTAAAGAGGTAATTCTACACAGAAAAAACAAGACACAGAATTATTAAGAACATAGACAGAATTTAAAAAAGAAGAAACCATACAGAACTACGCGGGAAAAAAATGAAAAAAGAACAAAGAAACATACATGAGTATAAGAGAAAGCAGAAAAATTGTGGTAATTTTTCTACTAGGAACTTCAACTGTAATCAAATTACTGAAGGAGAAACCGTTTCCAAAAAATATATCAATAAAATAATAGAGAATTATCTTTCGAGAAAAATAATGCAGAATGAACAGTAAGAGGAAATATCGTGGCGGGCACAAGTTGCAGTTTCTTATAGTACTTTCACTGTAATTAAAATACTAGTAAAAATACGTAATAAACTCAAGGAATTCTTCATGAGTGAGAAAGCAATCAAATCCAATACGAAAAATTTAAGATCTGCCTAATTTTCCAATACTACATTTTCATCTACTCCACATGAGACATTATTTTATCAAAAAATAACTTCTCAGACATAAAAGAAATTCATGGAAATACTCTTAGGATAGTCGGTGATGGATATATTCTTGGACCACAGCCCTTCCATATTTTTACTAGTCGTATAATGCTTCCTTGTCCATCCCAAAACAAAATGATCAAATATGTACACCACCCATATCAGCTCAAAGCTGAAAATATATTAGCGGGACCAGAGGCAATGTCAAATATATTTCTGGATCATTTCACCTATAACAGACTACCAGAAAATATCTTATATGCCATGTTATTTCAATGATATGAATAAAATCGACTAAGTCGAAGTTTGCTTTCTCTCCAAATCTTCCACCAAGTGCAAAATATGAGGCAAAAATCTGACAGAGAACAACTACTTCCCTGACTAATGCCACAACGGATATTGAACTACATCTAAATAACAAAAAAGATTATCCTTCATTCGGATGGGGAATGTTCGAGGTTTTTGCCTCTCATCATTGCAAGGGTAGGTACGACAACTTTAGAGAAGTCTTGTACCTGCCTAATGAATTATAATCAATTGTTTGTTTATCTAATAGTTCCTCAAAGATGAAGCAGCGACTTACAATAAGTCAGTCGCAGTGCTTCCTGCCAGGAAAATCAATAAGCACTCCTCGTAAACAAAGACTCCAGGAAATATAGTCCAAGTTATAGAGGTTGTTTCTCCCACAAAATAAAAGACGCAAATGGCCTATACTAATTTTTATAAGATAATTCGTTAATGAAAACCCCAGTTTTCGCCCCAGCAAAATCGCTTTGTGGACATTTTTAAACAAGCGCAATAGTGAAAAAAATTACAACTTTTTTGGTTTTTTGGAAATATCTCAAAGATTATTCAAGAAATCATTTTACAGTCAATAGAATTTTTGTAGAGATTTATAAAACATACAACCGGATCGGTACATTTTCCATTGAGAAAATTCGAGAAAACCTCGAAAAAGAACATTTTTCAAAAATTTATAATTTTTATAAATCTGAAACTGGACAAACAATATTGAGGAAACTGATAGATAATAATATATGGTTCAACTGTGCGCAAGATGTTTTCATCTCTCCATGACGCTGAAGCTGGGCAGACCAAAAGCCGCAGACAATTTTTGTCAGGGACTGTACCTACTAAAAACGCCGGCAAATATTACCGATAGTTCTCCTACCTACAAAATTGATCGTTTAGATGAAAACTATTCATTAGTTACAATATTACGAAATGTTCGAATAGAAATGAATCATTCTTATGAATTTAAGGAAGAAATTCAATAAAGGAGATATATTGGTGTTATACACAAATGTGTTCAGATCGTTAGGATATTTGCAAGAATTTTTCTATAATTAGGTACGAACTTTGACTCGAAAAATTTGCCAAGAATATTTTTGAAACATTACACCATAAGACCTTGATATTTATAACGACTTGCCCTTATCAATCAGTTGAAGAAAAAAAATTGCAAATGCAGAAATAGATTAGAACTGTGAGATTTTTCGTGTATTTTTTACAGTAAAATCGACAAGCAAAAACTGACACCTGCGAAACTCTCCAGGAAGTTAGTCGAAATATTCCTTGATCATATCTCATTATTGAAGTCGCGGTTCCTCTCATAATTTTCCTTTAAAAAAAATCGCAAATGCCAGTATAAGCCTGGTCTGAGGGATTTTTTGCGTTTTTTTTACAATAACATCAACACGCAAAAACTGACATGTGCGAAATTTTCCAGGAAGATAGTCGAAATATTCCTTGATCATATCTCATAAAAAAAAAACGCGAAAAATTCCGCAGACCAAGCTTATACTGGTCTTTGCGATTTTTTAAAAGAAATATTAGGAAAGGAACCGCGACTTCAATAATGAGATATGAACAAGGAATGTTTCAACTTACTTATGGTTCTATTCCCTTCAATAGGCGAGGACACGAAAAAATATCGCTCCAAATATGCTTTAAAATACACAACGCATATACAAGGTGTTCCAAAACTCAACGTCATCTTTTGGAGGGCTGATAGTCCAGCTAATGACAAAACACCACTCGAGCAAGTTCTCGTGGTGTTTCTAAGCAACACAGTTTTCGTGACAGCAAGGTGAAAGTATTTTTTGAAAATTCAGCATTTTGTCGGGATATTACTACACAAAACACTTTGTAAATTGAAGTGACGGGTATTTATTGAGAACTAAACAAAAGACAAAGAAAAATTAGAGAATGTGTACTAAGTGCCTGCCACCAAGTCGAATACAAGCGTGTCATCTTTTTAAAAGCGATCTTTTTATTTATTTATGGACCGGCATCTGGAACGGTACAATAATTGGCCCTTTCGAATTACCTGTCATTCTAAACGGGGAAATATCGCGATTTTTTAGAAAACGAACTGTCTACTCTTTTGGAAGATGTATCTTTGGCCATTATCATACTCAGGGCAATGTGGTTCCAACTCTATTTTCCTGAAGGAATCAAATCAATTACAAACATCAAATTTTTCAAAAATCAATTGAGAAAATATTTGCTACAGAGTCAAACAATCGATTTATTGAAAATATTCGAGTAGCGGGATCTGAGAAAACTGCTACTATAATAATTATTACGTATACTTGTCATATACTTGGTTGTTGCTGTTGTTGTTAGTTTTAACTTTAACGTGAAATTATATCAGAGTGATTTTTTTGATAATATTTTATTGTGTTATCATATTTGACTTTTTGAATAGTAATATTTTATGTTTTTAGCTATACTATTTTGTAATCATATTTAACACGTTATTTGTTCCACATTATCACTATACGAAACAAGTACATATTGATGTACTTATCGTTCTACACGACTTTATTATTTACCAATCGCATTATTATCGAAATTTTATGTACTTATGTTCCTAAATGTAGTGTGCAGTATAATAAAGTTCTATTTATTTATTATTATTATTATAAAATGACGGCTGTCCAGCTCATTACGCACGACCAGTGAGAAACTATTTGCATCAAACTTATCCACAGAGATGGATCGGCCGTCTTGGTCCCATTTTGTGGCCTCCCCAGTCTCCAAATTTAAACCCGCTGGATGCGCACCCAGTAAATGATGAATATGAATTGAGACATCGTATTAATAAAACAGCTGTCCAAATAAGTGCCAAAGGAAGTACACGACGCGACGAATAAAAAGATCGTTTTTACAAATATGACACGCTTGCATTCGACTTGGTGGCAGGCAGTTTGTACACACTCTCTAATTTTTCTTTGTCTTTTGTTCAGTTGTCGATAAATACCCGTCACTTCAATTTAGCAAGTGTTTTCATCCGAAATCATAATTATTGAAATAATTAAACAATGAGCTCCTATTATTGCACTAAACTAAGAATATCCTATTTCCTCAAGTGGAAGATAGTGAATGTTGTATCATTTAAAAAATTCGCGTGGTGATTATGTTTATAGTATGAAGAGCCTAAGTAATGGTGGATTTATGCAGCAGTCAGAAGCCATAAGTTTTAAGTCATAAGGAAGAATATTCGTCAGTGATTGGTTGGAATAAATGAACCAACCAATCATTGCTAATAAAATAAATTAACTCGTGAATCAGGCAAATATGTTTTTTTTTTCAAAGGTATTGCACCAATATTTTCATTTTGGATTTTAATCAATAAAAGGATTATTAAAGGTTGCATAACAAAAATTACAATCTTAAACTATGAAGTTTTGTTGTACCTGTGGCACTCGAAATACTGATCAAAGGTTTCGATTTTCACGAAATTCATAAAACTGCCAATATCTCCAAAACTATCAATATTTTATCAAGGTCATATTGTGATATTCTGGTCAGTCATTAGCTGGACTATCAGCC
This sequence comes from Chrysolina oricalcia, assembly GCA_944452925.2. NCBI lineage: Eukaryota > Metazoa > Arthropoda > Insecta > Coleoptera > Chrysomelidae > Chrysolina > Chrysolina oricalcia. The sequence continues at coordinate 19,652,285 of OX101817.2, read as the reverse complement.
CTCCAAAGGATGACGTTGAGTTTTGGGACACCCTGCATAAATGACCCCAGAAAATATTTTTGGAGTCAAATTTCAGTTACAGACGTTCCCATTCTTTTCTGAAAATCAGCAAATTTCAAGGATACTAATATTGGAGCTCTTTGTGACGGACTCTCCAGAGCCCAATCAGCCAAACGGTGTATTCTAATCGGGTTGATTGTGGCGTGATATGGCAATGCTATTGGTTGCTCGGAATTCTCGGGAGAGTACGTCACAACAATTTGCAATGGCGAGAGAAAGAAGCCATTTGAACTTTGTCAACATTTAAATATTTTTTAAGATTCATACAATTAACAAAAAAATTGCCAACATAATATTCACAAGCTGTAGAGTCTATTGAAAATATTTTTAAAATTTCGTTTTCTCGGCTATTATTCTAAAGGCCCAAAAACTGATTCCAACAACTTTTTTCGACGACAGTGCGTAAAATGACACTTTTCAGCACAAGTGCGTAAAAAATCTACTATGCGTAAAATCATCAACTGTTCATACATTTTTCAAAAAGACAGTGCCTATTTTGCGTCAGATTACTCATATTGTACTAGGATGTCACCATTTGATGATACGACAAAGACTGAAAACTTCATAAGATAAAATACTTATTCGTAGGTAATATCCCAAGACCATGACAAATAGCCGACTATTATTTTCTTCATAATTCTATCGAGAATACCTTGTATTTTGACAATTTTATGAGACCATGTGAAAATTAACAATCATCCCTATGCTGTATTCCTTTATGTTTAGCAAATTCTCATCAAGTTGGGACAACGTCTGACCGCTAAACTTAACGGAAGTGATACAGCATACGGCTGAATATCAATACCTCCCGAGAGCTTTAGCTCGAGGGAGTTCTTCTTTGATTAATGTTGATATGGTCGAACTGAATTGTCACAAAGTTACTAAAGATAAATTAAAGAAAATAATAGCTACTTGTCCTGGTCGAGTGATTTTCAGGAAGATTATTTCATCAATATAAATCATAGTAACTAAATCATCCATATACTCCTATAAACTCTTGATTTGTAGGAAATGAACTTCGCCCTTTAGTTCCTAATATTTCATATTTATCATGCATATTTGATGTAATGGTATTGCATACATATGGAAATAATAAAGACGATATTATATAAAAAAAATTGTTATTTGTGACTTCAATCGTGAAATTTTAATGGTGCAGTCATGTGTGGATGAAATAATCAGCAATACAACATTTATCAATATTTAATTACTGGCGTAGAAAAAAATGTGTATGATAAATTTTCGTAAAGATCTTTTTTGTACTCGCGTTTAGCATCATTCAACAAACTTCACGCTCACACAAAAAAAAGACTATTTTCCTAACTTTACAATAAAAAACGTGAGAACAAAAAAGTTCTTTACGAAAATGTATCATTCAAATTTTTTTTCTCAGACATTCATTATATTGACAAATTTTAGCTAATGATGGATGATTTATCTTATGAAGTCTTATTTTCGTCGTATTATCAAATGATGACATCCGAGACCGGAGTGAAACTGGCAAGACGGCATCGCCAGCAAGACGGGCAGCGCTACGCTTCGATGAAGTTGTGCCCGGTATCGCGGCGGAGTATGGGTAGTCATTGAATCACGTTAATTTTTGTCCGTGTTGATGAAATATTATTATATGAACCTGCTGAAGAGACAAGAACCGATCACATATTCAAAGCAGTATTATTAATTGCTACAAAGAAAACTATGTATCTCTTCATTGAACTGATGAAATAGAAGTTGATTTTGTATACCTCATTTGATCTCCTCCCATAATGTTTCTGACTTCAAATAACATCTTGTTGCATTTTTTTTCATAGTGAATAATGAAACATGATCTATTGAATGTGAAATTTGATTTTGTGGCATTCATTTGACGTCCTTTCTTCTTTCTAGAAAAATTGGAAAAAAATGTTTCTGCCTGTCAATATCATCTTGTTGGGATTTTTATCGTGAATAATATTAAGAAAAGATGTGTTGAATACGTTGAATGTGAAATTTGATTTTGTAGCATTCATTTGACCCCCTTCCCCCACTCTAGAAAAAATGAAAAAAAATGTTTCTGCCCTTCAAAATCATCTTGCTGGGATTTTTTTCGTGAGGAATGTTGAGAAATGAAGTGTTGAATACGTCGAATGTGAAATTTGATTTTGTAGCATTAATTTGACCCCCTTCCCCCACTCTAGAAAAACTGAATAAAATGTTTCTACCTTTCAAAATCATCTTGCTGGGATTTTTTTCGTGAGGAATGTTGAGAAATGAAGTGTTGAATACGTTGAATGTGAAATTTGATTTTGTAGCACTCATTTGACCCCCTTCCCCCACTCTAGAAAAAAAAAAAAAAAATTTTTGACTTTCAAAATCATCTTGTTGGGATTTTTTCAGTGGAGAATGGTGACAAATGAAGTGTTGAATACGTTGAATGTGAAATTTGATTTTGTAGCATTCATTTGACCCCCTTCCCCCACTCTAGAAAAAAATGAAAAAAATGTTCTGCCTTTCAAAATCATCTTGCTGGGATTTTTTTCGTGAGGAATGTTGAGAAATGAAGTGTTGAATACGTTGAATGTGAAATTTGATTTTGTAGCATTCATTTGACCCCCTTCCCCCACTCTAGAAAAAATGAAAAAAAAAGGTTTCTGACTTTCAAAATCATCTTGTTGGTATTTTTTCAGTGGAGAATGGTGAGAAATGAAGTGTTGCATACGTTGAATCTGAAATTTGATTTTGTAGCATTCATTTGAACCCCTTCCCCCACTCTAGACAAAATTAATAAAATGTTTCTGCCTTTCAAAATCATCTTTCTGGGATTTTTTTCGTGAGGAATGTTGAGAAATGAAGTGTTGAATACGTTGAATGTGAAATTTGATTTTGTAGCATTCATTTGACCCCCTTCCCCCACTCTAGAAAAAATGAAAAAAATGTTTCTGACTTTCAAAATCATCTTGTTGGGATTTTTTCAGTGGAGAATGGTGAGAAATGAAGTGTTGCATACGTTGAATGTGAAATTTGATTTTGTAGCATTCTTTTGATCCCCTTCTCCCACTCTAGAAAAAATTAATAAAATGTTTCTGCCTTTCAAAATCATCTTTCTGGGATTTTTTTCGTGAGGAATGTTGAGAAATGAAGTGTTGAATACGTTGAATGTGAAATTTGATTTTGTAGCATTCATTTGACCCCATTCCCCCACTCTAGAAAAAATGAAAAAAATATTTCTGCCTTTCAAAATCATCTTGCTGGGATTTTTTTCGTGAAGAATGATGAGAAATGAAGGGTTGAATACGATGAATGTGAAATATGATTTTGTAGCATTAATTTGACCCCCTTCCCCCACCTAGAAAAAATCAAAAAAATGTTTCTGTCCTTCAAAATCATCTTGCTGGAATTTTTTTCGTGAAGAATGTTGAGTAATGAAGTGTTGAATACGTTGAATGTGAAATTTGATTTTGTAGCATTCATTTGACCCCCTTCCCTCACTCTAGAAAAAATGAAAAAAAAATTTCTGACTTTCAAAATCATCTTGTTGGGATTTTTTCAGTGGAGAATGGTGAGAAATGAAGTGTTGAATACGTTGAATGTGAAATTTGATTTTGTAGTATTCATTTGACCCCCTTCCCCTAATCTAGAAAAAATGAAAAAAATGTTTCTGCCTTTCAAAATCATCTTGCTGGGATTTTTTTCGTGAAGAATGATGAAAAATGAAGGGTTTAATACGATGAATGTGAAATTTGATTTTGTAGCATTCATTTGACCCCCTTCCCCCACTCTAGAAAAAATTTAAAAAATGTTTCTACCTTTCAAAATCATCTTGCTGGGATTTTTTTCGTGAGGAATGTTGAGAAATGAAGTGTTGAATACGATGAATGTGAAATTTGATTTTGTAGCATTCATTTGACCCCCTTCCCCCCTTCTAGAAAAAATGGAAAAAATGTTTCTGTCCTTCAAAATCATCCTGCTGATATTTTTTTCGTGAAGAATGGTGAGAAATGAAGGGTTGAATACGATGAATGTGAAATTTGATTTTGTAGCATTCATTTGACCCCCTTCCCCCACTCTAGAAAAAATTAATAAAATGTTTCTGCCTTTCAAAATCATCTTTCTGGGATTTTTTTCGTGAGTAATGTTGAGAAATGAAGGGTTGAATACGTTGAATGTGAAATTTGATTTTGTAGCATTCATTTGACCCCCTTCCACCACTCTAGAAAAAATGAAAAAAATGTTTCTGACTTTCAAAATCATCTTGTTGGGATTTTTTCAGTGGAGAATGGTGCGAAATGAAGTGTTGAATACGTTGAATGTGAAATTTGATTTTGTAGCATTCATTTGACCCCCTTCCCCTACTCTAGAAAAAATGAAAAAAAATGATTCTGCCTTTCAAAATCATCTTGCTGGGATTTTTTTCGCGAAGAATGATGAGAAATGAAGGGTTGAATGCGATGAATGTGAAATTTGATTTTGTAGCATTCATTTGACCCCCTTCCCCCACTCTAGAAAAAATGAAAAAAATGTTTCTACCTTTCAAAATCATCTTGCTTGGATTTTTTTCGTGAGGAATGTTGAGAAATGAAGTGTTGAATACGATGAATGTGAAATTTGATTTTGTAGCATTCATTTGACCCCCTTCCCCCACTCTAGAAAAAAATGAAAAAATGTTCTGCTTTTTAAAATCATCTTTCTGGGATTTTTTTCGTGAGGAATGTTGAGAAATGAAGTGTTGAATACGTTGAATGTGAAATTTGATTTTGTAGCATTCATTTGACCCCCTTCCCCCACTCTAGAAAAAATGAAAAAAATGTTTCTGACTTTCAAAACCATCTTATTGGGATTTTTTCAGTGGAGAATGGTGAGAAATGAAGTGTTGCATACGTTGAATGTGAAATTTGATTTTGTAGCATTCATTTGACCACCTTCCCCCACTCTAGAAAAAATGAAAAAAATGTTTCTGCCTTTCAATATCATCTTGCTGGGATTTTTTTTCGTGAAGAATGATGAGAAATGAAGGGTTGAATACGATGAATGTGAAATTAGATTTTGTAGCATTCATTTGACCCCCTTCCCCCACTCTTGAAAAAAGTAATTAAATGTTTCTGCCTTTCAAAATCATCTTTCTGGGATTTTTTTCGTGAGGAATGTTGAGAAATGAAGTGTTGAATACGTTGAATGTGAAATTTGATTTTGTAGCATTCATTTGACCCCCTTCCCCCACTCTAGCAATACTGAATAAAATGTTTCTACCTTTCAAAATCATCTTGCTGGGATTTTTTTCGTGAGGAATGTTGAGAAATGAAGTGTTGAATGTGAAATTTGATTTTGTAGCATTCATTTGACCATTTGAAAGGCCGACTTTTTTTTTTCATTTTTTCTAGATTGGGGGAAGGAGGTCAAATGAATGCTACAAAATCAAATTTCACATTCAACGTATTCAACACTTCATTTCTTACCATTCTCCACTGAAAAAATTCCATCAAGATGATTTTGAAAGTCAGAAACATTTTTGTCATTTTTTCTAGAGTGGGGGAAGGGGGTCAAATGAATGCTACAAAATCAAATTTCACATTCAACGTATTCAACACTTCATTTCTCAACATTTCCCAAGAAAAAAATTCCAGAAAGATGATTTTGAAGGACAGAAATATTTTTTTAATTTTTTCTAGAGTGGGGGAAGCGGGTCAAATGAATGCTACAAAATCAAATTTCACATTCAACGTATTCAACACTTCATTTCTCACCATTCTCCACTGAAAAAATCTCAACAAGATGATTTTGAAAGTCAGAAACATTTTATTCATTTTTTCTAGAGTGGGGGAAGGGGGTCAAATGAATGCTACAAAATCAAATTTCACATTCGACGTATTCAACACTTCATTTCTCAACATTCCTCACGAAAAAAATCCCACCAAGATGATTTTGAAGGGCAGAAACATTTTTTTCATTTTTTCTAGAGTGGGGGAAGGGGGTCAAATGAATGCTACAAAATCAAATTTCACATTCGACGTATTCAACACTTCATTTCTCAACATTCCTCACGAAAAAAATCCCAGCAAGATGATTTTGAATGGCAGAAACATTTTTTTCATTTTTTCTAGAGTGGGGGAAGGGGGTCAAATGAATGCTACAAAATCAAATTTCACATTCAACGTATTCAACACTTCATTTCTCAACATTCCTCACGAAAAAAATCCCAGCAAGATGATTTTGAAGGGCAGAAACATTTTTTTCATTTTTTCTAGAGTGGTGGAAGGGGGTCAAATGAATGCTACAAAATCAAATTTCACATTCAACGTATTCAACACTTCATTTCTCAACATTCCCCACGAAAAAAATCCCAGCAAGATGATTTTGAAGGGCAGAAACATTTTATTCATTTTTCTAGAGTGGGGGAAGTGGGTCAAATGAATGTTATACAAAATCAAATTTCACATTCGACGTATTCAACACTTCATTTCTCAACATTCCTCACGAAAAAAATCCCAGCAAGATGATTTTGAAACGCAGAAACATTTTTAAAATTTTTTCTTGAGTGGCGGAAGGGGGTCAAATGAATGCTACAAAATCAAATTTCACATTCAACGTATTCAACACTTCATTTCTCAACATTCCTCACGAAAAAAATTCCAGCAAGATGATTTTGAAGGACAGAAACATTTTTTTAATTTTTTCTTGAGTGGGTGAAGGGGGTCAAATGAATGCTACAAAATCAAATTTCACATTCAACGTATTCAACACTTCATTTCTCAACATTCCTCACGAAAAAAATTCCAGCAAGATGATTTTGAAGGACAGAAACATTTTTAAAATTTTTTCTTGAGTGGGGGAAGGGGGTCAAATGAATGCTACAAAATCAAATTTCACATTCATCGTATTCAATAGATCATGTTTCATTATTCACTATGAATAAAATGCAACAAGATGTTATTTGAAGTCAGAAACATTATGGGAGGAGATCAAATGAGTGATACAACATCAACTTCTATTTCATTAGTTCATTGATGAGATACATAGTTTTCTTGGTAGCAATTAATTATACTGCTTTGAATATGTGATCGGTTCTTGTCTCTTCAGCAGGTTCATATAATAATATTTCATCAACACGGACAAAAATTAACGTGATTCAATGACTACCCATACTCCGCCGCGATACCGGGTACAACTTCATCGAAGCGTAGCGCTGTCCGTCTTGCTGGCGATGCCGTCTTGCCAGTTTCACTCCGGTACATCCGAGTACAATTTGAGGCAAAATACTGTAATTTAAAAAAATGTACGAACAGTGCCTGAAACATTACTTTACGCACAGTTGATGATTTTACGCAGTTGTTTTTTAAAGCACTTGTGCTAAAATGTACCACTTTACGCACTGCTAACAGTGCGTAAAACATTAGCTTACACACTGTCGTAGACTACCCATTATGTATTTTCAGAATGAGATTACTGAAAATCCGATAAGGATTGTTACATTAGTATCCTATGGTATAGGTAACTACTAGCTACAATTTTTACTTAGATAGCAATCTCAATTTATTTCTTCTCTCATAAGAACTGAGAATTATAGCTGAATACACGGACATGAAACAAATCTATGATCAATTAGGTGGAATCACCCTATATGTACACGGTACAGATGACTTATTTCATCCATTGACATTTCAGCAGCAAACTAATAAATAAACCAAATGTATACAAACGAAGCAAGAGGCAGGTGTAAAATGTTATGTAAAGAAAGAGACGAGGAAAACGCCACCCTTCGAAATTACAGGTTGATACTTATAACGTCGCATGCTAGACATGAAGAACAACCTGAACAACCTATATTGATTAAAATAACCACTAAGTAATGTTGGACAAATTGAGGCGTATTGTAATATTTGATGCACTTTCCGGAAAGACCTTTGTAGTAAACAAGTTGCTAGGATACCCACAATAGGAAAGAATTATCTATACCGACACGCAATTCACATAAACGTTCGATTCCGAAGTGAAACACATTTATTATTGGAGGGGAATGGAAAGTGAGGTTATATTATCAGAAAACGAAACAAAATATATGAAATAATAATGAATCGCTTACGATGCGAAACTTTACCCTTTAAAGAAATGCACAATCATTGATCAATGAAATAGTTTGGAACATTTCTGTCAGGTAGTTAGTACCAATGAAGCGTAATGTAACCGGCAAATACCACGTTTCCGTGGATAACAGGGTACAACTTAAGATCAATTTGTTTTGAAACATGTACAATAAATAATTTAGTAAAAACACTTACCTCGGCAGCTTCCAAAAGCACAAACAGATAGAAAAACACTTGTTTATTAGTAAAAACTACAATGGCGTCACCGCTGATTCTTGGAGTTGCTGGAAAACGCCGAAAAGGATTAGACGAACCGCGCATGTGTCAAACTTATTTCAGCGAAGGCTCGTCGTCGCCATCTAGCAGGCGGTAGAACATGCGGAAAAGTTCGATTCTCTGCGGATGCGAAGAAGTCAAGTTTGGTATTTTGTCACTAGGAAATTTATTTGCAACATAAATTTGAATTCAAAGATGGACAAAGAGGTTTTATTGAATGAGAAAAATCTTACTAGAGACATAAAGGAACTTGAATTACAGAACACAGCAGGTAACTGCAAAATCTAATACACTGTTTGTAGTTGGTAATAGGTAATCCATTTAGTTTCAAAATTTGAATTTTCAGCAAACAACAAACTCCAACGTCTTGAGAATGAAATAAAGAGAGAGACGCAGAAAAAACTTTTTTATGGAGCAAACATTGATGATCTGAAAGCAAATATTGAATACTACAAGAAATCTGCAGCTGTAAGATACTTAAATCAATATCATGGATTGAATCTGTCAGAGAGAATTTACCAGGGCAACTTTAATAAACTCGAATATATTTTTTTCAGAAACTAAGGAAAAGACTGAAGAATACTAAACATGTTCATTCCCAGTTTACTATGGCAGCTCAGTGCTATGAAAAGTTGTTATCAGATTACTCCGAAACCTATCTTCACTACGAAACGGAAGGAGATGAGATAAGTAAGAAATTTTCGTTTATATAGGTACTTTTCCATGTACCTTTAACACTGGGTACTAATAAAAGACCGGCCGGTAACGACACATTTCTTGAAACGTTTTTTTAACGTATGCATTTTTAAAATTATGATTATTATAGGTTTATACCTAAATGTTCTCAGCAAATATCTAAGATTGCTCTCATGCAGTAACGGCACCAACCGAGTTTGAATTGGCAAAAAAAATTGTTAATTCTGAACGATTTTTTAATGCATGCAAGCGGTTTTTCCGACAGTTTGAACTGAAAAACCCACGAAAATTAAAAAGCATACTATTCTCTCGTGTAGAAGGCCCCGAAAGTATCAATCAACTGAACATGTAAAAAAGGTGATATCTCAAAACGATTTTTTAACGTATGCTTTTTCACAGGATGACTTTTGGTGTTATATGGATGACGAATTTCAAAAAGCATACAATCGCGGCGTGCACATGCGTTGCAATTGTTTTGTTAATATGCAAATTTTTTGTAATAACTCTAAACAATTATTTACTGTATGCAATTGAACTATGTGAAATATATTGTGTAAATGGGCCCCCAAAATAAAAAGCATACATTGCGGAAGTGTATAACATGGTTGCATACGCTGAGAAAGTTGCAAAATAATTTATGCAATTTGAACAATTATTTAACGTACGCTTTTTGAAATAGTGAATAATGACGTGATAATAATGAAGAATATTCATTTGCATACAATTCTGGTATGTACAGTTGTGTGCATAAATAAGTCGTACAGCTGTCATAGAATATATTGTAAGTCAGACTCTTCAATCTTAATTTTTGAGCTTCTTTTCGACTTTGACAAGTAGCGTCTAAATTCAAACTATTTTTGTCAGAAACGCGCTTTGAACATTTTTGGGTGCAATAAGTGCAATGCCTCAGTTAGTGTCGTACAGTGTACGACTTTTTTTATGTACACAACTGTACATCAATGAAAAGAATAGTAATAATATTGCAAAAAATTCCAGTAATGTTAAACAATTTTTTAATGTATGCTTTTTCACAGGTTCATTTATTATGTTATATATGGATCACTAAATTAAAAAGCATACTCTTCTCTCGTGTAGAAGGCCTCGAAATTATCAACTGAACATGCAAAAACAAGGTAGTATCTAAGAACGATTATTCAACGTATACTTTTTCACAGGCTGATTTTTGGTGTTATATGGATCACGGAAATTAAAAAGCATACTTTCCCTTGTGTAGAAAGCCCTGAAGTTATACCGTGTAATACAGATTCATGGTACACCCCCTTTTTCTCCTTTGTTTCTGAGGCTATATTTCTGAAATATACAACATTGAATATGCTCACTAGACTGCACTTTTTGGCATATTTGTATAAAATAAATTCAACTTCCGGTTTTTTCCGGAAATGACATCAACTTTAGATTTTTGAATGGGATGCCCTGTATATTATTACATGATCGGTTAGGGATGATCATGAGGAATCCACCGATACCAGGTTTGATGGTGTTATCTCTAATGACTACGGAGATATTGCCATTTATTTTATCCATAAGCTCAATGAGTGGGAGAGAGAGTTGGATGGACCCGCCAGAAAAAGTTTCTCTCTCCTACTCATTGAGCTTATGGATGAAATAAATGGCAATATCTCCGTAGTCATTAGAGATAACACCATCAAATCTCGGTGGATTCCTCATGATCATCCCTAACCGATCATGTAATAATATAAAGGGTATCCCTTTCGAAAATCGAAAGTTGATGTCATTTCCAGAAAAACCGGAAGTTTAATTTGTTTTACAAATATGCCAAAAAGTGAGCATATTCAATGTTGTGAAGTTCAGAAATATAGCCAGAGAAACGAAGGAGAAAAAGGGGGTGTACCATGAACCTGTGTCACACGGTATAACTTCAGGGCTTTCTACACAAGGGAAAGTATGCTTTTTAATTTTTTTTGCAAATTCCAAATCGGTTGGTGCCACCGCTGCATGCGAGCAGTCTTAGATATTTGGTGAGAACATTTATAAACCTATATAATAATCATAAATTTAAAAAAGCATACGTTAAAAAAACGTTTCAAGAAATGTGTCGTTACCGGCCAGTCTATAAGGTAGGTACTTACCTGATTCTTGAAAATTGAGGAATTATAGGGCACAGAATCGCCTTTTCCTAAATAGTATATGTATATTCGTATTATTTATTAGGTATTGTAGTGTAGGTTTAAAAAAACGAGAGTGAGAACAAAATACTTATTTTTTTACGTCAGTGCGTAAACTGAGATTTTACACACTATACATTTTCGTTATATAAAGAGCTTTGTTGTACTCGCGCGGTTTGTTGAACTTGTCTTCGCCTCATTCAACAAACTTCGCGCTCATACAAAAACGTCATACTTTACGAACTTCTACCATAAATAACTATATTATAATACAATAAGTTCCGTAAAGTAGAACTTTTTTGGATAAGCGGATGATTACAAAAAAGCTCTTCACGAAAATGAATTATAAATTTTTTTTCTGATAGTTTTTATATTTTCAAATTGTTGCCATTATTGAATGTTTTATCTTACGAAGTTTTCAATTTTCGTAGTATTGTCAAATCGAGTAAAAACTGACGCAAAATACTTTTGAAGAATGCGTAAATATGAATATTGCGAAAAACACTACTTTACACACAGTTGATTTTTTTAAGTACTTGTGCTAAAAAGTATCACTTTTTACGCACTGCGAACAGTGCGTAAAACCTTGTATTTGTAGAATTTTTTTTAAAAACAGTTAAAGTATCTCCAGTGTTGAAAATTATGTACTTGGTTACCGCATGCATAAAGACAAATAAAGTTGAAAATGTATAAGTTTTGCTAAGTTATATAGAAACAACGGTGTCATTATTATAATATATCAGGTGCAATATGATATTGATACTATATCTACCCACATATCCTCGATTTTATCTTCAGTTGCATTTTTCTGAAACTCACAAAATATAAACCAAATAGAACAAAGTGACTACCGAAAATCCTACCTCTTTGGATCTGATGCTTCTTTCTTAACATTTTTACAGATACATATAAAGTATTATATATAATAGTAAATTATACCACGAGTCAATAATGATAGCTATTATTCTCGAGGAATTTTTACGAATCGAGCCGCGTCAGCGCCTAAGGAGTAACATTATGATTGCGATTAGTATCACAGAATGTTTCTTTGAGTTCTGTGATTAGTGTACTCTACTTTATTTACGACTAATTTATATCTTTTAGATATTTAGTGAACAACTGTATTTGTTTGAAAATTCTTCTTCCATAACACTTTCCATCACATTTCCTACACTCTCGGTCATTGAATCACAAATAAATACGCTTTTGACAATTATTTACATTAACAATTGTCATGACGTTTTCATAAACACTTCGTTTCAAATACGATTATTCATTCATCCGCGAGGGAATAATGATTAATTATTCCCGCGCGATTTAACGACTATTAATCCAAACTTGTAAATAACCTAGCATTGGTCGGAGTGCTTATTCCGTGCATTTTATTGTATAGTGACATTTAGACGTCTCCACGTTTCTCGAGATGTTGATGTTGCCATGGTAACTTAAAAAACGCGCGTTTTTGAAAGTTCGATTTAAACACGCTGATGAGGCGTGCTTGAAATAGGTAAAATGGGGCACCAATAAAAAAAATATAATAGGGGCTTTTCATTGTAGGCAGAAATAACTAGAAATTGACATGGTTGTTTTTCTGACACCAAATAGGATATCTACTTTCATTACGATTGATGAATTTGAGGGTAGCAAGAGTAGATAATTGGTTTAAAAAGGAAACTTCCTAAAGTAGTGGCAAAAATTGACACTATTGTTGTTGTTGACAGTTTGGTTGTATTTGAAGTTTAAAATATATCATTAACTCACTTTATAATGTTTTTGGTACTGAGCAGCTTCTAGTTAAAATAAATGAGTGTTGAGGACGTAAAAAAACTTATAGATGAAAATTTTCGAATGCGAATATATATGGGTGGGACAACGAGTTATATTTATATAATAAAAGAAGGTGTGGGTTCCATATATGTATATGGATTTTGATTACATTGAGAACCTCTGTTGAACCATCTCATTATAGAATCATCCTATACAATAATACAAATGGATACCGAAAAAGGACTTGATTTCAAATTCATTGAGTAGCTCTGTTCAATTTTCATTGTGTATTTTTTACATTTTATTTAAAGTACTGAAAATAGAGTGGAAATAGGTATTGTTTCTGTTCAATATGCAAAAAAATAATGTAAACTCGTTAGTTATTCGTTGACTGAATGAGGTTATAGGAAACATTCAGAAATCTGATAACGTGATGAAGAATAACTATCAATATGAACATAAGAACTTAGGTAGCTTATTGAAGATTTTGACAAATAATTGAATTTTTATGAAAGGAATTTTCATTCTGGAGAATGCGAACTATATAGGTATAGCATAATCATGTTTCAATGAGTATTTTGTTTAGTTTGACGGAAAATCCCCAATGGAATTTCTCTATTGCTTCCTCCTTCCTATCCTATGATTATCTAGATGTTGATGAAATCAAATAATATATAACCAAAATGTCCCATAAAAAGATTTTCAAAATTTTCTACAGCTTTTAGAGAATATAGGCTGCCTAAACACTTCCTACGTTTCTAGAGCCTGCAAATTCTAGCAGAACACGATGTTCTTCGAACATTACATGATTTTTCACTTCCTGAGAACCAAAACATAAAAAAAACTTCATGACAACTACTATGTTGATTGTGAAGCAGTTCTAATATTCTAGTGTTCAAGTGTAGGAAGGGTAAGCAGTATCGGGGTTTACGAACAGGCCTTGTATCAATGGACCATATTCGTTACGGAACAAATTGGTGTATGTGTGCCAAGTATCCTAACAATAAAAGAATTCATTATATTATTATCATCATTAATATACAGGGTGTTTCTTAAGTACGTGTAGAAACTTCAGGAGCATGTTGCTGACGTCGAAATGAGACGAAAAGTTGCTATAAACACATGTTCGTAAGTTATTCGTTTCTAAGATACAGAGAGTCAAAGTTAAATTCTTATATTTGTTTTTTGTGAATAAATTCCAAAATATTTGTTTTATTCGAGTAAAGTTTGGTATCTGACATGATTTTTCAATGAAAAAATCAAATTTTATGTTAATTGTGAAAAAACTAATTTCTAATTGAATTTGTTTTAAATTTTAAAATCTTGCCATTCAAAATCACTTGCATAGATTATTTCAAATCTCAATAACTCGAAAACAGTTGCTCGCAGTGACCTCTACCAGGAATATATTTTTTACACAAACTAAATAATAAATATTCCCAGATACCAAACTTTACTCAAATATCAAAATTATTTTGAAATTATTCACAAAAAATAAAAACATGAATTCAACTTTGTATCTCAGAAATGAATAACTTGTGGACATATGTTTATAGGAACTTTCTTTCTTATTTTGATGTCAGCAACACGCTCCTAAATTTTCTACACGTACTTAAGAAACACCCTGTATATTCCCTCCTTAACGAATATGCTTCATTCTGATGAGCATGTTTTTGCATAATTATAAATTATAAATGGTGTACTTATATTCATTAATAGATTTTCAGTATGAATAGACATTTACATTTAATATATTCAAAACAAAACAACGATTTATACTGGATTATTTTATGATTCTAGGTGGAAATGTACCTATTCCAGAGTCTACAGAGGTTCTACAGCAACAAATCAAATACTTTCAAATGAAAGTTGATGAATATACAAAACAAATCGATACAATGATGAATTCCCTAGAAGTCCCAAGTACCGAAGAGGATTCGCCTCTTTCAGAAAATTAAAATCTAAAAACAAAGTTCATTTAAAAATATTTATTAATATTACTTAATTGAAAAGGAAAATTAAATTAATTAGTTCATCTTATGGAATATGTTTTTGCAAAAAATAGCTCATAAATAAGAGATATAAAATAATACTGGTCAAACATGTTCAGAAGAAAAGGGCTTTTAACCACTTTCCTTAAATCCTAGTACCATTGTCTAAACCCTAATAGCACACCATGTCCCAGGGACGTTCCTAATTGGTACAAATCATGTCCGAATGTCCGGGACTTAAAATCATTGTCCTTGGGACGTCCGATTCAGTGCATTTTCATGAATTTCCCCAAAGGACTTCCTATGGATGTCCCAATCGGTACATCGTATAAAACGTCTCTGCGAGGACGTCTTTAGGATGTCCTGGGTCGGATATATTTTGTAATGTTTCCTAGGACATCCATCGGACGTCCTTGTTAGTAAGTATTCTGGCATGTCTTTGAAAGGACGTCCCATGGTTGTCCTGGTACGGGACATTTAGGAACATCCCGCATGAATGAATATTGGACGTCCCAATTGGTTATTCTTAGAATACTTCCCTGCGAGGACTTCCTTGGGATGTCCTGGTTCGGATATATTTTGTAGAATTTTCTAGGATATCCATTGGATGTCCTGGTTGGCATGTATTTGTTATGTCTTCCAAAGGACTTCCTGTGGTTGTCCTGGTATGGGGACATTCTGGAACGTCCTTGATGGATTTACATCGGACGTCATCCCAATCAGTGAATTTCAGAAAATGTCCCTGCGAGGACTTCCTTGGGATGTCCTGGATTGAACATTTTTCGGAATGTTTCCTAGGTGCATCCATCCAAAGACGAAGGATGGATGACCATAAAAATTAAACAATATTCGAAAACAGTTGCAATAATTAGGCCTCTATGTATACCCAGTACCCGTGTATACATCCCAGCTAGTGGTTTTACAGAAGAGGTATAAAATGGATCGCATATTTACAATAGGGCTAAACATTATAGCGAAAATAACCCATCTGAAATAAAACCCTTTTCACTATCAATGCTATCATTGAGGTCATCAGGGGCCAAATTCTCGAGTTTGTACGTATGCCAATACGATTCTCTGTTTCACAACAATGAAAATAAAATATTTATGTTTGTCTCTCTTGTTCGTGTATACGGATTGAAACGGAATAATTCCTCTATGTATGGATTCCGTGCATAAAGTTGTTTTCTGTGTTTTGTGTTCAAGTGAAGTGTTGACGAATTGACAGACAATTGTTGAGTATTTACCAACTATGGCGGCTTTTCTATCGTCTTTCGTGATTAATTAGTTTAGTGACTGTTCTGTAAGTTATTTTGTGTTCATTCAGTGTAGTTATATCTATAAATGAAAATAAAAGTTTTGTTATACTATTCAATACTTATTACTAACCTATTCAACACTGTTTTGAAAAAGGTGTTTCCGTAAGACAAGTAGAGTTGTGTGTATCTTTTAAACATGTACAAAACCGAATTGAATGAGAGAGTGCTGAGCTTACCTAGTAAGTTAATCTGGTTCCATCCAAATTGGTATCTTCAGTAATCCACAACAATATCATAATCTTAGTCCTGAAACACATCTGATAATTCTGCACATCCTAAGGACGTCCCAGATGTACTTTCGATTGATGTAATTCGGGGACGTCCAATGAACATCCCAGGTGGATGTAGATTGAATATCCTTATAGAACGTCCAATTTTGGTGAGAAGTCGAAACATCGGTACTTCCCACGGATGTCCAATGGACTTCCGCGGTACCAATACTGCACATCCTAAGGACGTCCCGAATGTCCTGAGAGGATGTCCTATGGATTACCATCGGACTTCATGGTGCTATTAGGGAAGGTCTTTATACAATGCTACTGCCTACCGTATCATAGTGTTACCATAACAGTAGACAAGTTCAATGAGTTATTCGATGACTTAAGTGAAAAATGAGTCATTTCATGCTTATTGGCTATTGCACACTATAGCTTTTCTACGACTATTTGAATCATATACGAAATCAATTTTTTTTTGTCATAACAGATTCTATCCATAGAAATATAATAAACACTAGAACGCCAAACCCGCTGTCCGAGATTCAGTTGAATGACCCCTTACATATCCAACCTTTGCACTTGCGCATTATTGCTGTTTCTGGTCACGTCGTTGCCAAGTTTTCTTTTTTTTTTCGTATTCCAAATGAGGTTCGGAATATCATCTGTGGTTAGGGCAGGTAATTGTGGGAAGTCCAGTAAATTTGGCAACACCGCCTTAAAATCCTATCGTGACGTATCAAGCGAAGAAAAATAAGTGTTTTGGCTTCTGAGTTTTGGCATTGTTAGGTTTTAGCAGTTGTTCAGGGAAACTGGATAACACCAATATATTGGCAAAGAAACAGAGGCAAAAAAAAATTATGCGGACTTGAATTTGGATATGTCCATTATAAAAAAATATGACATTGATGTCAACGACATGTTAATCGAATATGGGAAATTTTATCATTTAATTCCATCTCTCCCGTTTCTCTTACTGAAAATGCGGTAACACATATATATCTATAAAAAAATTTATCAAATGTAGAGTATGTTTGTCTACTTTTGAAGACAGAATCTTCTGCAGATGCAGAAAACTTTAAATTATTGAATAGAAAAAAAGGTGGTCTCATAAGGCCATCAATTTTTTTTTATTTGGACATTTTAATATGAGTAATTATTTGTTTTTTTGTGATATTTTAATTAAAGGTTTCATTATCAAATTTTTGTCTTTTTGACCTCCAAGACTTAAATGGACATTTATATTAATAGGTATCATTTCAGAAGATTTTTTGGGTTTTCACTTCTTGTTTCTAAAAACTAGAAAATGATGAATCTGATTTCCATAGAGGACACATCAATACTGAATGATATTTTCCAAGATATCAAAACTGATCTGTCTCCCATAAGATTGCGCTTCATTTTCTATCAATATTAGTAGCAAAAGTAGTGAAAATCCAAAAATTCTTCAGTAGCGAACAAACCTACTGGAATGTAATTTATAAAATCTTACTGTTATGTTATGGAAAGGAATAGACAAGATTGGTGGTAAGTTGCTACTATAGAACAATATTGAATATGTTATTTTCTACTAATTAATATTCTATGTTTTTTTTTAATGTTTATTTCATCCCAAAATACACAGAGTGTTACATAGGGACACCTCTATTAATAAGAATAACAATTTTGCCCTTCATGAGCGTGTCAATAAAAAATCAATATCTAAGGCAAACATATAAGAAATGTATAAAATTAAATTTTAAATACATAAATTCACTACAATTAATGACTCGAACAACAAAATAGTTAGATATACGTATCACAGTTGAATAGTTAAATATATGTATCACAGTTAAATGTATCACAATATAATATAGTTAGATATATCACAGTAGTTGAAATCCGTTATTTGGTTTCAGCTAATGTATATGCAATATTACGGTCTACTAGATTTTTAAAGGATATATAAGGGGACATGTTTCTTCACAGTGATTTTAAATTTGTTTGTTTGTTGCGGTAACCTTGCTGCAATTACTAATTATAAAAGATTACATCCATCAATCCATCTCAACAGTTGCTGCAACATTGTCATAAGAAGTCATTTTTAATATCACATTTGCAATTTTCCTGTATATTATATGCAATGTTGCAGTAACCTAGCTGGAATAATTGATAATGGCATATACCATTTGTAATATTGCTGAACGTCTGTTTCAGTAGTTGCTGAACCTTTGCAGTAAGGTAGCAGAAAACTCCTGATGTAACATTACACGATACCATGAAAGGCTACTGAAATATTGAACGAATGTTACTTTGCTTAGTGGGGTCCTGTCAATAAAAGCCTTTATTATTATTACGTACCTTTTGCATTGATAACTAATTAATTATTCAATCGATTTGTAGAAGTAGAAAACCAACTTCAATATCCAGAATTTTGAAAATAAAAAATACGACTACATAAAGAAAATGTTTTCTCACTCTGTTTGTAACCTAGGGATTACTTGGTTATTTTCTTTGAAATTTAGTTTTTATTTAAAGTTTTTTTGCAAATTGCTTTGTAAAGTTTTTTTATTTTCGAATTCAACAGTTTCTATGTATATAATAATATTGTCGATTGTTCTACTGAAAAAATATCTAAGTGACATTGACAAATTGAAACATTTATAGTTTAGGAAATATAAAAACACTGATAGTCCAGTAACTCTTCATAACATAAGCCACCATTTTGAAGGCTTCAACTTCAACACAAATAAACATCTTCTTTGTCAAGCACGGAAGTTTCTTTAGGTAGAACGAAAGTTTCTCTAGGAGGAATGAAAGTTTCTCTAGGAGGGACGGAAGTTTCTCTAGGAGGAACGGGGAGTGGACATATTTTGCTAAATGCTCGTCGAACTGTCCCTGCTTTCGTAAGAATGGTGGCAACTCTGCTAACTCCATCTTTTCCAGGATGCAATTCGACTATGCGACCTAATCGCCATTGCAGTGCTGGTAAGTTATCTTCTTTGATGATCACGATTTGATCCTTTTCTTCAGCTGATCACCGCTCGTTTTCCATTTAACTCTTTCTTGTAACTGGGAAATATATTCTTTATTCCATCTTTCCCAAAAATGCTGCTTCAGTTTTTGAATTCTCTCGAATCGGGATAATCGATTATCAGGAATGTTTTGGAAGTCATGCTCAGGAGCAGAAGTCAATGGTTTTCCAATTAGGAAGTGGGCAGGGGTGAGTGGAAGTGGATCATTGGGTTCAGACGATAAAAGGAAAAGAGGACGGGAATTCACCACTGCCTCCACCTGCGTCAGTAACGTATAAAAATCCTCAAAGGTGAGATGAGCTTGTCCCATTACCCTTGTCAAATGATATTTGATAGATTTTACCCCTGCTTCCCACAGTCCTCCAAAATGATGAGCACTTGGTGGAATAAAGTTCCATTGTATGGATTCATTTGCTACCGATTCGGATATTTCGTTTTTATTTTCTAAAATGAATTTTCCTAAATCATTTAGTTTTGAATGAGCACCCACGAAGTTCGTACCGTTATCAGAAAAAATTGTGGATGGTTTTCCACGGCGTGATACAAATCTTCGCAAAGCCTGCATGAATGACTCTGTGGTTAGTTCCGAAACTAATTCTAAATGGATTGATTTGGTGGAAAAACAAATAAATAAAGAAATCCAACATTTTGATACCTTGCCTCCTCGCCCCTTTTTGTTTTTGATCAGATATGTACCTGCATAGTACACACCAGTGGTTTGAAAAACTGAACCTGTTTGGAAACGTTGAGCAGGTAAATTTCCCATTTGGAGATTTATTGGTTTGGGATTTCTTCGAAAACACAGAAAGCAAACACGCACAGTTTGCTTGGCTAAATTGCGACCGCGAATTGGCCAAAATAATTCTCGAATTGAGGATAGCAATAACTGTGGACCAGCGTGCAACAATCGAACATGTTCGAAAGAAAATATCAATTTGGTTAGATGGTGCGAAGAAGAAAGTATTATAGGATGTTTCTTTTCGTAATCATAATCCGAATTTTCTAATCGACCACCAACGCGCATTAGCCCATTTTCATCGATAAATGGGTTCAAATTACATTTGCCACTCTTTGAATTCAGTTCTTTTTTGTTAAGTAAAATTGATATTTCGTGTGTGAAAGATTCATTTTGAGAGATTTTGAGTAATCGATAGAAAGCATTTTCTATGTCGTATGATGACAGAGACATTTTCCTTTCTGATATGGGCTTCTTGCAATTAAATGAAAATTAAAAAATTTGAGCAACTACTCTTTTTAATCTGATCAAACTTGAAAAATTCTTAAATGGAAATGGAAAGTTTGACATGTCCCACAGATAATGAAATAGTTTCAATATCGCGCATTTCTGGTAATCGTTCAACTTTACATATAAATGCCGGCCAGCATGCGTCTTTCTCTGATAACCAGAAAGGTCCATGCCACCACAAGTTCAATTCTTCCAGTTGGGATGGGTACACACCTCTCGATAATAAATCAGCAGGGTTACTGCTAGTTGGCACATGTTTCCATTCATATAACCCAGTTATTTGTTGTATTTCCGATACACGGTTGCCCACAAAAGTCTTCAAAAGATTAGGGGCAGTTTTAACCCATCCTAATACTATTGTATACTCTGACCAAAATACACAACGATCAAATTTTAGTTCTATAGAGCTGATAACCTTTTTTGCCAATCTAGATGACAGCAATGCTCCATATAATTCCAGTCGTGGAATGGTTATCTTCTTCAATGGTGCAACTTTACTTTTAGCCCACACTAGATATACAAAACATTCGCCTTTTGCGTTTGTAGATTTTATATAAACACAACCACCGAAAGCAAATTGGCATGCATCCGAGAATGAATGTAATTCTAAATTCACAGCATCATGGCACAAGACCTGTCTTGGAATTGACAATCGATTTAGTAAATGCAGTTCATTTCTGAATTTCAACCAACTGGAGTGAATGTCTGCTGGAAGAGATTCATCCCATGCCAGTTTTTGGAGCCATATTCTTTGCAATAACATTTTTGCAATAATAGTACAAGGAGCTAATAAACCAAGAGGATCAAATATTTGTCCAATACCTGAGAGGATGACTTGCTTGGTGATTTGTTTATGCTCGTATTCTGAACTTATATTATACTTCAACTCATCAGACGAACAAGACCATATCAAACCAAGAGTTTTTGCACACTCGGTGGGTCCAATATGAATTGTATCAGATTTTGGGTATCCTGTTTTCAAATGTTCGATGATTACCACTTGCGAAGTGGAAAACAAGCACTATCGAGAATGGCTGATAATTTATCACAAAGATATACAGCTTCTTTTAATGTACTCGTTCCAGTCAACAAATCATCAACATAAAAATCGCGTTTTATAATTCTTGAAATAATTGGTTCTTGTTTCTCATAATCAATTGCTATTTGGTGGACACTTCGAATAGCTAAAAATGGAGAAGATGCCATTTCAAATGTCACAGTATTCAAATTATAGATATTCATAGGTTCAGATGGATCTGATCTCCAGAAAATTCTTTGATAACGCCTTTGACTCGGTTCAATACACACCTGCAAGTACATTTTTTCAACGTCAGCTGTCAAAACAAAATTATGTTTTCGAAAACGTATGATGATGGAAATAAGATCATCTTGTATCGTTGCACCTATCATTTGCACATTATTTAGTGACAGTCCAGTTGTTGTTGGCGCAGAAGCATCAAAAACAACACGTAATTTTGTTGTTAGACTATTGTCACGTACAACACCGTGATGCGGTATGAAATAAGAAACCTCGTTTTGATCGAAGTCTTTGACTTTTGACATATATCCCATAGTTTCATAATCTGACATATAACGAATATATTTGTCTCTAAATGAAGTGTTTTTTTGAAGTTTTTTCTCCAAAGATAAAAATCTTTTCAAAGCCATATCATAAGAATCGCATAATTCACTCAAGTTTTCCTTGAATGGAATCGACACTTGAAATCTCCCATCAGATAATCGACAGGAATTTTCCATAAAATGATTTTCGCAAAAACGTTCTTCAGAAGATAGGGAACGCTTGGTATCAGAACATTCCTCTAACTCCCAAAATTTAGAAAGTTGTTCCTGGATATCGGAAGTTGTAGAAATGTGACAAATAGGCACTTTGTTATGATATGTAGAAATTGGTCAGGAAATAACCCAACCAAATTTTGTTTTTTATAATATGGGTTTACCCGTACCTAAGTTGTATTGACCGACACATAAGAGTGTCCAAAATAAATCAGCGCCTATCAAAATATCAACTTTTCCTGGGCTATAAAAACTTGGATCAGCCAACTTTATGTTTCTGGGTAAATCCAGATTTGAAATATTGAACAGAACCGGTAATATCAGACAAAACTAGACACTGTAATTCACATTTAAATTCATTGTGAAGAGAAGCAATATGTACAAGACAACGTTCATTTATTTTTGAAATAGATTGATTTAAACCGGAAACCGAGAAATCAATCTTTTGAGTTGGCAACTCAAATTTCCTACATCCATCAGTTGTTATAAAACTACACTGACTTCCACTGTCTAAAAGTGATCTGACTGTATGAGAAATATTTTTATTGTCAAAGATTTTAATATAGGCAGTTGACAGCAAAACATGTTGATTAGACCTAGAAGACAAATTTATGCTAGGATTGACATTTGTAGCATTTTCATTATTTTGGTCAACTTGGCTTGTCGCTGCCCCTTGGGATTCAGTTTTGCTTTGATCAATATGAAGTAAAGTATTGTGCTTATAACGACATCTTGAACAACCACTCAATCGACGTAACCTATTCTGATGTCCAGGTTTAAGACAGTTCAAGCACAGATGCGCCTTTTTTGAAAATTCAATTTTTTCATGTACAGGAAAGCACTTAAATTCGTCACAATTATAAATAAAGTGATTCATTTTGCAATAGGAGCAAACATTGCTAGTTGCCAGAAAATTTTTTGAAACACCTAATTTCATTTTACCACTATTAATATCTCGCCTAAATTCACTACCTTGATGTCTATCTGCGTTAATAGTTTCAAGTAAATCGGCTCTAGCATTTAAAAATGATTTAAATATTTTTAAAGTTGGTATTTCATAATCAGATTTATGTTCCTCCCACTGACGTAATGTGAATGCATCGAGTTTTTGACTCACTAGGTATATGATGAGAGTATCCCATTGATCAACAGGTTGTTTCAATTGTTCAAGGGATCGTAAATGTTTCGATAAATTGTCTATGAGTAAACGAATTTTGGTTGCAGACTCTTTTGGAATAGCTTCCAAATTGAACGTGTTGATTTATAAGCAGTCGTGTATTATTGTATCTGTCACAAAGAATGGACCATGCCACTGCATAATTAGATGTAGAAAATTCTAACGATTTTATAACTTGTGCAGCACTATCTGTTAAAGATGCACGTGAGTAATGGAATTTCTGAATAGGCGACAACGTATCATTTGAATGGATCAGTGAATCGAAAGTATCACGGAATTCTAACCATATATCGTATTTTCCACCAAACTTTGGAAGATCTATCAACGGTAATCGAACACCCTGTATGCTATTCATGTTTTGTTTATCAACCACTGGAAGAGAATTATTATTTTGAACATCATTCGGGTGTATACTATTGGTTGGAGAATTAAATTGAATTTCAGTATTATCTCTTAAGATTGTTTGAGCCAAAGCCATTTTTGAGAAATATATTTTCTCAAATTGTTCTCTTTCCAGAAATTGATCTTCAATATTTTCTGTTATTTGATCAATTTGAACTTGCGTTTCATCAAATTCATTTATTAATGATTCCAACCTACTCATTCGACATTGGAGATCTAAAAACTGTGTTTCCTCTAACTTGGGACTAGGAGTGGTTAATTTAATTTCAAACTCATCGCGTAAATAGTTCGAAAAAACTGTTGAACGAGATTTCAACGAAGCACGTTTGCGAATGATGGTGGATTTATAAACTCAACTAAACTAAGAATTAAATTAACAACTAAGAATTAAGAAAAATGAATACAAGGAAACCCCATCAGTGTTTTACAAACTTTCAGCTGTCAATTAAATTAAGAATTAGCAACTAAGAAGATGGTTATCTTTTCAACTAAGAATGAATTGTCTTAGTTGAAAATAGAAACGGGCATGCGCAAAATCGGTGAATGAATGTTTGAAAATGAATTTGTTTATATTTTGCAGTGATTTGGTCGAATATTTTCTTGCAATAACAATACAATGGATCGAGAAGAAATGTTGACCAAGACGGCTTCATTACAGTTGCAACGATTTTCTCCACATGACATAATTCTTAATTTCTTAGTTGACGTTTATAAACACCTTCTTAATTGCTTATTGTTGATTCTTAATTGATAATTTTGAATTCTTAGTTTAGTTGAGTTTATAAATCCACCATGAGTTGTTTTTCGTCACTCATTTTTGGAGGAAAATTACACGTGTACCGAGAAACGACTATTGGCAGTGGTAAATATAAAGGAATTGGAACTTGGAAAGGAATTGGAGAGGACTCACCCAAGTATTTACTCGTTTTAGACTGAGAAGACGATTGGAACTGCTTCCAGTACTGATTTGCAGAAAAAGTCTCGTATCGACGAAGTTACACTCTTGCTGCAATCCTGCTCTAAAGGACCATGTTTGTAACCAAGGGATTACTTGGTTATTTTCTTTGAAATTTAGTTTTTATTTAAAGTTTTTTGCAAATTGCTTTGTAAAGTTTTTTATTTTCGAATTCAATAGTTTCTATGTATATAATAATATTGTCGATTGTTCTACTGAAAAAATATCTAAGTGACATTGACAAATTGAAACATTTATAGTTTAGGAAATATAAAAACACCGATAGTCCAGTAACTCTTCATAACACACTCTAATATGGATTTCGACTATAATAGGCTCAACGGTTTAGGCATGAAGCCGATGGACACACAAATTGAGTTTTTTTTCTGATTCACAGACTGAGTGGAATCAATTCCCATCAATATATCAAATTTGAATTTTTTGACGATCACAATAATTTCTCCCTACTTGGTCGCGAGAAATCACAAAATAGAAGACCTACACTAATATTTCTATTTTCAAGAAGTCAATTATTGGTTTTCTGTATATATCATTAAAGGAAAACTCTGTTATATTGCAAATGCTATTACCGACAACTTATACCAGATTCAGGAATAGGAAGTAAAAACCCTAAGACCGTCCCTGGCGACACTTGCGCATACTCATAGGTGTATTTTCCGTAGGGGGACCACGTTATTCTGAACTAATTGGCGTTCTATGTATTATATTTTTATGAATCTATCATAAATTTTCAAAACGTCATTGTAGCATGGATTGAAGATTTTTTGTCTGAAATTAATAATTCGGGTTTTAAACCCGTTGAATGCACTAACTTTTGTCATTTATATACAGCTCATTTCTTAATCAATGAAATGTACATTTTTCTTTATAGTCGTAGAAAAAAAAAGGTTGCATTTTTCTGCACAGTAAAAAGTATAAATTTTATAAGGAAAAAAATCATTGCAAATTTTCAATTTGCTCAATGTACATTATATATTAAAACTGAATGGAAGTTGTTCAGTAGTTGATTTTGGTCTAAAATACAAGATAAAAGAAAACTGGTTTATCTTGCATTACTAAAAACTACTAGAATTCAAATATAATTATAATAAAAAGCTTCCTAACTTTATTTTGAATATGAAATTGGACTGGTGAAGAGATATATAAAATGAAAGTGGTAATAGTGGGTTATCCCTCAATTGGGAAATCAACTAATTCTGATATCTCAGAGTCTTCTGAGCCACACCATACTGACGAAGGCTAAGAAGCCAGAAACACGGTTGCTTTCCTAACTGAGGGCTACCCCTCTATAACATTTTCATTTGTTGAATTTCAATGAAGGATTGAAAAAATTGTAAGTAAATGAAATTACCTGTAACTTGAATCCTAAATATTTTATTTCTGATGTTTGTCAAAAAACACTATTAAGCATAATGAAACCTATATACATATATACAAACATTTTTATTTAATGATCCCATGTTAAAAAAACACTACTGTTTTGTAGTGCCTATGTTGAATTATTCTTTTATTACAAATTGGCATCATAAATTTCAGCGCGTTTCTTCTGATTTTGTTTTCTTCTCCATGAACGCTTTTTCGATATTGTCCACTTCTTCAATTTGAAGTCGAGTCTGATCATAAAAATTTTTCAGCAGTGGTTTGATCGCTGATGATTCCTTTCTCACCAATTCAATTTCTTTCTCCAGCTCCATTTTCTGCTTCAAAAGGCCGTCTACAATGAAAGGATTTATATCTACCTTGCCTGTAACAGGTCTCCTAAAACGAAATTCATCATTAACTAAAAAAAAAAGTGGGACCATGAGCTTTTACCATGCTTCTTCCAATGGGGAATTATGTTCAAGTTCTTTTAGATGTGTTAATTTGTCTGCGATTTGGAATTCGTCCCATAACCGTTGTAGGGGTTGCTTACAACCTGAGATGATGATATTATTGAGGGATCCAAGAAGCTCTTGTGAAGACTTTACTTTGAGAATAGACCTCATGCGTTCTTCGCTGTAAATAAAGAATATATAATTTAGATACCTATTTATTGAAAAAAGTTACACAACTGATTTATAAAATCCTCAATGAATATGGATATTTTAAAATCCAGTCTTTCGCAAATTTCCTATACAATAGGAGTTTCGTCGGCAAGCATTGAACAGAAAAAATGAATAAACAAAATGTTTGTAGTTTCCGCAACTCAAAGAAGAAAAATACATAACAAAGAAGGAAATGTTTTTTATAAAATTAAAGAGTCTTATTGTAAAAGCAAAATAGAAACTTTAGGAACATCGAAATTTTTTAAAACTGAGCTGTCATCCTCACTAAGGTTTTGGATTTACCTAACTTTCATTATAAATAATGTCGGAACTCTCAATTTCATCTATCCCAGTGGATGACAAATTCTAACAAAAAAAAAAACAAGACATGTTCACATAAATATAGCGTCACTAGTGTATATTAGACTGCTAGACCCACCATGTAGGTACTCAAAAAAATAAGTGACAATAGTATTGAATGTAATTTTGGAAGATAGAATAAGTCACTGATTTTCTCAATTACAATTAGCTGAACAAGTATTAAATCTAAAGACCAGTAATCGCCTCAACATTCAGATTATAAAATGTATTTCAAGAAAGAAGAAGGAAGAGGAGTGTCATAGTATTTTGAGTAAGTCTAAATGAGCTCTCATTGAGCACAGAATCACTGTTTCAGTTCAAGCAGTTCTTGACATGGAGAAAATAACACAAAACAACAATGAAAAAACATAGACACTTTGCAATGTGGCAATAAATGTATTTCAACAAGTACTGCGTTTCTCTGAGGAACCAGTTCAAACTTGAAGCAAGGATTTATTTTTTTATTCATTAACCAACAATCCAATATTAGAAATTATTATCCAAAACAAATTATGTACGCATGTGTTCATGATATAACTGTTTACATGAGAGAAAGTATTAAAGAGTTTTCAGAATGAACAACAAAGAAAAATCAAGCTGAGGAAAAAATACTTTTGAGAAATACATAAATACGAGGGTTGCTATTTATGTATTGAGAATTGGCAACACTGGTGTTGCTAGGCGCGATCCAACTGCGCTATCGCAAAGTTTGACATTTTTGACAGTATATGTAATCAGGACTTTCTGTCATACATACGCTATTTGTATTGTTAATAGACATTTGAAAATTTAATCCCGGCCAAAAAATGGAGCTAAATCGTGAACATTTTCGTGCCATGATTTTTTACGATTTTCGACGTGGATTATCTCAACAGCAGTGTGCCGATCAACTTACTGCGATTTTTGCTGATGAAGCACCATCCAAGGCCACAGTATATTGATGGTTTAGTGAATTCAAACGTAGCCGTACTTCGCTGGCGGACGAAGTTAAAGATGGACGTCCAAAATCGGTTATAGTGCGAGAAAACATTGATGCTGTGTCCGAACTGATAATGCAGGATCGTCATGTGACATATCGAGAGATCGTGGCATTCCTGGGCATTATTATGACAAGTATACATAAGATATTGCATGAACATTTGGCAGTCAGAAATATTTGTTCTCGTTGGATTCCGCACAATTTGATAATCGATCAAAAAAAGACTCGTGTAAGTTGGTGCAAGGAAATGATTACAAAATATGACTGCGGTGCATCAAATGCAGTTTATAACATATACACAAGTGACGAATTTATTTTTATGAGCCTGAAACTAAACAGCAGTCGACTGTATGGGTCTTTCAAAATGAACCAAATCCAACAAAAGTTGTTCGTGCTCGCAGCACTTCGAAGCAAATGTTGGCCTGTTTCTTCGGTATAAACGGTCATGTGGCAACCGTGCCTTTAGAGCAACGTAGAACGGTAAACTCTGAATGGTACACTACTATTTGTTTGCCAGAAGTCATCAATGAAATAAGGAAAACGAACCGTTGACGAAGGATAATTCTCCATCATGACAATGCGAGCTCACACACATCGGCTCAAACAACCCGCTATTTGAACACTCAAAACGTTGAATTGATGGGTCATCCGCCGAACAGCCCTGATTAGCACCCAATGATTTCTATTTGTTCCCTCAAGTGAAGAACAAATTACGTGGTCAACGCTTTTCGACGCCACAAGACGCTGTTTATGCAAAAATGTGTAGATTTAAAAGGAAAGTATTTTGAAACACAATAAAGAAGTTTCTACACCCCAATTATTGTTTTAGTTCTTCATTCTCAATACATAAATAGCAACCCTCGTATAAGTATTTTTATAAATCAAGCGCATACACCCAAATATATAGTTAAGCTATAAGACATCACTATTTAATTGGACAACCAGGAATCATTCCACCACATGAAGATGCAACCAATCAATGCTTTTGAACAAGATTTGAGTTTATGGTGACTAACTCAATGTAGAGCAAAACACAGTGGTCAATCAGAACCAGTCACAACAATCTGTTTCCTACCACCAATCAGACATTTGAATATATTGGATATTGAATGTATTGACAAATAAGGACTACATAACATTCCTATAAACCAGAAAGTTGATTTGTAGTTTCACATTCCAACAAAAGTATCACTACAAAAATTGGACGTTTCAAAAAAGGTTTGAGACATTGCTACAAATCAACAGTAAAAATACATACAGAAACTGATGCTAAACCAATTTTCCGACCTAGGCGACCAATGGCGCAGAATGCAAGGGAAGCAGTTGAGGAGTTGGATCGTTTGGAAAATAAAGGTGTTGAGATTTAATCTCTTTGAACCTTCCAGTGTTTCCACCACTACACCAGATTCCTACGACAGCGCCTTTAGCTATACTTAGTGGACAACATTTAGTGCAGCTACCTTCAGATTATTTTCTCCCTGAACCTCATTTCTGTTATTCATTATTGTATATATTGTATTGAAATAAATAGTGTGTCTACAATCTCACAATAAGTACAGTCCATCCGCTCTCTCAGATTCACATAAACGCTATTCGTGCCAGAATATTGACGTTGAATACCGCCATAACGGAGGACAACGTAACTACCACCCACACAATGATCCTTCAATTCAGGACACTACGTCCTTCGAGCCATAACGCAAGGGGTAATCTCACCTATAAATTTTTCTGATTGGTCCAATGAAAAAGTACGATTAGCGTAAGTCAAATGTATGGACCCGCCCATTTTTCTCAGTTAATATGGGGGTTATCGAAAAAAAGTTCGGATGAAATTTGAATGGTATTTCACTCTGCACTTTTCTATGCGTTCAAATATTTTTTAGATGTGCCATTGGTGGAGAAGTGACGTCATCGAATTTTTTAAAAGAAATGTCATGTTAAGTACCGCTAGAAAGCTTGTTTTTTTCTCATTTCAGTAGTCTAGATGTGTACAATGTGTTTCGCATTTTTGTTTCCACTTCTGTAAGTCACTTACCTATTGCTTAATTTGTTTAAAAATTTTCTCAAGCGGGGAATGTAGCCAGTTGGATATTTAAAGCGATATGGAAATTTAATTCATACATTGGCGTACTCAATCTTTGATAAAAAATTGACAAATATTTCTTTAAAAAATTACACTTACAATGTTTGAGATAATTATAAGATTTGAAAACTGAAATTATCCCACTGATGGATAAAGAAATATTTGATATTAAAAAAAAAACATTTTATTTCGATTTTAAACAAAATTACTGTATTAAATGCTCAAACTGTAGTTCACTTGTCTCTTGACAATGAGATAATCTATGAATGATGCCATGAACCCTATTAAGCAAATGCTCTTGAAGAATTTTCGTGAATTACAGAAGTGGACACAAGCGTTATGGCAATTTGATTCAGACAGTAAAATATTATTTATGTGCTACATTGGCAGTTATTTCATTTTATCATATTTCATATTATCATTTTATCATATTTCATATTATCATTTTATTAATGGAATAATTTCAGTTTTTGATAGTTAAAATTGTCCCAAACATCGTAATTGAAATTTTTTAATGAAACAATTGTCGATGTAGCACATCAAAAATGTTTTTATAAAAACTTGCGTACGCCACTGTCTGAATCAAATTGCCATATCGCTTAAAATATCCAACTGGGTACGTCTCTGATTGAGAAAAATTTTGAACAAATTAAGCAATAGGAATTACAGAGCTGGGCACAAAAAAAACGAAAAACTGTACCTATCGAGAGAGTTAAAATAATATTAGTACTACTGAAATGGGAAAAAACAAGCTTTCTTGCGATACTAAACATGACATGTGGTTCCATTTAAAAATAATGCCGATGACGTCACTTCTCCACCAATGGCACATCTGAAAAATATTTAAATTAATATAAAGGTGCAGAGTGAAATTACCTTCAACTTTTATCCAAACTTTTTTTGGATAACCCTCATATTAACTGAGAAAAATTGACGGGTCCATACATTTGACTAACTCTGCATGTACCGAATACTCAACAGGACTCATTGATACTACAATGTTATCCATCACCAGTACCAGGGGAGATATTTATATGAATATTCGATTGAATTTAATTCAACAACATCAATTAGATGCGTACTAGGGCCGTTTTGGTCGGCTTCGCCTAACAAGCGTAGGTTCGTGGGTTCGATTCCCAGCATGGTCAGCGGTCTTCCCTAGCTCGCATAAGTCTATTGAAGACTTCTTAGGGTTGCGCGTAGGGGTGCAACAGGTTGACGGAAATATATTATACATTTTTTTTCAAATTGCAGATCAAATCTGACCAAATTCAAAAGAATTACTTAAAATTACAACTCACTGAGGGCTCTACTTGTTCAACCGTCCTCCTTTTGGAATAAAGATAGCACCAGGAGCTGGCCAGAAATTGGATACCATGTTGACAGGAATTCATATGGCCGGATACTATTGTTGTTACTGGTAAAACAGAAATGGAACATAATCAGAATCCTTACAGATTTATACACAACTTATAAAAGTTGAAGTGATTGTTCAAAAGCCATAACCTAGCCTGCTGAGCTAATTTCTTTCAGAATTCTCTTAGGTACAGTAAAGTACAGAAAGATGTTTTCTTCACAAAGGACCCCGCAAACTCCTTATTGAATGTGGGTCCCGGTGGATTTTTTCGAATTTCTGGTATGATGAAGTCCATGTAATTCTCAACCAATGTTACCATTGCGCCAACACAAAAAAATGAACAGTTGTGCTGCTAGGGGGCGTTGAAATCACCTCTTGCGCAGATTAGACTATTTAATTTTGAATCCGGTAACAATATTTGTACTTGTTTCATTGTTGCTAATGTTGCACAATATTGTGCTGTTTTATAACAAAAATTCCTACCCCGCTTTCTTCCCTCAACTTCTATTACGAAACGCAAAAAAATATTTCTCGATTGCCTTTAAATGTATCGTCGAATGCTTATATTTGCCTGAATAAGGGAAATAGCAGTTTTTTGTGATTATCCCCCCCTTCCCCCAAAGGGCACAAAATTTTAAAATGTCGGTGGATTTTTCTGAATTTTCAATATGATGCAGTTCAAGTTATTTTCAATAAAAATTAATCGGGGGGCAAACCCCAAAATGAATAGTTTTGATGCTAGATGGCGTTGAAATCATACCTTGTTCAGAATAGACTAATAATTATTATTGGCCGAAACAATATCTCTACGTATTTTAGTTTAGATTATACTGAACAATTGTATAATATTTGATAAAAAAATCTAAAACCTCCCCCTTACCCCCAACCTCTATTCAAACTGTTGATGTCTCATTTTTATTTATTTTAAAAAATTTCGCCCAATTAATTGATATTCAAATATTATAATCTACGCCCTACTAAGTCAGCGAAATCCACAAATATTTTTTTGAAGGGAGGGTATGGTGAATTACAACTGTACGATTTCCTTCATTTGAGCTGATTAAAACTTTTATTTTGATAAGGCATTCACAAGTAGTCAAGAATACATTTTTTCGTGTTCTAAAATAGGGGTGGGGGTAAGAGGACGGTTTTATTTTATTTTTTATAAAAAATTACACAATTGCTCAGCATAATCTGAACCAAAATACGTATAAATATTGTTTCCGCCTATAATAATGAATAATCTATTCTGAGCAAGGTATGATTTCAACGCCCCCTAGCATCAAAACTATCCATTTTTGGGGTTTGTCACCCAATTAATTTCCATTCAAAATAACTTGAACTGTATCATATTGAAAATTCAGAAGAATCCACCAATTTTTTTTTTGTTTTTAGCCCTTTGGCGGGAAGAGGGATAATCATAAAAAACTGCTATATCCCTTATTCAGGCATATTTAAACATTCGACGATACATTTAAAGGCAATTGAGAAATATTTTGTTTGCGTTTCCTGACAGGTGTTGGGGGCTTATCAGTCATTTCACTCATTTCAGCAGTATATCTAGAGAATTCTCTTAAACAAATACTGGAAATAATAAAAAAATTATTACCGATAACAGCCAAGATGATAACAAATGAAAATCATAAAGATTCCTTCTGAAAAATCACCACACTATATTTCAAACGATTGGTTTGAAAAGAAGTAAGACCCAAACAAAAAACCTACCAATGCAGGACCAGTTACACAAAAATTAGCTTGATTTCTACATAAACAAAATTTAAGAACAAACAACACACTGGGAAGGTATAAAAAAATGAAGATGAGATAATAAAGAAAAAAATCAGAAAAATCAGGAGTTTATACCTACATTGAATTGTGGATCTTCCTCCAAGTATATGTAGGTCAGATAGGTAGAACATGCAAAAGCCGAATACATGAACATCGTATGAGTTATGTAAAAAAGGATGTAAATTCAACATTTGCCAATCATATTATGATGAAAACTTAAAGATTCTGCATGGCGAAAATGAAGGTTTCAAGCTTATTAGAATTCCTATCAATCAACAAACTAAAGAATTTAAATTGTTGACTTAACGACCAACTTGATCTTGTGGGTTCTAGGTTCTAGAAATATGAGATTAGATTAGGTAGATTCCCACTACCTCAATTAATTAAAATTGTACTCAAGTTAGGTTTGATCGGAAAATATTGTAGTGTACTATTCACTTGATAAATCACAGATAATGACATATTTTACTGACTGATTTTCTCTTTTCTGGGATTTTAACTACTGCAAAATTATGTCAGTGTTGATTGAGCTCAAAAAATGAAAATTTTGCGATCGGACGTGTGCTAGGCATATGGAAGATTAATTTTTCGTTTGCAGAAATTTTTTTTTTTAATCTCTCGTTTATGTCATTTTAACGCAATAACATATACCCTGTTATTCAAATTCGAGGGCCACCATTGGGATTTCGGAAACTATAAGAGATATGAAGAAGTTAAATTGGTGCAAATTTCCGCATGTATGAGACCAATAATATGCCGTTAAAGAAAGTTTCAAAATTCCGAGTATATCCGGAGATATACGAAAAAAACCGAAATTTTGAAAAACCATTTTTATTTTTGAAGGATATCAAAATAAACAGTACATTTACGTTGCCATTTTGTCCCCGCTATACGACGATATTTTCAGATTTATCATCCGACGTTTCGTCTGTTGGCCACCATCATCAACTTTATTTTTCTTATGGGCGTCATACTGAGTTGTTACAAATTTAAATAGGGTTTTTCATTTTGATTCAAACGAAGTATAATGTGATACTTTGTTATGTCACAACCTTTTATATTTCACAAAAACTAGAATTTTCAAGTAGGCTCTGACTCCGTCAAAAACACTTGTTATGGTGGACTTATGCAGCAGTCATATGTCATAAGCTTTAAGTCATAAGAAAAAATATTCGCCAGTGATTGGTTGAAATCATTGACGAATATTCTTCCTTATGACTTAAAACTTATGACTGCTGCATAAATCGACCATTAAATGAGTTGATTCGTTGTTACACTATTATCTGTCACGTAGTCAGGTCTTCTATCACAAATTCAAAGTGATAATAAACGAAAAATGGTGTTTTCAAACCAAGAAAAACGGGATATGATGAAACTGTTTTTTAAATCAGACAGTAATACTGAGAGAACTGCAGAAATATATCTTTAACTATACCCAGAAAGAATACAACCCGCAAGAACATTATTCAAAAAATTACATAGAAACATTACCTAGTATGGTAGTTTAAAAAAACCGAGGAATAAATATGGAAATCGATTAGATGAAAATACGAGAAACAATATTCAAAATGCGGTAATAAACTTATATCCTCTTATTAAAATATTAATTTTTTTTACTTGTCTGTTTTTTAAATAAATATGAATCCGTCAGTTTCAACACATGAAGTTGCTCTAAATACAGGTGCGCCACAAACAAATGTTTGGAGGGAGCTCAGAAGAAATGGTCTAAAATGATACAAAATTCAGATTTGCCAAAAATTATACCCAGCTGATCCTGAACGGAGATTGGCTTACTGTAATTGGCTAATGAATAGAAATGATTTTCCCCAATTTGTCTCAAAGGTCATTTGGACGGATGAGAGCACTTTCACTAATTGTGGTATGTTCAATAGAAATAATGAGCACATCTAGAGTCAGAACAATCCCAGAGAGTTTAGAGCAGTTAGGCCACAGGTACGGTTCAGTTTGAACGTATGGGCTGGAATTTGTGGAGATCAAATCCTTGGTCCTTATTTTTTTAATAGAACACTCAATGGAAAAACTTATCTGATGGCGCTTTTGAGGATTATCAAGACATGTTACCTCTCGTAAATTTAAATCAATATTGGTTTCAACATGACGGTGCCCCTCCATATAATACCAGAGCAGTATGTGAATACCTAAAAGAAAGATTCCCAGATAGATGGATTGGAAATAATGGTCATGTGAAATGGTCAGCAAGGTCGCCTGACCTTACAGTACTTGACACTTTTTTGTGGGGCACATTAAAAAACAGGGTTTATGGCCAACAAGAATTCAAAAATGTTGAGGATCTTAGGAGAAGCATAATTGAACAGTGTCGGTCAATAAGAAGGGATATAACAAGAGCTTTAGAAAACTTAGGACGGCGAGCACGCCTGTGTATTCAGGAAGAAGGCAGAAATTTTGAGCAGTTGCTTTGATGTTTCAGATTTTTTTTCGTCAGTGTTGTGTTATTTCGTTCGTTGATTTGTAGTTAGACACAGATATTTTTAATAAAGTTCATTAAAAACTAGTTTAATCAGATTATATCTCGTTTATTGTTAAAAAAAAACTTTCTACGTAATTATTACTTTGAGAATAACAGCAGACGTGACAAATAATGGGGTAACAACAAATCGATTACTTTGACAAGTGTTATATGATGGAATCAAAGCCAACTAAAACTTTTTTAATGTTATGCGAAGTTGTGACATAACAAAGTAACACTTATTATACATAGTTTGAATCAGAATGAAAAACTCTATTTAAATTTGTAACATTTTCAATATGACGCCCATAAGAAAAAATAAAGATGATGATGGTGGCCAACAGACGAAACGTCGGATGGTAAATCTGAAAATACCGTCGTATAGCGGGGACAAAATGGCAACGTAAATGTACTGTTTATTTTGATATCCTTCATCAAATAACGCCAGAAATAAAAATGGTTTTTAAAATTTTCGGTTTTTCCGTATATCTCCGGATATACTCGGAATTTTGAAACTTTCTTAACGGCATATTGTTGGTCACATAGATGCGCAAATTTGGCCCAATTTAACCATCTTTGTATCTCTTATAGTTTCCGAAATCCCAATGGTGGCCCTCGAATTTGAATTACCCGGTATAACAATCTAATAGTGAAAAAACCAAAGCCATAAGGTTTGGACGTACCGAAAGCGTTAAATTAACGGAACGATCTTGTAAAAACATACTCGGTTGCTGATGCATTTTCTCGCTTATGGCAATCGACAGAATGAAATTTGATTTTGTTAGGAACCCGAAAAAAAAATGCCCATAAGCCGATCAGCTGTTGAGGTAAATTTTCGGGCTAGATAATTTGTGATTTTTTCTTTCATCTGCCAGACTTTCTCGTTTATGGCATTTGAACAGCTGACCGGCTTATGGGAAATTTTGCGTTACCTACGCGTGCCTCATCTGGTCTTCTCTATTATGAAAAGTCATAAATACTGACTTACACACCAGGAAGACAAACCATGTATGAATTCTCTTTCAAGATCACATTTTGTTTATTTTTATCAGATTCTGTTATCGTGATAATGTGACAATCACTAGTGTGTTCTGCCAGGTCATTTTCAAACAAAAGAAATAATAACGGTCCCAATACCGAACCCTGCAGAACTCCCAATCTCATGTCATGAAAATCTGATCGATGCTGTTTTTAGACATAGCGGACAAGGCAAGGGCAAAGGATTTATTTATAACTAGTGCTTTCAAAGCTCAGGAAGGTTATTCAAAATTATTAATGAAATCTAATCTATTTCCGCTTAGAGAGAGAGATAATATATGTTTATTGTACTTAAGAAAAACTCTTGTTGAACAAGACATGTATAAAAATTTACAGTATATGAATGAACATATATTATGTTACTGAAATTGATAAACATCACATGTTAAAATTAATAATAAAAACATAAGATGAAAAAAAGAGACAACCACAGATTGTTCTGATCTTTTTTTCCAACCTGTTGTGCTCATATTACTTAAAAATGTATATTGTTATCTGGTTGCAGAAAATAAAGACCTTTATTATTATAAATATTGAGCCTTAATTGAATACTTTTACAGTAAATAAAAAAGAGTGTGGATAATTTGCTGACCAAAAAGTAATTTTGCCGATCAGAACCTTCGGAGATATTTAATCGAACCAAACCTTATATGTGAGTTGCGTATGATGAGGTGTTCGTGCCACCGTAGAAAAAATTCAAATCAACCCCCACCTAAGGGTAGTTTATTCCTGTGATTTTACAAAAAACTCTGTAGATAGGGGATTTCCAGTGGAGATATTTTATTGAAATGGTAGACTATGATTTCCCAGAACGTACTTCATATGCCACCATAAAAAAAATTTCAATCAGCCCCCACCTAAGGGTAGTTTATTCTTGTGGTTTTACAAAAAACTCTGTAGATAGGGGATTTCCAGTGGAGATATTTCGTTGAAATAGTAGATTATGATTTTTTAGATTGTACTCTATATGCCACCATAGAAAAAACTTGAATCAACCCCCTCCTAAGGGTAGTTTATACCTGTGATTTTACAAAAAACTCTGTAGATAGGGGATTTCCAGTTAAGATATTTTATTGAAATAGTAGATTATGATTTCTCAGAACGTACTCTATATGCCACCATAGAAAAAATTCCAATCAGCCCCCACCTAAGGGTAGTTTATTCTTGTGATTTTACAAAAAATTCTGTAGATAGGGGATTTCCAGTGGAGATATTTCGTTGAAATAGTAGATTATGATTTTTGGATTGTACTTTTTATGCCACCATAGAAAAAACTTGAATCAACCCCCTCCTAAGGGTAGTTTATACCTGTGATTTTAGAAAAAACTCTGTAGATAGGAGATTTCCAGTGGAGATATTTCGTTGAAATAGTAGATTATGATTTTATAGAACGTGCTTTATATGCTACCATAGAAAAAATTTGAATCAACACCCTCCTAAGGGTAGTTTATAACTGTGATTTTACAAAAAACTCTGTAGATCGGGGATTTCCAGTAGAGATATTTCGTTGAAATAGTAGATTATGATTTTTCAGAACGTACTTCATTTGCCACCATAAAAAAAATTTGAATCAACCCTCTCCTAAGGGTAGTTTATTCCTGTGATTTTACAAAAAACTCTGTATATAGGGGATTTCCAGTGGAAATATTTTGTTGAAATGGTAGATTATGATTTCCAAGAACGTACTTCATATGCCACCATAGAAAAAATTTCAATCAGCACCCACCTAAGGGTAGTTTATTCTTGTGGTTTTACAAAAAACTCTGTAGATAGGGGATTTCCAGTGGAGATATTTCGTTGGATGATTTTTAAGCTTGTATGATTTTTAAGATTGTACTCCATATGCCACCATAGGAAAAACTTGAATCAACCCCCTCCTAAGGGTAGTTTATACCTGTGATTTTACAAAAAACTCTGCAGATAGGGGATTTCCAGTGGAGATGTTTTATTGAAATGGTAGATTATGATTTCCCAGAACGTACTTTATATGCCACCATAGAAAAAACTTGAATCAACCCCCTCCTAAGGGTAGTTTATGACTGTGATTTAAAAAAAAACTCTGTAGATAGGGGATTTCTAGTGGAGATATTTTGTTGAAACAGTAGATTATGATATTTCAGAACGTGCAATATATGCCACCATAGAAAAAATTTTAATCAACACCATCCTAAGGGTAGTTTATAACTGTGATTTTACAAAAAACTCTGTAGATCGGGGATTTCCAGTGGAGATATTTCGTTGAAATAGTAGATTATGATTTTTCAGAACATACTTTATTTGCCACAATAGAAAAAACTCGAATCAACCCCCTCCTAAGGGTAGTTTATTCAAGTGATTTTACAAAAAACTCTGTATATAGGGGATTTCCAGTGAAGATATTTCGTTAAGGATAAATTGCCCTTAAGTGGGGACTGATTCAAATTTTTTTCTATGATGGCATATAAACTACGTTCTGAGAAATGATAGTCTACTATTTCAACGAAATATCTTCACTGGAAATCCCCTATCTACAGAGTTTTTTGTAAAACCACAAGAATAAACTACCCTTAGGTGGGGGCTGACTGAAATTTTTTCTATGGTGGCATATGAAGTACGTTCTGGGAAATCATAATCTACCATTTCAACAAAATATCTTCACTGGAAATCCCCTATATACAGAGTTTTTTGTAAAATCACAATTATAAACTACCCTTTGGTGGGGGCTGATTAATTTTTTTATGGTGGCATATAAAGTACGTTCTGATAAATCATAACCTACTATTTCAACGAAATATCTTCACTGGAAATCCTCTATATACAGAGTTTTTTGTAAAATCACTGGAATAAACTACCCTTAGGAGGGGGTTGATTCAAATTTTTTATATGGTGGCAAATGGAGTACGTTCTGAAAAATCATAATCTACTATTTCAACGAAATATCTTCACTGGAAATCCCCGATCTACAGAGTTTTTTGTAAAATCACAATTATAAACTACCCTTAGGAGGGTGTTGATTCAAATTTTTTCTATGGTGGCATATGAAGCACGTTCTGAAAAATCATAATCTACTATTTCAACGAAATATCTCCACTGGAAATCCCCTATCTACAGAGTGTTTTGTAAAATCACAAGAATAAACTACCCTTAGGGGGGGGCTCATTGAAATTTTTTCTATGGTGGCATATAAAGTACGTTCTAATAAATCATAATCTACTATTTCAACGAAATATCTCCACTGGAAATCCCCGATCTACAGAGTTCTTTGTAAAATCACAGTCACAAACTACCCTTAGGAGGGTGTTGATTCAAATTTTTTCTATGGTGGCATATGAAGCACATTCTGAGAAATCATAATCTACTATTTCAACGAAATATCTCCACTGGAAATCCCCTATCTACAGAGTGTTTTGTAAAATCACAAGAATAAACTACCCTTAGGTGGAGGCTGATTGAAATTTTTTCTATGGTGGCATATAAAGCACGTTCTGAAAAATCATAATCTACTATTTCAACGAAATATCTCCACTGGAAATCCCCTATCTACAGAGTTTTTTGTAAAATCACAGGTATAAACTACCCTTAGGAGGGGGTTGATTCAAGTTTTTTCTATAGTGGCATATAAAGTACAATCTGAAAAATCATAATCTACTATTTCAACGAAATATCTCCACTGGAAATCCCCTATCTACAGAGTATTTTGTAAAACCACAAGAATAAACTACCCTTAGGTGGGGGCTGATTGAATTTTTTTCTATGGTTGCATATAAAATACGTTCTGGGAAATCATAATCTACCATTTCAACAAAATATCTCCACTGGAAATCCCCTATATACAGAGTTTTTTGTAAAATCACATGAATAAACTACCCTTAGGAGGGGGTTGATTCAAATTTTTTCTATGGTGGCATATACAGTACGTTCTGAGAAATCATACTATACTATTTCAACGAAATATCTTCACTGGAAATCCCCTATATACAGAGTTTTTTGTAAAAACACATTTATAAACTACCCTTAGGTGGGGGCTGATTAATTTTTTTTTTCATGGTGGCATATAAAGTACGTTCTGATAAATCATAACCTACTATTTCAACGAAATATCTTCACTGGAAATCCCCTATATACAGAGTTTTTTGTAAAATCACAAGAATGAACTACCCTTAGGAGGGGGTTGATTGAAATGTTCTCTATGGTGGCATATAAAGTACGTTCTGCGAAATCATAATCTACTATTTCAACGGAATATCTTCACTGGAAATCCCCTAAATACAGAGTTTTTTGTAAAATCACAGGTATAAACTACCCTTAGGAGGTGGTTGATTCAAATTTTTTCTATGGTGGCATACACAGTACGTTCTGAGAAATCATACTATACTATTTCAACGAAATATCTTCTTTGGAAATCCCCTATATACAGTTTTTTTTAATCATAAGAATAAACTACCCTTAGGAGGGGGTTGATTCAAATTTTTTCTATGGTGGCATATAAAGTACGTTCTGCGAAATCATAATCTACTATTTCAACGAAATATCTT
Organism: Chrysolina oricalcia; assembly: GCA_944452925.2. Lineage (NCBI taxonomy): Eukaryota > Metazoa > Arthropoda > Insecta > Coleoptera > Chrysomelidae > Chrysolina > Chrysolina oricalcia. The sequence goes on along the minus strand of OX101817.2, from coordinate 19,610,517 downwards.
CACTGGAAATCCCCTAAATACAGAGTTTTTTGTAAAATCACAAGAATAAACTACCCTTAGGAGGGGGTTGATTCAATTTTTTTCATGGTGGCATATAAAGTACTTTCTGTGAAATCATAATCTACTGTATCAACGAAATATCTTCACTGGAAACCACCGGTCAGCAAAGTTTTTCGAAAAATTACAAGAATAAACTACCCCCAAATGGGGGTGGATATGAATTTTGAATATGGTGGCAAGAAGGTATTCCTTTATAGATATTGTATTTGCATTATCATTCCGATATTCACAGTAAAAGTCTGAAAACACGGAATTATTATGTTCTGGTCAGCAAAGTATTTTTACCCAATAAAAAATATGAACGAAAGTAACAATAAGAGCAGATGTAAACGTTAACCTAGTGTATTCTCGAAAAATTCTTTCTTATCACTTAATTGATTTTTTGTTTTGTTTCTGGAAGCCTTAGATATTTCTCTCTTTGAAATAACTTGGTATTTTATGATACATTTTCACTCCATTGCAAATTAGAGAATCTTTTACTACTTAGGTTGTATGTGGGAATGGGGAGCTTCAAGTGAATTTCGTTCGTTAGTATTATAGAGGGTGCTGTTGATTTCGTACTCCAATCTATTATAGAAACTGTCTCCAATATAAAAATTAGGACAAGAATTAGGATTTTATAATCTTTAAATAAAGGTTACATGATTCTCTCAATTTTGCTTTGAAAAGGTAAGTACATAATTGACCGTTTCTGAAGTACCAATACTGACTAGAAGAGTTGTTTATCACATACCCCCCAGAAAGGTATGCCATAGTGTAAATGGGATTCTATAATAAACTGATTTGGTAGCCGTAAATCATAATTCGTTTGATCCTCTGTTCTCAAAACATAACCAGAAGCCAGTTTTTTATTCAATTGAGTTTTGAGCTCTTCAAATTTTAAATTACTGTCCAAAACCAAAAATTTTGCTGAAGTCTTGTTTTCTAACGATTGACTTCCAAAATGCACATTTGATATACAACATTTGAAAGTAATTACACTTGTTTTTCTAGAATTTAGAGAGAGTAAATTAGAATCGAACCAATTCTGGTTTTTAACCATCTCAAAAGACATTGGGTGTAGTGAATAAAATCTAGCAAATGCTAGTACTATATATTCATCCCTTTCATTTATGTATGAAATGAATAAGTCTGTCTCAAGAAAGTATTAGCATTTACTTAATATTTGTTTTATTCACATCCACCTATTTCATGCAGTTTACTTTTATCTTCATGATGGTGTCGTCCAAAAATAATGTGAATTTTCCAGAAATTGGTAACATAGTCAGATCATTCATGTATAAAAAGATTAAAACAGAGAATTGGGCTAATCCACATTTAATTTCTGCAGTATTCAAACATGTTGTGTATTGCTATCTATCAGAGAGATATAAAAGTGTTTACTCTGAATCCACACTGTTGAAGTTTGCACAGCAGTATATCTCGTATACCAATTGCTGGGGAATTCGACACCACCATACTATGACACCATAAATATAAAAGTAAACTGCACGAAATAATAACTTCTGACATGGTTGAAATCCAGAATTGGTTCGATTCTAATTTGAATATTGGTCAGTCTTTAATAAAAAACTTCCTGTGCTGTTACCCACTCAGTCAAACCAAATCAGGCTACACTTTGATACTACCAGAAATGTCCACATCTCAACTGAATCTAAAATCATAATTGATAAATGTATTTAACTTTGGAGTCAGTGTAGTCAAAAGTCAAATCTGTCTTGACATCATTCGTAGGGATTATATTGCAAACAAGGGCTATATTTCATTCTATAATTAGCATTCCAGACCTAGAGACAGTTGAATTCATGAAATAAAATTGGGAGGTTTGTTTATTTCCACTCTGCCTCGATTCGAGAAAGCTCTGAAGAAAATAGAAGTTAATAGTGAATCGATAACAATATTGCAAGAACTATGGGTAGGACACTAGCTGATATACAGTTATTTAATTTTCATCAATAAACTTTATTCATTACAAAAACTCAATCCAAAATCAAACGTGTGTGCTGAATTTCCACCACAGGTTCCTTGATTTGCATAAGAATCCGTGAAATTCCGATTGGTTTCTATGGAGAACTTACCTTTGCATTTTCGCATGAATGAACTTTTCCAACGGCGATTGAAAGAAAGCGAAATCAGGCCGGGACTGGTGCAATATGATAAATAAAACACATTTGCACTAATTCCAGACTAAATCCACCATCTAGACTGCTTACTAGACTCAATTCAGCAAATAACACCATATTTTGGCTCGTACATTCGATACCTAATGATTGAGAACGAAATAAACGTAGGTGTCGAAATGAATACGAAAAGCCGTTATAAAGAATTTCAACAAAGAACAGAACAGGGCAATGACATTTTCTTACCTGACCCCTGAGGGTATGTCTTCCGCTATTCTTTGCAGACTTTTCAGGCAGTCATCAGCGTTTGGACTTTGCGAAACCATTTCAATTTTTCACTTTGTTGTCGTTACAATGAACAAATATCAATCGTATCTAAGAACCTAGTTTGTAAACAAACAACACAAAACAAATAGAAAACAGGAAGCTCCTACAAAACTTTTTTAAAAAAGTCGTTGCGGAATATTTGACATTTGACGATTTAGCAATTCGATTGTTAGCTGTTACTGCCATCTTGTGACACCAAGCGGAACACTTGGAGGACTTTTGATGTCGAAATCTTTCACGACCGCGTCGCTAATTGGGTTTACGCCCTTCACCAATAGATGCCAGAGAACAAATGATCATTTTCAATTGGGTAGACTAGCAATTTATCAAATCCTCGATTGTGTTTAAATGAAAAAAAAAGCATGGCCAAAAAATTGTTTTCCAAGGTAGTCATTGCATGTGGAATCGTGGATCCAAACGCGTGTGTCATCTAGCGTGATTAATCACTAACATGAATATTTGTCGTCATTTTAATGCAGGTTTCTTTAAGCAACCGAGATTTTAACAATGGCTGTACGGCTAACGGCTGTACCGTTGTATGAGGATTCATACAACGGCTGTACCATTGTTTAAATAGAACATAGTCAATGCCACAGAACTCATACTTATATCTTATATGAGTTCTGTGGTCAATGCCTGTGGAAAAGGTATTGGACACAAACGCGAGTGCCATCTAGCGTGATTAGTTACAAACATGAATATTTGACGTCATTTTAATGCAGGTTTCTTCAAAAAAACCCTGATTTTAATGCTTTTCCATTGTTTTAATCAAGTTACGACATGACTTGGAGGCCAGATCACTGAAGTTACGACATGACTTGGATGCGAGCTCACTATCGCCATCTACATGTCGCATCCATTTTGATCCAATTATAATCCCATAAGGTTGACTATCTTCTATATAAACAATGGCTGTACCATTGTTTCAATCAACTGACGACATGACTTGGTGGTCAGACCACTGACACCATCTACATGTCGGCTCCATTTGAATCAAATGATAACCCCATGAGGTTGGACAACCAGGCTAACTGTCCTACTTCAATTTAAACGTCTGATTTAGACAATGTCTGAACTATTGTTTGAACAGAAGTGAGATAGTTAGCCAACCTTATGGGATTTATATTGGATTGAAATGGATGCGACATGTAGATGGTGACATTGATCTCGCATCCAAGTCATGTCGTAACTTCAGTGATCTGGCCTCCAAGTCATATCGTAACTTGATTGAAGCAATGGTCAGTGGGACAGCTTTAAAATCAGGTTTTCTCAGGTCATTAAAATGACGTCAGATATTCATGATTGTAACTATTCACGCTAGATGACACTCGCGTTTGGGTCCAATTAGGGTCACTGAATCTAGGAGGTCGTGCCGTCCTTACGGCACGGCCTTCTAGATTCAGTGACCCTATAGGTCCAATACCATCCAATACCTTTTCCACAGGCATTGATTCAAAGAGACTAAACTAACAGGAGGGTTTAATGAGCTCTAGCCAATTAGAATCTTGTAGCATCATAGTGACATCGTAGCGTCATAGTGACGTACTTGGACATGAGTACAGAGTCGAGCTCGAACCAAGCAACAAAACTGTCAGCAGTTACTCTCATATACCAAGAGCTGGTCCGTCACTCTCTATACAGAACGGCGGCCATGACATGTCCAACTACGTCACAAATGTTCTTTCATCGCTTTCTATTAGTGTCCCCATTGTCTTATGGGGATTAGTCTCAAGGAGACTAAAATTTAACAAGGAGAGTTTAATCCCCATAAGACAATGGCGACACTGATAGAAAGAGATGAAAGAACATTTGTGACGAAATGTGACGTAGTTGGACGTGTCATGGCCGCCGTTCTCTATAGACAGTGACGGACAAGCACTTGGTATATGAGAGTTACCGCTACAGTTTTGTTGCTTGGTTCGAGTTCGGGTCCATCCAAACCATCATAATATATCCCATCATAACATCAAAAATAGAAATCGCAAAGCATCATAAGGCTACAGAGTCATATTCGTAAAATATAGAAATCGCAATGCAAAGAAAAGTACACTGTCATAAGCCTGATTAACATAATGGCAGTAGCAGTGGCACTAAAGGCAGTGACTCCGCCCCTTTTGACGCTGTTATCCGAATGAGTGACATTGGGATGGAAATTTTTAACTAATTGTTTGTTAAAAGCAGTAGAAAGGAATCACAACAGCAATCTCGATTTCATGATCATTTTAAGGTTAGAAATGCGAACACTGCTAGATTTAACTGCAAAAAGATTATAAATGAATCAAACTTTCAGCAGCGTGACCTTGAATTTTCAGTGTCGTCTAAACAGCATAATGTACTTTTAGAAACACCACCAAATCATACTATTAATCCATCATTATCGTATTGTATCATGTCGTCACTGTAACATAACGTTATTGCGTAGAATTCGTATTGGATAGAATTCGTACCTGATCATATTCGTATTGTGTAGCATTCGTATTCCAGCATAATTTGGATGCTTCACGATATTTCGGTGGTCGGTGGGCTAAGCCAAGTTTCTTCGAAGCTCGAATCGAAATAATTAGTTGTATGAACTTGGGATCAATAATATACATACTTGAAAATAAAATTATACGGATGTGGTGATTACAAATGAAACAAAAACCGTGAAAACAAATTCGAAGCTTCATCACCACTATAGGTATCCCATTGGCTGAGAGTGCTATTTTTGACAAAAAACTGATAACTTACTTCGTTGCCATAATCGTCGATACACTGAAAAACCGCTTGCCGAAGCAGCCTTTGACACGCTTTCAGATCTCAACGCAAAGTTGGCGTTCTTCCGAAAATGTAATTTTTCTACAACCGCTTACTAAAGTATAGCCTTTGACGCTATCGGATATCAACGCAAAGTTATCATTTTCTCAGAAATGTCATTTTGTGACAGCATTGTCGCTCTAGAGCGAAAATATCGAAAAAACTCTGGATCTTCTTAGCTTTTGTTAAAATGAACCTATTATTCTTGCATTATGGAAACTATAGAAAATAAATTGTTAGCATTTCAAGCAGTTGTGGTGGTACCAAGGTTAGCAACTCTGCCTACTAAACTGATGGCTTGAGTTCGATCTCGCAATTCGGAATTTTTTTTTCAAGCAATTTATTTCCCCTCTTTCCTTTTGTTAGAGATGTAAAATATTTGATTTTTGGAAAGCTGATACATTTGGGATTACTATTGAGTTTTTATTTTCTCAAAGGTAATACCATTGTATCAGGATTTACTTATACTATGGTAATACTATGTGCCTATATTGAATGAAGTGTCGATCGTCTGTAGAAAAAAGTTAACGTACATTATTCGTAGTTGCATGACGTATGGGAGAATTCATTGAAGAATTGTATATAACACATAGTTAATGTCAGTTGCATATAACATTGTTTATATAGAAGATAGTTAGTCAACCTTATGGGATTATAATTGGATCAAAATGGATGCGACATGTAGATGGCGATAGTGGGCTCGCATCCAAGTCATGTCGTAACCATTGTCTAATTAGAAAATGTCGTAACTCCAGTGATCTGGCCTCCCAGTCATTCGTAACTTGATTGAAACAATGGGACAGCATTAAAATCAGGGTTTTTTGAAGGAACCTGCATTAAAATGACGTCAAATATTCATGTTTGTAACTAATCACGCTAGATGGCACTCGCGTTTGCGTCCAACACCAATTACACAGGCATTGACTAACTATCTTATGGTAGATTTATGCAGCAATCATAAGTCATAAGTTTTAAGTCATAAGAAAGAATATTCGATAATGATTGGTTGGTCCGTTTATTCCAACCAATCACTGACGAATATTCTTTCTTATGACTTAAAACTTATGACCTATGACTGCTGCATAAATCCACCATTACTTCTATATAAACAATGCTTATAATAATATTGCCTCTGTATTTGGGTTAGTTCTCGATAGTCAACGTGCTCAGTTGTCCTAACAGTTTATAGGTTACATCATTGTTTCGTAATCATATGAGGCATTGGGTCAGATGTTCTGCACAGATACTCTTTGATTGTTAATAAATTTCAAGGATATAATGTGTAGACCGAATGATTCACATGATGAAGAAGACATTTTTTTGAGATTCAACCAGTACGACGAAAAAATGCGGTGAATGGTGAATCATCATGTAATTTCTGGGTAATCTAGTGATATCCAATCCCAAATACTGAAAAATTGCATTTTAACCGCAATTTTGTCGCCGTAGAAGTTGAATCGCAAAAAAATTGCAAATATTCGCAAGGGTATAAACGTGCCTTACTGAGTTCTAAGCTCTTCGTTTAACAAGTTTAACAGTGTGTTCTTAGCTTGAGATTTATCTAGATTGAATAGTTGAATGAAAAAAGTGTTTCAGTTAGCATACCCTGAAAGGTCAAAATTTTTAACTGAATTTGTACTGAAGTCTGGAGTGGTGCAATGAGGAAATTAATGAATAAAATAAAAAACTCCAAAATAGTAACTCTATATTTTCCAAAATAACTAGAATGTTATTCAACATTTTCAATGCAAAAATGATGTGGAAGAGTATTCCGTAAAATTCACAAATGTGATTTTATAATTTGTGTGTGTCAAATTTTATCAAACATCATTGAATTTCAGGTGCACTTCAAACGTTTTTAATTTTAAAAATATATGCATTTAAAAAAAGGTTATGTAGGATGGCGTTAGAGGTCTGGCCTCCAAGTTATGTCGTAACTTCAGTGATCTGACCTCCAATGGTACAACATTAAAATAAGGGTTCCTTGAAGAACCCTGCATTCATGATTGGAACTAATCACGCTAGATGATACTGAAATGAAATTATATTATCGTTGTATGAGGATTACCCATACAACGATATTTTGTTGTTGTCAACATAATATAATTTCATTTCAGTGGTCCAATACCGACTGCTCATACAATCCCGAATGTGTACGCAACTACCGGAGGGGATGCAATGCCATTGAAAATTAAGGTTTACTATTAATATATGTGGTTGAAGCGACAGTGTTTCAATCACTTTGGCTGTCAGTCGGCGGTGGTTCGAACCAAGTCCACTGCAGAAATTTTTCTGATGGTCCAAGAAAGTGCTAGGAATCGCACGTAAAAAGGTAAGACCTCGTTAATCCTCGGCTCGCACAAGTTTCGACTTCTGAGGATCGCCATTCGTAAGGGGAGTAAGGGGACGACAGCTGGTCAACGGAAAAAACAATTTTAACAATAATATACAAACCCATACGGAATGCATCGCAGTGACGTCGAATGGGAGACAACACTGCAACATAGGGAATGGGCCATCCTCTACAAATAGTGGTCAGTGTCCTTGGAGCGGGTGTACCAAACACTATACAATAAAATGCACGGCTAAGCGCTCCGACCAATGCTAGGTTATTAACAATTTTGGATAAATAGTCGTTAAATTGCTAATAATTTTGAATGGTTATTCTGCCTACGTAAGGTTAGTTAGGTTAGGTTAGGTTGGCTAGTAATTCACGCATTTTCAACCCAGTTTCCCTTCTTCTTGTCTGTCATTTAAACTTATCGCCATTACAGTGACCAATCACAGAGCGTGCCGTGCACTTTATTGTCGTCTGAACCAAACTGAGCAAAGAGATTAAACTAACAAGGAGGGTTTAATAAGCTCTAGCCAATCAGAATCTTGTAGTATCAACGCGTCATAGTGACGTACTTGGATATGAGTACAGAGTCGAACTCGAACCAAGCAACAAAACTGTCAGCAGTAACTCTCATATACCAAGAGCTAGTCCGTCACTGTCTATAGAGAACGGCGGCCACGACACGTCCAACTACGTCACAAATGTTTTTTCATCTCTTTCTACTTAGTGTCCCCATTGTCTTATGGGGATTAAACTCTCCTTGTTAAATTTTAGTCTCCTTGCAAACTGAGAGGATTACTATCGATTTCGATCACCGAATGTCGGAGATTTCGATGGTGTAGTTATCATCACTTTTCGGCGCTTTCCAATCGACATCATGTTACCCCTGAACCCCTGAACCGAATACATGTTATTCATGATTTTTCGTGGTCTGCAAAATCACTTCTGGTTCTACGGTGGCTCCGGAGTGTTTTGTCTAGCATTGGCAGTTGAGTGTATATGAAAGTTTGGCGCGAAACCTTGTCATTAAACTTTCGATTGGGAAATCAAAATAAGATTCCAGCGCTAACGTGGCGAAAGGTCGAACTACTTTTATGTACATTGTGCCAACATCAGAACAGAATATTCACTATATATATATGGTACATACACCCCACTACATCTTAATGAAAAGGACACTTTCCCATGTTTTCATATGGGGATCTATAAGATAAAAAAAGCAATATACTCCCTAGAGTAGTTAAAGTTGGAGTCATTTTGACATAGTTTCAATAATGATAGGAGTGTTCTTTTATATTTCATCTCATTTCAATATGAGATGATGTGTGTGATATGAGAGTTTGAGAAATAATTTCAATTGACCAAAAACAGTCCGACAAAACAGTCGAGAAATGAACAAAAATCTGAGAATGATATTTCTATCCAGCGTGTGCTCGATAAAAAGAATACTGGCATCTCACATGCCAACTGAAATGAGCGTATTGAAGCGTCCCAGCAAACACAGTTACATCACAGATACATCGCAGCGATGTAACAATGTGACCTGCGATATCGCATTCTATGTCGATTAGACGTCGCTGCGATGTCGGAGGGATGTTATTTTGTCCCACTCAAGATTCATCCATGCGACGTCGCTGCAACAAGTTCTGCGATGTAACAACGATATATTTTTTGAGATGTAACTGCGATGTATAAGAGATGATTCCATATTGATATCGCATGTATGTGAACATGTGACATATCACAGCGATGTACTTTTGTCACGCAGGGGTTAGGTAATACAAAGGAAAATATATCAATGAAAAAAAGCTTTGGATGGAAAATATGTATTTAAACATTTTATTTTCAATAAATATAATGTAGTCAAAATGAAACAACATTGTTCTAATCGAAGCATTTTCCAACAGTAAAAAATAATGATACCTAGCTAAACCAATAAAACTTTATCATCCGTCTTTTATGACGATAAAAGAAAGAGGGAAATGTACGCTTTGCCATAGTTTCAAGTGAAAAATTATTGTTACTTACTTTTAACCTGGAAACTATTCCTAGAAAAAGTTATTTTCACAGCTTTGTCACAGGATATTAAACATTTATTAATTTACTATGACCATTAGTTAATCGAACTTGGTGCAACAAGCCACTTTTGGTTATGTTCAATGTTCTTCTTCTTCTTAATCCTTTAATGAGCTATGCTCGCGCAATTTACTCAGAATCCCCATATGTGTTATGCAAGAATCCGTCTCGCCTAGGCCTCTAACCGGCGTAAATAACACGGGCTTCGTAGAGGGATGAGGATTTTCTTGCTCTGAGCAATATCCTCACCCTGGTCTATTGTTTGCTTACACTTCATGCACATTAGATATTAGATGGACTAAGACCTAATGGCAAACATTCACTAACATTTACATACACTTCATGTACTTTATCTATATTGGCGGACATTTACTTCTACATTAACTTGAATTCCAACACGAGGCCGCCGCCTGACCTCAACCGCTGCCGGAAGTCGAATCTATGTTCAATGTTTATGATCGAGAAGCAAAATGAACGAATATAGAAATTTACGAATCTCAGGCGCATGTGCAATGGCGTTCATTGTTGACATCGCAAAAAACACATGACGATAACATCATCACGCCGAGGAGAAATTTGTAAAATCGTAACTGTGACATCTTAGAAATGACAAGTCATAGATTAGCTTTTGTACATTGCAGCGATGCAACGTATGTAATATCGTACATTTGCCTCATTGCGACATCTCAGAGATGTCATGTCACAGATGTATTTGCTTCTGTACATCGCAGCGATGCAACGTTTTTGATATCGCCGTGTTGCCTTCATTGCAACATCTCAGAGATGTCATGTCACAGATGTATTTGCTTCTGTACATCGCAGCGATGCAACCTTTTTGATATCGCCGTGTTACCTCATTGCGACATCTCAGAGATGTCATGTCACAGATGTATTTGCTTCTGTACATCGCAGCGATGCAACCTTTTTGATATCGCCGTGTTACCTCATTGCGACATCTCAGAGATGTCAGGTCACAGATGTGTTTGCTGGGGTATTGATTGCGAAATAATTTATTTCCGCTAGGTAGATGACACTTAGAATTAAGGCTCGAAACAGTGAAGTGATTAGCTAAAAAATTCCATTACAGTCTCATTCAAATTCTAATAGACGAGGAAAGTGATGAAGTCACAAATATCATTCTTGTCAAAAACTGATTCCAAACAAATCTCCGCCCAATTTAAATCAGCTTGTCCGATATTGTTTCCGTTAAAGTTTTTCAACTTTTGCTTGAGAAAACAAAATCCAAACAACCAAACATGAACTAAAAAGCATAGCAGCAAATAATCAACAGAGAATGTCACCTAAAATTCTTTGCTTGGAATCAGTTTTTGACAAGAATGACATTTGTGACTACAAACTTTCCTCGTCTATGCTGTAGATTTCGATAGAGTAAATATATTTAATAGTCATTTTCACATACACAGGCAGTCGTCATAAAGGCCAATCAAATAAGGCGAATCCTTTTTCAAGGCTGGTCATATTTAAGGTACTTTCGTCTGTTTCTTGGTGTATTGTGAACTACACTACATGTCGAATAAGTGCAGTTAAGTGGAGGAATCATAGATAGAAGGAATACTTAAATCGAGTGTACATTTCACCGAGTAGTAGAGTGCTACACTTCCTATTCAAACGAAAGTTCCCCTTACGGACCCATTATAGACAGATTTCTGTAAACATTTTATTGCTGCATTGTTATATCTAAATATGTAAGGGCACAAGTCAGATTGTTGGTTGATAATAAAAGATATAGATCTGTTTTTTCTATAAGCATGACACATATTGTTGTGGAAGCTTCAAACCGTTAACTTTTGTGATAGTTTCTTGGTAAAGAGAAGCCAATTATTATTGTTCTGATATCCTGGAAGCAGCGGCGTTCTTATCATTTATATTAACAGTGAACAAGAAGAACATGATTTACAAGATAATAGGAAAAAATCCATAGGTACCTTTTTACGAGTAAAAACGAATATACCCGACAATGACTTTTCTTAGCATGATCCAGGCTACGATGTAGAAGAACAAAGTGAAATTGTTGCGATCAAGAAAGGGGCAAAATGTGCATCTCTATATCTTTTGTTGCTCGAGTACACGTAAATTTTCTTTAACAAATCAGTGAAGTTTATAGTAGATAGTTGCACTGCACTGAAGAATCGAAATCAAATTGTGGGAGGTGTGTGAAGTGTTCTTCGTCACCTCTATCAATTTCTTCCAAGTTTCATCATCAGCAATAAGTGAAACCTTGAAAATAAACACCTTTATTGTATAATTTAGAATTCTGATATGCTTACGGCATGATATATAGATAGTTATTTGAATATTCTTTCTGAATTGTACAGGACAATTCATACACTAGATCCTAATCCATGTTGGCTTTGATTTTTTTAAAAATATTTTATCTACTAAGTGTTTTGAAACATAATTATTCCTTTAGAAACGATCTATGCACCAGTAAGGTGAATAAACTCTATGAAAATTACAGTGACCGAATTGTTTTTTAAAAATCCAAGTAGAGATTGAAATAAAAAAGTTTAGTTTAGCCTGAATTATAACAATTGGAAAGAATATGTTCGAATCAATATGAAGCAATGGAAATAAAGGTTAAACATGAGAACTTACTTTTTGTGTATATTGCTTCTCTTGGTTTTGGAAACAAACAAAATCCTGTCAAAAATATTGAGAATCTTTTTATTCGTATTTTGACAAATACTCAGAAAAGAAGAAAAATACAAATTACTCTGCAATGTATTTGCAATAACCTGTAAATAAATAACAGATTAATGAAGACCAATACGCTCTACTCGCCTGCCGTTGTTTGGTTGTGGTGTGATTGGCGTGAAAGGACCTTCAAGCAGCCATCGTTTAAAAATTATACACAACATTGAAATAATTTTTGCGAAAAACTAAGAACAATGGATGAATAAATCCAATTGGTAAACTCATCATTTTTACAAATACCAAACGTCTTTTATTAGTTCATCAATGAGCAGGATACGTTTACTACCGTCATTCTTTCCACAAAGTGACTGCAAGCCCATAGACTATAGGATTATGCTGGAGTACGATTATGATCCTTTACCACAGATTAGAAAACATACAGATAGGAAGCTCCGCCCATTTCCTTTGATGTTTTGAATGCCGACTCTATGACCTTGGCCCTTTAAATTGGTGTGCACCGATGTTGCCAGATCTATAACGAACATCCCGGGCACAGTGTTGCCATTGCATGGAACGTATACATTTGATTTGTCATTAGTGTCAAGAATGAGAAAATCTGACAGATATTTTTTGCAGAAATTAACATTAGAGTGCTTAAAATAATTTAAATGTGCTAGTTGCTAGATTTGGTTAACCCTGTTCAACAACAATTAGAAAATTTCATGAGTAATTTTTTTACAGGATAGATTATTAATATCCAAATAATTTCTTTATTCAAACTGAAATACAATAATGTTTAAATGTAAATATGTAGAAGAGTAAAATAAAATAAAAATATGTAACCCTGCAAAGATGAAACTTCGAGCACTCCAGCTCGTAGAAGAGAACATATACCTCTCCACTCACAAGGGATTCAGATGTGAGAGTACCATGAGCCAGCATAAAGATGTCTACAATAAGCAGTGTAGCGATAGATTTGTATTGAGAAATTGTTTGGAGCTTCATTTCAGTTAATGTTTCTCGTCTGTTTTAACAGAACTAGTAAAATTATTAGTTTTATCAAAGTAAACTGTTAATACGAAGATTTTATGAATCAGTCAAAAGTTTGTGAAACAATAAAGTGAGGAAAGCATTGCATTTGTTTTTCGAGTGAATGCATTTGTAGGTCTTCAAAATTTAGTTATTTGATTTCCTCGGAATCATCCAAAAATTAAAAACGATTGGTAATCATCAAAGTACGCAGACTTCAGATATCATTAAATGACTTACAAAAACTAAATCTGGAGAAAAGCAGTTTTCTACAATTTAGTAGACCATTTTTTATATGGTAACAAAAAAAATATTGGCAAAAATAATTTATTATTTCAAAATCAATCACAATTTTATACCTGGGTTCCTATTACAAATTCATTAAAATAGTAAACTTTGTATTTTTTTAGGCACAGTTCTGAACCAAGCATTGCTATTTTTCATTACATAATATTCGTAGTGGAAAAAATAATTTTATGAAATAAATATAGGGAAAGTTTTCACAGGGGAAGTTGAATTTTGAGAGACTTTTATAAATATTACATATTTATTGGCACGACTATTTGTTATACATTTTTCAATTTTTCAAATTTGTCTTGGTGGACATTTCATCGATGCATACAGTATAAAACGTACCCTGTGAATGCATTTGTTTTACCTTTAGTTTCAATATCTCAAACAAAATTTTGTTGTATCCAGCAGAAAACTTCACTTTTTTAAACAAATAACAGAAGGGATCCTGAAGAAGGCATCAAAAATATATTCTGTAAATATTTATAACAAGGGCCCAAAAAATAAATAGTATGGACGAATCGTTTGAATTAATCTATATCGCCTGCAAAATTTATTAGTTTTGTTTAAATTTCTCAGGATTCAAATACTTATCTCCAAGTTGAAGAAAGTTTTCTTCAGATGGCTCTACAACTTGGTCTGAATTCTTTTTTCAAATTCTTATTTTCGGTTTGAAGAGCTTTCATTTTTCAGCTTGAGTTTCCCTATTCTGGGGGTATGGTTGGAAACTTTAGTTCTTTGTTTCGACTGGCTGCTGCACATCAAGGCATTCTACCGTTGAAAGTGTGCCAGTATCACAGATGGAAAGAATTGTGATAACCTGCAATACTTTTATCTTCTTGGATGGTACAGGACTTTCAAAATTCAAAATCAAGCTCTCCTCTTCTCGAAGTGCTTGGTACACTTGCAACATCAGTATAAGCTGTAAAAAAAAATTAGTATGTAATTACAATACCAAAACAATGTTTCTGCTGTTTATATTTAAATAGTTTTCAATGAAATAAAAGAAAATAAGTAGGTACCCACATTGTACTTAACATGCTTCATAATTGATAAGCACTGTATCAGGAAGTAAACGTGGCATTTCAGAAGGATTATTATACATACAATTTTCAAAATGCAGGCTACAAACTCTAAACTTCCTATAGAAATTGCTTATAGGTATCTCATCCAGAAGTTCTTTTTGTAGACAAGCTTGTACCTGATGAAGGGTGCCTGAAATGTAACAATACCATTATTTAATGTTTTCATCATAATGTAGTAATCAATTCTTCTATACATTTTCTTGCAAAAGCTCAACTATTTGATCAATTTCATTAATTTATAGAATAGATATCACCTACTAATAGAATGAATACTTACATCATCGTTTCATCTTTAGGAACCCTATGAAATTTTAATATTTCTGTTGTATCAGAAGATGAACGCAGTTTTTGTACATGCAATGAAATCCGCTTCATTTTGTTTATGTATTGTCACTATTGTCAGCTCAACTAATTACAACAAAATCCAAAAATCTAAATACTCAAAAATCGAATAAACCTAACCTTATTAATCTGACAGCAGTGACAGCTTTCAAAGTGGGCTTTAAATTGGTGTGCAAATCCATCTCTCTCTAATTTCGTTTGTCTTGTCTAACCTTCTCATCTGTATATTTTCTAATCTGTGCCTTTACGTTATGACACGTTACGAATTCTACCGAATGCGAATATGATCGCTTGACGTTTTGATGCGTTGCTGTTATGATGGAATAATGTTGTGATGCAATGTGGTTATTCTGCAATTATATTTTGATGTTTTAGCGTTATGACGGGATTCTTTGTGATGAAGTACGTTATGCTGATGTATATTATGATGGATTACTTTATGATCCGTTACTTTATGCCACTGTACATTTCTATCTTGTACTGGGGTGGGATTATGAACACTCGATACGAGAGCTGTCACGATACGTAGGCTAGAACGATGTATGTTCTTGAATCGAAACGAAATCGAAACTATGAAATTTCTTTGAATAGAGATAGAATGGAATTATATCTACCAGAGCGTTTGGCTTCCACCCAGACGGTCCGGGTTCTATCCCCGGTCGTGTATCACTGAGCTGAAGTGGTTCGGATTCCACTTTTATTTAAACTGTAGGTCCCGGATCTCCCTTGCTCGCACAAGCTCTGCTTTTGAGGGGTTTTCTCCGAAAACCTGGGAGTTTCGTAAAAACAAATTTTACAATTTTTACAATATAGACCATTGATATCGACTCATGTTGCAATATATTTTGAATTGTATTGGTTTTCATAATTGATAAAATCTGACATATGTCAAACTAACTACGGATCGAGTGTTCGTAATCGCACCCCTGATATGATCAATTGACAATTCTACCGGTTATCGATATGATGGAGTAAATTTCTTCGCTTTACGATTTCTTTTCTGTACATTATGATGCATTGGGTGTCACCTCGAGTTCGACTCTGTACCACAGGTCCACAGAACTATGCTCTGTACCCATATCCAAGCACGTCACTATGACGCGTTGATGCACAAGATTCTGATTGGCTAGAGCTTATTAAACCCTCCCTGTTAGTTTAATCTCTTTGGATGAGAATCTCCTGTTAAATAATGTTTAGTCTCCTTGGCATTGACTAACTATCTTACTTCTATTTAAACAATGATTTCACTCATACACATACATTTAATTATTTTCAGGAATGACAAAAGAGAAGGATATTCTAATGTTTCTTATAACATATCTGTTCCATACTTACATTAGATGCTGCCATCTCTAAACGAAGGCTTGTAACAGCGAATGTGGATTTCATATTGAGCGGCGCACTGTTTCAAGTCCATAGTTTCCGTCACTAGAGGGAACAGCTTAGCACAAACTTATGTTTTCTATCAATTAATTTTATCAATGATTATAATCATTTTTCAAGTAAAAGTAATCAATTGGTCCCATAAGGTTGGCTATCTATCTATTCTTACTTCTATTTAAACAATGATTAAACTGTGTGATACACTTCAATTAGCTTACGTTTCCAACTAAGTACGATATAAAAATGATTAGCTATTTCCTCAACGTGTCGAACTACCCGCTCCTTCATTGAATAAACCTTGATATCTACCAACAACTTTTTAGAATAGTCAAGCCATACTATAAAGAAAATATTAAAATAATATTAATAAGTAATAATCTTTATGAATGGAACAGTCGGCTTCCATAGGTATGCTACTATCTCCTGGATGCTGAAAAGTTAATACTTCTCAGGAGGAGGCTGGTCTAGTAATAGATAGATAGATATTTATTTGACTTCGTTATATACATTTGTAGCAGGTCTAAAAGGTCTGATTTACTCTGACGACATTAAAAAAACAGGCGGGTTGGTGGTCCTAGTATAGTACAATTATTATTACCTCCGTATGCGCATAAAACGCCAAGACGCCAAAACGTAATAGATTTTGGACATTTAGTAAAAAAAAATTAAAAAATTCGCCTGAGATGGGCCTCTCTGTTGTCTCAGATACACCAAGCAATAGAGCATAAAATTAGTGTTTTTAACAAAAGTACTAGTAGGAAACCGACTATGCCATCACATGAAAGACATTCCGTTCCGTAGTTATATTGTGCTATGTTTTCGACTCGAAACTTTCATGTATTAATTTATTATAAACATTTAAATTACAAAAAACGTGTTTTTTAGAATTGTTTTGCTTACAAAATAAAAACTGATATAGCAATCTGGTTGCTCCAATGAGAAGAATTGTAGATAATTGAAATACTAATGAAATGAGATGTTTCACAACCCTGTCGGATTATTAGTAACGGAGAAAAACCGCCATTTTTCAAGAAGTAGGATTGGCCTTTCTCATGAAAGTATTGAATCATGTGTACTTTATGTGTGCACAAAACAGGCGCTGTTGGATCAAAAGTTTTGGCACAATTGCGTTTTAATTTTTTTTGCATCATCTTGCAGCGTGCGTGGATGCTCTAGTGATAGCCCGATTTCAATTTCTCGAACAGATTATGAAGGTAGAGGTATAGTACTACAAAACGTATATTCTCATTTTGCGCTACAAATGCGCTACGAAATGGGTGAAAAATGCATGCAAACATGACTGAAAACGGCCGAGCACGCGATAGCTGCCGAGTGGTAGGAGAGTACGGGAGATGAGGGGTATTCTTCTAATGAACGGGTTACGTGCTAATACGCTTCCCCTCATCTTCCGCTCACTCCTACCACTCGACCGCGTTCACCAGCTCGGCCGTTTTCAGTCATGTTTGCATTTTTCACCCATTTCGCAGCATTTTAGCGCAAAATGAGAATATACGTTTTATGGTACTGTACTTCCACTTTCAAAATCTATTTTAGAAATTGGAATCGGACTATCACTAGAGCATCCAGGCACGCTGCAAGATATTGCAAAAAAAAAATCAAATTACAATTGTGCCAAAACTAATGATCCGTAAGAGCCTGTTTTGTGCACACACAAAGTACACATGATTCAATATTTTCATGAGGAGGGCTAACCCTATTTCTTGAAAAATGTCGGAGTTATGAATTTTTTGAAAAATAATTAAATTTTCTGGTTTTTCCGGTTTTCCCCCGTTACTAATGATTCGACAGGGTCGTGAAATATACCATTTTGTTCGTATTTCAATTATCTACAATTATTTCCATTGGAGCAATTAAATTGCTCTATTAGTTTTCATTTTAAAAGCAAAACAATTAAAAAAACACGTTTTTTGTTATTCAAATGTTTATAATAAATTAATAAATGACGAAAATGCAGTATTGGTAGTATAGAAATATCTTCCAGTCTGTTTATCTATGAGAGTGGCATATTCAGGAGATGTCGATATTACTTCTGTATCTCTTTTTATTTTTAAAGAAGTTTTTTGTTTTTTCGCTGGAGGAGTTTGGAAACTTGCATCCTCACATTCCCTATCCTCACTAACTGAAAGTGAATGTGTCTATTATTATATTATATTCGATTCCAAAAGAATTAATATTTGTATAACAGTACAATTTGAGTAGTGTCCAATCAAGAATATATGTGAGTATTTTGAAGTTCTATTCAATAGTTTTATAATTTTACAATACCAGAATTTCTACTTCGATAAACCCTATAAAAATATAAATACAGTGCGGCTTTTTTTAGTCCCCCCCTCTGTTAACTTTTGAACGGTTCGACGTACAAACATGAATAAAAAACCGTTTAGAGGGTTTCCGATACTACTTTTACTTTTACGGGGGGGCACATCAATTCAAAATTTTTAAATGGCATGGGGGGTCGAGTGTCACATCGTTGAAAAGATAATTCAATTCTCTTTACAACCATCTAATTTTTTTTGAATTTCGTTAATATTCTTTTTGCAATTCAAATTCGAAATATCAAATATAAATGCGGATCTGAAAACTAGTCATACCTTGATAAATTTGAACGGTTTGTTGTGGAATAATGAAACCAAAAACATTGCGAAGGGTATTACCGATACTACTTTTTAAGAGAGGAAATATTGCAATTATTCTACAGATGGCGCTGGGGGCACATCAACTAGAAAATTTCGATAGACATAAATATCGAAATTGAGAAAAAATTCCTCAACCAAATTCAAAAATATTTAGATGGTTGTAAAGAGAATTGAATTTTCTTTTCAACGATGTGACACTCGACCCCCCATGCCATTTAAAAATTTTGAGTTGATGTGTCCCCCCGCGCCCCCTGTCGAGCAATCACCATATTTTTTGTTTCAAAAAGTGGTATTAGTGAAACCCTCCAAACATTTTTTTTTCATGTTTGTACGTCGAACCGTTCAAAAGTTAACAGGGGGGACTAAAAAAAGCCGCACTGTATGTATAGAGCACTTAATAAAATGAAGTGCTACTTTTTTATGAAAAACGCATCATTGGAATTGGAGAAACATTTTCCTTATTAACACACTACTCAGGACAAGTTTAGTACAAAATTAAGATTAATTAATAAGTATAATAATATAATACCTTGCTTGCTCGTAGATGCTTCTGAATCATTTGTATTTTGCTTTGGAATCGCAACCCCTTCAGCTTCATCACAAGTGAACAAATGTTTCTCCATGCGGGAAAGAATTCCCTGCATCTCTTTCTTACATTTCTTGCATTTAGCCCATTTCCCAGTATTACTGGCTTCATCTACCAATTCAAATTTTAGCCACACTGCACTTTTGGTTTTGGGCATTTTGTTGATTTTTATTTTGATTAAATGCACCCACAAGCCACAATAGGCCATTAGCCGCAGTGGAGGGCCTGATACGGGCCCACTCACGTTCAAACCTAAATGCACCCACAACGGCTACAACGTGAACCGCGATTGTTGTAATTATGAACAGAAGCGCAGACTCAAGCGACCACACACAGTAAGGGGATTCACACATCAAACAAATGGTATTTCCCGACAATTAACAGCAAACAGATCCTACACCGGCTACACCATTCTCTTTTGAATTTATGAAGAGGTTACAACCTATGTAACAGAGTGATATCTATCCATGATATCAACGAATAAATATCACGATATAAAATAAAAAAAACAGATTTTCAAAATTTTTTTTTTATTGTTGAAACAAATGAAACCTTTCAAGAATATTAATTTCATGTTATCCTAATAGGTACAAAGAATAAACAAGGACATAAATAAGGATTTGATTATGATAGAAGGGTGAAAGGGGGGGTGAAAATGGTTTCTCACGATTTGCAGCGGATATTAACCTAAAAAAAATAAAAAAAGTTATTTGCAATAAAAAGATCTACAACTTTTGTATTCAGCATTTTTCCAGATAACCTCAATTTTTTTTGGAAAATCGGAAAAACCATTTTAATTTTTTTCTTGTGTGAAAATTGTATGTTTGTCACAAAATTTAGTGAAAATATACCTTTTCTATGTTCTAAATTAGACGTTTTTTTTGCAATTTAAAGAAATTTTTAATTACATTCAAGTCACGTTTATTGAGTAGAAAACTGTTTATTATAAAAACTTATTATGTAGTATTCACATTAAAATTTAAGGATTTTTTTTTAAAGTCGAATCAATAGTTGAAATTGACAGGTTAGATAATCAATGATACCACAATATCTGTTCCATGTTCCAAGACTGAAATCAACACTTAAATATTAAATTATTTTTAAAATGTTGGAAAAAGCTTCAAGTTGAGAACAGCCTAGATCATAGATCTATCTACCTGATGCTTTATTATCAATGACCATTAGAGTACTAACTAAGAGAGTAACCAGTGATTTGTTAACCAGCCTATAACCGAATGACAGTTTATTAAAAGGTGAGTTATTTCCGGAGACAACAAAAGCTCTTTTATAGCACGACTCTCCGTGAAACGACCTACTGCTTCCTGGTTATAAATGATCTGTCACGAGGCCAGCGCCGATAATAACGATTTGTCCGACCCCTAGAATCTCCTTTCTTCGTTGACAACTCTCCCGGCAAACGTGGAATAATGAGGAGCGGAATGGCGGTAATTGTCTGGGCCAGAAGTGCCGCTCTGTGTTTTTTAATGAAAGAGAATTAAGGGGCGGGGAAACGAGGAAGAATTTCGACGTTCGGGCATTGACACTTTCAATGTTTCATTCATAATCATCCTGTAATATTACTAAATTTTGTTGAATTCGCATTCCAATTATTTCTTACATAATTATTGAAGCGGTGAGGAAATAGCTAACTCCCTACTGGTTTATATCATGGAAAATAAAACTGATATCAATCACAACAATCACCAATGCTTTATTGGAATATTGATTAATAAGTACTTATAGTAGCAGCAGTAACAGTAGCCGTAATAGCTATTTGTGTATTTAGAGCGCAAACTGATTGGTTGCCGCTCGACAATAGCTATTTGTGTATTTAGATCGCAAAGTGATTGATTGCCGCTCGACAAAGAGAGTTACCGCGCGACGCAATGACACTTTGTGCTCAAAACACACACATGAATTTTTCTACAAACGCAGCCCATAGACATAAAAACGATAGACACTTCATTCAACATAGGCACATGATATTGCCTATGATAAGATTTACATTCAATATTAGTCCCAAATGTATAAACTATCCAAATATCCAATAATTTACATCTCTAACTAAAGGAAAAAAGTAAAAAAACTTGCCTGAAAAAAAAAATTACCTAAGCCCGAGATCGAACTCACGCCAACATAGAAAATTCAGTTTGGTAGGAAGCATCTCTAGCCCTAACACCACCGCAGTTCATTAGAGTGATTTGAATTTCTTGTGTTCACTTTCCATCATGCAAGAATAGGTTCGTTTTCAAAAAAAGCTAGGGAGATCTGACCCTCGAACCCTTGATTCTCAAGTGGGGTTGGCGTAGGTCGAACAGATTTAAGTAATTTTGCCTGCCTCGTTACAGGGTTGGCTCAAGGGTATATTTTGAACTTAACATTCCGCCCGCCTTGAAATATTCACTTTCAACACAACAAAAATTAAAATTATATGTGTGAAATATAACTGGATAAATAAAGATTAGAAGTCTATAGTCATAATATTAGTCTTTTTCAGTCTCAATTGGTAAAACACACACTTTGGTTATTGCCCTGCTGATAACACCGCCCTTTGTGGTGACGTCAACCACTCGTGTGATACCATCACTACCAGGATGAAGTGCTGCAACTCTTCCTAGGTGCCATTGCAGTGGAGGAGCCTTCTCATTTTTGATCAATACCAATAATCCAACCTTCAATATTTCGATTGATCGTTGCTTCCATTTTGATCTTGTCTGGAGTTCAGACAAATATTCCTGCTGCCAGCGTTTCCAGTAATGCTGTAACATTGACTGTATCCGTTGATACCGGTTGAGACGATTTTCTGGAACGTCGATGATGTTGACCTCAGGGAGGGCTGATAACGATTTACCAACCAGAAAATGTGCCGGAGTTAGTGGCGTAGTGTCGTGGGGATCATCAGAAAGGGGACAAGAATTGAGGATTCCTTCAATTTGTGCAAGCAAAGTAGCAAATTCCTCAAAGGTTAGAACACTGTTCCCGATTACCCGCTTCAAATGAAATTTTGTGCTTTTGATACCTGCCTCCCAAATACCACCAAAAGTTGGTGATCCCGCAGGAATAAAATTCCATTTAATATTTTCATTTACCAAAACATTGGCTATTTTATTTGATTCGGATTTCAAAAACTCGAATATTTTTGACAGTTCGTTTGAAGCTCCTATAAAATTAGATCCGTTGTCGGAAAATATATTAGAGGGTTTACCTTTTCTACTAATTAATCTGATTAAAGCTGCAATGAAGGCGCTGGTAGTCAACTCTGAGACAAATTCCAGATGTACGGCTTTTGTACTCATACATACGAATAAACATAAGTATCCCTTTGTTATTTTCGCTCCTCGTGTTTTTCTGTCTTTAACGAGGAACGGCCCACCGTAATCAACGCCAACATTGGTGAATGGCAAATAGGTATTTACTCTATATTCGGGTAAGTTGCCCATCAAATAGTCCATATCACGAGGTTTAACCTTGAAACAAGCGTTTCTACCTGAAATTGGCCAGAATTGTTCTCTGACTCAATACAATACAATACACCGCAATGCATCAATTTTTTATGTTCATTGATTAATATTAATTCTGTTAATTTATGACCTTTCGGTAAAATCATAGGATGTTTTTTGTTATAATCTATCTGAGACCTTTGGATTCTACCTCCTACGCGCATAACTCCTTCATGAAGAAATGGGTTTAAGCTCAAAATACTGCTTTTTCCATGGAGTTTCTTTTTATTTAATATATTTGCATACTCCCTTTCAAAACATTGGATTTGTACTATCTTAACTATTGACAGGAGTGCTGAATTTAGTTCTGTAGGTGTTAAAATTATATTTCTCGGTCGTTGATTCACATTCAATTTGCAATTTTTGGTGAATCTCAACACATATGCCATAACTCTCTGAATTTGTTTAAAAGACGAAATTCTATTTATTAAATCTAGTACGACATTGTCATCTTGGTTAATAATAACCATATTAACTATTGTTCGTTGCTCTGGAATTTCTCCATCATATTTTTCTTTTTCCAAATTCCATTCAGAGCAATTTGTTTTAAACCATTCAGGCCCGTACCACCATAATTTCGATTCGCGAAGTGTCTTAGGACTTACTCCACGAGATATCAAATCGGCCGGGTTGGAATCTCCTTTTACAAAATTCCATTCCCCAAATTTTGTTAGAGACTGAATTTCACTAACTCTGTTAGCTACAAATGTTTTCCATCTGGACGATTCCCCACGGATCCAATCCAACGTAATTTTGGAATCAGTCCAGTAATATTTTTTGTCAAATTTTATTTCCAACGTATCAATTACTTTTTGTGACAAATTTGCCAGCAATAATGCCCCACATAATTCTAATTTCGGCAAGCTGATATTCTTGAGAGGTGCAACCCGAGACTTCGCGCAAAGTAAATTTGAAAAATATTCACCTGTGAAATTTGAACATCTTATACACAGGCTGGCTCCATAGGCACGTTTTGAAGAATCCGAGAACCCATGAAACTCGCTTGTTACATAATCTGAAAATACCGAATGACGCGGTATTTGTATGCGATTCATTTCCGTTAATTCGTTTTGGAAACTACTCCATTTTTTCATTACTTCTTGAGGAACGTTATCATCCCAATATATTTTTAACTTCCACAAATCCTGAATAATAAGTTTTGCAACAATTATAATAGGACCCAATAAACCTAACGGATCAAATATTTGACAAACGGTTGATAAAATTGTCCGTTTACTCACAGTGTGAAATTCTGGGAATTGCCGAATTGAATACTGAATAAAATCAGCATTAGCATTCCAATAAATACCGAGGTTTTATTATTTTCGCTTTCTCCAATTGTAAGAAAATTATTTTCTAAATTTTTATTGATGTGAAAACTACCCATTACCTGTTTTTCATTACAGAGCCACTTTCGTAATTCAAATTGTGCACTTGATAATATGTCGGAAACTTCCTTTTGAATTGTTAATATTTCCGTAATTGAGTCTGCACCAGTTAATAGGTCATCGACATAAAAATCATTTTTTATTATTTTACTTGCTACTGGAAATTCTTGTGCATTATCTAAAGCTAATTGTATTATGCACCTGACTGCTAGGTACGGTGCTGATGCAGTGCCGTAACTGACCGTATTTAATTCATACGCTTTTAAATCATTTTCAGAATCTGACCTCCAGAATATTTTTTGAAACCTTCTGTGATCTTTGTTCACTAAAATTTGTCTATACATCTTAGATATATCTGCAGTAACTACATATTTATATTTTCGGAATCTAATTAAGATTGAAAAGATGTCATTTTGTAAAGATGGTCCACTGAATTGGACATCATTAAGTGAGATACCATTATCCGATTTTGCGGAGGCATCGAATACTACTCTACACTTTGTAGTTATACTCGAACCTTTAATCACTGCATGATGTGGCAAAAAATATTCATTAGAGCCATCAGTATTATTATTGTCAATTTCAGACATGTGTTCCAATGATAGATATTCTTGCATAAACTTTGTGTATTATGTCTTCAATTCGGGATTTCTGGATAATTTTCTTTCAATTGCATAAAATCTTTTTAATGCCATTTCACGGGAATTTCCCAACTCTGGTGGTGTTTTCTTAAATGGGATGCTTACTATGAAGCTACCAGTGGTGTCCCGTTTGACACTCCTTTCAAAATATGATTCGCAATATTGTTCTGATTCTGATAAAGTTATACGTTTTTGATTGGCTTCTTCAATTACCCAAAATTTGGTGATCTGTTCATTAATATCACGTTTAATATTATCAGCATTTGTAGAGAGGAGGCTCAAAGATATATTATTAGTTGGAAAATTCAAATACAAATTTCCGGCTACAATCCAGCCTAAACGTGAATTTTGTAATATAGGTTTATTTTCACCTAGTTTTTGTTGACCTGAGCATATTATTGACCAGAAAACATTAGAACCTAATAAAATATCGATCTAATTCGAAATATTAAACTTAGGATCCGCTAATTTGTATGTCTTAGGAATATAAAGAGCTGAATTATCAAATGTTATTTTTGGCAAATTATCAATAATTTTTGGTAGGACCAGACAGTCAATATTAATTTGAAAATCATCATAGCATGAAGCTATGGAAATGTTTACTTGACTATTAATTATTTCTAATGTTTTCCCCACACCTTTCACTACATGGTTAACTTTTGTCTTTTGTAAATTTAGTTTATTGCAAAGTCTTTCAGAGATGAAATTACTTTGAGAGCCACTATCCAAGAGTGCTCTGCATTCAACAATTTTGTTGTGATAATTTATTCTAATAACAGCCGTCGACAATAAAACCTGTGCCGCTACTGGTACCGCTACATAACAATCTGACCTGCAAGGATCCACATCCAACCTTTCTAATAGAGAACTATTTGTAGAAATAATTTGGGGTATATTTTTGCCACTTTCTACTGCCATACCCGTTGATTGTACAGTGGACCGAACAACGTTATCGCCTTCATTTTTATAGTTAATGTGCAATATGGTATTGTGCGGTTTATTACATTTAGCACATTTTTGTGATCTCCAAGAACTATGTGCTGATTTAAGACAATTGAGACAAAGCCTTCTATTTTTAATTTCTGTAATTCTCTGTTCGACTGCTAAATCGAGAAATATCTTGCAGTGATAAATTCCGTGTGCTTCTTTGCAGAAGTAACAGCTTGAATTTGAATTACTATTTGAAACACTCGATGCAAAACTACTAGAACTGGCTTTCTTAGAAATTCTCTGATTCGAACAGTTCCTTTCATTTTTTGTCATCTCTAATTTCTCAAGTACATCACATTTGCATTTCAAAAATTCATTCATGTCTGTCGTATTAGGCAAATCCTTTTTATATTTGTATGATTCCCAGTCTCGCCTAGTGACATTATCAAATTTTGTAGATAAGAGATATATAATTAGACGGTCCCAAGAATCAGTTTGTTCACCCAATTTTTTTTGTTACTGAGTCATACAGATTTCTTAAATCTGTATGAGATTCTCTAGAAATTGCCTGGTGATCAAAAATTGCTTTTATATGGTTGTGAACCATTAGACTTTTATTTTCATATCTATCTTTTAATAATTGCCACGCATCCTTATAATTTGCAGCAGTGACGTCGATTGATTTTATTAATTGAATAACATCCTTTTCCAACGAGGAACGCAAATAATAAAATTTCTGAATATCCGATAATTAATCATCATTGTCTACCAAAGCCTTAAAAGCATCTTCAAATTCCAACCAGTTGTGATATTTGCCATCGAAGGTTGGTAACTTGATGGTAGGTAACTTGACTCTTGAACTGCCAGTGACATTCAAGTTTGAATTCACAAAATTATTTGATTTTGAAATTGAACCATGAGTCGAACCTGCATCAGAACCCGAATGTTTTGGTGAACATGCTGTTTTACATATGGCAGCAATCGCATAGTAATTATTTTCAAATGTTTCCCGCTCTACTTCATCATTTTCAGACGGTTCTATAAAATCTAATTCTGACTGTACATCATTGAATTCATCCCAAATACTTTCAAATTTTTCATGTCGCACATTCAACTGAGCCACAGCATTTTCGTCTAAAATTTTAAGGTCTAGAGTGTTAATATAATTCTGAAAACGAGTAAGTTTTGCCTTTACTTGCCCGCGTTTCAGCCTGAGCCTATCTGCCATTATGACGACACAAATCAAAGTTCACCTCAATTCTTAATAAAAGGTAAATATAAAAAGGAAAACTTACAGGAAATAAAGGAAACCCACTTCAATCTATTCCTCACTGGATGGTCTGCACTGCACTGAGTCACCTTTTACTATTCGGTGACCGGCAAATTTTTATATAAATTCTTATTAACTGAGTCAAATGTGGCTCGCTGGACCAAATGTTCACTAATGGGGTGATTTAATAATAATAATAATGAATTGTATATTTAATTGATTTAACTTGAATTTAATACTGTACTAGAAATACTCAATATATACATAAAACGAGACGTTCTCGCTAACAATCTCTTAATTACTAAAAAATGTCACTAATCGGTCGATGGTCTGACCCCCGAACCCTTGATTCTCAAGTGGGGTTGGCGTAGGTCGAACAGATTTAAGTAATTTTGCCTGCCTCGTTACAGGGTTGGCTCAAGGGTCTATTTTGAACTTAACAGATCGAGCGTTTTTTCAATATTCTCGCTCTAGAGAGTAAAAGCTGTCACAAAATGACATTCCTCGGATAACGTCAATTTTGCGTTGAGATCTGAAAGCATCAAAGGCTACTTTGGTAAGCGGTAGTAGAAAAAATTGTTTCTACCCTCATAGCACATGTAATTACATTGGATGTACAAATTACCGTGAATATGGAAGTTCTAGACATCCATTGGATGTCCAGAATTAGTCCAATGTACATTCAATGGACGTTCAGTGGACGTCCTGGACACCATTCATTCACTAGACGTTCAATTGAAGTCCAGAAAACGTCCATTAGATATTTATTGTGTGAATTCTGGGAGTTCATTTTATGTCCATATTTGGTGTAATAAATGTACAAAACATATTCAAATAACCACTGAAAATATTTTCTGGACGTCCAATGTACATCTGTAATACATCCGAAATAAATTCAGAGAATACCGATTATACAAGATGTTCTGCAAATAATATTGTGAAGATAAAAATAAAAAAAATTGCCTTGTATTCGTAGTGTACCCCTAGTCGACATTATTTGTCCTTATAAATGAAAAATCGCAAAAGACTTCTCAATTTTACAAGAATCACTCTGATACAATATTAGAACAGGAATAAACACTGTTTTATATTTAAGCAAAAGTTTTGCCCTTTTTGTGAAGAACACCCACCCTGCAAAAATTACAACTCATATAAGAAAGTTGACATTTGATTATTATAATCCAACGTTCTTTAGCTTTCTTTAGTTTATGAGCATGGTATATCGGGATGAAAACATTCTTTGGTTAGAAATTTTGTTCTGAACTTTTTAGTAAGGTTACCTTTTCAAGAGAAACTCTCGATTTACATATTCCAAAATCTGGCAACACATTCACAAAATAACAGAGATTAGAAGTACTTTATCTTGAACCTATCCATCAGTTTTTGAATTTTCTCTACCTATACAGTTCTCTCGATGAACGAACGAAAAGAAAGAAGTCAATAATAATAGACGCAATGGAGAAAAAAGACGCGACAAGCATAAGCATATAACTTCACAATTCTCACAACATTTGAAACAAATAACTGAAATACAAAACAAAACTAACATAGTAGTCATATCATATAGGTAACAAAAAGTATTAATATGGGTAACTGCACAAACTACAAAAATAAAATCCAAAACTTCTTCAGAATGACGCCCTATAAGAAATCATTAAAAACATGACTGCGTAAATTGACTCCACTGATCAATAACAATTCCTAATATGTCGGGGCGTGGCGCAGTGGTTAGAGCGTCCGACTTTGGGTCGAAAGGTCCGGAGTTCGAGCCCCAGTTGCGGCTGGGATTTTTAAATATAATTTGACCGATTAAATTATTCAAATCTCGTGGCTGGACTGGGATGAGTCCTGCACGATTCACTGTTGCGTTAGGTGGCGTATGGAATTAGTAACAAGGCCTATCCAGAACACGTGGCTAATGACCATAGCAGTCGATGCCAAGACACCAAAGAAAAAAAATCCTAACCTTGCACATATTCTTCTTTTGCTTCAACGGATTATTCTTTTGTACGCAAAGCTATTTTGGTATATTTTATTTTATTTTATTTATTTATAAGGCTTTCCAACAGCATGTATAACACATCACCAATAACAGGAAAGCACATGATAACATATGTAACAAAAGTAGATTACAATTACAAGTGAGTACTTAAATCTAAATATAAGAAAAAGAAAATAGTGAGAGAGCAGAGGCGATTCTGAAGTGATTGATTTAACAAATTAGATCAAAATCAGGTCACGACTCCTAGAGCAGATTTTCTAACATCATACAGGGAGGAGCAGAATATATCTATATCTTGGAAAATATTATTATAATTTTTTTGTAACATGGTAATTCGAGGATGACTAGTGACATTGTGATGATAAGTAGGAACACAAAAAAGAGTGTCTTTACGTGTAACATATTTCCTTACAGTAAAACATATTTTTTTCAAGAAGATAATCACAGCTTATAATATTATTGACAAGTTTGAAGAGAAAAATTATAAAGGAAGCATCGCGCCTGGCGCGATATAATGATGAAGGCAAAAGTCATAAGATCGGTAATGTAACTGCCTACCGAAACGATAGTTCAGGTGGTTTATAAATTTAATTTGGATTCTTTCAATACGATTGATGTACTTCTGATAGAACGGATTCCATATTATAGAGTTATTTTCTAGATAGTGAGTTATATAGAATATCAAAAGGTTTTGTGTCATCGATAATTATCATATTAGGTACTAACAAATAATCTAGATAGCATTTTTCGGAGCATGTTTAAAATGTTGAAAAAAATAGAAACCTGTTTTGTTTCATTCAATTACTGAAAATCACAAATTTTTCTCTCAACCACACAATGGTTCTTTATATCAAAAGTTGTTACCCATTTAAGTGATTCAGACTGTATTCGTTCAAATGTAACAGTAAACTATTTTCTATAACAACTAACTTCCCTTGCAAACACCACGTCTATTGAACTATTTATACAGTGCAGCGTTTTTTAGCCCCCCCCCCTGTTCGACGTACAAACATGAATAAAAAACCGTTTGAAGGGTTTCACCGATACAACTTTTTGAAACAAAAAATATGGTGATTGCTTGACAGGGGGCGCAGGGGGGGGCACATCAATTCAAAATTTTTAAATGGCATGGGGGTCGAGTGTCACATCGTTGAAAAGAGAATTCAATTCTCTTTACAACCATCTAATTTTTTTTTAATTTTGTTAATATTTTTTTTTGCAATTTAAATTCGAAATATCAAATATAAATGCGGATCTGAAAACTAGTCATACCTTGATAAATTTGAACGGTTTTTGTTGTGGAATAATGAAACCAAAAACATTGCGAAGGGTATTATCGATACTACTTTTTGAGAGACGAAATATTGCAATTACACTACAGATGGCGCTGGGAGCACATCAACTAGAAAATTTCGATAGGCATAAAAATCGAAATTGGGAAAAAATTTCTCAACTAAATTCAAAAATATTTAGATGGTTGTAAAGAGAATTGAATTCTCTTTTCAACAATGTGACACTCGACCCCCTATGCCATTTTAAAATTTTGAATTGCTGTGCCCCCCGCGCCCCCTGCGCCCCCTGTTGTTTCAAAAAGTAGTATCGGTGAAACCCTCCAAACAGTTTTTTATTCATGTTTGTACGTCGAACCGTTAACAGGGGGGGGGGGGCTAAAATATGCCGTACTGTATATTTACATAGTACAGAGCCGAAGAGAGGCCGATCTTCGCCCATCTGTTAACTGTCAATATTTTGTTAGAAATATCAATTTTGTTATTCAAACTATCTTCTTTATATGCTTCTGCTACGGAGGCAGATTGCCAGCCACCGTGACGTTTTATGGATGTAATGTTGCACCCCTGCATTTGCCAGAAGAGTTACAGAGCTTCCCCTGAAACAGTGACCTCTGTAGCTCTTATACATGTCTTTTCCAAGCCATTTTGCAATCAAGCTGGGAATATCTCCTATTTTATTTATCCCCACATATTGGTTAATACATTGTCCTCTCGAGTATTTCAAAAATAGTAATAATACTTTTTGTATGAGGCGTCCTTAGTGCTCTATGCTCATTTTAATCAGAATTTGAAACAGTAAACGTTCTTGTGCAATAGATCTTCGTTTCAGGCATTTTAACAATCAATATAAATCCAGCATCTTCAATGGCATCAATATTTATATGTAATAATTCTGCACGGCGACAAGCCCCGCTGATACCCAAAATAAGGACAACCTACAATAAAAAATATTGAAATTACTATTAATTTTACAAAATTATTATTATATCTGTACCTTATAAAGTAAATTTGTTTCGTTATTAGCATTTGAATAAATTTATTGATATCATCCCTTGATAAAACTTTAAATTTCTTTTTTCGGTACCCGACGCTTTTGTTCTTGATGAGCGGGATCAACTTTGTAAACATCCTTACATCAATATTTTCTATAACATTCAATGTGCTTTTCTACATTAGGTAGACACCCCATAACGTAGGAGATTTTATACTTTTTGATTTTTCCTCAAATTAGCATGTAAGCACAATTTCAGAAACCTTTTTTAAATGTCGCGCCATTCACAATGAACGAATTTCATCATACCTATCAGAGACCCAATTTTTGAATTGTCGGAATTGGTTCTCTAGAGAAATATGACGTCATTTTCTCTCAATTTCAAGCAATAGCTATTTTTGAAATATCACGAGAGAAATATTTCTCTTGATAGTGACAGATGAAATTCCTAGTACCCAATGCAGGAGAATTCGAAAATTCTCCTAGGAATTTGGTTTTCAGGTTAAAGAAACTCGAAGATTTTTTCTATGTATTGATGAAGTTATTATTAT
This sequence comes from Chrysolina oricalcia, assembly GCA_944452925.2. NCBI lineage: Eukaryota > Metazoa > Arthropoda > Insecta > Coleoptera > Chrysomelidae > Chrysolina > Chrysolina oricalcia. Next base: position 19,578,207 of record OX101817.2, on the reverse strand, counting down.
TCAGGTATGTATAGGTATGGATATTGTACAAGGGATGGTTTTGAACAATTTGGAGGCTGCAATGGCTAAAGTATTACACAATTTTTTGCGAGACCAAAATTCGTTCCACAATTCAAGTGAACGACAGTTTGTGAAACACTTCAGATTTAAGGACACTTTTCAGAAGTTATTGTTAGAAATCGATGATAAGCTGCATTAACCTCCCTGTCGAGTTTTCGCAATGAAAAAATATACTAAACTTTCAATTGCCTTGGATATCCCATGCAGATGAAATTATAGACCGCTGTATTTTTTTCAATTCCTCACCCATTCATTATCAGTGACTGTTTTTGGTGACCCTACGCCGGTTCATTTTATTATAATTTTTTGCGTCACTATTCTTTTTATTTGCATGATTTTTCAGATCTTGCCAACTCTATACGATATAGGAAAATTTTGTTTCACGTTATCTCTTATGTATGATTCCACCAACATATACCGTTTTTCAGCAAACCCCAGTTTTATGTTCCACAGCCATGGCATTCAATATAATGGCAATACTCTCCCACCTTTCTTTTTGCGATCTTATGAGTAACATTTTTCTTAAATTTACCAATTCTTAGTTCTGCATCATTTCCTGCAGTTCTAATGCATTTTTTATGAGCGCTGCTTATGAATCTTCTGTTGACATCTATTTCAGGAAGTTATTAAACACCTAGCGAAAATCGTATCTGCAAACGTCAAATTCAAATGCGTGTCACTAAGAATCCTATTTTTTAATTGGTCTAAAGGTGCATTTAGTCAACATCATTTTAAAATTGTGCTTAAAAAAAACGAAAGTTGAATCTGATAAATCAAATGGCACCATTTATACAACAATATTAAGTTTATGCTAAAAACATTTCGCTTTCAAATCCCAAATTTATAAAAATATTACTTTTACGACAAAAGTATTGTCCATAATTCACGTGTACCTAAAGTTTCATGTCATAAAATGTACCTATCGTTCTTAAATGTATGACTAAATCTAAAACTCGTGTAATATTAGGTCTCATACAAAATTATTTTCAAGGTTATGTTTATGTCAGTGCTTGTGCTAAAGTTACGTTTATGTTGACTAAATGCACCTTAACAAAATTCCTCTATGATCGCATGCAAGACATACGTCCCAAAACTAAACTCCTAGGAAATGACTTCTACGGTGTTCAAAAATAGCAGTTCTCTCGTTTCATTGTTTCACGTGGGAATTCAATCTAGAGAAATATTTCATGAGAGAATCAATTCCTACGATTTCAAAAATTGGGTCACAGGTGAATACTGTATTCACCTTAAGACTATTGCAGATTCAAGCAATTGGAACGTAGTGAAAAAGTGAAAAAAATAGAAATCTTTCAACCATTAAGACGATGGAAGTCCGAAATGCAAATAATTAATCTGAACATCCTCATGCCCCTATAAAATAAGGGTAATTTCCTCGACCAGTATCCAACAGAAAACAACTATTCTCCTCTAAGGCCGTTGATTTATATTATGCCAAATTAATTGTTGAGATTTACTTTGTGGTTGTCTATTAATCTCATACCCAAGCAAATGTTTCGATTCAAAACGATGTAATAGCTACATGTTGGTTTTATCATAGAGTGCGGAAGTTGTTTTAGTTGTAAAAAATACCCCCCTTGAACAGGTTCATTTAAAGATCTGGATTGTTAGTGATTCATTTTATATTGTATTAAAGACAAATTTATTATTTCATTTCGCTGACATTTTCTGAGACATTCCAATTATGTACGAAGGTTTATCGATGTTAATAAAAAAGAGGACTTTTCTGTCAAGCAGCTGAAAAAAGTTAATAAAGTCGGTGGTCGTTCTGCGTCTTCGTAGATCAGAGATACGCGCAACTTCATCAACAATTTAGCGTATATGGCACAAACTCCGCCGAAGTATTTCAATAAAAGTTATGACCGCGTTTTTTGGCCTCGTCTCGTGCAATCCCGCACATAACGGCAGGACAGTATGAAGAGGTTTTGTCCGGGTTCTATTGGGGATTATCAAATTCGACCGAAACCCGCCGCCGGCGGTTTTTACTGCCTGCGGCCGGAGAGCCGTCCATCACGTTATTATGAAAAATGGATAGAGGCATTTTCGGCAACTCGACACTATTGTATTTCATATATACGATATGTTCGGTGGAATGTTACAACGTCTCGTTCAGTTTTTATAGAGCGATAACTAGCTGGAAGAAAAAAACAACACTTTTTATGAGCTTCTGCTGATTATTGATACTGTTGCTTTTATGGATTTTAATAAGAGGTACACTTCTTGTACTGGATAACTGCCTCTATTTGTAACAATTTGTAAAATCGAGACGAATGCCATGGGTTGCGATTTCTTGAACATAAAACTCACAAAACTTTGATATGCTCTTATAGCATTGTTTATAGAGAATCTTCTTTCTCTATAAACACTGCTTATAGTTTCATATATCATCCATATAGGGTGATTGCGCCAGTAGTCGGCCACTTAAGAGTACGTCATAGGTTTGACACGGCTCCATAGGTGGATATTCACATATAAATAAAATTGAAAAAATACGAAGAAAAGAATGTTAGAGATTCATAGGGCTTCCACATGTTTATGAAAAAAATAATATTAACAAAAAATACACTTTTGTTAGTTCTCGGCCACGACATCCGACTTCTCGGCCTACTAGTGCACCGGTTCTCGGCCACCTTCCCAGTTATCGTCCGTTGATCACCTTTTCTCGGCCATTAATCTTATGTTCCCTATCAATAAGGTCGAAATTAGTAAATTGTCCAGTAAAAAATCCAAACAGAGCACTTATGAGTTCTCATTCTTCTTCATTAAAAATGTTAATAGAAAATAACATATTATCAAGAAAAATTAAATATAAAAACGTTAAAAAATAGGTTTATCCTTGAAAAATTGAAAACTGTTTCACAGAAAATGAAGAACTAGTTTCTAAAAGATTTTGGAGCCCAGAGTTTTTGTGTTTGCGATCGAACACAATTTTCGCAGATATTAGCTTTTTTGGCAGCTTCAATATAAGGTAAATTAGCAAGATTAGCAACATTTAATACACATTATAATTTCTCTTCAACAGCTTTATGAATGTTACTGGACAAGAACAGGCGTTTTTGAAGCTGGTTGTCGACCGCATGGATTCTATAGGCAGGGCATCACATGTTAAAAGGAAGGGCTGCGTCTTCCCTAGCTCACACAAGTCTCTCGGAGACTTCCGGGGGTTGCGCGTAGGGGTGCAATCGGTTGACGGTAATAACAATTTTAACAATTTTTAACAATGTGCTTGCCGATAACTGGCTCACATTGAACCTATTCTCGGCCATAAAATGCAAGCTATCATAACATTTTGGTGGCCGGAAACTGGCTATATACACCAAGAAATAGAAAATGAGTGAGTTTTTTACAAAAATGTTAGTAGAAAACGGACTATGCCATCACATGAAAGACAGTCCGTAGTTATGTTCTGTTATGTTTTCGACTCGCGACATTTAAATAACAAAAAACGTGTTTTTTCTAACTGTTTTGCTTATAAAATAAAAACTAATAGAGCAATCTGGTTAATCCATTGGAAAGAATTGTAGATAATTGAAATGCGAATAAAAGGGGATGTTTTACGACCCTGTCGTAACGGTAGTAACGGAGAAAAACTGGAAAAACCGGAAAATTTTGCGATTTTTTTTTTAAATTCATAACTCAACCATTTTTCAAGGAGTAGGATTGGCCTTCCTCAAGAAAGTATTGAATTATGTGTACTTCATGTGTGCACAAAACAGGCGCTGTCGAATGGTTAGTTTTGGCACAATTGCAATTGACATTTTTTTTTGCACTATCTTGTAGCGTGCCTGGATGCTCTAGTGATAGCCCGATTTCAATTTCTCAAACAGGTTATGAAAGTAGAAGTATCCTGGTGAACATTTTTAAAACTGTTACATATGTGGAACATAAACTTAACGTCTTATGAATGATGGTCAACATCATCAATATGTATCCATTATGCGTATTTTCTGAGGCGAAAAATCCCAATTTTCAGCGTTGTGTCAACGTCATGTTTCAATGATCATATTTTTATTATCAAAATGACGTATCATGCTCAATGTCCAAATAGCATATTATAACATATGTCAAGTAACTTATTCAAAACGACGGTCTTTTCTGAGGCGATAAGTCCCAACTTTCAGCGTTGTATCAACGTCATATTTCATTGATCTTATTTTCATCATCAAAATGACGTATTATGCACAATGTCCAAAGAACCATATCAGAATATATGCCAAGTAAGTGATTCAAAAGTCACGTTCTCAATACTACGGTTCTTTCTGAGGCGATATGTCCTAACTTTCAGCGTTGTATCGACGTCATACTTCATTGATCATATTTTCATTATCAAAATGACGTATTATGCATAATGTCCAAAGACTAAAAATAGTCATCATGATATATTGTAGGTACAAGCTACGCAGCCTATTATGCCTTTTGTGCATGTTATCATAGTAACCCACGGGTCCAATAACTAATGGACAATTCACAAAAGCTTTTGATAGTATTCATGTTACTGAGTTTGAGATGATGCTTCGTAACTTCAATAACAGCGACACCTATCGTTGGGTAGAATACTTCATATTGATTATATTGATCAATATCTGAACATATTTTTTAAGGTATTTAAAAGTATGCAAAAATAAATAATTATTTTATCGTAAAATGTATCAATTTGAATAAATCATTTTCATAACTATATTATGAGAAATAGAAAATATACATATTTCGTCTGATGCCAGAAAAATTTTGAATGGGCAATTTTTGTGAACATATATAAATGTTACATTTACATTTAATTTTCAAAATGATCATCACCCAGGAGATATATAAACGATGTAATAGTTTATATTGATTATTTTGATCAATAAATGAACATATTTCTCTAGATATTGTGAAGTATGAGAAATAGCACCTAACCTAATCATTTTTCAAAATTCAAAATTAATTCATATTATTTAGCCTAGAGTAAAAAGTCCCATATTTCATATTCATTTATTAGAATCTTATAATCTATGATTACTGTTATTGAAATAAAGTATTTCCTGCAAATTCAAAGTTCAATGAAAGTCATTAACCAGCATCAGGTATTGGGTTACATTCCGGTGCAACAACACTCGATGGCTTGAATGCTGATTATGCAATAGTCAGCGATAATTTTAACATAAATTCGAATGTTTCCTTTGATTGAGGCTTTTTTCATTTTTGAGAGGTCTGGGTGATAAGAGTTTTTTTGAATTTTCCACGTTTGAAGCATCATGGGCAGCTTGACACGTTTCATCCCCTTGGTGGTATTCTTAATGTAAGTAAATTTATTTGTACATACCATTTTTATTGTTCACTATATTTTTACTGGTTCACTTCACTTGTGTTCTGTAGCACAGGGTGATATTTGTTCACTTGGCTCTAACTAGATTTTAAATAAATAACTAATTTCACTTCACTGTTTTATTCACTATCCCAGGGTGGTCACAATATAGTTGGTCAATGATTTAACATCTCGCAAGCCAAGCAAATAGGTAATTGGGCACCCTAGACACCTAGGGGGCCAGGGGTTCTTCAAACCCGATCGTTCAACTCACGTCAGGCAAAGTATGCAAAAAAGTACCCAAAGTTACATAGTTAGTTGGTAATAAAATGGATCGATACAAATATATTTTCATTGCTATATTACGAAATAAGTAAAATATTCATATTTTGCCTGATGTCAGGAAAAATTTGGAGAGACAATGTTAGACAATGTTTGGAAACATATATAATATTATGTTTATATTCGATTTTCAAAATTACCACCAAAATATTTATGATTTCATAATTTTTCTTTCTTATTTACATCAATATGTGAACATATTTTTTCAGGTATTCAACTTATGTTGGAAAAAGTATACAAAATTACATGGTTATATTTGGTCAGAAAATTTATCAATTCGAACGAAACGTTTTCATTACTATAATGTGGAAAACGAAAACTACACATAAACTTTGGAGAGACAAAGATTGGAAACATAGGTGAATAATACAACAACATACGATTTTCAAAATCATCATCACCCAGGATTATTTTGATCAATAAATGAATAATTTTTTCTAGATATTCAACTAACGTCAGGCAAAGTATGCAAAAATACATAGTGTTTGAAAATGGTCGATTTTCAAGATTCAAAAGGTCATAACTCGAAAATTATAAGAGACCCCCACGAAATTCTTTCGGATTCGTGTTCAGGAGATAAAACTACGTAAGTAACACCACTTTTCTTTTTGTTTCGAGAATGAGCCGATAAGCTTACCTTTACCAAATACACATTCCCAGACTTCAATGCTTGTTGGCCTCGGCTTAACGCCTCGGCCAACAATTTACATTGTCGTCCGGGAATGTATTGCTTTTACTACTAGATACACAATATACTATTTCTCGCAGTCCTTAAGCTAATTTAAAAAATCCCCGACTTTTCTCTTTCATCTGTTTTATCTTTGGGAGTACCCAATACTTGTTGAAGTTTAGACGAAGTTTTGTATACCACCTTCATATTGAGGGTTCTGAAAATACCTGCGAAACCTCGAAGTTCGAATGGGATGACGACATATTTAGGAGGGTTTTCCTCTTTTTGAAAAGTCGAAGAGCTACGAAGCTTTTAACTCCTGAAGATGCTAACTTTGTTGGTGAAACGCGCGTCGAGAGTGATTGTGACGTAGTTTTGGTGTTTGGGTAGTTTCTTTTTTCTTGAATTGTATTCACACCAAAGGTTCCAAAATATTCATTTGATAACAGAATATAACTACGAACTGTATTTTTTTTCAACTGAGCAACGCTCGAACAATGGTCACTTCGACCACCGTGAACTAAACTGACATGGTATGAATAAAACTATTGGTATCACAGGTAAAACTAAAGGGAAGATGGCAGGAAAACTGTGGCCGAAAGTTTGGCGAGATTTTCGAATGTGAGGAGTTATTATTTTTCTTATTATTCCATAAAAATAACGAAAACGGCCGACAACTGGAAGTGGCCGGCAAGCTGGCGCAATCACCCTGATAAAATACTTGCAAAACAGAAAATATATTTCCAGAAGCCTGGAAAAAAGCTATAGTTAAAGTTATCTCGAAAAAACAAGTTGCAACCAAATTCAAAGATCTGAGAGGCTTGAGTATTATTTTTGTTCTCTCCAAAGTAATGGAACGAGCAATGGAAGTACAGCTAAGAAATCTTGCATTTCTTATTACCTTCCATTCAATCTGGGTTTCGAAAGGAATACAGCTGACGACTGCGCTGTTTCAAGTTATAGATGATATTTTTAGACCGAGGATTATCAACTGCGTTAGTATTTTGTTCTCGACTTCAGTAATGGTCGCGCCTTCGATACTATCAACTTTGAATTAATTCTAGCAGTTTTTCACTATATGGGACTTTATTATTATTATTACATTACACTAAGGGCAGAGGTGAAACCTATTTTGCCCAAGAGAACAGAAAGTATTTATATCAAATGTATACAATGAAATGCAAGAAAACAAAAAAGATGAAAAAGGGATGAAACGAAAAAGGATTGAATCACGAGTAACTATTCACTTCGTAACTGTTTTATAGTATCGTATCTGTTTTTAAAGGTGTTCACACTAGGCGCGGTAACCACGCTGTCAGGAAGGTAATTCCAGTTCATGAACACTCTACGAAAAATTGTTGCCTTGGAGTTGTCCGGAACTTTTCTTTCTTGAGTTTGAAGGGGTGACCTACTTACACGTGATTCGATAACTTTGATAAAATCTTATCTCCTCAAAAGACAACAGAAGGTTGATATAGATAATGAGGAATCCAATTACCTAACACTAAAATCGGGAATACCTCAAGGATGTATTCTTGAGCCCTTGTTATTCACTATGTATACCGCAAATTTGGTGAAATCTCTGCAATATTGTTCAGTTCATTTATACACAGATAATACGCAAATTTATTATAGTTTATCTCAACAAGAAGTTGACAATGCCTTCACTATTATCAATAGAGATCTTGAGTCATTCTTCAAAGCCGCAGCTGGTCATTGCCTAATTATATGAATGCCTCAAATATAATGTTATGACCAAGTTGCAAGTGAAATTGATGTAAAAGTAAACTATGAGTAAATCACTTTGGTCAGAGAAGCAAAAAGCCTTGATGTTTATTAGAAGCCGACCTATGGTTTGAAAAGCATGTTAATAAACTCATGTAACAAGCCTACTGATCACTTAATTTTTTATGGCAATAGACACTTCCTTTCAGCTTCAGTCAAATCTACACTATGTGAAACACTTGTTCTATCATTATTTAATTATGCAGGTAGCCTGTATTGTCCTAATTTGACGAATACCTATAAAAATAAGATTCTAAAGTTCAGAACTCGTGTCTTCGACTAATTTAAGGGATTTGCAAACGCAAACGTTTAAGACACGATGGACATTAGTGTAGCTACATGGCTCCCATTACCGCATACACAGTAGCAACCACCTGTCACGTATGATTTGTTATGTCATCTGTCACCTGCCATCTGTCACATACCACCTATCAGTTGCCATGTATAGTGAGTCATCTGTCACCTTTCACGTATCATTTTTCATGTGCCATATGTCACCTTTCATGTGTCATTCATCACCTGCCACCTATCAGCTGTCATATATCCCATCTGTCACCTTTCACTTTTCATCTAGTGTCATAGTCCATCTGAATGCTTAAACTTTCATTCTCAGGCCGTAACGTTACGCTGCAATAGTGAAAGAAAAAAATACACGGAGTCGAAACATGAATCATAAAAAACACATTTTGGATGACCCAAAATCAGTCGTAACAAAAAAAAACCTACAGGTTGCCCCAGAATGATTCGGTTACGAGAAAACACATAATGGATGTTCCAAAATAAATCAAAATAGAGAAAAAACTCACACGGCGTGTCTCAATATAAACCAATAAAGAAACAACACATACTGGATGTCCCAATACGAATAAACACATACAGAGTGTTTCAATATTCATCATTTAAGAGAAAACCATGACCACATCCCATACCGGATGTCCCAAGCAGCGTCAAACATATACAAATTGATATTGTAAAATAATATTAATTAGATATGATTCAGGTCTGGACATTCGGTTGGCTGACACGTTCTAGTTTAAAATAATTATTTCCGGTTTGAAACATATCAAGTTAGATACAAATTGATTATGTAATCGGAATCAAGGTAATGTCTAGATGCCAAATCTTCAATGAAATGGCTAATTCCTGTTTCAATTTCCAATTTGATTCATTTCGTAGCAATGGATTGAAGTAGATGAGAAACATAACTAAGCATTTACCGATGGTATAGGGCCACCTTGAGTGAATGATGAAGGTAGGCATCAGCGACTGCCTGTCTTTTACGTTCTGAGCGGTGAATATGATACAAAATTGAAATATTTTCCAGATCCTATTCTGCCTTGAGTCCTCGATCCGCCTCTGAACGAATTCAATCTCAAGGAAATATGAACATTCCATCTTTCCATTCCTCCCATATACTCCTTCATCCCGTTTTAACGAGAGAGTTTCTCGGGAGAGTATTGCGGTAGGGAAAATGTATTTGTCATTTTCCATATATCAACATGTCATCTTCATTTCATTGCATGAGAAGTGAAAAAAGTGACGACTACAATACAATCTGAGCCAATTTGACAGTTATTGTTGCCAAATATGAAAACATATTCTGAAGCATCCGTGACTTCTTCAGAGTAAACGAAACATCGGAATGATGAATAATACATTGGATCGCGGTGCTTCCACATGATTATTATAAGTTGAATATGAACTCTCAATCTTCTTTCTAACGCATACTTTTGACGAAAAACAAATTTAATTTTTTTCTGCGACTGTAATGAAAAATGTACATTTCAAGTGCGTTTTCGATTGAGAAATCTACAACGTTGTAATACAGATTTTCATTTCCTATGGCCAGCTGTATCGAAATGTTGATTTCATACTATATTATTATTATGCTGACGATACTAATTTTCTTTTTGTGTCCGATAACATCGGTGATGTTATAACCCAAGCAGATCAAGTGTATCAGAATGTGAGTGAATGGATTGAGAAAAATTGTCTGTGTCTCAATAATGAAAAATCAGTATTGATTACTTTTAGAACTGGCCATTCTCAGGTTGTAACTCCCAATACTATTGCTCTGAACAACGCTGATATTTGTTGCTCTGACACAACTAAACTTTTAGGTCTCACCCTCCACTGTAACTTGAAATGGGACACACATATCAATAATTTGGCCTCGAAACTTGCTAAAACCTGCTATGCACTCTGTATATCATCCCAACAATGTAGCAAGAATATTGTCAAACATTTATATTTTGGATGTTTCCACTCAAACCTGACGTATGGTATAATGCACTGGGGGAACTACACAATTGCACATAGAATTTTCATGTTACAAAAAAGGGCAGTCCGTATCGTGTCAAAAATCGGACCACTAGAATCATGCAGAGAACACTTCAAGAGCCTCTCAATTCTTACAATGATATCGATTTATATCTATGATGTTTGCTTTGTTTTCAAAAATAAATCATATTTTGAATCTGAAATAGTAGAACATACCTATGAAACTCGTATGAAAAACAGATTGCTTCCATCGAAACATTCTTCCAGCATATATCAAAGGGGTATCTTTTATAATGGTTGCAAACTATTTAATACCCTTCCTAAATATATACAGAACTCGAGAAATATTCACTTGTTCAAGAGGGACATGAAACAGTTATTATTGAAGAAAACCTACTATTCGCTGGAAGAATTTTATGGTGATTTCTGATCATTCCTATCTGTTTTTAAATCTCTGTTTTTATTTATACATTTATATGTGTTCTTTTTTCTTTTTTTGCCAAATTGGTTAGTCTTTTGGAATTATCCACCTTCTGACATTGTCGCATTAGTGTATTGTATAGTCATGTTACTGTATTATATTCTTTCGTGACTGATAATAAATGAAATGAAATATTAATGAATTTTATGATGATAAATAATATGATATCGAAGCGGTCGAATGAGGTCTTATAATAATTTTTTGACACTTCGTAGTTTTCATGAAATTCATTTCGAAACATAATTAATGATTGCTCTAATGTGAATATATTTCTCAGATGCAATATTTCTTAGTAGCTACTAGTCTTAAATCTCCTACGAACTTAATCAACAACATATGTATTCCAGTTCATCCAGGCATCTAAATATGTACGCAGACATTTAATTGAATATTAACGTTAACAAAATAATCATTTGGTACTTTCGAACGGCAGTAAAATTATGGACATACCATTTCGTCAGGATTGACAAGGAATTGCTTCTACACCAGTTGACAAATTCCTTCGACAAAGTGTTGATTTGCTTCCGAGGTTTTAACATCAGTGGTAATTGTCGTATCATCTGCAAACAGAAAATATGTCCAGTGCTCAACTATTTTGGTAAATTGATGATACAAACGAAAAATCAAGGGATGCGAAACGGATCCTTGGGGAATCCCTAATTGTTGCGTCCCGCTTTATTGTGCTGACTTTATTGTTTTTTGCTTACATTATTTTTCATTTTTCTATCAGACTGAATACATTATATTCAGAAACAATCTTTCATTATTTCCTAATTACCGACGCTACTTTTCTTTACATTTCCACAAAAAAACAGATCGAGCCAAGACGCCGAGTAGTACAACGAAAGTCAATGTATGTACGACATTACCAATCACCACAAGCATTGTTGCTATCACGCTATCAGCCATCCACGCGAACACAAATTTCGTGTGAACATTAAAAAAGTAAAGTGCAGTTCAGCTCTTCAACCTGCATCAGTTGGCTGACTAGGACTCACCGAAGACGGACTACGGCAATACATGAGGTAAGATCTGGGCTTGGTTCATTTTTGTGATTCCCATTTTATCCAATTCAGCATACAGTGCATTTTTCTTTCACTAGCTCAACCCGTTATCAACCTTTGATTTATTCAAAGGAATAACCCCCCACTAATCAACATTATTTATTCGAGAAATCATCCACTTTCACTATTTAATTTCCTATACTCAAGATGCCTTATAAAAGCCAAAGAATAGTACCTCAACAAACATTTTGTTTGCTATGGACAGTAGTCATTAAGCCACACACAAGTTATAACTGCAAACACACATGCATATGTCAAAATCAAATCTCAATACTGTTTGTGACAACAAACTCTACCAAAAGATTATATATCGTCTTATCACTCCAAAGTAGGGTTTGAATATTGGTTGGGAACTGAAAGTTTGACCTGATTCGACCATGCAAGGTAGGAATCTGAACTCCTCATGACTTTACACGCTCCATCCAGCACCATTCTGTCATGCAGACACTCCAAACTCAAAAGTCCACGGCTTCCCCGTTGTCTGGGGAAGTATAACCGTGTAACGAACAATTTAGGATGCAAGCTCCTATTATCATTTTGCGAGTTTTAACGTCGAGTTGTCGCAGCTCTTTCGGAGTCCATTTCATCATTCCAAAAGAATATAGTAGGGAACGGCAAGCATATTAGTTGCAGCAAATTTGTTCTTCCCCGACACTTCTAACGACCAGATCTGTCGGAGTTTATGGTGATACTTGCCGCGGAGAGAGTTTTTTACTATGATTACCTCTTGGGAGCGACGTTGCTCCACACCTTGGTAAGTATAAGTTTCTTTGGCAACTAGATGATGTAGGATGCTTCCGTATACGAACTGAACATCTTCTCCATATTCCTTGCATCTTCATCCTCTGAGATTAACCGTGGTACATTCATTATAATTCAGTAAGGAATACCACCTTGGGGGCCCTGTTTCCGAAGTTCAGATACATCTGGAGGGTACGCAGGTGTTATCACTGCTTCCCACGTCCGTGAGGTAAGTGCCCAAGGATGTCGGCCTTCTGCATTGGCCCAGGTAGGATTTCTGCTGTATTACGGCAAGCCGGTATAATTTGCAGATTCGAGAGCAGTGTCCATCTTTCCACCAAGGATTTTTATGATCAGAACTACCATTATTTCAACAGAATGGTTTGGGTAGAGCCTCTGGAATTCTTATGCTGAGACAGCATAAGCTGGACAAGCTGACAGAAAATGTATTATTACAGTAACAGGTGCCCGACGACACGCTCTGCATATAGTGCCAGGCTCCTCTATACTCATCACGCGACTACGGGCGCTACGAGTGTTATATTATCATGACCGCAGCTTCAATGTGAATTTTTTCTGCTTTCAATTTGATGTCGAATACGAGACCAAGTTCATCGGCTAATTATTATTATTATTTTCAGTATGATTATAAAAAAAAACACTGATATTAATTGTCGTTATTCGTACTTTCCCGAGCACGAGGAAATTTCGCAGACACCCTTGAAAGCCCACCGCTCACGGTTGTACTTTGAAAGCGAAATGTGGCTGTCAGAAATGATTAATAGCAAAATGCCATGTGAAATACGTCATAGGTGCCTGTGATCATCACTCTGGTGTGCAAAATTAATTAAAATGAAATATTAACGTTGTTCATTCATGAGTTATAACTTTTTGGAAACTGGTTGTCCAATGGCAATTTCGGTAATTAATATTACGCCTGAACGATCAAATGAACATTTTAATGAACAATTATTCCTGAAACTTTTTCAATCGAAATTTTCGCGAGGCACTTCCATAAATATATCATATATTTCAGATGGAATTTGGTTGGCCAATCTCCGTTGCAATTGCCTGGGAATTTTCGACAGTAATACCACAAATGATTGAATTTTCAGTATTAATATCCCGATAAAATGCTGAATTTTCAAAAAATACTTTCACCTTGCTTTCACGAAAACTGTGTTGCTTAGAAACACCACGAGAGCTTGCTCGAGTGGTGTTTTGTACAGCAACACAGTTTGATCGACTGGCAAGGTAAAAGTAATTTGGAAATTCTACATGTTGAAGGGATATTCGATCAGACAATTTCACGAATACATTATATTATTATGGACTAAATGCGTATTGCAGGAACGGTTCATCTTTTGTGACATCAATGTCAGTTGGAGAGTTGAACTAAGATGTCTAAAACCCCTAGTGTCGACTCATACCTGCAAAACTATGGGATAAAACGGGAGACACGCCAGCTTGATTAAGAGAAAACAAATAAAATCGTGACCTGTTTCCCAAATATTCCGCATTTGCGTGTACCGCCACGGTCGGTTTTCTTGTTAGTATAAATTTACAAGCACAGAAGTTTTCAAGTATTGCCAATGTATGAACTGAATAAAGAAACATAATTATTGGAATTTACTAAATCACTGTCACCAATCAGTTTTATTTGTTACATTTTCGACTTATTTATAAATATTTTTTTTACTGAAATGCAATTAACTACAATAATTAACCATGCATTTAATTTGGAAGTATTGGAATTAAGCTTCATGAAAATTCACCATTAGATCCTGTCAATCTTGTGCTGATATAATCAGGAATGGCGGGATTCCGTGAGATATATTCGTGCCATTATTTTCATTAGAACGTTTTCTAATAACACAAAATACTATGTGATAATTTTCATAATATGGTGGAACTCACTTTCGGTACTGGATATGGTTGAATTATTTTGTTCGTCTCTCTGGATTGTCCACAAATGATACAAAAACGGAACATGATCAAATTATTATTGTACAAACTACACAGAAAACGATTAGATATTCACAAATTTTAATCAATCAGATATGTAATGCCATAAAAATAAAGGAGTGATGCTTATTTTATTTAAAAAATAACTGCATTAAATGAACATATTAGAAAAATAGACAGCAATCTACCCTCAAATACTTTTTACCATAATATATAATTTTGATGGCATTTTCTAGGTACATTTCATTTAACATTGAAAAACTGCAAACATTTGTTCAAATGAAACTGGTTCTTCGCACACAATTTTCCATTTAATTGCATACTAAGCTGTTACCAATATATTGATAAATCATTTTGAAAAGTACATATTTGAAACAAAAATTGAGTTAGTCAGCTAAAACTATAATAATAGTAATAATAAACGTGTTTCCACTACTAGCACTATTATTTTAATACCAAGAAATTATTTTCATGAGCAAGTGGTTGATATAACTTAATTTTCAAGGTTACTAATCAAAAACAAATAATAAAAAATAGTAAAAAAAAACAAATATAGTTTATTATATCATTGGCAATGTACTTAGGAAAATATGCCCTGTTAATCTCAATACATTTTCAAGCAAACAAATTTGAATAAAAATGGTTGTACGAAATGATGCTCAATATATAAAGGTTTTATGAAAAACGTAATTGTTATGACACTTTGCTTATAGAAAATGCTAATATATGATATCTGAGAATTAAATCAATTTTAATTTTTTTCCCGATGACAAAAGAAATCGTAAACGTAGCAATCAGTAAATAATTATCATTTCAAAATAATAATTTGTTGAGTTACAACACGAATGAACTATTTCGAATAAGACATTGGAAAAGAATAATTACAAGCAGAAAATGATATTGTTGCTTCTGGGTGCTTTTCGGCAAAGTGATATGTATGACAGCTCTCCAGAAATATTAATGCATTACTGTTCATTTCTCATACATAACTAACTTTCATTAACAATTCAGTTATTCATTAAGGCAACTTTTGAATATAAATAGTCCATAGTCTTACTCCCTCCATAAAATAAATGTTACCATTGAAAATTGTAGAATGTATATAGCTATAAAAGACTGCATTAGTTATATCAAAAAATGCTCTTGTAAGATACAATACTATTTGCTTAGAAATATTCGTATATACCAAACTAGCCATTAGTGTGGTTGATTTTTGATGAGCCAATGTTTTCCGGACAAAAAATTCCAGCCGTTTCTTCCTGGTCGCATTTGCAGATCTGGTTTCATGAAAAAAAGAAGAAAACAGTTAGGTACATTAACAATGTTTCAATACAGCTAATTCTCCGACATAAATGAATATAATATATATGACTTGAAATGGTTGGAGTATGATTCAATTATTTTATTGCTTTTTATCAAAAATGCATAAATATTCAATGTGAGAATTGAAATTTCTTTGAAATTAAAAAAACTGCCATGGATGAAATTGATTTCTTTTTCAACAGAATGCAAATACAATGATGACTTTAGAGAAGAATATTTTCATACTAAAAATGATGCAGGAAAACAACTCATTCAAAAATGTATTACACCGTCATGAGAAACAAGTGGGCGCCAAATGTAGCGCTCGAATTTTCAGTTACGGAATTTGAATGATAAAAAAAATAATAATCAAAAAAATAAATCAAATTCCTCTATCAGTATTTCATTAAATATTTATTCTGGACAATTGCCACTAGCACAGCGAAGACGGGGTGGTTCATAAAAAAGGTGTTCAAGGGCGCCACATGATTCGAGCTGCCCAGAATAAAAGATGGTCTTCAAGTCCTACACCAAACCATGAAATGTAAAGCCCGAGGTATAAAAGTAAAACTGATAACACTATAGAGAATTTATACCGTATATTAACCGTAGAAATAACAAGTGAGTGTGGAAATCCGCCTTTCGCTCGAAAATTCGGATGTCTATAATACGACACGTGTGAATCCACCTCTACCGGGAATCCACCTCTAACGGCAATGCACCTGTAACGGGAATCCGTCTAGATCGTAGAAATTTGAAGTGCCTATTAAAACTAAAAGCTCGGAAGTTGATGTTGATACCCATTTTTTAAACTATAATTATTTTACAATAATAATCTGATAATACGACCCGCGTAGAAATGAAAAAACTCTTCAGTCACTTTTTATTAGTCTGTTTGAGTACAATAAAACTGTTCATATACATTTTTTCGATATCTCGTTTCGTTCTCGATTTTTTGGTGTTTGAAAACCCAAAAAAGGCGAAAATTCTTCTAAGTCCACATCTCAAATTTTTTTTTTCAAGATATGGAAAAATTCTTTCGAACTTTTTGTTGATCAGTTTAAGGGCAATAAAATTGTACGAATGAATTTTTTGATATTGTTCAATTTTTTATTTTTGTTCAAAAAAGTCCCGTCAAAAAATTGTAATTTTTTTAGGTTCATTCGGTTTTTACGAGCTTATTTATGGGAATATGGAAAAAATGTAAGGCTTTTTTGTAGAAATTTTGAAGTAGAATAAAACTTTTTTATACATTTTGTGATATCCAGTTCCGTTTTCGAGTTTTTGGCGATTTTAAACACAAAATACACACTTTGTAAATTTTTTTCAGTTTTTCCATCATTTTTTCACTTTCTAATGATGTCAGAGAAATACGGTTTGGAGGATAAGTGGAGTTCGTAAAGACGTATTCGAGGCGATTTTAAGAATTTTATCATTAGTACGGTCGATATATCGATTTTTCCGTTTTTTTGAAATATTTCCTGGGCCATTGATTTTTCCGAAAAAATTTGCAAACATTTTTTGTAGATTTGTCCATGGCGGTCAAAAAAGGTCTCCTGTTAAATTGTGATTTTATCAACCGTTCGTTAGATATTTCGTTTTATCGAAAATTCAAATTTTCATTTTCAGATTTAAGGGATTTTCACCATTTTCCGATTTTTTTTGGAAAAACCGTTTCTTCAAGTTTTGTACGTTGGTTGAATCTCTATCTAATGCAATTCTGAACTCCACGGTTCGTCTATCGGTTTGGTCGCATTTAGACTCTGAAAAATTCCCGTTTTTTCGGAAAATCGTCCGGGAAAAATACTAAACATTTTCCGATCTTTCCCAGAATCTAATCAGTTCATTGGAGCTTATAGAGACACATGTTGACAGATTTTGAATGCGATCCATCCAACGGCCTTGAGTGAACCCTGTAACATACGAAAAAACGCAAAAAATGCCCTAAAATTTTTCCGAATTTTCCGATCGAATCGAAATCTAGGAAACAGTTTTCCTCCGTGGAAATGATGATAAAGTCAAAATGTCAAATTTTTATCCCAAGCAGTTCCGGAGATATGACGTTTTATGTTGCGGACTTTACACGCCATTTTGAAAACTTGTTTTTTTCCGAATTTTTTTTCTGAACATACTTTTTTTCCGCCGGTGAACATTTTCTTTCAAATAACTTTTTCTGTATCTCTCCAAATAAAAAAGTTATGGCGATTTTTTAGGTTATTTTGTCATTTTGACAGGGATATATTATTATTATTATCTTTTTTTCAGCTTTCCTCCTGATTTTCGATAAGGATCATTTTGGTTTTTGTTTCGTGATCCTACGACTTCAAATAAATATATTAGGCCCCCTGTGCGGTACGGCTGAGCGGCCGTAGTATAATACTCCTAAAGGTCGTATTATAACAACGAAACAAAAAAACAATCAGCTATATAGGTGCATGTAAATCGATATAACTGATAACACTATCATGTAATTTCTTTTAACTAACGTAGTAACCCACTAATCAGATAACCAACAAAATAACTAAATCATACATAAGAATGTAGGAAGGTTGGCGAGTATAAAAAAAAAACATTAACAAATATTCAGATAAATAGCGGAAATTTCCAAATAAAGGGCGGATTGGAACCCCACTATAACCCAGAGATTAAGCTTAAACTCAGGCGCAGGTCGATAAAAGTTGGTAATACCACGATGTAATTTCCGCTTTCCAAAAAGAAAAATAAATATAAGTAAAATGACGATATTCTCTACGTATCTATTACTAAATATGCCGCAAAATAAAGTATGTTTTCAACCCTTTTATTGAGGTACTTGCGTGACGGGATGATTTTGTGTCCTCTCTCCAGGTAGATCTGGCTCCAAGTTATACCCCAAATACCATTTGGATTGATCTTGGTCAAGTTCCAATCGTAAAAAAAACGTGAAGGGATGATTTGTAGTACCCTCTCCAAGTAGATCTGGCTCCAAGTTATACCCCAAATATCATTTGGATTGATCTCGGTAAGTTCCGGTAGTAAAAAAAACCCTTTAAAAGAAAAGAGGATATCAGGTACAGAAACCTCACAAATATTCAGGAGACGAGTAAAACCACAAAGTCGAACGTGAAATGTACCCCTATAGTGACCCAGTAAAATAGTTATCGACGATTATCCGAAATAAGAAACGTTCTTGATACTTTAATCTTCCGATCCAATAATAACACTTGATCACCCTGTATAAAATCAGGTTGTTATCAAATGTTTCCAATATAACCCTAAATAAATTCGGGTTGTTATCAAATGGTCACTTGATCACCCTGTATAAAATCGGGTTATTGTTAAATGTTCCCTAGATCACCCTGTATAAACTCGGATTACTATCAAATGTTCACTTGATCACCCTGTATAAAATCGGGTTGTTATAAAATATTCCCTAGATCACCCTGTATAAACTTGAATAAGCAAGTATATTCAAAATAAATAATTAAATCTAAACGTCATAAGTTCAGACACAAATAATTTAATAAACGTAACACCCTATTTGGAAAATTACTGCAGATCCACCCTGTAAGTGGAACCAAAGTAACCCCTATGATAATAATCACAAAACTATTCTAGATGAATAGCTGTATCACCCTGTATAGCTTATGCGAATAGCAAAGTAATGCTTCCTATATACAGTTTGAAAAAGTATACCCGATAGAATTACAAAAAAAAATAAACAAATAAATTTAATTTGAGTCACAGTTTCATCGTGGGGGACCTTTTGTATCAATGTCGAGAAATTCCCTACTTAAAACTTTAAGGAATAAATCGTATAAAAGTTAAGCACACAAAAGAAACAGGAAATCTTCAAATAAAACCAAAAAAAAACATGTGTGCACCTGGCACACCCTGTAGAGAATTGAAACTGATCAATTACCATTTAAAACTCTTCGAGATATGTCAGTGTCAACCCTTATGAGAAATCCTGAGACTGCATATATTCAGAGAAGATTCTGACATACCTCGTAAACAGAAAACAACAGAGATTTATATTTAAAATTGCGTTATTTCGTCTATAAAACGAAACAATTCCGAAATGAATCAATATAGCATTGAGAAAATATCACAGGCTGCAAGAAATTTGTGCTTTTCATTTCACATGGAAAAAGAATTTAACGTGTAAATTGCATTAAAGTTATTGGCTGTGAATTTCACATCTAGTGATTTTTAAAAACGATTCTCTGAGCTTGATAGAATCAAGCTAATGAAATGAACATTATGATTACGCACCACAAGGAAATGAAAATTATTCTTACCTTCACAGAAGGGTTTTTTTTCTAAATTCTTTTTCTCTACAGATAAGAATAACTTTGAAGAATATCGTTTTGGTGTATCGGTTTCGTATCCTAGATTAAGGGCTGATGAAAGAAAGAAAGACAAATGAATGCCGGTTTTTTGTGAAAAAATACTTTGGTGTGACTTACCAGCATTATAGGTCATTCAAATCCCTAAAAGGTTTGTGATCTGCCTCCACAACAACTAATCAAAAAACGATCAAAGAGGATCCCTTATCACGATGAGTTTACCAGAAGTCGAATCCCCATACGTGGGTAACAATGAAAATTATCGTCACACTTCTGGAAACGTTAGACCTACGTTCCTGCTAGTAACACGACACACCCAAAAATGACCAGCGACTTCATCTATTCCACAAATTAAAAAAAATCTCAGTGAAGTCAACACTATCCAACAACGATTCCTGCTGTACCACCTTCAGTAAGTACGCCCTTCAATACCTAGATGTAGCGCATAAGTAATAGCAGGAAACCTACAGTGCTCCTGACATCGATACTGCCGATTCTATTGATTGATTTTGTGTAGCGGTAGCCGTTCACCCATTCATGTCGAGATGGCGATACGACCCCGCTATGGAAATAAAGTAAGAGAGTGGGAAAGAGGCAACTCGATAAGAAAATTAATATAGTGAAAAACAACGGACAAGCATGAAAAGGGATTATTCGAATAATTAGAAAAAAAACTGTTACAGTTTTCAGAAGACAAGCAACTGTCAGTCCTTGGAAAAAATGGAAGTAATTCAACAATATTTTCAATAGGTATTTTCTTCTTTCACATTAGGTACTTGAAAATTAACCAACCAAGCACTAACAAATACAACTTGGGATAATATTGCTCTCACACTAACTGGCAAATTTTTTTTCAACAATCTGAAAGATTTTATTCTACCCACAACATGTTCTCCATATCATATTCTTTTTTTTGCAATTATTTTTGTCTCAATTCTCTCCTCAAGTGTTAATTTATCACTGCCTTTCAAAAATGGTGGAAAATTTAATGCTATTTTTTTTTTCTAATTATGTGAAAACCTCTGTCAGCTAAAACTAAGTCACCTTCATCTAGTACATCCATTAAATTGGACTTCTCTACCTATTCTTTATCCGATATGGAACCTTTGAACAAATCGATAACAAAAGATATAGCACCATTTGGAGCACAACCTTATAATACTTTAAATGTAGTATGGGCTTTGTAAGAGGAATACAAATTGCTTTGGTGCTCAAAATTGCTTGGCACTTGACGAAAAAATTCAGTGCAATCATTGATTACTCTAATATTCTTTGATCTTTTGAATTAATATATGGGCAAATGTTGCATTATCAAATCTCTAGATAGGAACATCATAGGCTGAAGTATATTAAATATATATGTTTTCTCCATCTGGTAAACCGGTTGAAAAGTTGAATCTATAATGTATATCTTCAATTCTTTGATCTTTTGAATTAATATATGGGCAAATGTTGCATTATCAAATCTCTAGATAGGAACATCATAGGCTGAAGTATATTAAATATATATGTTTTCTCCATCTGGTAAACCGGTTGAAAAGTTGAATCTATAATGTATATCTTCAATTAATGAACCAGTTCTTAATCTGATCAAAACTATAACGAGTTCTTCGAAAGGATTTTTTCTCCAAAGGTCGATTAACCTTCAAATTTTTACATCCCCAATACTGCAAAGGCTCTATGTGTTGCAAAAATGAAAATTTATGTGAGAACGTTGGTAAAAGTTTGAGATGTATAAAACTTACACTTTTTATCACTCTGCTTTAGACTTTCCACAAAGTTATTCATGTCTTCTCCAGTGTTAGATAGTTCACATTCTGTATATTGTATTCATTTTCATAGAGATAGATATGACAGGATGACAGGGGGAGTTGAGCATCGAGTTGTAAATAGTTACGGAATAAAAAGTTAACTTGAGATCCAAATTGGAAATTTATTGATCTCGAGAATATACAAATACAAATACAACAGTTGGCGACGAGGATTTGAAATGAACCACGTGTACATTGAGTTTTACAATAATTACAACCATGACAGAATTGTTAGTACAAACCTCTTTCAACATTGAACCATTTGATCTAAGTATAATGGAGTTTCGTAGATGGTTGCAACGACTGGAAGGATCATTTACAGTATTCAAAGTTACGCAAGAATTACGGGTACCTTATCTATTGCACTACATTGGTTCCAAATCGTTCGAAATATTGTGTGATAAAGTTCCACCGGAGGATCCATACAAGAAAACTTTCATTGAATTGACGGAGAAAATGGAGCAATTCTATTCACCAAAACCCTTGGAGATAGCTGAAAATTTTAGATTCTACCAGAGGAAGCAGCAAAATGGCGAGAGTTTGCAAGAATATGCGGCTTCTTTACAAAAGTTGAGTATTCACTGTAATTTTGGTGATTATCTGAAAACTGCACTTCGAAATCAATTTGTATTTGGCTTATCAAGCAGAAGGATTCAAGCAAGACTCCTGGAATCAGTTAAATTAGATTTTGACAAGGCTGTCGAAATCTCTACAAGTATGGAACTGTCAGGGAAGGATGCAATTCAATTACACGGTAGCCAAAATAATTCTATTGGTTATCTAGGATCGACATCCAGAGATTCAAAGAAGACTCACCATCCCAAAATCAACAAAGACTCAAATAATTTTCATATGCTTTCAAATACTTCTAAGTATTCAAACAATGTTAAATGTTTCAGGTGTGGTGGTGGTCATTTTGCTACAAAATGTAATCTGGACAAAAATAATCA
The DNA here is from genome assembly GCA_944452925.2 of Chrysolina oricalcia. Lineage (NCBI taxonomy): Eukaryota > Metazoa > Arthropoda > Insecta > Coleoptera > Chrysomelidae > Chrysolina > Chrysolina oricalcia. The sequence continues at coordinate 19,555,123 of OX101817.2, read as the reverse complement.
ATGCAAACGATGTGGAGTGAAGGGTCATCTACAAATGGTTTGTTTCAAAAAGACTACTCATACAAATTCAGTTGAGGAGATACTTAATTCAACCTCAGTAAGTACATCAAATTCAGAATCAGAAAGAAATACTGCTATACAAATTGAACATCAAGGATTCAGAGATAAATATATTATTGATCTTAACCAACCAAGCACTAACAAATACAACTTGGGATAATATTGCTCTCACACTAATTGGCAATTTTTTTTTCAACAATCTGAAAGATTTTATTCTACCCACAACATGTTCTCCATATCATATTCTTTTTTTTGCAATTATTTTTGTCTCAATTCTCTCCTCAAGTGTTAATTTATCACTGCCTTTCAAAAATGGTGGAAAATTTAATGCTATTTTTTTTTCTAATTGTCAAGTAGGTACTTTATGTGAAAACCTCTGTCAGCTAAAACTAAGTTAATGATGTGGATATTACATTTGAAGTAGACACTGGTGCAGCTGTCACTTTGACAGGAAAGACATTTTTCACTTCAAAATTTCCAAATGTTCCAATTTTCCAACTGACTTGAAGTCAATTACATATTGCAACAATCATTTGGAAGTTTTGGGATTTTCTACAGTATCCGTGCAATACAATGAAAAATGTTTGAATTTAAATATTTATCTAACCAATATTGATAGACAATCACTCTTAGGAAGGGAATGGATTCGACAATTGGGTATAGATTTCAATAATTTGAATATGATTACGCCATTAAGTAGACAGGAGAAATTGAATTCACTATTTGAACAATATAAATCTATTTTCGAACCAGGGTTGTCAAAAATCAATGGAGTTCAAGCTAAATTGACTTTCAAACCAAATACAAAACCAGTTTTCCTGAAAGCTCGTACAGTACCTTTCAAAATTTTAGATTTAGTTGAGCAGGAAATAAATAATCTTGAAAAAGCAGGAATTATAGAAAAAATCAATACATCAGAATGGGCTACACCAGTTGTACCTGTTCTGAAGTCAAATAATACAGTTCGCCTGTGTGGAGATTTTAGCGTTACAGTAAATCCACAATTACTTGTTGATGATCATCCCTTACCTACCATTGATGAGCTTTTTGCATCGATGGCTGGTGGAAAAACTTTTTCAAAAATAGATCTGAGACAAGCGTACTTACAGCTCGAAGTCAAACCAGAAGATAGGCATTTTTTAACAATCAATACACATAAAGGACTCTATCAATGTAATAGACTTCTTTATGGCATTGCATCAGCTCCTGCAATTTGGCAGAGAGAAATTGAAAATATTTTACGAGGCATACCAGGTGTTACTGTATTTTTAGATGACATTAAAATCACAGCATCAACAGATCAAATACATTTTGATAGACTTGAATTGGTTTTCAAACGTTTACATCAGTACAATATAAGAATAAACATTGAAAAAAGTGAATTTTTCAAAGACAAAATTGATTATTGCGGTTATGTTATCGACAAATTTGGAATTCATAAATCACAAAAGAAAATGGAGGCTATAAATAATATGCCGCAACCGAAAAATACAACTGAGCTAAGATCATTTATAGGAATGATAAATTATTATGGCCGATTCATAAAAAAATTGAGTTCAATTCTGTACCCACTAAATAGATTGCTTTGCAAAAATGTTCCATTCAAATGGTCCGAGGAATGTGAACCGTGCATTTTTGGAAGCAAAGGAAGTTTTTCAAAGCAAAGAATGTTTGGCTCATTACGATACACAACTTCCTTTGGTTTTATCCACAGATGCTAGTTCCTATGGGGTCGGTGGCATTTTGTCACATACCTATCCAGATGGGTCAGAACGTGTTGTACAGTATGCATCGCAAACACTGACTGATACACAAAAAAAGTACAGTCAGATTGATAAAGAAGCATATGCCATTATTTTTGCAATTAAAAAGTTTCATCAGTATCTTTACGGAAATAAATTTACCTTGTATACAGATCACAGGCCTTTGATACATATTTTCTCTTTGATACATAATGAGAATGCAACACTACGCACTTTTCCTTAGGGGATTCAATTTTGAAATTAAATACAAAAATTCAAAACAGAATGCAAATGCAGATTGTCTTTCAAGATTACCAATTCAATTCACAGATTGCCACACATATGATATTGTAGACATATTTGAAATTGGTATAATTGAAACTATACCTATTACATCTAAAAAAATTGCTGAATATACTAAAAATGACGAAGATTTGCAGGACATTTTGCATGGTTTAGAAACAGGACAAGTTTCAAATCGAAAGGGTAAATTTCATATTAATCGACATGAATTCAGTTTACAGCAGGGAGTTATAATGAGGGCTCACAGAGTGGTTATACCAAAAGCTTTACAACCAGACATTTTGAGAGAACTCCATTGTGGTCATTTTGGAGTTGTGAAAATGAAAATTTTAGCTCGAGGTTATTGTTGGTGGCCCGGTATCGATTTTGAGATTGAAGAACTAGCTAAGAATTGTTCAAATTGTAACTCTGTAAAAAACAGTCCAAAAAAAGTAGAGGTCCATTTATGGGAACCAGCAAATTCACCTTTCCAGAGAGTACATGCAGATTTTGCAGGTCCATTCATGGGTTATAATTTTTTTATATTAGTTGACGCTAATACAAAATGGCCCATAGTTAAGATTGTTCAGAATATAACTGCACCCACAATAATAAAAACTTGCATAGAAATATTCGCCACTTTTGGAATACCCAGGTATTTTGTTTCAGACAACGGGGCTACTTTCACTTCAAGAGTATTTTAAATTTTTTTAGAAATTAATGGTGTTATTTCAAAGTTCACAGCACCTTATAATCCATCTACTAATGGACAGGTTGAACGTTTCGTACAAACTTTAAAAAAATCATTGAAATCTTTGAGATATGACAGTAATATTGATATTCATACTGCTTCACAACAAATGTTATAGACCGTCAGATAGTGACAGATTTAGGTGCCCCATTTTCACATACAAGCCTCGAATAGGGTTGAAAAGTAAGTCGATGTTGAGTTAAATGAAGGGAAATTTACGAGTGGCTCGTGGGGAAAACATATGGAAAAATCAAAAAGAATTTCCATTAAATTTTCCAACGACAAAATCTACTTTTCCATTCGCGCCACTCAAGCCATTATATTTTTCGGTCTAGTGACGATGTAGGTTTTCATAATTTCGATGGGCTTGCGGGGGAAAATCTGTTAAAATCTAGATTTTTCTTTACAAGATTACAGCCTTATTTTAACCCTTTAGCCACCTTCAACACTCAAGCCTTTGATCTTCCGAAGCCAGGTTCTACTGATTAATGATTAGATGAACACGGCTCGCGTTAAAATATGGAAAATCGAATTTTCAATGGAAAATCGAATTTTCCATATGTTTTCCCCAGGAGCCACTCGTAAATTTCCCTCCATTTTACTCAACATCGATGTACTTCTCAATTCTCTTCAAAGGCTTGTATGTGAAAATGGGGCACCTGAATCTGTCACTATCTGACGGTCTATTAATGCAATATAGAAATATGCCACATAGTACTAATAAAATTTCTCCTTCAGAACTGATGTTCAACAGAAAAATCAGACAACGGTTGGATTTCATTATTCCAGAACAAAAAGATTATATAGATGTAAATAGTGGAAAGAAAATAAGAATTCTGAAAGAGGGAGAAAGGGTAGAGTGTAGGAATTATATTGGAGAAAAACATAGGTATTTGGAAAAGTAGAAAGAAAGCTTGGAAAATTACATTGAGATAAAACTTGATGATGGTAGATTATGGAAGAGACATATTAATCAGTTGAGATCAGTAGGAGAGAAAAATACATTGTTGTCTAATAATTCTGATTCTGAGTTTGATTACTTCATACCATACAGTGTGGATGATCCCGAAGTTACATCAGATCCAGTGGAAAATTCAAATAATAATACTGAGACCACCACCACACGAAGATCGGAAAGAAATATCAGATTACTTGTTGAATTGAGAAATGATTTTCAACTTTGATGTACCATTTTTCTTGTTCTATTAAGGAACGAAGGTGTTAGATAGTTCACATTCTGTATATTGTATTCATTTTCATAGAAATAGATATGACAGGATGACAGGGGGAGTTGAGCATCGAGTTGTAATTAGTTACGGAATAAAAAGATAATTTGGGATCCAAATTGGAAATTTATTGATCTTGAGAATATACAAATACAAATACAACATCCAGCTTAATTCCTTTCCAGTTCTTCAATCCTCTTCCGCAACATGGAATTTTCATTAGTATTACATTTGCCATTTACATTTGCCATATTTTCAATTTGTAGATCGATAGAGAATCATGGCATTAACCCATTTTTTTACAAGTCTCCAACAAACTCTAATGAAACCTTGAGTTTTTCCAGAGTTTTACCTTTCCACAACCTAAAAAAAGTGAAAAATAATATAGAAAATCAATACGAGTGTAGAAGGATTTATAAACAATTTTTCTTCATCAAATTCTATCATCTTAAACAAATATTTTCCGTTGACTAATAATTTGCCTTCCACACCTGCACAAACTTTCTTGATTAATTCTACACAGAGAGAAATAAATGTATGTTTTCTACACAATTGTGAATAATTTCAGCACAATTTGTTTCTAAAAAGTTGACAGCACCAATTTGTTCATTTTTCTTCTATAATATTGTATTAGAGATATTGTGTAAAAACGATACACTTCAGTGTTGTATTTTGAATATTTTTGTTTTAATTTTATACACAAAATATACAAAATTAATCGGTATGTTGTGCGACGAATGTCAACAACTTGTGTACTGTTTATGCATAAATTGTAATGAATGGCAACAATTTGTGTACCTAGTTTGTACAAATTGTGTAGGTATTTTAAATATAGGATGCATAAAATGTCACAAATTTGTGTACTCCGCATACATGAGTTGTGTAGGTATATTGTACATATTTGTGTACAAAGCAAGGCCAATTTTTATAGGTACCATTTATAATTTTAAGAAAGGATACACTTGAGGCACATAATATCCAAACGGAATAAGATAAGAATAAGCATCAGTTTCAACCTGCTCGCTTCTTCAAATCTTATTCTCTTCAGATATTATAAGCTTCATTTTCCAGAAGGTTGAAATGAAATTAAATGTCATTCAAATAATGTTTATTTCATCAAAAAGAACTAATAACAAAAATAACTGAACAATAAACTCTTATTACAAATAAAATAACAGAAACATAAAATACCAAACTGAACCATACATTTTGTTATTTTTGAACACGTTGGATAATAACAAAGTTTAAAGTAATCTTCGTGTCAAACTATATTTATTCAAGTAGGAAGTAGGTACGAGGATGCACCTTTCAAACCGTTAAAAATGATGAAAATGAGTCACTTTGTAGGTTTCATGTTATAACAAAAAATAATACTAATTCAAACTAATTCAAATATTAGTATCAGTTTGCAAATATTCTGACACTTCCATTTGACACAGAACCACATAAACATGAGAAAATAATAAATAATAGGTAAGTACACTTACGAGCTTCGCCCTTCGATCGGCATAAAACAATCAAACAATGATGGACTGGACATTTGGAGTGCCGCGCATGCGTATTTAATTGGGTGAGACGACGCCTTGGTCAAGTTGTGGCAAATTACACAATTGAGTTGAAATAGTATACAATTTGTGCATATCAAATAGAAAGTGCACAACAGGTGTAAGATGAGTTCAATGCGTTGTAGATGTTCTCCATATAAATTTTGTTATGGTAGATGTGCATATTTTTGTGTATTTTTATACAATGAGGAAGTGAGTTCAGAAGAAAATATTTGATGACACTACTTGGCAGAAGCCCATTAAACTAATAATAAAATGGATTGAGCAATCCAGACTTCTGCATTTAACCTATACAATAGGTATAATCGTCGGCAAGTCTCCAACAGAAAACAACTACTGCCCCCTACGACCATTGAATTATATCTGTTAGATTCTTGGCAAAGTATTCTACAAGAACTACTTTGCAATGTTCTCCCAATGTCAATGCCAAAACATGTCTCAACCCACACGAGGGAACACCTACGGACCGGTTTCATGGTTCCTTGCCAATCATCAGCGCAGGGTAGCTCACCCAACGCAATCGTAAAATATCTTGACCCCAAGATTCGAAGAGCACTCCGACTATGGTGTCGACTTCGTCTGAAGCCAAATAAATTCAGAAGAAAATATTTGATGACACTACTTGGCAGAAGCCCATTAAACTAATAATAAAATGGATTAAGCAATCCAGACTTCTGCATTTAACCTATACAATAGGTATAATCGTCGGCAAGTCTCCAACAGAAAACAACTACTGCCCCCTACGACCATTGAATTATATCTGTTAGATTCTTGGCAAAGTATTCTACAAGAACTACTTTGCAATGTTCTCCCAATCTCAACGCCAAAACATGTCTCAACCCACACGAGGAAACACCTACGGACCGGTTTCATAGTTCCTTGCCAATCATCAGCCGACGATTATACCTATTGTATAGGTTAAATGCAGAAGTCTGGATTGCTTAATCCATTTTATTATTAGTTTAATGGGCTTCTGCCAAGTAGTGTCATCAAATATTTTCTTCTGAATTTATTTGGCTTCAGACGAAGTCGACACCATAGTCGGAGTGCTCTTCGAATCTTGGGGTCAAGATATTTTTCGATTGCGTTGGGTGAGCTACCCTGCGCTGATGATTGGCAAGGAACCATGAAACCGGTCCGTAGGTGTTCCCTCGTGTGGGTTGAGACATGTTTTGGAGTTGAGATTGGGAGAACATTGCAAAGTAGTTCTTGTAGAATACTTTGCCAATAATCTAACAGATATAATTCAATGGTCGTAGGGGGCAGTAGTTGTTTTCTGTTGGAGACTTGCCGACGATTATACCTATTGTATAGGTTAAATGCAGAAGTCTGGATTGCTTAATCCATTTTGTTAATAATGAGGAAGTGCATGAATAATATACAAATTGACTTGCACAAATATTTATTGAATTTCACAAAACGCGTGTGATGAAAAAATGGACAATTGTGTAAAATATCTACACAACTGTGTCTTACACAACGTTGTGCATGAACCTGCTGCAGTATTGGCGGCCTCCATGAGAAATCAAGTCGCGCAGCTTGACGAGCATTCCAGTCATCATATTATAATTTCATTTCAGTGATGGCTATTCACTTTCCCAATATCCAATCAGACTTTGGGTCTCAAATCGAACGCATGCGCCTTAAAAAATCATCTAAATGAAAAGGCCTATTGCTTTCTTGCTGCCAACAGAATTACTTTGGATTTGATGTGGTTAATAAGAGGCAGAATTTGTTTGACACTTCGACCAAAGCAACAAGGTCGTTATTGAGTCGATCAGTGACAGGGAAGGAAATGTATACCTATCTATGTATTGAGTGTTATACACTCGAGTTTGGTTTTTCTTAGAGGATCCATATTGGATTTTTGCACCGAAGAACGAAATGTATACACCCCCTCCCTGCAATGGTGGGAAACGCAGAAAAATGGATTATCCCACAACGAATTTATTCAGAAAGTTATACGTTGTGTACGTATGTAAAATATTCATCCCCTTCCTCACATTATCTCGCCCCAAATGGAATTTTCGGTTTAATTCAGAACTGTTTCCGAGATGCATAATGACTAGCAGGATAGGAAGGAAAATCTGATAATGAATGTTGCTGAACGTAGCGGTGACAGTTTGACAAAATTGTGAAACCACACCACGACGCCAGAGACGCCAGTCTTTTGAAATGTGGGTTCATGTGGTCTTTTCTTTCGACGTATCTGGCGTTATAGTCACTTGCTCCCGTTTGAAAACCGAATTTCGTTTTATTTCAGAGTGTGCGACAGACGGCTAGTCGAATGAAGTGTCGTGATGTTTGCACATGATCCGAATCTGGATAACATGTTGAGGATGGCTGTACAAAAAAAACACCCAGCAGTAATTTTTTTTAAATTTTAATTAATATATTACTTATTACACAGTGTGTCTCACTTCTCATAGAAGCACCCCCGAAACTTCCGTAATTATCGCGGTAGAATGATGGAACTCTCAGGACTGACAGGAATGTTGAAAATGCCTGCCGTCTCAAAAGTGTTGGCCAAAGTGATAATATAGATAATATAACATTTATTGACTTGAAATAGGAATCAATACACATGGTAAATAATTTACGATCTAACAACAATTTACTTAAAACCTTACAATGGACTAAAGTAAATTAAGTACATATAATAATAATATTTAAATATATACACAGAAATATACACTAATGGTAATATAAATTAACACAAATGACGATACATATACATGAAATTACATTAAATCAAATCAAGCCCCTTTATGAATATATTCTAGTAATTCTATCCTGAACGTTTCAAATAATGAAATGGATTTCAATGAATTGGGCCAATCATTAAATTGGACAAAGCCTTTAAAAAATATAGTGCTCATTGAACTTCTGTAGTTTGTTCTAATTATATGAAGATTGTTGCTGTTTCGAGTCGAATAATTATGGATATCTTTATTGAATGTAATTGTAGATTGCAGGTCATTGAATTTAGCATTAAATAAATAAAAATCATAGAACAGTAGTACAATCTTTGAGATATTGAAAGCCAATGTAGAGTGGATAACCTTGTAGAAATCGAAGTAGACCTGCTACATTTCAAAATTATCCTCATTCCTCGGTTCTGCAATTTTTGCAATTGCTGCATTTTATTTAAGTTGAAGGAGAATAAAATGGAAGCACAGTATTCTAAGTGCGGTTGAAGTAAGGTTCTGTAAACAGTGATTTTCGTATCAGTGGACAAGTTATTGGATATTCTTGTGAAGAAATAAAGTTTTTTTGATATTTTATTTTTTATATATTCAAAATGTTCATCAAATGACAAGCAATTATCTAGTAGAAAACCGAGATATTTAACTGATGTAACTATTTCGATACGTTCATTTTCTAATATTATATTTATGTTGTTTATTTTATTGAATTTGAGTTTACTGGTAACGATCATAGATTTAGGTTTTGTTACATTCAATTTCATTTTATTAGTTTTGAGATATAATTCAACATCATGCAGTACTCTATTCATTTTTTCAATTACTTGTTCTAAGTCAGTTCCACTGCAGGCCAGTAAAGTATCATCTGCAAATAGGTTGATGAACTCACAGTCAATGTACAAATTGATATCGTTTAAATACAATATAAATAAAAGGGGACCAAGAACACTTCCTTGGAGTACCCCTGTATCATTTACTTGATAAGACGAAAAATATTCGTTGATACGTACTCTTTGTTTTCTGTTTGACAAGTAATCATTGACCCACTCATAAACTTTTCCTTCGATTCCATACCTCCAAAGTTTTTGTAGCAAAATATTTCTATCGATAGTTACAAAGGCCCGTTTCATATACAAAAATACAACTACAACATATTTATTTTGGTCTATATCATTAGTAAATTTATTGATCGATAACTGTAAATGCTGCTTCGCATGAATGCTTCTTTCTAAATCCAGATTGATAATCAAATAAGATGTGTGTTTTTTCTACGTATTCAATTAACTGGCTGTATACTGATAATTCTAGAACTTTCTCTATCGGTGGTAGGGTATTTATCGGCCTAAATTCACATGCCTTAATAGGGTTTGCTACTTTTTGTATAGGGATAACTGTACTTGTTTTAAGTGATTCCGGTATTTCGCCTTCTTGGAGTGAAGTATTGATTAAATTAAGAATTGCCTGACCTGCTGTCTCTGTAACAAATGCTGTCCTTATAATTAAATAGAGCATTATCACAACTGATTCGACCGAGCGGAGTCGTTAAAAACATAATAATAATTTGGAACGTTGGGCTCTAATTTTCTAGGAACCAGGAATCATACCTCACAGCATTTAAGATTTTAACTCACCTTACTTTTTCATCAGATGATCTCGAAGTTCTATACTCGATGCTGGACTGAGAACTCGTTGCGGAACTCACTTTAGCACTCAAATTTACTTACTCTGTTCAACTCTAAGTAAACTAATTTTCTCTCAAATCAAAAGGATTTATGTAAACTGGAAACTGAACTTTTGAAAATAAAAACCATAATTCAAAACACTTATATCTATTAAACAAAACAATAAAGAATAACAACAAAAGGGGTTTGGGACATTTCTCAAATTATTTGATGAAGCAACTTTTGATTTTAACTGATAATATAATTTAAACCGGAAAAAGTGAATGAGGCCAGACAATTTACTGATAATTTAACAAGATAAACTGCAAAAGACTCGAAATAATACAAATACAACAAATACTAAGAGTTGATTAGAAGAATCAACTTTATCAAGAGAGGTTGAGAAGATCGACTGTATATATATATATATATTCAAATAATGAAAATTAACGATAGTACCCAGATTGAATATTGTGTTGAACAGAGTTGAAATATGACAATTACAATAACTTGAGTAAACTAATAAAAATGCGCAACCACATGTTGACCTTAACGAATGAAACGAAAGACTAACTTTCGAAATTGTGTCCAATTTCAAAGTTCGATCATCTATCCTCTCTGCAAAGTGCTTTCTGGGTGGCCTATCATAAAAATCTGTGCCTCTCAACAAAAATAACATATGCAAACTATTGGGATATTGAAAGGTTCTCTGGTACTCTGAAATGCCCTATTCGGAAATATTATTACAAGACTCTTAAAAGTAATATGATACACTCGTTTCAAAGATGTTCCTTCGTAACCAATGTATTTCTGAGAATCTTTGTTAGGATAACGTTATTTCTACACAAGTGTTCGACGGTTTCTTGACCTGAGAGGATAAACTAGGGGTTGGGTAAATTCTTATGTCCGGTCATAAAATACGTCCTGTTACATCTCAAATACATTTTTTAAGATTTTTGCTACATTTATTGTCCAGCGATGTAATTATTTCCTTCAATTCCCTCAATGTAACTAATTTGAATGTAGTGAAATGTAAATGTAAGTTTTTATTTACATTAGACCAAGGTTAACTATAATCAATACTCTGGATTATATGTTGTATACTGTCTATAAAATAAATATTGAAATTTTCTGCTACACTGGACTCACCTTTTATTACAGAAACGTCTTCTCCATTCACAAATTGAACATGGTTTGGAAAACATCCTTGGTTTTTACTAACAAGAGTTTTCAATGTTTTCCACATCAATTAGGGATTATTTTTATACCTGTCTATTCTATTGAAATAATATTGAGTTTTTTTATCTTTCAAAGAGTTTACCTCATCATTTCTAAGATTTTTGAAATCATTCCAACTATTCAATTTCAGGTTATCATTACCAACTGTATTCACAAACATTTTGTATGCTTTATTTTTTTATTTTAATTGAAATTTCATTATCAAACCAGGGAATATTATTTTTGATTTGGCATGTTTGTATTGGTAATTTTTATGTGTCAAAGTTAGAAGTCAAAATAAACGAAGATTTTGGAATTCCTGACGAAATTATTTCTCTTTATGCCAGCGCGGGCCATAAAGTGAACTTTATGCCCGCACGGGCACAAAGTACGACATCAGATAGTTGGTAACCATGATACTACAAACCAATTAGATATGCTCACGCATCTTCCCTCGACGCCCCTCCTATCGATGACGTCAGTAAGTGACAAAAGTAGTGATCAGCTGTATGTTGTCTTATGGGTAACGGGTGTTTTCAAAGTGTTTTTGCCTCATTTTGAATGAAAATGGTTATGTGCGCCGTTGTAAATTGTAATAATAATAACAATTTAAAGGTCAAAACCAAGTGCAGCTATTTTTCGTTTCCTAAAAATACGACTTTATGCGGAATATGGGTGCAAAGGTGTGGTCAGCGATTTAAATTCAATGTCACCAACGCCAGAATTTGCTCGGAGCATTTTCTAAAAGAGGACTATGGTTTGAAACATAGGCTGATGGATTTTTCTGCAAGGCGACATAAATTGAAATCAGATGCTGTACCTTCCGTAAATTTATGCAGCAAGTATAATCTTATAACACTTGTTCTAATATTTCGACAAAGTTTATTGTCATCATCAGGGAATTGGAGTGTCCGTGCGGTTGTGTGCATAGATATTATAAAATATAAGTTAAAAATTGCAATGTACATATTAAAACAATTAGTAAGAGTCTTTAAAGGTTGCCATCACCATTAATTAAACTTTTATTGTCGGAAACAACAATAATAAAATTCAAAAAACGTACAACATAGCTACCTGTATTTAAAGCTTAAAATACAACCTCAGGGACACTCTTTCCCAGATGATGACGATAAACTTAATCGAAATATTGGAACAAGTGTTATAAGAGTAGTATGCTTCCTGCATGCTGCGTACCCAACAAGTTTTCCTAGCTTTCTCTTAACTTGTCAGCAGAATTCACATTCGTAATGAACATTTACTTTGAAATTCCTGTGGAAAGTTCTTTTATCACAAAGTCTGCATTGTTGAACACATCTTCATATTTAATATAGTTGGAGGGTTTCTATGCACCTAAACTTGGAGATTTCATATTCTGTGACATGGATACATCACTAATAAATGCTGTGCAGATAAAGCCATACTTTCCTTTCAACTCCAAAATTATCCGCTGGGTCATTGTCTCCGACGGTGGCTTTTACTGATTACCATTATCAGTCTCAGATGAATTATACAGAGCATCTGATCCAACAAATCAATATTCAGTGTTTGCTTCACCCACAACAAATTTTGAATATCACTCAACCAAACTTCAATTACTCCTTTCAAAGTCTAAATACCAGCTGTAAAGGGGGCAGGTATATATACTGTACACATAAATGGTACATTTTGTCTATTCATAGTACTCAGTAAATGAGAAAACGGAAGTACCTGCACAAAACTAACAAAATCTAATGTAATCAGACGGTGCAATAAGGACCAAATTCGCATATTTGTCACTTAGTGACGTCATGCGCGGCCGTGTCTCAATTGCGTTCTTCTAGTGAGCATATCTCTATATTTTATAGTATCATGGTTGGTAACTAAGCAATAAAAACACAATAATGAACTAGTATGACATAAAATAACAATTGGCCTATAATTTTCAATATTTAGCATATCTCCTTTTTTAAATACAGGGCATACTTCTGCATTTTTTGATGCATCAGGAAAAATATTTGTTCGAAGAGATAATTTAAAAATTACTGCCAACAGTTTTGCGAATATCATTGCACAATCCCTAAGTAAATTTTTTCAATGGGTGAGTTGTGAGGAACTTCATCTGCTTTGTAAATTCTTGAGGTTATGAAAGATGATTGGAAAAAAATTGCGAATGCATTCAGGATATCCAGGGGTTGATTCAGGTCTTAATTTCAATAAAACGGAATTACTCACATTTAAATGTCTTCTTTCTGATATAAACTCAGTAGCTGACTCATTACCATCGGAAAGCAACATACAATTCTTGGGACTCAACTTTACAATTGTAAATCATATAATGGTTTTCATCAGATGTCTCATGTGTTATGTTGAATGAACTTAACCGATACGTACTTCAGAAATCGGTCATACTCATGACTAAATGATACCAAAAATTAAACCATTTTACGTCGAACGTTCGCCTTAACACATTTCAATTATGTTGCATTTTTGATCAAATTAAACGATCAATACCGTATAATCACGAATGTATCATTTGAATTATGATAACTTTGAAGATTGCATATAAACATATTTTTTATGTACTTTTTCAAATATTATCTCTTCAATAATTTGCAGACATCAAGATAGATATGAAAATATCTAACTTTTTTAAATATAATCTTATATACATCTTCATCAATATAATCAATAGTAAGACCAAATAGCTACGAATTATTGCATATTTTTCCAGACGTAATTTATGTGCCCAAAAAAAATTATAATTATTAATCGAAATAATCAATAAAAATTAATCATTAATACATATCTTGAGTGACAATAATTTTGAAAACCAAAAATATACGTATTATTTATGAGTGTTTCTAAGAATCGTCTCTCCATAGTTTTCCTGGCATCAGGCAAAATATGAATATTTTACATATTTCCTAATATAGTAATGAAAATATTATTTTGTATTCGATCCATTCAACGACCGAATAACTATGTATTTTTGCATACTTCACCTGACGTAAGTTGAATGACTAAAGAATTGTATTCATTTATTGATCAAAATAATCGATATAAACTATTCCATCGTGGATACATCTCCTGGGTACTGATAATTTTGAAAATCGAATGTAAACATATTATTTATATATGTTACCAAACTTTGTCTGTCCAGAGTTATCCTGGTGTCAGACAAAATATGTGTACTTTTCGTTTTCCATGATGTGGCAATAAAAACGTTTCATTCAGATCAATACATTTTCTGACCAAATAACCTTGTATTTTTGCATACTATTTCCAACGTAAGTTAAATACCTGAACAAATATGTTCACCTATTGATGTAATTAATCAATATCAATAGTATTATATCAGTTATATATCTTTTGAGAGATGGTAATTTTGAAAATCGATTATAAATATATTACTTATATATGTTTCCAAACATTGTCTCTCCAAAGGTTTTCTGGCAACAAGAAAAATATGAAAATTTTACAAATTTCCTAATATAGTGATGAAAATAGTATATTAGATTAGATACATTTGACGACCAAATAACTATGTATTTTTGCACACTTTGCCTGATGTACCTAAGTTGAATATTTAAAAAAATATATTCATTTATTGATCAAAATAATCGATATAAACTATTATATCATAAATATATCTCTTGAGAGATGGTAATTTTGTTTCCAAACATTGTCTAACTTTGTCTCTCCAAATTTTTCCTGACATCAGGCAAAATATGAATATTTTACATATTTCGTGATATAGTAATGAAAATATCATATTTGAATCGATCCATTTTATGAACAAATAACCATGTAACTCTGGGTACTTTTTTGCATACTTTGCCTGACGTGACTTGAAAATCTAAAGAAATATGTTCATTTGTTGATCAAAATAATCAATATAAACTATTAGATCGTTTATATATCTCCTGGGTGATGATCATTTTGAAAATCATGAAAATCAAGTGTATACGTATCATTTATACATGTTTACAAAAATTGTCCCTACAAAGTTTTCTTGGTATCAAACAAAATGTGCATATTTTTCATTCCTCATAATATAGTTATGAAAATGATTTATTCAAATTGATATCTTTTACGATCAAATAATTATGTATTTTTGCATACTTTGCCTAACGTAAGTTAAATACCTTAAAAAATATGTTCAGATATTGATCAATATAATCAATATGAAGTATTCTACCCAACGATAGGTGTCGCTGCTATTGAAGTTACGAAGCATCATCTCAAACTCAGTAACAGTATATGAATACTATCAAATGACAACTAAATGCGTGTGCACGGAGGTACAGAAATCGGAGGTGAGTACCTCATCCGGTGGGCTACTCTCCGCACACAGCATCGTCGCAATCCAGCAACCCCGGAACTCTTCTTACTGGATCAGACAGGAACAGTACGAATTCTTTTTTAATGTTGTTGGTGTTAACCAACGACGCTTCATCTATCTAAGCCAGGCAGTAGATTTCTCAAGGAAGCCATGACCTGGCCTGAAATACTAATCACACCAGAGCCATCCGGGCTACCACTCGGTAGGACTACTACTCAAAGGTCTGTGGCTCCCGGACAACTGCCTAAAACAGCTGAAAAGGAGTTCTTTAATAGTTTTTGTGCACATTTACTTCGGCCAATGCCGAAGTAAAGTCACTGGTGGGCGGAGCCTATCGGAACTCCGCTCCGAGATATACTCTCAAGTGAAAATTTTATTTTAGTATTTCTGGCCGAGGTTCACACTCCCCCCATCAAAGGAATCGCTTGGCTTAGGGATGAAACGTCGTTGGTTTGTCCTGAAAAGGACCATTTCTTTTATTTTTAGGCTCTTAGCCTTCTTATTTCCTATATTCACAATATATACATGCTGTAAGAGAGCCTAAAAAGAAGAGAAATGATTAGTATTGATGAAACGTCGTTTGGTACTGCTCCTGGCTGTCCAAACTCGTAGATGTTATGGAGTTTTCAACTTATCGTAGGGATTCCAGGATACTCCTTTACGAGACTTTTATGTAACGGGATGTTACATATTTCCACATACGCTCATCATCCAGCTTCTGCAAAGGTGCCACATACTTGCTTCGCCTTTGCCCACTGGCTAAGGACAACCAGCCGGCGTTGGTGAGGCAACATCCGTTGAGTCGAATTACCCCAGCACTAGGCATGGGAACAACTGACTGGCTGCGGGAATACGATGAACATCGAACCCACGAAGAAGTCGGGCCTCTTCACTTCCACTGGAATAACTTGCTTCAGAATCGTCTCGAAAGTGCATCCAAGAAAACTTTCCGATAAGTTCTTCCAAGTCCGGGTTACTGGAATTTTCGGGCCCTGCCTCCCACTGGAGTGCAACGCAAATGCATCCACAAATGCTAAGCCCCACGTTGGGCGCCATGACAACTAAATGCGTGTGCACGGAGGTAAGTACCTCATCCGGTGGGCTACTCTCCGCACACAGCATCGTCGCAATCCAGCAACCCCGGAACTCTTCTTACTGGATCAGACAGGAACAGTACGAATTCTTTTTTAATGTTGTTGGTGTTAACCAACAACGCTTCATCTATCTAAGCCAGGCCGTAGATTTCTCAAGGAAGCCATGACCTGGCCAGAAATACTAATCACACCAGAGCCATCCGGGCTACCACTCGGTAGGACTACTACTCAAAGGTCTGTGGCTCCCGGACAACTGCCTAAAACAGCTGAAAAGGAGTTCTTTAATAGTTTTTGTGCACATTTACTTCGGCCAATGCCGAAGTAAAGTCACTGGTGGGCGGAGCCTATCGGAACTCCGCTCCGAGATATACTCTCAAGTGAAAATTTTATTTTAGTATTTCTGGCCGAGGTTCACATCAAAAGCTTTTGTGAATTGTCTTTAGTTATTGGACCTTTTGGATAACCATGATAATATCCATAAAAGGCCTAATAGGCTGCTTAGCTTGTACCTACGGTATACCATGATAACCATTTTCAGTCTTTGGACATTGTGCATAATAGGTCATATTGATAATGAAAATATGATCAACGAAGTATGACGTCGACACAACGCTGAAACTTAGGACATATCGCCTTAGAAAGGACAGTAGTGTTGGGAACATGACATTTGAATCACTTACTTGATATATATTATGATATGTTCTTTGGACATTGTGCATAACACGTCATTTTGATGATGAAAATGAGATCAATGAAATATGACAATGAAAGTTGGGACTTATCGCCTTAGAAAAGACCGTCGTATTGGAAACATAAGTTTTGAATCAGTTACTTGACATATGTTACAATATGCTATTTGGACATTGAGCATGATACGTTATTTTGATAATGAAAATATGATCATTGAAGTATGACGTTGATACAACGCTGAAAATTGAGACTCATCGCCTCAAAAATTACGTATAATGGATACATATTGATGATGTTGACCATCATTCATAAGACGTTAAGTTTATGTTCCACATATGTAGCAATTTAAAAATTGTTCACCGGGATACTACCTTGAAATTCACAAATTACATTAACATATTGACAAAAAAATTGTCATCAGAATGTTTTGTCCTGAGGTCTACAGCCAATGAGTTAGGTAATGCTGTGGCAAAAAATGTTCATTTCGCTCTCATTGAGTCAACTCTGAGATACTCAATTCAGTTCTGGGGATCCTGCAGCAATAAACTCTTTGAAAGTGTATTTTTGCTGCAAGTAAATTAATAGGTTAGGTTCTTGCAAACCT
The DNA here is from genome assembly GCA_944452925.2 of Chrysolina oricalcia. Lineage (NCBI taxonomy): Eukaryota > Metazoa > Arthropoda > Insecta > Coleoptera > Chrysomelidae > Chrysolina > Chrysolina oricalcia. The sequence goes on along the minus strand of OX101817.2, from coordinate 19,537,204 downwards.
CTTCTCCTAAAACACGGTATACTAACACTAACCTCAATTTACGTATTAGAAGCTACATGTCTCATTCACAAAAATCATTATCCGAAAATAGCAATCGCACTCAAAGAAATGCAATGAATCTATAATTGATCATTCATAAATCCACACTGATAAAGACTCAATAATCTTCAGAGTTGTCAAATTGTATGATAAACTATCAGCAGATATTAAGAACTTGGATTCTCTCAAAGTATTTAGAAAAAAATAGCATTAAAGAATAGCATCTGAAGCCTATTATGATTTGACAGAATATTTTAATGACGAAGCGATATGATACTGATGTACTTTTATAATAATATGAGTATGTCTTTACCTGTATGTGAATATTTACATATGTATCATTTTTCTGTAACTACAATATACTATATTTATTTAACCTGCGGTAGAAGTCCATTATATCTCAAAGTGGAGTGGTATGGATATGCAAATCAGTAAAACGCAATGTCGTCTCCACAATTTAATTTCCCATCTAGTTCAATAGGATGGTGAAACGGTGATTGACCGCTATCAACCAGATAGCCGTCCAAAAGTAGAAGTAGTACTTGTTTCGGTCCTATATAGGACCATCATCAGCTATTCAAGAAAATTATGGAGAAGAAAAATACTGTTGTGTAATATATATATATATATATATAAATTGTTTAAAAAATCATATTATTAAATATGGTCAAATAACCACAATATGATTTTTTAAACAATTTATATATATATTACACAACATTATTTTTCTTCTCCATAATTTTCTTGAATAGCTGATGATGGTCCTATATAGGACCGAAACATGTACTACTTCTACTTTTCTACGGCTATCTGATTGATAGCGGTCTATCACCGTTTCACCATCCTATTGAACTAGATGGGAAATTAAATTGTGGAGACGATTGCGTTTTACTGATTTGTCTATATTTGGTTGTGATCATTTATTTATTTATATGTTAGGTTAGGTTACCAGTGTTTGTCGATAATGTTTTATATCTTGGACAATAAACATATATATTATCTCTCTCTCTATCGCAATTGATTGATCGACATCCATCGGTTTTATAACAACGATGGATTTGCACCGTTTATACCAGCGTATGAAGTTTTTTTCTGTATGGCCATTCTGAATCTTGCAAGCATCTGACAATTTTTCATCAGCAATTTTCAGAACGTCAGTCCTTATATCACCAAACATTGATTCAATGTATCTCTTAACTTGTGACATCTTTGAAAGCACTTTTCATACAGGTCTCGTAATTGTTCTTCATTTTAAGACATGCTATACAGTACCAACAAAACCCAGGGGTCTTGAGGTAGTCCAAAGAAGCAGCAGACATTCGAACACAATATTTTGAAAATATAATTTGACATGTCACAATCAACCAATTCAAGATGAATATAATTGGGAGCGAATGCTATAGTACGTACACATTCGACAAATACACATTTCTCTTCAGAAATGGATGCTTTTTTCGATATCAAGTGGCTCGCGTCGCAAACTTCATCGTCATGAGTAATAGCCATAATTATACGATCTTTCAATAACTTACTATTTTTGAATCATTATTAGAAACGAGAACCCTCACTGATATAAAGGATTTTTTGCATCAACGCATAATTGCGTGGATTCAAAGAGATTGTATTCTTGAATAGGTTCAACCAAATATTAGTTTGAATTTTTGACAGATTCCACTTGGCCACTTACAAGGAAAATATTTTGAAACCAGTGAACACTTGCTTCATAAGTTGGTTGAGGCAAGAATATTTTAGCTTCAATAATGTACACTTTTTTTGTCGAATCATGGGAGTAGGTAGAGACAAGAATATTGCATCTTGAATATTGATCTTCTATCAACTTGGAGGTTGAGTTCCAATCTGCACTTTGCACTTGGTTATAAGATATGAAATGGAAGCCATTTTCATTTTGGCAACATTGAATAGATTAAACAAAGCATAGATTCACAACTACGAACAATTTAGGTATAAATCATGGTTATACAGGGTGTTTCTTAAGTACGTCTAGAAAACTCAGGAGCGTGTTGCTGACATCAAAAAAAGAAGGAAAGTTCCTATAAACATATGTCCACAAGTTATTCGTTTCTGAGATACAGAGTGTCAAAGTTGAATTCATGTTTTTATTTTTTGTGAATAATTTCAAAATAATTTTGATATTTGGGTAAAGTTTGGTATCTGGGAATATTTATTATTTAGTTTGTGTAAAAAATATATTCCTGGTAGAGGTCACTGCGAGCAACTGTTTTCGAGTTATTGAGATTTGAAATAATCGATGCAAGTGATTTTGAATGACAAGATTTTGAAATTTAAAACAAATTCAATTAGAAATTGTTTTTTTCACAATTAACAGAAAATTTCATTTTTTCATTAAAAAATCATCTCAGATACCAAACTTTACTCGAATATAACAAATGTTTTGGAATTTATTCACAAAAAACAAATATAAGAATTTAACTTTGACACTCTGTATCTTAGAAACGAATAACTTACGGACATGTGTTTATGGGAACTTTTTTTCTTATTTCGACGTCAGCAACATGCTCATGAAGTTTCTACACGTACTCAAGAAACACCCTGTATATGAGAATAGTTTAAGGTTTAAAAACTATATTCTCAATAAAACCAGTTAGTAGTAACCTCAGATCAATAAGTAAACATATATGGGCCCGATGCTACGTAAACAGCATATTCACTGAACCGAAGATAATTCTTGCGGAAACTGTTTTGTTTTGGGTTTTTGACATTCGAACCAAAACAAAACACCTCTAGCATAGTGCCGTGCTTTTTTAAGGGGGTCAAAATTACTTATGCAAATGCAGTACCTGTGAGCTGCAACAAGTTATTTCGCGGTTTTGTCTTAAAATTCCTAGGGTCAATAAAAATCCGGGGGTTTAGCAGCAAATAACTTTTTATCAAAATTTGGGGATTCAAGGTAGCGGATTGGTTTTGTGATTTATGATGATATTCTTTCCTTAGTTGGATTCTAGGAGTTTTCAGCTATCAAAAATAAAGCATTATTTTTGGTCTAAAGTAATTAATTCGAGAGAGGTAACAAGTTCCTTGACTATATTTCAAGTTTGGAGTCTGGGGGTTTATGCTGTGTAGATCAAGTTTCAACGAATCAATAAGAATATTTGAATAAATATGGACCAGTTGCATAAAGCCTTCTGTTAACGTAGGTAACATAACTGGTGAGCTGAGACATGCGTTGCCATAGTAGGTAATCATCAAATCATATATTTATTTGTCTGTTAAATTCTGTATGCAAATGGCCCTATGAGTTAAGAAACCTTTTCCAACATCTATTTTTTCAGAACCCATTTCCTTTTTTTATAAAAACTGTTTATTATGTTGAGTATGATCCTTCCTAAATTTTGGACCAGTTCATTCATATAGCAAGTACCTGTCAAAAAATAACTACTCTCTTGGCTAAAACCACGACGGGGATTGAATTAAATCTAACAGATACTTGTGCAACGATCCTCAAAGCATCAGAGGACGCAAGTGCAAGTGTTTTGTGTTGATGAAGTGTTGTTAAAATTTTCCTGTGTGTTTTCGTGGTTTTGGCCTGCTTAAACAACTTAAAGTTACATTTGGAATATTTTTCAAAATAGTGCAGTGGTTTAGTGAGACACAATGAAGAAATACTGCTATATTTGCAAAACAAATGGTAGTAAACAAACATTCCACAGGCGAGGTTCCAGTGGCGTCGAATGCACGATGCAAATCATGCAATCAAACGTATTCGTCAAATATAATATTGGAGGACAAAGAAACTCATTCAAAATTACAGATAAGGAAAGCCTATGGCAAAATGGTGAATGCCGCAATGTTTGTTATAAATATCTGTAAGCAGGGAGAAAAAACGTTGAGGCTTATGAAAGGAAAATTGAATTTATTTTCCAATAATATTGATATTGTTAAAATTCTAACAGTGAGGACCATTAATGATATACCAAAGGACTTGCTTAAAATTTTTGGAAATCATTTGTTTGAAGAAAAGCCTTTATCAAACCATAGTAATGCCTCGGTAAAGGCAATACTTCAAAAAAAATTCAAAATCCGAATATACCATGAATTGTCAATAAGCGGAACTGACAAAGTAGAAAGGGTAAAGGTCTCTTTTGACAAAGACAGTTTTTTATTTAAAAATCAATAAATACCAAGTGTTGAAATCCTCATGTACTGAGCTTTCTTGAGAATCATTCTTTCACATACACTTTGACACTTTATATTTATACATTTGTGATATTGTATATTAGGCTTAAAATTAAATAAATAATAGTGGTATCTGCCAATTTGTAATAATAACGTGTGGTATAAGCATATATTTCATTCAATAAATATTTTAATTCCTGTGTTAATGTTGATTTTACACTTGGTATTTATTGATTTTTAAATAAAACTGTCTTTGTCAAAAGAGACCTGACCCTTTCTACTTTGTCAGTTCCGCTTACTGACAATTCATGGTATATTCGGATTTTGAAAAAAATTGAAGTATTGCCTTTACCAAGGCATAACTATGGTTTGATAAAGGCTCTTCCTCAAAGAAATGATTTCCAAAAATTTTTAGCAAGTCCTTTGGTATATCATTAATTGTTCTCACTGTTAGAATTTTAACAATGTCAATATTATTGGAAAATAAATTCAATTTTCCATTCATAAGCCTCAATGTTTTCCCCCTGCTTACAGATATTAATAACAAACATTGAGGAATTCACCACTTTGCCATATGCTCTTCGTATCTGTAATTTTGAATGAGTTTCTTTATCCTCCAATATTATATTTGACGAATACATTTGATTGCATGATTTGCATCGTGCATTCGACGCCACTGGAACCTCACCTGTGGAATGTTTGTTTACTATCATTTGTTTTGCAAACAAAGCAGAATTTCGACATTGTGCCTCACTAAACCACTGCACTATTTTGAAAAATATTCCAAATGTAACTTTAAGTTGTTTATGCAATTGCAATGCAATTGCTGTTGGCAATTTTTTCGGTGATGATCTATTTATTTGAAATAGATTCTCCAATATAGCACTCAGCTACTATAGTTCCACATTCCTCATATTATGTTACCCTTAATTATTGTATGCATAACGTATGAAACGTGTAGACCATTGTAATTCAAGTCAGTATTTGTGATTCGCGCTATAAAACCTTCGGCCATAAACGCCTACTTTACGCCCTTGATACATAAATAACTATTGAGCAGGACAAAAACCACGAAAACGCACAGGAATATTTATAACAACACTTCATCAACACAAAACGACAAGGTACAATGGCCGCCACGGCCGGTGTCATAAGCGGTGTTGCCAAAATTTCATCAGTTCAAAACGACATATATCTTCCGTTTTGGTAATTTTTTCACACCTTTCTGGACATAAACATTTCTCTAGAATTTTTAGAATAATACATCTGAATATGAAATGTGATTGATTATGCATTTATTGGTAGGTTCCTACCAAAATCATATTTTTTTACCAATTTGACAACAGGGCGTCAATGTTTGAAAACATTAGGGATGAGAGGTGTACGTAAATAAACAAAGTTGTCTTCGGTTCAGTGAATATGATGTTTACGTAGCATCGGGCCCATCTATGTTTACTTATTGATCTGAGGTAGTAACGCATATTCGGCATATTGAATTTTGATTGAATACATAAACAACGCCATTCGCTATTAGACACAAAACTGTAGAAGACCAAAATATATTTCAGTCATTTTCACAATTGGCCCATAATGAACCAAATTGAATTTTCGATATTGCATTTTTATTGTTTCCACTGGGCACAAAAATAACATTCATATAGGTACGCATAGCCTCATAACCTCCGACCCAAATGGTCATACTGAATGAAATGGACGAAATGGAACTAATGGAAGTCGTATTCACAGGTCACAGTACCGCCACCTGCTTTGATTGCTCATTGGTTGATTGTGTCACGTGGCAAGGGTAGTGATATCTACCAAGGAATTATATTCTTGTGTCAAAAGGATTGTGTTTCAAAATGAGTTAATGTGAGTGTTTTCTAAGATGAAGAGTAGAATGTTTTCACTGCAAGCAAAATCATTTCAAGAGATTTTATGTAAAGAAGCAAACATCTCAATCAGTTTGAAATGGGAGTATATTCATCAATTAGAAATAGTTATTCTTTTCAGAAGATTATTCTTTTCAAGAGTATGTATACTTTTGATTGAAGAAATCTTTTTTATCTGTGCAGTTACTTCCCATTTGATTACAGGATTGTTTTCATATAGATAAGATACTAATCTCAAAAAGGCCGAATCAACAAGGGACTAACTCACTTAACAGATATCAAACCTTCATCAATGAATGGAGGGCACAACAGCTGTGACTTCATTTAATCTAATTTCCTTCAAGAAAAACAGGACGGGCGGGGCTCTTGTTATCTTGTATACAGTATCAGCGACCCCAGAAGCCGTTAAATTACGCCAAATTGCTACGAAGATGCGTAGACGAAGAGCATTACATTACCCGTTAAGAGATCTCTCATAGATATATTTCAAGCTAATAGAGGGCATTATCATACAGGATTCAGAGGGTAATAGGGTCATGTTTAGCGAGGAAAACAATAGCAATAAAATTGTATGGCAGTAGGTACGGATGTGAGGACACAAAAATATTGCGAAATGGTCTGTCTTTCGAACCCCACGTGTAGGAAGGATTCTCATTGAATTGAAAAGGTTATCAAGTGTGATTTTCTGTTTGGAAGAAGGAGCGTTATTAGAGTTAAGCAGATTGAGCCTGCCCGAAATGACGGCAAAGATTTGTAGCTTACTGCTTAGGGAAACGTTTCCTGAGACATACAATCTCATGTAATTTAAGATAAACATCATTTCCTACCCATTTTTCCTAGAATCATATGATTTTGTTCTTCTTGGTAATAAGGAGATGGAAGAATTGTATATTCTGTTACCAGGTTATAATGAAAATGGACCTTTCCACGAGATATGAGAAACACTGTAATACGCTAATATCACTCGGCATTTTTTATATTTTTTTTCTGACCGCGAGTTTCTCTGTAATGAGAAGAACAGTGATTCGTGACGTCACGTTCATCAAAACTAGACTTGGCAAGGATGTTAAAGTTGTGCACCAAATACTCATTCAAATATAATGTGTCTTATGACAGTTATCAGTTGGTACCAGACGGGTTCGTTCGTCTGTTTCACGGAGCAAACCAATAAGAATCGTTTGTCTCTGTTTAACTCGTTAGCTTACATTAAAATTGAACACAAGTCAAGCAGTTTCATCAAATATTTATACTGCACACGAACAGGCCCTACGTGATTTCTTCTTTGAGGTTAATGCGGTTTTCAAAGTTTTGAGAGTTTCTCTTGTTTTAAAAAAATGCACCAACCATATTACCCAAAAAACAGTGTACCATGCAAACATTGAGAGCCTCTTGAGGTAGGGTATTATATTTTTTGGTGGTAGTAGAGATATCTATTGAATATTCATTCAATAGAAAATAATGTTGAGAGTAATGAACAACCTAAAAATAAATTAGTCCTGCAGAGGCTAATTCAGGAACCAGAGAATTCTAACTACCTTTGGAATATACATACAGGAATGTCTTCTGGTATTTTTCGAAAACACACACTTGTTTGAAGACCACAGAACATGTAAAGCACAATTAATAAACCTCAATTACACACACCCCAGACATTGGCCAACAATGTCTGAGAAGGGTACATTTCACAGCTGCCTCAAAATGTTCAACAAATCACCATCTGAAATTAAAAGTGTACAACAATTGAAAATGATCAAGAAAAAAATATTCAACTTACTAATAGAGATAGAGAATTGGTGAACAAAGAAATTAATTGTGAAAGTTTCCGACCATTATTTCTGTTATTTCTGGGTAGGCCTTGTTACCAACTGCATACGCCACTCTAGAAGCAACACTGTTAATTGGAACGCAACAGTGAATCGTGCAGGACTTACCCCAGTAGAAACACGAGATTTTGATAATTTAATTGGTCAAATTACATTGAAAAATCCCTGCTCCAACTGGGGCTCGAACCCTGGACCTGTGCGCACAGAGTATTATTATCCAAAAAATACTTTCAGCGTACTTTTCCCTAATGAGCTCTCAAATAAGTTGCTACTTTGAGCGGCAAAACTTGTAGAGATGCCTTTTTTTAGATGCTCACACATGACAAGACGTTGATAGATGTCTAACAGATTTATCCTTTTTGTGATATACCTGTTTCAAACGTTAATTCCTACATTTACCCTCCACATATAACACATCGTAGTGTCACGTTATATCTAGGAGAAAACTTTGGCCTATCATCCTGTAAGTAAATAATAGTGCTGGGAAAAACCCACAAAAATTTAAAAATATTTTTTCGAAATAATGATAAAGTCTTCTGACGTTTGTCTCCGCACTATACAGAAAGGTAATGCAGAATTAGTGATAATTCATCAGTTGAAGGTGCATTACCTACTCGTGAATTTAGCTAGGTTCGCCTTTTGTATTGGAAGTTACCTATATGGTGAGTTTTTCTTATTTTCCTTTCACGTGATTAGTTAAGGTTTGAATAATGTAGGTGTATTCAGATGTAAATGTATGTCGAAAGGTTCCTGTCAGTATACGTTTCAAATCATTACCTCTAGTTTTACCGTATATTTGAAAAATTTAGGAAAATAAAGTATTAACAGTTAACAAGGAAAAAACTGAAATATAAAAAAAGTGTTCTTACCCAACATTTGAAAACATACATTTGAAATATTTTTTGAAAAAGTATGCTCACCCAAAAATAATATTGAATATAATAAAAACAATTCTCACCCAAAATTTGAAAAAATATTTTTGAAAAAGAAAATTGTGCTCACCCATTTTATTTAATTGCCTTTTTATTTTACCAATTCATAGACGTTATGCCATAGTACGTATAAATCTGACGTTTAACGTGTGTATAGTATTTCCAATACCAATTGGAACAGCACAGAGAAGGAATTCCCGCCTCGACATAGGCGTCGGTATATTATTTTTCTGTGGTATTTCTTCAGTTACTTATTCTTACAATCATAACAATCGATAGCCCAATGTAAAAGTAGACACATGGTATCTCAACTGAATTTTTCCATCCTGAGTAATTATGAAAAACTTCGAATTTTCAGGTACTTGATTTCCGAGTCGAAAACACTAAAATACAATGAAAACACAAATAATCACCCCGGATACTCATTACTTACAACGAACACACGGCACTGATAAAGAAATATTGTGAAGTGGTCAACTAATTTGTATTCAGCCAGTCCAGTTATTCCTCAACTACCCTTGATGGCACGTTTACTAACTATCTGGGCGACTAGGGGCTACAGGCCAGACATGTTTATGATTATACCAGGGACGCTTTGCAAATAAAAGCACTGGTAGTATATACAATTGCCATTTGCCGGGCAGTGATTATGAACACCCCTTGTAGTGCTCTTAGTTTTATTGCCGTTCCAATTAGGAATGGATAAACTATAGATGTTTTGTCATATATACTCATTATTGTAGGAGCTAACGTGACAGAACGTTCAGAGGCGTATCCCTAAATATTTATGCAAAATACATGAATAACCAAAGTAGAGTCAGTAAATCTGAAAGAATTATTTCAAATCATAAGAATATTCTGTTGTCCGTATGTGTCATATTAGATGAATTTTGTGAATTTTATAGCTGCTCAACGTGTAAAGTTTTGTGAATTCAAAAATACCTGGCAGAGCTGAATAATGCAGCATATCAAAAAAAAATAGCTTTTCCAACATAATTCAACTTTTTCTAACCAAACCTCAATTTTTCCTGATTTCTTTTCCTTTTCCTAGAACTTCCACAGTTGGAATATCTATCTTGATTTCATTCTATTATGCATCAGCTGTTTTACAAACATCTATCATTAGTCATGAGATAAACAATCCCAAACATGCCGTATCGTCAAATTTAAGTGGATGCCTTTTTCAGTTTTATCTTGTCCTCTTTTTCTTGCACCAAAGATCCGAACTCTGACGGTTATGCAATTACGATATCTACATCTGGAGAATGCTGTGGAAGAATATGGAAACAGCGCACGTACTGGAGTTTTATGTATCTTAGACAAGTTCATATCCAAATGAAATATATGCCGGTGCATTCGATTTAAACGCAGAAAAATGTGGACTGAATTATTGAGGAATACGATCGTGATCTAACTCTTGAATCGGGTTATTTCAATGATATAGCCAAGCCAAGTTTTTGCTATCCAGAGAGTATTATACCGGGTGTCTCAATAGATCATATTTGCTCGATATATCGATAATGTTGATTTGATGAAGTTTGAGCTTCCGCCACTTTTCCCACTTCAAATATAATAATTTCCTTAAAGACTTGAACAGTATTGATTGGGACTATACCAGGTGTCCGCGGAAAGTGGCTCGCCCCTATAACTTTTTTGTTTTTGAAGATAATGGAGTGAAATTTGAAGGATCTGTATAAGACGTAAAACTGCATCTTCTGACAAGTAATTCAATTTCATGCAACTTCTGGTTTCACCAGGAGTGACATAAACTTTCTATTTTCAAATGAGCCAGCTATATTTTCACATCTTTTGTATCCATATGACATACTGAATACAACCTTGTGCTATTTGTCACTTTTTTGTAACCAAATTTTATTTTTATTTTGAAATTTATTTTTCGTTCCAGAGTGCTTTGGATATTTTCAAATCAATAATTTCAGTCCTAATATTTTGAGAATACTTTGAGAAACTTTACTGTTTTTGATAAAAATGTATCTGCTGTGCAAAATTTAATTTTTAAATTTCTATTACTATTTTTTTTAAATGGCAACCTGGGGGCTCGTCGGAAAACCGAGCATTGATTATGATTCATTTGATATTACACATAATTAGGTTTCAAACAAACTTCCGTTAAAAAACTTCAAAAGATTACATTCATAAAATGAATGATACATCAAGCAACCTTTAACCAAAACAACTTATGAAACAAAATTAATAATCCAAAAGCATTAACTCGCTCAGATGATGACACCGTGTGTCGAAACAATTGTAAGCACGTTACAAGTATATATTTTTTGTGTAAATTGGAAGATTTTATTTCCTCTTTATTTATCATAAATTTTATCATTTACATGTTTTTCAAACGATTACACAATAAATATCTAATTTACTTCTGCAGAAGCGAAGTGAAATGAAGAGTCGTACTCCTTATTGATTTTGTTTCATCAGTTGTGTTTGTCGAAGGTTACATTTAAATCGTATTTGAATACCAAAAATTGTTTTATTTTATGAAACAACTAAGGTAGTTTTTTAACGGAATTTTGTTTAAAACATAATTGTGCGGTATTAAATTTATCAACAGTAAAAACACAAGAGCTTTTTTTTATCGGATAAATTTCTTTTTGTAACGAAATAATTTTGCCAATCAGTAATTTTACGAGAAAAACTGACATTACAAAATCGCGAGACCGAAGGTCGAGCGATTTTGTCAAATGTCAGTTTTTCTAGCAAAATTACTGATGGAAAAATTTTGAGTTAAAAAGAAATTTATCTTTAAAAGAAAAGCTCGAGTGTTTTTTGGCAAGATAAATTAACGACCGAATATAAATTGTCTCCATATTGACGCTTTAGTATTTTTTGTAGATTGCGGGATTGCTTTTTCTATATTCTTTGTTATTTGTTGAGTTTCAGTATCAACTATCAACAATACTTAAATAACTGACAGGACAGACATTAAAGTGACGTAAGCATACTAGATATAGACGCTAAAGAGGAACAGGCGTTTTTATCGGTGATAAAAAACGATGCACCTTTTTATCGCTGTCAAAATGACAATACAGTCATCTTTAAATGACACATTTTATACAGGAGTTCATTTATCGCGATAAAATGGCATTTTTTCTAACTTGACGAGCCATGTTGCAATATGAAAAAAAAATTAATTTGAATTTTAAAATAAAATTTTTTATAGCACATAAAATTCGACAGAAAACAGTGAAGTTGTATTTTTCGCAAAATTAGTGATTTGAACATATCCATAGCATTCTAGTAAGAAAACTAAAATTCAAAAAAAAAATAAAAAATTTGTCACAAAAAGTGACAGATGATACATGGTTGTAGGATTCAGAATGTCATATGGAGACAAAAAAGCTGAAATTATACTGTCCCATTTAAAAATGGAAAGTTAAAGTCAGTTCCGATGAAACCGGAAGTTACATGAACTTGAACTATTCTATGTCTTTTGCAGACCATCTAAATTTCATTCCATTATCTTCAAGCCACGATCCGCGGACAACCGGTATATTCAGTATGGACGATGTTGATGAGATGACCTCTTTTTGAAATGGTAACTTAAATCATCTTTTCAATATACATGCACCCTTCCTAACTAAACGTGCCACTAAACCCCCAGCTCCTTGGCTCACTCCGAATTTGAAACTTATAATAAAATTGAAAAAACAGATATACACATTCAAACACAGTTGAATCCTTCAACGAATGCAAAGATTAGAGAAATTTTGATAATCGATGCATTGAAGCTGAAAAAAAACCTTTTTTCCAACATAAATGCAGCAAACTTTTTTTTAAATCCCTTTCAAAGTCAAAGTCAAATATTTTGAAAAAACTGATGTCTGCGATATTGGTATAGATCCTAGCGTCTTCAATGACAATTTTTTCAGCTGTGTCCCAAATTTGCATCTAATAGATAACAATACTTTCAATAAATATGATGGTAAATGTACAAAGTTAAGAGGTGAAACTTTTTCTCTAAACCCAGTTACAAACGAAGAGGTGAAACAAACTCTTCACAGAATTAAAACGCGATCAGACGATATCAATCTTAGAATGCTAGGAATTTTCTTCCCGACATCAATCTTGTTCTTATTTCATACAGCCAATACTTGCTTTTCAAATGGCACATTTCCGAAATCAAGGAAATATGCTGATGTCATACCCATTCCAAAAATTGAAACCCGGATGAAATATCACAATTTCCATCGAAGCATTTTACCCACCATCTCAAAAATAACTGAATGGTCAGTATCTGATCAATTGTCATCATATCTTTTACAGAATAAATAGTTTTTGGGTGCAGGGGCGAATAGAAGGAGATATATCATTCATCCAGTATGTGCTTTTCACCGACGAAAGTACTTTCACATCAAATGAACATGTTAGTTCCCAAAATTGCCGGTGGTATGAGGGCGAAAATCCCAATTTTGCCATAGAGGCACGTGACCAATACTCATTCAAAACTAATGTCTGGTGTGGTATATTCAGCAACCAAATCATTGGTTCAGTATTTAAAAAAAATCTAAATTCCGAGAGGTACTTCAAGCTCATCTGCTTGATTTTTTAGTCAAAATTGTAACAATAATAATACACGTCTTTATTATTCCCAAATTAAATGAATCAACATCTATTAATTATTACACCAGCATTTGGAAATGAATGGCAAAGTTCATCTTGTAAATATGTCACCAACATGATCGTCCACTTAACCATAAAAGAACAATATAAAGTAAAAATATCAGAGAAAAAAAATTGAATCTAGCCATACAACAGGAAACTAGTCCTCACAATTGTCCCTCGCCCTCTGCTACCTGTCTATTATATGTGATAAACCATTGTTTACAAAAACATCCCACATTTTAAACTTCAAACTTTCAGTGATCACTCATGTTGGGTTCTAAGCAGTGCCCTTTTATAAATATATTTGAATTGTTGAGTACTTAATTTTTTCAGATCCATTTCGATTCCGTTATAAACTTTGCTAATCTGCGATTACCGAAAGACCTTTCAGACCTCTCCCCTCTATGTATAGGTGGGGTTAAGGTACCTTTGTGACGTAGATTGATTGTATGCATATCTGTCCTGAACGTAATTTTTTTAAATAACTATTTTAGAGATTTCAACTCAATAATTTTATGAAACAAACATGCCAGTTTGTGATTTTCAGACTGTGAGATATCTTTTGGCCACCCAGCCGACCCAGCCGCCTCGCGCGTTTTCGTCCGCGAAAACACGAAGGAAAACGCGAATGCTTAACGCGAACGAAAACGCGATCGCCTAACGCGAACGCTTAACGCGAAGGTTTAACGCTGCGTCTGCGCGAGGCGGCTGGGTCGGCGGGTGGCTGGGTGTCTGTCTCGTTGGAGTGCTGGTACTTCTACTTACCGTGAATTAATCTGAGGCAGGAGTTTTGAACCTTTTGAATGTTTTTAGAGTGAATACTCGTTAAGCTTGGGCCACACAGAACATCCGCATGATTAAATACTGATAGAACCAGATATTCGCAGAGCATTATTTTTGTTCTACGAGCAAGACAATGCGTCATAAATAAAATTGATACGGGCACACGTCTTTTGTAGGAGTTTAATATTATGCTCAGAGAACCGCAGGTCAATATCTATTATTACTTCAAGATATTTTGTTTTATTGGTTGTCTCCTTCAAGCAAAAAAAAGATATATAGGTGCCATTCATATATGCACAACACACGTTGTTATGAAAGCTGCATATCACTATCCTTTGTGATAGTTTGTGGGTGAGGGGTATCCTCCGAGTTCGAAGAGAGAGATTTGTTATTGTTATGATATTCGAATGTAAGCTTAGAACCAGTGGCTGCGTGCTGATTACTTTTTTTCATGTTATATTTTTATAGCCCTGAGAGCGATTCCCCACCGCAACATCCACAAAAAATCAACAGGTTGGCCAAGACTGGTGGAAATTCAAAACACTCCGTATTGGAAGTATAATATTTTGGAACATGAAGAGCTACAGTAATCTTGGAAGTTTTTTTTCTTTTTAAGAACATATTGTATACGAATGTCCCATTTATACCGGTATACGACTTAGTGAAGCATTTGTACGTAATACCGATGATCTGATAGGTATACTAAATTCTCACTCAGTTGGAACACTAAAACAACTAGTTATTTCTATCATATGAATGTTCTGAAACTACGGTCATTTACAATTAACGAATAGCTCGTAGATTTTTTTAAATTTGATTTTCTTTATCTTATATTAGCCTCCTAGTCTGTACTCAGACAGCATGTAATATTCTTTATATTGTCGAATAATTTACCATTTTCATGTGATTTGCTGTAATTGATGATGACTAACGCTGCACCAATTTTCGTGTAATAAGAGTAAAATGCTTTTTAGATACAATAAATGATATTGATTGATTGATTGATTGATTGATAAGAGATATCATTCAAATTTATGTTGAGAGTGTATCATTTAAATACTTATCCAAAGTATAGTAAAATCCTCAGTAGCTCTTTAACTATTTTTCTCATGTTTTTTCTGAATATATATTGTTGTATCCTGAGGCAGATGATTAAAACGCTTTTTAGAGTCAAAAATTAAAGGCTCAACTAGTGTAAAGTTGCCATTTCGGAATTCCTCAGAAAATGTTATTCTTCAAAAAAAAATCGTACATTTTCCCAAACTCCAAATTCACTATCCAAACTGTGCTTATTTCCATTTGTCTAAGAAAAACATGGAAAATTAGAAGTACAATACACAAAAATGTCTTTGAAGAAGTGATTTATATATGTATTTGATGTTTATTATTGTCTCTATTGATATTATTACTGTTTTATTACTTTATCATTATCGATTTTAAAATAAGAGTTTCCTCCATAATGAGAAAAAAACATGTCATTTATCTTTAATATTTTTGTATTTTCATTATATAATTAGTTATTTATCTTATCCCCCATATGTTATCATGTAGCATGTATAGGGAAATATACCCTTCTATGATAAAGTAAGTTACAATTTTGGAGTCCATCACTTTTTTCCTGCAATCTCCTGGAATTAGGAGTATGGGCTCTCTCAAAAGATTAAAAATAATACTCAACTCATTGACAAGATTTTAAACTTGCGATGATTTACAGTTTTCCATTTACAATAAAGAAGTTTGTGTCCACGTCCGGTCTAACCGGAAGCGCTACGCTCCTGAAAACAGTCCAGATCGATTATCGATGTTGATAACATCTGATTTTCCATGTTTGCAAAATTTTGTTCAATTGGGAACATCAAAAACTTCTGATGAACCGATTACTTACGTGATAATCCCTGTGATAATCTAGTACCTATTAGATTGAGTCTATAATAGATAGTAGCTTATGATTTGAATTTGGTTATGAATAGTTGAGTTTGCTTACCTACTACTTTTTAGTGTGCCTACACTGCAACAAGTTTTTCCTAAGTATTGATACGTTATTGTTTTCAAAGTTGACTTACATGGTAACAAAGTTTTTTTACAGCTATTTCAACAAATAGTGTATTTTTGCCTCAAAATCAGGATAAAAATGAGTAGATTCATTAAAAGTCAACTCATTCAATACCACCAAAAAGATCGATACGGAATGCCAATTAAATATGGTTTATGCCATGATTACCTTGCTGCGACGCCCGTGGTTTGATTTGACAGGACAATAAATGAGTCGTAAACGGACGTAAACAAACAAGATCGCCAAGTTAAGAGTGAATATAATACGAAATTCCAACCGTATCAACAGGAAAATCTGAAATATCCGACAATGCCCTTTTTTAACAAGACTCGGGCATTGATGTTTGTAAACAACGTCGGGTATGTTGCTTTCAAGAAAGAGGTAGAAAAGCCCTCTCTATATCTTTTATTGCTCGGAAGTTGTCTCTAGAGACACATTATTAATGGTTATGGATATATGCCATTAAACCTGCGTAAAAGAAAGTACTTTCAACAGGACGGTGCTCCAGCACAATGTACAGTTGAAGTGCGTGATTTTCTTGATCATCTATTTCCTTGTAGCTGGATCGGACGATAATCAGGGAATTCATGGCCTCCTACAAATCACGATCTAACCCCATGCGATATCTTTCAACGAAAATATTTCAAATCTAGAGTTTTTAAAAGCAGATCTTTCAGAAATCAAGAACACCTTGAAAATAAGATAAGAGAATGTGCTGCCCAAGTTCTGCAAGTTATGTTGGGGAATATTTCAAGGGAAATGTATGGACCAACCATTGAAAGGAACAGAGGACGTTGAGATTTAATTTAATTTTGTTTATTAGAGTTCATATGATTCATTTTGTTGGATAATTTATTATTTGATTTCATGTGTTGTTTTGATAAATTTTTGAAAAATTTCATCCAAATGTTACTTATTTTCCGAAAAATATAACTTTTGAGATTTTGCTAATTTTGAAAAATGCGTTTTTCAAGAATCTGAAAATACCCAGTACATCTGATATGAGCTAAGTAGGTTTCAAGGCGAGCATAGGTTGATGACAAAAATCGCAAATAAAGAATTTTCATTTGTTGCGTAGGTACTTTTTTAACGTAAGTGTATTCTCATTGCACTTTGAGTTTAATCATTCATACAATTTTTAAGTTGAGCCAAAAAAAGAAAAAAAAATCTTGAATTGGACAAATCTTACACCAACTACCCGACTCCTGGATTATAAGAGCAGAAAATGCATCATAAATGTTGAATATTGAAGGCACTTCACGGTTTACTTGGCCTACTGCATAGTTCTCGATGAATCCACATCAAATTGGTTCTCCGCCGCAGGTTCAATGGACGATCACTTCGATGAGCAATTGTTTCTCCTGAGAGACGATTAATTATGGATGTTACTTTTGTTAAAATCCATTCGAGAGATCATCAATCCCTGAAAGGACGGACATTATTGAATCGATCTCGATTCCAGGGTTTACATAAATCACCGTCTTTGGATGAATCGAGATGAATTATACAAATGAGATGATGATTATCAATGAGCTATTGAAAATGAACTAGGTGAAATAGAAATTGGTTTGAAAAGTGGTGGAATATGTAGGTATTCTCATTGTACATCTCGGTGTTTTTGAAACCTATTTTTGCACACAAAGTGACCTACCGAAAATAAACCATCAAACTGGCAACGTTTTACTCCAATATTTGTAAAACCTTGAAATGGGTTTTAAATGAGAAGTTGACTTAGGGGAAGTCTCAAACTTATATATCTACAGATATGATATTATGATACTGGTAAATATTTACTACACCAGCTTTCTTCATCACCTCATGCCAGTCACATTATTTCTGTGGACAGGACGCAACGGTATAGTATTTCACTACTTTGATGAAATCTTTCTTCAATGAGAATTCACTGGTACATCATATAAAAATTGGACCAATAATGAAATTCGTAAATCGAGTCAGTATCTCAAGAGCCTATTTGGCCAAAAGATAAATTTTCTCGAATTTGAAGAATATTATTGTAATGAGAATATAGAAAACACATAACTACTTTATCAAAACTACAAAACCAACCTAAAACGTATCCGTTCTATGAAAATGAAATCTCAGATTCAGATCATCTATTCAAACAGCTTGGAAAGTCATAACTGACTTATCAAATAATTATAATAATACTCCCTCATAAACACTCGAAGAGTGAACCCAAAAACAAACCTGTGCGGAATAGGACGGCTATTATTATTATTTTTTGTGGCGCTCCGCGGCAACTTACTGATATCTGGTGGCGTGTTCGCTTTTCAGCTGCAGGAAAACCTACAGCACCACCTCGGGTGAATCAAACATTGGGAGTCAATAGGGTGTTTTGCCCTAAAGATGGTGGGGTAGTGAAAATTTTGATAAATGTTATGTACTTCATCATTTTCAACAGTGACATAGAGTGATGTTTACCAAATTCTAGACAAAGTGAAGGAAGTCCTAGAAATTACAACCACGGGAAACGTGAAATGTTACAAACTAGGTCAAAACGAGAAAAATCAAGTAATCAAGGTAACGAAGCTGACAAGGAGAAAATCATGTTGGGAAGAAAAAAGAGGATAAGTAGCAGGGATCTAGGCTATCAAGGAGAAGTGAAACCCATCTACTTCAACCATGAACTAACAAAAACCAATCAAGGAATGTACAAAGCAGCCAGGATATTCAAATAAGAAAATAACTACAAATTTGTCTGGGCAAACAGTAATGGTAACATATTCCTGAGAAAAGATGAAAATAGCAAAATTGAATTAATACAAGATGTCAACGATTAAAAAAACTAACCAGAATAAGAGAAACACAGACTGAATACCACATTGCGTATATGAACATACAAAGTATTAGAAATAAATTAGATGAAGTGAAATGTTATGTTAAAATCAACAAATGTGATATATTAGTGCTCACGGAATCTTGGCTGAACGAAAATGAACTACATATCTACTACTATATCAGGATATGCAGTGACACACTCATGTAGGAATAGCAGAGGTGGAGGTACTTCCATATACATTAAGGACTGCCTGAGATTTCAAGAAATAAAAAATATAGGGTGTAATATGCCATACAATTTGATAGGAATAAATCTATATGAATTAAAATTAAAACTATATTCAGTGTGCAAACCTCCAAATTGTGACCTAACCGAATTCTTACCAGATTTCGAAGAAATAATCAGTAACGAAAAGTCAAAATGTGTAATTGTAGGAGACTTTAATTTAGATCTACTAAAGGATTCTCAAAAAATCCAACAATACCGAAATAGTATATCATTATTTGGTTATAAAATTGCGAACAAAATCTGTGAAAACAGTGCAACTAGAACTTCTCAAACAAGTAAGACAATAATTGATCACGTACTAACATATAAAGTAGAATGTAGCATAAATATAAAACCATGTTCATACTCAGATCATAATCAATTAGAGATCACAATCCTAGAAGAACCAAAGATTCATCGCCCCAAAACAGATTTGAAAATTATAAAATTAAATGTAATTAGCTTTACAGAAAATTTCTCGATAATTTTGCAAGATACTGAAATAGATTCATTTGAAAAACTTTTAGAGGTTATAAAAAAGACTGAAGGTAACGCATCAAAGACAGTAAACTTTAGGACTCAAGAAGGAAATGATTGGATAACATATGAATACATAAATATGATAAAAGAACGGGACAAACTATACAAACTGAAATAAACAAGTCCAGATAACAAAAACATTGAAAGAGAGTTTAATAAAATGAAAAATAATGTAAACGCCACAAAACGAAAATTGTAAAAAAACTACTTAAAAAAAAATGGAATGAAGCAGGTAACAACTCAAAAAAACAATGGAAATTTATCAATACACTAATAAAGAATAAAGATGGAAAGAAAATTGAACAAATATCATTAGTAATAAATCGAGAGGCAGTTAGAGATACCGAAAAAATTGTGAATGAATTCAATAACTATTTTGTTAACGTTGGTAAAAACATTGTTGAAAGTATAGAAATGGAAGGAAATACAAATGATTTAAATTTTGAAGAGGTTTATTGTAACCGAAGTATTTACCTAGAACAAACAAATGAAAATGAAGTATTGGAGGTACTGTCAGAAATGAACATAAATTCATCAGTTGGTTTTGATGAAATAAGTGAAAAAAACCTAATTTCCATTAAGCAAATGGTATTACCGATACTAGTTTCATTAATTAATAAAGTTTTTGAAAGTGGGAAATTTCCCAATATTCTAAAAGTGTCTAGAGTAGTACAAATCCACAAATCAGGCCCAAAAAACCAAGTAGAAAATTACAGACCCATTTCTGTTATAAGTGTCTCATCAAAAATAATTGAAACAATCATTAAGAGAAGAATAACATGCTTCATTGATAAATATGTGAAGCCAGACAAATATCAATATGGATTTCAACCCAAAAGTAACACTCTAAGCGCCTCAATTGATCTAATTAACCACACAACAACCGAACTGGATAAGAAAAAAATCATAATCACAGTATTTATTGATCTCCAGAAGGCTTTTGACGTAGTAGACCACAGGATACTTCTAGAAAAACTTAAAACAATGGGGTTAAGGGGAAAAATACAGGATCTCCTAAGCAGTTATCTAGGGGACAGAGAACAATATATAACACTAGATAATATTTCAAGCGAAAGGCTGACAAATAATTGTGGAGTACCTCAAGGATCTGTCCTGGGACCATTATTGTACACACTACGTGTTCTGAGCCTAATGCAAGCAAAACTAACTGGTCAATACTATACATTTGCAGATGACACAGTATTGGTATATAGTGGCAAAAACTTGAAACAATAAAAGAGACAATAAATGACGATCTGAATACCTATACACATTGGCTAAAGAAAAACAAACTCAAAATAAATACCAAAAAAACTAAGTACATGCTTTTTCACCAAAAAAATATGCAAGTCGAAGAGGTAACTATATAAACATCAATGGAGAACAAAATTGACAACATAAAATACCTAGGGCTTGTAATAGATTGAACTGGCAAAAACATATTGACCATCTTATATCCAAAATAGTGCCGATGATTGGTGCACTCTACTGATGTAGGGAATATCTGAACCATATCTAACCAAAATTGCCTACTAATCTACAATGCGTATTTCCTCTCAAAACTACGATACCTCATCATAATCTGGGGGATATGCACTGTCACAAAATTCACACAAATACAAATATTACAAAACAAAATAATTAAAATACTTTACAACTACCAATATCGCACCCCAACAGAAATGATCTACGAAGAAACAATAGTATATTGTACAATGAGCATGAAATGACATACTCGCTACGCTCGTACTACAAAATTTCATATACCTACTCGTGGGAAATGGGTCATTTCATGCTCATTGTACGCTATACTTTTTCTACGACCATCTGAATCATTAACAAATCTGTATTATTTTTAATAATCCTTTTTATCATTAACTCTCCTGCCGTAATTTTTACATGGTTTAGATAATTTTTTATTTCTTCACCCGTTGAATGAAACATCTATATTTTCTTTTTGTACACGTACCTACCTACGTCGTGAAACAAATAACATTCAAAATTTTCAAATTTTGACACCTTGGAAATAAAAAACTCTATGCAGAAAAAATCAAACACTAAACTAAAAATGTGGCTGCGTGGATTTGAACCCTCGCTCCCACCATCCAAAGTCAATGTGTCATCTGAATCAACACTCGTCGTTACTAGAGCACATAATAATTTGTTCAAATTAACTGCTAAATAGAAAGTATCTGTCAACTATTCAAAAATATAGAATCCGATTGTAATCAATCTTTTTATTGAAGTTATTCTGGTTTTATGAAAAGAAAATCATACCTTTGTCAGAAGATAGACATTATCAGGAGCTTCTGATATAAATTTATTAATTTGATCTGTAGAAAATGTTTTGGATTTCCTTGGTTGATACCCGTCGGACTTTAAAATTCATTAATACCTACCTATAATGACAGTGTCAAAATTTTGACTATTTTATCATTTCTGTAGCTTCTTATTCAGAATCATTAATTGAAAATCGGTCTTTAATATGAAAATTACAAAAAAATTCAAAATCCGAATTTTACGTTGAAATTCGGTATGTAGGGTCAAAATCGATTTCTAAGCAACTTTTTCGAATATTTTTTTTCGGTATCTCCAACGCGACGCAAAATATCGAGAATTTGCCCTTTTCGCGGGATCGCAGTAGGATGGGTTAAAGGCTGTACCGAAAATCAAATCTCTGCTTTAAAAAATGACTAAAATACAGGGGTGCCTTCATCTTAAGTGTGTCAAACTGTATATCCATTGTACAATTGGTTATGTTTATACATATATTGATATATTTTAATATTTTAATAAATAAATACTTTGATGAAAAAAAAAAAAAATATTATAACCACGTTTTTTAGATTCCAAATGTATTAGTTAGTTATTATACTTGATACCGGTCGTAAAAATAAAATAACTGGTGGACTTACACGGAGAGGAGAACTATAAGAGACAGCTCTCGAACTAACCTACCACAAGTAAAATGAAGTTGCCAAAATGAATTAATTGCCATTATTGAGTTAGTTTTAGCAACCGTAAATCACTAGACACTAGTTGATCAGTAAACCAACCATAATTGAGTTATTTTTTGCCGTAAATAAATAATTTCTTATGATTAATAGCCAGTTACTTGTCATTGAAACACTAAATATCTTGTTATAATTAGTTTGGGGCCAAACATAAATGAGCAGATATCTCCCAGTAGATTAGTAACTAGCTGTCCTTGATTTATTATTAATCAGCTTATGGTGTACTAACTCACCATAACCCTTTCGTGTAAGTAGTGAAGCAGTTATCCTTCATGAATATACAGCTAACTTGTGACCAAAGCATGACAGAGTTCCTGTTAGTGAACAGTGAGGTTCCAGTAGGTTAGCGCATAATAGTCCCCTGTTAGTAGTCAGATAGTTGAAAGTTATTGAGGAGATTGTTTATGAAAAAGTAGCAGATATCTTGCAGCAATTGAAAATGATATATCTGACCAATGAATGTCTAGTTTAAAACAATGATCTGAAATTTTTAGGTATAGCTTTGGTGAGTACTGAATGTCTTTGAATCATTACAATATAATTATTAATATTTTGAGACGGAATTTTGAAGCCTGTTAAATGTTTCTCAAATGGATTGTTTACATTTAGGAAGAAAAAAAAGTTGTTTAGCAATCATCATAATTGATTATTTACACCTGTCCGAATGTAAATCATCAACATATCAACATTAATGAATCCTTAAGGTTTTTCAGGCTAAATTTTACTCGGCGCCTGCTCTAAACTGGACGCTAGTCAATACTGAAGAAATTTTTCAAAAGGGCACTGTACTGAACAATGTATTTATTTATTATAACCTCATAGTTATTGTTGACACAAGCTGGCGCCCAACTACCTTAGCCAGTTTTCTCATTCAATGGAAATCTGTTCCGTTCATGCACGAAAAAAAAATGGTCCAAGTAAAACGTTTTCCTGACTTTTTTTCGATTGTGGTAAGAAAATGAATACCTATATTAAAAAAAGTTACCTTTTGTCTCTAAAAAAATGAGTATTATGAACGCATGAACTTGTAGCTATAATATTGTTTACATACAGCAAGTGCTTTGAACATTAGATAATTCACTTTGTATAATGTCAGGTAAATATTTTACTAGCGCTGGAAAAGTGTATATTCATATTTATCTACTTTGTGTTTCTGAAAAGTATATCATAACAACAGAGACTCGTGTTACAGGCATAATACAACAGTTTATTTGCAATAGAGCTAGGTGTTCCTACGATAATTAAACTGTTCACCTACTTGTTGATATGCGACCAGTTCGGGATCAATCGGTAGTAACCGTTGCACTGATCATCAACGTTTTCGCAAAACTGGCCTCATTCCAATTCCGGCATTTGAGTTAGTGGTTGTATGTGGGCGTGTTACTTCGTGTGCCGGAATTATACCATTATTACTGTTGTGAGTTGTGTGAATAGTGTTAGTTTGATTTATGTATTTTACTTGTTGGTATGTAGAATGTGTATTTTTACAACATTTCTAGAATATTGACATTTTATGTATAATAGAATCAGGATAATTTTCCCTAAAATCTGAACAACAGTTTTGTTTCAATAAAAATATTAAAAATGTACATATTTTTATTTCATTTCTTCATTAGGCATCTTTTATTTTCAATTTTCAGAACGTTCTAATTCTACATCATGTTATGCATAACTAGGGTTTGTTATGATCATAATGAGGGAAGACATTACCATTAGCATTCATACTGATGAATACAGATTCAACAAAGTTCCGAAATTTTTAATTAAGAAACAGGCTGCACTGGGTGTTCCAGTAAGGGTGTGGCCAGAGGCGATGATTTGTTTAAAAGAACCGTCAAAATGTTTTATACTTCTGTTCACATGAACTTATAGTTCACGAAAAAATTTTACCATGGAACTGCAATCTCTTTCTACAGTTTTTCTTGAGTAGTGTATTTTGCTAGCCTGTATATGCCATGCAAGTACGTTTTTTCATAGTTTAAACTGAATCATTGCTACCTTGTTGCAACCGAACCTTTCATATCATTTCAAATTCAAGAATTAAACGAATGTGTTGAAAATGAGGCTTTATAAAAAACAAATGACCCTTCTTTGAAGAACTAATAACTCTAAACTGAGGGCAAGTGGATATTTCAATTGAGTCCGTTGTATCCTGATACCAAAGATAGAATGCAAGCTATTAAAGGTAAGACAATAATAAACTACCCACAAGTGAGTCATTTGATAAGGCCAAGTAAACTAAAATTACTGTAATAATCTAAAAATGTTGCTGCAGTAGAATACTATATAGTAGCAACTAATATATTGTTTAGTAGATTTAAGTATATGAGTTATTTGAGAGTAAATCATTCTTCATCAATGGTAAATTTACTTGTCACTAATAGTTATCAAACTGAGCACCTACTGCAAATAAAACGCAGATTGAGGCTTATAAAATAAAATGTTTGCTTCTAGTAAAGAGTTTAATATCGTTAGGTTACATTGCGTTCCTGAAATTACATCAATAACAGCAAGTGATCAAATTCAGGAATCTAATTTTTCTAATGGCTAATAAAGCGTGTACTTGTCCCATATAGTATGCAAATTTTCACTTGGTGGTATGCAAATTTTACTTGCTACTATTAATTTTTTCTTTCCGTGTGGCAAGTCACCAGAGATATGTTGATCAATTATATCAGAGTTTTGATGATAAATACTTAATCAAGTATATTCAATTTGTCAGGAATTTCCTCAATGCCAACTTCACGTGAGAAGTTCAAATCACCTGAAATACATGAAGAAAAAAAACAAAAGTACATTGACAGGCAGAGAGTTCCAATTAAAATCAAAATGGAAATTGAGTAACCTTTACTGAATGCTGATTTCGGTAAGAAAGATCAGAAAATATTATTTCTCATACATAAGTAGTCTCCTCTATAACTATATCTTTATCTTTGGCAAATGAAACCAAACATTTAATAAAATCCACCTACGAGTTCAATAAAATCCTTATGATATTAAAATATCTCCATTAAGAAAATTTGGTAATTTCTCATACATAACTTAGCCTATATCTAATATATTTGACAAATGTAAACAAAAACTCACCTACCTTGAGATGCTATGAGTTCATATCAACAACTCACAATACAGCTGATTGTAACAATATTTTTAAAATTAAGTAAATGTACCTTTGTATTGCCTGTGCCTGATCAGTTCATACGTATGAACTCACGTATGAACTGATTATAATTAAATTAATATGCACTAAAACCTAGTATATCCACCTTCAACACACATTCGCGAACCTCTGCAATTGTCTGATACCGTCGAGATTATTTTGTGTCAGTTTTTCAAACTCAGATTTTGAAAAATGACTAAGCCAGATCAGAAAATTATTTAGAATGAGTAAAAGTTGAGTATGAAAAGTTCGTAGATCTACGTACTTTTTTCCGAGTGAAATGAAGAGGGTAATACTGAATAAAACGAGTGTTCTGTTTTAAAATTCATTTAATTTATTTATTTTCACTATTATCTTAGGGCAAATTGAATTTATACATACATTTATTGAATGCTTGATATGTTCTTCCAAATGCTCGCAGTAATTTTCAAGCTGGAATATACAGGGTGATTCAAAATTCGATGTAAATATTTCAAGGGCGTATTTTTGGGATCAAAATAATACTTTCTCTTTGAATCAACATGTGTCCTAAAATGCACCCCCTCCGACCTACAGCCTGTAGTTCGGAGTGGGTGCATTTTAGGACACATGTTGATTTGAAGAAAAAGTCTTATTTTGATCCCAACAATACGCCCTTGAAATATTTACATCGAATTTTGAATCACCCTGTATAGTGAGGGGAGAAACTCCTAAATAAGCGTCTCACTAGGAACAAACACCTCCGTATTCCAGGCAGAGATGTACGCTATCTTGCAATGCGCAAGAGAAATCAACATGAGGGAAATGCGTAATGCAAGATACAAAATATGCTCAGACAGCCAGGCGTCACTGAATGCTCTTATGAACCCGAAGGTGACATCAAGACTGGTATGGGAATGCCGAGAACAACTCAGTGTCCTCTCAGATCACAACAAAACAACTTTGATGTGGGTTCCAGGACACTGTGGCATCGAAGGCAATGAAAAAGCTGATGAACTAGCCAGAAACGGTTCATAAACTCCATATATTGGCCCAGAACCCGCACTCGGGATTACTAAATCCGACATTCGAGGAGGAATTAGGGGCTGGATCAAACGAAAACAAAGGGAGAGGTGGAACGAAGCCCCTCTTATGCACCACGGGAAAACATACATTAAAGAACCGTCAAAACACAAAACTGAGCAGGAATCAAGTTAGAACGATAACGGGCCTTCTCACTGCAGACAATGTGGTAAAGGGACAGAAACAGCCAAACACGTACTAACCTACAGATATTTCGACCATACCTACCTTCTGAAATAAAAAATAATCAAAATATTTTGCAAGTAGGCACATTTATCCTCATATTTGATATGATATTTCTTTGATCCTGCCATCCTCATTACGTTGTCCAGTTCACAGAATGATCCTATGACCAGTTTTCGATCCACAGGGTGTCAAATATTCAAAATTCCATTCTGATTGATCGTCAATGATAAATTCAATCAACTTATGCACTCGTATGAGTATTTATACACAGGAGAAATGATTATATTATTGACTACCTTGTAGAAAAACAGTTTCGTTTTTTCTGTATTATGAAACATATTTCTCACGAAAGTAAGTAATAACCGGTCTCTCACTAGTTCAATAATGGTTATGAATGGTATATTGATATTTCATTATACATTAATATTTTTTAAAAAATCTCAAAATTCATGATGTATCGCCCTCTAGTGCCGAATCTGATCATACGATCGAGTATGGAGACTTTTACTCAGAATAGCTTTAGCTACAACATACCAAAAATTTAGCCATTTTCACAGTAAGACTTTTTTTCATTAAATTTGTGCGGGGTCCTTTGATGATAGCTGCATAAATTGTTGTTCAAAATAAATTTTTCCGTTAACCAGATGTCGTTCCCTTACGAACGACAGCCCTCAAAAGACGAAACTTGTGAGAGCCAAGGATTAACGAATTCTTACTTTTTACGTGCTATTCCACTTTCTCGGGCCATCAGAGAAATATAAGCAGTTGCTAGGCTTCGAACCCACGACCGACGACCAGAGTGGATAAAAGATCGGTATTTTAACTACGTGGCTGACCCCCGTAAACTATAATATCTCTTTCGAACCGGACTTTTTGAGGCCTCTAGAGATACCACACATCCAATTTTACCGTAGAGCAGATTTTCACAATTCGTCTGACCTCTTTGAAAGTTTTCATTTATAAATTTCAGTTCTTCAGACTACGATGTGGTGCTGCAGGTTTTTCCGGATTTCCCTGCATCTGTTAAAGCGAATACGACATCATTTAAGCTGCCCCGGAGGGCAGATTGATTATTTCATTGTTTTTACTTCATTATTGTTGTTATCAATATGTTTATAAAAATTATGAGAGCTAAAAAAAATTTCCCACTTTTTTCATAAACTTTTCACGTAAATTATGATATTTTGAACAATTATACATTGAAAGTACTTTACGAATAAAAGTATATTAAATTAGCTAAACCACAATTTCAAAATAATTCGTTATATTGAATAATTTTTGTAGGACTAGCGATACATACCCGTTTTTTTGTAGGACACTGTATTATTTAGGTGAAGAATACACTAACCTTTCATGTGTTATCATTGTCGTACTACAGTTATTAATAAAAATTACCATGGAATTGACAATTTCGGAGCGTAGGACTGGGAACACCTACAATTCAATTTGTAGGACAATATGACCATTCAATTATACAAATATTAACCAAGCAACGGTAAAAAAATCCGCTGGTTATTAATGAATTTTTATGACCACGTCATTGGTACATGTTGGGAGTTGACTCTTCAGTCCTACCATCCATTTTGTAGGACAAAAGAGTTTTCGAGAACTTTATCGAATTATCTCGAGGTTCGACTGGAAAACTAACTGTAATTAGATACTTTTTTGCAATTTATTAGCTACCACTATCGAGAATTTTCGTAGAGGAAAAAGTTGGACGTCTCGGCAAAATGAAGCTACTCAGGAAGATTCAGCCTGTTATTAATCATTTTTGAAAATAGGCGTGGGATCCCGGTCTACTATGTCTGCACATTCTACTTGTTTCATACATTTAAGTCCAAAAAATCGTTTTTCAAAAAATAATTAAAAATATTCTGTCCAGGATTTTTTAGGCAACCCATTTTCAATATATTTTCTGATATACGAAATTTATTATAAAATAAGTTTGATTCTATTATCAGCTCGGTGAAGGTCGATTTAGGTTCGGATCTTCTACCATCATTTATTTTGTGGAAATTCATCATAGCTGAATATCCTGACCGAAAACTTGACAATTGTCAGTAAACACCGCGCGGTTCGAAAAGTGTATCAAATTATAGGTATCTTTCCATCATAGACCCTTTTCCCACGTTTTCAGTAGAAGAAAAATGAAGGAAGAATGAAGGCACGTAGTCGCCGCGGACATTTCTATTTTTCACTCCGGCCTCGTCGTAGCCCGTACGTGAGGATTTCCTACAAAGATAAGGTCTTGTTACAAAGCTAATAAGCGAAATAGGATAGCCAGACTCGCATATTGTTGTAAATGGCAATTAGCCAGCACTTGGCCTGGAATAACTTCGTATTAGACTAGATCGAGTAGAAGAAACTGTTTCTTATTAAGGAAATAACGGTAATTGTCCCTGGTGCAAGAACTAGATCGCTGCTAATTATTTTTATTAAAAAAATTTAGTAGCAGAAGATAGTCGTAGCGTGACGAAAAACAATAAAAGTAGTGAAGAGCAGGGACGTCTGTAACCTATTGGAGGCCCTGGGCACATGGGGCCCCTATGACCATGACGGAGCACTATTTTATTAGATCAGACAAAGAAAATAGATAAGCAAAGTTCTATATTCATTTTCATTTCTTCACAGTCACATTCAATGAATAGATAATGTGATATAATCCACGAAAGTAACTCTCTCAGCATTCACACGTAAGAGAAACGTTTCTCCTTTGAATTTCTCTTTTCCATCTGACGGCGCAGATCTATCAAAATAACGCTTGCGTGAGCTTCTATGATAGGTCCTTGTAAGGTCAGATTCCGGGTTTCATTCTTTGGTGGACGATTCGAAGTAATCAAATTTATCCCTGAGATTAATAATGAAATCATCAAGTCATTCAGTATCAGTGTTATTGTTTCTTTCTGAAGATGATTACTTGTTTTGTCTATTCTTTTCAATATACAGCACCAAATTTCCATTAGTACAATGAATTCTAGATTACCCATTTTTCTGGATAGACACGAAGCTTCGTCTCTAGTTTCTCGTGCCTGTTCTGTATATTTTGCGATGTTGATTTTGGTAACTTTTTGTTCAATATATTCGCCATATCATCGTTGTTTATTTCATCATAGTGTATAATTCTGTGAATTATTGCATGTCAAGTTTTGACATAATTTTTGATTGATGTTGATAAGAACCGTTTTTTCTCTTCAAGATTAAAGTTGTTGATTAAAGGTCTGTTTCATTAGTTAAAAATCCCATCACTTTTCAGTTCCTTCCTTCTTTTTGTCAGCTTTTACAATTCTTTCAGATCCACTGGGATATGTCCGTTTCGAAACTTCTTCTTGCTTGCTATTTGAACAATGGTAAAATAGAAGCGAAGTAGTCGTGGCGTTTGACTTCTACCATGCGGTCCGGGTTCGATCCCACCTCCTGAGACGGAGCTGAAGTGATTCTGAATCCACTTTTAGTTTTACGTCTGTAGTTGAATTAAATTTGAAAATAAGTTTATGGCATATTAACAACAGACGGTCGATAATCCTATATGTGATTGACACCAGCAATACATCAATATGATTTTACTGGGTGCGTATGCGAGAAATTGTTCCATCTTTTCAATTAACCCTCATTATTATCTCATACTAACAAAGAGCTGAATTTGAAGTGTGAATCGCCGGTTTTTTAATGAGGTTGAATAGCGTAGTGGCCTAACGCACATTGCCGGACGCAATGCGACCCGGGTTCAAATCCCGGTTGATCCACATTTTTTAAATTCAGTTATATAAACTTACTTTCGAATTTAATTCAACTACAGACGTAAAACTACTTCATTAAATGAAATAATGTTCACCTTGTTTGTTAATTTAGTGACTTACATAATATGTAGATTTTTTACGAAGTAAACCTAACATTTACATCATGAAGGTCCCTTGCCTCAGGCGATTAATCTCGAAAAACGACCAGAAAAATTACTCGTGATTCTTTCAGAGGCAGCTTTTTTCATTACATTGCCAAGCTATAGAATTCTCAGTTGTAATACCACGGGTGATTGAATTTTCGCGATAAGTCTGTCTGTTCAGAAATATAAAAGACAGACTTATGAGATAAGTCCATTCACGAGTGGAACTTTATTAGACTATTTCACAAACATCATATTTGGGGCGCTTTTTAGGGTAAAAGAGTCAATTGATAACTCAAAAATGGTTCGTCTTATCGATTTCGAACAAGGACAGGGTTCTAGAGGAAGTTTGATTCTAGGAACGTGCTATAATGGAAATTGAAATTTCAATCCACTCTTTCACAAAAAAAAAATCTCAAAAATGTCCCAAAAATGCAGTTACTTTGAAGCAATTTATTGGGTAAATGAAAAAATAATTTCAAAAAACATTACAGCACGTGCATAGATCGAAGTTTTACCTTTCTTTTGATACCAAATTGTTTTCGATTGGATGAAGATTATCTGTTAAAAGCATCGTGAGGTGCTGCCGCAGACGTAGGTACATAGAATCGAACGTCCTCTAGAAGCCCGTTCTTGATTGAGATCGATACGATGAACCGTGTTTGAGTTATCGACTCTTTTACCAAAAAAACAGTCCCAAATATGCTCGCGCTTATAGCCTTCTGAAGGTAAAAAATTCGAAATTTGGCAGAATTAGAAAAAACTGGCAAAAGTTAAGGAGTTGATCTGAGAAATTAATGAAGTTCAATAAACTGGAAACATTGATAATTTCTATAATATTTAACTCAAATGCGTGCTAAGTCTGTGGCAAATTGATTCATCCAATGCAAACCCACCCCTTTCACATACATACCTCCATAGCGTGAATACTTATATTTGACGTTTAACTATCACATCCATACACAAATCTGAAAACACCGAACTTGACAGGTCAATCAGAGTCGAAAGTCAAGTTTGGTATTATCGATAATCTGAACTTGATTCCCTGATTGGAGAAAACACCACAAAGACCGCACAATTTTTTTTTTATCAAATGATTCTAAAGAACTTGCTTTGGGGCTAAATCTCATGACGTCATAACAGAAAGTTACTGGAATAGGTGGCCATAGTCGTATTAGCAAAATAGTTAATCTGAGAAATCAATAAAGTTCAATAAATCAGAAACACTGATCAATTCGATGGATTTTATCCCAAATCTGCTCGTTTTTAAATGCGTGCATAGCGTCATTACTTATATTTGACGTTTAACTGTCACATATACGAAGCTGGAAACACCTAAGTTGTCAGACCAATTATCGACCAATTATAGATAATCCGAACTTGACTAGAGCTCCTGATTGGTTCATTTGACAAGTGCGTGAAATAGTCAACAGTGTACAAGTGATTGAATTTTCGCGATAAATCTGTCAATTCATTTCTGAACGAAACTGAATTGCTTCGAGAAAGCATCACGAGTCCGCAGGACGAGTGGTGTTTTCTCGATACAATTCAGTTGAGTTCAGAAATAAAAGACAGACTTGTGAGATAAATTCAATCACGAGTGGAACTTTATTAGACTATCTCACAAACAAAGTGAAAGGTAAACAATCTGAAATTTGGCAGAATTATACGAAATTAGCAAAAGAATCAATCTGAGAAACTGATGAAGTTCAATAAACAGATAATATTGAATACTCCGATAGAATTTATGCCAAATCTGATCATTTTTAAATGCGAGCATGGCGTCATTACTTATATTTGACGTTTAACTGTCACATATACCAAGCTGAAAACACCGAACTTGACAGACTAGTCACTGAAATATCAAGTTTACTTCGTAAAAAAAAAGCTTCCTTGTAATTATAACTGAAAATTATAAACCCCTTCATGAATGTTACCCCTGAATGTTTGCAGTAACATCACCCTTGCCATGCTTTCTTTCCAAGAAAATTCCACCTCATAATTCTTCAGCATTTGGCCTTATTCAATTCGGAAACGCTTTCAAGGCTTAAGCATATTTATCAACTTCTTCCTAGAATTAATCCATTCTCTTGTCTCCGATTACACCGTAGAGAATGAGAAAAGTTCAAGAAGGGACCGAGAAAAACTACGATAATCCTGAAATCATAATAACAGGCAACGCCGTATCAGATGGTGTGACTTCACAGGGTCGCATTAGAACGTCTTACCACAAGGTAATGAAATTCATGTCTTACTGGATGAAACACATTTCGCAGCTTTTGATGTCGAGAGGAAATTTCCTTTCAGTGGGATTGTGAAATGTTGGCGATTTTCTGGAATGAAATTTATTCGCAGAAAAAGCTGAGAGAGATGTCTTATTAATGTACGTGTACATTTTATTCAGATGAAATCTCAAACAGATTAATTCCGTTTTCAAAATTCCTCTGATTTTATAGTGTGTGGGGAAGGATTGATTTTTGGTACGGACTTCAGGATGAATGTGAAGAAAAATCACTAATCGATTCATTTTGATGGATTTGTGCTTTTCACCAAATTATTCTGAAATAACGAACGACGTAATATGCAAGCTCCTATGGGGATGCACCATATCTTTCATTTCCGAAAGATCGTTTAATTTTTTCTGTGAAGTATGCTTGGATTATTCTGTGCGGAATCCTAGAAGGCATTCCACTGGTTCGGATGAGTTTTAACCGTTCTTTCCATTTCAGTTTATAGCCGCGTTTCATTGACCACTAGAGTTTACATCTACTAGTAGAAGAAGTAGATTATCATAAAAAATGAATTTCAGGGTTTCCAATAGAAGTCAGATAATTCTAAAATTCCCTAAATCTCTGTAAAAAGTTTGAAACTTATAGTTTTCATTATTATAAATGATACATTCAATATGAATAATTTGCTTGCATTAACAACTACCACAGCCTAAATAGACAATGGAAGAAGGCGAAGATAAGATCTAGGCAGGAATGTTTCAAGTACAATAATAAACTTGTCACATACGTGAATTCCTTCAATATTTTTCACCCAGAACACTTTTTCAGAATTGAAAAATTATTATGAAGAAACCTTCACAGCTTCCACTTTCGAGGCAGCTTTGAGTGAACTAGCAAATAAGCCTTGGAATTATGTTTGAAAAATTAGAGCATATTTGTATGTTGGGAACAAATAGGAACTGAAAAATATTTTTTTGATATTTATCTGGACAATTTTTCTCTATTCATCATACATAAATCGATTTGACATAAAGTGTTTCTAAATCATCCCACTGATGTTTTTGAACTTACGCTACTTTCGGGGTCAGCATCTTCATCTTCATAATTTTTTTTGGTATCCATTTGAATATTTCTTTAGGATATGATTTCAAAATGAAGGTTCAACAGAGGTTTTCAATGAATTGAGAATCAATATGAACCCACCTTATAAACATAATTAAAACTCATTGTACAACCTATACCTACGTATTCAAACATTTTCATCTATAACTTTACTCACGTCCATAACACTAATATTTATTTTAACTAGAGGCTGTTCACTACCAAAATCGTTTTAATGTGAGTAAAAGAAGATTTTTGAGCTTCAAAATACAACCAAACTGAAATGTACAGAAATTAAAATACATAATATGTTTCAAACTACTTTCAATGTCAATAGTGTCAATTTCTGCTACGCTTTAGGAATTTTCCTTTTTCAACCAATTATCTACTTTTGCCACGCTCAAATTTGATCGTAGTGAAAGTAGAAAAAGTAGATATATTTGGTGTCAAAAAAACAGACATTTCAAATTCTACTTCTACGAGTATAGAACATTTCTGCTTACAATAAAACGCTCCATATGTTTTGATACGAAATTTCAACTGTATAGTTGATGATAATCATAGTAGTAGGAAGTAACCTGTAATCTTTAGGAAGGGTTCAATTCTAAAACAATAAAATTAGGTATGTTCTATAAAACGCCAGAAAATGTTGTTCTAAAATAACTGATGAAAACGCAGAAAGAAAAGCTCATCTCAATAGACACAGCATTGTAGACGTTATTATCTCAAAACTAATATGGTTTTCACAGTGCAAAATCAACCCGTAAGAGAATGATTTCACTGCAAGTATATTCATTTCAAGAGAATTTATGTAAATAAAGCAAACAGATCAATCAGTTTAAAATGAGAGTATATTGATCAATTAGAAATGATTACTCTTTTCAAAATATTATTCTACTTGAGAGTATGTATGTATTTGATTGAATATATTTTTTTATCTGGTGTAGACCAACTAGAATCGATCAGATCCTGCCTCATCGGCAAGTATCGAAGCTACTGCTGTTCTTCAATATTTCGAGATGCATCGATGTGACGTATTCGGGGACTTTGCGTCCCTGGTACTCATTGTTCATACGAAAAGCAGAAGAAATATCTTTGTGAAATTTGGAATAGAAGGAAGCAAACATAATTTGGAAAACCAAGCGCTGTCCACGTTGAACGAAAACTCAGGAACACATTTAAACCTGAAAACATAAACAACATCTACAGATTGGGAAAATCGAACAGATCCCCAGTGTTGGTTGAATTCATTTCTCACCTCGGTGAAAGAAAAGGAAGTGTCTCCCGAACACGGGATTCGCTGGAAAAAGTAAAAATTCCGAAGAGGTGTGGCTTGATCACTATGTTCTGTACCAGGTTAGCTTGCTCGGTTAGGTTTGAATGTCAATTCTGTCTACGTGAGGTTACTCAGGTCAGGTTTATATTCGCTAATAAACTACAAATTTTAAGTCCGTGTGAATGCGGCTGTCTTCCCGCCATTATCGTGATGGTGGAAGGTGCCTTGTCGGGAAAACAAGCTCTCGTAACACAGGTCCCACAGTCGGGATAGCAATTATTTTCGAGAAGACCCGAGCGGTGTCATTACGCCACACCTCTTCGGGATTTTTACTTTTCCAAGCGATCCCGCGTTCGGGACTCTAGCCTCGTCCCGAAAAAAATTGTTTAAAGAAAAGGAAAAACTTAGCAAATGCCATGAGAAAGGATTATCTTTATCTGACGACCAATCAAATGAAGAAGGAGCCAACCAAAAAGTCCTCAGATACCATTTGAAAAACGCTCTATCCCAAAATTATGACGCAAAAATAAAAGGTGTGGAAAGACAAACTCTAGTCGATATTTTCCATCGTTCAAGATAACCTCTCTTGGGAGGGATTCATGTTGAAAAGGGAAAAATTCTCAATTGAAAATTGAATCAAACATGGAAATCGAAAAAAAAAAAACCTACGATAAAAATGAAGTTACATTTTTGTAATATCTAACAGAAAACAACTAGTTCTCGGCTGAAGCCTCGCTGGACAACTCTGGACATTGAACTACATCTGATGGATATTGTGAAGAGAACCTAACTTGGAAGAAAAAATCTGAAAGTGAAAATTTGCATTTTCATTCAGATATTTGATTATTTATCAAATGACCAGTTTCCATTGGAGATTCATGTATAGATAAATGAGGTAAGGGAGAATATTATTCAGAAGTATCACTTATAGAATATCGCTCATTTCATTGATGCATGAATTGCATGTCTTTCGCTAGGCTTCCAACACATTTTGGTCGACAAAAATCTATTTCATTCTTCTATGATCATGAGGGAGGTCGAAAAAATTGGAAGTAGTTGTTTTCTGTTACATATTACAAAAAATAGTTTTTTTTTCATTTCAACTATCTAAATGAAAATGCAATTTTCACCTTCAGATTTCTTCTTTACAAAATATTTATCAGATCTAGTTCAATTTCCAGCGTGGCTTTTTTTCGTTCAATATCTTATTAGTATTTCAAACATTGCTGGTCCGCGCATTTTGATACTTTTATGCTTTTATGATTTATTCTAAGAAACTGTAAACAAGTCAACTCTGGTTTGAGTAGCTCCTTTTATTTAGTTGCAGTGTGAAACGAGAAAGAAAATGAAATAAATATTATTATTATTACTGAATTCTAGGAATTGTGTCGTCCCATCGAAATGGTTTCGCCGGTAGCGGTAAGTAGTAGTAGTATTTCGTAACAATAACATGCCTCACGCCCCTTTCGGATTTCCTTATGCGTGTAGTACACGCCTTACTATTTTCCTTACACGTTCTGTACCCAAAAATAAACTAACGCCGAAAACTCCCCCCTGAAAAGGAATTCCATAATGGATATTTCACTTGAGAACTAGCGGATTCCGGAACAAGACAAAGTTAGAAAAAATAATCTTTCATGAAATAACGACTCTCTCATAAACTAGCGGGCACGAACAAAACAAATGTCCTGTATTTATTGTCCTTACAAATTTCCATTATCTTTTATTCTCCTCTGCAGGATTATGTACGTGAGGAACACATCTGAGAAAGATGGAGTTAATGTGACAGGATATACTGCCTGGAGTTTATTGGGTAACTTCGAATAGTTCAGGGGATACATGCGACTTGTACTTTCCGAAATTGATAAAGTTTTATAATCAATTGGATCTGATTGCCCATATACTGCGGGAATATAAATAGCAATGAGTGTGTTTTTGAGAAATGGAAGCTTTAGCTACGTTATTATACTATCGAACAAACATTTATTTGGTACAAATTGAGTGATGAAAATAAAACGTCGTTTGGGTAAAATGTGTTTTTGCAAATATATAAAATTTTGTGTCAAAATATATTTATTAGTTGAAGCAATATTTTATAATTTGCTTTCCGATATATTTATTTTTGATCAAACACAACATATTTACGTTACAAGGGTTCCAAATATATAAAAACGTGAATTTCAATATATTCTTGATTCGATCTATTTTATGTCGTCAAGAGATGGCGCAACAACCGCGATTTAGTAATCGCATGAGTTCAGTCAATAGTACATAAAGTGGCTAACAGATGGCAGCGACCCAGACAGTTGTCTAGGGTCACTGAATCCTAGAAGGCTTTGGCCTTCTTACGGGTATGGCCAATGGGTGAAGTCTAAATACTTCCAAAAGCACCACGAAAATTAGGTCCGATGTTTGAACTAGTGACACATGTCAAAAGTCAATTTTTATGTCATTGCCGTCATTGGAAATGTTTTCAAAAATAGTTTCATCTTAGCAGAATCACAGAAAAGAAAAAGAAAGCAGATTGTCCCAACTCCCAAAATCTTCTGATAAGCCCTGCTGTCACTGATCCAAGGAATATGTTGGTTACTTTTTTTACTGATACAAATATTCGTTTCTTCTAAAAGTGAAGTACCTATAATTGTGCAGTGAAAACCTGCAAGAATACCGACAAAAGTCATAAATTATATTGTATTCTGAGGTGAGTTCAAGATCATTTTGTTTATAAAATAAAATTATAAATTCGTTAGTTGATTGAAGAATACATTTCTCCCATTTTCCTCACTAACGACAAAGACAGATTATATTTTCATTCAAATTTTTTTTTTCAGAATTGAAACAGGAAACCTTGAGAAAGAAATGGCTCTCAATATTGAATAACTTACTGTAAAATTGTGACTGAAATCCAGGACAACTAAATTAAAAAATTAACGTAAGAAATGTATACTTAACAGATGACTTCAATTCCTATATAATATAACATGTTTCACCTTTGACTGTTTTTGCTTTGATATGACTTATTTACTCATTTTACAAATTATCCTCATTATTCCTTTTCTAA
The DNA here is from genome assembly GCA_944452925.2 of Chrysolina oricalcia. Classification (NCBI taxonomy): domain Eukaryota; kingdom Metazoa; phylum Arthropoda; class Insecta; order Coleoptera; family Chrysomelidae; genus Chrysolina; species Chrysolina oricalcia. The sequence goes on along the minus strand of OX101817.2, from coordinate 19,498,341 downwards.
TAATTGTTTGATTTCTTCATCAATTTTTATTTCATGTGTATTGCTGTTAAACAATTTATGTAAAAATGTCATCCCTCTCTCAACAGAAATGTTTCTTGGGATCAATAAATAAAGTGTGTGCAGTGTAAGTATAACAATTTTCGTTTCACTAGGACTGACAAATTTTTTCTGAATTGTTCAAATTATCAACGCATTTTATCAATTTTCAGATTCATTTTGGAAAGGAATACCCAAAAAATTGAAAAAAGTGGCCAATTCTAATAAACACCTAGAATGGAAACCTTTTCTTTCAAACAAGTTTAAAAATTCTATATTGACGTTTATCTTGAGAAAATTGGTTAGACCATAATATAAAAGATAGTGTTAGTATATTGGCAATCTCTTTAGAACAGATGTTTCATTGAAGTGAATGGCTATATTTTCTTGTTTCAACCTTACCATATGGAGGTCATGATTCACTATCACAAGAAACTTCTTATTTATGATAGGAATACAAAAAAAGAATTCATAAGGTATATAAAGGAACTTTCACAATCATACAAAAGAGAATGTACAAATATGAAAGATTATACATGGGTTAGTCAGAAATGCAGTATTTCAATCATGTCAATATTTTTTGGGATGTTTTGTAATACGAGGATATACTGATATCTAGTTAGCCTAGACCAGTTCCCTGCACAAACAAAATATTGCGTTACCATAGCAACGAACAATAACTTGTTGTAAAGTTTGACGTCGAAAAAGTAAACCAGAGTTACGTAATAAATTAAAAGAAAAAATTTGTCCAACGAAATTGTGAAAATCGAAAAATTGGAGTATCGAGCCATCATCAAGTACCTGTATTCAAAAGGGTTAAGAGGAAAGCAGATTTACGAAGATATGCTTAATACCCGTGGTGATCAATGTCCTTCGTTTGCGACCGTGAAAAATTGGAGTGCAAGCTTCAAAAGAGGTAAATTTTCCTTTGAAGACGATTACCGATCGGGAAGGCCAGTTTCTGTGTCAGTCCCCGAAAATATCGATGCAGTTCATGACAAGATTTTAACAGACCGTCGAATGGGCTAAAACATACAGGGTGTCCGGTAAACCTCGTACAATATTGAAACTGGTGATAGACCAGGTCATGACTATTCAGAATATCGGAATTTCACCTCAGTACAAATTTTTCGAGATAATGGGCATTTTTTAAAGGACCCCGCTCTTTTCTTATGTAAAGTGGCGACCGGTCAAAGTTTCTGAATTTTTGGTATGTTGTTGTACCCGACTCAGTAACCAAAAGTGTCAATGGGCCCAACCCAATCCGATGGCTAGTTTTCTAAATACGGGGTGTTAAAGTTGAAAATTGCCCAGATTTTCGGATTTATTTTTTATTTATTAGAAGTTAGGTTGGATTTCTGTTGCATGCAGACGTTTACTACATGTTCTAGTAATGGAATTAGTGGATACGTATGATTAAAAATATTTATATTTACAAGGTGATTCACGAATGGTTGACGGTAGTTTTTTGCCAAAATTCACTTTTTCTACTGTGACGTCAGGGAGGCATATTTTTGAAACGTTCTCTTCGATGTAGTATTTTGACGAGAAATTATTGCACAGAACATATTTTTTATACAGGGTGTTTCACAGAGGGAACCACTAGACAAAATTATTTTCTTTTAGGATTAATTCGAAACCCTGTATTTATGGATTGATTTTTGGGAAAAGTAATACCACAAATATATGTGTGTCTCTAATATCCAAAATATTCAAAGTGGTTTATTCATAGGAAGGTATTTTATTTTGGGAAAAGTACAAAAAACATGAACAACCTGTATTCAAAAATTTCCTTGGTCAAATGTAACTATTTTCTCACTATATATTGATTTTCATACCATCTTCAGAGGTATGAATTCTGAATCCGATACTATAACCAGTTTTCGAGATACAGGGCGTTAAAGTGAAAAATTACTGATTTTATCAGTTTTTTCTATAAATTGAAAAGCCGGATTGATTTTATGTTGCGCCTATTATTTTAATATGAGTTTTGGTCAGATGTACATGGAAAGGTTCAGCTAAAAATATATACTATTACAGGGTTATTCACGAATAAATCACAATAAGTTTTTGCAAATAATCAAAATTCTACAGTTCCGTCACAGATAAGTTATTCCATGAAATTAATACCTAGTCCTTTACAATTTTGAGTCTGAAATGATTACTTTTCATACAGGGTGAGCCATTCACTAAAAAAGTTCTCATTACTTCAAAGCATAATTATATTTTTGGTATAGTTGGCTGTATGGCTCACCCTGTATGAAAAATAATCATTTCAGACTCAAAATTGTAAATAACTAGGTATTAACTTCATGGAATAATTTATCTGTGACGAAACTGTAGAAATTTGAGTTTTTGCAAAAACCTATTGTGATTTATTCGTGAATAACCCTGTAACAGTAAATATTTTAAGCTGGACCTTTCCATGTACATCTGACTGAAACTCATATTAAACTCATAGGTGCAACATAAAATCAATCCGGCTTTCCAATTTGAAAGAAAAAACTGATAAAATCAGTAATTTTCCACTTTAATGCCCTGTATCTCGAAAACTGGTCATAGTATCGGATTCAGAATTCATACCTCTCAAGATGGCATGAAAATCAATATATAGTGAGAAAATAGTTACATTTGACCAAGGAAATTTTTGAATACAGGTTGTTCATGTTTTTTGTACTTTTCCCAAAATAAAATACCTTCCTATAAATAAACCACCTTGAATATTTTGGAAATTAGAGACACACATATGTTTGTGGTATTACTTTTCCTAAATATCAATCCATAAATACGGGGTTTCGAATTAATCCTAAAAGAACATAATTTTGTCTAGTGGTTCTCTCTGTGAAACACCCTGTATAAAAAATATGTTCTGTGTAATAATTTTTCGTCAAAATACTATATGGAAGAGAACGTTTCAAAAATATGCCTCCCTGACGTCACAGTAGAAAAAATGAATTTTGGCAAAAAACTACCGTCATACATTCGTGAATCACCTTGTAAATATAAATATTTTTAATCATACGTAACCACTAGTTTCATTACTAGAACATGTAGTAAACGTCTGCATGCAACAGAAATCCGATCTAACTTTTAATAAATAAAAAATAAATCCGAAAATCTGGGCAATTTTCAACTTTAACACCCCGTATTTAGAAAACTAGCCATCGGATTGGGTTGGGCCCTTTGACACTTTTGGTTACTGAGTCGGGTACAACAACATACCAAACTTTCAGAAAATTTGACCGGTCGCCACTTTACATAAGAAAAGTGCGGGGTCCTTTATGGAAAATCACTACCTCACCTTGGATTTTGAGTGCCATGTCTACAAATTGAGAACAATTCAAATATATTTGCTGCTGAAGATTACTGATGAGTGATGCTTTCAGGCGTACTAAACAGTTTTTCAGAAAACGATGCAATTTTTCAAGAAATGAGGATAAAATGACAGATTTGAGTTTCACCAATTTTTTTTAACAACAGTTTGACATTATTGTTCGAAAAAAACATAACCAAGTGGAAGTGGATATTCATTACAAAAGAATGCCCATTTTGTCCAGACTCTACCATGGTATAAAACATACGATAATTATTTTTGGAAGGAGTAGAATTTCGATTATATTAGAGTGTGATGTTATTCTGAGCTAAAATCAACTCCATTAGACTTTGTCGGTAATGACTTTTATGTTCATCCTATCATGATGAAATGATTAAATAATTATGAGTAACAACGAGTCAACTGCTAAGAAGCATTCAATGAGATGTAAAGAAGTGAATACTAATTCAACGTTTTTTTTTAATCATTACAAACCACAATAACGATTATTCAACATCGCACTGAATAATATTACAAAAATGTTATTTTCCATCCACTCGTACGCAGAGACGACATCTTTTCAAGAAGAATCTTTTCAAATGCGTTTCTCTGAGCGGCATTGTGCAATTGGATATCGTTCTGCATAAAGCGCTGCTGCAGCAGTAGCACTACCTCCACATTCACCATGAATGTAGTGCATATGCGCATATTCTCGGGGAGTATAACCGGTATACGGCATGACAAAGAAATAAAAACCACTGAATGAAACAAGGGGAATAATTTAAAAAAACTAAGATAGAAGTCCCAAGTTGTTCAAACAAAATGTGAGAGCCACATACTAGATTTTTTCAATTCTATTTACAGAAGATCCGTTCATTCACAATACTGTATTTTATTTTTCATCAGGAAACTATTGCTTCTACGGACACAACACAGGAGTTAGAAAAGTTTTTAATTTTCGACAAGGATTCACCTCTTAAAAAATTTTGCACCTATTTGGTTACACCTCTCTGAAACTTCGTTGGAATCTGGATGTTGCACAATTGCGACAAGAATTCGTTTTAATCGGTGCCATGTCGGATTATCGACATTTCATTTCGATAATTTCATTAGGATTAATTACATGAAAAGTTAATTTTATTGACACACTATTTAATGCTACCAAGCAGTCTATTCTTAATTGTTAATAATCTTTTCAACATTTTATCTTGATGAAATCGAAATAAAATAATTTTTGGGCGTATAAGTAATAAGTATAAAAGTTGATGGAAGCCTAGAATGAAACCACGCCTAATTCAATGGAAATCACTTCCTCCAAAAATAATTTTCGTTTGTTTTATACCATGGTAGAGTCTGGACAAAATGAGCATTCTTTTGAAATGAATGTCAACTTCCAATTGGTTATGTTTCTTTCAGACAATAATGTCAAACTTTAAAAAAAAAATTGATGAAACTCAAATCTGTCATTTTATCCTCATTTCTTGAAAAAAATTCACTTTCTGAAAAACTGTTCTGTACGTCTAAAAGCATCATTCATCAGGTATCTTCAGCGGTAAACTTATTTGAATTTGTATACATGGCACTCAAAAATCCAAGGTGAGGTAGCGATTTTCCAGAAATTCTTAAAATGCCCATTATCTCGAAAATGGTGATATTTTTACAGAGGTGAAATTCCAATATTCTGAACAGTCATGACCTGGTCTATCACCAGTTTCAATATTGTACAAGGTTTACTGGACACCCTGTATATCTGAAGCACTGAATATTTCATACGAACGCGTTCATCATATAGTTCACGTCAATTTGGATATGTGAAAAATTGCTGCAAAATGGATCCCCAAATGTTTGAATGTTGACCAAAAGCGTGCAAGGGTAGTAGCATCGAATCGTTACTATGGATGAGATTTGGGTACATTTCTACGACCCAGAAACAAAGCAACAATCGATGGAATGGCGACACTCCGGTTCTCCAAGACCTAAGAAGTTTCGTGTCCAAAAATCTGCTGGAAAAGTTCTTGCTTCAGTTTTTTGGGATTGCCATGGAGTAATCATGATTGATTTTTTGGATAAGGGTAGAACAATAACTGGAGATTACTATTCGACATTACTGACCACTCTACGGGAAAAAATTAAAGAAAAAAGACGCGGAAAGCTATCCAAAGGTGTTTAGTTGTTTTTGCAGGACAACGCCTCTGCACACAAATCTCATGTTGCCATGCAAAAAATTCGTGATTTGGGGTTTGAATTACTAGAACACCCCCCTTATTCACCAGATTTGGCTCCGTCCGACTATCATCTCTTTCCTCAACTGAAAAAAAGTTTAAATGGTCGTTAATTTTCTTCCAACGAGGAGGTAATGAAAGCTGTGGAGGTCTGGTTTGCAGAGAAAGAAGAAACATTTTTTTGAAAGGTCTAGAGACGTTGCAGGTTCGCTGTAATAAATGTATCCAATTGAGAGGGGAATATGTTGAGTAATAAAATATTTTGACATTGAAATTTTGTTTAGTTCTATAATAGGCTAAGAATTTTTCAATATATCCTCGTACCAATATGTCTGATAGGTATTAATTTTTGCCTCAAGTTTTTTGCTGCAGCTTGATTTCAGCAAATATATTTGTCATGTGTCATGTTCACGAATGCTAGGCACTTCTGTAAGATTCAAAATCGACAATCGATATTATTTGGTTTTTGAGTTATTAGCAGTACCTCAAATTGATACCCAATATTGAAAATTTGTATTGATCAAACAATGGTATATATTGACTAAGAAGTATTAGGGAAAACAGTAATCTCTAATTTTGAATAATAAATCCATAGAAGTTTCAGTGTTTTTATAAAGGGTTTGTACCTCTGTGGATATATTTAATCATTGGCAACTTTTAGACATCATTCTGAAAACAACACTAGGTTCTGCCCTTCTAAAAGAAATTCTTGTGTCTGCAGCAGAGATGGTCGACGGCTGAATCTCCATGTTCCATAATGGCTAGTGGTCGGGTCACAGAATATCGGGGCCGTGTCCGAAAGTCGACGCAATTCGAGTCAATTGTACACCTGACAATTTCAATGCATAAAAAATTAGAATTGATATGTATTCATTGAAATTGAACATGATATCCATGATTTACTTGTTTGACATTCTGTCTTACAAAAGAAACATAACCCAACTTTTTTTTTCAAAATTATCGGTTCTCTCTCTCTCTTATAACCCTTGCTTCCTAATTGACACTTTTGTGGGTTATTTGGAACATTGGAACTATTTAAAGAGATTGGAACTATTAGACTCCGCCCATTGGCCATATCCGTAAGAAGGCCAAAGCCTTCTAGGATTCAGTGACCCTACAGTTGTCTCTGTGCAGTTGTCCCAGAATGACCCCCGGATTCGAATCCCGGTTGATCAACATTTTTTAAATTCAGTTCTGATTTTCATTTTCCTGTCTGATATGCCATAAACTTACTTTCGAATTCAATTTAACCGCAGATGTAAAGCAACTTAATTATTCATATTTACTTGGCTGAGTCATACATACTTGAAATTTCAGAAGTGAAGTAGTTTTGTATTTCAAGCTGAAAAACAGATTTTTTAAAATGAACGAAAATTGAACTAACAATCTAAATAACGCTTATTCGATACAAAGCTCAGACAAAGAATGAATATCTTGAAACAATTATAATTCACATCATCTCATACATATGTTTTCTACAAAGTCTCGAGTTTCCCTGTAGTCGGCATATTCTCGATAGCTGGTATCAGGTAACTGTCGATAATCCTATATGTGATTGACACCAGCTGATACATCAATATGATTTCACTGGATGTGTATGCGAGAATGTTTCTTCTTTTCATTTAACCCTCATTATCATCTCATACTAACAAAGAGCTGAATTTGAAGTGTGAATCGCCAATTTTTGAATGAGGTTCAATAGCATAGTGGTCTAACGCACATTGCCGGACACAATGAGACCCGAGTTCGAATCCCCGTTTACCCACATTTTTTTAAGTCAGTTCTAATTTTCATTTCCCCGTCTGATATGCCATGAACTTATTTAGTTTAACTACAGACGTAAAACTACTTCATTATAAAAAAATAATGTTTATGGATAATTTCGATCAATAATTTTAATATGTTTGTTGGGGAATACAACTCACTCCTGGAAAATTATGCAAAAATATTTAATTATTTGGTTATAATATTCGTTATATTGACGAAGATGTATTCACGATTATACAGTGTGTTTCACTTCTCATGGTATCTTCCGTAATTTATGACGTAGACCTATAAAATTTTCAGGATCTATAGATACACTAGAAATAAATCCACTGTACAAAAAAGGTAATTCAACGTGATATACACTGCACGCCACCAGCGATGGAACGACCAATTTTTTCAGAAAGTTATATCAGGGGGCAAAATTCGCCCAAAATTCCTTCGGTTTCGTGTTCGGGATCTCCGAATTACTACTAATACACCTGTCTCCTGGAAAATTTTCAGTCCTGAAAAATTCGAATTTGTTTCACTTCTCAGGGAGACAGCCCCAGACCTTCCGTCATTTTCGACGTGGAACCTTGATATTTTCAGAATCGATAGAATAAACTCACTGCACAAAAATTGTCATTTTAAGTGATATACATTGCACGCCAGCAGCGATGAAAAAATGGGTGGTTCCATCGCTGCTGGCGTGCAGTGTATATCACGTAAGATAACTCGTTTCATGCAGTGAGTTCTTTATTAGTGTATCTATCGATTCTGAAAATTTCATGGTTCTAAGTAAAAAATTACAGAAGATATGAGGGAGAAAAGGAAACATACTGTATATAAAAAAATGGGATTTTTTTATATTTATCTTGATGTCTGCGAATTATTGAAGATACAATATTTCAAAAAGTTTGTAAAAAATATTTGTATATGCACTTCAAAGTTACCATCATTCAATATATATACAGGGTGGGGCACCGAAAACGAAACAGATCGAATATCTTCAAAACACATGTATTGTGAGAAAAATGCAAAAACACATCGATTCTCATTCCAACGGGGACTTCTTCCTATCATAACCTCAACTTCATACTTCTTCCCCCACTCCTTGGTCACTATCACCCAAACAATTCGTATGGGGAAAGTAGTAAGTGTGACACATCTTTGAAACGGTGATTTCATAAGGAATTCAGCCTTGTCAATTTTCGCCTCCTAACTTTCTATTTTGGAGCCCTCTTGCGGAAAAAACAACTGTTCCGTTTTCCAAATGATGATACTTTATTTGCAAGCTAATTTGACATAAATTCGGTGACAATGCATTATGGAATTTTTTTAAGTGAAAAAATAAAATGGCGGTTCCAAAATGGCGAATAATGTTTGCAATTTTGCAAAATTGACATGTGGTGGTTTTCACGGTCAGAAATTAGGATTTGTTTGTCAATGCAAAAAAACAAGATGGGGGCTCCAAGATGGCGGACGGAATTTGTGATTATGATCCGATTCAAATCAAAATTGGATTGTGGGGGTTTAAGGTACAGATTTTCGGCATGACCAAAAATAATTGAATGAAGTTGATACGAAAGCTTTTATACAAATGCGATGAAGAGAAAAACATAACTTTTTTAGATGTGTGACGTAGGTTATTCTATACGTAACAAATTCAAAAGCTTGCCGCGAGTACAAAATAGGTATTCTCTTGCGCTAAAATTTTGATGTCCTCTTTAGCTCATTTGTATAAAAGCGTTTTTCATAAATTTAATCAATTATTTTTCGCCATACTGAAAACTTGGTAAAATCCCCATATGACAGTTTTGAATAGAATCGAAACAAAATTACAAATTTCGTCCGCCTTCTTGGTTTCTTGCATCGAAAAATAAATCATAATTTTCGACCCTGACAATCCTCACATACCAATTTTGATACGAATCGGACCATAATCACAAATTTTGTCCGCCATCTTGAATCCCCCAATTAGTTTTTTTTTGCATTGACGAACAAATCATAATTTCCTACCCTGAAAACCACCACATATCAATTTTGAATTGAATCGGACCATAATTGCAAATCTTGTCTTGCATTTTGGAGCCGCCATTTTGTTTTTTCACTTTCATAATGCATTGTAACAGAATTGATGTCTAACAAGCTTTCAAATGAAGTATCATAAAATGGAATACAGAACAGTTATTTTTCCCGCGAGAGGGCGCCAATATAAAAAGTTAGGTAACGAAAACTGACATGGCTGAATTCCTTATCAAATTATAATGATGTGTCACACTTACTACTTTTCCTATTCAAATTGTTTGGGTGATAGTGACCAAGGGGAGGGGTACAGGTATGTCAGTTGAGGTTATGATAGGAAGATGCCCCCCTTAGATTAGAAATCGACGTGTTCTTGAATTTTTTCCCAACATATGTGTTTTGAAGATATTCGATTGGTTCCGTTTTCGGTGCCCCAGCCTGTATTCATGATTATGCAGTTTTTATCGTTTATTTTGATATATCACATAGTCATTATCATGATCGATTTTTGAGGTACGTATAGATTAGGTACGTGTAGATTGGGTAAGTATCTGTCGGTAACGACTGTTCGTTACCAAACGATCTCCCAAAGAACTCTGTTTTCTCCGATTAAATCTCTCAACCCGGAGATTCGGAGTGTTCTCCCTCTGCTAGGTGGAGCGGCCTAGAAACCGCTTCACTGCGTGAACCAGAGTTGACCAAACCAGCGGAGTGTGTGATGATTTGGACAGGGAACAGATGGCTTCAGTGCTGTCTGTGTTGACGTACCCTTGCACTGATGATAGGCAACATCCTCGAAACTAGTCTACAGGTGGTAACCCTGTCCAAATCAAAATATAATTCTGCTAGTTGGTCATAGAGGGCACTTGCAACTGCGTCCTCTGATGCTTTGAGGAACGTTGCACAAGTAGCTGTTAGATTTAATTCAATACCCGTCGTGGTCTTAGCCAGGGGAGTAGTTGTTTTCTGACAGGTACTTGCCATAATAAGCCTACGAAGTAGGTGTGTATGGAAGTAAAGGGTTCATCATCGGTCGGTAACGACTGTTCGTTACTAAACGATCTCCCAAAGAACTCTGATTTCTTATACTGATTCTTATTTATAATAGTATTAACATTAAAATTCGAGTACATCCCAAAGAAAAAGTGCCCGGGAAGTGAACACTTCCCGGAAGGTTGCCGAAAAAAATCATTTTTCTCGACTCAAAAAGGATTTGTAAGCCGGAATGTGAACTTTAGTTAATGAAAAGCCAGACTTTATAACACTCATGGTATTATATATTGGACAAAACAATAAGAAATGATAATTTCCAAAGATGTTCATAAAGGTATTCTCATAATATGAACTGTTTCGGGATAATATAAATGAGGCGAGCTGATATGTCAACATTTTATAACAAGATACAACACGGATGACTCAATATAATTCAAATACAATGAAAAATGTACTGAAATGAAAGTTCATTAGAAGAATCAACTTTCTAGAAAAAGATGAAGAAGATTGACGTTATATTCAAAGAATAAAAATTGCAAGAGAGGAAAAACTAACAAATTTTCGAGTTCTGTCTAATTTCATGGTTCGATCATATCATTCCTTTCAATTAAAATAATATTTCTGATCCTTATATGCCCTTTGTACGTTTGGTTACAGAAAAAGTTAGACTACTTGGATAGTTGAGTAAACATACTCAGGATATCATAAGAATCTGGGCCTCTTACAATAAAATGAACATGTGAAGACTATAAATACAAATAAACAGTTCAAGAAAAAATAAACTACAAAACACCAAAACTACGTCACATTCACACTTGAGTGTGATTGTGAGTTTTGGAGTTTTGGGTAGTTTCTTTTTTCTTGAATTGTATTCACACCAATGGTTCCAAAAATTATTAATTTTTTTGAAATAAACAGTGATTGATTGCTACTCTATTTACTGAAATGTCCTATTGGAAATATTTGTTTATCCTCAAAACACTTGAAAGGAATCTAATTCAGTGATTCATTTATGAAAGGACCTCTCGTAGCAAATGTATTTCTTAGAATATTTTCAGGCCATCACAGAATAACATCAAAATGGTAGTTAACTCGATATTTTTACCCAAGTGGTTGTTCTAGATGTTATAAATTTGTCAAGAGACGATTTTGGCATTATGAACTGATAGGATATTTCAAATATTTACCTATTTGGATTCATTTAAAAATATATTTCCGGTCCTTATATGCCCTTGGTACGTTTAGTAACAAAAAAATACCACTAGGATAGTTGAGTAAAAATACTCATGAAGACATTAATATAATATAACCTCTAAAAAGCATTCAAGATTCAAGTTTATGAACAGTTCTGCATATGGTATATGCAACTTGGAAAACTGTTCTTGAAACTATTGACAAAAAAAAATAGAAGGAATATTCAATAGTCAAGAACTTCTATATGGTTTGTCGAGGAGCACAAGAATAAAAATCCTCTCCACCCTTTTCAATATTAAATTCATTTAATATGTTTCAAGTTGCACCTGAATAAGACTGGGTAGACACATAATATCTTTGATACCACCCCTATTGAAAAGAGCAGAACCAGATCAAATTTCGAAATGAAGAAACGCTTTAGGGATGAATAAATTATCGCTGCGAAATTAAATACGGGGTTTTCAAGTCGCGAAATGAATAATACTTAGGGAAAATCATAATTTTTCTTCAAGGAATATCTCCACAGACCAATTTGTCATTTGTGTGTCTTTCCGTTTTTGAGGATTAAATAAACACTCTTGGCGATGAAGGAGGCACGATCTGAAGCGGTAAACCTGGCATGGACTGTTTGAACCGCATAAACAGCTTTAATGTCGTTTGTGAATCATAAATTGCTGAATCTGTCTCTGAGGGTTTGTCTCACGGTTGGTGTTGTATCTGGTTTTTATTTTTATGTTTTTCACATTTCCAAAGGATGATTTTCCTGCCTTGAAATTTCTCTCAATTGTCAGAAGCTGAGTTGTAGTTTTTATTTTTGTATGGAAAACATTAATATTTCAGAAATGATGTTTTTCTGTTCAACACAATTTTTCGGTATATCAGCGGTTGAAAAAAAATCGAAGATACGAGTTAGGAGCAATATTTCGGAATATATTTTTTCTGAAAATGACTCGAAAGGCTCATTTGAGGTTGGAATTTAGATTGAATAGAGAATTTTATCAGTGTTTAAAATACGATATGATGAGAAACAACATTTGTCCTTACTGATGAATAATTATTAAAAAATGCCTTGACATTGGCTATGTTGGGTGCTGAAGTTCTTTTTATTATTGTATTTCCAGGTTTGCGCTTGAAAAGCCTCAGGTGGCGCTTCATGGAATATTAAGGGCATATTTGAATGCCAATCCACGACAGAGTTCATATCAATCATTTGAACACCTTTTGTTTTCTTCAGTTCGTGAGAATACTAACCCTGTTTCATATTAAGATGAAGCAAACTTTTTTTTCTTATTTATTACTTCTCACAATTTTTAGCTTTTTTATCTTAGAATTTTGTGATTTTTTGTATTTCAGTGAAAAATACCATGAGCTATATACTGTATAAATACTCGTTTTTGTTCTCTATTAATGGAGTAAGTATTTTTAACACATCTGAAAGAATATTACTGGAATTAAATGACATACCGGGTGGCTACGGAAGTATTGCCTACGGAATATCTGAGTTATTGTATGAAGTAGGTTTGTGAAATTTGGAGCGTCGATATAATGCCATAAGAGCTAGAATTTGAGTATATTGACATGTCGAAGTTAACTTCCGGTCTGACCGGAAGTAACATCAACTTTCTTATTTTAAATGGAAACCCTATTTTTTTCTTTTCGCTTTATTCAGCATTCAATTCCCTTTCTAATGACATATCACAAGTTGGTATCTAACCAGAAACTAGATCAGAAAAAAATTATTATTGAAATTCACCGAGTAGGCCGTGGAAGCAAAATGAAAGCCAAAAATTGAAAAGTTGGCTATGGAAACCATACGTCACTTGATAACAGTTGCTACTTCTGTGATATTTTATTTTCATTCGTCGGCGTTATAAAAAGCCGCCAAAAAAAATATTGGAAAAATTGGGAAAAAAACAATACTCTGTAGGTCCATAACTTAAATAGGAACATCCAACTTTTTCTTGCCTGTACTATTCAGCATGACCATTCCTTTCTAATGATATAATAGAAAATAATTTTTTGAACTGAGATACCGAAAAATCCAATTATTATTCTTCAAATAACAAAACAGAGCTGTCACGAACGCTGCTATCCATATTATTTTGACGTTCGAAGTAGTGTTTTTGATACTGCCATTTTAAAAGGGTTTGGAAATCGAAATCAGTTAGTGGAATATTCAAAAAATGCCCCGTTATTCACGAACCGAACAAATTGACATGCTTCTCATTTATGGTGAATGTTTAAAAAATTCTTATGCCGCCGAACGATTGTATTTAGAGCGGTATCCAGGGAGGCAGCAACCGTCAAGAAGGTATTTCCAGTGGCTCGAAGAAAAATTAAGAACTGAGCCTGATGTTCACGAAGACCAAGAAGCATTTGTTATTAATGAGGAAACTGAAATTAATGTATTAGCTTTAGTACAATATGATAGCACAATTTCCTCAAGGCAGATTGGCGCCGAATTAGCTATAAGTAAGGACTCTGCTAGGAAAATTTTGAAAACACATCGATTGAAATCCTTCAAGTATCAGTTGCATCAACATTTGTATGAAAATGACGGTGAAAGGCGCCTGGAATATTGTAATTGGTTTCTTCGACAAAATGCTGAGAATCACCTATTTAACTATTATATCTTGTTTACGGACGAGTCAAGATTTACCAACAATGGATTATTTAACAGGAATAATACAAGGTAGGTACTGTACTTTATTTGGATTATTGTCGATAGTCGAAGTGTAAAGTTCTAAAAGTGTGAACGGTCTTTTGTTCCAGGTACTGGGCGATAGCAAACGAGCACCGGTTTCGACAAGGCGGCTTCCAGGAGAGATTTGGTGTGAATGTTTGGGCAGGAATAGTTTGAACTCATATTGTTGGCCCCATTCTTTTTCAAGGCCAACTAACCGGAGAGAGATACTTTAATTTTTTAACGAATGAAATTTCGGAATTCATTAACAACCTACCAGCGGAAATAACTGAGAGAATGTACTTCCAGCAAGATGGCGCCCCTCCGCATAATTCAAGAATAGCGAGAAATTATCTTCAAAATCGCTTTCAAGAGAGACTTATAACAACCCATGGTCCAGTCAGGTGGCCACCAAGGTCACCTGATCTTACTCCGTGCGACTTTTTTCTATGGGGGCATCTTAAAAATAGGGTGTATTCCACACAGCCTACAACTCTACATGAGCTAGAAGTAAAAATTCGTGGAGCTTTCCAAGATAATCACGCCCCAAATGTTGAAAAACGTTTTACATGAAAATATCACCAGAGTCAATAAATGTATTGACGCTGAGGGAATGCATTTCGAACATTTGTTTTGAATTTATTTTATCTTTAATCCTATCAATTTGATTTTTTTTTTGATAAATCTGTTTTTTCGTTATTTGAAGAATAATAATTGGATTTTTTGGTATTTCATTTCAAAAAATTACTTTCTATTATATCATTAGAAAGGAATGGTTATGCTGAATAGTACAGGCAAGAAAAAGTTGTATGTTCCTATTTAAGTTATGGACCTACAGAGTATTGTTTTTTTCCCAATTTTTCCAATATTTTTTTTGGCGGCTTTTTATAACGCCGACGAATGAAAATAAAATATCACAGTAGTAGCAACTGTTATCAAGTGACGTATGGTTTCCATAGCCAACTTTTAAATTTTTGGCTTTCATTTTGCTTCCACGGCCTACTCGGTGAATTTCAATAATAATTTTTTTCTGATCTAGTTTCTGGTTAGATACTAACTTGTGATATGTCATTAGGAAGGGAATTGAATGCTAAATAAAGCGAAAAGAAAAAAAATAGGGTTTCCATTTAAAATAAGAAAGTTGATGTTACTTCCAGTCAGACCGGAAGTTAACTTCGACATGTCAATATGCTCAAATTCTAGCTCTTATGTCATTATATCGACGCTTCAAATTTCACAAACCTACTTCATACAATAACTGAGATATTCCGTGGGCAATACTTCCGTAGCCACCCGGTATACATTAAAAAACACGTTGTCAATGTTACATTTCATTTTGATTCTTGTCGAATTGAATGAGAACACAATTATTGTAAATTGTAATAGTGTTGCAATTATGCGTTGGGATAGGATACACTCTAGAACAAAGAGATCCAAAAAAACACTGCAGGATTTGCAGGAATTCAAGAAAATAGTCCAGAAAGTATAACATAACATCAAATTGGATCAGGCAGCAGCAATGGAATTAAATTAATCAAAATTAATATTTCCAATTGAATCACATTCATATAAGTCTCTCACTACCACGAGTTATTTAAAAAAAAATTAATCTTTGTTAAAATGTTGCCTGGAAAATGAAGCAAACTATGAAAAAAGTATGTTTGCATGAACTTTTGGTCATGAAATAAGCCAAAGAATTATCTCCTTTTAAATCTGCATAACATTCATGAACACCCAGAATAATTGTACCAGGTAGGTAGTTGTTTTGTGACAATAACTTATTTTCAGTAAAAAATTGTTCGAATAATTCTGAAAAATTTAAATGAGAAAAGTAGGTTATAAAATTTATTCACTAAACATTTAATATAACATAATCCAAGTCATCATTCGATAGGATCAAACTTCATCTCAAGACAGAAAAAAATCTCAATATTACATAATGAATCAGAGACTTCCAAGTATACTGGCGGCTCCGAGGTAACGTACGAGTTTTGTGAGTATGGTCGGATTCTATTCAGAATTGCTAATAACTAGATGAAAGATGAGTTTTGTGATAACGGTCCGATTCTATCGAAAATTGGTCCGTTATTATGATTACATTGTCAACATAAAAAGATCCTAGATAACGGATCCCATTCATATCGCTTGAGAACTAAATTTTTTGAAATAAAATGAGGTAAACATATTTCAAGACAAGCTTTCTTTCAAATGCTCTGAAAAATAAAAAATAATCTATTTAGATGTCTGGAACAGATTATTCTATGAATAACAGATTAAAAATCTTGTCGCTTTTGTGCATAAACTGAAAACAATTCGAAGCAAGCTTTCAAATCTGTTACTCTCAGAATATCGTCACACATCTAAAGAAATCATTTTAGCTATTTATGTACCAAGATCCTACTGCCCGGAGGGTAACCTTCACCCGAGGGCCTTGATCTAGTAACGGTCGTGGTGTATACAAGATTTTAATTTTTCACGAAAAAAATTATTTCAAACGACGCTGTTTACTTCATAAATTTCTTCTCATAGTATTTACAGCGTTCTGTTCGGCAACTGAGCACAAGTGATATAGGATATACCAGTAAGTGCCAGTTTCTTTCATAAATACATCGTATTCTAGCATTCCACATTGACTCCCCAATACCATATCGTGCAATCGGAGTTGTCTCTCATTTTTCAATCCATATGCGAATATTTCAATTCAATAAAATTAGGAGAACATTTTTTGGAGGAAAGCTTATATTTTTATTTTTCACTGTCTGTTACTGCATCATAATACCTTGGCAACGGTTGCTATTAACAGACCCATAACGCCCGGGGTAATTGCCATGGAATCATTGAAGAGGTTGCTAAGGGTTGTTTATTTAATAAAATGACGCTGCATTTTTGTAAGAATGGACAAGCTTGTTAGTGGGGGAAACTAAAAACGGTTGTGTTCATAATAATTATGTTCAAGGTGGTGATTCCTTTGAAACACTAAAATTACATGAAAAATGGAAGAGTAGTACGATAGCGGTACGGTATGGATTGAAAAATGAGAGACAATTCCGATTCCTTGACGATTTGGTATTGGGGAGTCAATGTGGAAGGCAAGAATACGATGTATTTATGAAAGAAACTGGCACTTACTGGTATTTCCTAAACAGGTCACATCACTGTGGACAACACAAACAGGTTTAAATTTTTTTAGTTTATCGTCTTTTTGATTTTTCCTCTCACTCAGGAGATGTTTGAAAAAGAAACAGCAGCAATAAAAGAAACGCAAAGGACAAAGTCGAGAATTCTGGATAGTCGGTATTTTACGGAATTGAATGTATATGGACTGCGCTGTAAAAGAGCCTTTCTTTTAATAACTTTGGGTGCCGGTCGTGATTGTAGAAATTCTCCTAGAGAGTGGTACGATAAGATACGATTAAATAAGATCATCAAGACCGCCTGGGTCGCTAGAGGAGCCTTCCACACACGAGGTGGAGCGTTTAGTAAGTATATTCGAGAATAATTCAATTACAATTACAATTACAATTACAATTACAATTACAATTACAATTACAATTACAATTACAATTACAATTACAATTACAATTACAATTACAATTACAATTACAATTACAATTACAATTACAATTACATTACCTTATGGTATGCGTGAAGCAGGCTAGATAATGTGCCAATAAAGGGTTTCGACCACATCGTAAAAAGGTATAAAGAACACTTAGCACATCCAAAATACCTCAAATAACAGAAGAATCCACCATCGCTCATTATGTTTTACAATAAAACTTTAAAAAAGAGTTTACAAGCTATGCTTCTACTCTTGTTTTGCAATAAATAAATAAATTCAATGGACTTAAGTTAGGCAATGTAATGAGAATAGGCAGCAGATTCCTATGAAAGCTTAAATAAACATAATAAAATCATGAATAATGATGATGGCCCATGGACCTATAAAGTATTGTACTGGACCTAGCTGTTTACATCCTGGTCTGAAGTCGTGGATGATCACAATCTTTTGTCGTGATATTGAGTTGGGCGTTGTCACATTTCGTAGGTGATAAGTCTTTAAAATAGACAAAATTGTTTCACTATACGTATTCCATTCGATTACAATCGAAGAATGAAGGATGGTGATGGTGACATTACCATGCAACTTAAACCTGTATTACTTATAAGTTTTAGAATCCAAACTATCGAAAAAAATCATTACTTGCGTCTTCAAATGGTTGTGTAGAGTTTGTTGAGTCTGATCATTTGTCAACGCTGTTGAATATCAATGTTTATGTTTTCCACAAAGTTAACTCCTGACAGTTCTCTCATATTCTGTCATTGCCTTTTTGTGAGATTATTGTTGAAATAGTATTTTTCGAACTCATTTGTGCTACATTGTGGCAGTATAATAGACAGAGACTCATAATGCTGCAATCTTGTTGGGTTTGCAAACAATCCATGTGTTCGAACCCGAATATCAGATTCCATTCGTAAGTACCATAGGCGTTACAGTGGTTATTAATCTGTTTTTGCCGAACAAAATAAAATTGATGCGTTTATTCAAACCTTTGTATGCGGAGATAATGAAATAGACACCCCCTGAAACATTTACTACTCCATTAGGTAATTTGGATGATGCATTTAAAAAAATGGTTGCCAAAAAGTCCAAGAAATTCTATCAAAATTTGGATTTATCTTTGGATTTCCAGCTGATGGTACAGAAGAAGCGGCTTGGTATGAAATGTTCGACTGAATGTGTTCCAAAGTCTGCTAGGATTTGCTGCGGATATTTATTCTTCACAATATTCATTCATTATAATATCTATATAAGAACATGTATTTATTGAATATATGAATTGGCATTTTGTAAAAATTCGATTTACTGGAAATCTGTTGTGAAAAAAAAGGTGAAAGTCGCTTTTGTGGGCCCTCAGAAATGCCCTGTTGCCAAGTTGACTTCTTCGGATTACTGAAAATCTGATATGAAAAAAATTATTGAACGTCTCGATTAGAGACCGTCAACATATTCTAATGATACTATTTTTAGTTGGCGGAAATGCGCCGTTGCCAAGTTTTGGTCACTAGGAATTACTGAAAGTCTGATATGGAAAAAACAATTGAACATCCCTATTTTGTGCCATCAGCTGATTCTAATGGTACCATTTTTGTTTTGCGGAAATGCCAAGTTGGTCACTTCGGATTACTGGAAATCTGATATGGAGATGGATCGAAGTGGACATTATTCTTTTTAATCATATGGTTTCTGTTATGACATTTTAACTTTGCGGAAATTCGCTGTTGCCAAGTTATGGATGCGGGAAATCATTAAGAGAAGCTTATAGAAATTGTTGATGGAGAGTATTGATATAAATTTTCAACGTATTCCAATGGTGCCATTTTTGTTTTGAGAAAAAACGGTATTGCCAAGGTAGTCACTTCGGATTACCGGATACCTGGAAATGGGGATTGATATGGATAAGAGGACAATATCCTATTCAATCAAATGATTTGATATTTTTACTTTGCGGAAATGCGTTGATGCCAAGTTATGGACACGGGAACTCATTCAGAGAAGTTTCATATACATTTTGGACACAACCTAACCTAACCGAACTAACCTAGCTATCCAAGTTGCTGGTAATTCGATCACTGATTGATATGACAAAGTAAAATTGCAGCAGATGCTAGCTGCGCTCTTATTTTGTAAATTACCACAAGAAGAGACAAGAGACAAGGCGTGTCTCTTTCTTCGATCACTGATTAGTATAAAAAGGTGAGATCACAGTAGATGCTCGCTGCGCTCGCATTTTGCAAACTACCAGAAGAAAGAGACACGCTGTAACTCTTGTTTCCATAGAAATTAAGTTGATGTCAAACTCCTGATCATTCATAGTCCGTGAGCTGTAGTATGATAATTTATGACTGAGAATCTAGAATATTTCAACGTTGTTTCGCATCATTTAGTGTTTTATAATTTTTTTAACGTATATCATTTGAACTTAAAGTGGAGATAAACTAAGTGATCTGAAATGGTTATTTGGACCATGCGTAGCAGACTTCCGAAAGTATTTTAAAAAATTTATCATATAAATTAATAGGGGTGAATATTTATAATGATATTCTTTGTACAAAATTGCCTCAAATTTGATTTTCACCGCCCACGACTTGGCAATATTGGTGCATTTCTGCAAGGTTCAAATTTCATAGCGAAATTCATCTAATTGAATAGTATGGTATTCACTTAGGACCGTCCTCATATCAGATTTTCAGTTATCCAAAGAGACCAAAAAATGGCAACGGCGATTTCCGCAAAACGAAATAGTATCATTACATTTGACTGACGGCCCACAATCGCGACTTTCAATTGGTTTTTCCATATCATATTTCCAGCAAACCCTCGTGACCAAAACTTGGCAACAGTGCATTTCTGTAAAACAAAAATAGTACCATAAGAATAGGTTGACGGTCTATAATCGATACATTTAACTGTTTTTTTCATATCAAATTTCCAGTAATCCGGAGAGTTCAACTTGGCTACAGGGCATTTCCGCAAAATAAAAATGGTACCATTACAATTGGCCGATGGTCCACAATCGCGACGTTGAATTGTTTTTTTTTTATTTTGAAAACTTTGGGAATCTAATTTTCTAAGGATTGATAATATCTCAGTCAATGAAGTATTGCATGATATCAGGTATGTCATACGAGTTTTACTATCTCACGAAGTCCCATCGGATGTATATTCTATCACTTTCTTTGATATTTTTATCATAATTTTAATTTCAGATTTTTTTTCTTGTGAACCCTATTTTATCAAATGCGTGCGCTCCTGTCGGTTGTGGGAAGGTAGCCTTCGCGCCTTCAAAATGAGCGACTTCAAAACAATCCGTGTTTTCGGGATGGCAATGCTCAGTACATCTGTATTTATACGATATTATACGTCCATGTGATGGATCTGTTCGTAAAAGTTTACTGTACAGTTCATTGAAATGAGGTAATCCATCTAGAATATGATACCGCACAGGTTTCCAAAAAATGACTAAATAGTAGCAGAAAAATAATTAAATGTTACTAACGAAGATCGATTAAACAATTTTCTACCGGACAATACGCCCGCTTCAGAAGAGAGTTGACTAAATACTTTCGAGTTCATATAAATTAATGGCAAAACGGTTATCGGCGGTCTAATTAAACGTCGTTTAACGTGAATTAAAGTGAGGTATTTCTAGGAAATTGGATTCTCTCCCTAATTTAAATCTATTTCTTTTTTTGTCTGGAGCGTGTTCCAGCCAACCAAGATATGGGAAAACACCTCCATAGAGCGGACGAGCAAAAAGCGCGCTAAATGAGTTTCTAGAATATTCCAATTATGATAACGTAACGTGCGATTTGGTAGAAAATCTCCAGAGGTGAAACTCATTTCCGGCCCTGAAATACGGAACAGACATCGGTGTTTGAGATTTAAATTGCTGTGTAATGCACCAGGTGAGGTGAGATGAATATCTATCGAGTGAACCAAAAAAGAAGGGAATGTGTATGAACTAAGTTTATAATATTTTACCTACGGCCACTGTGGAAAATGGGCAAAAACACACGATACACAGCATCAGTAAATTGCTCATTACGCACAGTAAACAAAGCGCACAGTTTTCGTAGTATTCTCGAGTTTGTACGTATGCGATTTCGATTTTCTGTTCCACATTGATACAAATGGAATATGTATATTCGTCTCTTCTGTTCGTATACGAATTGGAAGTCGAATAATTCGAGAATTGCACCCAGTTGGAATGTATTAAAAATTTTTCTTAAAAGTAAGCGGAACATTGATTAAATCCGCAAGTAGGTAGGTCATGATCGCGATCGTGATTTATGCGCCTCATTTTCGCATACAAGCCTCGAATAGGGTTGAAAAGTACTTCGATGTTGAGTAAAATCATTGTTTATATAGAAGATAGCTAGCCAACCTTATGGAATTTATATTGGATTCAAACATGTAGATGGCGACAGTGATCTTGCATCCAAGTCATGTCGTAACTTGATTGAAACAATGACACAGCATTATAATAAGAGTTTTTTGAAGAAACCTTCATTAAAATGACGTTAAATATTCATGTTTGTAACTAATCACGCCAAAGATGACACTCGCATTTGGGTCCAATACCTTTTCCACAGGCATTGACTAAAGATCTTACCTCTATTTAAACAATGGTAAAATGGAGGAAAAGGACTCCGCAAACTCCTTATGGAATTTGGGTACTGGTGGATTTTTTTGAATTTTAGGTATGATGTAGTTCATGTAATTCTCATCCAATGTTATAACCACGTTATGAATAATTACATTTGTAGCAAGTCAGAATGGAGTACAAACAAATAGGCGTGTTGTGTTATACAGAACAATATAAAAAAAAGAACAATGTATCTATATCAATGTGTCAATAAAATGCAGTAAAATATAATAATATCACTTCATCATTAAAGCACCATAAAATGTAAACATACAATGTAAATATAAGTTTTTCACATAATAATATTCACATTCAATGCAGATAAAAGATCATACGATGAAATGAAATAATATTTATTAAGAATATAGGTGTCTAGGTGAATGGAGTCTCCATATATTCCTGAATTAAGTAAAATGATTTTTCGAGAAGAAATTTCTTGATTGCATTTTTATAACAATAGTTATTCATGTTTTTTATGTGTGCTGGAAGTTTATTATATATTGTTATGAAAATTGTTTTGAAAATAAAATATGAACAAAATACAGTTAATAATAAAAAAAAACTTGCCTGTAAAATTTCAATCCTTTTGTAAGGAGCAAAAGTGCTTTCCGATGTAGTGGTATCCTATTTCTGAGGGAAAAATGTATCGGTCAGACTTCTGACATGACTATCTGTTTTGTCTTTGATATATGCATGAAACAAAAATCAGCGATATGCCTGAAATGAACAAAATAAGTTTGGATATGTTCATTATATTGATGAACAACCCTGTATGAAAAAAAAATTGATATATTTTGAAAAATCTTACATTGCTGAAAAGGAGCAGAAGAAAATCTGTGAATTATTTGGAAAGGACAACAAATGTAATTATAAGATGATTGTTGAAACCTTTGTAAGTAATTTAATGACATTGTTTAAATAATTTCTAATAATAATGCGTGGTGAAAAGGTAATATATAACAGTGATGAACAAATTTAAAATCTCGTGATCGGTTACTATGGATATAGGAGGAGAAAAAAGATAACAACTCATGAAGCGGTTGGAAGAAAGGAAATCAAAAGTTTGTTGCAAGAAAAGTTTGAGTACAAGCCGAGAAAAATAAGAATTTCCTACCTTGAATAGAATTTTGGAGGAGCCTGATTTCCAGAACGAGGTTAGACCACTTGGAACATTTCCATTTACCAGGTATTTCTGTTTGAAATTTGTTTCTGACGTTTTCCACTTCATGACAGTTCATTTATAACTCTACGGCAGCTTTATTTTGAAGAATTATCACTAGTTTATACTGAAGTTTCTCAAGAGAACTTTATTTCATCAGAAGAGTGAACTTTCTGAGTACTTTTAGTAAAAATATAATATCCTCATACAACGATATAATCTTATTCGGAAATACAGTTTTCTGGGTCGATCAGAACGATTTTGTGCATGTTTTTCGAACTGTTTTGGTTAATGGTTGTGCTTCTGAGCAATAGAGGACAGCACACATTTCAATTTTGAACATATTGTCTGCATTTCTACGAATTTGTACCTTTATTTATTCATAAAACTTTAGCAAACAGAGTAGGGTATTTCCCAGGTTTTGATAAATATAATTTTCTTGTTCTTTCCAAAAAGATTTATTGATTAAAATAAATTTACAAAATTTTTTTGAACACATATTTTATTCAAAGCAATAAAATAAAAAGGTGAGTTTCTTATGTTTCCTGAACCGGCACCACCGAGATCAGAGATCATGCAGAACATGATTTTCCCATCTTAGAGCGTCATCGAGAACAATGCCTAGTAGTTTAGTGTGATGATTAGATGTTAATTTCGAATTGGTAGAAAATAGGATTTTTTGTGTCTTATCTTTGTTGAGTTTCAGCATATTTGCAGAAAACCATTCCTCTGCTTTATCTACAATTCTGTTTGTAGATTGCATGAGCTCTTCAGCACTAGTGCCAGCCCGCAACATTGTTGTATCATCTGCATAACATATACAGATGTTAGGCATTAAATAGCTGAAGATGTCGTTAATGTATATTAAAAATAGGATGGGACCGAGAATGGAGCACTGAGGCACTCCGTGTTCTATATGCCTAACATCAGAGCATGCATTTTCTATATGGACAGTTTGCTTCCTATTAGTCAGGTAAGATTTGAGGTCTGATGCCGTGCTACGAATCCCATAGAAATTGAGCTTTTCTATCAGCAAATCGTGATTGACACAATCAAAAGCCCTACTCAAGTCCCACATAGTGACAGCAGTATGATCGCCTCTTTCTAGACTCTCAACAATGTTACGGACTACCTCTAAAACTGCACCAGTTGTTGAGCGATTTCTAAGGAATCCGAACTGGTGATCATTAATTATATCGTGTTTTACAAAAAATGTGGTTAAACGGTCTTTAAGAATGATTTCAACGATTTTGCCAAAGATGGGAATTATGGAGATAGGTCTATGGTTATCTGGTAGTGTATTATCTTCTTTTTTATGAATTGGAATGACTTTACTCACTTTGAATATATCTGGAAAGTGACCTTCACTGAAACAGCGGTTTATGAGGATTGTTAATGGTTCAGTTAAGTAATCAATTGTTTCTTTTATGATTTTACTGTTTAGCTGATAGATATCGGGACAACCAGAGTTTTTTAGCTCAAGAATATCTAAATTTTCCTCCTTAGAATCGACAGGTAATATGAAGAACGAATCTCTTGGTTTAGGTAAATGGGCTAGGCAGTTTAAAGGGTCTAGGTTAATCTGTTTGGGAAGGGACTTGATGATTTTTTCAGCTATATCTGTAAAAAATATGTTGAAGTCATCGGGATCAATCTCACTGGTGGCGATAGGTTTTCTACCAGAATTTCTTTCGAAGTTAATCAGCTTCCATGCATCCAACGGTTTGTTGTTTGATACTCGAAGAAAATTATCATAACTAATTCGTTTTGCTTGATTAATCGACAGTTGGTATTGATGTATGTATTCTTTGTAAGCTTGAGTAAGAGTGGGGTCATTAGAAGAATCACAAATTATTTTCATTGATTGAAGAGTGTATCTTATTTGCCTCAGGTGATCATTAAAAAACTCAACTGGCTGTTTGTCATGTTTCAAGATTTTTCTAAGAGGGAAATATTGAATAACGAGAGAACTATATGTATTTATTAGAAATTCTGCTAGAGTGTGTGAGCTTGTTTTTTCATTTTGGAAAATTGTCTAGTCGATTTGCCTAAGAGAGTCAGTCATGTCAGACAAACCCTTTCGCCCTATACTCCTACGCCTAATGTATTCTGGTTGTACTTTTGGATATTTGGAGATGGTCATATATTGGCCGTAGTTATCATTGCGCCAACCCAAAAAAATTAACAGTTTTGCTAGGGGGCGGTGAAATCACACCTTGCGCAGATTAGACTATTTATTTTTGAACCCGGTAACAATATTTTCACTTGTTTCATTGTTGCTAATGTTGTACAATATTGTGATGTTTTATAAAAAAATCTTACCCTCTCCCCTTTTTCGCCCAATCCTATTACGAAACGCAAAAAAATATTTTTCGAGTGCCTTCAAATGTATCGTCGAATGTTTAAATATGCCTAAATAAGGAAAATAGCAGTTTTTTATGATTATCCCCCACCCCCAAATGACATAAAACGAAAAAAATTCGGTGGATTTTTCTGAATATTTGATATGATGCAGTTCAAGTTATTTTGAATAGAAATTAATGGGGTGACGAACCCCAAAAATTAATAGTTTTGATGCTAGGGGGGGTTGAAATCAGACCTTGTTCAGAATAGACTATTCATTATTATAGGAGGAAACAATATCTCTAGGCCAGTGGCGGCGATAAGGATTCGGGCCCCCCCGCCAATTTTTTTTAGGATATTCATACATGTGGCAATAAGATCTGGGAATAGCAAAGAGGTCGAAGGGGCCCCTTCTGGAGCTAGGGCCCCCTCGCATGGCGGGCTCTGCGGGCCTCTTATCGCCGCCACTGCTCTAGGTATTTTAGTTTAGATTTTGGTGAACAATTGTGTAATTTTTATAAATTGAAAATCTAAAACCTTCCCCTTACCCCTACCCCTATTTTAAAACACAAAAAAAATTAATTCTCGACTATTTGTAAATGCATTATTAAAATAAATGTTTCGATCAGCTCAAATTGAGGAAATCGTACAGTTGTTTAATTTCACATTTCCCTCCCTTCAGAAAAATAATGGTGGATTACGCTGACTTCTTAGTAGGGCGTAGTTCATGTTTTTTAAATAACAATTAATTTGGCGAATATCTTGAAACTAAATGAAAATTAGACATCCACAATTTGAATTTGGGGTGGTGTCTGAATAAATTTGTTTCGTGTTTTGAAATAGGGATTGGGGGTAAGGGGGAGGTTTTAGATTTTCAATTTATAAAAAATTACACAATTGTTCAGCAAAATCTAAACTAACATACCTACCTAGAGAAATTGTTTCCTCCCATTGCGTTTCAAGCTTAAGCTCTCATCAGTACGGTAAATGGCTTCCTGTTGTTGACTTCCTTTGTTTCTATTTTTACATCCAAGTGTTGTACATCTTCGCACTTGATTTTACCGTACTGATGAGAGCTTAAGCTCGAAACGCGTGTCTACGGTTGCAGAACATTTTGAGGGTTATACCCAATAACTTTTCTACTTATATATATATATATATATATATACATATATATATATATATATATATATATATATATATATATATATATATTTCAATAATATTCCAGACTCGTTTTATGCTGAAGGCGAGAACCTGTGGCTTTATCAATCAGGTATTCGTTTAACAGGAGAATCCAAAACATAGCAAAGTGCATGGATAGTTGAAAATATTTCTAATAATCTGCTTGAGACTGCTGTGTATATTTCTGCAAAGGTTCGTCTCAATGCGGAATCAGGTGATTGGTTTAATGCGCTACCTGTGGCTGCTCTTGGAAATCTCTTGGATAACGAAAGCTTTCCAATTGTTGTTGGATTCAGATTGGTTTAATTTGTTTGTGATCCTCATATTTGCGTTTGTGAAAGTTTTGTAGACAGTAATGGTACTCATGGATTGTGTTGCCAAAGAAGTGCTGGCTAGGTGAATGATCTCATCAAGCCAGCCCTAGTATCAGCAGGTATACTAGCTATTTTGGAACCCCAAAGTATTAGTCGATATGATGGTAAACGTCCCGATGGGATGTCCCTCGTACCTTGGAAGTGTGGGAAACCGTCAGTTTGGGACTTCACTTGTTCAGATACTTTAGCTCCTTCACATATATCGTTCATTTCAAAGTCTGCTGGAGCCGCTGGTATCTCGAGTGAGAAATTGAAGATACGGAAATACCAAAATCTTGAAAGTCGTTTCACCCAATAGCTGTTGAAACTTTAGGTGTTTTTGGGACGCAATCTCTGCCTCTAATACTAGGCCTGGTATCTGAAGAAAGCAGATCAATTTCATTCTTAATTCAACGGATCAGTATCGCAATTCAACGTGGTCATACTTCTTCTCTCTTCGGGACCATCCCTTCCTCGCAATCTTTGGATGAGACTTTATACCTTCACGAATTCCAAAATAAATATCGATCCTGAGAAAAATTTGTTTATTTAACTCACGAAAGTTGATTGATGCTACGTCATATGAAGTATGAGAATCGCGAGAAATATCCGACATTTTAAGGATTACAAAATTTGTAAGACAATATCATAGGATGAACCAGAACATCTAAATAACTGTATAGGCACAAAGTTCATCTCCAAGACAAAGACAACATTCCAGATTTTCCAAAAGCTTTGACATGTAACAACGTAAGTCATCCCTACTGGAGTCTAACAATTGTATGGTGACATTTTTAGAAGGAGTTATGAATGCATTGGAATGGACTAAACCTCGTAAGTTATGCCAGAAGTCTGATACTCCAGGTCCAGGTCTTCAGTGTTAATATTAATATTTATTCACTAAATAATTAAAAACAAATTTCAGAAAATATTTACATGATGGCGTGAAGTGAATAAATTCGTACATCTTGCGCAGCAGAATAATCTGCTTGTCTGTAAGGAAGAAACAAGCAATGAAATTATATACAAAGAAAGGATAATACAAAACTAAAATATAACAAACAATGCAACACATGAATATAAAATGTCTGGAAAATTTAAGATATCGTGAAAAAATCAGTTTTCTGTCAGTTTACTTATTGCAATCCGATGGGACGGCATTTTAGTTATTTAAATTGTTTTGTGTTTGTCTCAGTTCTAAGGTATTCGGTAGGGTGTTGTAGAGTTTTGATCCTAAATATCTATAATTCCGTTGACCAACAGATTTGTGCATCCGTGGTACCACAATCTGTCTTTTACATCGGGTGTCATGAGTATGGTATAGTATATGCAATTCTGCCCTGTGTTTGTGTTGTGTGCTAATCACGCAACTGTGATACAGCTGTCCCGGATCAAAAGTATCAGATTCGATGTAGAGAAGGTCGCTCGAGTAGTCGTATTTTTTTTGGAGAATGCATCTGAGGAATCGCTTTCGGATCACTTCAAGTGAGCGAAGGTAGGTTTTAGTCAAACCACCCCATCTGATTATGCCACAGATCAAATGGGATTCAACTGAACTTCTATACAGTATTGTTCTCTGCTTTTTCAAAACAAGTGAATATTTTTTGAAAGTATAAATTCCATTTAATAATTCAACCGGAATACAGCTTTCCAATTGACCCAGTGGGTAGCTTCTAGTAACTCCGAGGAGCTCTTGGAGTGATCTCACAGACCACGAATGAACAAGTTCCTTTTAAATAACATGTATTTCTGTCAGTTGAACTGATCCTGGAGTGATCTCAGGGGTAGTTCAGGGGTAACAAGCTCTCAATTGAAAATCGCCTCTGGTCTACAAAATCAACCCGGAACACATGTCGCGCCCGTAGTACCGGCGCCCTTTTCGCGGTGTTCTGACTGGACTGATACCCTTCTGGGACTCCGCATTCCGATTAAAATACACCACTCGATTGATAAGAGATTATTATTAATATTATCGCTTCGCGGGGTTGGCTACCGGCTGAAGTATAGGTAGGCTGAGTAGAACCTTTCTGCTGCCCGCTGTCAGATCTATCTCGTGAGTACTCCGAATCTTCTGATGAACTCCTGAAGATTCCTAAGTGGTTTCTCCGTGGGATGATATCTTATGCACTGCAGTGTCCGAAGATTTCCACCCTCATGCGAGCCAGGGCTTCGCATTCGAACATAATGTGGGTGTTTCTTTCATCTTCTTTATCACAGAACCTACATAGTGTGTAGTCTTGGTGTATCCCCAGCATATGCAGGTGTTTTCTCATGTGGCAGTGCCCTGTTAAGAGTTCTACCACATTTCTGATGGAGTTCCGGCTCAAATTGAGGAGATGTTTTGAGAGCCGGTCGGTTAGCCCCATCACCATCATCTTTCCGTGAGTATTGCCATGAGCGGTATCCCAGGAGGATTGGTGATGGTTCCTAACCCATGTCTTCCGCAGGCTTGCTGCCCCTGCTCTAGCTAGGGCATCTGCGCTCTCATTCCTCTGGATACCCCTGTGACCTGGTACCCAGACAAGTTCCACCTTGTCCTGGGCTCCTGGGTCTCTGAGATTTTTGTGAGTCTCCCAGACTAGTTTGGAAGAAAACCTGCATGATTGCAGGGCCTTTATTTCCGCATAATTGTTGAAGAGAATGACTATGGGTTAGTTTCTAGGGCCCATCCTTAGAATCTCTCTCGTGGAAACATCATCTCTGCTTGGAATATTGAAGCTTGAGTTTCGAAGCTTAGACTATAATATCTTGCCTTTGTATTTTCCAGCCCCTACTGAATTGCCTTTGATGTGACTTCCCCATTTTATATGAAGAAAGGAGTAGGTTGGAACAATTTTCTTCCAAATGCATCTCAGATGTGTCGATTTGCCTTCCTCTGGTTGTTACTTGTTCAACCTTTGGCCACCACAGCACGGCTTCATACGTTATCGAGGGCATTACTATTTCTGTCTAGAGCCGAATGGATTGTTTGGGTCTGAGTTCCCAAGTTTTGCCATCATCAGTGATGTCTTTGTCATTTTTAGCACTTTTTCCAGATGTTTGTTCCAGGTGAGCTTAGAGTCTAGGTTAACCCCAGATATTTTGTCTATTCATCTGATGACTTTCACCAAAGATTCGAAGAGCTTTGTTGGACTTTTGGTTTTTCTTCCTGGTCAATGAAGTGACGTCTTCAATTAGCCATTAAAGTGACGTCAATCGGGTGTGACATTCGACCGTGGTATATGACGTCATTCTAACGACATGTCGTGAGTCAATATGTCGTCCTCGATGGTCTGCATTGAAGTCAAAATGGCGTTAGTATGTTACCTGAGTAGATCTGCTTGTAACCCTTTTTGCTGAAGGTGAAGGATTGATCCTTCGAAATATTATCTGCTAATGTAAGTCTTTCGATTACATCTACAGTGTGCTGATGGTGTCCGACTACATCTACTTTTTCAATATATTTATTGACGTTACAAGGGCGGTATGAAGCAAATAATGGATGAGGTTGAATATTGTAATCCGAGGCGCAGCAGAGGATTATAACAACCAAATTCGTTATTTGCGTATCGGCTGTGTATCGTTCAAGACTTTTCGTAATTCCGCTGAAAGCTTACATTTTGATCCTGAGGAAAAAACATACCACATACTTCTTGAATCTACAGAAAAATCCCAGCATAGTGTTGTCATGGAAAAATTTAACAAAATCACTACAATATTATAAACAACAACAGTTCGCTTTAACAACGACCATAGATGAAATTGAAGAAATTGAGGATCAGAATCAAATTTCTTTAGAAATATTGGGAGAATCATGTGCAACGATTGTTGATTAAATGCCGAAAATAACTCAAGAGCGATATCAAAAAGAATATGAAAATTTTGAAGACTGGCGTAAAAGCAAGAATGTAAAGGTGGTTAATGAAGATGTATTATTAGCCTATACGAAAGGAAAATCAGAGTTTTACATAACTCGCAGTGGATCAAGATTTAAATGTTGAAACTTGCTTTCAAAGTTTATGACAACATTGACATTCCAAGGTTAGTTATTTTAAATCGTACACCATATTAGAGTATTACCTACAGAAATGGTATTTACAGATTTGGAAAATTATTTTTGTTCTGCAGACGAAAATCTGATGGATACACACCAAAGAAAGCAAAAATTCTGAACAAGAAGTAACTAAGTTTTTGTTGTAGGCAGATGATCATATATGGTTGCTTGAAAAGGTTGTATTAATGTGTGTTTTTTTAGCGCCTGTAGACGTGACGAACTTGTTAAGCTGACTGTGGATGATTTTGAAAGCACCAGTGTCAGAGTTTTGGTTACATTGAGGTATAATGAAAACAAAAAGAACATGGTATTTGTCATTCCCAAAGAGGGACTTCCTTCTGATGCCTATGGTTTATACCATAAATACGTAGATTTGCGGCCTTCAAATTTGGAAAATCGGCGATTCTTCATTGGTTATAGGAATGGTAAATGTGCAAAACAAGTTGTGGGCATTCATACTATTGGAGCTCTTCTAAAGAAAATTGCAGCATTCTTAAAATTGGAAAATCCTTAGCTCTACACAGGGCACTCGTTTCGCATATCCTCGGCTACTATGCTTGTAGAAAATGATGGCGATCTACTGTCGGTAAAAGAACTTGGAGGTTGTAACTCCTCTGCGGTGGCGGAGTCGTAAATTGAAAATTCAGTTTCAAAGAGAATGAAGATAACGAGACAACTATTCATAGTAATGGGGCTACACCGACAACAAGTTCAAATACTGGTGCTATAGATGGTAAATCTCTCATCGATGGAATAGAAATTTCAA
This sequence comes from Chrysolina oricalcia, assembly GCA_944452925.2. Lineage (NCBI taxonomy): Eukaryota > Metazoa > Arthropoda > Insecta > Coleoptera > Chrysomelidae > Chrysolina > Chrysolina oricalcia. The sequence continues at coordinate 19,466,080 of OX101817.2, read as the reverse complement.
ATAATAGCAATTGTCAAATAACTTTTTGAATATCTAAATAGTTAGTATTATTATATTATTGCAGAATAAAGTTTTGAAAAAAATATTTGAACAAGTGTTTTTTTAACAGCTGTTGGCCGTTGAAAAATCTTAACGGACGTTAACATTAACTTCCCAATTGTCACCTGAATACCGTTAAATCAAAATAACAGTATGAGATTGTTGTGTATTTGCAATGAAACGTATATTCACAACTAGACTTTATTTATGACTAAAACGACTTTTTATTACATGACAGTTCAATCAATAATTTTCAGTCCCTTTTGTTTTACTCAGCAACTATGGATATGATATACAAAATGTTCTATCTGAATAAACTTAATATTTAACATTTCCCCCTTCGTTAAATCACAAGTCTAATTTTATTGGTTTAACAATACGTCTTCCTGATCTAGTAACATATGCTTCAGTGGTTTGTTCATTATTCAATTCTTGGTTGATAGTTGGATCCGGAGGTGTAACAAGTTCCTGAGTACAAGTATTTGAAGAATATTTATCAGAAATTTCAGTAGATGGGTGATGCTCCAAATCGCAATCAACATTCAATGATTCATCCGTAATGGTTGTATATGGAATGCTGCTTGTGTTTTTACGCAAACAATCTGCATGTATGAGTTTCACTACTCCACGCACTCTTACTAGATATGTGAGTAGGCTTTCCACCTTTGTTATAACACCCAGTTCCCACTGATGAGATCTTGGATTTTGAAAATAAACATTTTCATTAACGTTATATTTGACTAGTGATTTTTTATTTATAGTTTTCTGATGTTCGATTTCAAGAGGTGGTTTCAATAACTCAAATCGGGATCGTGGTCGTTTTTTCAGTAAAAGTTCGGCAGGAGAAATCCCTGTTACGCTTGAAGGCGTATTCCGATAACTGAATAAAAAGTTTATTAGTCTATTACGCAACACACTTAATGTTATATCCACCCTTTCGCTGAATAAAGCTTTTTCCAAACCTTTTTTACAGTTTGAACCCCCCTTTCAGCAATCCCGTTACTTTCAGGGTGATAGGGTGGAGATTTAATAACTTTAATTCCATTTGCTGTACAAAAATTCACAAATTCAGATGAAGAAAATGGTGGGCCATTATCAGACACCAATTCATTTGGTAGTCCAAAAACAGAAAAACATTCTTTCAATGCAAAGATAGTTTCTTGTGCTGAAGTACCTCGACTCATTCTTTTAACTTCAATCCACTTACTTTTATTATCTACAAGAATCAGAAAATTGTAACCATTTTTGTGGAAGAAATCAATGTTTACCCTGTAAAAATTACACGGAGTACTCGGCCAAGGTAGAAGTGGAGCAGATTTTGTAAAATTTTGTGATATTTGACAAATATTACACTGGCTGATGAATTTTTCGATATCTTCATTGATACCTGGCCACCAACAATATGAACGTATGAGCATTTTGGATCTAACAACACCAATATGATCCTCATGGAACAAACCCAAAACCTCATTTCTCAAAGAAGTTGATATAACAACTTTGGAACCCCATAACAAGCAATTCCTTTCAACAGATAGTTCATGTCTTCGACTGAAATATGGTTTAAACGGGTCGTTAACATTATGTTGCCATCCAGCGATAGTCATATCTATCACTTTTGTTAGCAAGATGTCTTTCTTGGATGCATTTGCAATGTCTTCAAAATTTAATGGAAGGTCATTCGTCATGCTAAACGAATACAAACTGTCACAGATTTTTGTTTCTCCTTCTACTGGCAAACGTGATAGAGCGTCAGCATTAGCAAGTAGATTTCCACTTCGATATTCTATATCATAGTCATATGCTGAAAGAATCAAAGCCCATCGAGTAACTCGGGATGCTGCCGTTACTGGTATCTGTTTTTGTTTTCCATAAATGAATTGAAGTGGTTAATGGTCAGTAATCAGAACAAATTTTCTACTGAAAATATATTTGTGAAAACGCCGAACACCAAATAATAGTGCCAACGATTCACGCTCAATATTAGAGTATTTTTGTTCTGCCGGTGAAAGAGTACTTGATGCAAAGAGAACTGGACGCTCTACACCATCTACTCTGTGGCTCAGAACAGCACCAACTCCGTAGCTACTTGAATTACAGCTGACATAAATTGGTAAATTTGGATTGAAATGGGTAAGGACCTGATCTGATGTGATCAATCTCTTACTCATTTCGAAAATCTCGTCATGCTCTGTTGACCAAATGAATTCCACATCAGCCCGACACAAATTATAAAGAAGTTTTAATCTTGAGGACAACATAGGAATGAACTTACTGTAATAGTTCAGTAACCCTAAATAAGATTTGAGCTGGGTCAAATTTTGTGGACGCGGAGCATTTTGAATACACTCGATTTTCTCATCTGTGGGATGAATACCGTATTCATCTATAATGTGACCTAAAAACTCAACTTTGGTTTCGAAAGATTTGCATTTAGATACATTTACTTTCACATTGAATTCACTCAAACGTGACAAGACTGCAAAAACATTTTTATTGCATTCTAAAAAATTTGATCCAGAAATTAGAATATCGTCCAGGTAACAACTGGTTCCTGGTAGACCTGACAAAATTGTATCAATTATTGACTGAAAAATTCCCGGAGCACAACTAATCCCGAAAGTCAATTTATTGTACTTGAATAGTCCCATATGTGTATTGATTGTTAGCATTTCTTTTGAATTTTCCCCCATTTGAAGCTGTAGATATGCCCCCTTTAAATCAATCACACAAAAGTATTTGCTACCAGATAGTTTTGCGAAAATGTCTTCTGGGAGAGGTAATACACAATGACTTGTTTCAGTAACCCTATTCAAAGTTTGCTTAAAATCCACACAGATTCGAATGTCATTCGAATTCTTTTTGGGAACGATCACTATTGGACTAGCCCAATTGCTACAACTTACTTTCGTTAATACACCAGACTCAACCATTTTCATGATTTCAGTCTCAACTGCAGGCTTCAATGCATAAGGCAAACTATAAGCTCTATGGAAAACTGGCTTTGCATTGTCATTCAATTTCAATTCTATTACGAAATCTTTGATAGAAGACCCCTGTATATTCTCAAAAACATTATGAAATTTCTTTTTTATTTCAATTACAGTTTGTTTTTTTACTTCATCAAAATTTGCTAGAATAGATTGATTCGAACACAACGTTTTCAAATTTAAATTATCATGACCTTGGTCCTTACTTGACTTAATTTCAGAAAACAAACTTTTACAACCAAGAGCATTTCTCCAGTCAGGATTAAAAATATTCATCCAATTTCTGCCCAAAAGAGGAATAAATTTCCTTTGACTACTCAATACTACCAATGGCAAGCAATAATATGTATTTCTGAACAATACCCTGACTTGTACTTGTCCCAAAATCTTGACTTCTTCTCCGGTTACAACTTTCAATTTAAAATTTACCAGATCAAGTTTCAAACCAGGAAAAAAAGACTTGTAATCATTTACATGAATAACCGACTTTGACGCCCCAGAATCAACTTCCATTTTCAAGACTTTTCCTTCGACTTCCAGGCTGACTTCCAATGGTTTCTCTTGATCTCTATTATTCAGTCTGGCAATGAAACCCAAATCTAGCAAATCATCTCCATGCTCGCTTTGATCAGCTACTTCTTCACAGTTATCTACTTGGTGGACTCTCCCCTTGTTACAAGCAAACGATGTGTGGCCTTTTGATCCACAACGATAGCAAAACCACATTTTTGCTGGACAGGTCTCTGGATCATGTTGTCTTTTACATCTGTAACATGGCTTCTTTTTCGAACTTTCGAACCGTGACCTTCTTTCTGAATAGAATTCAGTACCATCTCTATTTCTATAACTACTCTTAGATGATGACTGTAGTTTATCCACACTCAATGATGCTGCTCCTTGAACTAACTTGCTTTGAGCCTCAGCTGTCTCAAGACTTATTGCAATTTTACATGCCATTGAGAATGACATTGACTCTTCTTCACTCAGAAGTTTTTGTTGAATAAAAATATTATTCACTCCACATACCAATCTGTCTCGTAAAGATTGATCTAAGAAAGTATCAAATTTACAGTGACGTGACAACTCTTTGATAACACCAATATACTGGCTAAGAGTCTCGGAAGATTCCTGTTTTCGATTGTGGAATCTGAAACGTTCGACTATTACACTTTTAGTTGGAACATATTTTGATTTCAGAACCGCTACCAGTTCGCTGTATTTCTTATTCTCAGGTAATAAGGGATATAGCTCAGTTTTCAACACTTCATATGATCTGGCAGACAATAATGTTATCAAATTGGGTACTTTCAAGTTGTCTTCAATCTTACTAACAAGGAAGAACTGCTGCAATCTCTCTTCCCACGATTCGAAAGACTCAAGATTTTCATCAAACTCCTTGAATTTTGACATTTTGACTTGTCTCCCAAATTTTCTGATTGACTTCTGTAGGAACTACTGTTACTTGACTCAAATAGGGAATTTTCCACTACCTCGTCGCCAAATATGTTGTGTATTTGCAATGAAACGTATATTCACAACTAGACTTTATTTATGACTAAAACGACTTTTTATTACATGACAGTTCAATCAATAATTTTTAGTCCCTTTTGTTTTACCCAGCAACTATGGATATGATATACAAAATGTTCTATCTGAATAAACTTAATATTTAACAGAGATTACGAAAAATATATAATTTCTGGTGTATTTTATGGATTGTCTCCGTTGGATAATCATATGTGGTACAAAAACATTTTTCTGCAGTGGTCTGCAGAAACATATTCCGCTCTTTTCTTGAACTCTTGATTCGTTCATAACATACATTTTTCTATCTAATTGTAGAGGTAAATAATTTTAAAAGGATAAATTCCATTCAAAATTCAACCGGAACACAGTTGTATCTGTCTGCAACGTCAACCCGGAACTCCTTTTAAAAATCGCCCGTTCCAACAACAAAAACAAAAGCCGCCGACCACATGTCGCGCCCGTAGTACCTACTATCGCCCTTTTTGCGGTGTTCTGACTGGACTACTTCAAGCCGCACATTAATTTCTGATACCCTTTGGGGACTCCGCATTCCGATTGAAATACACCACTCGATTAATAAGAGATACTCCGGTAGATTTATGGCTGGATCTGTGATGTTCGGTTGATAATAATTGATTTGAAGGACTAATTCCGTTTTTCTTTCGAGCCGGAGGCGCTGAATCTCTGTGAGTTTGTTTTTCGGTGCTTGTTGTTTCGGAATATTAAATGTGCGTGGGGGGTGGATTCAGAGAAGGGTGAAGTTTGAGAGTTATGGAATTTCCATAATTTGAACAGCAGATTTGGAATTAGCAAGCTGGATACGGATAATTACTTATAACCGACTCCTTTCAACAAGTAAATGGGGACGATCAATCGTTAATAAATGCAAGATTATCTTGAGTTTATTTCTCTAGAGATTTCAATGGGGAATTCTGATAAATTAGTCGGTAGTAGGGGACAAGTAATACCTTTCAATTGTAACAAAATGTAATCTTGAAATTTATTAAAAGTTCTCGAAGAGGACAACCATTGAATCTACATCCGGGAGCCATTAAATTCAGCATTTAGTTTACGATACCGAGAAGGGCACCAAAACCTTCGCCCATATGGTGGCTATAAAAATCGTTCCAACACAGTTTCGAGAGTTTTACGAGGGGTATTTATAAATTCGAACCAAATATTTTGTATCCAATAATCAGTTTTCATTATTAATTCAACGTCATATTTCCGTTAATAGAATTGATTCAAACCATAACCGAGTGTTACAGAAAGATCCATGACATAGAATAAGTAGAAATAAGATCAATTGTTTAGATATAAAGAGTTTTTTTCAAAATGCGACAAATTGGCATTATGTTTTTTTTCTCGTAACGTCGCAATATCTGAGTTATAAAATATTTAATGCATAAGCCGATTGTAGAAGAAACTGAAAAAGAAATTCAATTCACTATTTAATTTTCGAACAACCTTATATTTACTGCCTAAACAATGGGGATTTCGAAACCCAGGCTAACTTGAAGGACATATATTTTATGCTTCTAAACGGGAGTCCTGTTTTAAATCTTGAGAGTGTTAGATGTTTGTTAGCAACGTGACCTATTCTGGTGAATGATCTGTTTCAAAATATCAGTTCAATACTTTAGTAAGAATTATACCTTTTTGAGTAGTTTAAAAACGTAAATGTCATAAAATTTTATTCAATTCACTGGTTTTTAATTGGGTTTGATTTAATAACTTATAAATTTAAAACTTCTTAGTTATTCCGGCGTTCTATTTTTTTTCTTTCGGCATAATAAATGTTTTTGGCCGATTTCTTTGTTTTATTCAGTTAAATTTAATGTTCTACCTGGGCCTTCGGCCCAGATAATATTGATTAACAATTTGAGAAGTATTTGAATAGATTGAAATCCAGAAAAGTGTTGAAAATAATAATAAATAAAGTAACTTGAATAATTAAAACTAGTGTGTGTGCAAAGCTGGTAGCAGCTTCCTGATGGTTGCCGGAGATGAGATTTGATAGGTAAGTAAATGTATAATTTTCCTGATGTGTTCCTATATAAACGCTCCTATAAAATATTGAAAAAGGCACCGCTCGGCCTAACAATTGATAGTATCAGCTGTGATGAAACTCTATTTCAACGGAATATCGTTTTATTATACAATGCTCATAAGCACGAGATGCAGAACTTATATTTGAAGAGGAGCAGAGAAAGTCTACTGATCTAAGGCCATCTGGAAGAGCTTCGAAATCAGCCATTTGTTCCAGATCTCATATAAAAATATACGAAATCTTGGTTCGAAAACGGCTGAAGAATAAACTTCAACAGTCATTATAGAGCAAGATCCCAGGGCCATCAGACTTTACTTATTTTTATACGAACGAAATGTGTACGATTGAGTAGAGTTGGTATGTACTATGTTCGCATGCCTACCTGCTAGCTTGACCAGATGACCATTCTTTAGATATTAGGGAATCAAGGTACGTAAACACATTACTCACTTAGTTTAATTGCCAGTCTACAGATATATTCCCGTAACCCCTAGTGGGTTCGTGGACAGAATCACTAGCAACCATCCCGGAGCTCCGAGTTCAAATATTGTCTCCAACAATTATATTTTGGAATAAAACTCAGCAGACGCATCACACTAGGGTCAGCCATCTCGGTTGAAAACGGCTTCGACTTTGGGAGGATTTTTGTTTGAAAAGAAACTTAAAAGGAAACAGAATTTTGGTAAATAAAAGATTTTCTTATAAGTAAAATCCCAGGGCCTTCAGATATAACTTATTATTGGAAAGATGAAGACTTAGGTTCTGAGTGGTATCTCATGTACTTTTAATACCTGCGTGGTTGTAGAGTTCGCTCTGTGACACCTGGGCAGGTAACAGGTGAGAAGGGTAACTAAAAACAAGAGTCACTTAACTTAAATTTGGGTGGCTGATTTCTATGTATATTTTGTAGAATATCACTCTGAAGTAATTTGTGGAGCTTTGAAGCGTCTGACAAAAGTTCTGGTCCATGGAAAGCGTCTGACACTTTTGAAATTACTTCAGAGTGATGTTCTACAAAATTAAGTTGAGTAACTCTTATTTTTAGTCACCTTTCTCACCTGGTTCCTGCCCAGGTGTCACAGGGCAAACTCCACAAGCACGCAGGTATTAGAAGTACATGAGATACTACTCGGAACCTAAGTCTTCATCTTTTTAAAAATAAGTAATTCCTGAAGGCCCTGGGATCCTACTAATAAGGAAATCTTAACAAAATCTTTTATTAACTAAATTTCTGTTTTCAAGTCAAATTTCTTTTAGAACAAAAATCCACCCAGAGTCGATGCCGTTTCCAACCGAGATGGCTGACCCTAGAGTGATGCCTTCTGCTGGGTTAAAAAAGAATGTTGGAGACGAGATCTGAACTCGGAGCTCTGGGGTGGTTGCTTGTGACTCTGTCCACGAACCCACCAGGGGTTACGGAAAGATATCTGTAGACTGGCAATTCAACTAAGTGAGTAATGCTTTACGTACCTTGATTCCCTACTATTTGAAGAAAGATCATCTGGTCAATCTAGCAGGTAGGCATGCGAACGTACTACACACCAACACTAGTCAATCGTAGACATTTCGTTCGTTTAAAAATAAGTAACGTCTGGCGGCTCTAGGATCTTGAACTATTAGAGGAATCCTTGTTCACGCCCAGATAGGTCCTATTACTCTGGAACATTCTGAGTTAGTTGCGGAAATAATGGATAAATATATTTTGAGTCGGGATGTCATGAAGAAGAACGACTTCGTCCTTGACATTGTAGAGATAATTATGCAGATTGGCATAGAAGAAATGTTTTCAGCTGATAAGATAGAAAAATCCAGACGATGAATACATTTATAAAGAAGACATTTATATTCAACAAAATTATGAAACCATCATTATGGTCTGGTCTGGTTGAAGAAAAATCTTGGAGATTTGAGCTTTGGAATTATTGAAAATGAAGAATGTTTCAATTGAATCCTGATTGGTTGTTGTATTGTGAACACGAAACGAACAAATTCCTGTAATGGTTGCCAACACTCCAGATAACTAAGCCCTTCTAAAAAAACAACAAATAATTGAGCTTCTGTAAACTGGAACGAATAATTATTGTGGAGACCACAGTCCATCACCATCTAAGAGTTTCTGTTGCATCCCTACGTGCAACTCTCAGAAGTTTTCGAGAGACTTGTGAGAGCTAGGGAAGACGCAGCCCTTACCTTTCAACTTGTGATGCCCTGCACAAGACCGGTGACCAAGCAGAGGCGAACGCTCTACCAGCCGACCACTACGGCCCATGTAGGAAATAATCTCTATTCGACCGTTCAAAAATTTTATTCACAATTTCAATTATTCTGTTAGTTGTATGTTTGCTTTTACTAGTAATGTTACTTTCAATGTTTGTTCAATTCAAAAATATCATAATTTACTTGAAAAGTTTATGAAATAAGTGGGAAATTTTGTTTAGCTTTTATAATTTTTATAAACTTATTGAAAACAACAATAACAAATTAAAAACATTGAAATAATCAATCTGCCCTCCGGGGCGGCTCAAATGATGTCGCATGCGCTTCAACAGATGCGGGGAAACCCGGAAAAACCTGCAACACCACATCGTCGTCTGAAGAGCTGAAATTTATAATTGAAAACTTTCAAAGAGGTCAGACGAATTGTGAAATTCTGCTCTACGGTAAAACAGGATGTATGGTATCTCCAGAGGTCTCAAAAAGTCCAGTAGTTAAAATACCGATCTTATCCACTGTGGTCGTCGGTCGTGGGTTCGAAGCCTAGCGACTGCTTATATTTCTCTGATGGCCCAAGAAAGTAGAATAGCTCGTAAAAAGTTAGAATTCGTTAAACCTTGGCTCTCACAAGTTTCGTCTTTTGAGGGCTGTCGTTCGTAAGGGAACGACATCTGGTTAACGGAAAAATTAATTTTAAACAACAATGTATACAAGTATCATCAAAGGACTCCACACACATTTAGTGAAAAAAAGTCTTACTGTGAAAATGAATTTTTGGTATGTCGTAGCTGAAGCTATTCTGAGTAAAAGTCTCCATTGGCCCTACTCGATCGTGTGAGCAGATTCGGCGGTAGAGGGCGACACATCATGCATTTTGAGATTTTTGGAAAAATTTGAATGTATAAAAAAATATCAATATACCATTCATATCCAATATTGAACTAGAGAGCGACTGGTCATTACTGACATTCGTGACAAATATGTTTCATAATACAGAAAAAACGAAACTGTTTTTCTACAAGGTAGTTAAAAAAAATTGACTTTCCGTTAACCAGCTGTCGTCTCCTTACGAACGGCAGCCCTCAGAAGTCGAAACTTATGCGAGCTAAGGATTAACGAGGTCTTACCTTTTTACGTGCGATTCCTAGCACTTTCTCGGGCCATCAGAAAAAGTTCTGCAGTCGCTGGGGTTCGAACCTTTGATTGGCAGCCAAAAGTGATTTAAACAATGTCGCTCTAACCACTCGGCTACCTGGCCCATTCGTGAGAAATAAGTTTCATAATACAGAAAAAACGAAACTGTTTTTCTACAAGGTAGTCAATAATATAATCAATTATCCTGTGTATGAATACGCATACGAGTGTATAAGTTGATTGAGTTTATCATTGACAATCAATCAGAATGGAAGCTGATCGATCAAAATATAATACAGCTAAGCAGATGGGGTGTTTGAAGTAATAAGGGGTTCAACATTATATATACAGGCCGTCTTTTTAGCTGATGACATACCATTGCTATCTCGGAGACATAGAGACCTACAAGGTCGGTTGAAACAGAAAATAAATCTATTTTGGGAAGCAATACAAAGGTTTTTTCAGGTCTTGAATATCAATGTTTGTTATTCAGATATTCTCCAAAAACTAAAATTGTCGAATTTCGTTTTATGGCTCTACCGCCTCCATTTCGAATGATATAAGAAAAAGTCACGGAAATTTTCAATAATGTTTCATATCTGTTATTATATGATATAAAAAACAATTTCCATTGCGACGTTAAGTTCTTTATATTTCATCAACTTAATTTCTTAAAATACGACCTCCAGTTTTTTCATCGATCTTTGTAGCCACTTTCAAAACAAATTCAAATAAAAATGTAATTGGATGCGGGTGGCTGTTAATCAGAGAGTGACGGGACTTGCTGGAAATAAGGGGAGTTGATAGGACGATTATTTCATGAGTATAATTTCACTTCAATTCTCATATCCTAGTAACTGATTTGGACAATTCGTAATAATTATTTCATTTTGTTCCTGAGATATAACCTTTTTAAGCATTCAAATTCTCACTGTGTACATGGAGAACTGTTGAACTAGCAATCATAACATGAATCCTCATGTAATTGATGAAGACCTATTCTTTTTCAAAGAATTTGTAAAATAAAAATGATAATGGTATTGAAGCGGAATTTTCGCCCTGTATAATTTATAATCTGTCTATAACATCACCTTGAATCTAGCGAGTAGATTTTATTCATTTGATAAAACCGACTTGGATACGAATTGTTTCGATTTGTTTAACTGTCAATATGACGTGTCGAATTTGACAAACAGCCGTTGGTTTCAGAAGGGTCCAAATATTTGATATTACAAATAAGCGTGATTTTTGTACCTGGTGTTTTTCTTATTCCAGGTAAGCTAAATTATAGTTAGTTTCATACCTAGTATACCAATGAGCTGTTTTGTATGTAAAGAGATAGTGAAAGTTTTTCTTATTCCAGCACTGAACATATTAATAAATTAATCCAGTCTCCTCCAGTCTCTAATTTCCGAACCTAAAATAAATATCCCTTGAGAGGTTTTGTTTCAGTATTAATATTCATATATTTCTTTGAACAGTGCCTTGTCATGCTATGTAATGCATTTGTGAAATATAATTTCGTATTCGAATGGAGGGACTTACGAGCTACAAATTAGATTTAATTTGTTTATTTCTAACAAAAAAATCGATTTCGAATAAAAGCAAAAAATCAAATCGATTCATAATTCGCAAAACAGCAGTAATATAATTTTGGACACCTTGTAGATCGCAAACACTGGCCATAGGATCGATCTGTGAACTGATCAACGTAATGAGGATGGCAGGATGGCAGGATCAAGAAGATTAAATGAGGATAAATGTGCCTAATTACAAAATATTTTAATCATTTTTTATTTCAGAAGGTATGATCGAAATATCTGTAGGCTAGTTAAGCCCGTGGCTTACGGTCAAATAGATTAATTTTACTGCCTTCATATGAAGTTAATTCAAATGGTTTGTTTCACCATGAGCCAAGAGCTTCAGATTTGGGTAAAACTAACAGTTAGCCATGCAATTTTTGCGCTCACCAAAACAACATAACTTTCGCCTACGCAGTTCATTAGCTACTAATACCAAGAATTTTCGTGGAATTGACAATTTCGGAGCGTAGGACTGGGAACACCTACCATTCAATTTGTAGGACAATATGACCATTCAATAATTATACAAATATTAACCAAGCAACGGTAAAAAAATCCGCTGGTTATTAATGAATTTTTAAAGTAGTATTAACTATTGTTTTGATCGTAGTATTTTTTGCACTGATTTTTTTGTGTTTGTTTTGAATATTAATATTTTTATTTCACGTTTTCATTTATAAATTATGGTTATCTTGCTTCAACCCAAAACAAAGAATTTTGAGTGATGCATCTCTCAAATGCAGCGCGACTGTATTTGTTAAATTATCGTAGTGTTGAGAAAAAGTCGTTTTTTCGATTTAATATTATATTTTATTGATGAATAATAATTTCATTAATTGTTTCTGATCTTGCCTTAACCCTAAAACAAAGAATCTGGTCAATTTTAAGTGTTGCATCTCTCAGATGCAGCGCGACTATATTTGTTAGATTATTGGGCGCGACTAACAGAGTGTTAATGATTTTTTTTACCATGGAATTGACAGTTTCGGAGCGTAGGACTGGGCACACCTACTATTCAATTTGTAGGACAATATGACCATTCAATTATACAAATATTAACCAAGCAACGGTAAAAAAATCCGCTGGTTATTAATTAATTTTTATGACCACGTCATTGATACATGTTGGGAGTGGGGGACTCTTCAGTCCTACCTTCCATTTTGTAGGACAAAAGTTATTTCGAGTACTTCATCGAATTATCTCGAGGTTCAACTGAAAAACTAACTGTTATTAATGAATTTTTTGCACTCACCAAATCGACATGTTTGACGCCTGCGCATTTTATTAGCTACCACTATCGAGAATTTTCGTAGGGGAAAAAGTTGGGCGTTTCGGCAAAATGAAGCTACTCAGGAAGATTAAGCCTGTTATTAATCATTTTTGAAAATAGGCGTGGGATCCAGGTCTATTTACCTTTATTGCTAGAAAAACATTAGAATTCCTTAATTTCAACAAGAGTGAGGTGACGGAAAAATATTGTAATCAATTCTTATATTAAAATGCGATTGATGATCTCGAAAATTATAATATAAATATTACGATCATTATTCGCCTTCATTAATACACTAGTTGAAAACATAACTATTAGTATTTTTTCATCATTACTTTATCAATGAGATTTGAGTCTTCCGATAATGAAGTATATTCGATATGATTCATTTTTTGAAAGCGCAGTCTTCACATCGCTTGGTCATCACTTTGAACGAGGAAATTCAGGAAAGCTCTGAAAAGTGTGCTTGCATGCCATTGAAGCGTAGTACACTTTCAGAGAATACTACTGTGAGCATTTCACTTGAGAGACGTGAAATCATCAGGGATAAGGTCGTTTTGACTGGGTCCAAAACGTTCCATTCCTTTTTAAAATGATTTGTCACCTCAGATCAATAAGTTGATCTGAGTTTGTCACTCTCAAACGAATTTGAGACTTTCAGTTGAATTCCAAACGTTATAATATTAGCCAGTCAGCCCGAAGCCAAAATGTGTAATGCATTTATTTATAACGTATGCCCTTTAGGGTTTTGGTAGTTTTCAATATAATTATAAATGAACAAGCAAAATTAGCGCTTGCCGTGGAACATAACAATAAGTCTTCGGACCAACGCGACACGTATGTCGTTCGGTTTCCGTCTGATTTTTAATCGATGATATATCGCTTGGTGTGCTTGGCATGCGTTGAACTATCACTGAAATACGTGATTTCTTCATGCAATGAAGAATAATCAACTAGTTTCTGACAAATTCTATACGTGTTAATGCATGAATTTGAGAAAAAAAATTATTATTATTGTTATGTTCCACGGGCAAGCGCTAATTTTGCTTGTTCATTGATCATTATATTTATAACTACCAAAACTCTAAAGGGCATACGTTATAAAATCATTACACATTTTGGCAGCGGTCCGACAGACTATATTATGGGTACATACTATTCTTCAGCTAAATGAAAAACAACTTGGTGAAATTTTATATTCACCACTTTTCGCAAATTATTGTAACGCTTTTCCCTCGAAGTTGTGAATTGGGGTCTTCTCTATCAAAATACCCAATTCAATTCCGAACCCTAAATGAAATGTCAGGTAGTATAGACACTAGTTTTGTGTAACTAGCTAACTAACGCAATAGTTGCATCATATTATTCAACAAATTTAGTAATTCCTGAAAAACAATGATTCGCAAGCAGGAGTCTTGATGAAACAAAAAACTGGGTGACAAGAAATGTAATGATTATGATGAAAATGAACAAGTCAGAGCAACAAGTGCCTATTTAATCGAGCCGCTGCACAGTGGGGCAAGATACCCAAAACCTTTTGGCAAAAAATAAATGAAAATCAGTTTTGGGGACTATTTTTGTATAAAACACATAGTAAACCGTCCTAAGGATCTGATAATATCCCTATTTCCTCCACCTAACTTTTTAAGGACGAGCCGGCAGGCTATGATTGTCACCGTATCAAAATGTTTTGATGAGCTGTCAACTTAGGTTCATTTTTACTCAAGTTTTGAATAGATAATTGGTTATTATTCTGTGATAACTCTATAAATCCGAATAGGGATAGTTCAACCTTAGTTGAGTGACGATAATTCTACTATTTTTATGTAACAATATATTTGAATTAGGTGGGTGAATAGTGCATTTTAAAATTAGATGTAAAAGCGTTGAAATTTTTGAATGTCACGCATATATTTTGGAACTTTTGATGTGGAGCTCCACCAGATACCACTTTTATTTAATATTCAATCGAATCAGTTGTATGAGTAATTTCAATGCATAACGGTTATGCAACGTAGCCCTCACCGGGGTCCAAACAATTAGTTTGTTTACATTTCCTTCATTCAATTAATTTTTATGTATACAAATTGTACGGAATAACAAAGTGTTTGGAGGAAATAATAACAGTAATAATAATAATTATTGACGGCCCAAAATGTTGCGCCAAAAATATTTTCAATTAGAATTCTATCATGCGGTGCATCAAACGAATGGTCTGGATACCCTGATTTTATACAGTGCTTTTAATTGAATTGAAGCAGGTCTCTACTTTAGAGAACTGATTGTTTTCTTTCTCTTTTAGGGTTTTCCCACCACTCTTCTTCATTTCGTTAACATCATGAGGAGATGTGAGAGCAGGAGTTTCGAACAACAGTTTCAATATTTAGCATCGGAGTTACCTATATTATTGCGTAATGAAAAGATTAGAAAAGAATTTACATTATTCAAATCGAAATACAAAACCCGATGGCTCAAGGCTTCCCGTACGTATGACGTTTTGATCGCAAGAAATAAGGAATGGCTAGAGACGAATTATGTTTCTCATCCTCAACTCAACACAACTCCATCAAGTCGTGGTCGAGGTTGATCAGAGAATGATTTCGAAAACAATTCAGAAAGATCAAAGAGACTCAAAACCCAAGTATTGCGAGAGTCTACATCAGGAGCTGTACTGAGCTTTACCGCTCAAATGAATTTGAGATCTGAAGGAAAATCTAAAGCTTCTCAAGTGATAAAAGAGATCACAACAACTACCCCAACAAGAGCAACAAAATATAAGGCTGTATATCAGAAGTCAATACGTTCCAAGTCAGAATGTACTATGTCAGGAGAAGATGCTCTTTCCGTGTTAATTAGTGGAAGATTATCGCGGCACCAATATGACGTTGCGAGGACAAGTGCTCCGAATAGGTTCCCGTCGTTCAAAGTAGTACAAGGTGCAAAAAAAATTGTTACCCTGAAAATATCCAAGCGACAGAAGCATTGAACCATACTGTCCAAAGATTACTGCTAAGTATAGGGGAAGTTGTGGCTGCACATGTTGCAGACTCGGAGTAAGATCAACTTTGTTTGTTTACAAAATGGGGGTTTGATGGTTCGTCAGGACATAGCTCCTACAACAAGCCTTCTATGGTACCGAAGCAAGCGATTCTGCTGTATTTCTTACATGTATGGTTCCAGTTCGCATTATGTGTAAAAAAAAGTTGATATGGCAAAATCCGAATCCTGCTTAGACTGTATACTGTCGACCAATAAAATGGAATTTATTAAAGAATCCACACAACTTTCAGTTTCAGAGAAAAATAGAGTAGATAATGAAATACATGCTTTACAGAATTCTACAGTACTAGTTAAATTGTTAAATTGTTAAAATTGTTATTTCCGTTAACCAGCTGCCGTCCCCTTACGAACGGCAGCCCTCAGAAGTCGAAACTTGTGCGAGCTAAGGATTAACGAGGTATTACCTTTTTACGTGCGATTCCTAGCACTTTCTCGTGCCATCAGAAAAAGTTCTGCAGTCTCTAGGGTTTGAACCTTTAACTGGCAGCCAAAAGTGATTGAAACAATGCCGCTTTAACCACTCGGCTACCTGACCCCTAGTGAAAAATAAAAATTTGACAGTGGCCCACAAATTAATATTTTCTATGATTGATGGAAAAGTTTGTAATGCGCTCACAGATACATCTTTAACACAGAAATGTTTCTTATGTGGCGCAACATCAAAAAGTTTCAATAACATACAAAACATGATTAGCAGAAGCGTAAACATTGAGAACTTGGAATTCGGTTTGTCAGTATTGCAAGGATGGATTCGCATGTTTGAGTGTCTGCTCCACATTGCGTATAAATTGCCGATAGAAAATGGCAAGCTCGAGGAAAAGACAAAGATATAGTGACAGAAAATAAAGCCAGAATTTAGAAAAAGTTCAAAGATCGTTGTGGTCTAATTGTCGACACTCCCAAGCCTGATTTTGGGAACACCAATGATGGAAATACGGCAAGGAGATTCTTCAAAAATGCAGAGTTGTCAGCAGAAATAACAAAAATTGATCTGGTGTTAATCAAAAAAATTCATGTTGTAATAATAGCTGTCGCAAGTGGTTTTGAAATTGATGTTGATAGATTTCGATCTTATGCTCATGAAACGGCAAGGTATTTTACCTCTTTGTATCCTTGGTACAATATGTCACCAACCATGCATAAATATTTAATACATGGACCTGAGATATCCTGTGCTCTGCTACCTATTGGACAGTTGACTGAAGAAGCTCAGGAAGCTCGCAATAAAGATTTTACAAGATACAGAGAACATAATTCAAGAAAGTGTAATAGTTCGAAAACATTTTTATTCTCAAAGTACTCCTCGAAAACTACTCGTGTGCCAAAAATCATTTCTACTGGTTTTAGTGTCAGGTTGAAACTCCTCGTTCCTGGACTAATTAACAGAGCCTCAAAAATATGCTTCGTTACATTATAATGATATAAAGGGAGGGATACCAGACCGTAATTATTTCGTGTCTGTTCTAATAAAGTCACAAAGTTATATTCGTCATTCCATCGTTCATATATCCGTCGCAGATACTCATCATCAATTTTCATGCATGTTACCCCGACGTATTCAAATAATTAATACATTTTAATACTTTAGTTCTCCATCACAGCTCCAATGTAAATTTCACAAAGGCTAATTCCTACATTATTTACATATAAATGGAACTGTATAGCGAACGTCTCCACAGTGACCATTTATTTCGAGAATAATTATCACAGAGACTCTGCATCTACTTGATTTTATTCCACACGAGGTGACCTTTCGGATGTATGGAAATTCACCACGAACTATCCTTCTATAACGTTGAATTAGACGCTGCTACGGATACGTATTTTATGTGGTGGTGTTCAATAATAGAGAGTTGAAGTGATTACAGTACGTGAACCTTTACGTAGACGTTAAAGTACGAAATATAACGTTTACGGGTTGTTATGAAAGTTGAAGTTGAACGTATGTCAAACGTTAACCATAACATGTTAATTTGTCTTTATTTTGCTTTTATGCTGTTTTCTCTGAATAACTAGATTAGAGTTCATCTTTGCGGATTTTGACCATGTGCCTCCCTTGCCAGTTGCCACATGCAAATCAAATTCTTCTGGAATTGGCTTTTCGAAATGTTCATTGTTTCAAATAAAGCGAAATACCGAACAAGATCATCAAAAATATATTGAAGAAATGATGATTGATGTAAAATTGTAAATAAAGTTTTGTCATTTTTTGATGTTATGGCTTCAAAGTCAAAATTTGCTCATTCGCAACTCATCGGTGTGATTCGTATATTATTCGGTTAACGTGCGTTTATTTTGAAGGTATCTGTGTGAGACCGTTAGGTTACGTATGCCCGTAAACCTATTTTCAACGTTAACGTGAATAGCTGACGAATGCGCATGCGTAGATGTCAATTTATACGTTAACGTTTACGTTCATGGCAGCACTTCAACTCTCTATTAACTGATTCAAGTTAGCAGTGTGTGTGATTACTCTAGTCTACAAGAACTATTTTGGTGAATTTTCATCAAGAGCACCAAAAATTATGATCCAGGGCTCATTCGATTCGGAATGACCACTAAAAACTTTTTGGAAATTTTGAAGGTGCGCCGGCAAAAATTGCAAAAGTTATAAACAATTTAGAAAAAAAGGGTGCGTTTGGTTTTTTGCAAATATCTCGGAAACTATTAAAGATATTCAAAAGTTGAAAAATGATCCTGAAAGAGAAGGGATTTCCTAAGAAAAGATTTACCTCCCAGATTTCTAACACCAATATTTAGTATTTGAAGTTAGAGGCGAAAATAGCGCTAAAAGCGGGTGATGCGAGTCCCGCGTGCACTGACTGATAGGGTACCATGAACAATAAAAATAATTTTAACCCATTAAATATCAATAATAAGAAATGAAGAGATTCACCTACCTTTTAGACACTTAAATAAACGTAAATTCATGGAAAAAAAATTTCCCGTAATTATTTTATCACATATTCTTTTGTTAATTAACTAGTTTTTCCAAGTTTCAAATTCACATACAAACCCTGATGATCGTTATACTAAAAATCTCTGATTTGTTTCTCTTCTTGGAGCTTTTCTTGAAAGGCTTTAAAAAAGATCCCTATTGGAATAATAAAAAATAATAATTTTCCATTGTTATTAACAATCTAAGAGACTAAAAAAATGAAAAATGCAAATAAAGCTATGAATTCTTTTTTTTTTAAATCCTATTTGATCGTATTTCAATTATTTAAAGTTACATAAAAATGATTTTTGAAATGTCTTACTCTGATTATTTGAATAATTGTTACAAACAAATGCATTGTTCATGAGATATTTGAATTTTTGTTTTTGGAATTTTAATCAACAATAAATACTATGATATTACAAAATCATAAAAGAAAAAATTATTGCTTAAACACGCATTTGTTAATTAACAATTTTTTTTGCTACCAAATATTAATATTAAGGAACCATATTGTTAAAATCATAATTTCCGTTGCTCTTTGACATTCTAAAAAAAAATTATTATTTATATTTTCTTTGTTTGTTCAATAAACAATTTATTATAAACAAATGCACTTTCAACCAAAGCTGTACTCCTATCATTTATCAAATTTTTATCAATTGTTAATAAAAGTAGCCCCAAAATCTGATTTTTACGAATTTCATACTTGAAAAACTCATTAACTATCTGAAATAGGACAAAGACACTTCCGATCTTTTTTGTTCTCTTAATAATGAACAAAGTAGCTTCTAAACAAAAGCTCTAACCCTATTATTTATCAACTTTTTAGCAACTATTTATGAAAATACCTGTAAAATCTGTTTTTTATGTCTAGGACAAAAACACTTTAAGTCTTTTTTGATCTCCTTTGAATAATGAACAAATTGAGCTTTCAATTGAAGCTCTTACTCTATTATTCTTTAACTAGTTTGGAATTATTTATGTAGATTACTTTTAATAATTGTTTCATCTTCAAATTGATGTTTTTCATAATTAATATAATCATTTAATCTCGAATAGTTAATAAGATTTTCAAGTATGAAAGACGTAAAAAACAGATTTTAGAAGTATTTTTAAAAATAATTGCTAAAAAGTTGATAAATAATAGGGTTAGAGGTTTTGTTTGAAAGCTCCTTTGTTTATTATTAAAAGGAGAACAGAAAAGACTCAGAGTATCTTTATCCTATTTCATATAGTTAATGAGTTTTTCAAATATGAAATTCGTAAAAATTAGATTTTGGGGGTATTTTTATAAACAATTGCTAAACAAGTTGATAAATGATAGCTTTGGTTAAAAGCTGTACTCCTATCCTGAGAAGATCTGAAGTGTTTTTGTCCTATCTCCATTTGTTCATGAGTTATTTTAATAAAAATTATTGAGAGCTACGAGAAAACGCCAAACGTAAAAATAGAAAAATATTTAAAATTATGTAGAAAATAGAACACATTATTTTTACACAACAAATGACACATGGTTGTATGCAGTATTTGAAAAAAATGTAATCGTGAAAATTCATTTGTTTATAACAAATTGTTTATTAAATGAACAAAGGAAATATGAATAATAATTTTTTTTAGAATGTCGAAGAGCAATGGAAATTAATAATGAAAAAAAAATAGTTCCTCAATATTAAGATTGGTGGTAGAGTTCCAGGAGGTGGGACTTTTTTTAGGAAATTTCCTCTTCTTTCAGGATCTTTTTTCAAATTTTGGATGTCTTGAATAGTTTCCGAGATATTTGCAAAAAATCAACCCCCCCCCCTTTTTTACTACATATTTTATAACTTTTGCAAATTTTGCAGACGGTCCTTCAAATTTTTCAAAAAGTTTGTAGAGGTCACTCCGAATCGAATGAGCTCTGTATCGTAATTTTCGGTGTCCTTGAAGAGAAATTCAGGCCCTACTTTCTGAAAATCTTAAGAAAATCCGGTTCATAGAATTTTCCGTCGCTTTTCTGGCCGTAACGCAGAAAAAACTTGAAAATTGAAAAAATTTCTGGAAACCAAAAATTAAGATAGGAAAATTAAGAAACAAAAAATGTTTTATACACTTTTTCCAAAAAACCCCACGTTTGAACCAAAAATTAAAGGGAAGGAAAAAAAATTATCCACTTCGACTTTTAATTGAAAATAATGAGGTAAAAGATTAAAATTTAATTCGAAAATGTATTATTTTCTTCACATTTTGATTTTTTCGAAAGAAAGTACACAAGAGATATAATTTTGGTTTACATCGAGAAACTCAATAGATTTATTTTCAATAATTCTTCATCGGTAGATGAATCGGAATCATCGAAATCGTCTAGCTCAACCAAACCATATCCCCACATTTGACTGGACACTGATCAACATGTGAGCTGAGGCCTCACTTTTATAAAATACATATTGAAGTTAAGAAATATGTTACACTACACAGAACCCTCAAAACGATCGAAACTCTACAAAAAAAGTAACAGAACACCTTTTGATTAACTTTTATATAACAGAATAACCATTCACTTTATAAAATCTCTCTCCAATTCAGGAATAGTTCCAGTGGCTTACATAAAACATTACTTTTCTCTTCAAAAACGAGATCAGCAGGGCAGAGTTTCGTTAGCTGAAATTAATTTACATAGTGTGAGCTTCAAAACTGGTAAGGTACTGCATGAGATACTGGGTGAATTTTCTGTCCTTCAAACAATTGTACTAGAAAACCCAATGGTTGCGGAAATTCGTCGAAGTTTCTGGGTGATGGAAAAATGTATTCCATATTTCATACCCAGGATTCTGAAAGTTCAAGTTTTACACTTCAATCCTCCGATTGATTCATCAAAATCCGTTCAGCAGAGACTGAGTAATGCCAGTTTTAACTTTGAAAACATTCCCTCTTATTTAAAAACATGAGCGTTTCCGACACGAGCGTTGTTATGACGTTCCAAAGTAATTTTAGAGAAAACATTTGATTTTTGGTAAAAAATTATTGAAAACCTTTTTTGTTCAAAATTTTCACAGCTTTATTTTTTATTCCCTCCAATATCCACGTTTTTTCAAGTTACAGCCGAGAAAGCGTCGGAAAATTCTTTACACCGGATTTTCTTTCGATTTTTACAGATTAGGCGGCCTATTCTCGAATGTCGAGTGAGATTTGTCACATTCGACATATGTCGATGGAAATTGTCGCACAACATTGGCATGTGGTATTCTCAAATGGGTTCGACATATATGTCGCAAGAGATAAATTTTGTCGATTAACATGAGCTGGCAACATCGAATTTTTCATGTTAGATCGTGTCCTATGCCCCTTCTCTTGTACAACGTTAGTAATAATAACAAATAAAATGACATAAAGTAGAAACTTGGAAAGTGAAGCCAAAAAAAAAATATTGCACCCAAAATCAAAAGCGAACTTTAAATAATTTAATACAAGAAAAAGAAAATGAGTCTCTTTTATCGGAGAATTCTTTAGTTAATCTGAACGTTTCAATATATTTTCTCAGATGTGAATGTAAAAGCACTCTTGTATATTACTCGTCTCTCTCGAGACCGCTGATAAATTTCCTGATTTTATAAATTTTCTATAGCTTTTACTGAAGATGCCATTCTCTCACTACAAAAATCTATGAAAGAGTATCAAAATCAAAGAACATTTTGACAATTAACTATAAACTATTGGACCCAACCTATAAATTTCGCATCATATGAAATTCTCGCATGCGACATAAATTGTCGACTGACTTTGACCTTTCTACAATTTATCTATCAAAAATTTGCGAATGCGACATTTGAGAATAAGAATATTCAGACTTCGTTCGACAAAACGCATATCTCGCATGCTACAAAATATGTCTCGGTTTGAGAATAGGGTCCTAGGGCCCGGAAGTTATTGGAAACCTTTTCCTCTATTATCAATCTAAGCTCATACCAAATTTTATGGACTTACAATTTTTCGTGCAGAAGAAATCTCTGGTTACTGTTCTATAAGTATGACCATCTTCGAATGTCAAGAAGACAACTACAATTAAACGAGATAAAACTGATCCAATAATAGATGAAAGATGCAGCATGGGTACTAAAAATTAGTAGGAAATGGTATGAGCATACGTCCTCTATGGATATTTACTTGTATACAGTGCATTCCATTTACAACGAACCACCCTGAACAATAATTTTCAGGAAAAATAAAAACACACTCCAACAAAAGTATACACATTTTGACATTTTCGAATTTGATGTAACTTTCCCTTTCGCACCCATAGAAATATATATTATATACTAAAGGTGCATTTAGTCAACATCATTTTAAAATTGTGCTTAAATATATGTTAAAAACGAAAGTTGAATCTGTTAAATCAAATGGCACCATTTATACAACAATATTAAGTTTATGCTAAAAAAATGTCACTTTGAAAATCCCAACTTTATAAGAATCTTACTTTTACGATAAAAATATTGTCCATAATTCACGTGTACCTGAAGTTTCATGTCATAAAATGTACTTCTTCTTCTTAAATGTATACCTGAATCTAAAACTCGTATAAAATTAGGTCTCATACAAAATTATTGTCAAGGTTATGTTTATGTCAGTGCTTGTGCTAAAGTTACGTTTATGTTGACTAAATGCACCTTTATTCTAGAATGCTAATCTCATATGTCGAAAGTGTTGTAAAGAGATCAGAGTAGTCCGCAATGCGCATGTGCGTCATTAGTCTTTCTGTAACAGGCCCGGTTTTAGTAAAATATTATGTTACTGGTGAAGATTAACAAACGTTGGTAATTCTGAATCTCGGGGAATAAGGTATTGGAAAACTCAATGTCTTATACCTGCATCAGAAATTAGAGTACGATTATTATTATTATTATTCATCGCTCTGAAGCGACTCAATGATTTTTGGTATATGATTTTTGGTATAGCAATCTTCAGCTGTAGATAAATCCAAGAAAAAACTACGGAACCACACCAAGTATTCGGTGCGAATTTCAAGCAAGCACTAGATTGGATAACATTGGAAATTACAAAAACTATGAAAATTGATTTCAGCTAATATTATGGATACTTTCAACTCAAATTTGTATTTATAAAATTGGATGCTTCCATATAGAAGCTGAAGGTTTCTATTTTCTAGAATGATTCATGTCAAAATATGTAACTGCATTTAATTTAAATAATTTGAAGAGATTAACATGCTATTTCTACGAGTATTTCTGGTTTGGTTACCTTAGTGCAATTTTCACAATGGGGGTTTATGAAAAAGTGATACAGAAGCATTTTCCTTATCATCAATGAAAAGCAATTCCATATTGACATTAATTTTCTGAGGAGACTCTATTAAAGTTTAGTACTTTCTGTAGGAATCAAGAACTAATTCAAAAAAAGTCAGAAAATAATATAAGCGGTGTGGCAAAATTTGAATGCAAAAAGTTATATGACTCGCTATGCTTACGCAGACACAGTGTTGGTACGGCATTATATTTCGAATGATTTTAAGTTTATACATGAATCTTCACGAGGAAAATGTCAGCCACAAATTACAATTCTCTCACTCAAATGCTCTGCATTGTGGTCTCTTCCTGAAGACATAAACCAGAATCATGCCTTTTGTGTCAAGCTATAATAATAATAAGCTATTTTGTTTGGCTATTTTGAGCAGAGCACAGGTACATAAAAATGTCACTATCTACCAAAAACAATTTATTACAGGTATTTTTCCTTTAATTCCACACTACAACACTGAACAGTTCATTCTTTATTTGTAGGAAGAAACGTT
Organism: Chrysolina oricalcia; assembly: GCA_944452925.2. Lineage (NCBI taxonomy): Eukaryota > Metazoa > Arthropoda > Insecta > Coleoptera > Chrysomelidae > Chrysolina > Chrysolina oricalcia. Next base: position 19,441,490 of record OX101817.2, on the reverse strand, counting down.
TTTATTAGAAAATATCTTAAACGAACAAGATTAATGTAAATCCACGAATTATGAAAGAACCAACGACAACAAACACTACACGAAACGACAAGACAAAATCTGAAATTCTAAAAACCGTCTCTGATATCTGTCAAGAGTGACAGATCTTAGTGACAAGTCTTCCTGTTGTTGAAAAAGCACGGTTGCACGGTCATTATAATTACAGTAAGATAGGGTACATTATTGCATTAAATAAGTTTCTCTCGCGCCTAAAATTCCGAATAGTCTATCTTTAAAAGGTTTTATCGGTTTAAAAATGTCCTGAATGCGCTAACAAATTTCTCTCTTTCAAATGACAAATTCTCTTGGCTTAGCCCAAGACACAATAGGCCATTGGCCGCAGTGGAGGGCCTGATACGGGCCCACTCACGTTCAAAACCTAACCTAGCCCAAGACAAAAATAATGTCAACAAGCTCGACCTTTGGAAAAATAATAATGAATATTTATTAAGTTTCAACAATAACAAAGACATCTTTGATCTCTGCTGTAACTGCAAAATGAAACATGGAAAACAACATCAACAATTGGAAATCTTCTACTTACCTATTCAAAGAATTGTTTACGTTGTTAGTATTGGGGATGAAAACATAATTTATAAATCTTGAAAACGTGGTTTATCTGTACAAAAGAATGAGTAAATAAATATGGATCACCCATAGGAACGTGAAGGAAAGCGAATTCTAATAAACAAACATTTCCACAGACTGGAAAGAGGCAAATTGTATTTGAAATCTATTGAGAATAGACCTACAAACATAATATCATCATTCAAACGTTTCAACTTTTCTAATGGCTATTGTTCGTATATATTGATAATAATAATTTATTCAGCATATGCAGATTAATTACAGAGTATATATGATCAAATAAAATATGAATGAATTTGAAATACCACAGGAAGAGAAATATCCTTCTGCGTGGTTTATAGAAAAGAACGATTGAAATTATCAGACATATAAGCGAAGGAGAGATTCCATCTGGTCGTTCATTGTCATTTAAAAAAAATATTGCAATTCATCTCATAAATACTAAAAATATGCTAAAAATGAGAAAATGTATTGAAAAAAACTCAAATAATTCCACTCACATGCCATTTACTCACAAACACACCTATTCAGATACAGAATATTTTACGTAGGCCGTGCATTTGAGGATGGTCAACTTGCTGTTGGATTAGAAACTTAATATTTGATATGCTGTCATATGTTAACTTATCTATTCTAAGAAAAATTACCTCCGTAGTAGTTTAGCAAAAAATGTGAAACTCGCAAACAGTTCAAAGTAAGGGAACCAAATTGAAGGAACAGTTAGCTGGTAGTCCAGGCTAACCCCTGATGTCTCATCGATGGTTCCATTTTATACCATATGGGCGCAGGCGATTTTAGAATGTCGCATTCAAAAATTGTTAAAAGTTCAATTTGCGTACTCAGACGTAAGTTGGCTTCATAATTATCAGATTTTACAGTCATTCTGATATCAATAACGTGTTCTCAAATAGTTCGAAGGACCATGTAACTTTCGAAGAGTGAAGGCACAATAAATCTCTTGAAACGTTTAAATTTATTTTTTCAATGTTCAGAAATTATTGACAATATTGTCAAGAACTTTTTTATACATAGTGAAACAAAAACAATAAAAGAAAAAATAAGGATTTAGCAGTGTTTTCTTTTAAATGAGTCTTTTTTTCAAAAGTTTTTCAAGAATTTCAATTGAATTTGTTATTAGATATTAGAAAATCATGTTTTGATTGGTGATATCAATTTAGATCTATAAAATGAAAGTGTATCAGAGTATTTAGATCTGATGAGTGAACACAATTTTATGTCTCTAATCAATAAGTTTACTGGAGTACAAAATAATTCTACTAGTTGTATCGACCATTTATTTTTGAGAAGTAGAGAATTGAAACAAAAGAAAGCTGCCAGGCAATTTTATATTTATTCCAAAAATAACGGATCATAAGGCAAGTATATCAAGCATACCTATTTCGAGCGATGAAGAATAACCTATTCTTTAGAAGATCTAAATAATTAAACGAAAATAATTGATCCTATACAACTATACGTATACAATGCAATGATATATTTATACAAAAATAAACTTTTAATCAAAAAAACTGAACACAGATACGAAACTCGAACTAATCAAAATATCCCAGTAGACAGAATGAACGAATCAATTGGCCAGCGATCCCTAATGTATTGAACAAAAAGAATTTATAACACTCTCCTAGAAATGTACAGAACCTATTTAGAAGTGATACACTCCATACAGCTCATTACACGCAAATTCAAAAGATATATCGAATCAATTAATAGACTTACCTCACACGCAATAATGAACTGCAAATAAACTCTACAATGCAATTGAAATCAATACTTTCCCTATAGAAATATGTTAAATTACCAGTATTATAATTCAATCTTATTCAATTTTATTTTTCACAAGTGAATGTATACTCCTTATTGAATTATAAAAAACCATCAAAACTTTACATTCTTCCTTCATTGTATACGTAATGATATACTCAATATAACATGTGAGTAAAAAATACTTTAAATATCTATGTACCAACCTCACGGTTACAATGGATCTCTGTGTTTATTTGCTACCAATTATATGCAGATAATTAAATTATTAAAAACATAACATGATAATATGATAATATGATGAGACCAGCAGAGATAGATTCTACCAATTTTTAGATGGGCATATTGGACAGTTTGTTTGCTTGTTCACTGATGCGTCTAAGATGGGTAACAAGGTAGGAATTGGAATTTACGCACCAAGCGTGAATCATAGTTTTTCAGCTAGGCTTCATGATATTACCACTATATGTGATGCTGAGCTCATTGCTGTTCATCAGGCAATGATAACTTCCTTGGAAAAAAACTGGACACGCAGTTTCATATTTACGGATTCCAAAAGTGCTCTTGACAAATTAGCAGGAAAATTCATCAATTCCAAAACAGACTACATCTCAATGAAAATCAAACAAATGGCGTATTTGTCATCTATTAATGATATGATATTTAAGTTTGCTTGGATTCCTGGTCATTCAAATATTGAGGGGAATGAAAAGGCTGATACTTTAGCCAAAATAGGTACTATCTTACAGGTTCCACTGAGTATCAAGCTGGATAAGAGTTGCATCTTACCTTCACTACATTATAATATTAAACAAGAAGCATCTAATCAGTGGCAACAAGACATTAGGCATACAGGTAGGACATATAACAAAATACAGTCAGTGTTTCCGAGAGATACTTTAAAATCCCATACATGAGTCGTAGGCATATCACTACTATAATAAGGATGAGAACCGGTCATTGTAACAGTAAGGCACATCTTTACAAAATAGGAGTTGTAGAACATCCCTACTGCGAGTGCGGTGGCCTTGAAAACCTTAATCACATTTTTTTGGAATGCCCCATCAACATGATACCAAACGTCGATATATACTTCTTATTTGCTAATAAGGGCATACAGACCCCGTTTGACTTTACGGAAATACTCAGAAATCTTAATATACCTCTTATTAAAATTATAATGCAATTTCTTAACTACAATCAGATTAACCTCTAATATAAGAAAAAAAAACTTAATCAGTCAATTATATAGGTACCTTGGTTCCGGATCAACCGGTAATTAAAAAAAAAAAAATCTTCATTCCCTCATTTCATCCATTCTTATTCATCAAACCATCCTACCCTATGTCTGTGCCATATGTCCAACATACTAACACCCTTTTAGCACAAACCAATGGAATCGGACAACCAACATTTCACGATCAAGTCACACACCCAGTCTACCAAGATAAATGACTGTGTAGCACGGACAGATAAGAAAAAATAAACCTGAATACAGTATTGCCAAGAGCAAGACTTCTGTATTCTACGGACGAAGCCCTTATTACCTAACAATAAGGGGAGAGCTGGGTAATAGTACCGGAAGGGAACTACACCCAAGAAAACCGAGAGAGAGAGAGAGAAAAACCATAGTTATAAATAAGTTACTAGCTTATTTTACCATATGTTTGTATGTAATATTTAAGACCTATTCCTCAATTTTAAAATAACAACCCTCTTCATACTAACACACCTTTTATGGGCATTTCGCTAGTATATTTGCCATATAATGAATTTTATATACAGGGCTATTCAAATTCGTTTCTATACATGGGGATCTCGTAAACGATGAGAGATAGAGTGTTAAAAAATCGAATTTAGCTCTTTTGTTTCTGGAGATATACAGGAAAAACAAAAAAATCCCAAATAATGTTTTTGCCTGTATCTTTTTTATTCGCAGACACATTGAAAATCTGTCCACATTTTGCTATTGGTACTTGATGTGGGAAATCAGAATATGTCCATGAATCTTTTATACAGGGTGTCATCTGACCCCCATCTTTGAATTTTTAAATACGGACCTGTATTTTTTGTTGTAGTTTTTGGATCGTTGACGTTCACTTAGTACTGAGAAATTAAATTTAATTTTATATTTCGGGATGATTAGGTAATATTTTATTATAATTGGGTGAATTACTCCCTTTTAAATTACGGCCCTGGAAATTGGTTGACTGAGTTAAATAAAAACACAATAGCAACTTTGATGTCTCCCAATGTACCATAGTGTTTTTCGATAGTATTTTTTTCATTTTTAGGTACCAATTCATATTTCTTCACATTTTCAATGCTCTTTGAGTGTTTTCTACAATGAACTTCGAATAGCAAAACCTTTCATGAGTATCTGAAACATATCTACAACAAAAATAGATTATATGTATTTTGATAAGCTGAAAAAGAAATGATAGCAATAGTTACATCCAAAACGAACAGTATAATTGTAATGAAAATTGAAATGAAGTAATTTATATACACAAAAAAATTAATGGCGCAATAAATGTTCGAATTGAAATCCTCAATCTCAAGTATTCCACATCATCTATCTCTCCGCCAGCGTAAATCCTATTTTTCAATGTGTCCCATAGAAAATGGTCCAAAATACTAAGATCTGGTGATCTTGCAGGCCATCTTATTGGCCCATTATTTGCTATCCGTCTGTTGTTGTATGTGGTATTCAGAAACTGATTTACCTCTCTTGTAAAATGAGGACGAGCTCCATCATGTTGAAACCAGATTTCATTCAACCTACCTATTGGAATATCTTCGAGGTATTCAGTGAAGGTGGTCCTTAAGACTTGCAAATAACGTTCACCATTCATTAAATCCAAATCGCACTTGAGGACGAACTTCTCTGAAATTACTTTCATTGGTCTGAGACCAGACATGTTCATTATTCATATTGAATACACCGCAATTTGTGAAACGACTTTCATCGGTCCAAATGATGTTATTCTAAAATTTCGTTTCTCTTACGATTTGTCTACGTAACTAGTTGCAGACATTTTTTTTTCTGGATCTCCTGGATATAATTTATGAACCGTTTTAATTTTGTAACATTCAAAATTATGCTTCCTAAGAGTGCGTCGTTTGTGGCAAATTCAATTCATCTGCAATTTGTACAGATGATTTCGATGAATTTTCATTGATCTAAAATTCAGTGATATTACTGAGAGTTTATTAAAATAAAAAAAAAAACTAACTTTTTCAACAATACTTTCTTCTATTTCGGCAGGAGTTCTGTTTTTACCATAACGGTTGCGAGGTTTATTGAATGATCCGAATTCGTTGAGGTTTTTGTCTAATTTCTGGAACAAAGTTTCATGCGGTTGACGCCTTTCGGGATAAATTTCCATATACCGTTGGGCTGTAGCATAACTGTTTCTATGGTTTTCATAATAAATCAGTTATGGTGCAAGAAAATGTGGATTACTCGAGATTGAGGATTTTGAATGCTTCTGCAACAGTGCAGAAAAGAAGTATAGTAAGGGCAATAAATAATAGAAAAACGAGTTCAAAAAAGTTTCGAAATGGAAGGACTCCAATTCGAACATTTATTGTGCCATTAAGTCTTTTGTGTATATAAATTACTTCATTTCAATTTTCATTACAATTATAATTTTTGTTTCGGATGTGATTATTGCTATCATTTCTTTTTCAGCATCAAAATACATATAATCTATTTTGTTGTAGATATGTTTCAGATAATCATAAAAGGTTTTGCTATTCGAAGTTCATTGTAGAAAAGGCTCAAAGAGCATTGAAAATGTGAGAAAAGATGAATTGGTACCTAAAAATTTAAAGAATACTCTCTAAAAACACTATGGTACATAGGGAGACGTGAAAGTTGCTATTGTGTTTTTATTTAACCCAGTCAACTAATTTCCAGGACCGTAATTTAAAAGGGAACAATTCACCCAATTATAATAAAAGATTACCGAAACATCTCGAAGTATGAAATTAAATTTAATTTCTCAGTACTAAGTGAACCTCGACGATCCAAAAACTACAACAAAAAATACAGGTCCGTATTTGAAAATTCAAAGGTGGGGGTGGCCCAAGTCAGATGACACCGTGTATAAAAGATTCATGGACATATTCTGATTGCCCATATCAAGTGCTAATAGCAAACTGTGGACAGATTTTCAATGTGTCTGCGAATAAAGAAGATACAGGCAAAAACTTTATTTGGGATTTTTTGGTTTTTCCTGTATATCTCCAGAAACAAAAGAGCTATATTCGATATTTTACATCATTGAATAGGTCTAAATACGCAACTTTGCCACAACCGACACTCTATCTCTTATCGTTTACGAGATCCCCATGTACAGAAACTAATAGCCCTGTAAATGTAACTACCGTTTTTTGTGCAAATAAAATTATTATTATATACAGTCGATAATTTCATACCTCATCTAGGCTACTTTTTTGAAGATGGCAATGACTATTGATAATTTCAGATAGGAGGGAAAATACCCAGTTTCAATTGTTCTGTTCTGTTATTTTATAACATTTACGACTTCCTTTTGTTTGGTTGATGAAAGAAATATTATACACTATTATTTTCTTTTTAGTTATGATTTAGATTTATATTCATTTTTTTGAAAGGTTTTTGCCTGTTTGAATATACATTTTGTTGAATATGTTCAGCATTTTTGTAAGATCGGTTATTTTCGTATTATTTCCATTTTATTTATACCTTTCCACTTTGTTCATACATTTCATCAACAGTTTTCCACATAATACTAGGACAATGAGAGTATTCGTTGATTCTATTTTTTATGCTATCAATATACATGCAGATTCAGAGTACTAATTCATTATCTGCCTAGTATTCATCTAAACCTTTCTTCATCGTTATCATTCGAATTCAGATATTTCAGCAATTTTATTACTGCTACTAAAATTAACGTCCCATTCAACTGATTCAAACGAAGTACTTTCACAGTGACTGGTATAATAAAATCATAATTAACAAGATCGGGCCGTTTATAAGTAGTATTCGGAATTTTATAGGCGAATTTCGACAATAATAGGCAATTCAAGAACGAGTAAATGTATTTTTGATGAGTTTGGAGTATCGAATTTTCACAATTTCGCTGCCTCTGTGAGATAACACAGTCCTTGAATATTGAGTTTCTCCATTTCTGTTTTCTGGCGGTTTCCAATTTCCAATATAATTGGATCACGATAGTGTTTGGTATCTCCACTACGCCGAATCTCTCATCGTATACCTGAAGAGCCGTTGAAACAACAATATTTAATTACAATTGAATGGAAGGAGTGGTGTGATAGAGAACATATTCACTAACATTGCATTGGAAACAATACTCGATCTTTCATAATGAGAATGTACAGGTCGATTGTTGGATCTTAATTATGGGCCTCATCATTTATCTGTATATGAAGTGAGTTGATAAAACATTTTCAAACCATAGTACGAAACATTTTTGAAATTGATAATGACCTGACTAATATTCCAGTAACGTATGAAGTTAATTTCGAATTAAACATTTTTAAGTACGGGAATATAAAAACAAAATAGTTCATAATTTTCAATGAAAAAAAAACTACTTCCAACAGCTGTTATCATTCGGTAGTTTAAATAAGTATGGCATATCTGTTGGTTTCATCTTCAGTCAGGCAAACGAGGGTTTGACCGCTATTCCACCCTTTTTATTTCGATTTTTTAATTAATCATTCAAACAAACTTTACTGTCCAAAAAATAATTTCTATTGAAAAAGTAAATGTGAAATACTGAAAATATGAAACATATTCGTGCTTGGCATCACAAGTTAAAAGGTAAGGGCTATGTCTTCCCTAGCTCTCTCGAGGACGTCTGAGAGTTGCAGCCGGTTGATGAAAATAACAATTTTGTTAAAAAAATTGTTAAAATTTTTTTCCGTTAACCAGGTGTCATCCCCTTACGAACGGCAGCCCTCAAAAGTCGAAACTTGTGCGAGCCAAGGATTAACGAGGTCTTACCTTTTTACGTGCGATTCCTAGCACTTTTTCGGGCCATCAGAAAAAATTCTGCAGTCGCCATGGTTTGAACCACCGCCGACCGGCAGCCAGTGACTAAAACGCTGTCGCTTCAACCACTCGGCTACCTGGTCCCATAATACCCCATATAATATCCTTCCCAAGATTGGGAGAAGAAGTTCCAGGCCCCTCTGTAGCATTGCCGGGAAAATTCCGTCGAGTCCTGCTGCCTTATATGGGTTGAACTCGTTCACTGCCCAGGCTATGGCATCAGACGTAACGACCCTCTCTGCCAGTTGCCAGTCCCCGTGGGGGACCTGCTGTGTTGGCAGAGCCCGTTGGTCGTCCCCGACACCACCCGGGAAGTGTATTTCCCAGATACTTCCCAGATATCTGAGCGAATCTTCGGCGGAAGTTGTCCATGTCCCATCTGGTTTCTTCAAGGTTGTTATGGAACCTTCTGCCTCGTTGCTCAGGATTCTCATGAGCCTGGCGGATTCCGTTAGGAAATTGATTTCCCCACAGTAAAAACTCCAGCTAGATCTTTTGCTTTTCCTTAGCTCCTTCTTAAATTCCCTTCTCGCGGTTTTGTAGTTTTCCCACGCATTCTCGTTGCCTTCCTTAATGGCTTTGTTATGAGCCTTTCTGGTTACTTTTCTCAGGCCCTTCAGCGACTGGTTCCACCAGCGAACCCGGCGCTTTGGGGCCGTTCTCAAAGGACATGCCTCTTCGAATACCTTAGTCATTGTTTTTCCTAGTTCTTCTACTTCCTGATCTAGTTGTTCCTAAGAGGAAATATCTGCCTGATCCCTTGACAGCCCTGAGAGACCTTCTAGGAAGGTGTCCCAGTTGGTTGCTCTAGGGTTTCGACGTTGAGGAACAGCCTCTGCTTCAGCGTAGACATCAAACCTTATCATTCGGTGATCTGATATCGATAGGTCTTCCGATACTCTCCAATTTGTTCTATGTATGTATTTCTTATTGTAAATTGAATTTAAAATAACCTCAAGATTTATTCTCGCGACAAGCTTTTATATCATTTAAAATTTTATGATATAACAAGTGATGGGCTTAATTCACTTCAAAATTTACCTAATTTTTTTAAGTGCATTTAAATAAAAGCTTTTCCCTTAAACATTTATTTCAAGATCAGTTTTTCAGTTTTCTTTGGACATGTTTCTTAGTCTGGTAATTTCAATTGATGCGTCAATGTTGCACGGTCGCTTGCCTGTTAATTCACTACAATCTAGTTCTTTAATGAGAAGACCTTCCACTGAAATAGTATTTATCACAATTAATACGTAATTGAGTGTCGTGGGTTTTCGGTACTTTAGGGGGGTCTGAGCACTCTGAACAATATTTTCTTTAGTCATAATTTTCATTGTCCGAAACAATCAGGAAATTTATTTTCTACGCATTCTCAATCTAAATAGGAGTGTAAACATTTTCAAAACTACTTTAGTGGTTAGTGATTAAACCTATATCCAGAGTGAACCATTCAAAAGTGGGGAACCACCGTAACTTTCTTATTTGTTGTTTCAATCAAACTATTTTTTCAAATAATTATTCCGTTGTAAATTTGAAATTAAATTCTGAATGTCGAGGTCATCTTCGATATTTTTCCAAAACCAAAATTGAGAAAAATATGTTAGCAACTTTTCAAAATAAAATTTGACTACGCAACAGGACCTGTTATTCTTTCAGATCGGCATATCCGAAATATGTGACATAAACTTCACTGACTGGAATACACTTGATTGTTTTCGTATTTTATTTTGCATCTTATCTGCATCAATATAAGTTTCGCAATCTGCTATTAAAAATTAATTCTTTTTAAACACCTTGAATGCCATGGCGGTCATTATGACCGCTACGACACTTTCCCGTGGTGCCATAGCGGTCATAATGACCGCCGATTTTGCACCTCTACTACGGCTGCTTCAAACACTTTTTCTACAAAGGGATCGTGGTAATCGATGTGAAAACATTTAATCTCGAATTGGTATTTCTTAAAACTCTGTCATTGTACTGGGTGATACAGGACATAGGTCATATTGAACTCGTTATTTTTTTGTAAGTGATGAATCAACACATGAATTGTTTGTGAAAATGGTTGAAAAGAGATCTTTTATATGCACCGAATGGAACATTATCGACTTAGAAAGCTTAAATTGGAAGTTGGTTACGTTGCAGGAAAAGAACCCCGCACCATTCTTATGGAAAATGGGTCCCGGTGAAATTAGATGAATTTTTGATATGATGTAGTTCAAGTCAAGCTGATCAAAAGTGTTCATGGGCCCAACTCAATCCTAAAGCTAGTTTTCGAGATACAGGGCGTCAAAGTTGGTAAGTGGCCATTTCTTTAAAGTGGTATTGCTTTCAGGAAAACATATAAAATAAAATTGTATTTTGCGACAGATATTGCCTACCCATACAGCAATACTTCTAGACTGGTTTTTGATAAAAAATATTGTTGGATACAGGGTGAGTCCAGCATTATTCAAAATGAAATTCTCATTCAACCCTATGAAGTGAAGATGTGACCAAACCAAGTATCACACTGATATGCTCATCATTTGAATTTGTCAAAATTGATAAATTCAACATTTTGTACAGGGTAAGTCAAGATGTGACAGTTTTCATGGTGACATTTTGTATATTTTTATTTTATATTTTGAGCTTTAGGGATACTTGACCACCAACCATTCAACATATTTCTTGAACAAAATTGATATACAGTATGAGACAAACACTAGGTTATGACAAAAATTGCTAAAAGGAGATTTTTTTATAACTCATCCTGTAATTGATTTGCTGAGTTTTTCATATGATGAAGTTCAAGTCAAGCTGATCAATAGTGTTCATGGGCCCAACCTTGAAAAATAAACAGTTTTTTCTCTACAAGGTGTTGAAGGGTACCGTTTCAAACACTTTGATCTATATTTGTCTATTCGTTTCATTTATATTAAAATATTTTTACATTTTTCATTTCCAGCTTCTCACAAGAGGAAAATTCCTGTTACGTCCAGGGAACATCGTGTGAATAAGAGAAAAATCTTATTGATTTTTAATTTTTGAACATTTCAATTCTCAGGGAACAAATATCTCGGTAAAGAATTCGAATGCTGGGTTGGTCAGTTCAAAAACAAATAAAATATGAGAGAGCGAGAGCGAGAGGAAAAGAGAAGAGAAAGAGAGAGAGAGGGTTGAGAGGGTGGGGTGGTATTGTGGGTCTTCAGACTTCCAACAAAGTGGTGGGAAAAGTGTATTTTTCATGTTATCGCAACGAAACTATCGATAGACGACTACATACCTCGTTGGAAACCAAGTGTATTGTGAGTTGTCTAGATGCCATTTTCGTGTAGTGCTAGCTTGGAGTGCACACCGACCACCCGAGGTGGAGTTGTAGGTTTTCCGGGTTTTCCTTCAGTTGAAAAGTAAATAAGCCACCAAAAATCAGTTTGTCCCGGAGCGCCACGGCTAAAATAACAATAATAACCGTCCTCTGCCCGGTCAGGGTACGCTCTACGAGTGTTCATGAGGGAGTATTATTATTAATAATTATATTAGCAACGTCCAGGAAAATACCCATAGAATAGTAATAATGGGAGGAAACCAACAATACGAGAATAATTTCTGACAATATTTTTTCTTAAATATTCCTGAATTGAAATATCAGTATAAATGCATGAAATATATCAGATTTTTTAATATTCTTTGTACAACTTTTTTTCAATTGGTAATGATCAAAGGGTCAGTCAGTATAATTATCACAGAATATTATTTTAGATGGATCAGTTCAATAATGGTGTCTGGTTTTCGTCGTTATTTCAACATTGGTCATTGAAAATGATTCACCCTGTATATACCCTGTATATACCAAACTCTTGAAGTGAGAATTGAAAACAAAAAATATGATTATAAGCTCGGTGGAATATGTGGATGACTGAGTTAGTCTTATCTCTAAACCTTCAACACCTGGTAGAGAAAAAACTGTTTATTTTTCAAGGTTGGGCCCATGAACACTATTGATCAGCTTAACTTGAACTTCATCATATCAAAAATTCAGCAAATCAAATACAGGATGAGCTATAAAAAAAATCTCCTTTTCGCAATTTTTGTCATCACCTAGTGTTTGTCTCATACTGTATATCAATTTTGTTCAACAAATATGTTGAATGGTTGGCGATCAAGTATCCCTAAAGCTCAAAATATAAAATAAAAATATACAAAATGTCACCATAAAAACTGTCACATTTTGACTCACCCTGTACAAAATGTTGAATTTATTAATTTTGACATATTCAAATGATGAGCATATCAGTGTGATACTTGGTACTTGGTTTGGTCACATCTTCACTTCGTAGGGTTGATTGAGAATTTCATTTAGAACAATGCTGGACTCACCCTGTATCCAACAATATTTTTTATCAAATAACCAGTCTAGAAGTATTGCTGTATGGGTAAGCAATATCTGTCGCAAAATACATTTTTATTTTATATGTTTTCCTGAAAGCAATACTACTTTAAAGAAATGGCCACTTACCAACTTTGACGCCCTGTATCTCGAAAACTAGCCATAGGATTGAGTTGAGCCCATAGACACTTTTGATCAGCTTGACTTGAACTACATCATATCAAAAATTCATCGAATTTCACCGGGACCCATTTTCCATTATTATGAAAATCCATTCCCATTTCCACTCCATTTGATTCAATTCTCTTTCTGGTTCAAATATTACATAAGGAGGAGGGGTCTGTCGAACACTGTATAAGTGATTATGAACTTCACGACACAACTAATAGTAGAGAGGAAGAGGTGATTCACCTCAAAACATGTAAGAAAATTTTACCACACTGGAAGCAGACTAGGACAAGACTGTAAATGTAAGGATTGTGAGGTAGGCCTACAGTTTATTACTATGGATTATGTTCAAAATTAAATGAATTTTTCAGAAAAATATATAATCCATTTTACTACTGAAAAATTGGACCATAATGTTTTTTGACTCTTACGGCATTTCGTTCTGTTAGAGCAGACGATGGACTTCATTCGAAGATCTTTCATAACTGATTAAGGTGTATCTTGTTCTTGAATTACACGTAGGAGTTGTGATTTTTTGATGGGCTCTTTTATTTTATAATAAATCTATTGTGGTGAACTAGCGCTATATAGAAAATGAGTAGTTCTACTGCTATTTTTTTTACAAATTCATTGAATTTCTGAGTAGCTAATTATAGCCAGATACATAAGAAACATGTACAGAAGCGTTTCTTTCATTATACTGCTCCTGGTTCATCAATTGCACATTTAAATTTTTTAATCTATTTGATTTTCATTCGCTTTCATCAAGTGGGGAATTTCTGACTCATTGATACCGTGTTTGACGGTGTTTGGTATTGTGACCGAATATATCCTATTCAACCTTCCACTAAATGACACAAATTACGAGATCATTCTATATTAAACAAATATCATCTTTTCGCAAACTTTTGTTTTTGAATTCGTCAGTTATAAGTACTCTTTCTAAGTGCCTGAAAAATTATGACATAGTGAGTTCTTTTACCAACAAGTTTGGTATCCAGCGGTACACTACTATCAGCAATGGGTCTTCTTCTGGAATATGAAAGTTTATCAGACAAAAACAACACAATATTTGTTGCGACTAATGTATCAGACACACGTTCTTTCACAAAATCTATTTTCAAATTTTATGTATGTAAATTTCCACAACACAGTTTGAATAGTTTTATTCCATACCTGAAAGGATTTTCTGAGAAATATTGCTTTTTAATCAACCGTCCTCTGAATGGAAGTGGTGATATTTTCATATCCACTTAATTAGATAATGTTTCTCCAGTTATGAATCTCATTTTATGGAAAGTGCCAGTAAAATGGAAAATTACACACTCTCAAAAAGAATTGAAATCCTTTATTTGTCATGATTTGTGGAGCGAACATGTTTCGAAAGGACATATCGGTTGGCCAATAATTGGCAACATGTAGCTTATGATCTTAACTCTTCATATACCCTGTGAGCCAGATAAATCCCAGGATTTCATTTCTATAAGTTGAGGTCCATTCATGAAGCCTTGACTGAGTAGAAGTACTATTGTTATTCAACCAAATTTGATTGAAGCAGAGATAAAATCATAAGGGTGTTTCTTTACACTAACCAAACAGAATTCAACTATTCAGATCTTTCGTTTTTAAATTGAAAAATTTCATCATTTTTATTATCAGCATGGCTGCAGATTCGTCCGTTATTTCATTTTAAAAATTGAACATATCTTCTAAATTTTCTGGTTCATCATTCATCATCATTTTGTATCTCTTTGTATAATTCAGATGTCGAAGCCCACGGATTTTTTCAGATTTTTTAAACCTTCATTGAATTCTTTTAGATATTTATTGGGAATTCTAGAACTTCTTCCTTTCAGTTGATAAATAAACTAAGTCAACCCAGAAATATTCATATTATGTAAAATAACTACTTCTTCGTGATATGAATGACACTTACATTTTTTAACAATGTTATGAATAAGCTGCAAATCAGTGAATTTACTTTCTGGGATAATAGCAACATTCTACTAGAAATCAATTGTAAGCGCTTACTTGATCACTACCGCCACATGAAGAGCCACTGTGAAAAGCCAATTTGGATATTATATTTCATAAACTCTCAGTTTGTAAAGTTTACTTCAGGGTAGGATATCTTCCTGTTGCACAATATACAATTTACTCATTTGTCCTTCTACACTTTTATAGATTATCTTGAACACATTAATTGATTTTCAGATCTTGGAAGATTACAAACCTACAAAATTCAATTCAGGAGCCGAAAGTCCTCCATAAAATCAAACTTCTAATCAATATGTTGAAGGTGTTCATGTGGCTTGGTCTATTCGTCCATGAAATTCACCAGAATTCACCATTTTATCATTAGAAGTCATTTCTGAATCACCTATCGGTAATAATTCATTTACGTTTCGAATTTTATTCTTTCTGTGAACTATTTATTTTTTTATTTTATTATTATTATTATTATTATCATTTTGGACTAAAAAGACAGAAATATGTGTATGAATACATCCCTACACCCTACCCACTACATTCGAATTGTTCGATTCGAATATTAAACTTTTTCGATTTCAGCTCCATCTAGTAGACGAATATCAACAAACCATAGATTTCTGTAATGAGCATTCTGAGAAAATTGTTGAGCTGATGAAAATGGACAAGATGCAATTTTCTATAAAAAAGTTGTCAGCACTTCTGACTCGCCCTGTAGGATTATGTCAGGAACGTTTCAATAAAATTTAGTATATTTCAATCTTATACCTCTACCACAGATTAAGTTCGTGCCTCTACTTCAAATTTGAAATCTCTATGTGAAGCGATAACTGAATGGTAGGATTATCTCATATATCAAAGTTACACAGTACCCGTTCTCTGTGGCACCATGGGAAAGTCAGTATGAATTTCTCGGCAGTCAAGGTGTTATATGAACATGTCTGAGGGGTATTCAGAGAAAAAATGCCATAGTTATGAATATCTCTCAGTTAGAAATGTTCACAATTCGTTCTTTTAGTGGCCTGATAGTGCATTGTAAATTACAATGATATTACCCGTGATATACCGAGATATATTTCGATATATTTTGATGACGTAGTTTAAATTTCAATTATTCTATATTTCTGTGAAATATTTTCTTATGAAATTCCTTTAAGAACCATTTGAAAGTATTGGAAATTCAATGGCGTAGTAAAATTGAAGGAAAAAGGATAAATCGTGTGATAACAATTTTGAAGAGGTGAACCGGTTTCTAATGGGTCAATCTAGATTAACTCTCCTTACTCTCTGGTCCAGTGATTATTCATCAGAGGACGATAATATCATTGTTTAAATAGAAGATAGTTAGTCAATGCCTGTGGAAAAGATATTGGACCGAAACGCGAGTGTCATCCAGCGTGATTAGTTACAAACATGAATATTTGACGTCATTTTAATGCAGATTTCTTCAAAAAACCCTGATTTTAATGCTTTTCCATTGTTTTAATCAAGTTACGACATGACTTGGAGGCTAGATCACTGAAGTTACGACATGACTTGGATGCGAGATCACTGTCGCCATCTACATGTCGGATCCATTTGAATCCAATATAAATCCCATAAGGTTGGCTAACTATCTTACTTTTATATAAACAATGATAATAGACAACAAAACTATACGCACGATTAACAAAGCACAAAATTTGATTTATCCACTGCAATAATTTGAATTTCTAAAAAAATTTCTTCAAGTTTCTCGATCAAACCAATCCTGATAAACCTTAATGATCTCAAACCATTCGCGGACTCGACCTGAATCTCGACTTTTTCTGTCTTCAGAAAATCCGTGGTTCCAACACTGAAAAAAATTTATCGGTAAAATCACAGTAATTAGCATTGGTTATGTGATGCCATAAGAAATCGCATATTTTTACATGCTGAATGTTTCAGTACATCGAGCACGGAATATCACATTCTGAATGTACGAGTACCTTTGATATCACAGCTTTAATGTTATATTACTCCATATTTTTACAATAACTATGTGAAATATTTATATAAAAATTAAATCACACTGTAATATATCGTCCGTAATTCACATATATATGTATTATCACATTAGAAATTTTACATTGGTTTTTACTGCTTTGTGTAGAATCTCAATAAGATTTTACATTGTTTAGGTACAGAAAGATATAGGTTCATTGATTTCTATTTGAAAATGTGAACAAGGTGTTCAGGGTGAACAGGGCTGTGGAATCATCTTCGTCTGAAAGAAAAAACTTTAGTCGCTATTTTTCATCGTTCAAGATAATCTCTTGGAAGGTATTCATGTTGAAACGAGAAACATATTAATTAAAAATTGAAAAAACATGATTCCCGTGGAAATTAAAACAAACCAGGGGAATCATGTTTTTTTAATTTTCAATTGAGAATGTTTCTCCTTTCAACATGAATACCTACCTTCCAAGAGGTTATCTTATACGATACAAAATAACAACAAACGTATTTTCTTTCAGCCGCAGAGGATTCCACAACTGACTCTATGAACATCCTGTTCATATTTTCAAATAAAAATAAAAACACAATACCCATGCCAGGCTCATATCAAACGTCATAGTGACACCGCAGAAGAAATATTTCCTTCATTGCATCCTTCCTAGTGAGATTGCTTCTGAATGTTTTTTTTTAATTCTTCCTACCTCCCTGATGATCTTGGAAGAGTGAAATAGATTTTCGTCGACAAAAATTTCAGATGTATACATGTACATGTACAAATTATAAGACGAAGGAAGTCCGAAATTAATGTTCTCAAGTTACATCATCGTCTACAACCTTCAAAGTAATGAATAATCAATCCCTATATACAGTTCATATTGTATATTTATTTAGAATTTAGAAAAACAACAACTACTCACTGTAGTAGGGTACTGAAAATAAATAGTTTTCATGACAGGACAAAAAATTAAAATATAAAAACTTTTTTTTTTTTTTTTTAATATGCTTTTATTTCAATCAATATACATACAAAATTCTACAATACAAAGTATAAAAAGTATAAAAATCTCTTAGCCTATATCACATATTCAGACTATAGAGTATTATAAAAACTAATTACAATTAATAGTATTGAACATTTCACAACAAGCTTGTTCCAAAATTTGATAAGATTCGAGGCTTTATGACATATATGTATATAATCAATATGTTTGTGAAGCATTGTTCCTAATCAGCAGTAAATGCTGGTACCGGAACATATCCATTTTAAATTTAATGGCCGTTAACATATTGCATCATTTCTGCTTTGAACGTATAATTTGGCAAAAGGTTGAATGATTGAAGACATTTAAAAAAGGGATCATTTAAGGCAATGTTCGTTTTCACCTGGGGTAGATAAATTTGGTCTTGACTTCTAGTTTCATACGAATGTATTTCATTAACTATATTCATATTTGTGTTGCATTTTTGTTGATTCTTTGTTATTTTGTAGATAAATTTACATTGTTCTATTTGTAGTATTTTTTCCAGCGGTAATATTTTAGTTTGATGGTAGATCATTTCTGTATTAGCTCTGTAATCATAGCCAAATAAAGTTTTTACCACCTTATTTTGTAGAGTTTTGATTTTTTTAAATAATGTTTGAGAACATACCCCCCAGTTTGTTATGAGATAACGGAATATAGAAAGAAAATAAGCATTATATATCATAATTTTATTCTGTAGATTCAAGTAGCTCTGACATCTATAAAGTGCTCCAATCATTGGTACAATTTTTTTTGTCATGTGCTCTGCATGTTTGTGCCAATTTAATTTGTCATCGATTTCTAATCCCAGATATTTCGTATGATCGACCTTTTGAATTGGCTGATCCACAATTCTGACATCTGGGTCCCAACTTTCTTTATTTTTATTTTTGAAGAGCATATACACTGTTTTATTCACATTTATTTGCAACTTGTTAGCTAGGAGCCATTTAGCATATAGTTGTAGATCACTATTTACCAAAGCTTCCAGTTCTCCCAAGTTAGATCCTCCATATACTAGAATGGTATCATCTGCGAAAATGTAATAGCGAGCTTTAAGATTTTCTTTTCTGAGATTTAGGGTGTGTAGTGAATATAATAGTGGACCAAGGACTGAGCCTTGTGGGACTCCGCAGTTTATATTCGCGATTTCACTATTTACTTTATGCAAAGATACATACTGTTGCCGATCTTTCAGATATGATTTTAATATTCTTGCACTGTTTCCTCGTATACCTAGAAGGTACAATTTTTCGAGTAGTATTTCATGATCCACTACATCGAATGCCTTTTGTAAATCAATAAATATTGTTAGGACAAATTTTTTTGTCATCCAAGTTGGATATAACATGGTTTAGGAAGTCTGTTGTGTCGCTTTGGGTGTTCGATTGTTTCTGAAAACCATATTGATACTCATCTAATTCAACATATCTAGTAAGAAAGTTCATGATACGGTTTTTGAAAAGAATTTCCACAAATTTTGACAATGCACAAAGTACAGTAATTGGGCGATAGTTTTCTAAGTTGTTTTTTGGTCCTGATTTATGGATAGGGGTAACCTTACCCATTTTTAGCTCCTTCGGAAATTCCCCTGTTTCGAACATTTTATTAACTAAGTTGACTAAAGTTGTTATTATTATCTCCTGAACTCTTAATAAGTTTTTTACAGAAATTTGATCATTACCTGGAGCAGAGTTTTCATTCATTCCATTCAATATTTCTCTTACTTCTTTGATGTTAGTATCATGTAGGTACAAGGAGTTTTTTATATTGATTTCCTCGAAATATTGTGAAGGAGGGTTACTTATAAGTTTAGCATTGATTTTATTGACAATTGATTGACCTATATCACAGAAATATTCGTTAAATTTGTTTCCGATTTCTAGTTTATCAGTTATTAATGTATTATCTAACTCTATTGTATCTACACTAGTTTGTTTGTTTTCATGTTTTATTAGGTTATTTATGAAATTCCATTGTTTCTTTGGATTTTCATCAGCATCATTCCATTTTTTTCTGAAAAAGTTAGTTTTTAATTTTCTTTTTTCGTTTTCAACTTGTTTTTTTTTTATTCCTGAACTCCCATAAGATTTGTTGATCTTGAGGGAATTTTTTTATTAGTTTGTATAATTCGTCTCTTTTTTTCAATAATCCTAAAAACTGGGGAGTTATCCAATCATTATTTTCCCTAGTTTTCATTTTAATTGTTTTTGTAGCCTCATTTTTTGCTTCTTGTATAAGTTTCATCAAGGTTTCAAATGTATCAATTGGTATAGAGGTTTGCAATAGATCTTTCAAATTATCCTCATATTTTAAGTTATCTAGTTTCTCAAATGTTTTTAGAACTTTACAATTATAGTTTTTATTTTCCGAATAAACTTCTATTTCTAATATATTATGATCAGAAATTGTGCTATATTCAATGTTTACTTTACACTCTATTTTACTTGTTGCTAAAACATGATCAATAATAGTATGAGAGTGTTGTGTAATTCTGGTTGCATATTCTATGCCTATACTGTTTCGGATTTCAAACCCATTCAATATAACACAATTTTTATATTCACTCGTAGTCTCAGTATTATCTAATAAATTTATGTTAAAATCACCAATTATTAGTGTTTTTTTCTCATGCTGTAGTATTTCTTCTAGTATTTCCAGGAATTCCTTCACATTGAATGATGGTGGTCTATATAATGCTATAATTTTTACACCATTTACCTGTAGATTCAATCCAATCATGTTGTATGGGCTGTCGCCACCAACATTGTTCATCTCAATGAATTTGATGTGTTCTTTAATATATATTGCGACTCCTCCGGCTCTAGTATCTCTACATGCATGCACAGCAGTATATCCATTAATTACGAATTGGTGTACTTCATTTTTATATAACCAGGTTTCCACAATCACTAATATATCATAATATTTTATTTTCACGAGACATTGTAGTTCCTCCAACTTGTTTCTGAGACTTTGTGCATTTAGATATAGAATTCTTAGTTGTGATTCCGCTGTTGGTTTACTAATTTCAATGAATTTTTCTAGTTTTTTAGATCACTGGTGTCTTCGATTAGCTGAACTGGACTGTGTTCATCTTTGCGTATATAGATTTTCCCACGATTTATCCATGAAAATTTATAGTTATTTTCTTTCTTGTATCTGAGCACTTCTTTGAATAGATATTGATTTGCTTTTGTTAAATCATGGTTTAGGTAGATAACGTTGTCTTCTTCGTTTCCCAGGTCTTTTGCATTTATCATTTTCTTCTTCCTAGCCCCCAAGAATTCTTCTTTTTCGTTTTCACTGGTACAACATACTTTTATGGGCATCTGTCCATTGTGGTTTCGCCCTTAGTAGATAAGCTATGCCGATCCTACCACCAGCATAGGGAAAACAGTGTGTTAGAGAGAGAGCGAATCCGAGCGTGTGTGTGTGAGAGAGAAAGAGCGTGTGTGACGTAGTTGAGGACTTCTCAGTCGAGAGCGTCAAATTTCAATTTGTCATCCGCCATCTTGCATCGTACCACGGAACACCTCCTACCACGGAACACCATCATGTCACTCTTGCATGGGCGCGCGAATTCAAATTTCATCGCGTGTGTGACGAGAGCGTATTTTGATGGATAAAAAAAGATCTCGGCCGTGGGGATCGATCTGACTACCTCCAGATGATGGAGCGGACATTGAACACACTCGGCTACGGACCTCGTTGTGAATGTAGATGAAAATGTTGGCTATACGACTGACGTGCCATGATTTTGTTGTTGGTTTGTCAACGTCCTGTATACAGCAGACATAAAAAAATATACACACACACACAGTGTAGTTGAAGGTGTAGGAGAAAAATACATCAGTGAGGATATGGTTCATTTGCGGTGTGTCGCATTGTCATTGGGGGATGCCTACATGGGGGAGTGCAAAATGGGGTAATGCAAAATGGGCCATTTGTAAACATGTAGTGGTGGGGTTGTAGGATGTGTTTGTAACAATGTCTCATTTGCGGTGTGTCGCAGTGTCATCAGTCAACTGTCATGTGACTGTTTTGTGTATTGAACGATAAACAATAAAATGAGCATTTTAATTCAAAGTATTTTTATTTTTCTGAGGATGAACAGGACTATTTGACATGCTTTCATAACATTTCAAATTCCAATTTGGAACATTATGTTTGGCAATTGACTTTTTACAAAAACAAAAATGCTTTCTACAATTTTCGCACCATTGTGTTCCATCCATGTTTGAGCGCCTTCGAAATACTTGGAGCAAATGCCTCAGACGTTCACAACTTTTTGGCTTCTTCCACGTACCGACCTATGAACCAGCATTCACAAGTGTCAGGACCTTCTGTTACATCAGGATATGACCAACAGCAACTTTTGTAATGTGAATTATTGATTTCTGTATTTTGTATTGACTCTAGGCTCTTCTTACGCTGTTCCCATTCTTTCAGAATCACTTCATAAATTTCATATCTATGTTTGTGTTTGTTGATGAAGTAATTTATTTTTTCACACGCGAATGCTATATCTGAACTTGTTGGAAGCATATCGCAAAATGAAGGGAATAGAAACATGATGATGTGCTATATATCAGCTTGCGTGCACACGTGCGTGCGTGCGTGCTTACGTGCGTGCGTTCGTGCGTGCACGCGTGTTTTCTTGCGTGCGTGCGTGCATGCATGCATGCGTGCGGCGTTCGTGTTTGCGTGCGTGTGTGCGTGCGTGCGTGCGTTCGTGCACGCGTGTTTGCGTGCGTGCGTACATGCATGCGTGCGTGCGTGCGTACGTGTGTGCGTGCGTGCGTGCGTGCGTGCGTGTGTGCATGCATGCGTGCGTGCGTGCGTGCGTGTATGCGTGCGTGCACGCTTGTTTGCGTGCGTGCGTGCCTGCGTGCGTGCGTACGTATGTGCGTGCGTGCGTGCGTACGTACGTGCGTGCGTTCGTGTATTCGTGCGTGCGTTCGTGTGTGCGTGCGTACGTGTGTGCGTGCGTGCGTGCGTGCGTGCGTGCGTGCGTGCGTGCGTGTGTGCATGCATGCGTGCGTGCGTGCGTGCGTGTATGCGTGCGTGCACGCTTGTTTGCGTGCGTGTGTGCGTGCGTGCGTGCGTACGTATGTGCGTGCGTGCGTGCGTACGTGCGTGCGTTCGTGTATTCGTGCGTGCGTTCGTGTGTGCGTTCGTTCGTTACAGATGCTTCATATGTTGGAAAAATAAAACAACCTCATCAAATTTTTCATTTTATTAATAAAAAATACACATTATTTAGGCAGTATTTCACACAACCATTTGAATAAGATATCAACGTTATGAAGACTACATTTGTATGAGCGTCCTTTAAAATGATGTGTACAGGATGGAGCCCCACTGGTATCATCGAAGACAGCTGAAACCCACATTGAGTCTTGATTTTCTTCCAAATTTACAACTCTCGTACGTATATTCAACTGTTGCAGTTTATTATCCAGAAATTGTTTCTTTTGATGGCCTTGCACGTAAATAATATCAACATCGAAAAGGTTGTCTTTGAGGATATCATCTAGCAGTTGATATTCCACAAAGCCAGAGGAGTATCTCAGACCATGAATGTTTTTTTCCATGTAACAGGCGGTTCGGCGATCATTTTTACTCAAAGAGGAAAACGGTACGCTTGAGCGTAGTAAAAAGTTGCTGCATTGAGCACCAATTCTAATTGCAATCTCCTTAGGATGGAATTGTTGTTCAATGATGAACCCTTGGATATCAACAAGTGCTACCCTCATGATATATACTAACAACTATTCTCGCCAACGTCAACGTTAGACTGACACCAAATGCAGATCAGTTGTACTTTTGGATAGTTTCGCTAAGTGGGTGGAGTACATACTTCATATCATGTACTATGATGCAATAAGCTGTAGTGTTTGCTGGAAATCCTTGTGATGTCTCTATCTCCAGCTTAACGTCAACAGAGGTATTTTTTATTGATTCATCTCTTCTGGAACAATCGATAGCGAAGAATGCTTTATCGTCAAAGTCATTATAACTCAACAGAGGATTGTGTCGAGAGGAATTTTTGTAGCTAAGTCCAAATTGGATGTAGTTGAAATAAGCTTGAGAAATATCTCTTTTGGTAAAGTTCAAGTGCATCATTTCTTTGGGGTAAGTTTCACCGTTGAGAGTTAACGTAATATTAGCAATATCGATGTGATTGAATGCGGTTGGATCGTTATTCACTTTGGTATGATCTCGATTCACTTGGAAGCATACAATAACATATCGGGGAGTTTCGATTTGCGAAGAAGTCTTGACGGCCCATATTTGATTTGTAGCACCAACAATTAGAGCATGCTGCGTATGCAAATCCCATTTTCGGAAATTAATCGCGACTGGAGTGTCAGCTTTGATTGCTTTCAAAAGTTGCAGCTTGAGTTGATCATGGGGGGAAATTCGCTTGATCTTCAGCTCAATATTTTCAAATTCCAATTTGACTTCAGTTGGAACCGTAGGCACACCAGTAGCTGGTTCAAGAATTTTGAAGCAGTTATTATCATTACCAACCCGAACCAATCGGAATGTATGTTTACCGTAGTAGATATTCTGATATTCGTTGAAGATGTTCAAAAAGTGTTTGAGAGGAATTCGCAAGGAGAAAAATTTATCAGTAATGTCATCATTGTTGAGGGGGTAAGTCCAACCAGCTGTTGCCAAATGTTTGGTTTCATCAGCGTCATAGGATAGAAATCCTCGAACGGTACTTACGATACCCAACTCTCGCACACTTTCCAAGTCGTGACCATTTAGCGCATAAGTGATGGATTGGAACATAAATGCTCCAGCGTTATTTACAAAAGTCACCCGCCCTACACCTGCGGTTCTGGTCACTTTTCCGCTGATAACTAGATCGCTGTCGTAGAGTGCATCGTAAGCATCAGATTGATTGATGTTGATTTCGATGACATCATTATTTCGAAAAGACTTCACGTATGGGTAGTATGTTCTCCAGTCTACCTTTTGGATGGATACGTCTTGTTGGGGTTGGCGGAAAATGTTGAATACTTGAGCCGACAACATGATAGCCAAGAGATTTGAGGAACTCTATATTTTCAGCAGTTAGGTGACGGGAACAGTCGAAGGTCTTCGTAAAGACTGATGAAGCAAACGGCAATGAGTTATTTTTATAGAAGCTCAAGACCATAATTTCTTCAGCTCCAATCTAATTATTATTACTTCGTTTCGGAAATCAACCAAATCAGAGTTTTGATCGAGTACTCTGATAGTTATATTGTTTATTTCGTTTATGTGTGATACAGGTAGATAGATAAGGTGGTTGGGAGTTTCGTCGATTGCGAAACCTGGATCAGAATCAATAGCAAATTCGTATATTGTATGAGAAGGTCTTTCGTTGAAGAATGCTCCCGACGTAATGTTGCTGTCTATGTGTATGGTCCTTACTTTTATAATATTAACAGGCAGATCGGACGTGTAATGCACGTTTGGTTTTAGAACACTCGGAGAAAATCCCAATATGTTTGCCAGAGAATTTTCCTGCGAAGTGAAATCAATGGCGTATAGTAGACAAAATATTTCGCTTTTCAGCGTATTATTGTTCGGTTTGAGATAGAAGAATTCTTCAGGTTTGTCAACAAATGTTTTTGGTACAATACGTTTCTGAATCAACGCTTCAATATCCCCAATTTCGTAGGCTCCAACAGGAATATCGATACTCTTCCTCACCTTCTTCTTTTTATCCTTATTAATTTCGTAATAATTGAACTTGGTACCCTCTTTGACGTTTGCTATACTGTTGAATGAATGAAAACTAAGTAGAGCTAGACCGTATTCGGAATCATCTTCCAATTGAATAGGTGGTGTGAAATCAATGGAAAGCGTTGAAGAACGACTTTTCAGAGTCAACAGCATGGACATGACTGATATAGTACCATCAGCGGCATGTCTTTAATAATAGAAACAACATATTATGTTGAAATCGTTTATTCATACAATAATTACATTCGTTTTCAATCGCAGACATTGCGAAGTAAAAACTTTAGACAGAGATGACCGCAATTGAATTGATCAAAATTTTGATATCGTTCATTGTTATACATAATTTTAACACCGTTTCCCAAATATTGAACCAGTTCGAGCGGAGGTTTCAGATTGCCAAAACTGTCAAAATATTCCACAATGTTACCAAATTTCCTGTAAGCTACCCAGTGAGTACCCATATTTTCATCAGAGTCCAAGTTCAACACAGCACATTCCCTTTGTTGGGGTTGCGTTGGTAACGTATCACGCATAAAGACTCCTCGAAAATTAGGTATTTTCATTTTACGAGCAAATTTTTCAATTTCCACATCGTATAACGCTCTATTAGGTAGCTTCCTCAACAGTTTTTTTGTTTCTTCAAGTAGAGACCTCGTGCACGTTTTTGTTTCTTCAAAAATAGTCCGTATCCTCGAGGTGTTTTACGCAGATATAGTCCGGAACCCAAATGCTCCATAACCTTATTGTGACGGTGATCCTCTTCAAGCTTCTTTTTGGCACTCTTTGCATCCAATACCGTCTTTGCTACTGCGCTTGCCCCACCAACCAACGAACCCAAAGCTGAAAGTCCAGCAAAAATAGGTATGAGAGGTAGGATACCACCTGACTTGGATCCCAGCGGAATTATTCTCGGGATACGTATCCGTTTACGTCCTCCAGCTTTTTTGACTGCTTTCTTAGCCGCTCTCAGAGCTAATGTGATGGATTTTCCCATATCACTGCCAGTGTGGGATGACCAATCCTTGAGGATTTTTTCCAGGACATTGTTGCGGAATGATTTTGTAGCACCCATGCCAAACTTGAGTTTTGCTTTCATTGCACCGGTGACGAAGAGAGTGCTTGTTTTTTCACCAAGTTTTGCGTCTTTTGATTTTACTCTTGCCCAGGCCTGTTGTTGAAGAAGTTTATCAGCCTGATGCCGGCCCTCGAGAGATTTGTCTTGCGAATATGCAATATCGTGTTGTTTGCAAGCCGTGTCCAGTGGATTGATACCAGGATCTCCTCTTTCGAGTCTCTCTTTCAAATGAGTACCCGGTCCACAGTACTGATATCCAGGTATATGTAATTCGAACGGTAACTTATTGATGAGCGTATCGACAACACCTTCACCTTGATATGTCAGCATTGGGAATGACATCAAGTGTGAGGTGTCACCTTTTTTTATAAACATACACACACTTTCATCATCCCTCACACCATGAAGGTTGTTCAACAAGAAAACACGTTACCTATCGAAAACTTGGATTATTTAAATGATGATAATGTTATGGTGGGTCGCAAACATGGCAAATTGTTACCAAACGCATTTCGTGCTATCGTATGTGGTCCGAGTGGTTGTGGAAAAACGAACGCTGTAATCGCGGTGTTGATCCATCCCAATGGTGCGAAATTTGAAAATGTTTATGTTTACTCAAAGTCGTTATTTCAACCCAAGTATCGGTTTCTGCAAGAAATTTTGGAAAAAGTCAAAGGCGTTCATTATTTCCCGTTCACGGAAAATGAAAATGTTATTAATCCCCAAGATGCTAAACAAAATTCCATTTTCATATTCGATGACATTTCGTGTGATTCACAGCAAAAAATGCGCGAATATTATTCCATGGGCAGACATCGAGGTATTGATCCTATATACATAGGACAAACGTACAGCAAGGTACCCAAACAGCTTTTGCGGGATAATTGTAATCTAATCGTGCTCTTCAAACAAGATGAAGTGAATTTGAAACACGTATATGATGAGCATGTCTCTCCCGATGTTACATTTGAACATTTTAAACGAATGTGTGCTGCTTGTTGGTGTGAGAAGTATGGAACTTTAGTCATTGCAAAAGATTTCGATTTGAGTGATGGTCGCTATCGTCAAGGTTTTGATAAATATATAAATGTGTAATAGATGTGTATAACATCATTCGTAATCATGAAACCACTAAGCAAAGAGGTTGATGTCGAACGAAAGAATAAAATAAACGAAATTGCAAAAGGCATTCGAAAAAAGTATCTGGCTTTGAAATTGGGTAAATCTGAAGATGATGAGACATTACAAAAATTCTTCAAACCTCTATCTATTCCATTAAGGAAAATAGCAAATAAAACCACACCATCAGGTGCAACCTCAATCAAAACTGAGGTGAAATCTGAACCTAAACAAGAGAAAGTGGAAGAGCGAGATACGACTCCATTCCAAGCCCTTGAATATGTGGCAGGTACGCACAGTGATGATGAAGATGCAGACGTTTTTAGCGTAGATAAGCAAGATCAGAGCTTTGCGTCAGATATGGATGAACAAGTTCTAGAGGAATATATTGAACAATATCCGGAAATGGCTCAACCATTCATTTTGAAACATTTTGAAAATAACAAAGAAATCGACAAGGTCTACCTCCCCTTTTATGATTCATATGGTTCAAAATGGTTCCTTGGTCGAAAAGAAATAAATTTTGACAAACGCAGCGGTTACATTAAAATGGATGATTTGCAATGGAAAGGAACACCTGGTATATATGAATTGATATTTCTCAACTCACCTGAAAATTATGATGATGAGGATTTACAAGTATACAAAAAACTTTTAGATTTATCGAGTGCTCATAAAGACACTGTAGGTCGTTTAAAGAGTTCCCTAAAATACAAGTACACCGGCCTTATTAAACCAATGTTTTCCAAAGGGAGTCAGCGTAAGCCATCGACACGTGCAAAAATTCCTAAAACACCTCAGCCGCCGACGGGTAGCGGTTTATTTGAAACACCTATTGCAATGACATATAATAACAAACCCATGGAATATATTTACTGGGATGATCCCAACGAACTATGTGAACGCCTCAAATTATTGATAGCCTCTAGGAATGCTGGAAATACTTCACATAACAATGAGATAAGGGCCATTGAGAGTGAACTCGAAGAGGCAAATATAATTCGTCTCCCCTTTTAAGACAGCACTCGCAGATCCATCAACATATTCAAAATGGTTATCGATAAGTTCGGACGTAGCAGCTCAAACAAAAAGCGAAAATTGGAACCTTCTGCGTCATCTGGCGGTGGTTTGTTACACACGCCAGACGGAAATGTAGATTTCAATAATTTGAAATTGAGTAATGTCAAACGACCCACCATCGGTACGGATGCAGCTAATAAGGAATACGTGGATGAAATAAATAAAGTAATAACCAATCAAGTTAATGAAATGCAAGCTGATCTACAGAATATCCAAAATAAAATTAAAGTTATAGATGATAGAGATCAGCAGTCCACTGAGCAATTGGAGACCTCCATACGCAAACTAAGTTTCAATTCTATGGAAATGCGAACGGATATGCAAAATATTCAAACTGACTTGAATACGTCTTCGAAAGAATTCGAAAGAAAAATGCAAACTATTGGCGATAACTTGACTCAATCAATTCAAATAAATGATGAGCGTTATAAGGAGCTATTTGCTGTCTGTGATCAACTCGGTAAGAATTTTAAAACCGATATTGAAAATAATCGAGATTATCTATCGAAGAAAACCGCGTTATTGACTCAAGTGATTCAATCACACGATGAGGATATGAAAATATTCATGGAACAATGTGGAGCATCAAACAAAAAAACTGAGATGGAGCTAAATCGAATCCAACGTAACTTTAAACAACAAATCACCACAATGGAA
This sequence comes from Chrysolina oricalcia, assembly GCA_944452925.2. NCBI lineage: Eukaryota > Metazoa > Arthropoda > Insecta > Coleoptera > Chrysomelidae > Chrysolina > Chrysolina oricalcia. The sequence continues at coordinate 19,411,812 of OX101817.2, read as the reverse complement.
TCTGATATAGCGAAGTTAAAGGTTGGTATTGATGCTGTGGGGAGAATCAACAACGAAACGACATAAAATTAGTCTATATACCAAAATTATATATTGAAGCGTATTGCGTTGTCAACCTCAGTAATATGGCTTCCAAAGAGAAGGTTCAACTTGTTCACGAACTACATAAACCAATAAGAAAAAATTTTGCTCGACGACGTACCATCATCAAGGGGTTGGATGATTTGTGGCAAATGGATTTGGCCGAAATGAGACCGTACGCTCATCAAAATAGAAATTTCAAACTCATTCTAGTCGTTATAGACTGTTTCTCGAAATTCGTGTGGACTAGACCTCTCAAAACGAAGACGGGTGCGGAAATTGCTGAAACGTTTGCAGATATTTTGGCACATACGAAACGTTGTCCGAAAAATCTACAGAGTGATCAGGGAACAGAATTCTACAACAGTAAATTCCAGAGTTTGATGAAAAAACATGGAATAAATCACTATAACACATACAGCGTCATGAAGGCTGCCATGGCTGAACGAGTCATAAGAACGTTGAAAGAAAGGCTCTACAAATATTTTAGTTTAAATGGCACCTACAAATGGTTGAATATATTGCCTGAAATCACAAAGTCCTACAATGATACGCGGCACTCAAAGACGGGTGTAAAACCGTCAGAAATCAATAAAACCAACGAAAAACAAATTCTTAAATCATCATACAACCACCTGAAAATAGCTGGACCGAGAAAGTTCAAAGTCGGTGATGTTGTGCGCATCAGTAAAACAAAACACGTTTTTGAAAAAGGTTATACACCCAATTGGACGACTGAATTATTCAAAATTATCAAAATTAACATCACGAATCCTGCTACCTTTATGCTGGAAGACATGCATAATGTGCCAATCAAAGGAGCCTTCTACGCAGAGGAGTTACAAAAAACTGTGAATCCTGACATCTATCTCGTGGAAAAAGTATTGAAAAAAAAAGGAAACAAAATGTATGTCAAATGGCTTGGAATGGATAGCAAGCACAACAGTTGGATAGAAAACGTTGATTTTGTATAGAATCTTATGAGAAATACGCACATCAGCCAAAGATGTGGAGGGTCTTTTTAACATTTTTCCAATTTTCGCCCCACCAACTTCTATATATATAATGTTTAAAGTATTTTGAAGTCAGTTTTACTTGTTACAACCTGAGTGTGATCATGTACACCGACAGTGATAGTGGTTATGGTAGCAGTCAAGATTCTACCGCGTTTGAAATTGATATGAATGATGGTCCTGATTACTATTCGCTCACCCTCGAAAACCGAAATGATGAACTTAATCGAGCGCTCCAAAGGTATGAATTGGCTGCACGTGAAGAACAACACCAACTTCTACTGATGACCCATCCTATAGATACTTACGAAATTCGTTGTGGGCTGAGTCCAGCCAGATGCTTCAGTCCATGCATCACTTTGAAGCAAACATATTCTTATCGAAGCATACCATTCGGTGCAATCGAATGGAGTACCCTCATTGAAATTCTACATTCTATAAAAATTAATTTCTTCGAAGCAGCAATTGAATATCCCGATGAGTATGATTCCATTACAACGGCTTGCGGAGACTTTGTTTATGTGATACAATTCATCGAAAGCGATGTAAAACAGATCACCATTACCAGAGGAGACACCAACTTGGACTTCCTCGAAAAAGACATTGATGCCATTCTGAAGTTACATAAAGCAGTGTTGTCACATCGCATTGAAATGTTGGATAATTTGAACTTTTGTGTATACTACAAAAACTTGTTGCATCTTATCAAAACCCAATTCAATAGTGACAGAACAAATTTAACGTTTGAAGAAATTATGAACATTTGTTTTGAAATTATACCATCAGACTCTAGTTTATATTCGAATGCTCTTAGAGAATATATAAATTATTTTAAAAATGATTTGTTCAAAGATTTGGAAATAAATGAAAAATGAGTTTTCGTTTGTTTTATTTATGAATAAAGAAAACAAAACAGGTTTATACATAATCATTTATTACATAAAAAAACATATACAATTGTGTTGTCCAGGGGGAGAGATAGGAAGAGAAAACATTTTTTTTTTGTTAATATTCGTCAAAATGATCGATATCGCTGTCATCATCTCTGAAACGACGTTTTCTAGGAGGCGAATGAAGGGACCTGTAGCAAGATTCATGATCTTTAATTTCAAATAGCACTTGAGAAAAACAGCTGTAGCACCAAAAATGCATGTTTTGATATAAATTTTCAATGATATCTTCACTTGGATAAACATCATGATAATGATCATTGATGACAATCAAACTTTTTTGCAATCTTCTATGAGTACGTTTGATTTTATAAAAACATGGATAACAAACACACAAGCGAAATTTGTCGATCCTGTAGTAATTTACCCATATGCAATACCGATCTTCGTCTTCAAAAACATAACCCCAATCGTTTTGGGTTAATATTGCATTTTTTAATGAAGATTTTATATCCTTATCACAATGTACAAATTCAATACCCTTCAAACTACAGAGATGATCATTTTTGGCTACATGACACAAATAATGCCACTTGAAATCTGCGTATTTTTTCATTATTTCCTTTGTTAACACCCAAGGTAGTGGCGAAGCTTCGAGAAACTCAGCTGCACAATAGACGTTTTCGCATATCGTTTTTATGCTTAGTTCTCGCAATGATCTCATCTGAAAAATTGAAAAAAACCCAATTACCCTTCTAAAGTATGATGGCCCCACGGTAATGTATCAAAAGAACCGGGAATCAAATAACGCTTATCATCATGTGGACTCAGAGCAATTTTTGATTGTTCAATACTAAAAACTTTGTGAGCATATGACCGAATACAACGTTGGGTTGTTGTTTTTTCCTTAAAATTCCTCAAACAATCCAAATAATCTTCAAAAACGATTTTGTTTTTCACAACATTATATTTCACCCCCTTGGATTTTTTTACAACTTTACCCCCCTGCACCTTATACGTATACATTTTTGAGCGTAAGCCAACAAAATGGGTCATTATTTTGCCATTCGCTTCATCCTTCATTATACCCAACTTTTTTTTATTAACCTGGGGTATCTTATATACATTGTCTGAAGCATAATCAGAAGTATCAAATTTGGAGAGATCCGCCTTTATTACTTCTTCATATGCATCTCCACATTTTAGTTCATAAATGAAGCTGTCAGTATCCATATATAATAATTTACAGTTTTCAATAGTCAATTTTGGAATCATATATCCATAGTGGAAATTATACATACATAGTTTTGATAGATCTAGAATAGCCATTCCTACATACAGAGGTTTATTGAAGATTAATTCGCTTTTTTGTAATTCGATAGCCATCAAGTTCTCATCGAAAATTGTACGACTGCGAAATTTGGGACTATTTATCAAATTTTTAGCTCCGTAACGACCCCCCCACTTTCTTACGAGTTTTACCACCCGGTGTTTCCGTATGTTTTCCATTGTTTTCCCGAAAACTGCATTGTTGGCTAATTTATAGAGATTTTTCTCAAAGGCATTTGTAGCTGCAGTCCTCAGACGTGTATTCAACTCGATGTATGGTCGCAGCCATGCTGCTTGTTTGAATCTTAGAATTTTGTGAATTTTTTTCAATTTTAAACCGTTTGCCAAACATTGTTTTAAATTTCTGTAATGTAAGGTATATTTATTTTTATCATAAAGCGTTGTCATCAATTTTGATAGTTTTGAGCCGGGTGGTACGCGGTGTTCAGCAGCAAATGGAAAATCTTTATGTTGATTGTGTAAGTCGCGCGGATACTCCAAGTCCACTTGCAGAATGTAACCTTCCGCAGCATCGTCCACGATAGACATCACATCAAAATTTTCCATATTTTCCGCCCATGAAAATCCCCCATAAGGTAAACATTCCGACATAGCAAACCCATACAAATTATTGACATCCAAATACATGAGATATTTCGATGGATTTTTGGGGTCATATTCAGGCATATACTTGTTGTTGGCCTCCGAGTATCTACTACTACAAACTGATATTCCACCGCGTATTGCATTTTCAATAAACATGATTTTATCAACATCATTCAACAATTCTAAAGCACATTTGGTATACTTCAGCATAGCATCCCACGTGTAACCCGGCATTGTGTAATACCAAGATGGGTCCAACCCATAGGTTGCTAAACATTTTTTCCGAAAATTTTCAAATACATCAGCTAGCAACAATACATCTGTTTTCAAATATAGGTCCGAATATGATCCCAAGTCGGAAATTTTGAAAATCTCCCAAACATTCTGAGCATGAGCATACTTTTCGTCGGTAATGTGAGCATCGTTCAATTTATTATAGAAACATTTTTTTGGAGGTAATGATGTTTCATTTAACTTTTCCATACAATTAATATGATCGTAAGGAAATACCCCCTTCTTGGTCAACAGCGTGAATTTTTCATCATTCAAGTGAATGAATTCTGTTCTCAATATTTTCATATCATTTTGATCTAAAATTGATGATAATTCATCCAAAGATGCTCCCATAAATCGAAAAGAGTCAATGAATCGAAATTTTATATCTGTACCTTCATCGTACAGTGTGAAAGAAATGTATTTTTCCTTGTTTGTTGGAAGTATGCTCATACGTCCCCTCTTACTCAAATCACTTATCATGAAATGACTGTCGTAACCTGAGAGATTATGGAAAACAATGGGCACTACGAACAATTTTCGAAAATTGAGATTGCAAGATTGATGCGAAAGACCTCGGTACTCTCCGGTGAAATGGTTGTGGTCACGAACGATGATGTCATTGGATGAAAAAGGTTTTTCACAAATGTGACAAATAGTTGCCCCACATGTATTTGGTTTCTCAACCATCGGCACGATCGTCTTAATTTTTGATTGAATGATTACAGCTATCCTCGACATTTCATTCGCAAACCAATCCATGCAATCACTACCACGATGACTATTAAAAAACGATAACGAATCATCGAAGTCACATTTTACATAATATCCAGCACTATAAGCCACATGTTTTTGATACTTTTTTGTTTTGGATGATACTATATCATTAACATTTTCCAATTGACATTCAAAGTCCGCATAAATGACGAACGGAGTCGTTTGTTTGTAAGTGAAATTTTTGAATTCTATATGGTCATATTTTGGAAATGAAATTTTGCCTTGATTCAATTGGGAACAAAGCTCCTCATGATCTTTCAAGTTTTGTTCAGAACAAAAATAATTGAGACATCTATCGCAAAAATATATTTTATGTTTATGTTTATTAACTTGGGATGACAATAATTTAGACATATCTTTGATCCAGCAGTAATGGTATTTGATATCAGAATCAGTTTCATCAACTGGAGGAGCTTCATAATCATTCAATTTTGGAAAATATTCATTTTGTATTAATAATAGATTGACATGACGTTCCTGTTTACTTTTGGTTAATCGTGCTGGTACCACTATGTAAAATGTTTTTTCTTTAACTACGTTTAGTTCCAATGTGTAAACGTTCACAGAAATATCATTAGCTTTTTCAAATTTGGAAATTCGGTGTAGAGACATAGGTGTTTCAAGATCCTCTGTGTGTAGGACAGTACTGTAATATGGATACGAACCAGTGCGCTCTGCATGAAATTTTACAGGATAAAGAGCGCTCACAACACTCCAATAAAAACATGCTGAGTCAGTGTTCTTTACATTTATACATGCATGCTTTCTTGAAATCTGATCAGGTAGTCTAATGAACGAAGACCCGTTCCCCAATTCAAATTTGTTTACGTTTACCTCCATTGATATGATTTCATGCAACCCCCACCCTGAATCACGTTCTGAAAAATCACCCAATTTGTTGAAAATTTGATCACACACGTTATCACAAAACCAACGTTGTAAATCTGTTGATGCATCTATAATGACATTTTTAGTATTGAAGTATTTTAAATCCAAAATTTCACCATCATCTGATTTCTTTACAAATTCTCCACAAAATTTAATATTAACTTTGATTATCGGAAATTTTAACAATATTTTTTTAATTTTATTTCTAAATAAAATCAAAGCATCAGCAAAAAATTGCTTTAAGTCCTTATGAATCAAATTTAAAATGATGCCTGTTTTGACTCTACTTGAAAAACATGAAACAACATCTTCCCATTTAACTCTATCTCTCAATTTTGGTAAGAGACTCCCACCACGATGTCTATTTTGAATGATTTTTTGAAAATGTTTAAAATGACCAATGTTTGTTTGAAGCTTCGTCAACACACCTATGGGCAAATTATTTTTCCGGATTTCTTTGTTGCACAACCTTATGTATTTCCTCAAACGATTTAGCCAAACTTCCTCATCTCTACTTGTGAAATTATCGAATAAAATTTTTTTATTCTTTTTAATGAATGTCAGTAGATTATCAGATTTTTTTGCGATATCAATCATTTTGAAAAACAATTAACAAAAAAAATATTTACCCTCTCGCTCTCTCCTATGTATATGAATTAATTTTGGATAATTTCAAACGATGCCGCTGGATTCGTCTTGCCTATGTCGATAGCCCCTCGGAATATTATGGAATATTTCCCTGATGAAAATTCCGTCAGATGAGAACGATACTCCTCCGTTACACGCTGCGGCAGGAATGTCACCTTTTCCACCAAGTCTAGAAGTATGACGTCCCCAAACTTGCTTTTAACAATTTTTGCTAAGATAATTGATTGCGGCGCCCCCACTGGAAGATCAGCCAACTTGATAATGGGTTTCCTTTCTACCAGAGATGCTTGGTTCAATTTTTTCAAATCCATCTGAAACAACAAAAAATAAATAAAAAAGTTTTTTGTTTTATTCGAGAATACGCAAAAATGTACCACATTTTATTAATTTGAAGAACAAAACATTTTTTGACAGATTTGGAAATAACATTATACTTTCAAAAAACTCGAAGCCAACGAAAACAATCATAATTAACTTTTAGTCAAAGAAATTTGAACCGGAAATTATAATGAAAAACACAATTCAGTCCTCTGCAATGAGGATCATTGCACAAGTATCCGTTAGATGTAATTCAAGACTCGTCATGGTATTTGCTAAGGAAGTAAGAGTTGTTTGTCATAAGTCTACGTTGTCAGTATATATTGAAGTAAAAAGAAAGAATAGAAAAAATTATAGAAAAACTAGAATAAAATAAAATTCCATCAATTGGTTACAGAGAGCACTTGCAATTGCTTGCACACGTATCTGTTCAATATAAATCAGTTGTCGTGGTATTAGTCAAAAGCAGTTAACCACATTTTATTAATTTGAAAAACAAAACATTTTTTGACTGATTTGGAAATAACATTATACTTTCAAAAAACTTGAAGCCAACGAAAACAATCATAATTAACTTTTAGTCAAAGAAATTTGAACCGGAAATTATAATGAAAAACACAATTCAGTCCTCTACAATGAGGATCATTGCACAAGTATCTGTTAGATGTAATTCAAGACTCGTCATGGCATTTGCGAAGGAAGTAAGAGTTGTTTGTCATAAGTCTACGTTGTCAGTGTATATTGAAGTAAAATAAAAAATTCCATTAATTGGTTACAGAGAGCACTTGCAATTGCTTGCACACGTATCTGTTCAATATAAATCAGTTGTCGTCGTGATATTAGTCAAAAGCAGTTATTTTTCTGTCAGGTATCTACTAAAAGCTCACGTTGTAGGTGAAACATCGGTCGGTAACGAATACTATAAATGAACAACACACAAAGAAAAAATAAGCACCGGTGAAACAATAGAAGAAAAAATAATTCGAAACACTTACCTTTCAAACGAAGTTGGTACACTAATGAATATTTTACTTTATGCTTCTGCTAGCACTAGCGAAAATGAAGTGGTCGTTCTCTGTGCTGCGCGGTATTTAAGCGAACGAAATCCGATGACCTTTCGCAGAATGCGGCGTACAAAAGTTGTTTTCGAGGTTGCGTGATTTCCATAACACGAGTCGGTTTCATGATAATAATCTGCTATTTCTCAACTAACCGCTATCGCTGGCCGTGACTCCGAGGTTAACTTGTTTATATGAACGCCTGTTATTCAAATATATGCTAATCAGTATTTTTATGTTTCTCAACTAACGCTTTCGACCGCCCGTGGCTTCGAGTTCAACTTGTTTTAATTGAACGTCTGTAATTTAAATATATGCTAATCAGTATTTTTTTTAATCGGTTATTCCTATGCTAATGCGTTCCTCCGATATCAATGGACTGTGACCGTGAGATCACCGCTGTTATTACCAACTTGTTTTTGAGTGGATATCTACTTTGGATATTATTTACCTCGAAAATGAAATACAGATTATTCATTTGAATTTATTTTATTTGGAGCAAGTATTCCACAAATATTTGCTATTAATTATGGTTTTCAATAATAATATCGAAATAAATGTTAAAATTATGCACACTATAAAGAAAATTCTACACAATTCATTTTCCACTTCTTTCAGATGTTCTGTTGGCCTTTTCACGGTTGCTGCAATATTTTCCCAATGTTCAGTATCTCTTTCTGTACGGTCTTCGAATATGAGTTTTAATTTATATTTGAGAGATTCATTTTTCGGTAAATCCACCTCGAATAACGGTAGCTTTCCTTCATTCACTTTGGTGAATCGCATCATCTTCCACTCGGTTCGATTACATTCCTTCAATTCCTCCTTGGGAAAACATATTGCTATATCTTTCACTCCATTTGGTGAGTTAACGTACAATACATTATCGATGATTGCAGTCAGAAGAATGAAATGTGTGGTTAACAACGGCATTTCGGTTGAGGTGTATGCTATGTAGAGGATACTGTGTTTGTGGTTTATTACGTTCGAATACGCTATCACAAATACTTAAATTACTCAGTAGACTCAAAGTGTTTTTGGTATCCTCGTAAATTTCAATGGCTTTTTTCAATTCTTGCACACGTTTACAAAATTCTTCAAGCTTACGTCTATACTCGTCAAATGTCATAGTGTCACTAATTATTTCAGCTGCTGGCTGTTGCAAAAACATCCTACAACCCCACCACTACATGTTTACAAATGGCCCATTTTGCATTACCCCATTTTGCACTCCCCCATGTAGGCATCCCCCAATGACAATGCGACACACCGCAAATGAACCATATCCTCACTGATGTATTTTTCTCCTACACCTTCAACTACACTGTGTGTGTGTGTATATTTTTTTATGTCTGCTGTATACAGGACGTTGACAAACCAACAACAAAATAATGGCACGTCAGTCGTATAGCCAACATTTTCATCTACATTTACAACGAGGTCCGTAGCCGAGTGTGTTCAATGTCCGCTCCATCATCTGGAGGTAGTCAGATCGATCCCCACGGCCGAGATCTTTTTTTATTCATCAAAATACGCTCTCGTCACACACGCGATGAAATTTGAATTCGCGCGCCCATGCAAGAGTGACATGATGGTGTTCCGTGGTAGGAGGTGTTCCGTGGTACGATGCAAGATGGCGGATGACAAATTGAAATTTGACGCTCTCGACTGAGAAGTCCTCAACTACGTCACACACGCTCTTTCTCTCTCACACACACACGCTCGGATTCGCTCTCTCTCTAACACACTGTTTTCCCTATGCTGGTGGTAGGATCGGCATAGCTTATCTACTGCCCTTTTCCAATTCTGAAGCATTTTGGTTTATTTAATGTTTGAACTTGTAGTGTTTCGCCCAGTTTTTTGATGATTTCTTCGATGTTCTCTCGGTTGTCATATGGTATTCCATTAACAATTATGTTGTTTCTCAGCTCATTTTGTTCATTCCTATTTTGTTCCTTTCCTAGTTGCGACTTTATTGTCAGGAACTTAAATATCACTTCTTAAGATTGAGTACTAGAATACAGTGCCCATATTTCCGGCCGCTAAAATATGGGCAGTGTATATCCTTGAACACATAACGATAGTACGAGTACATTATTATTAAAGGATTATTTAATAATAATAAATAAAACTTAGGAAACATAGATTGAATTCTTGAAAGTAGCAGTCTATAACATATAAATATACATTATTGAAATGGTTGTGGATATTAACAAACGTCTCTCAGTTTATTCATTAATGCACTTTCTTCTTAGTTCCCGGACTTTTTGTACCACCATCATGGTGAATTTTCAAATGAAATCGTTGTATCATTTCTAGGGTTGCTGCCACCCCTTTGGGATATTCTATATTCAGAATAAAATATAATGCGAATCAATATTGTAATGCATCTTCAAATTTTGAGGAAGAAAATAGCCTTTGTTCTTCTAAAACAATAAAATACTTTGGCGTTTCTTCATCTGAAAATATAAATTGATTGAATAAGATTAATTTCATCTTGAGGACTTAAGGAAGTATGACTCACCGATTTGTACGAGGCATGGAGAATTCACCTGCACTGTTGCAGTACCAGCAATATTGATATCATCAGTCTGAAAAGAAAATCAAAGAATAATTGATTTATCCTAATTCCTTACTGAAAATATTTCGAAAATTATAAATGAATTATTAAACTTAGAGTTTCAAGGATACTGAATTATTTTCTCACTTTCAAAATAATAATTGTTAGAAACCATACGAATGTAAATTTTCATTTTTGAATAACATTTTTATTGTTTCGAATATTGAAACATAAAAAAAAAACTTGAATTATCAGGCAGTTCTTTAGAAACTGGAGTAACATAACCATAATTCTGTTTATAATACTTGTGACTCAAAAATGTTGATATCGAATTTCCATTTTTTCTAATTCGTTCACGATTGCTATATGTTCTACACCAAAGTGTTTTTTCACGTATTCAATATTCATTTTATTAATGTCTGACACTCCATCGAGTAAGTATTGTAATGATTTATTTGTTTGTAGAAATTTTGATTCTAAAGTTAAATAATGAGAACTCATAAGCCGCAATGACATTTCTTCCAAATCGAGGATCTCAGTGTTTTCTTCCGGAGAATCAAAGTATGCTTCATTATCTACATAACTATTCGATTCTAAAGGACCATCACAATTGATGACGTCAATATTTTCATCATGACTGCAAGAATTATGTTTTCTGAAAATATGACTACTCAATAGGTTCACTCTACTGAAAACTGTTTTTATTTGACATGGTTTGAAACATTGTTTCTATGATAAAACTGATGTAAATTGTACTTCCTAATATTCCTAAACGAACCTCTACAAATTCTACAAGTGTACATCTTTGGAACTTACCTTTTGCTAATAAAACTCAGTAACAATAAGCACAGAAAATCACTTCAAATAACAAACTATATACCGAAATGAATCAAGCGAAACATGTAAGCAGTCCGAATAACGCCAATGCCGCCAATGCCCTTCATTGCGCACTCCTTCCGGCTAGACATCACGTGACTTATAGATATCATCCTATTGGATATCGTTTACATAATTCATGTAATTTCACATGATATACCGAATTATTAGATCAATCTCTATAATTATACCATAAAAGTGTATTAATTCATTCCAGAATGCAATATGTTTCTTTGTGAACTAATACATGGGGTTCATTCTACGATGAAATTACAGGGTATGTTCACATTATTTTTACAGAAATGATACATGTACGAGGAGTTTTCACGTTACAGGGAATGCGCTAAATATTCACAGTCATACAAGTCTAAAATCACGTTTATGGCGCTTTAATTTCCACTTGTAATCCATCACTATTTTTTCAGTGTACTCAACTATCAGAGACTTCCCACTTCAGGATAGTCCCATTGCTCTTCTATCAAATCGCGATTGACCGACTCAAAATCTTCTCAGTCACTTCGACCTCCCTAAACCAAAATCAATTTCTTCTAACGACTCTTCACCATGAACTCTTGGTTCTCGGCAAAATGCTGACCCTAATATTCAATATATAATTTTTTGTCTAGTTCAATGATCCAGAGCTAATATTTTATCGGTGATTTTCGTATGGATGGCGTACATCCTGTGGAACCATGGGATCGTCTTTCGTCCCAATGAACGATTGGGAATGATTATATATTTTTCCTCCTACCCCTATAGAAAGTACACACTTTCCTCCCTCAAACCAGGGTTAAAACTCATACTTTTTCTCCCTAGGGAGGAAAGTATTTTTCCTCCCCCTCATTTCAAGTAAGTTGTAAACGATGAAACTTGTGAATCTATTATAATCAAATTGTTTCCATAATTTCTAGAACATCTTATATATCCTATATTCTGGTAAAAATACATGAATGTTACTTCTACTATAGTTCTTTAATAGCTATTTGTGTATTTAGAGAGCAAAGTGATTGATTGTTGCTCGACAAAGAGATTAATCTTTGGAGAACGACAATGACACTTTGTGCTCGAAATACACACATTATTTTTTCTACAAGCGCAGCTCTTAGAAAAAAAAAATGATCGACACTTCATTCAAATAGGCACATGACATTACTTATGAGAAAATCACTCAATAGCAATCCGAAATGTTTAAGCTATCTAAATGTCCAATAATTCAAATCACTAACAAGAAAAAAGTAAAATAACGTTCTTGAAAAAAAAAAAAGTTGTAAGTAATTGCCAGGAGATGAACCCGGGACCTTCGGATTACAAGCCCAAGACGCTAGCCATTGCACCACCTCAGATTCTCAGATACACATGACTGTATTGTCTATACTTTCCATCGAGTAGGAATAGGTCTATTTGCAAACAAAGTCACAAAAAGGTTTTATTGAGTGGGTAGGAGGAAAAATCATATGTATTACATGGGAGTAAAGTGCCTTATCCTCCCTTGGATGTTTACTGCCCTCTGCTTCGCGTCGGGCAGTAAACTACATCCTGCGGGAGGAAAAGTGGCACTTTCCTCCCTAGCAATACAAATAGCTATTTCTTTGCCGTAGTCTAAACAGTGAAAACTTCTTCCTTGGAAAGTCGTTAGACTGTTCGGTGATAATAAAAAAAAAATTTTTATATCTCGAGTTTATTCAGAACCGTTTCGAAAAATGATCATTGAATTACAGAACCAATTGTTTCCACAGGCTCCATCCGTCACCATTTTCTTAAGTTTTATCAAGTACATGGATGTGAATCTTCAATCTACATGGTGCTGTGAGGAGCGATACTTATAAATTTGTGTCTAGTTATTTCAAACCACTCTGTATTTTTATTAATTTTTTCCAGACTGTGCATAATTACTTCCACAATTAGCTCAAATATCAATCATGCTCACGCCCAATTAAACTGAGAGTATGATCAACGAGGCACTCCCAGTTCCCAGCACCATTTGCTCACGTTCTGTCCTGCTCCTATATATTGACTAATACGTAATAAAAATTTGCATATTTTCTGTACCCGGAATGCATATGTATATAAAAGTTTAGGGTTGCCCATAAAATTTATGTTAATATTCCCGAGGAGGCTAACCTAGTCACGTTTATTGAAATTTTGGACCCTTATTGGGTTTTCCCTATATATATGGTTGTGCCAGATGCTTCCGTTGTGATTTTATATTCTTTATTCAAGAATTAGGACGCAGATAAAGTAACGTATCATCCATAAACAAGGAGATAAGAGAAGCTGGGAATATCAAATTCATAGAGGAAAACTCCTGTTTCTGAAATTGAAATCTATTTTCGTTGGATCCGTAGGGAATTTAAGTAATACGGATGTAAAAGTCCGGTAAGTTGGCTGGATTCGGATATTTTACGATTTTCCTCTAGAGAATATCTTGATAAGTTATTTTTTCGCTACACGGGTTCTGAATATGAGATCAGAATCAAATTAGGATTAGGACATAGGTATTCCAAAATAAACTGAGCTTTATTGTACAGGGTGTGGCTTGTATTATATATTTTGAATGCCATTGCTGTTATTCCTTATTTTGTGTTTGGTGGAATGAGGTCAGGAAAAAACTAATACCAACATCTCGACTTTTGTAAAGCCAACCCCAGGGCACTATGATAGGAAATAAAAGAATATGAACTATATACAGTGGCATTAAAAAAATTGGCATCCTAAGAGAAACACTATTATAGTTACAATTTATCTTGAAATTCAACTTATTCTTTGAGTTTGCTTTGAAAAATATGAAAAATGACCTACCCACCTACCTGATTTGTATGTCAAATGTTAAATTATTTCAAAATAATCGCTTAACGATCCTTTTGTGACACCGATTATATAATTGACATATACTCCTTACTCAGTAATATGTCCCCAACTGGTTCGTTTACAAAGGTTTGTCTCGGGGATAGACGCTCAAAAATCTCTGCATGCTCGCGGCTACGCTCGAAGTGGAGATGGTCGTGGGTAAAACTACAGGTGAGCGTTTAGGTGACTAATAGAAAACAAATTCACCCTGCCTGTAAAAAAATAATTGTGGGCACCACCTAGTTCCCTTCTACAGCAGGTTCGAAACTGGCTTCCTCCTAAAGAACTAGGAAATCGGAAAAAGGAAAGACTAATTCCCAAAACTATAACCCTGTATATTTAAAATTTTGGAACAAAACACACCCTGTACATTTATGGTAAGTTATATGGTTCAAATGTTGTTGTGCCAACGGTAATGTATATGATGAATTGAATTGACAATGTTTTTGTTTGGCAATTACGATAAATTTATGTATTATTATTATTTTCGGTATCCAAGGTATAACTATGAAACAGGAATGTCTAAATTAGTTTCATAAACACAAAAATAAATTCCTAGTGAGTGAGTAAATATTTATACCGTACGGAAAGTGTACCCTCTGAAGATTACCAAATTATAAAGGGACATCGGCGAATGGAAAAAGTACCTATGAATACCAGTATGTTATTGACCTTTTTAAGATATAACTTTACGAAAGTTCTAAGGGTTTCAACCCTTCAAAATAATATTTGACTAGTAAATAAAATAATAAAAATATTTCACACAGTTTTTAACCACTTATCTGTTGGTAAATGGACGTTATTCATCCGACAGGACTCTGGAACAGGAATTCTCTGGACTCGCAGTCTCTAGTAGCTACTTACAGCTTCCAGATGAGTCTGATAGGACTCCAAAATAGTTTTCCCAACGTATTACCGATTCAACATGAATATGAGCCTCTATCTTGAAATGTAGGCATCCCACAGGCAAACTTGGCCTCGAACAGAAATAGGCCTCCCACAAAAACTCGGGCCTCCAACAGGAACGTAGGCCTCACCCAAAAACTTGGCCTCGGACAAAAACTTGGCCTCGGACAAGAACCCTTGTTAACAAGGGTTCCACACAAAATACAACAGTTGTAGGACGACGAGATGAGTTATGTGATGGTGATCCCCTCAAGGGGTTTGAGAAGGTTATCTTAAAAAAAAACCAGTAAGGTTCCAGAACAGCGCTCTAAATCCAACAACGCTTCCAAAAACCACAACGCTTCCCAAAAACTACCATACAGCAACAAGATCAAGGATCCCCGACATGGGATGACACAAAGGTCACTAGATATCCTCAGATATTTTACTTGAATGCAAGAACCTACGGCTCTTCACAATAACTTTTTCATCCAGTTCCTACTAACACGACAGCTTCAGATAGACTCCTCTAACACGGAAGTCCCTCTACCAATTCCATTGGTGACTTCAAACTAGGTACAGTGTAGCCAAACGTACCGACTCTAAACACTTTACGAAGTACGTTTTAGTACGTTTTACTTCACTTACTCCGTGGACCCTGTAACAATTAAATTCGAAACCAGACAATACTAAACAGATCTAAAACAATACCAGAACAAACTAAGTCAAACGATGTGATAGTTATCATAACAACAGATAACTCACTGATAATAGTCCGCCACTCGTAACCTTGACGGTGTAGGATGGTGTTAGTAGGAATTCGTCAACAGCGAAAACTACCCGGGTACGTCACGTCCGTTGTGAAGCGGGCTCCGAGAAGTTGGCCTGCGCGTCTACAGCTAAATCTATATAGTGGGGCAAAGCTAGAAATTAGATGTAAATTCGTAGCTTTGGAAATGAAACGTTACATACTGTATATCCAATTTTTTGCAGTTTCGGGAGAAATATCACTCAAACTAAGTGATCTGTATATATACATAAAAAAACATTATCCTTTCGAAATCAAGCTTTCATATATAAACTATTGAAATGAACTTTTGAAAATTTTAGTATTTTCTGGAAAGTTTGAGGCTTTATTTCATGTATAATGACGTTACATTCCTCAAAATTTTGAGAAAATATTAAATTTTTCGAATTTAAATTATTCGAGTCCGAGCACATTAACGAACTTTTTTTCTCCAGAAATTTCGACGTCCAGAACTGTTGGATATTCCGAGTTCCTACGAATTCTCTATTTAGTGTTCAGGAGGACAGGGATGTAGTAGGATATAACATTAGTTTCGGGAAACCCTCAATGTACGGTAGAAAAAATGTTCTCAACCGAGATGGTACGCAGAGTAGTTTTACATGATAAGAGTTTTTATGTAGTTTTATATCTTGATGTGGACAGTTAGAATAAACCTTCAGAATTGTTCACCTCGCCTTTGATTCGATTATTTTATGAACTGAAATTGACCCTCATATTAGGGCTCAATATAACACAGGTGTACTATGTGTTGAATTTAAATTATTCGATGGTCTGATGTTTTTCACAATTTTTACGGATTTTTTTCGATATTGTTTTTGGGAACTTTTGCAACTCCTTTCGTTAAGAACGGGGTCCAAGCATCGTTATTGATATTATTTTTTTGCTGAAATTTTCGACTTTCGGGACCATTACGGGGGAAGCATGGATAATATGTTTCGAAATTATATTATTCTTCGATCCGATGTTTTTGACATTTTCGAAGAGGAGGAGGGGTTCGAGCACATCAAAGGACATTTTTTCCCGGAAATTTCGACTTCCAGAACTGGACAGGGACTGTAATCTTTGTTTTCTGTGCAGAATCACTTAGTTACAAAACACGTTCATATCGTACAGAATAGACTGAAACCATGATGTCTTACAAAAATATAACCTGTTGCTTTTAGAGTAGTGTAAGAAAACAAATCCAGAAAAATTAATTTTTAGATCAGGCCCCGTATACACCTTAAGGTACTATCATCAATGAGATTATAACAGGACATATCAACAAGTTCAAATAAATATATTTTGATCCTGAATTTGTCTTATTTCGACTAACATAAAAAACATCTTTTTCAATCCTACCCAAGTACGATATTTTCACGAATTTTGACAGCTTATATCTCAGATACAACACCTACAAAATCATTTGAACTCACACATTTTTCCAATGACTCAGCCTGCTATAACATAATGAAATTTCAGCATGGGACCCGCACATTTCTTATGAGAAATAGCTTTCGTGAATTTGGCTGAATTTTTGGCATCTTGTAGTTCTTGATGAGCTGATCAAGAGTGTCCATATCCACAAAGCTCAAAAATGGACAGTTTCCGAAATATGGAGCTTTCGAAATGGATTTTCTCTGTTTTTTGTGGTATCAATCGGAGAGCACTCATTTGTTGTTGGGATGGAATTTGAAAGTTCGGCGCCCAGAACCCGACTGAGAAATGGTCTATCTCAGTTACATTAGACACCGTTATCGAAAAATTTTCAGACACTGCTCCACACTGCCTATGAAATGAGGTACTGATTCCAAAATCTTCCATACAACTTTTCATGATACAAGATAACGCCTGTTTAATTTATATTTTCAACGAGATATGTTGGGTATTTTTTGAGGAAAAACCACAATAACTGGTTCCGAATATACCTTATGTCTAATAATATCGAACATGCTTTTCAAAATGTTCATAACGAGGCTCAGCGAGCTCTAATGGGGAAAACGAAAAAACCATAACCATGTGTTCTCAGAAATAACAATGGTGATCACTATTGATGTCAATTACTTATGATATGTGATTTATTTCTCACAAATTTCGATGATATGACAATGATGTGCCAAGACATTTTCCTCAGGGTGGCTCGAAATGGATGATAGCATCTCACAGACAAACGAATCCGTGAAAACGTCTGCACGTCTGCATCTTTGATACCTGGTGGTACTTTCCAAGGAGAATAGGAACGTTCAGATGTTGGAAGCAAACTTTCAATGTTCAATGATATTTACCCCCGAATTCTTCAAAGTACAATATTTTTAATAAATGTTAAAAAACCTAATTCCTGGTTAAATACATAAAGTAGTTTGATGATTTATTGATTTATGACTGGCAACATTTCAGTATTGAAAAGTACCGAACAAAAATGCATTCAATAAATATGTCCTAAATGCAGTGTTATATTATCCAAAATCAACAGAAAATGCTCATTCTCTTTATGAAAACAAATTTTCATACCAGTATAAAACAACAAACAAATAATTAGTAGTAGTAGACTTTGGTAGAATTCAGTTCGAAAACAACCCAAGCTTGCTTTTTCTCTAGAAGTGGCCAGCGTAATTCATTCCACTTTTCTGTCAACACTCCCTTTCAGTGAAATATCGAGATAATCGTTATCAGTCAAAAATTTCGTCCAAATCGGCAATTCCATAGATATCAATAACACCAAAAACCATTTCACCAGTACGATCAAGAACTACCAGAGAAGCCATCGAAATCGAAAAAAGATTCAATTGTCCGACTGTCAAGGATGGAATCCTTAACTTAACGCCATACCATCTGAAACCCCAATGAACAGTTCCCGCAAAGTGACGAAACCGTTAAATATTATTGTAACCGGAGAGTAGGTATTTTGCGGTAACATTCTCCAGACAAATTAAA